>JACAZI010000004.1:3710498-4947330 GCA_014462655.1 Mycena venus
CCAACAGGTCACCACCAAGCTACCGGATCACCTCGTCCAGCATGTCAACCGACCGGACATTGGCTGGTGCTGGGCAGTCTTGGGCGAGGTGCCCGGGTTCTCCACAGCGGTAGCAGCCGCAGCAGGGCAAGCCACGGGTGCGGGCCCGGTCGACGTCCATTGGGACCGGAGGGGGCAGCGACGGGGTGGCAGGTCTCGGTTGGGCCACCACGATGGGAGCTGGGACCACGGAGACCAGCCAGGTCCAAGCAACTGGAACCGGTGTGCACAGGGCGTTTCCGGCGGCACGTGCACGGAGCCGAGATTCATGCTGCCGGTAGGCCCAGGAACACCATGTCGGGTAGTCGCGGAGGTCCAGGGGATCACTCGATGCGGTAATGGTGTGATTGATCGCTGGGTCGAGGCCGGTCCGGTACTTTGCGACCTTCATGAGAGGGTCCTCAAAGCTGGCAAGCTCCACGAGGTCTTCAAAGTCGTCTGTATACTTGAAGACATCCCGAGAGCCCATGTGGTGGGACCGGGATTTGAGCCTGTGCAGGGCGAGGTCCTGCTCGTTCTCCTCAACGAACCGGAGCCAGAACTCCCGGATGAAGGCGTCCCAGGTCGCAAGGGGAAAAGGGACCTTTCCAGCCTGATGTTCAGCCCAGCGTTGGGCCGCATCCTTCGCCATAAAGGACATGGCGAACTGGACGGCTTTCTCCTCGGACGGGTTACCATCCTCAAGGAACGCTTCTGGAAGAAGCCAGATGTACGTCCAAACACCATGCAGGAACGCCTGGCCTTGCGACTGGTCACCGTCGAAGACGAACGGGGGGTTCAGTCGGAGGACCGATTTTGAGTTGGGCTGGATGTCAGCAAAAAGCCCTGGACCCGCAGCCGGAGCCGGATCGGCAAGGGCCAGGGCAGGGGAAGCAGTGTGGGAGCGATGTGTTAATAATTCCGTGAGAGTGGCTAATCTCTCTTCGATCCAGTCCATATGCACAGCAGCGGCGGCGTCCATGGCACGGTCTAGGAGAGGGGAGGAGGGGGCAAGATTGGAGGTTGGGGAGGCCGGGGCACTGGATGAGTGGTCCGAGCCGTCTACTCCGAATTTCCCAATCTTGACCAGTTAATCCCTTAGAAGCTTTCTTCTACTGTAAGGGCAACCCCGCGGCCCGAAAATAGCTCAAGTCCTGGCGAGGGGGAATCCGAAGGTTAATTGACAGGACTAGCTAAATATACACTCTGGCGCACCTGGCAAGGGAGAATCTGAAGAGAAGAAAGCTTAAGGATTCCCATGCCAGGTGCCGGTATCTACTAACTAGTCAAGCACGTGTCTGTAGTGATCGGCAGAGATCCCGGGCTTGGTCGCAAGCCACGTGCCAGCGGGAGTTGCCGGGCCGGTCGTCCGGTCGTCCGGTCAACCGGTTACCAGGCGGGCGCTGGGGGGAGCTGGAGAGGCGCTGGGAGGGACCAGAAACAGGGGTTCCCCTGACAACTCGGCTTTACTTATGCGCTCATTATGCATTGGAACCGGTGTTCCTAACCGGGACCGTCCTGTGTAATCCTACCTACCTACCTACCTCCTTGATTTCCCACTGCCAAGGTGTTTGCACATACGGTCTTGAACCCAGCTCAACACGCCATCAAAAGTTTCGGCAACTTCCGTGCTCGTGTTCAAATGTATCACCGTGCTGCACAGGGCATGCTTTTATGGAAAGAATTGTGAAGGGAGGATTTCATCGTTCCTATTAAGCCATTCAGGCCAAGTTGAAAAATGAAATTCATGACAAAGTGATTACAGTTGACTATCTCACAATGCATATGGTCGGGAGACACCCTGACCCTATGCATTATCAGGTTTATGCATTGCCAGAAATTGTGACTATTTTGTCACATGCATGTGAATCGTGACTGCCGCAAAAAAAATTACTTTATTCTGGCACCTTCCTCACCACTTCTGTACATTCTGTGTACCTACATATGAACTACTTTGGTGTAAAGAAGGCCTCAAGGGGTTTCTGAACCAGAGATGCTTGGACCTCCTTGAAGAGTCTGCTGTGCAGTTTGCACAGCTGGGACAAGCCCCATCTTGTCACCCTCAGACATCAAGAACACTTCAAGCTTTTGAACAAGGGCAATTCCCTCAGATGTCGTGAGCTGAGTTTCTTCACCCCCCTCTTCCTCCTCCTCCTCCTCCACGTCAATTTTTTGGTCTTCGCAGAGGTTGTTGTGCACTTGTAGGGATTGTCTGGTTTGGGTCGAACTTTTCAGGTTCTTTCTGCACCAGACATGACAGTATGTAGAGTCTCTGAAAGTTATATGGTGTGCAAAAGGTGACAAGAAAGTGAATTAGAATTATTTGCACTGATTATTCACTCTGTCAAAGCACAATGCAACGTTGAGTTACCCAAAATGGATCCCCCACTGCCCAAAATTGGTATTCGACAATGCATATACGGCCTTGAGCCCCTATGCATTATGCAATATGCATTTCGAGCCAAAATCTCTGCCTCCCGAGTCTGTTCCTCAGAAATACTATGCAAAGTCAGGTTTATGCATTTTAATATCATGCATTGTGAGATAGTCAACTGTATAGGTGTGAACAAAAAGCGCGCCGAAACGCCATAAAATTCGAAGCCAACATCGAAGAAATTGGTCCAGATATCAAAATCTTTGGTGATGTCACTCCAAAATTCGGCCGTTATTGAGATGTAGAATTGACTAGGGAGCGTCGACTGTGTCGGCAGAGACCTTGCAGTGCTGTTGAATTTGCTACTTCATTTTTGTGGACTGGCTTGGGTGTCTGGAAGGGTACGGCGACGCCGGGGACTTGGAAGTTACCGGGATGTACTCTGGTGCAGTTGTGCTTCACTGCCAGTAAATGTTTTGCCCCTAATCGAATCGATTTTTCTTAAATTCCATCCATTCGAGAAAAGAATTTTGAGACTGTCAGTTGGCGCCTTATCAATTTTCCTTTGCACTTGCACCGTTTCCGCGCTGATCTGGTTATAGTCTTCTAAGTATGCTTGAAAAACACTGTACAAGTTGCACAACTTGATGGCGTGACGCAAATGGTGGTACGTCGACTTTCTTAGCTCCGAGAGCATCCTGAAGAACTGGAAGTGCGGCCTGCATCTGTATATCTGCTGCACCGGGGTCCCGGGGCGCTAATTGCTTAGTTGAACAAGGGTTCGATGGCTGTGCAGCGGAAAGATGCGGCATCACTGATTTCGGACCAATGGGTGGGTCCGAGTCGAGCCGTGCAACAATTTTGATGTTGGAGAGACCTTGTCAAGCAGGGTACTTAATTCAATCCTGTCACGGGTCACGGGGAGTTTGAATGGAACGAATTTGTACGGTACACTACCAGACCCCAATGCTTACATTTCCCTCAAATGGGTAGCTCTTCCTGTTTCTCTTCAACCATGGACTTTGAACGACATGCGTCCCAGAGATCGGAACCCGCCTGTTTTGTCTTCATCCACCATTCTGCCGTGTGTTGGTTCCAAGAGAACTGGTTTTCCGTCCACACGAATCCCATGATAGTGACGCAAACCGTTAAGACGGTAGCCAACATAATTCCACGCACTTCTATGATATTTGCTTGAAAGACGGTGATGAGGAAAGCCGCAATGAATGTGATCATGCTGGGCATTGTGAGTAACTCCCAAAGACCGAAGTAGGAACACACCCATAAACCATCAACGCATATGGCAGAGAAATTACTATAGATAATGGCTCCAATCCGTGGGTAGTCCATCCGTGTTGCTGGAAGAAGGCCCCCTTGGGAAGTTTCTTTCAGAATCTTGACTCGTAAAGGAGACCGAAACATACCGCCGTGTCGAGATCTGGCGCATCGAGGGTTTCCGTCCGATACTTGCGCAAAAGTGCGATGCCTAAGGCATTGATGAAAATTTCTAAACCATGTCCAGAATCCCCCTAACCTAGCACAATAGATCCAAGACCGAAACAAATAGATGCGTAACTGGAGACCTGTCCGGCCCGGGAATTTACAGTTGCCGGTATTGCCAAAAATCCCACATTGGTGTTCAAAATCAAGGTCCCCTGGATGGTTGAATTTCAACTGGAGTGATAGGCATTTTTGGACACGCACATAGAGAACAAGATCTTGCCATTCTGAGCGCAGTGTTGTGATGAGTTTGTGCCACGATGTATAGTTAATTAGCTGATCTGTATTGGCAACTTCAATGGCGCGCAAATGCTGGAGCGGCGCATTGAACAGCAGCGGCGATAGCAATCTAATAAGAAATGAACGCTGTGGATCATATCCGTACACCGACTCATGGTTGTTCAAGCGAGGTGTTCTTTCACCGTGAAAGTGAAAAAACCGTTCTTGCGCTAAAGGTATGGGTTATAAGTTAATGTTTCGGAATAAATGTCAAAGAATTTCACCAAAATCCTTCATAAATCGAGCTGCGCGTGCCGGTGAAAGTTCGACCATAATGTGCGCTTAAACACGTACCCATTACTGTGATCGAGCCATGCTTCATGTTGCCTCCTATGGGTTTGCCGGAAATGGAAATCAGATCAGTCGCCATTTCTCTCGTCAATGTGAGTCTTCGGAGCAGATTTTCAACAGGATAGGCCAGTGTGGTTGTAGTAGAGGTCATGGCATCTGTACACGTCAAGATCAAGTTGATTAATGAAACAGCAGACCGACCAACCGCCTATGCTGTAGATAATTGTGTCGCGTAACTCGTACAGGACATCAGGAGAGAGTTCAACTGCGGCGGGGAAATATTCGCAGTGCAGCCTGCAACATATGTAAACGATGAGTTCACGAGAAGTTCCTGTTAATGTTCCCTCAATATTCCAATATTGGTTGCACCGATTTCAGAACTCGTACCTCTTCAAGCTCACGGACCAGTATTGCATTTCCAATCCCATCTCTGACGTATGTGAGTCGGGACACCGGATTTGGGTAGAAGATACTCACTGACGTGCGATACCTCCGTGATACCAGGAACCAAGTCCCATTTCTCCAACGTGTTCATCTCGAAAACATCCACCCAGAAGATAACCCGTTCGGAGTGATCAACGAGATAGTAGCCGCACTGCTCGTTCTCGGGAGTCTCTTTCTTGAGATCTAAGACGATGTCGATCTGGCTGGAGTTGGTGCTCAATAGGCTCTTTACTCCAGCATGGTCCAAGAGCTGATTAAGGGCGCAGGTTATCTGTGCCAAGAGAGCATTGTCATAGAGATAACAATCTGTGAATACCCGCTGAAAAACCAAAGATTAGTGTCAAAACGACGTATATCTGATTTTTACATACATGCTCCACATGCGCAAAATACAGGCCACCTTCCGGATGGCGATGGCGAATCCACTGAAAAGGTACCTCACTGCCGCCAATAAAATTTGTTAGAAAGGACTCTTTTCGACTGGCAAATTTAATATACCGCCTGAATGACCGGGAAAGGGGCGGGACCGAGTAGTCGGTGAAATGCCTTTCGCTAAAGTTTCGAGTCAGCAACCAGCATCAGCAATTTTTATGGTCCACAAACATGGTCCTCTGTCGTGTGTATCGCTGAAAGTTCTCCGGGGAGATAGGTAGTAATTTAACCACAGCGGGGGGATCACCCATAAGTAGCGTTGGAGTACTACCCGGGGCGAGGGTGTCAGCTGGCTGTGATTGCCCATGATTGATGAGAGGCTCGGACCCCGCGGCTGCTGCATCGGAACTGGGGATGTCTTCGAGGGCTCGAGGCTTTTGGAAGGTGGCTTCCATCGTTCTGGACCTAGAGGCAAGGAGTTGAGAGGAGGAGCTCAGTCTTCACGTGGAAAACACCTGGGTTTGACATCCTTCCGAATCCCGCGTGGCTTCACCTGGTACAGCTCGACGGGAAGCCACAGCACAGCTCACTTCTAAAGGGTAATTTTCTTTTCCTCACGCACAGGATAAAGGCTGTAAACATTTGCCTATGATTATCCCTATCAAACGGTAACCTGACACTAAATTTTCTATAAATATGACACGAGTCCGTACGGCCAGGCGTATATCGCCACTTGTTATTTCTTCAGTGACTAGCAGTTAGCCCGTGCTACGCTACGGCTGTGATAAAATATCCCATAATTATTGCTTTTTGCACCAATTCACTAAACATGCTGTTCGTCGTGAACCTTCGGTTCACTCCTCACGGCCTCATGACCAACAACAGCTCCCTTCTTCCCGGTTTTCCCGTGCCGAATTTTTTAATTAGTTTCTTCTCTGCCATTCCCATTGGGCATCGATATCTCAGTATGTTAGACTCATTCATGACATAGCACCTAAGCCGCAGTTCTCCGAGTTCAAATTTACTTACTTGGCCTTTATCTCACTCTTGTGATGATTGCCTTACATAAACTGGCAGTTCCAATTGTGGGACCGCGTCAGTATAATATATCCTCCTCCTCCTCCTCCAGAGTACTTAACTCCACCCCGAGAAGTGAAGTGTTCGACATCTCAACACTAAAAAATCAACACTTCAACAGTGGGGTGGAGAAATTCGATATTCTCGACAGTATTCCGTTGCCTGTGGAGCACTTAACGGCAGTGTGGAGCTCGGATGACCGGTCCGACTTGTCTGTCGAGACAAACCTCATTGGATTCTTATATAGATTTCCGAAATCGGATGTTGGCAAGGAGAACAGGCTTTGTGTTTCTGGCCACACCCAAATCACCCGTGACAGGTACAGGCAAGCCGCAGGATAATGAAGAGCGACATTGTGCGAGCTGGCCATTGTTCCAAATAACATGATGATGAGCTAACAACCTGGTTATCCGTTGTCGCCTACAGGATAAGATATGACGTGTCATCTAGGCAGATAATGCCTAGAAGAGCGGAGAATGGGCGGAACGAAACACAATTCAGAATTGTAGGTCGTTTACAGTAATGTGCTCTCATGGTTTATGACGACATCGCATTAAGTATCTCGATGGATACAGTGCGTTCCGGTGCCACTTCAGGATACTTGGATAAATACCCAGCCAGGTCCCCTGTCGGAATGTGTCAAAGGAGACTTTGAAGCCTGGAACGTTGATGCGTCTGCTGTACATGCACACCGAACAAAAAATAGTGACTTAGGTAGAAAGGGCTGCTGAAATGTTACGGGAATTTTGCGATTGGAGCGGGAAATGCCGATCCAATGGCAAAAATCCCGCAAGCTTTCAGCGGGCCTTGTACATTTTCTTTTATCCGCATATAAAACGCCTCCGAGGAGGCCGCCCAAGGCTGTGGATGACCATGTTGCTACCCTAAATTACGAGACATAACATCGCCTTCCTGTCATTCATTACGATAAAAGCAATACGGCCCACCCCACCTACCCATTTCGAATATCGTATGTGTTTCCTCGGCCATCCTCATTCCCGTTCACGGTCATAACAAACCAGACGACAGCCCACAGTGTACCATGGGCCAGTCGACTCAGCCGAATACAAAACCTACAGGAAAGCCAAGACCTAGTACAGGAAAGCCAAAAAGGATGGCCCAAATGTATGGAAATCTTTCCACAGGTACGAGCTACTCATTATTGAATCGGGACAATAATGAATTTGTTACTCTACTCCAGGCGTTTGAGAATATGTGCCCGACCAGAACGAAGAGTCTCACAGAAGAGACCTGCTCGGAAATTCGTAGAGAACGTTGAGCACGCAATTCCGGTCTTTACGCTGTCTTCAATGATAAATGTTTGATCTCAGAGTGAGGTATATGGTAAGCGCTGAATTTGCCGCAGATTCGGATCTCTGCCATTTCGATAGACTGTATACGAGTGAAAAACGCTGCTCACACTTAGGCGCCTGGCTTTTCGGAGTCGGTGATCGAAGACCAGGATCGAGCACATGCCAGACTGCCAGGGCCAGTCCCTGACGCTTATCACTCCCCAGCGCGCCTATTGAGGCCTATTGGAATAAGTTCTCCCATGAGGCTGTTCTATGTGCGCGAATTTCGGCCAGTTGTCCCGAGGCGATGTCTACTGTACTGCCAAATCTGTCTAAAAACTCTCACAGTTGAAAATAGCAACGGGTTTCCGGCCCGATTAAATCACTTCTGCGTACTGATCGCTTGACACGGCCAGAGGTTCAAGATGCCTTAAGGAGGGGAATGCAAAATCGTTCTATGACGAAGCCTTCTATTTTTGAGATGTCGATGGATGGGCTTAACATCGTGATAGCGAACATACAGGCTGTATACACAGCATGTCAGCTCGGGGCTCTTATAAATTTAAATTTGATTCGCAAGCCACGGTTTGGTCAGATACCAATTGGCCCTATATTGTCCTTGTTTTACAACTCTCAGCATTTTGAAAAGACCGAGACTTCGATGGCTAAGTCAGCGAATCAGAACCCGAATCCGAAAGCACCATCTCTGGTGAGAAGGGAGCTCGGTCGTTAAGGTTACAGGGACGGGGAGGCCGAAAAACAAGGGGAATGGTGCACAGATGCGATATCTTTGAGGCAGTTTCCGTTGCAAGGAAACTAATGTCCTGTCAGTTGGGCCCCCAATGTTGTCCATTTGACCGGGACGGAATTCAACCCATCATTGGGTCAAGTGCGGTGAGCTGGAGGATAGACGCAGCCCGAATGACGTGCATGCTTCTTGGAGGACACTGTCTGCATGTTACTCATGACTTTTCAAGTCTACGTGACCCAAACTCTGACCAACATCTGAATTTTCACCCTGCATGTATTTCTAAAAACGTTAACCATCTACACAGCTGCAAGTTGGACAATTTCTGCTCTGTTTAAAGACCACTACCATTTTGGACAGACCTCATCACCCTATGTCATCGACTGGGAGACCCAGGAAATTGGACGCATCTCTCCGAAACAACGCCAGTAGCGATATGGGGGCTGTATAATTTCCCGTGCTACCTCAAGTTTCCGCAGCTGGAGCATCTGCTTTGGCTTTGTAGCATATCGACTCAACCTTAATCGCTTATCTACAATCCACATCTATTTTGGTTCTCGAGTAAATTTCTCAAGCACAACATTATGATAAAGACGTAATTTCGGTGCTTTAACATCCATCCGCAACAGCTTCATTGAATCCTGAATGCAGATATGTTATGAATAGCTCTCGTCAGTGACGGACTTGAACAGCATGCGGGAATGGCTGTACACGCATACTGCCGCTTGAGCGCCCGTCTATGAATAAGCCTCTGGACACCAAAATTTCTATAAGTACGGGTAAGTAGTACTCCGCGGCACAGCTATCTCGCCTCCGCGATTTCCGAAATCTTACAGAACATCACTACCGCATCGCATGGGAGAACGATGGGCCTCTCGCACAGTTCAAGCCGACGATCGCCGCTTTCTAGCGGCGAGAGTAACCAAACCGTGAGAGGCACAGGCAAGCCCCGCCCCAAAGGTCCAGGCAAGCCGCACCCCAAAATTACAGGCAAGCCGCTGGATTAGTGACTGCGCGATGGCACGATGTGACTCAACGACACTTTACAAGAAATCACAGCTGCGTCACGTGGGAGAAAGATACGGCTCTCGCACAATTCAAGTCAAAGACAGCAGCTTCCTAGTGGCGAGAGTCGTCAAACTGTGCGCGGAACAGGCAAGCCACGCTGCAAAGGTTCAAGCTAGTTCCCTGGTTTAATGGCCGGGCACCCACGGTGAGGCTTAGACAGTTTGTAAGTCTGGAAACCTAATGCCTTGACAGCCCTCACCGGCTTCAAGTTGTCTGTCACAAATTCAGAACTTTCAAGGCGTTCGGGGAATTGGGTCATCTATTTTTTTTCTGTTGTTCGCGGTTTTTTAGTTGTAAAAGTGGTTGATGAACATGTCGTCAAATTGTCATTTGCACAATCTGATCTGTAGCATTGCCATCATTTACGCTTTAGGCTTTCTTCTCTTGTCGAATCTCTACGGAATGGCGTCGATATTGGACTTGCCCCACGAACTCATCGACAGAATCGTCAGCGAATTTCAACATGATCTCGTTAACTTGCGTACCTCCGCTTTGATCTCGTCCGTCTTCGTGCCTTGGAGCCGCCAGCGCCTTTTTTCCAATGTGCGCCTCACCGCGAGTAACATCTACGCCTTTCGCGCCCTCATAGAATCGTCACCCACAGTCGCGTCATATGTGCGCCGCCTCGATATGCCCATGATGGACAACTTCCCCCCGTCCGCGATCCTCCCACCCACTACTCTGGCGCAGCTGCCCAATGTCACCAACCTTTCCGCGCACAGCGACCCTTTCGACTTCCGCCAACTCCCCGCCGGGCAGGAAATCGTCCTCGCCGAGGCCGTCCGCCGCCTCACGACCGTCGAGGTCCTCATCGACCGCCTCTGGCCACTCCCCGCCTGGGCTACGCTCCTCAACGGCTGCCCCGCGCTGGCCACGCTTGTCATCAAAGCCGAAGCCACCGGCTGGGGTACCTGGAGCGCCGCAGACGTCGCGTTCCCCATGCCCGCGTCGTCCGCACCGGGTACTCTCCGGCTGCGGACACTGCGCGTCTCGGGTGACTGCAAAATCCTGGTGCCACTCAGTGCGTGGCTCGTCCCACAGGGCGCGCTGGCGACACTGCAAACGCTCGTGGTCGACGTGTCGTACCTGCTAGACGACTACTCCGCGCCGGATGCACGCCCGGCGCTGGTCCTTGCAGCTGCACCGTCCCTGCGTGAGCTGACACTGCACCTCGATCCGCGTGAGTCCCTTCTCCTCTTCTCCTCTCCTTTCCTTCTCTATCACTCCCGTCTCTCCGCTCTCCCCATCGTCCGCTAACCTGCCCCCCAGCGATGCCCCTCACCAGCCCCGACACCGCGCCCTCCATCCGCCTCGCGTCCTTCCCCCCGCCTCCGTGCGCTCCACCTCCGCGACGGCCCCGACGCGGACATCGGCGCCTCCCTCCACGTGGCTCGGCGCCATCCTTCAGCTGCCCCCCGCCTTCCCCTCACGCACACACCGAGCCAAGCGCGCTGGAAGAGCTCTCGCTCGACCACAGCATGATCCGGCGCGACCTCCTCGCCGTCCCCGCAGCGACCTGGCGCACGATCGAGGACGCGCTGCTCGGTGGCGAGGGCGATGCGGGCGAGCAGTACCCGCACCTCCGCAGCGTCACCTACAAGGGCTGCCAGAAGTTCTCCCTCGGTTCGTCGGACGCTTTCGAGCACTTTTCGGGGACGGTCAGGGAGAGGCTGCCCAGGCTGGTGGAGCGAGGGATGTTGGTTGTGGGGCGGTAGGTTTGGGAACTTGGGCTGAATGCTCTGGTGGTGATTCGTGAAGGCTCTACGCCATGGTGCAGACTCCGAGGACTCATCCCCACTTCCTGCGCGTAGCGCAACGCGGGTAGATGAGTTATTTTTCCTGTGCGGGATTCGACGATATTCATCGTTTCTCGACGGACTCGCCGCTTTACTGTACCGTGGCCCCTCCATGTCACGGGCCTATCCCGAGTGCTGTGAAGCGGTTTCTCATAACCTCCCCAGACTCTTTCTGCAGGCTGTTACTTCCCAGTGACACTGGATTAGGAGCACCTGCACTCGTGCCAAAATCCAGAGCGTGTTCTGCCTCCTGGATTTGACGTCGACGTGGCTTTGGAAGACCGCGGCGGCAATATTAGACGCTCGCCGCCGCTGATTAGCGCCCGTAGACAAAAAAAGGAAATGCCCCTCAATGATGGCCTCGTTTCGCATTCCTTCCTTTGCGCACCCGCAATGGGCGGCTAGATCAAGATTTTTACTTGGCCTTACTCAGTCAATTTTGCAGGCGATCAGGCAGCCGCTATGGCCTTCCTCTCCCCGCGCCTCGGTAATACTAAATGAATAAACTTTGATCAGCTCTCAATAAATGCCATCCAGGCAAGCAACTTTCTTGAAGACTTTGAGATTCGATAATAAGAATTTTGACTGTGATTGGATCTCCAGCCAGCCCAATATTCTGCTTGATATACACATATGATCAGGGTCCTGTTGATATTCTGCTATTCTGCCCCACATGATGACGGATCCTCAACGGCACGTCATATTCGTCCACCTTTGGCCTCTGCACTGGCAGAACATTCTTCCGCCTTCCAGTCTTATTTTCCAGCCCGTTGGGGAATTCAAATATAAAGTTGCGTATCGAATGCCATCATTGCGAATACCTGCCATGCACCGCCGAGACGATTAGAGAAGTAATAGCAGGTTAAGATATGATACGAGGGCAAGGGATCCGGACGCAGAGAGACCAACCTTCCCCAGACACATCCTCCCCATCTGAAAACGTGAGTAAATGGTGGTAGCCCTGGATCTCCTTGGCCCCATGCTGTTGTTCTGCGCCGTCAAGCCAGCGCATCGGATTAAACTATTTGGCGTCAAGGCCCCAAAACTTCACCGCGCGGTTGACGCACCGAAAAAACTACGCCAGGATGTGGTGGAATGAGCATAAATTACACGACTGAGCTTACTGCGTGGCACTCGTCCAATGTCGGCACACTTCTTTCTTGGAAAAGTGGGAGGCTGTGTGAGAGAAAGATCTGGCTGCCAAAGCTAGGGAGACATTCATGACGAGCTGAATTTTTCCTTGTGCTAAAATACAGAATGAGAATGATTCAGAACATACTCATTGCGTGTGTCGGATTGTGCAACGTCCAGGTGTGTCGATACCGTCAAAGCACTCATCGCGAGTATTTTGGAGCTGATAAAAAAAGAGATAATGTCCGGCATCTTTGCCTCGGTTGTAAGAAGATTTCTGCTTTCCGAGTTGCTAGCCGTCCCGGCTGCGACGAAAAAAGAGCGGTACCGCGAGAGCATAAAATACTTACGCCAGGGAAGTTTGGATACGAAGGGCTCAGAATACGGGACATTGTTGTGAATAGTACAAAGGGGTCGGGGCGGTTGGAGAGAAAGAGCCTAGAGGGACTTGAGGCAAACTACTCATAACGTTCTGGAAGAGGGGTTTTGTTTGTTTTGATTGACGGCTGTTTTGCTCGTTTACCTTTCCAGCCTCTGTTTGCACCATCAGCGCGTCGGCAGCGCCGTACACCCAATGGCGTCGATATTGGACCTGCCGCATGAACTCATCGACAGAATCGTCAGCGAATTTCAGCATGATCTCGTTAACTTGCGTACCTGCGCTTTGATCTCGTCCGCCTTCTTGCCTTGGAGCCGCCAGCGCCTTTTTTCCAATGTGCGCCTCATCGCGAGTAACATCTACGCTTTCCGCGCCCTCATAAAATCGTCCCCCACAGTCGCGTCCTATGTGCGCCGCCTCGACATGCCCATTATGGACAACTTCCTCCCGTCCGCGATCCTCCCACCCGCTACTCTGGCGCAGCTGCCCAATGTCACCAACCTTTCCGCGCACAGCGACCCTTTCGACTTCCGCCGTCTCCCCACCGGGCAGAAATCCGTCCTCGCCGAGGCCGCCAGTCGCCTCACGAGCGTCGAAATCATTACAGACTATCTCTGGCCGCTCCCCGCCTGGGCTGCGCTCCTCAACGGCTGCCCCGCGCTGGCCACCCTTGTCATTAAAGCGGAAGCCGCCTACTTGGGTTCCTGGACCATACCCTGGACCGTCGCAGACTTCGCGTTCCCCATGCCCACACCATCCGCACCGGGCACCCTCCGGCTGCGGACATTGCGCGTCTCGGGCGACTGCAAGATCCTGGTGCCACTCAGCGCATGGCTCATCCCGCAGGGCGCGCTGGCGACGCTGCAAACGCTCGTGCTCGACGTGTCATACGTACGAAAGGACTACTCCGCACCGGATGCGCGCCCGGCGCTGGTGCTTGCAGCAGCGCCATCCCTGCGTGAGCTGACGCTGCACCTCGATCCGCGTGAGTCCCTTCTTCGCCTCTTTTCCTCTCCTTTCTTTCCCTCCCACTCCTATCTCCGCTCTCCCCATCGTCCGCTGACCTGGCCTCCAGCGATGCCCCTCACCAGCCCCGACATCGCGGCTCCCATTCGCCTCACGTCCTTCCCGCGCCTTCGTGTGCTCCACCTCCGCGACGGCCCATACGCCGACATCGGCGCCTCCCTCGCGTGGCTCGGTGCTTTCTTGCAGCCACCCTCGTCTTCCCCTCACGCACACATGCACCCCGAGGTCAGCGCGCTCGAGGCGCTCTCGCTCGACCACAACATGATCCGGCGCGACCTCCTTGCCGTCCCCGTAGCGACCTGGTGCGCGATTGAGGAGGCGCTGCTCGGCGGTGAGGTCGATGCGGGCGGGAGGGGCAAGCGGTACCCGCACCTCCGCAGCGTCACCTTCAAGGTCTACCAGAAGTTCTCCTTCGGTGTGCCGGACGTTTTCGAGTACTTTTCGGGGACGGTCAGGGAGAGGCTGCCCAGGCTGGTGGAGCGAGGGATGTTGGTTGCGGGGCGGTAGGTTTGGGAATTTGGGCTGGATGCTCTGGTGGCGACTCGTGAGGTCTCTATTTCCCATGGAGCAGACCCCGATGACTCATCCCCACTTCCTGCGCGACGCGACGCGGGTAAATCAGTTCTCTTTACGGCTCGGGATTTCGTCGTTTCTCCACGGACTCGCCGCTGTACTGTACCACGGCTCTCCGATGCCACGGTCGCATCCTGAGTGCAGTGAAGCGATTTTTCATAGAAACTCCTGAGTCTCTTTCCGCGGTCGTTACTTCCCAGCGACACTTGATCAGGAGCACGAGTACAAGTACTCGTGCCAACATTCAGAGCATGTTCTCCCTCTGGGTTTTAACATTGATGTGGCTTTGGAAGAGCGCAGCGGCAGTATTAGGCGCTCGCTGCCACTGATTAGCGCCGGTAGGAAAACCAAATAAATGGAAATGCCGCTTAATGATGGCGTCTTTTTGCATCTCTTTGCACACCCGCAATGGGCGTCTAAATCGAAATTCTTACGAGCCAATTTTGCATGCGATAAGGCGGCCGCTATGGCCTTCCTCTCCCCCCCCCCCTCGGTAATAATATAACTATCTGCCCCGCATTGAATAAATTTTGATCAGCTCAGTGGATGGCATCCAGATGAGCAACTTTCTTGAAGACTTGAGATTCGATAATATGAATTTGGTAGCAATTTACGATTTGATTAGACCTCCAGCCAGCCTAATATTCTGCCCCAGATACACATCAGGGTCCTGATAATATTCTGCTATTCTGCCACATAGTGACGAATCCTCGATGGCACGTCATGTCCCTCCTCCCCATCCACCTTCGGCCTCAGCACTGGCAGAATATTCCTCCGTCTCCCGGAGTCCCAATCTTGGTGTCCAGCCCGTTGGGGAATTCAAATGTAAAGTTGCATACAGTACGAGTCTAGTTTAAACTCACCGACTGCGAATCCCTGGCATCACCATGGGCCAGGGCAAGTCAGAAAAGAAGTCGCAGAATGGGAGTTCAGGGTTAAAAATATCTTTCGAGGGCAAAAATGTATACCTGGATTCAGCGAGTTTGAGAATGTCCTTCGCCGTTGCGATGTGGCCTCGCGAGATCCTTCTCATTGTCCGGTAGGCCGCCGGCACGCTTGGTTCCCAGCATGAATAGAACAAGGATGACGCCCGAGACGAACACCGCATTCTATTTCACAGAAAATATGTAGAATAGTCAACCATTTGAGTTGAACAGAGCAGAGAGACAGAGAGCCTGATACGAGACAAGGCAATGGGATTCGTTGCGTGTGCCTCAGCTAAATATTCGTCGTATCGATGATTGCCCGTGGCACCGTGCGCAAATGAAGAGCGAGGAGACGGCTAGTGCAGTTACTTTCTGGATGTATGATCGTGTATCTGGGTGAAGATGTCATTCCGGAGGGAAGACGTCGTGAAAGACAGCATTGAGGGACTGACTGCTATGAGAACGCAATTATACGATATGTGAAGTATAACGGATTGGTCGAAGAATGCGCCTTGTGGTGGATTTTTGGGATTTCATCGGACTGTATTGATAAAGGGTTACAACCACGAGATATGGTTTTAAATCGTGGCAGTACAATGGAGCGGGATAGAAGCCAGGAAGTCGTTCATGGCAGAACCCAACTCAGCGACCGTACGCTGCTCCCAATCAGGGCCGTCCCAATCCATGAGGATTCTCAGCTTTTCGAGCCATACAAGCGGCGCATGGCGTCGCCCAAGGTCTATCTCGCACGAAAAACCTGCACTAGGATGTCATATGAATCGATTATCTCGGATACCCGGATGTGGCATATGAGGAACGAGAGGTCAGAGACTTTGGGTTGTGATATAAAACTTGCTGTATCGCATGACACATCGGCGCCCTCAAATGGAGGCTCAACATCGTAGCTGACAGGGACAGGGAACAAGTCAGCAAGGAAAACGAGAAAAACATCAACGAAAGCTCGTAATCCACCTGCATAGTCATTGGTTGTCCGAGAAACGCACTCAGTGTCCGGTCGAAAATAAAGAAAGACCTGGGTCGTGAACGCACAAAATACATCTGAACCTCATATATGGTCGGCCCATACAATTTCCCGATGATTTTGAGCTGTTTTATGAAGTTCCAACCGGCCGAGAGCGATCCTTCACCATCAACAAGGACGCGCCGGTCGTTCGAGTACTAGAGATTCGATAATTGGAAACGGAAAGGAAAGGAAAGAAGAGCGAGTTGAGCCAGGGTATCCGCGATGCGACGGCTAACACGGCCAGCAACGTCCCACCGAACTCCATATTCCTGAAGTGCAGCCCTTCTGCCACAGATTGTAAGATCCAGGATGGGCATAGTTGGGTGTACGTTAATGAAGTATAGGGAGAGCAGAGAATCTACTAAATCGCTGGTTGGATAAAGGTAACGGGGCCATAGGTCGCATGCCTCTTTCTCCCACTTCGGAGTTTAGAATCAAATGACGAGAGCTCTGCGCTTTGAATCGCAATGGCTCACCGGTAATACCGTCCAAAATGAGGGGCGACGAGAATGCGGAAACAAAGGCTGTCCCATGTATCTTTCTTTCACCTGCGAATACATGAGAATGAGTTGCGATACGCATGCGCAATTTGCTGATTGAGCCGCACCGCGATAGTCCTGACAGCGAGCGAAAAGGCACTGCCAGAACCGAAGAATTCGGTGGATTTTGACTGCGAGGCCTGTGGGTAGAAGCGGGCCGACACCGTCTCATCCCTGACTCTTTCGTCATCATACGGTTCTGTGAGATCGGACAAAGTAATATGGTGTCGGGGCGGCGGAGTAATGTGGTGGATTTCTATGGCATTCACGTCGGGACGATTTCGCTATGGGGATTTCAACGGCTGGGCGCAGAGTGGACAAACAGAAAGAGATCGCAGTTTGGCCTCCAAGGACGCATTTTCCTTCCTCAATTGTTCCCTTGCAGCAAATATGAAGTATCCAAAGACGGAGATCCTGGAGGACACTTACATAGATCTCGGACCACGCCTGATAGTCGGTGCTTCATAGGTGCAGTCTAGGCCAGAAAGAGTGCAATTGGAGCAGCCATTCGGAATATCAGGGCCATCACCTACGCAGAGCCTGAGATAAACAAGTTCAACAGTCCGATAAAGTATGCTATTGCATCGGTTCAGCCCAGACAGGGTAGCAGAGGTGCCGGCGGGCCGATGGAAAGCGGACCACACGTGAAACGAGACCACTAGAATTCTAGCTGTAGGAGGAGGAACTGTAAATGGTCGAGAAGTCCGAGAAGGCGCGTGATCGAGTCGGGTCGCGTCGGGTAGTGAAATGAACATGAAGGTTGTCTATCCAGGGCGCCGCAGGAATGATAGAACTCGAAGACAGCTGGAACGGTGGGGTAGCGGGCGCGAAAAGGAGGCGACATGTAGGACTGATGCTGCTTAGTTGCAAGTTGTTCGGCACAGTGTTGCAGATTACGGCCTTGGCGTGGTGGCGTGCAACAAGAAACACGGCAAGTAAAATCTCGATCAACAAAGTCGCTACTTTGTGGGGCCCGGGATAGCCGTCCTCAGCTGAATGAAGATGATTCCCGTGAAGAGTCGATCGTTCTTTACTGGGCGCTGGAAGAGACATGGGGTGATTTGAGAGATGATGAATGCCGGGTTTATATAAGAGGCCCGTCTGCCTTTTCCCCCATGTGTCAACCGTGGGTTCGTATTTGCCATGTCTCGATGCCCCAGTTATAAGTGACGGAGAAATTGGTACGATTTTGATCCTGTGTCCTTGTCTCCGCCGTTGTGGGAGCCTACGACTAGCGACTGATCCAGAGAGCTTAAAGGAGAGGGAAAAATTATAGGCCCACGTAGATTTTTTGCGGTCCGGCCATGACCTAGCTTTGTGAAGCTCTTGTGCAGGGTGATGGCAGGTGAAGCTTTACGGTTGATATTCGACCGTCAGTCGCAGCATTTCGCAAGGTTTTCGATCGCATGCCGGACTGGCTCCTAAAAAACCTCAACCAGAACGACATCATTGTTGCTGGCAGTATTGTTCTCGGTGCTCTCTGCTGCATTCTTTAGGATATATGTGCACTTTCACTCTCCAAAGATCAGCTTATTTGGGCAAGATCTGGACCTGCTAGAATCACGGAGACCAATATTTTCCCACGGATTAAATGCGCAGATACGAGTAGAGTGGAGCTCACCGAAGTTTTCTGGACACGGCAAAACACGGCACGGCGACCTTGGAATTCAGTCGGCGGAGAGATCAACAGTGCCGACCCGGAAAGAAGGACGTTGAGCGGAGATTGAAAACGCTTCAGCCAGAGAGGGCAGATGTTCTGATTTTATAATGAAGAGGGTATTAGTAGGTTAGCCCTCTCAAATCCAGATCTTGCACTCCGTCCTTTGAAACATATCTGTGAGAACAACTAGGAATAGAAAAATCGGGTGGAATTGACATTGGATGAGACCTTTTCCAAAGCAATCATGTATAATAGCAAGTCTCGGAAATTACATTAGGAGCTGTCTGTAATTATATTATAGTTTTACTAAAAAAGCCTAGCTACCCTGGTCCGCTTGCTTTTTTTCCCAGATCATCCTGATTCGAAGGAGTGTGGGTAACTTTAATGGCTTTGCTACACTGGAGCTGTGAATTTTCCCCGCTCTCCTCCCTGACCAAATGCATCGGCAAGTCTACAACAGATATTCCTTCTGTCGGCATATGCCTGGTGATCACCGATTCTCTATACCAAAAGATGCTGCTGAATAGGGAAGTTTCACTGGTCCGAGATTGGGCTTCGTCACCGACAATATCTACCATTGTCGTCACGACTACCGGAATGTTTGCGACAATCAAACTGACACAGTCCTGAATATCCGACAGTTAGAACAATGAAGACTCCCGGATTACGAGCTCGCACCTCAACTATCGCAGCAATGAAGGCCTGTGTGAACCCGCTTCGAAGGATGAGGACCGCATGGACGAGCGAAACCTGGTATACTGTTAGCTTTGCTAAAAACGGACCTGCGAACATACGATGGTGGTCACAACGCAAGTGGAGAAAATGAGTGTCAATCTACGGCGCAAATCCTTTTTGATGAGATTCCGGAATAACGGCAACGGGGCGAGCAACAGGATCGAGTCGGCCATGATATCCGCTGTTACGAATGTAAAGTAGGTATGTAGAATATCCGTCGAAAAATCACGAGCACTTACTGACTAGCTGACAGACAGCGATTTGTTCCGGCGAGCGACAACCTAGGTTCGTCGCATTCTTCCCCGAGCCTTCGCAGGCCCAAAAGAGTTGTGCAATTAAGACCAGTGAAACGACAATGAACGCCACAGCAACCCAAAACAATCGTCTGCGTCTCTCGGAAGATGGATCGATTCGAATGATGCTGAACAGGATGCTGAGTCGGGACCCCCACACGATGGCATAAAACACGATGGCAATCAAATAGAATCCTACGAATTGATCAGCCGTATATGACCGTGACTTTCAGAGCAACTTGCCCGCTACTCCTTTCTTGGGAAGATTACCAGAAGATATAGCAACTACCTGGACAATCAAGGCCGCGAATGCAAATGCGGCCCAAGAGTCATCCGCCCCAAACCTGCCTCGGCGCTGGTACAGTCTGGAAAAGAGTGTCAGAAGTATTGGGAAGAATAGGCGCAGACGGCACACCTGTATAAGGTACTTCCCAGAGCAAAAAAACTGCATGTTGCAGAGGTAACTGTGGATTAACCTCAGATCTGTGGTCAAAGTGAAAGCTGGGAGAGCTTTACTGACTCTGAAACTGCACGACAGGGTCGTTGAGATTGATCATGGTAAGCTATGTGCACACTAGATGAAAGTATAGAGTGAAGATGGGACCGAATCATGAAAGGATAGCACCATATATCGACAAAGTTACGAAATACGTCGGCCGCCTGTGGTCATGCCTAATGGTGATGTGATCCCCGAAAACTAGTGTTGGCGACCCTAGCTCGCTTCACCAAACAGGGATATATGTGCCTGCAGGGGAGACGGGGAGACTACGACAGGTGAACTTGGGGACTGTTCTCGGATGTTCTTGATTTAGACCAAGACTGAAATAACTCCAAGGGTACTTTCTAGTACTCGCCTTTAGTTGCTCAAGTGCGCATCACCTGAATTCTGCGTTGATGCCCTAAAGGCGAGACGTGATCCCGAAGCAAATGCGCTAGGTCTACGTCCGCGGTCAAAGACGTGCCGAAGGGCAGAGGCAGCCTAACGTTGGCGACGCGCAGACGGTGAAGAGTTAGAATAGCATAGCATTTGATGCGTCATGTTCGCCCCACATTCGTGGAGTAGTTGACAGCTCTTCTGCGCTCTTCTGGTGGCCTCGGTCGCTGTTCGGGCTAGATATTTGCGCTATCATGATGTGCGGGGATGGCAACGAGTTTTGGATGCTCCCCCGCGGTGTGGCTCTGGAAAGTAGGTTCTCCCGTTCACCGCATACGCTCAACTGAATTGCCCCTATAGCTAGACTAGGATTTGATGGCGGGTAGGTCAGAGAATCCGTGGGATGATACTGAGTTTGAATTCCGCGATCCGAGAGAGCGGCCCAATCCCCTTTGGGACAACCCACCTAAACAGACACTATAACATTATCAACTCGTACCTCATTTGTTATAGTCTGTCAGTGAGGTCGATCGAATGATTGGTGGCCTCGTTATTACAAATCACAGAATTTTTTCGATGCTCCCAACACTTCGGCGATGCATACTGTACTATTTCGACGAAATGTTCACTGGGTGTCACCTGTCACCTAAGGTGTTCATTTTACAAGGTGTTCAGTTCTCGGCAATCATGGGGAAATTCCCGTATATGGCAGTCTGGCAAATGCCGGACTGAAATTTTTCATGTTTTTGAGCATAATTGGGCTACAAAATTGAAAAGTCACTGTCACCCAGGCCAAAAATGTTCAGTTCATGACCCTCTATCACCTGTCACCTGAACATTTGGTCAAAATAGTACAGTATTTCACTCTTCTGATGCAACATTTATGTTCAAGAATATGAAATGAGCAAATTGTCCCGCCGTTGGTTGGGCGGAAGGTCGAAGAAGCGCAATGCCGAAACTTGATGGTCTGGCACGTGGAAAAGGCCAAGATACCAATTTGAAGGGAAGCGGACCATCATAGTGATTCTGAAGAGACAGTTCATCTGGAAATGGGATTTTGTGAGACTTTTTCTCTCAAAGTTTATAGCTAGAGCTGCCGGCAAAGCGAGTGGTTAAGGAAAATAATTCAAACTCCGATGATTATATAATAACAATGACCTATATAATACACGATCGCGCGCTTAACTACAGACTACAGCGCGCCTCACTTTCTTTGCTCAGTCACGACTCTTACCTTACCATGAGATAAGTTGGAGATAAAATTTATGGCGCTTGTGGCCATGTGGTTGACTCCCTGCATATACCCTTTTTTTAGGGCTCATTTCCACAAGTAAATGCCTGATCATGCGTGAGGGAGTTCCAAAGTGTTGTTAGACGTAGTTAAGTCACCCATCCTGCGGGTGATTGAGTGGTTCGGGCAGAAGTAGGCAAATGCGTTCGCCTTTGAATCTTCTGATAAGTACGCTGTTTTCCTGCAAAATGAAATGAGAACATTAACCTTTATCACTACAGGTACGAGTGGAGTATGTTGTAGAGTCTGTGTATACAAGACTACTCTATCACAGGGCTATGTGGCAAGGTCAATCCTGGAGAGAACTGATTCTCTTTGAAAGCTCCTTCCGGACCTCCTCTTGCAGGTAGTAGCCATCTTCATCACTTCATTACTTCGCTTACTTCGCTTATTTTCACCAAACCTCGCCACTTTGATCGCATTTAGTGAAAGTTCGTCATTTTAACTCGGCACGTTCAAGAACCCGGAAGCATCGGCTATCAGTGTTCCAAGGCCGAGCTATTTTTTGCATATCAATACCTTACCCTAATGCTAACTGCAAACCATAACCCCTAACCACTAACCACTAACCCCTAACAGCTAACCACCCTAACCACCTAACCCAAACACTTAACCGGCCATGCTCGGCACACTGCCGATACCCATCACTTCATTATGTGCTGAGCAGTTGCCGTGTATCCAACAACTCACGAACTTTCCCAAAAACATGCCAAAGTGACGAACATTCGCAGGTTCCCATCAAAATCACGAAGATCCGCAAACTTTAGCGAAGTAACGAAGTGATGAAGACGGCGTGGACTCTTCTCTTGTTCAAGTCCGTCAATACAGAAGGTCACGCATTTCCAAACGTTCCGGTTCCGACTCTTCCAGGAAAGCCGATATGAGGCCCTTAAAACCTAGCAGAAACTATCAGTGTTCCTGAAAGTAGGTCCCAAGAAATTATCTGCATTTTTTCAATGTTTTCTCACAAGTCAAAAGGTTGCACAAGTATCAGATGAAATCAAGATTTGATGAGGATCCGGGATGTACATAGTCACAGCGTAGCGAGCTTCAGTAAAAAGGGGCGCCCAATTCTTGTGCCCGTCCGCCCGTCCTGTGAATAAATCAATCATTATTTGTTCGAAACAAATATAATTCAAACTCCGCTGGCCCGCGCACACCTCTCTGTCTTCTGTCTTCCCTCGCGAAATGTCTTGCACAACTAAGACCCAAATTCAATCAGACATTTTATCTTGTTGAAAGTCTCATCATAGCTTCCACCTCTTCGATGATAACCCAGATGATCCCGATCTCTTTGGGATGGACGAAGATGAAGCAGAGCTTCTCATCGACGACGTGTCTCATGTACTCGATGTTACAGCTTTAAACTGGGCGGAAGTAGCACCAAGGGGGTCCAATGATAGGCAATTACATATGGGGTAGGTAGGTGGGGTCCCCACCACCAGAAAGAAATTTGTACTGTATCAAGTTGTAGGGAAGCAACGCCCCAATGACCGTGACAAGCCCGTTGCTTCTTTTTCAGGCAACAGACTCAACCGTGAGCGTGACCGTTGCCTGAGCAGGCAACCAAGACTTTTTTTTCTTACCTTGTGAAAGGTATAAGTGGACTTCAAGGGGTTGAAATGCAGATCCATAAGCCAATATTCATGGGTTCCCTGCAATTTTTGCTAAAAACCTGACCCTGGGCATTTTATTGGCATTTTCTTTTCACCATGTCACGATTTTTTGAGGCAACCAACCACTCCGTGACCGTGACCCTCAGGGAAAGAGGCAACGCAACCAGCGGTCCGTGATGCGTGACGGTTGCTCCCCTACAACTTGACACAGTATATAATTTTTTGAAGGCAAAATCTGGTCCACCCGGGATCGTCTGAACGTCCAACGGACTCTCACACGTCTACCCCCTATTTAAAAAAGCTGTCTTGAGTTGGTCTTGAGCGCTTGAGCCTATGGCGCACGAAGCCAAGCGAGATCAAACCGCCTGAAGCTGGCGTTATTGGCCTCAACCCACATGTACAAGCGTAATCAATTTCCTCGGCATATTCACCCCAAAAGTCTTTTCTTTCCACAATGCATATTTCTCTTGTTTAAACACGGAATACACGCCAGCCGCATCAATCCCGAGCCATCAAGGATGAAGAATATCCATATTTGGAAGCTGTACTACCCATTGAGCGTTACACAGTCGGTATTGCCTTCGTTATGGAGTGTGAAGTCCTTGTGTGGCTTGGCAGACATTCATAACTGCAAAATTGTCCCAGATTTTCCAATGAGAAATCCCTGGTGAGTGGTCCAAAATTTCCAAACCGTTTAAACTATATAAACCGTGTACAAACAGTTTGTAAGCTGTTTGAATGCATCGGCAAACCAAAGGGAAACAAAAATGGTTAAAACCGTGGATAAACATTTATACACGGAAACAATTGGAGCCTGCGGCCCCTCGCTCCATGGCGGTCCCACAATCACTGGGATTGTGTTGACGCCAAGTGCCGGAAATTTGGCGAGGAAGTTGAGCGAGGCACGCGCTGGAGAAGCGTCTGAGGAAATCAGTCGCTTGGTTGCATACGGAACGTCGGTAATCTAGCGCACGGACTAGCACAAAAACTACACTTTTTGCTAACGTGTGGCTCTGAAGTATTTTTTGCAGCTCATAGCAGACATGAACTCGTCGCGCTTTGGGAAACTGATCTGAAAGGAGGGCCCGATGTCGGCCATCTGTTCATTCCGCGTCACATAGACGCGCTGTAAGTATTCGAAGCATCCCAATGTGAATTAATTTTATTACGGCTCGCGGTGTAAGTATATCGACCGGGCTTTTAATTAGGGGCATCATTATCTGAGGCAAGTGCTGAAAATCAAATTATCTCGCCTTCCACTTCTGTCCTCGAATTACTGCCCTGTAGCACCACCGCCTTATCTTTCTCGCGCGCCGCCGGTGCATCAGACATCATCACCAACCCGGCCACAAACGGGTCTTCTGCGTACACAGACTCCTCATCCTCGATGTCGCTACCCTCGTCGAAAAGGGTGGCGTCCACGGGGGCGCCCAAAGGACCGATCACTTGTGAAGCAAAATGGATCGAGTGGTCTATAACTGCGCTGTCAGCGTCGGCGCCATCGTCGTAGTACACCGCCCGGAGCATAAGGAGGAAGCGGCAGATGATGATCGTGCGGAAGCTGCGGGGCAGATTCAGTCAGTGCGCACACTAAATTTTAAATACATACACGGGTGTGTAGTAGGGAACCACCCAATAATCGTACCGGGTCGCGAACTCTGGCTGAAAGCTTTGTAAGGTGGGAATGTTATTGGGAAACGAGGATGCATACAACGTGATCGAACTTTTTGCCAGAAAGAAATTGAGAGGCGATTCAAGATGGTAGGAAATTCGGACTCACGATTAACACGAGCATGTCGGCTAGTGATAGAACAAGTAGAGTTCTGAATCAAGTTCAATGGAATGTTCCTGAACAAGCCGAAATGCGCACAGAAAATATATGGTTCCTGTCATATTATCAGAAAAGGTTTTGAATCCATCGAAATTGAACAGACCGTCTCTCAGGAGGAGCAATGCAAGACCGGGACGTTTCTTTCCAGCAAAAGGTATCTCATTGTTCCTCAGCCCGAATGTCCGGCTGACCGTGACGGCAATGACAATGGTCTCTGATAGCACGTCGGCAATTATTCCTCCGATGCGTACTGAGGAAGGAGAAGAATGAATGGAAGGTCTCAAGGTTCGGCGAAAGGATTGTCTTCTGCGATGGTTGGTTATATCAGAAGATCGAAATGAGGGAACAGTGACGTACACAGCGATCGTGAACCGTGGCGGAGGCGATATAGGCCAACTGACACCCATTGCGATCTACTGCTGGGGACTCCTGATGAGCGTAAACATACTGGGATCGCATTAGCACAAAGAAATAAGCAAGCAGAAAACATACGGCGGGTGCTATCGCAGAAGGCAAACACAGCAGAAACACAGGAATGGCGAGATACCAGTTTCGCTCCGACAATGCCAAGACTCTCAAGGATGAGAACACTAGAAAAGGTTGAGGCCAGGATGGCAGGGAGGAAAGAATTGCCCACTCCCGTATCCAATGCTTCTGATTATCATCGGAAGTATTTGAACCCGTACGGCGATGTCACAGCTAAAAGACTTTAGCCCAGAATACAACCGTTCGCGACGGAAGATCCGTACCCCTGGGAAATCCCGCATTTCAATGGTAAGTCAGCGCCGAACGGGAGATGAACATACGTGCGGTGTGAGGTACCATGATGCTAGAAATAGCACCGTGACTTTCTCGGATAGTGTGCCATATCGTAGACAGGCATACAAGACGGTGGATCCGGATAACTTGCGAGACCATATTCGGCGTACTTCAAGTCCAAGACTAATGCAATGATCCCAAATGAGTAGAGCTTTACCTAGGGTTAGATGAGTGGAGCTGGAAGATCTAGAGATAACGCGCCAACAGCGGCGATGTTGCAGCACACGAAGGCACTGTTTTAGCTTTCAGTGGCCAGGCATTTTCCAAGTCAAATGAAAAGACCACTTACAACTCATAAACCTGGGACGGTGCCATAGACAGAGTTCTGGAGTATGGGTGGCTTCCGAGAACCGAAGGATATTTATGCAGACTGTCGCCAGACTCCCGCTTCTACGTAATCACCCCTAGCCCCGATTCTGGCGGGACGGAAGGTTTCCAACTCTCCGATGTGGACGCCACAACATACAAATAGCCTGAAAGACTCCAGGGCACAATATGTCATATCTTGCCCCTTAGAGATCGGAATCAAGTGTCAAGAATATCCTGGTGTTAGGAATGAATGGTTCGCCGAGCTTCCATAGGCAGCAGCCGCCTACATTTTCTGGGCGAGTCTAAGATATCTTCCGTCTCTTGCTGTGGCCTGTGGCTACGGGAAACCAGATCATGAGGATACAGCCGTCGAGCTTGGCAGTTGAGTCAACGTGGGTTAACCACAGAGTATATTAGCATATATCCAGCGTAGTGGAAGAGCCCGGAAAGAAGCCTTGGAGACAGAGATACTCTAGCCCGAAAGATGGTCGACTGAAAGTGAGCAAAGAGTGAGAGCGCAAAGGCCTGTTACGTTACCATCATTATCAAATGATGGCTACCTTCGGCTGAACAAATGAACCGTTTACAATAAACCGTGGAAAATTTGTAAACTGTTTTAATGCACTGGCAAACTAAATGGAAAAAAAAAGGTTAAAACCATGTATAAACGTTTATATGCACACGGATACAGTTGGAGGCGGCCCAACGATAAGCAATTACCATATGGGGTAGGGTAGGTAGGTCGGTCCCGACGGCCAAAAAAATAAATTTGTACGCAATTTCTTTGAGGCAAAAATGATCGACCTTGGCCCATCCGAGGTTCAAAAACACTTTACACATCTACCAGCTGTCTTGAGGCTATGCCTACTAACTTTAGGTACTATCAGCCACCGTGTAGTCGGCCACATTAGATTTGATCAGCAATTGTCAGATGCCATCTTGGAATTTCCTGGGTTTGAGGGTCCGGAATAAAAGGTACACATCCTAAAATTCATTTGAGGCACACTGGTTGAACATTTTAAGTTTTCCACTGAAAATTTTGGTGAAAAATGTTTTGAATTTTACAGCAATTTTTCAGTGAAAAACCAGGTGAAAAACTTGAAATATTTTTGTGGATTTTTTGAACCTTGTGAAAAATTTCTGAAAAAGTGGTGAAAAAGTTTTGAAGGTCATTAAAAAGTTTCAAGTTTTTCACTTGGTTTTTCACTGAAAAATTGCTGTAAAATTCAAAACATTTTTCACTAGAATTTTCACTGAAAAACTTGAAATGTTCAACCAGTGGTAGTCTGGCTGAATTTATGTGACGTCCCAGTGCTACAGTGAATTTCTTTCTACCAGCATGCCCTAAAAGGGATAAACTCTGCCTCATCAAATGAGCTACTGAGCCATAAACTGGAGGTAAATTGTGTCCAGATTCAAAGATCAGGTATGAATGAAGGATTATAAAAAGTTAGTGTGGACATATAAGCCACAGGACGAATATGAAAATATGTTCTAAATGGTGGGTAGCTGGCCAGAATGGCAGGTGTTAACAACCCAAGCGCCTAGTCAGAGATACTGGCAGCATGAGCCCAAGCTATGCAATGGTTGGACTAATAGGATGTGTGTAGACATACCTAGCACACGACTTTAACATCTAGACCCCGGCAACTCCTGAAAAAAATTCCAACTCCTGCGACATTGAAAATGGGTGGTTTGGGATTATGGCAAGCACCAAGAGGAAAGGTAAATAGATAAGAATCAAATGGACATCAGAACATGAGGAATACTCAACAAAGAAGGCCTATGCGAGATACCAGACTCATAGAGTGAATGGTTCCTGGGATATGCTGGTGTGTTGCTTGAGTGGGTCAAAATAGTAGCAACATCTTCTTAGGTATCTTGCGCAGCCATGTCGTTTTTATGTCTTGCATACAATATTTCCAATCGATGTCCTGCATCAGGGCAGGAAAATGAGCCTACAAAGTCGTAAATCGGTAGAGAATTCATGAAGAAGAGCTGTGGCAAGTGTCAGCCAAAGAGCTAAGTTAAGAAATGATGGCTCCCACCCTTTGGATTCTGTTCTGACATTGCGTAACTTCTGATGACAAGGGATTAGGCCTCTGCGAGGCAGGTGGCTGAACCTTCAGGAGGCTGCACAAAGACCCTCCAATAACTGAGCAACAGATTTCCAGATGTTGATCTCGGCTCAGCTGTGGGAAATCAGTCGCAGTCAAGCAGCATCAATGGCTCAGGCACGTGAATGCATTGCAGGACTGCAGATGAGGAATCCGGACTATTTGACGCGTTATCAACGCGTCGGCAGGATCAATAACATGTCTTTAAGGCATAATAGTATTTAGCATCACTTTGGACCCCATTATCCATCAATGCCCACTCGCAGTGCCTGCCAACAAGCCTCAGATGCCCTTGAACAGGCATTTTGGTACTGTCCCCCATGTATCATGCCGACTTTCTCGTTTTCCTTCTCATCCCTGTTGTGCTTTGACACTTTAGCCTTTTTTGGCGCGTTTTTTGACGTGTTTTTCTGTTCTTTGGCCCTGGCGATGATGAGGCAGGCCTTCAGAATATCAGTTTGTGAGCCATTTGGATATATAGGTTAATACAACAACATAGTCAACGTGACTTGGACGAGAAGGAAAAGCAAAAAGACAGTGTTAAAACTCCGTACGATTGCCGAAATCCCATCAACTGGTTGCCGTCTTGTCTGTGCTGATCTTGTGGCAAGGAGATGGCAGTCCAATGGAGATGAAGTGATCTTGTAGACATGGCAATTGATACACTGCTTGGACACTAAACAAAAATGACACATCAACTGAGCAAGATTTTGAGGGATAATAAACTGTATGCCCCACCAAAAATTCCAGGAAAATGAGAGCGATGGGAATCAGAAGGGCTTTTACCACTTGGACTCAAGAAATCTCCTTGGTGCTTCTCTACTGTTCTGATTTTTAACGATGACCAATTCCAGATGATGAATTCTTTGTTTGTACTTGTAGCAAGAGTGGCTGAAATCCAAGTTCTCCAGGGTAGCTTAAACCTCCGGTTCAGCCAATCAAGGCATCAGTTTGGCCCGAAAATCGGTACAGATAATCTATAATACTCAACTCCCTCATGAAATATTCACAAGTGGCCGACTACCTGGTGGCCAATAGTAGCGGGTCCCTATCGGTGTCCTGTGGCGCGATTGCTTAATTGTTTGGCTGTAAAATACATTGCTTGGTCTCGTTAGGGCATATTGGAGGTCATAGGTTCAATCCTAACATGTCACCCCTTTTAAACATGTCCTTAAAAGCTCTGATTCACTATTTCTTTTGTTCAGCATGCCAACTGGCGGGAACTCAATCTGAAACTGTCATTATATGTAACTCTGTCTCAAATGTTTTGATACTTTTTCAAGTTGTAATGAATTTGAATCAAGTGAGGCAGCATCTGGTCCTGAAATAGTGAGCTTTCCTATCCTTGCAGATCAGACTTTTCTGGCCAATTTTGTCTGTTGTCCATGCCACTACTATACTTTATTTCTGTTGAATGTAAGAAGTCAATGTGTCGACCAAGCAAGAATTGGGCATTGTTGATTTTATTGCAAGTATGTATCTGCGGTTTTAACTCCTCAGCTGAGTGAATCAGAGTGTGAGCAGTGTTTGTTACTGTCTGTTATTCTGAATGATCGCGGAGCTATCCATTTGAGCAATCACAACATCTTCTGAAAAATATCAGCAGTGTATAGCTTGTGAAGACATTCAAAGCTTCATACAACAGGTGCACCAGCTCCAAATTGGCTTTGAGTCTGCTGTCAAATGAAAGCTCCTTGCAAATTGTGTTGCTGATGTGGTCTGAGGCAGTTAGTGGGCTCTGCTGCAAAAGCATGCTACAAATGCTATCGAGCTAGAGTCACACCAAAACCAACGCCGAGGCTGGCCCAACCCCAAGACTAAAACATGTACAAGCATGTCAATCAATTTCTTCGGCCTGCCCTCGACGAGCGATGACTCGGCAACCGAAAAGCCGACGCCCGTGTCGCTCGACACGGTGAGCAGCACACTCGTGCAGCCCGCGCTCTTCTCGCACGTCCCATACTGCGAGAGTGCGACGATTACGTCGTCGACGTGCGGCAAGCCGTGCGAGGCCCTGTCCAATATCAAAATTTTGCAGTCTGGTGGAGGCGCGTCTCCCGCTCTTCCAGGCTTCCTTTCCCTTTTCTTCCAACCGCGTTATAAAACGCTGACACCCCGCGGCACAGAGAAAGGTGTTATCCCACTGTGTGAGTAAAATCTTGATCAACAAAATCGCTACTTTGTGGGGCCCGGGATAGTCGTCCTCAGCTGAACGAAGACGGTTCCCGTGAAGAGTCGATCGTTCTTTACTGGGCGTTGGAAGATACATGGGGAGATCTGAGAGACGATGAATGCCGGGTTTATATAAAAGGCTCGCGATCGTCTCCCTTTTCCCTCCATGTGTCAACCGTGCGTTCGTATTTGCCATGTCCCCATGCCCCAGTTACAAGTGACAGAGAAGTTGGCACGTTTTTGATCCTGTGTCCTTGTTTCCACCGTTGTGGGAGCCCATGACCACTCAAAGGGGAGGCAAAAACTGCAAGCCAACGTAGTGCTAGATTTTCGGTTCCGGCATGACCGAGCTTTGTGAAGCTCTTGCGCGGGTGAAATGTGGGGGTCTGTATCGTTGCACTTCTGAATAAAGTACTCAAACTGTTTCCCAGGTTCTTTTTTTCTTTTATCTTGGCGAGAGATGTTTGTCCTTGCTTGGTTGCCTTTGTAGACGCGGCTAATCACATGATCCTTGCTTTTTCACAAACCGCCACCTTTGTTCTCCAACTATGCGTACGCGTGAATCGGATATTTTTTTCTGTATAAGCCATTTCTAATGGACCTCCCAGAATACACGGCCAACGCCGCCAGACGGCCTGTAGTCTCCACAGTTGTGCCGACCGAGCTGAGCGATATCCTGACCAGCTGGCGCTCTGGCGACAGTGACTCGGATCATAGCTCGCGTCTTGGAAAGAATCTCATCGCATATCAATTAAAATGCTACCACAAATATATCTCCGCTCCTCCAGCCATCGCAACCCATGCCCATTTCCCCTCTCTCGTCGATCTGGCGGCACAGAAACTTCCTCTGGCTGCAGATGCGTTAGACGGAATCCCAGACGTTCTGCTTTCACGTCACATCTGGAGATGGCATGCAATATCATATCCTATGTTGCGGGGTGCTTTGACGCGACTCTCGACTGATCCTGGAGAGCCCGCTATGAAAAGACAGAAAACAGCGTCGGGAGAGGTGGCAGAACGAAAGGAGCAGAAAGACGATATAGACGAGTGGTGCGCGTTATATTTGATCCATCTTCGTTTCAGTACATTTACAGCCTCGATTAGGATTTTGGCTCACGAAAAATACCTAGGCGATAGTGAGCGCCTTGGGAAGGAGTGGCAGCACGGTCTTATCACTCTCAAAGATGATGACTGTGATGCTATATTTCCAACCTCGAGCAACACGAGCCATGCTCGCACGATTACTCGTGAGGCCAGTTTACCTGGCTACAAGGTCCTAGACGGCAGGCGAAGCCTTGCAGTTGATATCCAACCGTCAGTCGCAGCATTTCGCAGGGTTTTCGACCGCATGTCGGACGGGCTCCTAAAAAACCTCAACTGGAACAACATCATTGTTGCTGGCGGTATTGTTCTCGGTGCTCTTCTTTCTGTCGCTGGCGCCGGCGCCGGCGAACAGTGGAAGGCGTCCGACATCGATATTTATATCTACGGTCTTACTCCCGCGCAAGCTAACGAGAAACTTCACGAGCTCTTTGCTACTTTCAAAACCAATCTTCCTGCTCGGAGCCCCGCTCTCATTGTGCGGAACTCCAAAACTATTACATTTTACTCTCGCTATCCGCTACGACGAATTCAAATCGTGCTCAAGCTGGTGAGATCCCCAAGAGCTGTTCTCCTGAACTTTGACCTCGATATTTGCGCCATGTGCTGGGACGGCAACGAGTTTTGGATGCTCCCGCGCGCGGCGCGTGCTCTCGAAAGTAAGTTCTGTCGCTCACCGCATACGCTCTACTGAGTTGCCCCTACAGCTGGGTTCAATGTTTTTACTATGAATATGATCCAAGGACACTATTTGTCAGAGCGCAGAGCAACTCAAGAGCAAAGGCATGTGCCGCTCATTGATATTTGTTTCTTTTTAAATGCTTAGATGATTATGTTAGAGTATTCAAATATGCCGACAGGGTTCGTCCGTTCGTATCCCGATTCAGATAAACACCGAGAGGTCTTCAGGGCTACGGACTACGCATCTTACCGTCATACATTTCGTCCCTGGAAGAATCAAAGTCCAAGTTGCAAGATATCAGTCGGGATGAAGTTCTCTTCGGTGTTGATATGGAAAAAATCGCCACGGCCTCAAGGGAATGGACGCGTACTGTCGTGGAGGAACGGGTGGGGTCATATGATAGCGCAGCGCCAAAACGGATCGTGGCCCATGGTGATCTGGATAACAAGCATCAGCTCAGCTCTGAGCCCCAAGGTAGAAGCTGTCTGACTGGATTCAGTTTATTCATGCGGCATGTTGCTCTCTGGGAAATGGAGAAGGCCGGCGAGATCAAGTGAGCCTCGCGTTGTCTATCGGTGAAAACATTTAACGTTGTGTGCAGGATAAATCGGGAGCATTGGGCCTCAACCGACTATGGGGACTATCCTGAGTCTGTATGTCACTTAAATTAACCCCTCATTGTGGTTGGTTCTCATGGCAGTATATAGGTCCTGACGTACGATGACACCCCAAGGTGCGTTTTTTGCGGATAGGGTGTGATCCCATATTCATAGCCATTACAGCTATTCATGGGGGGAAGGCTTCAACATTACAGACTTCAAGCGCCAGATCAAGCAGTTTAACTTACGCCAAATCACTGATTGGATTCGGTATCCATATGACGAGGATTTTTTTGATACACATGGACTCGACGGGGAAGGCAATGAATTCAAATCCGCCGCGCGTCTGACATATGCCACCAGCATTGAGACGATATTGGATCGCGGGCATGATATCGTCATGCCCGTGCTCGTCCCGCGGAATCTCGCGGCATATATCAACCATCTCGTGGGAGAGGCGCAACAGGCGGCTGGACTAGAAGTTCAGAACATCCTCACACCTGCTGTAAAGCGCAACAAGGATCTGATCGTGGCACCGGATTCCACCGACTCGGAGGACGGCCTTTATATGTGGCGTATTGGGAATGAGATGATGTGGCAGCAACTCGACAGGAAAATTGACGAGTTTGTGTCTTTATTTTATGAATTTCCTGGATACCACTGATCCAGTCGCAGGGCTTTCGAGGTTCTCTATGCATTTTACCGAATCAACGATCGCCCGCACAGCGACTGGAAGCCACTGCGACTTGTAACGCAACTGTCCAAGCGAGCGATTCGGTCGTCAGTCGAAGATGAATTCGACGCTTTTGCGAGATGGATCGGCCGCCAGCCAATCTTTGTTGATCGTTTTTACGCTTCGGGGGTTGAACTCGAACACATTGAGGGCCAGGAAGAGCAATATACGGCTGAAGATAACTAGAGTGGAATATATGTTTATATCTTGGCACTCAATTGTTGACTTGTCTTGCTTCCCTCGAATGCCGCTTTCACGCCGATCAAGACGCCGTCCCTTGCCGATCTTGTTGGCTTCACGTCGATCCCGTTCCCCGGCCGAACGAGCCTCCTTCTCTCTTCTTCGCGAGACTGAACAAGTTTCAGAGTTCGAGAATGATTGGGTCCGACGTATCAATTCATGCTCAAGAGACATCAGACTTGGATTATCTTCTTCAAATGATCGCCTGCGGTCGCGTCCCGTACTGCCTAGGACAAACTGATGGGACTGGTAATTCTGAATCGACCGAGCGAAATTCCCACTGAAGTAACGAAGGACCGGTTCGTGGCGTGTGCCTGATTGCACTTCCGCCCGACCGACAGTTGCGCGAAAGATCCTCAGTTTCTCAACTGACCTCACCAGAATGCACGGAGTGAAACTCACAGGACGTCCAATCCAAAACTCCATGGGTTTGATTGTCGCCAAAGCGCTTTTTTTCTTTTTTCTTTTTTCTTTTCCCTGCCATTCGGGCGATTCGGCCGCCAGCGGCAGTGGTTCGGGCAGAAGGAAGTAGGCGAACGCGTTCGCCTCTGAATCTTCTGATAAGTACATTGTTTTCCTGCAAAACGAAGTGAGACCGTCAACCTTTATCACTACAGGTACGAGTGCAGTATGTTATAGCCTTTGTTTATACGAGACAAATTTATCACAGGGCTATGTGGCAAGCTCGGTCCTGGAGAGAACTGATTCTCTTTAAAAGCTCCTTCTGGACCTCATCTTATTCAAGTCCCTCAGTACAGAAGGTCGTGGATTTCCAAACGCTCTGGTTCCGATTCTTCCCAGAAACTATCGGCGTCCTTGAAAGTAGGGTCTAAGAGCTGGTCTAAGAAACTATCTGTATTTTTCTCAATGTTTTCTCACAAGTCAAAGGGCTGCGCAAGTGTCAAATGAAATCGAGATTTGATGAGGATCCGGGATGTACATAGTTACAGCGTAGCGAAATTCAGTACAATTTCGCTCCCGGACACAGATAGTATCTTTTAACGGTGTCAAGTCGTACGTAATTTCTTGATGATCAGATGAAGAGCGCTGTAAAAAAAAGATCGCCACGCGCGGCACCGCGTGTTGGCTGGGACACCATCATTGAAACTGTCCGCTTGTTGACTTGTTTCAATCCGCCCGGGTTATGAGGCGTGGCGGTGGCAAATGCACCTGGTCCTCTTTCTCTTTCCGCTCCTTCCTTCCTTTCGTTTTCCTGGCTGCGCCATTCCCTATTTTTTCTTCTAATTTCTAGGCAGCCATGTACACTTTTACTCTGATTCCCCTCCTCTCACTCCTCCCCGCGACACTATCCGCGCCGATCTTCGGCCTGCCCCCCTCGACGAGCGATGACTCGGCAACCGGAAAGCCGACGCCCGTGTCGCTCGACACAGTGAACAGCACACTTGTGCGGCCCGCGCTCTTCTCGCGCGTCGCATATTGCGAGAGTGCGACGATTACGTCGTGGACGTGCGGCAAGCCGTGCGAGGCCCTGTCCCATATCACGTTCTTGCAGTCTGGTGGAGGTGCGTCTCCCGCTCTTCCAGGCCTCCTTCCCTTTTCCTCCGACCGCATCACAAAACGCTGACACCCCGCGGTACAGACGAGGGTGCCATCCCACTGTGTGAGTCCGCCCTGCATACATGGATGCGTCCGGCCACGGCAACTGATTGACGCGCGCAGACTACATCGCGCACGATGCAGACGACCAGAGCCTCGTCGTCGCACACGCGGGAACCGACCCGGTTAAGTTCCTCTCCCTCCTTAACGACGCCGAGTTCGAGCTCGTAGCACTTAACTCTTCGCGTTTCCCCGAGGCTGCTGGGAGTACGTTGCGTCTTTATCCCTGTCACCTTGCTTGAATAATCTTACGCGCGGGTAGCGGACATCAAGGTGCACGACGGGTTCCAACAGACGTTCGAGCGCACTGCGGATGGGCTGCTTGCGGGGGTGATGAAGGGCCTCGCGAGCACGGGGGTGAAGAAGGTCGTTGTTACGGGGCACAGTCTCGGTCCGTCCCTGCCCGGTGAATTTCATTGATCTACTTATTTAATGGCTGGGTACTGCAGGTGCGGCACTGGCGACGATGACGGGCGCCATGATCAAGGACGCAGTGGACCCCTCCGTGAACGTAGCGGTGACTGGCTATGGGCTGCCGCGCGGCGGGAACGAGGCGTGGGCCAACTTCCTCGATAGCAAGGTGCGTCTTGTTCCTTCCTCCTGCTTTCAGTTTCCACTAATTTCTTCGCGCGCGCAGCTCGGCCTCACGTTCGTCACCAACCAGCACGACCCCATCCCAATCGTCCCCCCCAAGGCGCTGGGCTTCCAGCACTCGAGCGGGGAGATACACAGCGTGGACGGCACCCAGTCGAACTTCGTTGCGTGCCCGGGACAGGACAACGAGAACTGTTCCACGGGAAACAGCTTGATTGATTTCAATATCGTGAATCACCTTGGTGTGTTTCCTGTTTTGTTTTCCCCTCTTCCTCCGATCCTATCCCGCTGTCGTTCTCGTTTTTTTGCATCAACAATACTAACCTCCTACGTAGGCCCGTACTTCCAAGACATCTCCTTCGGCACGCCGGAGTGCTCCACCGGGCTGTTTGGTTAAGGGAGGTTGCAACGTTGTTTTGCATAGTGAAGGGCATACATTATTATTAATGACATTTAATATTTGCGGCGAGTGTCCGTGCGGATACGGATTTGCGTGCTCGAACATCAGACGCACTTCGCTCAGAATTCCCTGCCGACCTGCGAGGCGAAGAGGATGTTCGTCACGGTCGACGCGAACTCGCTTCCTCACGAACCAACACCATCTCTTCAATTCGATGGAATTTTTTTAGGCCTTGCCACAAATCACCCGCCGGAACTCTCACCTGCTATAAGTACTGTTATGTATTCTTCGGCTTCTCGCCTCCGCATGGCGAAATCGTTCGTGACTTCAAATCAAAAGAAAGCGCGCAGAGAAGATCCCCTGACTTCTGTTCCCTTTTAGCACATCGTGGTTGACGACACCAAGGAGAGCGCTTCTGAACGATCCACAGCCTCTTGATCACTGTTTTTTCATCCAACCAGGAAACGACGACGCCGACAGCGTGCTACGCGGGAATATCATACATCATCCAGGCAACTTTTTTCAGGCGGATAATAAACATTTCCGGAGTCGCCTTGGCTGACTTTTTCCTTTGAAGGGTCGCATAACGCGGGATCTTCGTCGGGAGCGTATTCTACAACTAAACGTTGATTGTTGAACCTGTTGGGTATTGCTCTCGGGTTTCATCTTTACCGTAATTCTTAATTTTAATGCGTACATGATTCAGAGGGTTCATATCTCAGTGTCTAAAAGCCGAAAACGAAGGCTTTGCGATTTATCGGAAGCAGCTATCTTCTGAGAAATGCATGAACTCTCAGCCGTCGTTTGACTCTTACTCGCGTTCAACGCTACAGGTTCAATACCAATACCAATAAATTGAATTAGGTTGCTCGAGTAAATTATGATGGTTGATTATCCGCGCCCTCACTCATCAACCATGAACGTATCCCAGTCTACCTCTGCCCGAGACCGCATCCAACTACGAGCCTCCTTCTTGGAGCACATCTGCACGCACGCAGCATACGCAGCATCAAGCGTCGAGCTCGCATTCCTGTCTTTCGGTTAATCACTTTTTGTCCGTACATTCAAGGAAAATAGCACTCACACAGGGCTCAACAAAAACGCCGGGTTCTCCGGGTCAACAAACAGCCACGCCGTCTTCGCCTTCAGACCGTCATTCTGCCACGTACTCAACGAGTCGGGGAAATACGGCAGCGTCCCCAGAATACTCCTATCATGCGCAATGACCGTGAAAAAGTCCGCGTCCGCGTCGAACGCCGCGAGCTTATCCACGGACAGCGTCGCCGCTACAGGATCGGCGTAGAACGACCCGCTGACGTCGGACAGCGCGAAGAACGGCTGCGTGCGCGAGGGGAGGTCAAACGCACCGGGTGTGGTCTTTGCCGACCAGAAGAAGTCGGTGGAGATGGCGCTCCGTGCGTCGGCGAGGAGGTCGCCGGGGCAGGGGACGGTGTCCTGGAAGGCGCCGCTCGGGCGGAGTTGACCGACGTGGTGGAGGGTGTCGCCGCCGAGGACGATGAAGGAGGAGGGCGTGACGCGGGCGAGGGCGCTCATGTGCCCGGTGAGGTGCTGGATGATTTGATGGGGTCAGGGTTCGGTGGTTTCAACCAGATTCAGACTTACACCAGGAGTATCGAGAAGATAGAAGCTGCCGTCCCCGAACTGGTCGATAGCTTTCATGCCGGCGAAGGTCAGTTTTGCGCTGTCAAAATCCAGTTTGACCACATCGTGGCCGCTAGCTCAAACATCAGCAGTCTGACCAATGCGTGAAAGAAAACAGCGTACTTCAAGTCACTTCCTTGCAGGTCAGACTTTGGGTTGTCCGGGAACAGAGATAGATCCGTTTTACCACCAACTATTATCTGGGTGTTATTGGGGAATTTCGACATGTCGCCTGAAATACTGTCAGTACGTTGAGGCAACAGGAGGAAACACGCTTGCCGATGTGATCAAAATGAGCGTGGCTGGACACCGAACGTCAGTGGATGAAGAAGATACATTAGATTCACCGCACCTCCAGAAAACGCCTTCGATGCTGTTCAACGAGACGCCGCCGTCCTGCAGTAGCTCTGTTATGTCCTTGAACGCGTCGAAGGTGACCGTGTTGGACGAGAAGAACCCAGCGAAAGCGGGCGGAAGGTTCTGAGGGTCATTACGCATCCCCAGGTCAAACATGAACTTCTTCTGGCTCGGCTTGTGCTCGACGAGGAAGGCGTGCATGGGGAGTGTGAGATCCTCGCGGCCCGGGAGGACGGGGTTCAAAAAAACATTCGTGAGGTTGTTGAGGGTAAAGTTTGCGACGTTGAAAGCCTTAATGTCGACGGTGGCATCCGAGGGCGGGATTCCAAAGTCTTGGAATCGAGCCAGCGTGGGCACCGCAATGAGGAGGGCGAGCGGGAGTACATGGCGCGCAGCGCGCACGGAGAGCATGTTAAAATGGGGTGGTTGAGAGAGATGGTTCTGCGGAAATGCATTCATTGGCATTTATACCGATGCAGTTGCGCGCCATGGTCTCTCAGCGTGCCCGCGTCCTTGCCGAGTCCGTTACTCGAGATCGCCGTGTCACCGTGTCAAGCGCCCTTGAAACCAGGTTGCCATCAAAGGATCTCACTAGGGGCCTTCAATAGTCCCAGTCCTTGATGCAGGACAGGATGTGACAGGGCTTCTGGTTGCGAGACCGTGTCAAAAATCAGAGGTGGGAAAAGTGACCGGGGTACACGGCGATAACAGCCTTGGAAATGTCAAGTCGGATCGGGGGTTGAGGGTCGTGGCTAGCGGTATACTGGCAGGATCGTCGAAGATCATCGATACTTCGACTTGGCAGTGGCGCGGATCGCTGGTGAGGCGGTCAATGAGTGGCGAATGAGAAGCAAAGCGGGTGGCAGCACTCAACTATGATGCGATCAAATCGTGATTGAAATGCTTTGGCTGCGAAGCATCAAAAGAAATGTTTGCAGAAAAACTGGTTGTGCAGCTTATACTAATCAGAATGAGCTGTCAAAGAGTCAGAAGGAAGGGGACCTGCCTACCAGGGCCGTGGCCCGATTTCAAAAGTTGTGTCAATGATGGGGAAAATGGCACTGCGCCTTGACTGCGCCCACAGGTCCATTCTATAGTATATAATCAATACTATGCCATGACGATATGTATGGTAATGTAAAGGAAGAGGTCATCTGTGTTGCAGCGTTATAAAAAGCATAACAGCAACGCCGAGGCGGAGTAGGAAATCAACTTGAAGTCAACACAAATCCAGCGTAATTTCACGTCATCGAACGCGTTATTCAACGAGATTAAGTACAGATGCTTAAACCGCACACAGGAAAGTCCGGTCATCCAGTCCCTTGACGTGGGGGTTTCATATTGCGTTTTCTACGGTTCAAGGAATGAGCGTGGAAGAGGAAACGTGGCTGAATTACCTCGCAGAAGCGGATGAAGTTGGACGCGATCTGGGCAGTAAGAGCTACCCGCGTGATGGGCTGACCGTCTAGGCTAATTACAGGAATGCTGCGGCATCACTCGACGTATCGGTACCCGAGTTACTGAAAAGGAATATTTACTTCAGGCATTGATAATAACCTCAGGAAGGACTGCTCACCAAAATGCGAAACACAACGCGCTGCAGTCCCGTGTGACCGAGTACGGGATCGTGGGCACCCTGCATTGGTGTCGCGTTGCCTTTGAACCGCAACTCGCGGAGCGAGACGCCCTGCCGTGCCGCACCATAGCAGTCGAGTGTCACCGCAGTATACAAGTGCCCGCGTTCAATGGCGGCCTTCCACTGCGGTGACGAGTACGGATGATAGGGGGAGATGCCGTCGTGTGAGTAAGGTGAAATCTACGCGTGGGGCCGCGGGATTTAAGTGGGACATGCTTTATGTCCACTGCGCTGGGAAGAGGAGTGTGAATAGCCCATGGAAGCGTTTTACAGACTGAAGGAAGGTCAAAGCTAGAGAATGGACGTCCATTGTTCCAGGTAGACCATAATAAAGTTGTACGATCTTCGACACCGACAGAGGCCAAAGAGAGGGCAGACAAGGATAGCAGAGGTCCAGAGATTTGCTTTATCCTTCGACATTCGGATGCAGAAGGTCTGCCAATATTGCGAAAGTTGAGAACAGAGACCGCAGAGACAACCAATTCGACGGACACTCTAGCCCTGATTTTTGTTGAAGCAGTCTTCCGCTGGAGTACTACGGACCAGAACCAGCCTGATGGAGAGACATGGAGTTGGAACTCTGAGCCCCGATCATCAAAAGTAATCGGTCTCGTATGCATGGCCAAAGCCAACATCGCTACAGTCAGAGGATGCGAGTGACGTTGAGGGTGAGAATAACTGACAACGCGAACAGGTGGCGACGTGCTCGGGCGCACATCGTCGTTGGTGAGAAAGAGTCTTGGAAAGAGTCGGAAGATTTGCAGAAGATGGCTTTGTTTGGTCTCCGTATCAATCTCGCGGACCGCCTTTGACTCACCACTCGCACCACCCTTACACCAGAACCCTCCATCGACCATCATGCAAAGGTTTGTGTTGTTGCTTTGAGCCTTTAACTTGTACGCACTTATACGAGGCCTTCAAGCTGTAAAGCACTACGGTTGACCGGGACTCCTTTGTTCAATAATCCTTAGCATTGCGAGTCACCATTCACAGAATATGCTTAATGCTTCAAGCATCCCAGATATACTCTCTGTGTCGCACTGCAAAATAATGGTTATTTCCGTGCGTTAAATTGTTCTCATCCATTTCTCTTCCCTCCATCGGCCGAAGTTGATAGTTCGGCTTCAATCCACTCATGTCATCTCGGCTTTGGCTTTGGCAATGCGCCTGTCCATATTATTACGGAAAGCTCTCCATTTACCTGACCGGAGTTTGGCGGGCTTACATGTACAGCCATCTATCGCTCGGCTACTAGGGCGCTCTATATGATGGTTTGATGCACGTAGCTGGAGTAATCAAGGCTAATTGCTTCAGACTCCGCTGGTGCGTAGTGCATGAGTGGTTGTCTCGACTTCTGGAACTGTGCCATTTCGAAATCGGATTCAGCCCTGAGGCCGAGGCTAAGGTTGTCGGCCCAATTTTTAACGTCGCCACGCCTCCGCCGCAACTCGAATTCAAGCTCTTCCCGCAGACTCTGTGTGGCTGGGATCTACAGTTAATTCCTGGTCCTCCATCGATGATTATTTCAACAGATTCGCCGGTGCCTGAATGTCGTTTCCATTGCTTTATTGGTGAGGCCATGCCGCGGTTGAGGCTTGCGCCCAATGCAGCCAGGTGCAGCCCTGCGCTATCATTCTTATCCGAACGACTATTATATACTATCCTCGATCTCAGACGTCATTTCCTGCCTCCCATTTGATACCCGTCAGTGAGGCCAAGGAGACTCGGACTCCGGGAACGTGGGTTGAATGGCAGGCGCCATTTAAATGGGCGCCCAAGTCCTTGCCCTCATCCACTTCTTGCTTTGCGTCGATAACGTTTACGGTGTGGTGTTGATTGCTGCCTTTGTATCTGCATAGTAATTCTCGCTCGAGAAATGAAAACCAAACGCGCTCTTTAATTAACCCCTTTCCTCGGAGTCTGTACGGAGGTACGCTATACTCGTGACTTTCCAGCTTTAGTTGAGTGCCAACTTAGACCACCTAGTCGGAATATTGCAGTTCTGGATGTACATCCGAAAATACTATCGCAAAGACCCGATGATCGTGAAATCTCTTATACGTCTCCTCTCTTCATCTGGATTTTTCACGGATTTCATGACTCATGTTGCACCTTCTTCTTTCTTTCTAAGGTCATCGCCGTGATCGTCTGCGATACATGCCAACAGATCTTGCTTTGCCACGGAAGTACGAGATAACATGTCTGGACTTTGAATGTTGCCTGACTTACATCCCGTAATAGCATATACGTGGCTAGGTACGCCGGTCGACCCCCGGCTTGTGCATCAACACCCACCTGGTATACTCTACAGTATCGTCCATCGCAAACCCAGCGATCCTCACTACAATTGTCAAGTTAGTCGATAGCTCTGATCATTTTCTCTGTTGCAACCGCTAACTGGGTTTAGGACTGTCACCATTGAGGTGATCTTCGGCGGAGCGGTTGCACTGCTCGTACAACAGTCAGAAAGACTACTCGGCCAGGATACTACTCGTGCTTACAACCTAAGCAGGTTCTACTGCTGGCGGATCTACAAGCGTATGTTCACTCTGGTCGTGACGAAGATTCTTATAACCTCATCCATGTTGCAGTCTCCAACAACATTTTCTTAGCGGGTGCCGTGGTACGGATGCCTTTATCACCGCTTCATATCATCAATAGAATGAGCTACAATACCATCCACAGTCTCTGGTTAGCTGGGCAGCATGTGGGACTAGTCTGGTTTTGATTTTGCGACGGCCCAATCGAATGTTCTCGCTTGCAGTGGTGCTACTGGGTACGCATATCCGTCTTCGCAACCAGAAACTGAGCGAAAACCTTCCACACACGTGTAGTCTACAGTGAAAGCGTAAGCAAACGTTCCTTCAATCCCACTCACACTGTTCTCAAGTGTTCTAAATCCAGCATCAGACTAACGCTCCTCGTTGATTTGATCTCTCTGGAGGTAAGTTTTAGTTTGTCAATGTTATTCTGTCGCGAATTGAGCGTACTACAGAAATTTTCAATTGCTGGAAACGCCCTCACAGCGGTCGCCGATGTGACGATATCCGTGGTTCTCGTGATTCTGATGCATTCCGCAAAAACGGTGTTCAGGAGATCAACAGATATGATCAATAGATTGGTACGTACATCGCAGAAATGGTGTTATGTCCTCTGCGATTCTAAAGAACGGATTTAGATGGTGTTCACCTTCAATCCTGGTGACTCGAATTGGTACCGGGTTGGCAGGTTCACACCTGGCGTCCGCAGGTTTACCCACTAGCGTCTGTGCTCTCGTCGCAGTCGTTTCCCTGTGTTTCGAGGTTTCTCTCAGTCGAGTCTCACACTGAGTATAAATACAGCTTTCAGCCTTTCCAAACACACTTCTTTAGTGAGTAGCCTGGTTAACTCGAGGACTTGGGATGTCATGATTCTCTAGTGTGCTGTTCTTCCCAATTTGTAAGAGCAATTCGAATTCGACCTTCCGAACATGTATCTATGATCTCTGATGCTATTTGCAGTGGGACGTCTGTATACCAACTCAATCCTAGTGACGCTAAACTGCAGAGAATACATCAAATCCGTGGACAATGCTAGTGAAGGACCGTATTCTCTGTACGATGCCCCCTTCCGCGCGAATATCGAATATCATTACCATTTCTTTCTCAGGCAGCTTATCCTTGTGCCCGCCCAGATACCACACTCATCCTCGCCAGACACCGTCGCCGTCATCATCGAAACTAATACGACAAATCACAACTTCAACGTGAGAGCTTCATTCGATTTGAACCGCAGAATTAGATTTATTCATCGGAGACAGTTTGCGAAGGATGTGAAGACATCGCAGTAGCTTAAGGCCGCGAAGAATTACGAGAGGTAGTCAAACCGTGGAAATGAATTGAGTTTTGGAGTCTGAAATAACAGGAACGATTCTGAGGTGCCACCCTTCTGCAATCCTCATTCCCAGAAAAGGTCAGGGTTTTCATTCGGCGCTCGTTGCGGCGTTGCCAAGTGGAAGCGAAATTCGCCATTGGCAGCCGCGCGCGCGAGCCCAGGAAAGTGAATATATGGACACCCCTTTTCCGGCGCGAGGGTGAATGAACGGAGGGTTAGAAGGGCGGACAAGCCTACGGCAGCGGCTGCGACGGGAAAATACGCCTCTTCAACACCGCTGCATCGCGATCCCTCGCCCTGTATTCGATCGTACCGCAGGTGGAGCGTTTCCAGCGCTGGCGGTAGGTCCGAGAAAAACGCGGAGGTGTAGAGGCAAGCGCCCGCGTGCAGGTGGCGGAGGTTGGGGAGCAGTAGCACTACCCCGTCGAGAAAGGGTGTGGGATGCGGTTCGGCCCAGTCGAGGTGAATGTGTGAGAGGTGCGGTGCATTTTGTAGCGCCTCACTAAGCCAAGCATACCCGCCCGAATCGGGTCTGTGAGTAAGTGCGAGGTCGAAACGCCGGAGGGAGGCGCTGCAAGCACGGATGAGGTTGGGTATATCAGGGATCATATCCCGAGCCTTTATGCTCAGCCGTGACAGGGTTTGAAAACGACTCGGCGAAAGAGGCGGGCGAGTAAAGCCCCCAATGAATATCAATCCCAGATATTCCAGGGAGGAATTATTCGACAAAGATGCCTCTAATCCGGGCGTGTCGCTGAGAGTCATGGCGCATATCACTAGCCGTCGAAGGGTGGAAAACGCAGGTGATGCAAGGAGAAGGTTCCCCAGCGCGGTATGAACCAATTCGTTCGGAAATGCCACTGCTTCGAGGGATGTAATACCGTGAGGAGGCAGACAGCGAATCCAGTCGTAACTTTCAAGGTCCTCGATATTAAAAGGAGAGATTTGCAACCTTCGGATGTAGGACCGGAGTCTGGGACTACTATTTAGCACCATGGCTAGTTGTTTCCAGCGCGGAGCTCCTCTGAGTGGACTGTTTGATGGAAGAACGGAGAAAAGCTCCCTCTGCGCGGGCGTCGCCCATCCTCGACACACCCGACCTGCGCTGGCCACAGTTGAGTCTGAGCAGTACTCAAATATCAACCGGAGGGTGTCTTCGTCGCAAGTCTGGGCAGCAAGTAGCAGAAATATGCATGAGAGTAGAGTTGCGGCAGTGGTGCGTAAGGTGCTCATGACTTCAGAGGACAAAGTGGATGTGCTACCTTCGGTCGACAGAGCGTCGCAGATAGCACCATGCTGAAAACACGTTTTTGTCGGTTTCCTGTCAGGCTGTGGCGTGAGTTCCTGGTACCATTTTAGGTTCCATGTCTCCCTTCCGTAAGTACAAAAGTTCGATCGCCTGCCAGATCATGGATTATGGAATCCCTGTGGCTGCAAAAACGTTAAAACAGGAGGTTCGATCTGACCCACCTCCACCTCCACAACGATGTAGAGATAAAGTTTATCGCCTTTGAACGCTTCCTCACGTTAGATAAGGAGAGGCGGAGAATCATTGAGATGTTGAGCAGGGTATCCCAGCAGATTCCATAAGAGAAGAGCGAATAAATGGAAAAGGGAATGATTTTGTGATATCGATATGCAAGGAAGACAAGAAGTGAATGAAGGGCTTTGTTGAATCAATGGCAGTTGCAGTTTGTTCTCCATGTCTTAAGTAGCATGGGTAGAGCTGAGCTGTCTGCTGGTATAAAAAGTCCGAAGGAGTTAACACAAATGAATACATATGAATAATGAGTGCAATTTTTGAACGACGCGTCTCGGCACGTGGTGGGAAAGCGGAGTTTCAAAAATCTTCTTTGCTTTTCCTTCTGTGATTCGCAGATCCACGAAACTCGATAAATCTCCGCCCAAACCTCAAGTGTAAATCACAGAATGAGCTCAACTCCCGCAGAACTGCGTCTCGAACGACTCTAGCGGCTTCCGCCAGAGTTCAGGGTACGCGTGGATGCCGCATTGAGGATGCTAAAATGCCGCTCACAAGTTTTTGAAGGGGGTAGCAAGAGACGCTGCTAATGGATCTACCGAAGCACTTTCCCGGGTATGCGATATCATCTCGGATGGTAGAGATATTCCAGAACGGCTGTTGTTTCTTCCCGTCCTCTACACCATACTTCGTGCGCGAATACCGATAGCAGAAGAACTAGATATGGATCCGCCGCTGAGCAGCATCTCCGCCGTGGCTCGGGCATTTACAGCCATTGAGGCTCTGCGTGCGATGAGTAAGGTCACCCCTTCGCATCTTCTCATTCACCTTTGGCCGCTGGTCTGGGCTTGGATGGAGTGTATTATCCTCTGTCGCTGCTGCCTCCTGCATCCAGTAGCAAGCGAAGACACGCTTTTTCGTGGATTTGCAATGCTTATCTCTAACATTTACGCCGCGAGGACTCAGGGCGGCGCACTTCACCCGCTCGATCCGACACTCCAGAATCATCAGCATAACCTCTGGAGTACGCACTCTCATCTGTCGGTCCTGGCTCACCTTCATGGCCCTCGATGACATCCTCAAACTCTATTCCGTCGCACTCTTCATGATTATAACGCCCATGATATCACCCACAAGCGAAAACACTATCTCAGATATCCAAGAGTGGATCGATGCGGCTGGTGGAACTCAGTGGCACATATCTGTTCTCGTGATCCGATACCTCGATTTCATCGCTACACATCCACTCCACTCAGAACTGCACTTCCATGCCGCCCTGACTTTCGTCTGCCAATTTCTAGGCAACGAGAATCGTGACCTCTTCGACACGCTTCTGGAATGTGGCCTTGCAAGGGCTCAGACAGGAACGAGTGGTGCACTCCTGACAGAAGATATGGATTATCCCATCGACGACCACCTCGATCGCAGTCTCAATCTGTTGATACTGTCAGGCGTAGGTTCAATGGGCGATCGCTGGATGGTCGATTCACTCAAGGGTGGTCTTCTTTCCTGTGCTAGTTTCGATCACACAGCGGGAGCGCGTGTCTCATTATGCGAATTGGATCTTAGAGGTGGCTCTCTCCTCTTCCTTGATTTGTTACCACGTCGTGGCGCAGGCCGAGATCCCTATCTCCGCTGCGATGCCCACGATAAAGCACCTTGCAGCCCTCCAGAAGCTTCCCGAAAGTTTAATTTTTTTTTACCAATCTTGTTTGATCATATGAAGGTCAAGGGGAACTGCGAGTCCGGTAAATCTATGTCTACTCAGGCCTGCGATAATATGGAGGTTAGTCGAAGATTTGAGCCACAACTGAAAATAGTTATAAAGTCTTGCGTCGATCTCAAGTCTGAAAATGTCCTGGCTGTGCAAGGCGATACTATTGTTCTGGCGCCTGTCAAAAAGTCAACTGGCGCGAGGCGGGACATCGGGCTGTCTGCGAATCCTTCCACATGTGTATGCCGCTACTTTTTTTTAACTTTTGTGTCGCCGCAGCTGAATACGTGTGGACAGCCAAATCGGACGATGCTAGTACCCGCGACCGCGTATTCATGCGTCTGGTCGTCCGTCGCACCTACGAGTCCTGCAAAGAATCCCTCTTCCGCCGCCAAATTCTATTCATGCGCGAGAACCCAGACACCGATTTCTATTGCTTGCTCAACTTCAAGGCGGCCTACCGAGCTTCGGGGTGTACCTTGTCCGAGACCTTCCTCGCGTGGACCCGATTAGGTAGATTCTATCGAACGCGCACAGAAGTGGCGGGCGGATGGAGATCCACCTGGTCGAGGTTCCGGATGGGACCCACGACGATCTCGACGATGGCACGAGAGAAAATCTTTTGGATTTTCCCGTTACGCTCGACTCGTGCCGATATCCAGGCGGGGCTCCGCGCGATCGTGAATACACTTCCTGTTGCTGCGGATGAGAACACTCTCGACCCGGAAATCCAAGAGCGAGTTCAGGCGTTGTTGCGAAGGACGCGGGATGTGGTTCAGATTCATTGCGAGTGAGTCTCGGTATAACTATATGGGCATGTTGGTTCCTTGGTTGGCCTCGATCTTGGTACGCTTCCGAAACAGCTCTTTACGGATGGGTCTGTTTGATGGGCTGGAGGTACGTGTTTAACTTTGAAGTAGGGCCTGTTCGACATTTTCCACTCACAATCGCTTAGGCAAATTGAAATTGGGTCTCGCTCAATCTTGAGAAATGCAAGTGCTCTAAATCTTGTTTAATATTTAACATTCCAATCCCCTGTACCTCCAACACCGCGAAATAATTTGTTGTACTCGAAGTTTGTCCCCCCCAATCCGGATTCTGAAACTCCGCTTACCCTACCAGAGAAAGGAAGCCTCCGACTGGAATCGAATTCACGAAAGCCACCAATGACGACCGAGATATGATAGTACACCTCACAGAAGGAATGAACCAATCGTACCTCCTCTTTCGAATCGGGGTTCGCGTGTTTGCAGGTCCTGCGCGTCGTCCAACCATTCTCACTCGGAAAGATCCTCTTTCCCAATTTAAGCTAGTTGTATCTCTTAGGGAGCTGAGCTCAACCGACGGCTTCAATCATCGTTGCATTTCGGTTGAAAGACATCAACAGCTCGAGTAGGCAACTAAGCATCATCATATTATGTATGTCTAGGCGTGAGCTTGATATTTCCTTGAGTCGTACACGCCTTTTCCTCAACCAATCACGAGAGAAAGACAAAAGAAGTACCTGCCAGAAGTCAGAATCATGGCTCAGCCCCGAATTGAACGGGCAAGTCTGCGTTAATTCTCGGTCCAACCCCTCATTATGTGCAGATGCTTCGGAGCGCCACTGAACCTCGGCGTGTATTCTTTATGCTGCATAAGTATAGACGACGATTTCTCGCTTTTTGCATGATCAAAAATTGCAGTCAGCCTCTCTCGCCGACAGCACATAAAGAATTTACTCGTACCTCGCGTGTTGTGGGAACAAAGGATCCACAAAGTTGGCCGGTGGCTGAGTTCTAGGCCCCCAGTTTTGAGCCGAATTATATACAGAAAATACGACCGGAATGATTACCAGCAGCACCCGGCAATCTGCAAAGTAAGCGATCTGATGTCTGTCGGCAGGCCCTCTGAACAGCCTCTTCCTCGACGGCGATGATCCTCCTCGAAGATAAAGTCAACACGCCCACTCCCTCGTCCTCTTCATTGTCCCCGAATACCCAATACTCCCCTGCATCTCCAGACCTACGCCGACCTACGTCGCCTACAGCACGCCATCCGACGACCCTTGCGCCGCCAAACGGCTTGTACTGCGCCGCCTCCATCTGCACCTTCGTCCTCAATCCACACACTGTCGCACCCACCTCAATGTGCTGCCAAAAGCAATGCCGCATCCTCAACAGGGTTGTATGCCCCTTTATTGCTTCTCGCGTCTCGGATCCACGCTTAGTAGGCCGGTGCGTCGCGTGGTTCTTTCCTCTCTCTTCCTTCGTGCTCAAACACCCCCCAAAGCCCTGGGATGTAGAACTTGCGGTGCGTATTCCCCATCTCGCCGGTACACTCGCCGCGATACACTGTACAACTGCGACCGCGGGATGCTACTCTCGACACCGTGCCACATACACCCGTGCACGCGATGCCAGCGATCCGCGGCGTCCCCTCCGCACCGTCTCCGTTGCCGGATGCACGCCGGCCGTGCCGCCTGTCCGCATACCGGCCTGCCAGCTCTAGCCCTCCCCCTTAAAGAACATCGCCCCCGCGTCGCACTTATGTCGAGTCGGCCAATGCTCGGACAGTTCGCCTTCCACTCACGACCGCAACACCGCGACATGCGCCAGGATGGGCTGCGTGACTTTGGCGTCGCGCCACGCCGTACCACGCTCACCGACTATCAGCTGCACGAGCCAACGCTTCATCGTGTTCACACCTCTTCGTCGCCACCTCCCTTCACGCGCCCTTGGCTCCTGCGTGTCGCGCATCGAATACCCGCCGGTACGTCTCACCTGTTTCTTTCTCTTTTCTTTGATGCTCACACGCGTGTCTACTTATGAGGCCCCTCACCGCCGCCACCACCCCGCAACGGACATGAGGTGAGCAAAGTCCTCTCCATCCTCCTTTCCCCGCACTTCTCGTTTCGGGCTCTGCTGCAGACCCGCGCGCTTTCTTGGATGCACAGCACGCCATCCTTCTCGGATACGTGACGGATGTCTCGCTATACTTTTGCGCAGATCCGCTCGCGTTGCTGCGCGCAGATGTTTCACGTCGGTCATGCACTAGGGGTCCCTGTGCTGCTCGTATGCGCGACAACTATGCAGGTGTATTTATCGTTGCACGTCAACAAATCGAATTGAATTCTTGTTTTCACAAGACATGTATATCTGCATAAGTTGTGCTCATTGGGAATGAATTATATCAGAGAGCAGTCTGCATTTCAGGTACGTGCTAGCGCTCTCAAGCTGCACAAGACTTGCACGGTGCGACCATTTTCTTTGTGCAGATATCACGGTGATTTTGCTCAGAAATTCCCTGGAGGATTGCTATGCCTCGGAGTCCGATATGCAGGCGTCTGGCAGACCTCGAAGCCCCGCATACAATTCCATGACCCAATTTGGCGTTCTACCGTTTCATGGCCTCATTACCCTTATTCCCCTGTGTCCTTCCTCTCCGGCATGTTCATGAGCTCGTCGGTCTTCCTAGCACACGCGCTGTGCCCCTGCTCGCGCCGATAGTATTGGATGTGCCATTTTCGCCCTCGTGTTGGCCCGCCTATTCGTCTGCCTTGAAATTCTCTATTAGTTTCGAGACCTACTCGTGGTTGCGCATCTTTGCTAAGAGTGCAATTCACCGCCGTCGATTCGAACTGCACGCTGAAATTGAAAGTCTTTTTTCTGATCAAGAGTCAAGTCTCACATTGAATGGGCTTGCTGCGAATGTTCAGAGCTCGCCAAAGTGCGAAGAGCATGACGGCGAAGGGAACAACTAACATGGCAGATAATCGGCGGCGTTAAGAAGATAGGCATTTCGTTTTTCTGCCTACAGATTACTAATAACTTTTTTTCATAGCGGTCTAATCCTTGTTCTCGCTCTCATCCTCCAGTTCAAGAACATTCGCGTTGCTCATATCGGTTGCTGCAACAGTGGCTGCACCGAGGTTGAAGACCACCTTTTCCACAAGAACATCTAGTAGAACCTCGAGCTTGGTCACAATCTTGCGCTCGAACGGTTTGAAGACAGTTCCCATAGGTTCGCCGACCATGACGCCATTCTGTGGGTGGGAATGCAATGATGAGTACGTGTTTTGCAAATTGGAAATTTGGACACGACGAGGACATACCCGGTCCTTTATCACCCAGCTATATTTCAGCGCAGGTGCGAGCCAAGCGTAGCTATCTGCCGGAAAGACTGCCCAGGAAAGTGGACTGTAGTCAATCCGTGTTTGCAAAAATACGGTGAGCTCTCGTTTCGTTGCCAGCCGCTTAATGTACGACTCATATCTTTCGATAGGATCGTTAACCACCTCCATGCGTCTGAAGGAGTTTCCTCACCTTATCATGAGAGTGTTCGTTTCATACGTCCCAAATACCAGGTTTTCCTTTGATTGAGAATTGGACGGTGGGCCTTCCTCGGGGTCTTTATTGAGGTCGTTTATGGTGCCGGTGCCGTTGGCAATGCCGCCAAATGAGAACGCCGAACGATGCAGCCACTGAACGACGGCCGTTAGGTATCGATGAAATGAGGGTTAAACCTGGACGCACCTCAGAAACACCCTTCCAACTGTCCAGGTTAGGCCATAATATTTCAGCGAGCTGGATACAAACCCGATTAGTATGAAGGGTCAGTGGACCACAATCGTACCTTGATGGAACCCGTGCCCATAACCGCATCTTGCGTACACTCCCTTCCAATCATCTTCGCTGAAAGTATGCTGTTCTGATCTATCTTCGTCCGCGTCATATCCGCTCGCACGGTTGAGGCGATCGCCTGCTGTGCAAGTTTCGCAGTACTCGGTAGCGGGAGATCGCCGGCCTGAAGTCGCTTGCCAGGCTTTCCATTGATCATAACGATGTTGTTCATGATGGCCAAATCCGTTTCTGTGACCCAGGCTTGGTAGATGTTTTCCGGATGCGAGCCGATTTGGACGAGGCGATGAAACTGTGGATTTTGGAAACAGGAGTGATCCCATTCGGCGAGATCAAGTTCGGGCTTGAATGCAACCGAGTCCATTCCCACCACTTGCTCAAAGCATCTTCGCAAATTGATGGCGGTTATCCTGGAGGAATGTCGCAACAAGAGCCCGACCGTCTTGCCGTCAGGGATCTTGTAATCCCAGAAACGCATCAGGGTAACTGCGGTGTCTCTGATAGGACAGCATGCATAATGAGCCATTGCTAGATCACAAATTTTAATATTACAAAAATGCACGCCGCCAAACCACGTACCACAATAACGCCTGAATCGGTCCTGATCGGAAAGTTTTTTTGTGAACTCTGTGAAGATACTGTCACCCTTAGATACAACATTGCCTTGGGCATCCCAGAAAGGCGGATAGGTGCTGTAATAATCAGTGCACGATCCTTCGAGTCGGTGCCGAAGATCATCCAGACGCATGAAAATGTTGCCATACGTGGAACGTGCGGGGCTCAACGTCGTGTAGACATAGCGGAACCCGTCATCACGGGACTTGTTATCCTTGTAACGTCTACGATAGACGATGACCTTGTACTCGAATTTTGGCGGGGATGCGGTCTATGTTCCGAGATAAAGCGAATACTCCGCAGGAGGTATTGAAACCCACCTTGCTATAAGGTTCTGAGTTAACAACCCAAGGGAGCTTGTTCTTCATGTACCACTTCAATGTAAGCACAGTCTCATTGGTTCTAGTTGGGTAGGCGGGAGTGATGGTCGCCTCCCCAACCGCAACAAATCCGCCTACGCAGTAGAAGGACAAGTATCAGCTTTAGATAGTGATTTCATGAGTAACGACTTCACCAGGGATGTCTCCAGCCTCTTCCTCGACCACGACTTTAGGTGTCGTCGCTCTGTCCACAGTGGGTATGGGGCTCTCTGGAAGATGCGGTTTGATCAGAAGGGATAACCATGAGTGGAACTTTGACACACGATTTGAACTCATCCGTGTTGCGTCAGAAAGTGAATGCTTTCGAAATGAGGAGCTGGGACCATGGGCATCGATTTATATGAGGACTCGAGGCATAAGACATGCTATGCGCAGACGAAATTGACCAGGAACACCGCCAAAATTCAGCCGGTGTGGACAACTTAGGTACATTATGCTGTCGCGGCGAGGGGGTACATTCCGGGTGTCGAGCCTGTCCTGATTAATTGACAACCATGTCGGCAAATGAATTCCGCCGCCTTAGCTCCGACCTACAGTGATGATGTCAGTGAGCATGGAGCAACAATAGCCGTGAAGAATGAAAGGAAAACAAGCACTGCTTCCGCTGATCGGGAGCCAGAAAACTAGCTTCAATGAGTGAGAGGGGAAAATCATCCATAACAGCTGTGCGCCCTGGAGGTGACAGTCGTTGAAACGTTCAAGTGCGTTAGGAGTCTCCTGGCAATGACTGCGGAAATGGAGCCATCTCAAGGATAAGGATAAGGATAAGGATATATTACTGCAGAGGTCCCAATCAGGAACAAGCAGGCACTGTACCTACGCACAACGCGTCATATGTACGAGGGGCGGCGGTCCCTGTCGCTGTCGGCTAAATCATTATAAGCTTGCATTGTAATAATATATAACTACGTCTCCGCCAATCGTGATCAATCGTGATAAGTGTAGCCACGGGCTTGGTCTCAGTTCTCGTTCCTGGTGGGATCGTTAAATGCTTGATTCAACTTTTCGCTTGCTTCTCTCAGCTCAGGATCCTTCTGGTTCTACGCCGGCTAGTTTGAATGTTACGACTGCCAGCCGCTGTGCTGTACAACATATCGAGGCACGAGTTAAATTGTTGTAGCGTCTGGTCATAAGAGACTAGGGGAGCTCGACTAACACGACAGAGGCCCACGGAAGGTGTTTCGCTTCCTAGTGCGCGTAAATCGGGACCGTGCCGTGTAAATCTGCCTACCAGCCTATTTACCTAGTTCCATCGCATCATCGCATGCAGCAATCCTAGCTTCCTGTTTAAATGATCTACATACTGAATAAATTAAAAGTTCCTTGCGCCTTTGCCGAGGGTGTACTGCTGACGGCGAAGCCATTTCGGAATTTACCTACCTACCTACCAACACAGAGCATACCCCTGTATATGGGCTCCGAGTATCTGTAATAGCAACACTTGAGAAAGTCTGGGCAGGCCATACCGTTATAGGGCAGCAAAACGTGCGCGATGGTGGCGCTGTAAAACGAACTGCAGAAATGGGTATGTGAGTGCGGTAGAAGGTGGATGTGCAAGGTGCGGAGGAAGAAACGTGCACGTCTGTGCACACTGCGAAACGCGTCGGACGTGACGGCTGCACGAGCGTGTAAACAGCCCACAGAGCCTAGCATTCGCTACGCACTCAAGAAGTACAGGCGTTCAGGAGGAAAGGAGTGTGATCGATGGACGCCGAAGTGAGACACTGGGAGAACAACGGGAATTGGGAGGAAATGACGTGAGCTGCGTACCTCTGGTTGATCGAGATCTGCATGCGTCCGCGAACAGAGCAATAGTCGAGAAGCAAGCAGAAGCTGTAGGGAGCATGGATGAGGGACGGACGGAAAACGGATGGAAAGGCGCCCACGACTCACCGATGTAGCGGCTCAAAACGCGTGCGTGGAGGCACGGTAAGCTGGGAAATGGCCAAAGTAGGGAAACTCGAAAATTTATCTGAACGGGGATAAGATACGCGGCGAAGCAGAAACGTGGGCAGGGAAGGCCAGGGGACCTCAGAAGAAGGAACAATAGCCTTGTACACACCTTCTTATGGCCTTCGGGTATTCGTGGGTTTTGTCGGTGAGCATCTTATTGGCGTGCAGGAGCGGCGCGCAGTAGAGCACAGAGTGTCCGATAAACAAACTCAGAGAGTACAGTGGAGCATCGAGTTCAATACAAAAAAGCTCAGGCAGCTGCGCGTTGCGTGGGAAGGGGATGAAGGGGTGCGGCAGACCGCAGAAAACAGCCTTGCGTGTAGGGCATGCGGTCGATGCTACGGGTGGTCTCCAGAGCTTCTGCAGCACTACGGGTGCGCGTTAGGATGGGGAAGACCCGACCATGGTTAACGAGCACACAAGATGGTATGTAGGGCGTGCAGTGGGTTACCGTGGGTACAAAGAGCCACAAAGCTACTGTGTGAAGGAGTTCAAGTTGCAGCCGGGCTGAGCAGGGGGAGGAGCAGCAAGAGATTGACGACGACGAGGGACTGGCTGGTGGAAGACTGGTTGAAGACCAGGCGGATGAGTACCGGTTGAAGAGGGCTATCAAGAAGGATATCACCGTGGGCAAGGGTCCCAGAGACGGTGTCGGTGATGGATGGTTTCCCCGCTTGATATCTTTCGCTCGCTTGATGGCCAATGCGGCAGAAAAATAGAGGAAACCAAGGAGGGTTGCAAATTTGAAGCATCATGCTTGGTGGCGAAGAGATAGTTTGTGGGTCAGGTGGTAATTCTTGAGAGAACGAGGGGACTCCGTTATTGAGCTGCAAGTAACGGGGTCTTTCTATAGCTTTCTAGCAAACAACAAGCTCCAGTACAGGATATTATGAGGTCGATGCTGCGTTTATCTTTGACCTCGGGAGCTGGAAAACTCCCATAGCGATGCCGCAACTTTCTGATCAGCCTCCCCCCTCAATACTTTCCTCCCTCGGTAGTTTATGTCCCGGCTCTAACCTAGTCTCCTGTCTTTCGTTCCTCGTTCATTAATTTCGATTATCTTCGCATTGGCGCGGCCCCATTTCCCGGAAGCCACAATCGAGCAGCTTGTGCGGTTCAGCCAACGTGTGCCCATTGATCCGCTGGCAGATTCAAACCTACCGGTCGAACGCCACTGCCTGTGGTTAAGGGCGGCCGCGTTTAATTCACGTCCAGAACTTATCTGTGATCTTAGAAGTTGCATCCCGATGATGAAAGCAAGCTGGGAGGTAAATATTCTCCCATGGAAACATCTCTGCTCTATAACTAACACAAACAGTACTGAAATCACGATCACTAGCAGTTAGCCCGTGCTATGCCACGCTCGCGACGAAAATTACAGAATATCACTTTAGGTACTAATTCGAATCTCCCAATCTCTGATGGCTAACCATGCCGCTCGTCGTGAACCTTCGCTTCATTCCTCGGGGCCTCATGGCCAATAGCAGCTTCATCCTTCCCTGTTTTCTTCATGTTTCTTATGCCAAGTTTTTGAATAGATTTCACTCCTCTTCCCCTCCCATCGGGCATCTCGGACATGTTGTTGGATTCGTTCAAAAGGGCTCGGATTTATAACATATCACTTGGGTTGTGCCCGGATTTCAATTCAGCGACTTCCTAGACCCCGGACGCAACCCGCTAAGTTTTCGCATTACAGTGCTTCTTTTATTTGATTCATGTTCCAGTCCCTTGCCTTCATCTCACCAATGGAATTACCGTTAATTGTGCTAAAACATTCTGAACTGCAGCCCTCATGTGACCAGTTGAAAGTAATTGCGCCCAAAAAGTGAAGCCAACATCTCAACATTTTAACATCCGCAATGCAACACTGACATTTTCTGTTTCCCAATGGAGTAATTGACAGCAGTGTGGAGCTCGGATGACCGGTCCGGTTTGTCTGTCGAGACAAACCTCGTTCGATTCTTATATAAAATATATAGATATATAGATATCATCCGAAGAAATTTTTTCATTTTTGAATCTGGATCCTTCCTCATGTCAAGAATACCTAATTAGTTTTGGACATTCCCGCGTCCTGATTCTGGTGGGATTCAATCGCTGAATGGATCCCACTGTGAGAGCCTCCAGCTCAAAAAAAGTGCTCTCTGCCCAATTGATGTATCAAAATATTAAGGCTACTTTGACAACAACTAGTTTGATCGAGAACTCTTACTCAGGTTTGAGCTCTTTGACATCGAATACCCGAACTCGGAATACCCACTCGGCGACCTCGGATCACTCCCTTCGTCGCATCGATACTTTGCAGATCATTGATCTGTGTGTGCAACACGCCCTGGATAGTCCCGACGGCTGGGACACTGTTTCCGACGCAGGCCGTTTGCAAACCGTTGAATAATGTAAGTACTCAGGCTAAGAGAAGGAATGTCCCGTGAGACCCTGGCTGCATCGCTTGATCATACCGTGACTTCATAGACTTCCAGAAGTTTGAATTGACCCTGGCATCGACAGTTATCCCAAGCAATGTCAGTCGCAGACAACTGCGACTGAGATGCATCATTCTTTCATCTCAAAAATTGCCATATTTAGTCCCCGAATTCTGTCGCTGTGCCGGTCGTGCGGTTACCGGGTTTCGAAGGATGTCAACGGGGAGGGGGTTATTGGGCACGTCTGTCACTCCATTGATGACTCTGGGGATTTGTGATAGACGCTGGGAGTATATAGAAAGGCCTTGTTCCAGCTTCGAGGCTTTCCTCAGGCTTGTCCCCGTCTCTCAATAGCTCTGTGAATCTCCCCATTATTTCCTACCGGGAATGACCATTACTCCAGGGACGAAAGAATCCTTCATCGGGTACGTATCAATTCTGGGTATTGTGCCCCTTTGACAGACGATAATTTAGCGCTTTCCTCGAAAACATCATCTACGGTAATTGTTTATACGAGTGAGGATGATATGTTGAGACTTTTACAAGGCGTCTACCTATCTGTGTTCGTCGAATGTTGGGTAATTCTGAGGAGACAGCGCATTCGTAACGTGAAACACATATACTTGACAGCAACTACGGTTTTAGTGGTCATTCTTATCACCATCGTTCGTTCGTTCATCTTTCAGCTGTTTCCTCGAATGATTGAACGTCCTTACAGCGGTGTATCCTCGACACCTTCCGGTGTATCGTGGCTCTGAATGATTCCTGCGGATTCAAATTCTCCCCGCAGGTGTAGACTCCCTGCATAGAGTTCGGGCGTCGAGTTCGGCCTGCCAAACAGCTCGCTGAATGCCGTCACAAACACTTGCTGGTTCCTTCTCATGACTGCTGATGCATTCATCGTACGTGCAACATACTGAACTCGGACGGGACTTGCGCTTACTTGGTAAAATCCTAGGTCTTCCGAACCTTTGTCGTGTGGAATAGAAACTGGTTTATTATAATTCTTCCGACATCACTCTGTGTCGCCAATTTCGGTGTGTTTCATCTTTCCTCCTCTCATTCTCAAGAAATCAATCACGGCCTTAACAGGGAGCTCGATATGGCTAATTATTTCGCTTTTACAATTTAACCCCGACGGCGAGTCCGTTTTCCAAAACAACGTCATTAAATCCACGAATGCCTTTATTGCTCTTACACTCTGTACCAATATAATTTGTACTGGTACTCATTTCTTTCCGTCACAACTCAGTGATTTGATTGAGCGTTTCACCAACCCTGGGTCTTATCTCGTTCCGTATCTTCCATGTCCATCACCAAGTGATTGGGATAGCCAATGGTTCGGGTCGCATGGACAGCATGAAAATCATTTCCATCATCGTGGAGTCGGATCCATGTCTTGTTTCAACTCGTTGCCGCTTCTAACCAGCCGAATAACGACGATGTATACGCTTTTGCTGATAGCCACGCTAATATGCGAGCGTCTCAGCAGCTACGTCAACTTTATCCTATTCGATTGTGTGGGTTTTCATTTGTTTTGGTCCTTGAATCTATGCTGATCATCCCAGCAGACACCGCCTACCATCGTACGTATTTCACGCAGTTTGAGTGCGCAATTATCCCTTCTAATGCTCTGATTTCATGTTGTATAGGGTCTCGTTGTGAGTGTCCTTACTTACTCTTAATATATATATGTGACGGACCGTCGCAAGTTCTCATACATCATCATCCGCGTGAGCCGGAACACCTCTTACGGCGAAACTACGGCCAATACGGCCACTATGAATCTTAGTCAAGGATTACGGGCACATACTAGCCAGACTTTCGAGCTCAGTCAGAGCCACAACCCGTCTTCCGGGACGGGCGAGTTGCAAGTCCTATCATCCATGGATTACTGAGACAAATTCAACGACACAGGAAGTATGAATTGAGCAGATAAATTCCGGCAAGGAATGTAATATGTATCGATACCCGCAAATGCGGAGTTTTGGCCTCACCACTTAGGTTTTTCGGACTACAGACAACGCCAATGCAGGAGACTTTTCTCCTGCGAGAGGTCCAGTACAGAGCAGGGCCCAGTATTCGGAGAGCAATTAGAACGCTGACATTTCAGGTGGAGGAATAGAATCAATGGAAGGATAGACCAATCCCCCTGATACAAAAATACAGCCGTATATAGCGTTTTGATGTATCAGTCGTCCCAAGATTACATCCGAAATCCCTGAGTTTTGCCGCAGTTGCCTGTAGTTTTAGGTCATCTACGTAGTTCTCTGTAGCTGGACTGTTTTTAGATTCTGGCACTGGTGGAATTCGAGTGCAATAAGCTCGAGGCAGAGCTGTCTGAACCTCAAAATTTATTCAATTCATCTACAGTACACGTCGTAGGGAATTATCTTGCCTTGGTGTAGGCTTTCATTCGCACCACGCTTCTTGCATGATCAAAATTTGCCCGGAGTCAGCTTCTCTCGCCGACAGACAACACATAAAAAAATTTACTCCTGCGTGTTGTGGGAACAAAGGATCCATAAAGTTGGCCGGTGAGCTGAGTTCTAGGCTCCCAGTTTTGAGCCGAATTATTTACAGAAGAGGCACTCGGAATTTGATCGGAATGGTTACCAGCCGCACCCGGCAATCTGCAAAGTAAGCGATCTGATATCACTGTCGGCAGGCATTATGAGCCGACACTGCCTCGTCTGACACACCTGAACAGCCTCTTCCTCGACGGCGATGATCCTCCTCGAAGACAAAGTCGATACGCCCACTCCCTCGTCCTCTTCACTGTCCCCGAATACCCAATACTCCCCTGCATCCCCAGGATATTACTCCAACTCCAGCCACTACGCGCCCTCGAGTTCTGCCGGAAGCTCTAGCCTGCGTGCACCTCCGGCATGGCATACAAGTTCCAGCGACACGGCATTGCCCATAGCGGGTAGCCCGCCACCGTCGTTTCCGCCCCTCTCCACCACGCACTCTCACTCGTACCTCCCGGTATCAGTCAAACCCGCTGAACCGCCCTCGCTCACCCGTCTCCCACCGTCGAATCTTCCGCGGACGTCGTTCCAGCCTATGTTTCTTCTCGCAGAGGGGAACTCTTTATCGAAGGGATTTCCATATGCTATCCCACCCACATCCGTCCAACCCCATCCTTTCTCGATACGCGATGTAAATGAGACGGATTGGACACAGTGCGCATTTTTTTGTTTTATTCTGTACCCGACGGACTTTCGATAATATCATTTACACAGGTTCCTCACCGAACTGCGGACCATTGCGAGGCTGACAGAAAAGGACAAGAACATTGCGTATAGTGTGCCCATCTTGTCCGCGATTCCTGTCATTAGTGCGTGTTTCGCTTTCATTTTATTCTCACAAGCCATATTCTAATTTGCTTGTTGTGTCCTTGTCTGTCAGACTTTGCAATAGCGGAGGCGATAACAAGCCATATCCGTCGCAAAAAAGCCTCGACTCGTCAGTCTCGTCGTCGATAAATGGAACCACGTCCGTATTTCCTCTATCCCTTTCTTTGTGTTAAAACGCTCAACTCGCGCATCCGCCCCTAACTTAGCATTTCTTCCATCCCCGCAACATAGAGGTGATCCTCATGAAGGGACAGGTCAAGCTCAGCGGCCAGAGCGACCAACCCGTAGCGAACCTCTACACGCCCCGGACAGTCAACTTCAAGCCCCCCGCCCGGGATTTTTGATGACACCACCCCCGACTCGCCGAAATCCCCACCACGGTCCAGCGATGGCGACGGCAACAAAAAGGGAAAAGGAGCGAGCGATAAGACGTATCGCCTTTTCGTCGTGTCGATGGAGGTATAGCAGCCACAATGCTATCGTTTCAGTTTCATTCTTGGAACCGTACACTCTTTATGTATCATCTCTAGCTATTTTTTACGTCTCTGAATCAATGTAGCCACTTATCCGCTGGATGCTTTAAATGTCTGCTCCCAAGTCCAACACGACCCATCACAAGAAGTATCGGAAGGCAGGGTCCTGCGGCGCCTCCGTATGTCTGCCGTTGGCACGTCCTTTGTCGTCTATGTTGTTCAATCAGCGTTGACTCAAATCCACATATAATGGTTGTGAATTATGAAGGGGAGGCGACGCCTTGCTCCCGATTTCTGCGCCAATTATCGAGCGCCATGTACGTACGCATGCCAAGCGCGATGGCGATCCCCGATCCTCACAACCTGCAGACTCGCGGACAACTCGCGGAGATGATGAGTGCGTGTGTGTTTTTCGGCGCGTCGGAGTTGAGGAAGACATCTAAATAGAATAGGAATAGATAGTCCGAGAAAATCGAAATGGTCCGAGAAAATAAGCGTCGAGGAAAGAAAAAATCAAGATATGGAAATGCAACTGACTGGCAGATATGAGTCCGCCAGAGTTAGGTGAGGACCCCGTGCGGAAGGGGCGTCCGTTCTCGGATGGGTCGTTTTTGTTATGCCCTGGGTAAGCAGGAGGTAGGCTTTACATTGCAATGAGAGCGACGACGAAGGACAGTCATACCACCCTCGACTGCAAAACGCTGGCGGGCGTAAAATAAGTAGCTATGTAGATCGGACGGAGTTGCACCTCGCTCACTTATGAACAGAATCCTCCGCCCGGAAAGGACGGCGCCTGTGTGGAATACTCTGCGCAACAGGAATGAGACGACAAAAGCTTCTGCGAACGAAGACTGCTATACGCACTTATACGCAAGCAAGTTGGTAAATGCACCCGAAACTGCACCAATTATTCGAGGCATTGATTAGACGCGGGGATTTGACGAGCTTCGGAGGTCGGAGGGACGAATGCAGAGGATTGCCCCGCCGCTATGCGTTTGCCGAGCTCGTCCCGCGTGTAGAACGCGTTAGGTAGATGATGACCGACAGACCAAAGAATCCTTAGAACTTCTCGTTGGGGAAATCCTCACTATCGCGTTCTGAGACTGAGATTGCCATGGAGAAAGAGAGAAAGAGATACGCGCAGAATTCGAAGATATCAGACTGCGGTCCGGCGGACTGGCAAAGCATTGGGCGAGATAACACCGTGGGGGCAAAACCCGCGGCTGCCAGGCAGAAGGCCTGCACTACTTACTGGCTGTACTCCTGTAAGCGCCCAGCCTGAGCCTTTAGTCGAAATGATACAATAAGTAGGCGTTTCACTGAGATGGTCACTGATTACGGTGGCAAGCGGCAATCACACCGGCAATTTGAAATTAATAATTTGAATCCAAGTTCGCACATCCGGCCCTGCTCGGCCCGGTAAGAATCTTTAATCTCACGTCTCACAGAGCCCACTTCCATCGCCATGGGTTCCTCTTCGTCCTCAGGCCAGAATACTGCCGACGCGCAACCCCTGCCTACTCTCACTGCCCTGGGCGAGTCGGCGTCGAACAAGACCGGCGGTGTCGAGGGCGGGAAAGCGTTTCCGATACCCAAAGGGATGTCGCTTTCATACTGGCTTCAGGGTGTCAGGGCCTCTCCTCTCCTCGACCATCGAACCACAGAGGAGCTACCAAAATCCGCAGAAGTTGTCATAATTGGCTCTGGGGTCGGGGAAATGTCTGCTTCGGCTTTTATCCCACTGACATCAAAACTCTAGATGTCCGGAACGATGACTGCGTACGAACTGCTTACCCGTCCCAACCCTCCAAAGAGTATCGTGATTCTCGAGGCACGTGATCTGTGCTCTGGCGCAACGGGGAGAAATGCGGGACATTGTAAACCAGACCAGGTGCGTGTTAAACCTTATTATTAAGGTGAGTATTTCAAGGTCTTGAACCCTATCGACAGTATCGCGGCTTTGCCAAATACTCAAGGCTATTTGGTGAAGGGCAGGCTAAAAAGGTGCGGTCCCGGAATCTTTGCACGATGAACTTGGTCCAGCTGATCTGAATTCAGCTTCTTGAACATGAGTTCAAGACATGGAGTCGCCTCGTTGAATACGTTCTCAAGGAGAATGTCGATTGTGACCTGTGGGTCGGGGATACCGTTCGTCTTATAGCTCTTTTTTTTTTTTTAAAAAAATGTTGGTTGCAATCTGATATCTTCTTAGCTCGACGTCGCCATGTCCGAAGAGGTCGCAAGCAAAGCCACAGCAGTCTACGATGCGTACAAAGCATACGGCGGCAAGGTTGACCACATTAAATACATACCAGACCCAGTGGAAGCCGAGAAGGTATGCTGCTCCTTTGTTTTTAATCCCGTATTCAAGAGAATCATGGCAGGTCTCGCGGCTCAAAGGCGCGCAGGCCCTCTGGGCATGGAAGGCGTCGACACTTTACCCCTGGAAGCTCGGTAAGTAATTCTCTTGATTGGAAAAAGTATAACAGCCCACCGCGATCCAGTGGCACACATTATGAAGGCCTGTCTTAGCAAGGGCCTTAACCTCCAAACCTGGACGCCCGCCACCTCCGTCACAGCTTCTGGAGAAATCCCAGGGCTTTGGGACGTTAACACCGGGCGCGGCGCCATATCAACGCCGACCGTCGTATATGCGACCAACGCGTACACGTCCGCGATCTTGCCCGCTTTCGCGAAATACATTCAACCCACCGCGCACATGTGTAACAAGGGTCGTGCCGCCGCGCGCTTTTGCAGGGGGGCAAGGCCCTGCAGAACTCCTACGGCGTTTTGGTGCCCGGAGGCCTCTATAGTATCAACCCGCGGTGCAGTGCAGACGGGGTCATTCTTTTTGGTGGGAGCAACCCGAACCAGGGACAGCTGAAGGCGTATCTGGACGCTGACCCCGACCGGCTGTTCGACGATAGCCTGAGTAATTTCAAGCCGGTTACGGCCGCTGTGGAGGATCTGACCTCGTCGGCGTTTGAAAGATGGAGCGACGGTCTACCTGCACCGGGGGTAGGTTCAGAGTATTCCTGGAGCGGGATAGTTGGACTGGTGGGTCCTTCCTTCCTACACGCTGAATAAAACCCGTTAGATCTCACCCATCTCATCTTATGTGAACAACAGAGCGCGGACACTCTTCCGTTCATTGGAAAGGTTCCCGACCTCCCCGGACAGTGGATCTGTGCAGGCTTTCATGGTCACGGCATGGCGCACATTTTCACCTGCGCGCCGGGGCTCGTTACACTGATGCAGGGTGGGACGTGGGCGGACACGGGACTCCCGGAGTGTCTGGAGCTGACACCGGAACGCCTGGAGAAAATCGGAGATAGCCAGGATTTTGCGAAGCCTGTGGTTTGAATTTTAGGGAGCACAGAGAGTATAGATAGCTATGCTCGAAAATTAGACTTGTCGATTACTTGAATGATTTGGTGAACTAACGTGATTATTCTGCGGTGCGTATATACTGCGGGAATGATATTATTCTCCTCCTCCTACTGCAGTCTATAGCCTGATTCACAAGGCTTTCACTGTATCGCACGCCGGTCAAGTCCCAGACAATTCGCCCTGAACTTCATGTTCCCCTTCACAAATGACTCGGGACCATTTCGACTCTGACTTAAACCAAGCGTCAAAAGATTTTAGAACGCATTCCTCGCCCTTCACGGGTATCACCAATCAAAACTTGCATCCTTCGGGTACTCGGACCGATGGTCATCGGCGATCGCCACCGGACACGAGCCATCGAATCCATCGACTCGCCGCGGCTGTCAACCCACTTTCTGCGTCCATGCCCAGTGCGTTTGGGCCTCCAAGGGACTTCATGTCCCTCCAGATGTCATGTACCATCGGATTTCAATCTCAGTTATTTGAGGTCTACTTGCACCATTTCTTGTCCCAGGCTGGCCGTTGGCCTATGGGTTAGCCTGAAAAACTGTCTTACCACCTTCATTTCAACTCAGGAAGTGCAAATTACCAACTGTCTGACTTCTTATCGTGCAATCGGTCGCCTACCACCACCCTGTCCACAGTTGCAGTCACCTACCAAGCGATCCTGCCGCATGCGCTTCTCGCTCTTCGTTCCCGCACCCTTCACCGATCCCGGCACCTCTACCTCTGCACCTCCCCGTGGCCTTAATATGAGGTACTTTGGCGGCAAGCTCGATGATACAGTCGTTTTCTCTATGCTGCAGCCCTGCGCCTGTGGATATGGGCACCGAGCGTTTGGCGTTCGCCAGCATCGCTGCGGCGCCAGAGTATTCGCAGTGGAGTCATGGGGTGGGTTTCATAATAATCCTAGCCTCAAGTCTCATATCTGGTGTTGGCTTCTGAAGTTTTGCTCATTTTGTCTCGCAAGAACTCCGCCAGGGACATCACCGTTTTTGCTAGTGGTGTTCCCCCCTGCACCCATGCCCGCTGTCTTCCCCCTCCCTGGCGCTCAAACGACTTTGCCAGAGCAAGATGAGAGAGATATAACAGGTACTATTTCTCTCGTCTTCATGAGCATTAGGTGCCGCCCCGAATTTGCGAGGCATAGCATGGAGGTATGTGCATTCTTTTCCTCTTCTTACCGTACTTGAACTGCAAGCTGACATTTTTCCCTTCTTCCTGAAATTTATCAAAATTTGCCTCCTCTTTCTTCGCTCATTCATCGCTTGTCCCAGGAACTCCGCCTCTCCCTCCTCCGCGCTGATGAGGAGCTCAGCTCTGCGCGAATTTTTGCCGGCGTCGCTGGCTCCGATCCTTCGACCATCATGGCCATGAACCCTTTCTCCTCTCGGCCCGCGAATCCTTTCAACCTAATCACTCGAAATCCTTTCAGCCCAACAAACTCCTTAAACCACCTCGCCCTTCCTGGCGAATACTGTCACCACAGAACAGCACGGATTCCGTGAGCCGATATACCCATTTCTACCGCAGGAGTTGTATGTTGTGTTGAATTTGTTTTTGAAATAATATCTCCTGTTATTTTTTTTTCCGCGATGCGGACGAGAAAACGTTGCGACTCAAGTTCGGAGTTCCAGCAACTCGGACTGGTATCGCTGAGACGCCCAGAGAGCGGTGCATGTAAACCATTGGTACTGCTCCCTGACTTCATCCACCACTGGGTCCCAGAATCCTCTATACCTCACATTCCAGTTTATTCGGCCACCTGCGCTGGAACCAATCCCGTAGCACCTTATCAGCGGCGGCGACTTCGCCGTCTCTCCAGTCGTCGTTGATGCCAAACAACACGTCAGAGCGGTGGTCGGCACCTTCCAGGAGGGTCACCGTTTCGGCTGCCGTCGTGGGCCCGATGAAGTTCATCGGCGACTCGCCAATGGCGTACGTGTAGCGCATGATGAGCCGGACAGCGAATGCGCGCGGGTTTTGCGGAAATGGTGGTGCCTCGGCAGACATCTCGAGCGGTAGGATCATGGGATCCATCTCGGAAGGGGGCTGTACTGACGGCTCGGGGGAGGAAAATTGAGAGGCCGCTTGTTGACGCGTGCATTAAAGCAGCGATTACTGGATAAAGTTTAGTAGAAGTCCAGAATGTGCAGAGATGTTGAATACATACTAGCGTCCCCGCAGGCGATGTTCTCTTTAACTACTCGGAGAAACATGTCCCACGCGAGTTCCATTTCGTCGCCAATGCATTCGCTGCGTGAGATGACGGTTGACGAAGCCAATTGTGCGTACGACGCGCTGTATCCGTCCATCGAAACTACTCCGTAATGATCAGCCACCACATGAGTTAATGCGTGCGAAACACACCCCAGGTGTATTTCGTGGCCCCAACCACTTTGGGTTTGGGCGAGCGCGGGAGGCTCTACTCCCGCCATCCACATGTTGAACTCGAGATCTTCCATTGTGGACCGTGTGGCTTTCCGTAATTTCAGCATGTCGCCTTCGCGCCCGCCCAGCTCGCGCCACATTCGTTTCTTCTGGTCCCGACCCAATACACCGCGGTGGCCGCCCCACTTGCCGACAATCCACGACCACAGAAGCGCCTCGCGGTGTCGCTCAATCACGAAATGTGTCGCCATGAAAATCGTGTTAACTTCTAATTCTCCTGGCGCGTTGTGCGATCCGCGGAACTGCGAGAGCGGCGTCGCGGCGAAATAGGACCCGAATGTCAGAGACATCTCGTGCATCAGGGGGACAGAGAGTGCGCGCGCGTTATGCTGCGTGTATGGACGCTTCCGCAGCCCGAAGCGCTGGCCTGTGGATCGGTCGCGAGTATCAGCTGTAATTCAACGTGTTGAACATCGACCAACTCATGAGATGCGAGCTCCACCCGAGCGACCGCCACTCTCCATTGCCGTCCGCATCACCGGATGCGTCACCTCCAACCAATAGATGCGGCTGCATGCGAAATACTGGGCCATACAGCGTGCTATGGAACGCTGATGGGGGAATGGGCATCATCAGGAATTGATCGTCGTTCAACGCCACGCTAAGTGAGACGTCAGCAGCTGCCGAAAATTTGAGTGGGCGCTCACATGCTGTCCGCGACTATTTCAGGATTGAGATGTGGCAGCTGCGACTCGACGGCATGGCTAGATAGTACGTTCAATCAATAATCAAGCATGGAGCCGATCATGAAAAAATACCTGTTGAAACTGGGAATGACTTTGTCTAACCAGTCAATCGCATCCGCGAATGTCAATCTGGTACCAGGTCTCCCCGTCAGCCGGAAGATCTCCGTATCTGGGACGCTATTAATAATTGCGAGAACACGGAAATCGGTACACACCGTGATGTAAATGAATAGAAGGGTGATGATCCGAGCTGCGGAATGCACATTGGATGTCCAGCCACTGCGGAACAAGGCCTAGGCGCCCACCGTGATCAGTGTTGTTCGGGTTGGGATGGGGCACATCCGCGGTGACGACATGCCAGCGGGTGTGTGGCCAGCTCTCGGTTGCAAGGCGCGCGGCCCGTAGCGAATAGCGCAGCTCGTCGTGCTCCCGGAAACGAGCTTCCGTCGTCGTGTAATTCATGGCAGCCAACAGCTCCGCGCGTGCTTTGACGTGGAGTGGGTCCCTGGAAATTTTGTAAAATTCAGGCCGTGTTAGATAGAAACCCGGCACAAAAAATAATGAAACGCACGATCCGTTGACCCACACGTAAACGAGATCAACAATGGCGTCCTGCACCATGCCCTCTCCGCACGGGTCGTCCCATTGTCCCGTCGACACCCATCTATCCAGGCACTCGTCCGATATGCTCCTGTGCGCCTTGATCGGTCGCACAATTTGGTTTACGAGGTATCCGGCGGGAAGTGGAGGGACGAAAGGGTGATATAAGAATGCCCCCACGAGCTCGGTCGCCGGCGTCGCAATTTCAGGCCCTGGGCGCGCGAGTATTGGGGGCGAAATGAAGGGGGGTGGAGTCGGAATATCAATTATCGTTTGCTGAACGGCCACATAATCTATTGGCGGCTGGATGAGTATGAAGGAGATGCTGGTGAGGGAGAGGACGACGATTAGAAATATCGAGGTGCATAATATCCTGAGCCTCAGCCGACTTCGATTGAAGAGAAGTTTGGGGAGATCCCCAGGGATCCATCCTACTGTGTTCTGTCGGGGCATCATGGGCAATGGTACCCTCAGAGTGACTGCGCCACATAAATATAACTTGGTAATAATAGTGTTGTGTTACAGAAGTTATATTTAGTTCCGGCGCTGACGCGTGTCATCTTTTCAACACGATCACTCGCCCTCCCAAATTTAGACATAGCTCCGGAAATAACTCGCCTCCAACATGCATACCGGACGAGGCCCACGGTCACTAGCTATTGGGTCGGTCAGATTTTCATCGAAAAAAATTGCTGATTTACTCTATGATTTTCGTCCTTGGAGGGCTGATTTATTCTAAATATTTCTGGCCAACTTTCGCGGTTAAAAATGTATCTAGCCCGGTCCCCGGAATTTTCCCGGTGGCAGTGAAAATTTCGCGTTTGGTGGCATTTTGCACTGATTTCCGTTTCATACGTACATCCGGAGCCATTTCGCTGTATTTCAACGCCAGAAATTCAATTCCGAGGTCTCAATTCAAAAAATCTCTCGCCCTACTCGCGATTTATTCTTTGGCCGACCAACCTCGCCCATTTCGGCCTTATTTTACTCTATAAAGCAGCCGGAGGTGAGACGTTTTTGAGTCCTTGATTTACTCTACGCCCGACTGAGTTAATAGGGAGCGACCGGGCCTACGCGTCTAACCTCAACCGACACCTCCCCAATGGAAATCCATCACTCCCACGAATGTACTCGACTGGGGATGCCACCCGAGCTTGATCATTATGAATATCCGGGCAGTGGTGGGGCGTCACCCTATAACAGGTCTAGGAGAGCTTCTTCAAAATGTTCAGGCTTGGTATCGTAGGCTGGGGACTTAACAGTCCAGACAAGAGCACGGTAATCTCGCTCTTTCTGGGCAAGAAAATCCTCTAGCTTGAGAGAGTCATTGCAACGTCCATATTGTTGTCCTGTGGAGGAGCGATGCCTCCCTCGATAGCAGACCTATGCATTCAAAAGGCTATGCATTCGAAGGGTCTTCGATAACTGCAAGGGCCACTAAAATGTCCCGGAAAGCGGTGGGGGGGTGCGGACAATTCATGTATCGCAACGTCAGGAGGGTCAGGACGGAGTACGCCGAGGTGACGAGGAAGAGGAAAGTGGCGGCAATAACTGCCTTCAAGGCATTTATCGGGTCAAGGAAAGCGACAAGGGCTGCGAAGAAGAAGAGGAGGATTGGATGTAGGAGGAGAGGGGTGACGTCCACATGCATATTGAACCGTTTCATACTATAGCAGAGATATGAGTGAATGCAGGCGCCTGTCACTGGGGCGGAACGCATGTCGGCTCTGTGTATTAAGTCTTGCACGCTGCTCCAAAAGAGTCGCGATGAGGGCACAGTTAAGACCGAGGCCCAGACCAATGAACCAGAGGGCACTTCAAACGAGAGACATGATGGGTGGAGAGAAAGAAGCGGGCGGGGAAGTGGGAAAAGAATTTCTGTCCGAACCGGAGGACAGTTGCTGCGGTACCTCGGCCAAAATTTTGATGAGCGTGTTCTAGTCTTTATTGACTGGACTCACGAATATGAGCATCCCCCTTCATCTCGCTCTCCCTACTAGTACTTTTCTGCCTCTGAGACGTAGACGGCTCAGAGCTTGGCGTCTGCAGCCTCATCACCAGCTAATGCAATGCTATGATGAGACTCAATAGCAACAGGGCGGCCGATAAATCCGTGAAATCGACCTCTTTTCGGACTTAGCTCGGGGTCCGGTCCGATCTATATTGGGCTTGAACAGCAATCTCGTCCAGCTTCTGTTTTGCCGCTGCGAAATAATCTATGTGTAAAATATAACTGGGAGACCCCCCCCCCATTTTATACTCTCCGAAGAGATATATCAATTTTTTATAATATTCTGTAGCCGATAAGGGTCAGTATTGCAATATGCGATCTTGACTGATCGCAAAAACCTATCCCGATATTCACCGATCGAAGGAAGGCTGAAATGGCTGCAAAGTAGTGTTGCCGCCGAGTCGAGTTGGCAATCGAGTTCTCCGGAAACTTCCCACCTGCTCAAGAGAAACGGCAGGAGCCCGGTCCGGTTGCTTTTTTTAATGACGTGAGAAAAAAAGGAGCCAACTCCGGCGCTTGCCGAAACTTGTCATTAGCACAAACTATTCAGCTTGCGTCATAACAACACGAAAATTTATGGATCTTAGTGTGTATTATTGGCTGAACCGGAGGTTTAGCTACCCTGGAGAACTTGGATTTCGGCCTATTTTGCTACAAGTACAAACAAAGAATTCATCATCTGAGATTGGTCATTGTTGAAAATCAGAGCAGCAGAGAAGTACCAAGGAGATTTCTTGAGTCCAAGTGGTAAAGGCCCTACTGGTCCCCCTCCCTCTCATTTTCCCAGATTTTTTGGTGTGGCATACAATTTATCATCCTTCAAAATTGTGCTCAGTTGATGTGTCACTTTTGTTTAGTGTTCAAACAGCGTATCAATTGTCATGTCTACGAGATCACTTCATCTCCATTGGACTGCCGTCTCCTTGCCGCAAGATCAGCGTGGAGTGAACATGCCACTCCGGTCTCCGCTGCCATCTTGAAACTGATGGCAACAATACTCCAGTCGGCCTTCCACACAGATCTGGCAATCGACTGATCGGCACCATTCGGCAATGGTTAATGCTGGCCGGCACCATCGGTTCAACAGTTTCTACCGGAAATCAATGCCTCATTTGTGCCGCAAACACTCAGTGATGGCCACTGTATTCCAGTGGAGCTCACTGGATTCTTTCATGCTGTATTACAGTGTTTCACCGGTTTCCGCCAATACAAGTGTGATCTGTAGTTCTTTCCTAACTCCTTGAGGCTGCCACTTTCAATTCTCTCAGTCTCATTTCAAGGAAATTGATGGTTGATGGGTACTCTAAGGATGTGCTGAGACTTGGATGTTCACATTTGAAAGAAGCTCAAACACACCAACATCTTTGATTTTGATTCAAGGCTTTTGATACTCATTCAAACCTGCTGGTTGGCTTCAACAACACAGAAGCCGTCAACAAACAGGGCATAGTCTGAATGAGACACATTGCTTGGTTATATTTGCCCTACACTGAAAGGAAGTCAAAATGGATAGTCTTTGTTGATTATTTTTAGGGGAAAAACAACCTTCATCAGTGAATTCCAGTGAATTCCACTGGAATTCAGCTGTGGTTGGACCAGTGAACACCTCTGGCAATTGATGGATCAATTCAAAGTACCATTGAATCAGGACAAGACTCATCTCCAATCATCATCAGTTGATGGCCACCAGCAGCCACTGTTTTACCCCGGACTTCTGCTGCAATGTGACAGTGAGAGCTGGTTGATGTCACCAAAAAATCTGTTGCCTGAAAATCTACTTAGAATCAACACCTATGTATGAAGTCTGGAAAGCTGTTGCTCAGTTATTGGAGAGTTTTTGTGCAGCCTTCCAAAGGTTCAGCCACCCGCCTCGCAGAGGCCTAATCCCATGTCATATTCAGTGTGTATTATATTTATTGTAACCTGAAATACCCGTTTTGGGACGATCAACTCGAGTCCATTTGAGTTGACAACTCGTCTAACTCGATGACGTCGAGTTCCGCGTTAATCGAGTTGAGTCGGCCGACTCGACGGTAACACTGCGGAGTTCGGTCCGTACGGGGGTCGGTCTGACAACCGCCTCGCTTAGAGGGAAGGGGGGGTACAGCCACCACTCAGATTTCGGAGGTTGATTTTAAGGGGTTTCGGCCCGCCCACCTCTTGTACACAGTCTCGACCAACCGAAGTCCGGGGAATCAAGTTTGACTGTTCGGCGATTCAAATCGTGAGCCAAACTTCAACTTCGCAGTAGAAGAAGCGAAAAGTAGCAAGGAAAAAGAATCAAAAAAGCAGAAAACAAGTCAGCGAAAGACTTGATCCGTACCACCCATATTAGTGCATTTGGCCTACGTTTACCTAGTCTCTTATAAACAGATACTATAACAATTAGACTCGTACCTCGTTTGTTATAGTCTGTTGTAAAGGTCGATCCGATGATTGATGGCCGCATTATTACAAATCACTGGAATTTCCTGGTACAAACACAAGTTCAGCAACGTGTATTTTGGTCTTCTATCTCAGCATACCTGTTGAGGAACATGATATGAATATGCTGACCTGCGAATAGTTAGGCGGAAGGTTGAAGAAAGGCAATGCCGAATTTTGACAGCTCGGCGCGCGGTAAAGGCCGAGAAGTTGGTTTTGGTAGAACATGGTCATAAATTATGATTCCATCAAGGTAGGTCACTTCAGAATGAGATTTTGAAGTACTTTCTCACCGAAAGTTTGTGCATAAAGGTTGTGGAAGGGTTGAATAATCATTGGAGGAGTTCAAACTCCGATGATTTGTAATAACGCAGCTACCGTACATGATCGCGCGGTTAACTACAGACTAACATTTACCAGGATTAGGCTTGAGACCAGCCTGCCTACAAATGGCAAAAATATGTGGTGAGAAATAGGCAGGCTGGCGCAACTCAGGACCTGCCAAAGGGCTGGGCCCGGAGTTGAAATTTTGAGTGGTGCTAATCATTGCCACTACATTCCGATGAATTCCCTACTGAATTTGAGACTCCGGAACTCACCCGCGATAAGCTAAATCTAAATTCCCAAGAGACACAATTGAGATGAGGGGGATTGGGTTTTTTTTTCCTTTGGAGTTTTTCCAACAGATGTAAATTGAGCTCAGAATAAAGGAAAAGGAAAGTGATTAAACTCCGTGCCCAGCCCTTTGGTTTGTCCTGAGCTGTACCAACCTGCCTATGGCAACGTGCTCGCCACATTGTTGCAACTTGTAGGCAGGCCGGTGACGAGCCGATATCAGGATGTTGATTTCAATAAGTCCGAGACTCTGAATCTGCTTGCCCCAGGTTCACAGTCCAACAAAGAAAGCATTCATGACTAAAACTGTTCTGAATGAGGGATCCGGAAGGGAATTCAGAAGCGTTTAGTGCGTTCCCCAAGTTCAAACAATGCTGTTCCAAATCATTAGTGGTGTTGGATGATCTGCAGAAGGGTCTTCAAGTGGCTAGTCTATGAATATGGTAAGCCGCATGTCCCCAGGCAGAGTCGAACCGCCACTGCCCTAATGCATCTTTGATACTCCTGAAAACACCATGAGGTGATCTTTGGGTGATCTACTATGATCCACAGGGACTTGGACAGCAAGGACGGGAGCTGGTCAAGTATGTGTTGTGTTGTGTTTCGGTTTCTGTATAAGATCAAATATAATTCACAATACAGGACTGCGCTGTATGTCAAACTTCGAAGCTGGCGGTTTGAACCAAGTTGGCTTGAGCCCGAGATCGCGGACGGACCGACTGTGTTGGTCTTGCAATTGGGATCTAAAAGAATGAGGCTGAACGTCCATGTTCCCAGGCGGAATCGAAGCGCCGCACCCTCAATAAGGCACAATACTATTCCTTTAACTGGCATAAGGTGATCTGCCATGATCCACAAAGACTTGAATACCAGGGACGGGAGCGGATGTTTGTCAGCTTTGAGTTGAAGGGGGGTTCCCAGATTGAACCCGCGAACCAGAGATTGAATATTATTGAGGTTCAACTAGTAAAGTTTGACTCCTTCCCACAGCATAGTCTGTGAACGGGATGCGAAACCCCTAGTCCGTTTTATATTTTTACATATGTCTAATTGAGCCCTTTAGAATCTTCAAATACGCTCTGTTGTTCTGATATTTACCTGCTCGAACATAAATCAAGCTGTCATGGACTCTATGGCTTACTGGTACCCTCAAAAACACCGGCGGCGAGTTCTTGGCGGCGCTGAAAGAAATGAGACTGAGATAGACAGAGAAACACAGCGTCTCGATCGCCCAATACATTTCGCGCGCCATGGAAGGAAGGTCTGTGAGGAAAATCGGTCATTCCATGGGATGTAATTTGCCGAAAGCGGCCTCAGCATGTTCGGGTTTGATCGGTCTCCTGACCGACCTGCCATCGCCTTTGGTCAGTCTGCCAAGGTCGGCCGACATAGATGGACATAGACTCACGTAAAATCAGTCTGTCTACTAGGGCTCGGGATGTGCGGAGCGTCCATTCAGTCTGATTTCTTCGAGCGCCGCCAAGAACTCGCCGCCGGTGTTTTTACCCCCTTGCTCGTTCGATACGCCATCCTCTACTGATTCTGTTAATTTCCACCGCATTCGCCCCGTCTTTCCGCGATACTGCCTGATCACTAGATTCTCTATAGAAAACCAAGCGACGTGCTTTGGATCTATGATCTATGTAATCGCCTGCCTGGCGCCCCATGCCAATCCTTCCGTTCTTCCGCGGTTGTCGACAGAATACAATAAGAACGGGCCGGTCCGTCATCTAAGACCTCGTTGCGGCGCGTAAAATTCTGGGGCAATGTGGTACGTCCCTCCTCTTCCCGTATGTATGCAGCGCCCAAATTTCTGAATATTTTCCCGGATTCGAATAAGAAGTCGGAGATGACTACTCACGTCGGAATGTATGCTTGCGACTATTGTTCTATTTGCTGGCTGCTACGTCTCCGCCTCGCAATGAATGTCTTTCCGTCTGCGTTCTGTTTTTTTGCAGTCAACTTCTCACTCGTGCCTATCGTTCGATACCCCCGTCCAGTGACGCTGAACTGCTTCGCACTGTAAGCTGGTGTCGTATTAAACTTGAATCGCAACGACTTCCCTTCCGCCGCTTATCCTGCGCTCAGTTTACAGGTTTCATTCACAGTGTTACCTGAACTTTCGACTCTTCGATTTCCCTCCGAGGAATTCCTACTCATCAAGTTGTCCTGACGCCTATTTTTCCTCAGTCTCCCACGTCCTCTTTCCTCCCCCATGCTGTGTTGGCTTTCCACTTTCGCCTGGGTCGCCCGGTTTCGCGATGCAGTCCAATCGCGCCACCAAAAAGCAAACGTGACCTTGCTGCCCGTCAAGACGGCATTCTTACGAATCTGATTCTAGTTTTCCTCTGATCACACCATTGCCCCCGGCCAAGCCACATTGGACTTGAAAACTACAATTACCCAGCGTCTGTGCATGGGCACGGCGGATGAGTGGTACGTTTCCGTCGATCTTGAGTCAAGGTTTTGTCATCCCCACTGGGAATGGGTCTTTAAGTAATGCAACTTCCATTCCATGTCCCTGAGATATTTTTAATTCCTCGGAACCCCTCAAAAATGAATTGAGTACAGCTGGTGCGGAGGTGCGCGTATATATGACAGTGCCACATTGCTTTACCGCCCGAAGAATCACAATTGAAGTCTCAGATCGATTCGTGTGGCAATGATAGAACGCCTGATAATCCCCATAAAGACCCGATTACAGAACTGCTTCGGGCAAAAAAGTCAGGAATGAAACAGGTATAATCATCAGTGACGGTCATTGATCAGCCCAGCTTTGTTTGAGTGTTTTCTCCGCTGGCGCGGTTTGAGTCAGAATTTTGAGCTGTCACTTGTGTAGTAAAAAAAGGGCAAAGCATTGTTAGCCAAAGTCATTTGCTTCGGAACTTTCAACGCTCCAACTCGCTCCAACCGCCGAGGAAGAAGCTACTGTCATCGGCTAACGCGGATCTGTCGTTCTGTATTGTCTACTCTGCGTACCACTGCTCGATAACGGGTAGGAGTCTAGTCAGGCTGGCTTCACGCGGCTATAGAAGCAGCGTTTGCCTAAGACAATCTCACTCGCCACATTTAAAGATGCTAGTAACGGGCGGCAAGACCGGGGATATTAGTTACCTTGGTGTTCTCTTTTTCAAATTCCGATAGAAGGTCAAAACAATATCATTTTTCAACCGTCTAAGGTCTATTCCTTAATTGACACAGTTACAGGCCCCAAAGTTGTGCACTTCAGAGACGACTGTTCGCCCAAAACGTGAGCTCTCGATTGTGATAATGCATCTATTTTTCAAACGGAGGATCCGTGTAGAACAAGAACCAGTACTCATGTAAATCTTCTCGATTTATATCTCACATGTAAGCATCAAGAGATAACGTCGAAATAAGGAACCACTGTAGAGTCCAATTTGGAATCTGTGTATCAACCTGCACTCTGGCGCTTTCAGAATAAATATATAACGGGCTCCCATCTTTTTCTGTCCTTCTCCCAGTTACTACACCTCATACTTTAAGATGGACGCGGTTGCTCGAATGCATGAAACCGGTATCAACGCAGTCTTCTTCCCCAGTATGTTTCAACCTCTGTTCCGTCCAGTATCAAAGCAATTTTCAGCCCTATCTGCGTTCGTCCCGCTGCACGAACCCAACCGCAACAAGATCACGCACGCCCGCAAGACTTTCCAGTACGGGCCAACTGAACGGCACCAGGTACGTCATTTATGTGCTATCCAAAGCAACCGTCTACAAAATTCACCCTGACGGCTCGACGTCTACTACCCGCCCAACACAGGGAAGAAGCATCCCATCCTCTTCTACGTATGCGGTGGCTTCGTTCACGGCCAACGCACCCGCCCCGCGCCCGCCGACCTTATCTACGGAAACCTTGGCACATACTTCGCTGCGCATGGCTTCGTCACGCTCATTCCGGACTACCGTCTGGCGCCGGGTACCACCTACCCCGGTCCCGCGCTCGACCTGCGCGACGCGCTCGCCTGGGCCGTCTCCCACCCCCCACTTGCTCGGGCCCAACGCAGACACAGCATCTACCTTCTTCCTTGGACACTCTTCCGGCGGTGTTCACACCCTAACGCTCCTTTTCCAGCCCACCATGTTTGCCAGTATGCCTGACATGCGCGTGCGCATCAAGGGCGCCATTATCGCATCCGCCCTGTTCCGCTTTGATAGCGAGGAGATGGACACTCGTCTACGCGAGCATGTCAAGGCGTACTACGCTTCTCCCGAAGCAGCCGCGGCCCAGTCCCCGCTCGCACTCCTCCGTGGCGCATCAGTGGAGACGATCAAGGCGCTCCCTGCACTCGCGCTGATAACCTGCGCGCGCGACCCGGAATGGCTCAAACTAGATTTGTCGGAAGCTTACGAGGCCCTGGGCACACGACTTTCCGAGTCCCGCCATGCTTGGCCGAAGACGATCGTGGCGGAAGGTCATAATCACGTCAGCTTGCCGCTTGCGCTGGGGACAGGCCAGGGGAGAGACCTGGGCAGAGGATGTTGTGGCGTGGATGGAGGAGGTGTTGTAAGATTAAAAACATGGTTTAGTCCTTATTCAGACTAGTGCTGGCATGTATTCATATCTATACTCTGAAATGTTACTGCACTGCCATAGCCTAATTCTGGTGCACTAAATCTTGGGCGCATCAGGGATGGAAAGCATTTTCAGAAGCTGAATCGGCCTAAAGGCGTTTTGACAAATTTATTGTCGTGTGGCCGGGCACGTCGGAGTCGAAGCGTATAAATAAGTCCTAAGATGTGGCAACTCACAATTCATTAATCCGATGATGGTCCCCTCTGTCGCTGACTTACAGCCTACCAGCATCAACAATGCTATCTCGCAGAAGAAAGAATCATCCTACACACTCTACTATCCTTACTTCGACGTCAAAGAGAAGTTTCCTCCCGCCGAACTCTTTAGTAAACCTTCGTCTTTCACCTCTATCTACTACTTACATCTGACGCGCCCAGAATTTACCGATCCCGGAACGAGAGCAGATCCCGCCAAGCCCCATCTACTGACCGCAAATGCCATTACTCACGATATAAGCCCGTACCTGGGAACTGAAGTTCTCGGGGTCCAGCTCTCTCAACTTTCATCCCAGGGCTTGGGCGAACTTGCGTTGTATGCTGCCGAGAGGAAAGTTTTGATTTTTCGCGACCAGGACTTCAAGGATCTGGGACCGAAGCGACAAATTGAGATCGCCAAGTACGCACTTCCTAGACCCATTTTCCATGTGCTCATAATCATCAGGCATTTCGGTCTCCTTCACAAGCAGCCGACGGCGGCGAACGTCAAAGGTTATCCGGAGTTTACCGTCGGTGAGCAGAAACGACATGCGTCGTTGGTTTCAAGGTTTGAGAGTTCTCTAGTCTACAGGGACGCCGGGACCGACAGGCTCCTGGAGCACTTGGGAGACGAAAGTATTTCCAGGACAAGCTGGCATTCGGATGTGGTACGTCTTCCTCTTCTCGCATTGCCGGCTGATGTTGACGTATCCTTTTTTTTTGTTTTATTTTGAGTCGTATGAGAATCAGACGCCAGGAACCACGTTTTTCTGGATCTTGGACCAGGTAAGTCGATGTTTAATTCTGATTTCATCTGGTTGAACTCGTTGCAGCCCGAGCCTGGCAAAGGAGGAGACACCCTCTTCTCATCCCAAGTTGAAGCCTATAAACGCCTCTCACCCGAGTTTCAAAAGCGTCTTGAAGGTCTCCGTGCGGTTCACTCCTCGGCTCAGCATGCCGAATTCTCTCGTAAACGGGGAGGACCCGTTCGTACCGAGCCCATTGAAACTCAGGCGCGTCAGCTTTTCTGATGTTATTCATCGATGAGTGAACTTACGCCGTTACCGCAGCATCCCGTCGTTCGCGTCCATCCCGTGACAGGCGAAAAAAGCCCTCTACGTCAACCCAATTTTTACTCGCCGAATCGTCGGCTTCAAGAAAGAAGAGTCTGAATACCTCTTGAAATTCTTGTACGATCACATTGCGAAAGGTGCCGACTTCCAGATACGCGCCACATACAAACCTGGCACGGTCATTGTTTGGGTCTGTTCAATTGAATCTCATGACGGCGCCCCCTACTTACTCCATGATTCCAGGATAATCGTGTCACAGCGCACTCGGGAACTGCGGACATGGACCCATCTGCCAAGAGGCACGCAGTTCGGCTCACTCTGCAGGCGGAAATTCCTATCCCTGCTTGAACTGGTCGTAATGTCAACAATCCTAAGAATTAACCAGACCAAGCCACTTGTACCGTGTCGTAAATAAAACTCGCAACTCGTTCAGTGAATAGAAAAAATGTGCGCAGGCCCAGTTTTCGACTTTCGCAGCGGACACCGCAGTGGACGGCCCAGGTTCTTTTGTGTGTGAAATGTTTGATCGGACTAGCTGTTGGGCGACGTCTAGATCTCGAGATAAGTTCATCGGACCAGTGAGCACAAATCAAGTGATGAAACTTTCATTTCATCTCAACCTATTCCTAAATTGATACTTCAGGTTAAAATTACACCTACAATGGCCCAAAATTTGGCAATCCTCAGTGTCAGTGGTCTCGCCTGTTCAAGGCCAGTCAGTTGCTCAGGATCTTGTGTTCCGTTGGCATCCTGTAGGTTTATGTATGGATACCGTATACTCCTACCCCTACCTGTTTGTCGTTGGTAGACCGTGGTATACGTTGATAATTCAATTTGGCCACGTCAATGTTGCCTTCAACAAAACTTGAAGGAGTCCGACATACTGTAGTATTTCGCTCAATTCGTGGGTCACGCGTCACAGGCCCCCAAATCCACGAATATTTTCTGGGGCGTCACAGGTCACCGAGACCGACCACGAACTTGTAAAAGAAGTCACAAAAAACCACAGAAAAAGGTGAAATTTTCGAAAATTTTGAAAATTTCTCCCCCACGATGCTTGAGCGTTGGATTTGCCATGGCGCTCACACAATTGACATTTTCTGTTGGCAATGGGGAGAGAAAGCTTTGCAGTCCCTTCCAGGACCTTGAGGAAGTCTGGAATCCCACCCATGGCAAGGACGACAGGCGCAAAAAAAAGAGTTACGGTACCTAAGTGATGTCACGCCATTTTTTGACCCGACTTGTCTTGGCGGCACCAGAAATACATCAAGACAGATCAACTGGACCTATTTTGCAGGAGGAATGTAGTCTGTGTATGTCTGGGTAATGAATCTGAGCATTTCCCATGGAAACACGAAATTTTTTTGTGTCACGCTCCTGAAGGCCGATCCACGAATATTGAAGTTCGGTTTTTGGTGTCACGGGTCACAGGCGGCATGAATTGAGCGAAATACTACAGTAAAAGCGACCATGTCTATCCCCAGACAGGCTGCACACATCGAGCTTCCGCCATTTGGCTGAACTCCAACACATGTACAATTCTACTGCCGTATTCATTGATATTGGGCGATCTGTATGATATATCTGATTGAATGCTAAAGAAGAAAGGGACCGCCGGTGGAATGGTGATTGCGAGTACAAAATCATTGGCATTCCAAGTAGGGTTTCATTTTGCATAATACACAATTGCACCCAAACTACTGTAAATGGAACTGGAAGAGCAAGTGCAACCTGATTGTATTCAATCTAAGATAGAGAGCATGGGATCTCAACACCATTATGTAAGCAGCCATCACTGCCAACTTGCAGCTGAAATAAAATATTCCCAACAATCCTTAGAGGTAATTTTCTTAATAGGAACTGTAGGGACAACTCATTTCTTCAGTTCCTATTAACCAGATTCAAGAAAAAAAAAATTTTGAGCAAGTTATAAGCCAAACTTTTTTAATTTTTTTTGTGTGTTCCTACCTGGTTTTTGAGGTTGCAGGATCAGTTTTGTGAAAAGGAACAGGAAACATTTGGCCGCAGCACAGCCACCACGTGATCTACACGTGACTGCACAGCCATAATGAATGCGGCTTCCTCGAGGCTGCAATGAGGTTTCCCCTTCACTTTTGACTCTCCCCCACCATCCTCAATCATGGCCTGAGGCTCTAAGCAACAAAAGGCTTGACAGAATAACCTCCAGAAAGCCAGAAAAGCATACAGAGCCACTGTAGAGCCCGTAGTGATGCTCTTGGCTTGGCTTGAAGCCGTCAAGCCATGAAGCCAAGCCAAGCCAAATGGCTGGCTTTGGCTTTGGCTTCAGGACCGTCAAGCCAAAGCCCTGGGCTTAAGCCGTGGCTTGCAAGTGCAAAGCAAAATTCGAATTGAGCCAGTGTTACCAGCAGATATTCTGGTTTTTTCAACTACCACTGGCAGCCGGAGCCCTGGGATTGCAGATTATCAAGGTCCTGTGGGCACTGGCTTCACGGCTTCGGTGATCTCTGTGATGCCATATTTGGCAAGCACCTGAACTGAAGTTGAACTTGTGTTTTGCAGGTTCTACTAAACATATTTCAATTTCCCGAGAAATTACACACATAAACCTAACAGAAGGCTCAGAATCATTCACTTGTATTGCTAAAATGGAGTAATAAATAAAATCCCATTCAAGCCGGGGCTTAAGCCAAAGCCAAGTCCTTCCTGACAGCTTGGGCTTTGGCTTGAGCAAGGTGAAACCAAAGCTGGGGCTTGCAAGCCAAGCCAAGCCAGAACATCATTATGTAGAGGAGGTTTCTGATGAAGATGTTGACCATCAGACCCCAGACACTGGATCAAACATTCATTCTCAGCCTGACAACCTTTGCAATGACCACTTGCATCCTGCTGAAGGCTCTGACAGCTCTTGGGATATTGATCTTGGGAACGAGCTGCCAGATGTTGATTGTGAAGATATCTCCACAGAAACCCAGGAACCAGATCTGGATGAGGAAATTATTGTGGCTCCAGAAATCTCAGAAAAAAGTGAATTGGATGCATTTTCCCAGTTCCTTTCCAATGCACAGGTTGCAGCTCAGAAGGCAGAACGAGCTCAGGAGAAGGGGCATACACGTCCAAAGCTTTATTCTGGAAATGCCCCAAGAACACTATGTCGCCACAAGAAGGGAAATGATCTCAAACAGGCTGAGTTTCTTTCAGTACATGATTTTATCAAGGCCAAACAGGCAGAAAAGGCTGCAAAGTTGGAAAATACAGCTTCTACTCTTGATCATGAATTTGATGATCTATCTGGCACTGAGTCAGTTTCTGCAACTGGATCAGATTCTGAGGATGAAGATGAACCAGAAAATTTGGCTGTTCCAATCCAAGCACCAAGCACTGAGGTGTGAATTTTTCCATTTTACTGTATCAAATCTAATGTGTAGCTTATAGATTCCAGATTGCTTGGATCCAGTTAACCTTGCACATGTTCACTTGAAAGAATTATTGGAGGCCATTCAGAGTGGAAACAAAATTTTGGACCCTACACTGGTTGAACATTTTAAGTTTTTGAGTGAAAATTCTAGTGAAAAATGTTTTGAATTTTACAGCAATTTTTCAGTGAAAAACCACGTGAAAAACCTGAAACTTTTTAATGACATTTTTGAACTTTAAAACATTTTCACCACTTTTTCAGACCCACAAGAACCTCGCCATGCTAAGGATGCACTCATACGCGCTCATGAGGCTTTATCAGATTGTTGTTGGCCAATATCAGCTCATGCCGTCTCATGATCGCCATCGGGCTATATCTGTGGTGACTGGCAAATGAAAGGGAAGTAATGGCGCTTATATAATGGCTCCCATCACCAAATTCTGGCAAAATCAGTTGGTCCATCGTGCTGCACAAACGAGTCACATTTTGGCCAAACTTTGAGTGAGAAATCATCTCAGTTTTATCTTTTACAGGGAATGTTCTGGCCAGAATTTTGAATTAGGCTCTGGATATTTTTTGGTGTTTTCATGATCATTTATAACACAGTTTCAGGAGAAAAATCAAAAATTCTGTTCAGGACATTCCCTGTAGATTGATCCCACAAGTCCACTGCAATTTATTTCAGAGTAAACGGCCCAGTATTGAGGGTGCAATGATGGACCAAAGAAATCACGCCAACAACTGTGAAGTGACCCCATCAGAATGTGGTAATCTACGGTTTCCGGTGCTGTTTGGTGGTTTAAAAAATCATATTTACCCTAAGTATTTCCCTACTTGTATACTAGATGATTTGGCTGAATTGGATTGGAGCTGTATGGTCTCTGGTGAACCTGGTGCGGGAAACGGGTGATTTGCCAGTAGTTTGACAGCTATTGGCGGTGGCGTCAACAGGAACAAACAGACATTTAATCCCCGCCAGTGCCAGTCACCAATATCTGGCGATTGACAATTTCCTGATGTAATACTGCAAATCAGCAACCTGTCAAAAGGACAGCCGAAACATCTCCTGCACTTCAAAATATGCATGCGCGCCAGTCAGTTCCTGATACTGTACTATTTCATTCAATTCGCGCACCCTGTGACCCGTGACACCGAGCAACGAACTTTCATATTCGTCGATTGCCCCTGGGGGCCGTGACACAAAAAAAATTCGTGCTTCAGTCCCTCCCCATGCCGTGGTCAGGGACCTAGAATGCGCCATCCTTTCCGACAAGGACATCTGCTCCATTGTTCTTGTGCATTCGCCGCAGCACCGTGATGAGGACCAGCAATATCCACCGTGGTTGGCGACTCTGTGGGCTAGGATGGAGGCTAGCGCGCACGTGAAGCAAGGACCCTGTGGTGCACCGCGCCCGACAAAACTTCTACAAGCAACATCAGGGCGCGTCAGCGAAGAAAAAATATATATATTTTGGACGCGGTTTTTTTTCGCGATTTTGTGACTTTTTTGACAAGTTCGCGGTCAGCCTCGGTGACCTGTGACAGGCGCGAAATTATTCGTCGATTTGGGGCCCTGTGACGCGTGACCGACGAATTGAATTAAATACTACAGTAAGGGCACAGATGACGCTCGTAATACGCACCGCAGTACACCAAAATCGATCGACTCTCTTACTCATCGCCGCTTTTTGGAATTGTGAATCTTCGGTACAAGGTACCCCAAGTTAATGATCCCCCATAACGCCTGCCTACCTCCGCCACCTCCACAAAGTCCGCCCGCGTGGCATCTTTTTGAAATCGGAGTATGGATGTGGGCATGGAGGGGATGGGACGGGATAGCGGGGGGCACGAACTGGGGTGGGGCAGGGACTGGTTTCGTTTGAGGACACGTGTGGGCGGAGAGATGATGGTGCAAGCCGCAGCGGAGCACCGGCCCGCGCCACGTGTCCTCTTTTGTTCTCGGCCTCCAAACATTTTCTGAATAGTCTCTGTGCCACGGTGGTGTCTCCTAGTCCGGATCACTTGGGCTTCACGAGTCCTCTACTCATCTTCCCGAGTTCCCGAGTCAGTTTCCTTCCAACCCCACTCATTGAAGTCCCTTCAAAAATATTGTGAGTAATCATTGTTGTACTACGCCACTCGCCGTGCCGGGATCTACATCTTTTGGTTGATCTCCCGAGTGAACCCTGGTCTGTCTGACAGAAAACAGCCTCGACATCACCTTGTGAATACCGTCTGTCAAGGTCGCATCATACTGCACCGGTCTGCTCTAAATCCTATCAGCGCTCGTATTACCAGTGATCAGCGCAACTGACAACACGGAGTCGAGGAGATGGCGACCTATTATTTAGCTGCGCATATCTTCGCTAAGACAACTTTGACGGTTTCTATCCAGGTCCTGAATACAGAGTCTCACTCCGTGGTTTCTCCAGAGCACTTGGACTTTACAAGTCCTCTCCTTATCTCCCGGAGAGTGTTCGATTTGCTGATACGACATTCCAGTCCTTCCAACACTCGTTAAAGTCCTTTCAAACAACTTTCGAATAAATTGTGAGTGATCACTGTTGTCGTTGTCGTACAACACTCCGCCGGGATCCACATCTCTTTATTGGTCTCCCGAGTGCAGATCCTGGTTTGTCTGACAGGAAACAACCTCGACACCGCCTTGTGATCCTCAAAATTTTATTTGGCAGATGTAGATCAAGCTCCGTACGCGTAGTCAGGGTCCGACTACGCAGGACCTCAATGCAATGATATACAGCAGTTGATTCAATGAACGGACTTCACCGTTTCTCCCGCGGCTGCGATCGGAGTTATGTGGTGAGCAGCCACCCCAAACTTTGGTGATTCTGGGAGAGTTAATCCGAATACCGACTTTCAACCCATTCACTGCGCTCAGGCCCCGCATAGACCGAGGGTCTGTCTACATGGGTAGACCAAGGGTACACAGATCTGTTTGGCTAACTATGTCCACGCCATGTAGACATATCTGGTCTAGGTATGTCTACCATCTGTCTACCCATGTAGACAAATGTACACTGTCCTTAGCCAATGTAGGGACAGGTAGACAAATGTGGCCGAGAGTAGACCAACACAGACATAGTGGGGCTGACAGCATCCAAGGCGAGCCCAAATTAGCAGTGTGAGGTTCGATGAGGTGCGTGTACCGGCATAGACCAAGGTAGATGTAAGAAGCCAGCGGTAACCGAAGGCTGTCCACATTTGATAGCCCGGGTTAGACCGACGGTAGGGAGAAGATATCAGAGCAAACGCACAGAGCCTCCAAGTATATCTAACCCGCCCAACCTACATCACGGCTACCGGTGCATACTTTCATCCCAATGCCCTCCACAGTGCTTGACTTGTACGTCTCCTCGATTCTCAACGAAACGATAATTATACGTCCTCCGCAGAGCTGGTCCGTTGGTGGGTTTGTATTGCAACGCAGAGACCCCCTCCCACCGACGTTTCATTATGGTAGTTCATCGGTGTCATAGGCGTTTAGGCCCTTTTGGGTTCGCTGACGATACAACTCTGTATTGTTATCCCTATAATTTTTTGACTATAGCTGACACTTGTCCGTAGACGACTATCACAACGCCGCCGGACGGACCAGAAATCCGGACCGTGTAGCAATAAAAATACTCGGTAAGCGAAAGCCATGGCATTGAGCGAGAGCTGACCTGGTCCAAGTTTACGGTCTGTACCTTGTCGAGCTTGCGCAAACTCTTGTGATCACACAATTTGGCTGGCAATGCCTGATCCTAAATTTCGGAAATGTGGATGATCTGATCGTCACACCATTGTCTGTGGCTGTGACACCTGTACTCAACGGGGTTGGTATGTCACATTTCTCAGCCATCCATGTCTAAGTTTGATCCTCGACGACCTCTAGTCGCTACGGCTGTTCAGTTTTTCTTTGCCTGGTAAATTTACATTGCAACACGGCGCGAAGCTCATTGGGGTATCCTTTGCAGGAGAATTTGGCAGCTGACGCCTTCTACAATCGGGCGGGTAGCGGTGGCTTTGATTATTGCGGTACGATTTCAATCCTGGAGAATCATTGGGAAAGACTGAACTCCAGTCTTTATAGGTGTCCTTGCTCCAGTTTTCTGGAACCGTCGGCGTGACAGTTGTGATAAATACGCACACTGCATGTATGCATTCTCATTTACGGATATACTTCAGTACGCTCTTCTCGAAACAAATTTCGCGGAGATTACAAAGGTCACCGTTTTCGCCGACGCAAGTACCTGATTTTGTCATTCTGGCTCTGTGTCCTTACATGTTTATTTAGATGTGGCTTGGAGGGGGTTTTGTCTGTGACATCATTATTGCGGGTACATTGACAACCATTGTATGCATTGCATCCCAAACACAATTTATATGCAGCTGATCCATTACCAGCTGTGGAGGGCCAAATGTCGATCAGGGCTTGAATCCACTGAGACCATCCTCAATCGTTTAATTATCAATACCGTCGAGACTGGAGCTATCACCGCCACCCTTGCCCTCATCGAGCTTGCTTTGTTCAAAACAATGCCAGAAACCTATTATCATATTACAATGTAAGTTCATTTGTTGTAGACAACCGTTTCTGATACCTGCGTAGCGAATATATTCTGGGACGAATGTAAGCTTCGTGTCTACTTGCCGCGAACCCAACTCAATTTCTTTGCGTAGGTACTCAAATGTTCTTCTTGCAACGTTGAATGGCCGGCACAGATCGCGCAATGCTTCGGAAAATGTGATCAATAACTTTGGGACCTCCGCAATGGAGGTCGCAACGACTACAGAATTGCGTAGCTATGTCGCTAGACATAGCGACAACGCCGCAGTCGTTATCTCAACTACGGTCCACACAGATGAGGTACAGATAAACCGGCGCAGTGTTCCACATTCTCACAGTTTGGCCAGATCGATCACCCATATTCGCAGAAGGTCACGTCCCTTTGAGCTCCACACGTTAAGGGAACGTCGGTTGTGCTTCTGCTATCCTTTGTGACCGGCTATGCCTTCGTTTCTTATCTCTGTCCGATTCTCAATGTTGTGGTAGCTTTGCGATTTTCTATCGAGTTCTTTATATGTAACATTCCCCGCACCCTTTGAACGTTGTTTTGCATTCATTGCAGCCTCGTGTTTGCTTATATACTCTTCGTATTTCTCGTATCCAGTGGCTTACAGCCCTACATTGCATCTGCGCTCCCATTCCCTGATTTATATATCCCTCCTCGCTCCGAACCGACGGTTGACCTTTCAACACCCGTTGCTAGATACATTCCTCCGAGTCTGCTGGCGAGCGCAGATAAATCTTGATAGATTATGTGATATTGGAGGGCACTAGGTGCTCCTGGGCATATCAGTTCCACCAAATTAGCATGAGTGTATTACTGGATCCTCTGATCATAAGTGAGGTGAAGTGATGCCCAGCGCCCTCGTTCAACTGAAGAGAAATTAATCGGACAGAAAAACTTTTTATTCCTCACCAACTACTTGATGTGTCACACCATTACCTGTCTGAAATTAATCAGCTCCACCCCTCCAAGCTGGCTTTACCTCCCTGTCCCATCCCGGCGGATGTTCTCTGAGTCTGAGCACTAGAAAATTACGCTCGTCCGTCTTTTTAGAGAAGTACCGATTTTTTATGTCAACGTTTCCGCTTGAGGGTGCAGCAGAACACAGAGATTTAATGATCATAATTGCTGGCTGCAATGTGAATGGTACAATATCCGACAGGACTTCGCACCTCCAACTTCCATTTGCAAATGAAGGAAATAACTGTTTTTATTTCCGTTTCATCTGCAGATCTTTGAAAACAGTTTACAACAGTTTTCAAACAGTTAAATAGCTTTGAGTCGATCAATGACCTAGCCAAGACCTGTAGTATTTTTCTGGGCATTGGATGGGATGCTAAGCATGGGTTTAAGTCTTCACGAGGCCAATGAATCTTTCATTCAGCATGTTGCACTGGGTTGGGTCGGAATTCGTCCAAGGTCGGCAATTTCCGAGGGAGTTCGGCCATCTCGGCGACGTCACCGGCGTAGATTCCACCCCATTTGAATTTCGCGCGAAGAAATGATCAAGACAAGAAGAAACTGGATGCCTGTGAGTTGACTACAGCTATATTTGTGGTCAAAGAAGTCCGTTACATACTCACCAAAAATACCATGTACATACTGTTCAAACGGTTCGAAAATGTTTCCTTTCCCTGTCCATTTAGTTTAGTCCAAGCCGCAAACGTAAACGGAACGGTTGGAGCCTTACATACCATGCTTTACGCTACCATCCATAACTTGAAGCTCCTCTCCCGTTTCTTTTGAAATCGGGGTATAGATGTGGGCATGGAGGGGATGGGACGGGATAGCGAGGGTATGAACTGGGGTGGGGCAGGGACTGGTTTTGTTTGAGGAGACGTGTGGGCGGAGAGATGATGGTGCAAGCTGCAGCGGAGCACCGTGTGGTATTGCCCTACTTACGGATGGCTTGTCCGGATGAGACGCAAAGTGGGGCAAGAGAATTCTGGTGCTATTCGGCAAGTCCTATGCTATTTATACAAAGCCCAGTAGCTACGAGTCATGTCCGACTGAATATTCGGCAAGAAATGATGAGTCGAATAAATCATGCAGAGTCGAATATATTGTGCACAGTCAAAAAAGTGGTAGGAATTGAGAATGAATCATACCTGAAGGTCAGAGGACTGTAGATTTCTTGCTGAGAGAGTCAGAAGGAAAACTGAGACATATATCGCTGAAACTCAGCGTTGAGTGGACGGGAGAGGCTGTGGTGTTCGGGCCGGAGCGGGAAGTGCCGAGTTACCGATACAACAACCGTCCCGTGCCACGTGTCCTCTTTTGTTCTCGGCCTCCACCAAGCATTTCCTGAATCCTGAATAGTCTCACTCTGTGGTGTCTCCAAGTCCGGATCACTTGGGCTTCACGAGTCCTCTCCTCATCTTCCCGAGAATGTTCGAGTTTGTCCTTTCAAAAATATTGTGAGTAATCATCGTTGTCGTTGTTGTACGCCACTCTGCGGGGATCTACATCTCTTTGTTAATCTCCCGAGTGAAGATCCTGGTCTGTCGGACAGAAAACAGCCTCGACATCGCCTCGTGAACACCGTCTGAGGTCGCATCGTACTTACTGCACCGGTCTACCCCAAATCCTATCCGCATATTACCAGCCATCAGCGTAACTGATAACACGGAGTGGATAAGATGCCGATCTATCCAGCTGCGTATATCATCGCTAGGACAGCTTTGACGGTTTATTCCTTGAGTATAGAGTCTCACTTCGTGGTTTCTCCGGAGCAGTTGAGTTTCACAAGTTCTCTTCTCATTTCCAGGAGAGTGTTCGATTCAGTGCTGATACGACATTCCAGTCCGTGCATTTGGTTTCCTCAACCCCGCGAAACCCACTCATTGAAGTCCTTTCAAACAACTTTCGAACAAATTGTGAGCAATCATGGTTGTCGTTTTCGTAAACCACTTCACCGGGATCTACATCTCTTTGCTGATCTCCCGAGTGCAGATCCTGGTTTGTCTGACAGGAAACAGCCTCGACACCGCCTCGTGATCTTCCTCAAGATTTATTTGTTCTGCTGTGAGCATACCGCTATCCACCAACCCTCCTCATGTCGTCGGGGCGTACCCAATCTCCGGGAACCCCACATCCAAGAAGACTACAGATGTCCTGACTAACACCCTAGATGTCTCGTACATATAGTGCTCTGAGGTCGCGATCAATCACACTGCAGGCTTCTTGTGAGAATAATGTCCAGTTAGAACACAATGTCCATCTCTTCCGTCGGTCGAGCGCGCATAGGAAACAACACTCCAGCCAAGGTCTACGCCATAATGCACCGCACCTTCCAAATTCCAGAGATTGTGGAAACCGTGTTCTCGTATCTGGATCCCACGCAGGGCAGAGGGGTTCGAGACCTCGCTGCCCTCGCAATGACATGCCGACTGTTTCACGAAAGCGCTCTTGACGCTCTGTGGAATCACCAGAACGGCATCTTGAATCTAATCCGCTGCATGCCGGCCGATCTATGGACAGTTAAACACATAACCGGACGCGGAATGCGAGCCTATCTAGTCTCGACTATTGTAGACAATATGTGTGCTTCTGGGCGGTCGTGGCTAATTTTTTTTTTTCTAGCGGCCTGCACGGCCAGTTGTCAACTCTGATTGGGACTGGGTTTTGAAATATTCCGCTCGCGTCAAGTCTGTTGTGTAAATTGCCTGAAACGCTCAATGTCTATGAGGGATTTCGCCAAAGTGTTCCGGGTGATTATCTGCTCCCGAACCTGGCAGAATTTACATGGTATTCCACTGACGACGCAGCTTGCCCCTTCACCGACCTCTTTTTCGGCCGACCGCCCTCGCTTGAGGTCTATTAGGACAAACGATTGCTCCGATGCTACACTCTATGATCCGACAGAGATATCTCGCCTTGATTGCGCTTTACCTCGATCATGGTCGCTTGCCGGACGACGAAGACAAATCACCGGACACGAGGAGTCACGACGAACGCTGTGAACTCGTGCGCTCATTGACACATGTGCAGTGGCTCGAAGTTGGCGTTCAGGATCTCCCCCCATTCATGCATGTCGGTCAAATTGAATCTCAGTTACTATGCCCCATTTTCTCAGCGTTTGAGGACATCAAAGCAACTGACAGCTACTTTGACGACCAGATTCAAACGTGTCATTGCCGCTGGGAGAGTGCGCGATCCTTTTTGGACCGATTCCGAGAAATCAGAGATGAAGAACTGGCTGGCGCATGGTCGGGATTGGACTGTGGAACCCATTTCGAGGTATGAACTTCCTCGATCGATCTCTTCCTGAATTCGATGTAGGTTTACAATTGATGATGTGCTTTACTACGGGTGAGATTCCCCACAAAGATTGCGAAGGAAGTAAGAATTGAGCATGAAGGGAGAGGGTAACGTCGGCGGACCTGAAACTGTCAATTTGAGCTCATGGCAAGTTGGGTTGAGCCCCAGATCACCGACCGATTGTGTTGACCTTGAAAGCGGTTGCGGTTTTTTCACTAGTGTGTAGAACTTCTTTTTCGTACCTCGACTCCCACAGACTTCGTAGACGCATCGATGGAAAAAAATAACGACGAAAGGAGCAAAAAAAGAAGCGAGGAGCAGTGTCTATATCCCATGGCGGAATCGAACCACCGCACCCTCGAGAATGCACAAGACTATTCCGTAACTGGCATGAGGTGACTAGTCAAGATCCACAGCGACTTGAGACACTAAGGATGGGAGCTCATGTCGAACCGCCGCTTCCCCAACTGTGACGTGTATGTAACATCAGGAAAATCCTCCTTTCTGAATCTGTGACAATTTGTGAGGTAGGTAGGTAGGTAGGTAGTATTACACGGCACGGTCCCGCTCAGGAACGCCGGTTTCCAGGGAGTATCCCGATGTACACGCACTATGTAGCTACATCATCGTCCCTGGGCCCCTCTGAATTTTCGTAGCCGAGCTCACGGTCGAGCGGAATCTTGGAATCCTTCCCGCCGCGGTAGAACTAAAAAAACCCAAAGAAGCAAGAACAAGTTAGCACATCGACACGGGACAGCCTCAGTCAGCATCTAAACGAAACACGGGTACGGCATAGAATAACTCCAGGACTTCAAACGCATATTTGGCAACCAGTGCAATAGTCGATCTGGGAAATATGATGGCTTTCAAGAACTCCGTATTGGAAAGTTCAGCCATCCGGTCGCGCAGGTCAGGAAGTTCGGTAAAGAGCTTCGCTAGGAAAGACGCTCGTAAATTAACCAGTGCGTCCGAGGACTCACACGTAATCAGAGCGTGTTCCGGCGTCTCTACCTCCTTCTTACAGAACCTACACAACCTATCCGATCGAGGCACAGGTTGATGCGCATGATCGACGTACCGCAAGACTTCGACGGCTAACAGGTGTGTCGAGAGCAACAGAGAGGTAATAGCCTCCCTGTGCTTCTGAGTCTTCACCAGTGTTAAATAGTGCCGCATGCAAGAAGTAACTTGGGTAGGTCGTTTATCCTTCTGGGGTTCTAGACGAATTTGGCTGAACAAGTCAAGCGAAGCTAAGCGACATAATTGATCCCATGTCATCACCAGATTTTGTCAGATTTTGACAAACTGGTGTAAGCTTGGAGTAATAATTCACTCTTATGTAAAGTACACGTTGAGTATGGTAGTCTAGAATAAATATGAATACGTGTATGCGTCAGGAATAAGATAGTGTGCTTACCCTCAGTCGCACCCAAGATGTGGTGTAGACTGAGGGTCAGGAGTCAAAGCCACAGCCTTTTATACGGTTGCTGCTATGATCGAGGATCGACGTTTAAATACTAAATAATATAGGTAAGTAGTAACGGTCCGTAAGTAGAAGGCGAAACGCCAAAGAATATAAAAGGAAATTTACTTCAACATCTTATAGAGACCCTCATAAAATGGCCAAGTGATCTCATTCTGCGAAGGACCACCGCCTAGACAGTATGGAAGTCGGGAGGGTAGGGGGCAGAACGATGAGAATTTGGTGAAGTCCTTGACAGATCCAATTCTCCCATGTCAAAGTTTGCCGGTTCACGTGTCAGAAAAAATGGTTCGTTTTGATTTCTTCACAACAAAGAGAAACACCTTTCTTCTTCTTCTTCCACCTTCCTTAGCGGTCGCCCGTTCTCCCTCACACTATGTTTCCTATCCTGTCCCACCATGTTCTGCACAGGGCCTTCGTCCTTGGCGGGCTCAAGTTCCCCGGCGGCTCGGCCAGCGCCGTCGATCAGCGCGGTCGATTTACCTGCGACGTTCCCTTCCTTCCTTCCTTATCTTTTGTGCCTAGCCTCAATTGAGACGCCATACTGACCTCTCCTCTACAGACTTGCGTGCAAGCCATTCTTCATCCTCGGGACGATCTTTGTCTGGTTTGGATGGTTCGGGTGCGTCTGCGTCTTGTTCCTTTCATGCTTCCTTGACCCTCGACTCGTATGCTGACGGTTACCGCTCCATCCCCAGCTTTAGCGGCGGCTCGGCCTCTGCAAACCTGCGCACTGCCAACACGTGCATCATCACCAACCTCGTGGCCAGCGTTGGCAGGCTTGCGTGGATATTCTGGGTGTGTGTCATGTCCGCCGATTCCTTCCTTCTCCCATTCTCCCCTTCCCTCCTCTTTCACACTTCCCTTTCCACCTTCACTAGAAGCCATGCCCACCTTCCCTATGTTCTTGCACCCCGTTCCCTCATTCCATTTGTCTCCCTGCCGCCGCTCCACACTTCGTCCCGACCTTTCTTTGCTTCTCCCTTGCTCTGCCTCCCATCCCGTCCTCCCTGTAACTTTGATCAGACCAATTGCTGATTCTCCGTACACAGGATTGGTGCCTCGAGCGCAAGTGGAGTGCGGTTGGCCATCATGCCCGCTAGTGAGTTCGTTGTTGCCTGTGAGTGTCATTTGTTACTCTTCATCTCTTGTCGGGAAGGGGGGAGAGCAATGAGCTGTATGCACACTGTCTTGCAGATGCATTTGGATGTTTCATGGACACTGCACCATCGCCCCCGATACATGCATCGCGCCCAAGTCTCCCTCTTGAGACTGTGCTCGCAGAGACCATCCGTTCGTACATGACATGACCTGCGCGCCCTCATCTTATTTTTTTTAAAAACTGTCTCTGTGCCCCGCTCGATCATTGCACCACTGACGATCGCATTTCCAGCTGCCTCGGTCCTCTTCGACGTCATGGCCAGCACCTACTGCAATTTCATCATCCAGCTCTCAGGTTTGTCTTTGGCTACGACAATACCCTTGATGTGCGTATCCCCTACTTTTCTCTTCCACCCCGCCCCGCTACCTCCACTTTCACCTCCGTCTTCATTTCCGTCTTCCCCTTGGGCCACGAGCGTTCCTAGGCCTGCCATCCACACGTCACTACCGTCTGGTATTCTTCGTGCAGGCTTGACGTGGCATTCACACGTTCGCGTGGCATTCTGCGGCCCTCACAGTTATGTAACTTGATCCCGACCCTGCAGCTGCACGCACCCGAGGAGGCGGAAATCCTCAGCAATGACGACGCCAAGACGGACAAATATACATACGACTTCGTTGGACTCGAGCAGGAGATTGGGTATACGCTTGAGATCAATGGCGGTGGGAAGGCCCAGGCACAGGAGCATGAGGGTGACCACACGTACCATCAATGACGGGGTAGTTTTAGCTTGGTGTAATGTAGATAGTTGACTTGAATATATATATTTCTATCTACTTGGTGTGTTCTCTCAGTGGAAAAGCAAGTCAAAAATACGGAGAAAACGTGTCACAATGCCTCCCGATTTGCCACAATTTGGCAAAATTGTAATTGCACGATCGGATCTATACAATTCCCACAATTGTGATTTGTGCTCGCTTAGCAGAACTTGCGCAAAATTTGTTCCCAATTCAACCGAATCCACCAAATCTGGTCAACTTGTTACAGATTCAGAGAAGTGAGTTTTCCTGATGAAGCCGATTCCGAAATGATAAGCGGTGGTCCGCCATGATCCACAGGGACTCCTGTACATGAATGGGAGTTGATACGGGTACGCATCTAGGGCAGGAAGAAAAAGAGAACGAAAGACGAAAGTGTAAATCAAAAGAGAAAGACGCAAAAAAAGGTAGCGACGAGGTTTTCCAGGTCCCCAGGCGGAATCGAACCGCCGCCCCCCAACACGTCGTGCGTATTCCATTTGACTGAGATGCGTTGATCTGCCAAGATCCACAGGATTTGGGACACCAAGCATGGGAGCTGGTGGAGTGTCGGCCGTGTTTTGGATTCAAAGGTGTTCCAAGTTTGAACTCGCAAGCTGGAGATTGAATGTTGATATCAACTCCTCCCCACGGCAAACCTGGACGCGAAACCGCAAGTCTTTGTTGTATTTATGTTTTCTTTCTATGACTGCTTCAGCCCTTTTAAATTCAAGTACGCTCAGTTATTCTGATATTCGCCCGCTCAAACTTAAACTCAAGTCGTCATGGGCCGTACAGGTCGTCGATACGCTCTCGCCATTGGTATAATACTAGTAACATCATGGTCTACGGGAGACGGAGGGTCGACTCCTCCCGACGGCATATATTGGTGGATGTTATTTCCTCGGGCAACTCAAATATGATTGATTGTTTGAGGCTTTTCCAGGTACGCTCAGTTATTCATTATCCACTAAAGCCCATGTATATCCAAGGCATCGTGGACTGTACTGTCTAATTATCACCGGTCTCTGGACAGATATTGGAGATGGGGGACGGAGGTTCGATCCCTCTTGGCGGCATACTGTCCTGCGAACCCATTTTATTTCTTCTTTTTGTCACCCATGTGGAAGTTGGAAATTGTAGCAAGAAAAAGCAATAGAAAAAAGGTGGAACCAGAATGTTTTATCATGACCTGCCCACGATTCAAATGGGAACTATCGAGGATGAGGAGTGGGTTAGCAACGACGCTGAGCTCCACATTGCCGCGCACGGGGCGTGCGCAAAAAACATTTCCCCAGGGGTGAAAATACACTCCTGGGGGTCGAAAAGTCCCCAACCTTACGAGATCGCCTGTGACCCCTTGAAGGTTTATCGGTCAGATTAAATAGAAAATGAACGTAGAAAGTTGTGATCTAAATAGTACGGGTTCGCATCACGGCGACGATGCGACGGAGTACCCGGTTCTGTTCAGAATTTCGAGAGTTCTCTCCAGCGAGCGCACAGATAACACCTTCGTTGTCAGGGACACGTCATAGCCGTGTTCTTCCGCGTTAAAACATTGCATCATCGGTGCCGTGCTGGTTTGCAAAAACATCTGTTCACTCTTCATGACCCCGTGCAACAGACCGTTGCGGGTTAAACCCTTGAGTGGGAAACTCGGTGATCGCCCACCTCACTCGGTCAGTTTCAACCCCTTGAGTGCGGTTCACATTCAGCAGTCCCGGGAGAACGGTCAGTCAAGATTAAATGCTTTCTGCTTTTCCAACCCAGGCAAAATTTCCATTCTACTGAAGTCTAATCAGTTTGCTTCGTACCTAGATATTGCCGCAGCATAAGGAGCGAGTGCCACGCTGGTCATATCTTTGCTTACCTTGCCTTGAACGCTGTTTGAACAGCATATTTATTCACTAAAATGCATTGAAATACACACATTGATTCGTGGTACGTGTGTCTTTCATAATACTTCTTTGAGCACTTACACCGTGACAGAATTTTGGAGAGACAACTTTTGATTGTTGCACGAAACTCGAAAATCTTCACCTCAAAGATCTGCCGGTATGTCACTCATATAAGCTCAAGAAACAGATTTATTCCGACTTTAACAAAGGTTTCAATTCAATACAGGTCGCTTCGTCAGGACTCGGGACACATGACTGCCATCTCTGCCTGCTCCGGGACCGGCAATTCAAGAGAAATTGAAGCTCTCGAGGTTGAAACTACACCCATACATCATCAGCTCACCACTTTACCAATTGTCACTGAGTCAGAGGACTTACCCATCGGGCCCGGTGGCACATCCAGAGCCGCCGCCAGTGACAATGGTCGGGCCATTGGAGCAGACATCGTGCGCGCTGCCCGACTCGAAGAAGTTGGCGTGATTGGGGACACCGGAGTAGCTGATTGACTTCGCGGAACCGCCGTTGGTGAGCTAGATGCATTGGCCTGGGCTCACACCGGGGCTTTTGGCAATGACAGAGCCGGTGCAACCTGCACCGGCGAACCACACGAAATCGGCCCCCAGCACCGGGGCGGCGGCGATGAGGAGAGCGCTGGTGATGAAGGCGACCTTGAATTGCATTCTGATTGGTTGGTAGCTTCTAGAGCAGCCAAAAAAAATTGGGGTGAGTTTGAAATCATACGACAGGCGAATGAAGAGGAGAGAGGCTGGTATGCTAACCTGATCAAAAGTAGGAAGGAGAGCTGAGTGAAAAATGCCCGAGAGGACAGGTATTTATACGTTTTCTATCGCCAAGTCATTGGTATGTAGACTTGGTGTTCGGGATCCCATACGGCGTGTGCCACTCGCCAACAGAGAGTTTACTGTATTCTCCGTGGCGCCCATCGGACACGGACGACGAGTCGAGACCACGCAAAGCACTGAAATGAGCCAACTAATGTTGATTCATATTTCCAAAATGAGATGTTTTTTGGTTCCAGAATAAGGTTCATACAGCGGGAAAAGCATGAGATATTAGTATTTGTGCTAATAGGGTGAATTTACAGCATAGATCCTTGTTAACATCGGCTGTGCCGACGGCGACTTGGCCTTCTCACAAACGAGACCCAAGTCTTGATTTCCGCCTTCATCGGCCTGAAATCTGAACCGCCTCATTTTGGGCGAGCAATACCTCGCGTGAGGTTGGAGCGAGCTGCAGGTGGGTTATGATATAAAAGAATCATTGTATCCATAAACCAACTTCGCACCAGATCCAGGCTCAATCGCTCAATGGTGTGTTGCACTCGGTATTAGTTTCTGTTCCATTCAGGGCCAGGTTGACTAGCGCCCAGCTGTCTCGGAATGCCCTAATAACATCCATTCCATTCCGTTCAGGTGCCAGACCGGCCCACCTCTCGTAATGGAAGCCACGGGATCTTCCTTCTTCGATGGTCGTGCTTAGCCGATGACACGAGTCGGTTAAGTGTTAATTCTACGCCGTTCCAGAACAAGATCTTCTGGGAGTAGAAAACTCTGCCGACGTGGACCCTGCAATGAACTGCAGGCGCCGGAATCGGCTTCGTGCAAAGCAGAGGCAAGACGGTTCAAGTAATGTTGAAGATATTCAAAACTGGGACATCTTCTCACTGTCGCAAAGTAACGCTTCAACATTTCAATTCTAGAGCGCTCATGTTCCACTGGGCGGTAGTTTGCTTTGACGAACGAGCGAATTTTATTAGCCAAGCCACGGCGATGCTGCGCACCGTATTCGTTGGCCACCGAGGCACTGGTAATCAGACCGAATCCAATTCCTCCTTTTGAATGACTTTCGGGTAGCCCCGGTAATCATTTTCAATACATTGCCGCCTGGATTTGCCCCTGATCCGCAGCTTCAATTTCCTTAGGTCTCAAGCGCTACGGTGTTAGCGCCTGAGTATGAGCATCTCTTGTGCTAGAGATGCGGGAGAGCTTCACCATGGGTCCTTTCCGACCCCTAAAGAGGTGCTTTCGTTACTGGCGACAGATAACCATGGTGCAAAAGGCGGAGTCACGACGGTTCGTGGTGCCGGACAAGTTCAAGCAGTGAATACTCTTACACTGTTCTGCATCAGCCACGGGTTAGATGGCAATGTAATAGAGGGCTGTCATTCGCTTGAGCTTTATCGTGCATTGTTCTGTATCATCTTGAAGAAATGTTTCGGGTATTTAGAGTATTAGCTGTCAATAGAAATATATCTCCGCGAACGCCCCCGCTGCACATCACTTCATTATTTCAGCTTACAAGGCCTGAAACTGAGCGAAATATCACCTCGCCAGTAAATTGCAAATATCTCATGCTTCTCCCGCTACATGAACCTTATTCTGGAACTCAAAACCGTCTCATTTTGGAAATATGAATCAACACTAGTTAGCTCAGTTCAGTGCTTTGCCGTGGTCTCGACTCGTTGTTCCGGTAAACCATTCGCGGGTGCAACACGCTGTATGGGATCCCGAATATCAAGTGTACATACTAATGACTTGGCGATAGAAAACGTATAAGTACCTGTCCTCCCGGATATTTTTCACTCAGCTCCTCTTCCTGCTTTTAATCAGGTTAGCATACCAGCCTTTCTCCTCTTCATTCGCCTGTCGTTTACATAATTTTAAACTCACCCCACTTTTTTTTGGCTGCTCTAGAAGCTACCAACCAACCAGAATGCAATTCAAGGTCGCCTTCATCACCAGCACTCTCGTCGCCGCAGCCCCGGTGCTGGGGGCCGATTTCGTGTGGTTCGCCGGCGCTGGTTGCACCGGCTCTGTCATTGCCAAAAGCCCCGGTGTGAGCCCAGGCCAATGCGTCTGGCTCACCAACGGCGGTTCCGCGAAGTCAATCAGCTACTCCGGTGTCCCCAATCACGCCAACTTCTTCGAGTCGGGCGGTGCGCACGATGTCTGCTCCAATGGCCCGACTATTGTCACCGGCGGCGGCTCTGGATGTGCCACCGGGCCCGATGGGTAAGCCCTCTGACTCAGTGACAATTGGTAAAGTGGTGAGCTGATGATGTATGGGTGTAGTTTCAACCTCGAGAGCTTCAATTTCTCTTGAATTGCCGGTGTCAGAGCAGGCAGAGATAGCAGTCGCGTGTCCCGAGTCCTGACGAAGCGACGTGTATTGAATTAAAAGTCCGAATAAATCTGTTTCTTGAGCCTACATACCAACCAGTCTGTGCTTGCGCTGGACGCGGCACTGAACTACACGGGGAGAAAAGGGTGGAAACAAGAGAAAGCACAACCAGTGGAATGACAGCTGTGGAGTCCATGTAAGTACTTTTGTCAAGATTTTATCGCCCATGTTACCGCACACAAGGGCCTTGGATTTTTGGTTTCGGCTTTGGCCGGAGAGAGGGTCAGGTCAGGCGAGGCCAAAAGCCATGCCAGGCCAAAATTTTGGCTTGGCTTTGGCCTTGGTACCAAAGCCAAAACGCCATGGCGTTTGGCCTGAGGCCAAAGCCGGAAAATCGCTAATCCCGGGTAGGTGACACGTACCCTAAACTCGTCGTGCATCTCCGCATGCCCCAGGCTGATTTTTTGTCATTGACATGGGCTGATCTGCCATGATCCACAGGGACTTGAACACCTGGGAGGAAGCTGTAGATCAACTCCTTCCCACGGCATACATGGACGCGAAACGCCTGATCTTTTTTGAATTTTTTTATATAATTACACACGTCGACTTGATCCCTTTTAGAATTCAAGGACGCTCAATTAATCCCGCTTAACCATAAATTCAAGCCATTGTGGAATGTACAGGTCGCCGATACGCTCTCACCGTATTAACATCGTAGTAACATCAACGTCTACGGGAGTCGGAGGTTCGACTCCTCCCGACGGCATATATATGGCGGGAGGGTTCTTTTTTTTACCCTCCGGCCTCGAACAACTCAAATATGGCCTTCGAATCTTCAAGGTACGCTCCCTTATTCACCCCACTGAAGCATAAACCGCAGCCGCAGCCGCCGTGGACTTTCATCGGTCGGTCGTTGGCTCACGGTATTATAGCTACATCATCGACGTTGCATCAACATCAACCTGGTCATGGAGGTTCGACTCCTCCCGGCGGCATACTGAGTGGCAACCTCATTTTTTTTCTTTCTTTTTTTTTTTTTTTGCACCGTTTTAGAATCACTCGCATGCAGGTGGAAGTTGGGAATTGTAGCAAGAAAAAAAAGCAGTAGAAAAAAAAGCATTGACAAAAGGGTTTGCCAGAGTGTCAAATGTCCTTATGCTGGAATATAACATGATTCCTAATACTTCTGTGTTGAATTCGGTTGAACCCTGTTTGGTAACAGAGTGAGATGTCTTGAGGTCCAGTCTCGTGACCAGACTCTTATGACATCCCAAAGGGAACCCCGTCATAAGACACTCCCTTTCTTCGAGCCATTTGTATGCCGGAATGAAGTGGTCGTCTTATTAATTCAACTTCACTGCACCTTCAATGCATCGAAAGAACACAACGTTGTATACCCCAGACACGGGTAGAGTTCAAATCAAGCCGTGACGATGGATCAATCGTTGTTGTCCCGGGATCAAACCCTTTTGATGTGCTGGGATGGTGACCGAGTTACGAATATTTTTCACCGAGATCTTGAGAGATTTTGTTCGCAAAGGAAAATCATTTATCTGCGTGTTCTTTCTGTCTCTTCAAAGTTCTCCAAAGATCTTGCAAGAATGGACTTCACAAAGATCTTCAAAGATATACAAAGACCTCATGTATGGAGACTTGAAAAAATCAACCTTTCTGAAGATCTACAAAGATCTGGAGAAATCTTCCAAAGATCTTGGCCAGATTGGGAAATCTTTAGAGATATTCCAAGATCTCGGCCGGAATAACACGAAAAACCCCTTTGTCCGATAAGGACCTTGATAACAAAGTGTTCAATCACTGATGACCTGCCCTCGATTCGAACAAGGACCTCCAGCTCGCTCGCTCATTTCCTTTACGAGGCCTCGAGTTGGCTGGCAAGCGTACCCACAGGGCCCTGATATCATTGTATACCACCACCCAATTCCAAAATTCAGGATCGGAAATGCGAGATTGTGAGTAAAAATTTATGTTGAATTGCACGCGTACATGTACGGCTAGGTGGGCAACACAAAGTTTGGGTCTGAGCATTAAGAATTTCGAAAGAAAACGAAAAAAAATGAAAGTCAGGAAAAAGACAGAAAACGGAGAGGCTTAAGGACCTGACCCCGATTCGAAGGAGGATCCGAGTCATCGGCATCTGTGATTTGTGGTAGGCACGCAGCGTATTCGCACGCTCGGGTCCCCCGTGGTAGGATATATGCGCGCGTGCCTGTCTTAAGCTTTCAGCAAGAGACTGCCGTTATGGTTCAATTTGTCGATGAATTCGCTCGACATCCATCCCAAGAAAAATAGAATCATCATCTTCTACCTCCCCACACAGTTCTCTCATCTTATCTCACTCATCCACAGGAAAGCAACCCGAAACCGACACGATCGAAAACGCCTTGGAGGTGGATAACAAATGAGACAAACAGTTTTACTTAATTGTATCTGCACTCTCCCCAGCCCTCTACACCCTCTTACAAAACCTAAAAACCTAAAACCTCCTCCCCCTAAAAGCGAACCCCCGTCCCCGTCCCGCCTGCCCCCGCGGCAGGCGTGCGCCGCACCAAATCCCCTGTGCTGGTTGTTGCGGAGCGGGTGTAGGTGCCCCTCCAAACGGCGGCTGGGGGGAGCTGAGTGAAAATGACGATGGTGCCGCCGGAGCGGGTGCAGGCGCGCTGAACACACCCCTCCTCCCTGTTGCTGCTGCATAGCGGAAGTACCGCCGAACGAAAACCCTCCCTGCGTCGGCTGCCCCCAGGTCTCACACCAGATATAGGCTTGCACATCCGTGAACGCTGCCTGCGACTGAACCTGCCCGAACGTCGTCGGCGGTTGATGCGTGCACAAGGGTGAAGAGGTCGAGCCGAACATCGTCGGTTGTTGGTGCTGCGGAGGGGAGGGGCGGAGAATGGATGTGGGGGTGCGAGGTGTGTGTTGAGAAATAGAGGAGGGAAGGAGAGGGAGGAGAGACCGATCCCGGTGGCGCCGGCGAATATGAATATCTGCGCGGAGGAAGGAGAGGCGGAATTCCTGGGGAGTAGTAACCGAACGATTCACAGGTGCAGAACAAGAGAGAATCCCCAACGCAGATACACAGCACGCACCTCGACGCTATGCCCCGCAAACTCCGGCCAGGCCGTGATGCTCATGAACATGTCTCTGTCACCCTGCACCGGTGCCAAGTGCGCCGCAACGGACCCTGGGCTTGGGACGAGCGACGCAGTGGGCGCGGACATGGGCGTCCCGGCGCGTATGCCGCGCAGGTACGCGCCGTAGCGGAGTTTCTGCGGTCGAGTAAGCATCGAGGATGAGGAGTCGGTTAGCAACGGTGCTGAGCCCCACACTGCCGCGCACGGGGTGTGCATAAAAGAATTTCTCCAGGGGTGAAAATACACTCCTGGGAGGTTTTCGAATAGTCCCCAACCTTACGAGGTCGTCTGTGACACTAAGGAGTGGTTAGCTGGAACCCGGGGCGAGATGGACTTTTGGGCATGCGCAGATGCGTTTGTCACCAAGAGGAGATGCAGTGAAATCGAACCCCGTATGTGTATCTTATATCCAGCTCCATTTTTGATGAATATCAACCCAGGGCTCCTAGGTTCTCGGTGCTGGATTGAGGAGGATGATGAGATTCCCGGAAATTATCATTTTTTATGATTTGCAGGAACAGGTTCGCTTTTCTTTTTATCGGTATAGCTGACTGATAACTTATTTTCCTTAGACTCAGTAAGAACATACTGTGTTTTCCGAGGCTTAGAAGATTGGGTGGTTCGCAACAAAGTCACAATCATCAAGTCATCCTTATCATTATACCTTTCATCGTAAATAACTCCACTTGCTCTTGTCCGTTCCAGGATTTGAAGATTCGCCTCAGCGCTCTCCGTTCCGCACCTGATCTCCATCCCACAAGACCCCATGCGAAATTCTTCAGTACACCATCGAATGCCAACTCGCTGTAAGTAGATATGCGTGCCTCACAGATGAAGTAGAGGGACGCGGAACGGGAGCCATAAGCTCGTGGACTGCTGGTCGCCTTTTCATTGCATCCGATGATTAAGGATTCTGAAGGGATGGAGATTGAGTTAGATTCACTCGCACTTAATCACCAATCTCTATTTTCAGACCATCCTATCATCAAGTAATAATGCTAAGACCAATTGGAAGGAGTTCTAAACAAAAACGGAATAAAAAGTCAACGCAAGACATTGTCAAGTTTTCAACCTTAACGCACATGGAGGTTCAGAAGCTGGTAAGTCTACTCGGAGTAGCACTAATATCGTTGCACCAAGACACGATGTTCGGAATGATTTATTTGTCTCATCTTGAATTCAAGTCCACACAACCTCGACCAACCGAAGTCCGGGAAATCAGGTTCGACAGTTCGGCGACTCGAATCGTGAGCCAAACATTCTATAGACTTCAAGTCTCCAACACAAGAAGCGTAAAGGAAAGGGAGACAAAAAAAAGCACAAAACACTTGAACGATCTGAATCCCGATTCGAACGGGGGTTCAATGTTGTGGAGGAACACAGCGTACTCCCGCCCTCAGATTGCCTTTTGTTTGGTGCATTTTCCCTCCGTTTATCAGGATGTCGATTCCATGACGGTCCAAGACTCTGAGGCCCTCTGTATCCGCCGGCCGCAGGTTCACAGTCGAGCAATGAAAGTGTTCATGACTACAAGTAGGATCTGGAAGGGAATCGGAAGCGCATAGTGGGAACTAGAAATACAAGGAAAACGGATAAAAAACCACATTGGCGAAGCCATGTTTCCGGCCGGATTCGAACCGCCGTTCCCCAATTTCATGTAGAAATTTTGTAGTGTGGTTTGCGCAGATGATTCGATAAATAGATAATTTATTCAAGAAATCTCGAGGGCTTTTATACCTCGAGAACAATGGTACAAAGCTATTGTAAACAAAGTGCGTAGAACAATGTGAGTCCAAGAAATTAGTAGTTTCAGGCAAGCTGAAACTATGCACGTCTCGAGTTTCAACCTTGAGGCTGTGCAAGGCTATGCATATCCATGCAAACCGTTGCCGTTCTCCACGCATGCGCCAGCGCATTCTACATGTCAGGTACGTGGCGGCTTGCTGGATATTCCAACATTTCAGACAACGCTGTTCCAATCGATTGGTGTTAGATGATCTCCACATGCACAGGAACCTCAAGCCCATGAAAGAGAGTTGATGAAGTGTGCACTGCGTTTTAGCTTCCGTCCAGGATCGAATATAATTCGAAATCCAGGACTGGGCTGTAGTGAATTGCCACGAAAGTCGGGAAGGAGGTAAGGATTTCCCGTCTTTTGAGTCACCCGAGTGTGAGGGTGGACTCTAAGCGCCGCGTCAATGGCGACTTGAACCAAGTTGCCTTCGGCCCGACATCGACGACCAATTGTAACGACCTTGAATGGAGTGGTTGAAATCTTTTTGATTTTTAATTTACCGGGCCAAGGGGGAACAATGTAAGCAGAACGAACGACGAAGGTCCAAATGAAAAGCAAAAGCAAAAAGCAGCCAAAAAGACGGATTCGACAAAGTACACGTCCCCATGGCAGGCTGAATCGAACCGTCGTTCCCCCAGTGCATCGGTGGTACTCCCGACAATACCATGAGGTGATGGACTATTATCCACAGGGACTTGGACAGCAAGGACGGGAGTTGGTCAAGTGTGCATTGTGTTTCGGTTTCCACAGGGGATCGAATACAATTTACAATTCAGGACGGCACTGCATGTCGGGACGTCGAAGCTGGCGATTAGAACCAAGTTGGCTTGAGGCCGAGATCGCCGACCGACCGATTGTGTTGCCCTTGAATGCAGCAGAGTTTTTTTCAATCGGACATTTGGCTTGTGCAGCATTTATCTTGGTTACCGTGCATCAATTGACCGCGATACTGAGGGAGCGAAGGGAATGACTCGCGGAGCGCGTGCATGGCAGGAAGAAAAACATAATAAACAGACGACCAATATCCGGCCAATATAAGATGTGCTAGCTGAATATTGGTTTTGAGTGGATCATTGACCTAGCCAAGGCCTAGGGTATTTTTCTGGGCATTTGATGAGTGCTAAGCACGGGTTAAAGTCTCCACCAGGTCAATGAATATTCCATTCAGCATGTTGCGCTGGGTTGGGTTGGATTTGCCCAAGGTCGGCAATTTCTGAATGTGTTCGGCTACCTCGGCGACGTCTTGGCGACGTCACTGGCGTAGATTTCGGCCCATTTGAACCTCACACAGCGAAATGGGCGCACCGTCTGCAGCTTGCGGAGGGCGGTGCAGTGTCTTGTGACGGTGCAGTGACGTCTGAGGGGTCTCTCCTCTTTCTTGATGACCACGTCGACACGGCACGCCGCCCTGGATCTCATGCAGCAGGCTCAAGATTTTGCTTCCTGAACGAAGTGCCCCTAAATTCTTACGTTTGGCTCTGTCGTATTCAGCAAGATGGCCTTCCGGTCAACTTTTCAAGTCTCATTTACTCCTATTCAATTCACAGTGGGTTTTGCCCGCAAGCGCACTCGAGTGCTCTCAGGCTTCTACTGCATTCTAATGCCGATAATTTCGTTGTTTTATTGCGCTGTCTGGAGGTCAAGATCCCCTCCATTCATGATGCACTATCCGTGACATTCAGTTACTCGCGCTCGTGTCGCTCTGGCGTCGCTCCCCACCTTATGGAATACGATGCCGGGACTCTCGCTCTCAAGTCGAGTCTCACCTCGAATTTTGGAGAGACAACTTTTGATTGTTACAAAGAAACTTGACAATCTTTACCTCAAAGATTTGCCGGTATGTCGCTCATATAAGCTCAATAAACAGATTTATTCCGACTTTAACAAAGGTTTCAATTCAATACACGTCGCTTCGTCAGGACTCGGAACACACGACTGCTATCTCTGCCTGCCCTGGGACCGGCAATTCACGAGAAGTTGAAGCTCTCGAGGTTGAAACTACACCCATACATCATCAGCTCACCACTTTACCAATTGTCACTGAGTCAGAGGACTTACCCGTCGGGCCCGGTGGCACATCCAGAGCCGCCGCCAGTGACAATGGTCGGGCCATTGGAGCAGACATCGTGCGCACCGCCCGACTCGAAGAAGTTGGCGTGATTGGGGACACCGGAGTAGCTGATTGACTTCGCGGAACCGCCGTTGGTGAGCCAGACGCATTGGCCTGGGCTCACACCGGGGCTTCTGGCAATGACAGAGCCGGTGCAACCTGCACCGGCGAACCACACGAAATCGGCCCCCAGCACCGGGGCGGCGGCGACGAGGAGAGCACTGGTGATGAAGGCGACCTTGAATTGCATTCTGGTTGGTTGGTAGCTTCTAGAGCAGCCAAAAAAAAAAGTGGGGTGAGTCTGAAATTAAACGACAGGCGAATGAAGAGGAGAGAGGCTGGTATGCTAACCTGATCAAAAGCAGGAAGAGGAGCTGAGTGAAAAATGTCCGGGAGGACAGGTATTTATATGTTTTCTATCGCCAAGTCATTGGTATGTACTCGGGACCCCATACGGCGTGTTGCACCCGCGAACGGTCTACCGGAACAACGAGTCGAGACCACGGCAAAGCACTGGACTGAGCCAACTAGTGTTGATTCATATTTCCATAATGAGATGTTTTTAGTTCCAGAATAAGGTTCATACAGCGGGAGAAGCATAAGATACTAGTAATTTAGTGGCGAGGTGATATTTCGCTTAGTTTCAGGCCTTGTAAGCTGAAATGATGGGGTGATGTGCAGCAGGGACGTTCGCGGAGACATATTTCTATTGACAGAGGTAATACTCTAAATACCCGAAACATTCATTCAACACGATACAGAACAGTGTACGATGAAGCTCAAGCGAATGACAGCACTTTATTAAATTGCCATCCAACCCGTGGCTGATGCAGCCACGAACCGTCGTGACTCTGTCTTTCACGCTATGGTTATCTGTTGCCAGTAGCGAAAGCACGTCTTTAGGGTCCTTTCCGGACCCATGGTGAAGTTCTCCCGCATCTTTAGCACAAGAGATGCTCATGCTCAAGGCTTAAGGAAATTGCAACTGCGGATCAGGGGGCAGATCCAGGCGGCAATGAATTGAAAATGATTACCGAGGCTACCCGAAAGTCGTTCAAAAGGAGGAATTGGATTCGATCAATTCACCAGTGCCTCGGCGACCAAAGAATACGGTTACCAGCATCGCCGTGGCTTGGCTAATAAAATTCGCTCGTTCGTCAAAGCAAACTACCGCCCAGTGGAACATGAGTGCTCTAGAATTAAAATGTTGAAGCGTTACTTTGCGACAGTGAGAAGATGTCCCAGTTTTGAATATCTTCAACAGTGCTTGAACCATCTTGCCTCTGCTGTGCACGAGGCTGATTCCGGCGCCTGCAGTTCATTGCAGGATCCGCGGCAGAGTTTCTACACCGAGAAGAGACTCTTGTTCTGGAACGGCGTAGAATTGACAACACTTAACCGACTCGTGCCATCGGCTAAGCACGACGATTGAAGAAGGAAGATCCCGTGGCTTCCATTACGGGAGGTGGGCCGGTCTGGCACCTGAACGGAACGGAATGGATGTTATTAGGGCATTCCGAGACAGCTGGGCGCTAGTCAACCTGGCCCTGAATGGAACAGAAACTAATACCGAGTGCAACACACCACTGGGCGATTGAGCCTGGATCTGGTGCGAAGTTGGTTTATGGATACAATGATTCTTTTATATCATAACCCACCTGCAGCTCGCTCCAACCTCACGCGAGGTATAGCTCGGCCAAAATGAGCCGGTTCAGATTTCAGACCGATGAAAGCGGAAATCAAGGCTTGGGGCTCGTTTGTGAGAAGGCCAAGTCACCGTCGGCACAGCCAATGTTAACAAAGATCTATGCTGTAAATTCACTTTGTTAGCACAATTACTAATATCTCATGCTTCTACCGCTGTATGAACCTTATTCTGGAACTAAAAACATCTCATTTTGGAAATATGAATCAACACTATCTGGCTCAGTTCAGTGCTTTGCCGTGGTCTCGACTCGTTGTTCCGGTAAACCGTTCGCGGGTGCAACACGCCCTATGGGATCCCGAATATCAAGTGTACATACCAATGACTTGGCGATAGAAAACGTATAAATACCTGTCCTCCCGGACATTTTTCACTCAGCTCCTCTTCCTGCTTTTGATCAGGTTAGCATACCAGCCTCTCTCTTCCTCATTCGCCTGTCGTTTAATTTCAGACTCACCCCACATTTTTTTGGCTGCTCTAGAAGCTACCAACCAACCAGAATGCAATTCAAGGTCGCCTTCATCACCAGCGCTCTCCTTGTGGCCGCCGCCCCGGTGCTGGGGGCCGATTTCGTGTGGTTCGCCGGTGCAGGTTGCACCGGCTCTGTCATTGCCAGAAGCCCCGGTGTGAGCCCAGGCCAATGCGTCTGGCTCACCAACGGCGGTTCCGCGAAGTCAATCAGCTACTCCGGTGTCCCCAATCACGCCAACTTCTTCGAGTCGGGCGGTGCGCACGATGTCTGCTCCAATGGCCCGACCATTGTCACTGGCGGCGGCTCTGGATGTGCCACCGGGCCCGATGGGTAAGTCCTCTGACTCAGTGACAATTGGTAAAGTGGTGAGCTGATGATGTATGGGTGTAGTTTCAACCTCGAGAGCTTCAATTTCTCTTGAATTGCCGGTGTCAGAGCAGGCAGAGATAGCAGTCGTGTGTCCCGAGTCCTGACGAAGCGACGTGTATTGAATTGAAACCTTTGTTAAAGTCGGAATAAATCTGTTCATTGAGCCCTATATGAGTCACATACCAACCACTCTGAGTTTGCGCTGCACGCGGCACTGAACTCCACGAGGAGAAAAGGGTGGAAACAAGAGAAAGCACAACCGGTGCAATGCCCTCTGTGGAGTCCATGTGAATACTTTTGTCTAGATTTTATTGACCATGTTCCCGCACACAGAGATGGTCCAGAAGCCTTGGCTTTTTCACTCGGCTTTGGCCGGAGGGAGGGTCAGGTCAGGCGAGGCCAAAAGCCATGCCAGGCCAAAATTTTGGCTCGGCTTTGGTCTTGGTGCGAAAGCCAAAAAAGCCGTGCCTTTTGGCCTGAGGCCAAAGCCGGAAAATCACTAATCCTGGGTAGGTGACACGTACCCTAAACTCTTCGTGCATTTCCGCATGCCCTAGGATGATTTTTTGTCATTGACATGGGTTGATCTGCCATGACCCACAGGGGCTTGAACACCTGGGAGGAAGTTGTATTGGTATTGTGTTTTCGTTTCCGTACCAGCGCAGGATCAAGTACAGCATGCGACGTAAGAGAATATTTGCTGCAGTGTGACGACTAGCGTCGTCTGTCTATGAGACTAGCAATTGAATACAACTCATAACTTCAGTGGCCCGGCCTTAGTGTATTCCCCGAATGTCGCACAGGAAGTAAGGATTCCAGTACTTTGAGCGTGAGGGGGGAATCGGAGTGGCCGTCAATGGTGATTTGAACCAAGTAAGGTCGAAACTGCATATAAAGAATGGGTTGAACTTGTGATGAGCTGTCAATCGTGTGTAGCATTCAGTTGACTTCACGACTGCAACTATGGGCGAAGGAAGGACTTTACATAGCGCCTCATGGAAGGTAAAAAAAATACGACCGAAGAACGACGAAGGTGAAAAGCAAAAAGACGATAAACAGATGACAGAAATATCCATGTCCCCAGGCGGACTCGAACCGTCGCCCCCAATATGTTGTGCGTGTTTCATTTCCTGTGCTATCATCCACAGTTGGGACACCAAAAACGGGAGCGGGTGAAGTGTCGGTCGTGTTTTCTCCAAAGAAGTTCAAGTTTGAACTGGCAAGTTGAATATTAAATACTTATTGATCAACTCCTCACGGTATAAGAGCTTATTTATTATTTTCATGTCGACTTGAGTCCTTTCGAATCTTCAAATACGCTCAGTTATTTCGATATAAGCCCGCTCAACCATAAATTCAAGCCGTCATGGACTGTCCGCTCTGACCGTATCAATATCATAGTATCATTACCGTCCACGAAAGACTCCTGACGGCATATGTTGGTGAATGCTATTGTTTTTACCTTCCGGCCTCGGGAAACTCAAATATGGCCTTCCGAATCCTTCCAAGTATGCTCGCTTATTCACCGAGTGAGATGCATAATCTCCAGCCGTTGTGGACTGTACTGTGTGGGCCACTGTTTAATTATCACCGGTCTCTCGAGGGATGGGAGACGGAGGTTCGACTCCTTCCGGCGGCATATTAAGTGGCAAACTCAATTTTGTTTGCATTTTTTTCCCTTTTTTGTTGCATATTCACTCAGGTGGAAGTTGGGACTTCTAGCAAGGAAAAAGCAATAGGAAAAAGAGATTAACAAGACTGATTCGTCATGACCTGCCCTCGATTCGAACGAGGACCTCCAGCTCGCTTGCTCGTTTCCTGTGCGAGGTTTTGAGTTGGCTGGCGGATGTACCCACAAGTCCCGGGGCCTGTGATGCCAATAATGCGATTGCGATGCGTGCTGTAGGACACCAAATTCTAAAGTCGTGAGTAGAACATCATGTTCATGTTGAATCAATTTCCACGCATACAGCTGGGTGGGGAACACAAAGTTGTTCGAGTCTGAATCAAACACTCGTACTGTGAATTTCAAAAGAAACGCAAGAGAGAGCAAGGCAAGGAAATGGAAAAAATCAGAAAAAAAAAAAAAAAAGTTACTTAAGGTATGCTCAAAACCTGACCCCGATTCGAACGAGGATCCGAGTCATCGGCATCTGCAATTTGCGGCAGGCACACAGCGTACCCGTGCGCCCAGGTCGCCCGTGGTGGGATATATTAAGCTTTTAGCAGGAGAACCGCCGCTGTGATTCAATTTGGTACGTTGGCCTCAAATAATCTCACTGACATCCATACCCGGCCCCGCGAACGGGAAACCCACATTCAGGCCAACGTCTCATCCCAACTTGAAGAAAAACCGAACCATCACCTTACCTCACCTACCCGCACAGCTCTCCCACTCATGCTCGCAGTTGAACAAACAAAGCACGATAACATTTTAAGTAAAACAAACAGCGCCGCGGCCCACATCCCGACGTTCTTCACGCTGCGCTGCGCCGTATCTACGCCCTCTTCCTGTAAGTACAATCCCCCCGCACTCACCCTCGTACAAAACCTAAAACACTAAAACCTCCTCCCCCCAAACGCGAACCCCGTCCCCGTCCCGCCTGCCCCCGCAGCAGGCGCAGGCGTCGCGCCGAACGAGAACCCTCCGCCCCCTCCCTGGGCCGGCGGTTGCGGTTGCGGTGGCGCGCCGCCCCACGAAAACCCTCCCCCTCCCTGTGCCGGTGGTTGCGTGGTGGTAGGCGTGCCGCCGAACGAAAATGGTGGGGCGGATGCAGGCGCAGGCGCGGGAGCGCCAAACGCACCCTGCTGCTGCGCGGGCGGTTGGGGGGCGCCGAACGAAAACGACGATGGTGCTGCCGGGGCGGGTGCAGGCGCGCCGAACACACCCCCTCCGCCCTGCTGCGCTGGGGTAGAAGCGGGTGCGCTGCCGAACGAAAATCCTCCCTGCGTCGGCTGCGGCCCCGGTCTCGCACCTCCAAAAATCGATTGCCCTTGCGCCTGCACACCCCCTCCAAAAAGCGGCTGCGGCTGCGGCTGCGGCTGAACCTGCCCGAACATCGTCGGCGGCTGATGCGTACCCAGGGGTGACGGGGTCGAACCAAACATCGTTTGTTGCGGGGGAGGGGGCGCAAGGGAAGGCGCGGAGAAGGGATTTGGGGGTGCGAGTGTTGGTTGAGAGAGGGAGAGGGAAGAGGGGGCAACGGAAGAGGGACCGGGTCCGGTCGCGCCGGCAAATATCTGCGCGGAGGTGAGCTCCGCGCCGGTGCGGAGGAAGGAGAGGCGGAGTTCCTGGGGGTAGTTGAAGGAGGGCAGTAACCGGACATTCCAAGAGCATTAGCAGTAACCGAATATTCGAACAGGTGGAACAAGAGAGAAGGAAACGAGTGAAGAAAGTTAGCACGCATTCCCTAGCGCAGATACCCAGCACACGCACCTCGACGCTATGTCCCGCAAACTCCGGCCTCGCCGTGATGCTCATGAACGTGTCCCCGCCATCCTGCACCGGTGCCGGTGCGCCAGGGAAAGCGGGCGCCGCAGCGGACACTGGGACGGGCGGTGCGGTGGGCGCGAACATGGGCGTGCCCGGCGGTGGGGCGCGCATACCTCGCAGGTACGCGTGGTAGCGGAGTTCCTGCAGTCGTCTAGTTAGTATCGAAACGAGAGGGAGTAGAGGGGGAGATGCGATGAATTTGAGAGGAGGGCGCACCTCATGGCTCCAATGCCCATACTCCGGCTGCGCCGCAATGCTCGCGAATGACTCGCGCTCGCTCCCCGTGCCGACGGCCACCGGCGCCGCGAATGTCTGCGGCAGCGGGAGGCGCGCGGGATCCGTGATCACACTCGCACTGCTACTGCTCGTGCTCGCGGCGGCACTCCCACCACCGAATATCGATGGCGCTGGAGAAGTGGATGCGGTGCCGGGAAATGGTGCTGGGACGAACAGCGGCGGGAGGCCCTGTGCGGTGCGCGCGGCGGGCTCTGTAGGGTAGGGCGGGCAGGGCGGTGGTGGGCGGCCGGTGGCGCGGTAGGACGTCAGGTAGTCTGCGATGCGTACTTCCTGAGTGCGTCGAAAGTCAGCGTATATTCGGCGACAAGAAAGGGACGGACCTCGAATGACTGAGATTGCGGGCCTGTGGCACAGGATATTTGCAGAGACATGCAAGTCTCGGCCGGCGCAGCGGGCGGGGCGCCGAACAAAGACGACATCGGGGCGGACGAGAAGGAGAAACAGATGGCGTGTCACGCGCACGTGAGGTGTGACGCGCTTGTTGTCGCCGATTTGGCTCGGAATCGCCTCTTTCTTGACATCATCTTGCCGTTTCTCCGTCGAACTGCAATGGTGATCACAGCCGCATGGAATCGGGTTCTTTCTGCCTCTCGTTTTCTGCAGCCACAGCTGGTATTTAGGGCGCTAGCTTGGATTACCCCCACCAATATTGAAGGCTCCATAGCCTTCGAGTTGGTTTGTGATGAAAGCGAAAAACAGTGCACCCCTGACGGGCTCCCTTCCATGGTATTCGAATCCCTGTGGATCATGGCAGATCACCCCTTGGCAATTCGAATGCTCCATGCACGTTTGACATGGGGAAGCAGCGGTTCGACTCCGCCCAGAGACATGGACCGGTTTCCAGCTTCTTTCTTCTTACTTTCTTTTTATCTTCTCTTGTGGTGCCACTCAGCCCTTGCATGTGTCCTTGTATCTATGGAAGGCACCCCCAGAGCGCCTCGTGGAACAGTGGGCACGCATGCCTGCTCATCGGCCGCCACAGCGTCCGACGCCTATTCACATATTTATATGCTTTTAAATTGCTGGCACACAAATATCCATGGCATTCACAAATATATTTGTACCACTCATATAAATGAATCTGTGCTCACAAATTATATAGGATGTTCATAAATATCTCAACCTCGCATCAAAATGTCTGAATCTGCTCACAAATATGAGATCCTTTGCTTCCACGACACTCATAAGAGCCCTGCTGCACACAAATATGATTTGGTTTTTTTTTTACAAATACAACAGCATAGCCGCCCCTCCAGCGCCTACTGTATGCTGGCCACAATGCAGTGCGCATCAATAAGATTCAGGCATGCAGGGGAGGGCAGATTGCAGCATTTTTGAGATGCCAAGTTGTGCGCAAGTATCAAATTGCAATTGAAGTGCAGATGGAGGGGAACCCGAGATCCTGTCGTAAGCGGCGATGAACAAGCAGGTGTGAACACTGAATTGCGACTTGCTGCGGATCTATCAACGGTGCCGCCAGAGTACAGAACTTGAAGAAACACCGTGAGATTTGTTTAATCAATTTGTGTCAGGACATGAATTACCGTTCAATCAGTCGTTTAATCTAAAATAAAGTTGTGGAGGGAGATTAAACAGACGCGGGGAAATTTGTCACGTGTGACAGTCACGTCCCCACAACCTGGGGATGGCTCCCCCAGACCCCTCCTTCTCGCTGGCACTGGCCCCAGGAGGAACCATGTCCCCCCGCCCATACCCTTTTTCTTTTCACTGCACTAGCTTCTTCTGCTGGCACAGGGCCCTCTGTTTATGTCTGCACCCTGGATTCTTTGCTGGCCTGTCCTTTTTGTGTGGACTCTGAATACATCTATCACTTATCTCTGTTGTGCCTCTATTAAATTTTTTGAGATGTTCTTTTGGCATTGTCGACCGGTGTGAATGGAATCAATGCGGGCATGAAAGTCAACAGTACATGGGGAATGATATATCATGGCCTCTCCCCAGAGATCACTCATGTTATATCCCCAGCTCTGCCCTAGAGACACTGGTGATATATCAACCCTTACCTTTTTGATACGCAGTGCCAGGGCTCATGCCAGCAATCTTGAGGTAACTGAGCTCATTGTTGACAATGACCTTGAGCATGTATACCCTCATTATTGACGACATCTTCCTCCATCCCCATGGCACTGTGCAATACCCATATCCAGGACAATGGTAGCTTTTCCTCTGCTTGCAACTCAGCATGATGTGCATCCTCCTTGGGATCCAGCTGCACTCTCTTCCTCTTCTTTCAGTCACCTTTTTGCCTGTCCTTGTCTCCAAATAACGCACTAGGTCTTTCCCCCACATCAGCCTCTGCCAATGGTCTCAGGTACATTTTCCATTCTGTATGCCTTAGCAGCCCCAGAGATTCTAGGGCTCGATATGAAGTGCAGTACTGATCTGCTGTGCAGTCAATCTGGGTTTGGATTCCCTCTGTCCACATCCCAGAACACTTCTTGGCTTTGATGCCATGCAGGGACCCATCCCAGTACTGGTACTTGTATGTGTGTACCAAGTAGCTGATTGCACATCTCCTTCAGTGCCCTGAACACCTGTCCCTTCCACAGAACATATTCATATGCCTGCAGCAACTTGTTGCAGTATGTGCACCTCCCAATCGCAGACAGGAGATCCTGGGCTCATGGCCTAGGTAACACCTGTGTGGCTGCAACTTGTTTGTGTGCTACATCATTGCACTCCCACAGTAGGGTGACCTCCAGGATGAACAGCTGCTGGACAGCTATCCACATGTCAATCTTGCGGTGCAGCTTTGTCTCCCATTCAATTCTTCACCAACCCTGGTCGACTGTCTTGTGTGCACTGAAATTCTTGAGGTGGGTAGCATACAGTCACCTGCTTCATTATTAACATGCATTACAGTCGTTTTGGTCTGGAAGAGTAACTTACTGCAACTCCTCCAGCTGCAAACCCATGGACAACATTTCTGTTTTGTGCATGTCTCCTCAAACATTCAGCAGCTTGATATCCTCTGCTGCAATCTCTGCAAGGCAGTGCCTGACCTTGTGCAGGCCCTTGTGCTCAACAGTCCTCTGGAGCTGGAACAGGTTGGGCTAACTGGAGTTGGCCTCCCATGCAACTGCTATCTCAGTCCAGGTTGTTCATGTCCTCAGCTACATCATCAAGAAAACCACTGGCATTGCTTAATGCAATGGAGACAACCATCAACAGCATTGACAATGCCAGCATGCCTGTGTCCAACTTATCTTCACCTTCACCTTCTTCCTCCTTGACACCCCATGCAATCAACATTCCTCCAGCATCAACAACTCTCTGTGCATTACAGACAGATGATATCATTCCCCATCTGGAATAGCATATATAGGGTAACGTCACCAAGGCAAAGAATGGAAAGGGACATGACAAATGACAAATTAGGTTGTTGACAGATTCTGCACAAGCTGTGTCCCTGGTGCCACTGCCTGCACGAAGCCTTAAACAAAGCCCATGTGCTTTGGTGGGAAAGAAAGCCAATGAAAACACACTTGCCATGAGCTGCAGGAAAGCAGCGAAGATGTGGTGCAAATCAGCAGCACAGCCAATGCAGATTATGCTTGTACTTCTCCCATTGCACCACAACATCCCCTCATTCGCACCATGCATCCCAATGACCATGCACCCCTGATGACCATGTGGCTGACTAGGACACAGGCCTGTGCAATGTTGCCAGCCATAACCTGTGGCACGGGATCACTGGGTCTGCCTGGTGCAGTGTGTGTGTGCTAACAGTCTGTGCACTGGTGGTTCTGCACCTGCAAAGGGCCCACACATTTCTGAGCTCACAGATGAGTACCAAACCCACCTGGGAAGCCTGTCCCATGCACTGGCTACCTTTGAATGCACCAGCGGCAGTATGAGTGCAAGTGCTGACAACAGAAACAGTCATCAATAACCCATCAAAATTCGGACTCTGCGGCTGGGTGAGGCAGACTGATGTTGTGGTGGGGAGTTCCTGGAACACAGTGATGGCAGCAGTTGGGCATGGTCCTGTACTGCAGGTGCTGCGTTGAAACGGTGCGCTTAACTATAAGCTTGAAAATGCGATATATAGTGAAGTGCTAACAAAAACACCACAACTAACAACCACACCACAAACTGCTATCACTCCCCAAAAGACAGCGCGCTCCCTTGGTGAGTTCGGGGTCTGAGTCGTAGTATGCGACTTAAACTGGTTTGAATCCCAATTGTGGACAACGAATCCTTCTCTACAAAACCAACACAACACTCCCGCGGGAGCCTCAGCCCTCAATAACTGCTAACACAAAGTCCCTGCGGCACCTCAACTATGCAGGATCTTGTACGAAACTATGCCCGTGGCCTTGATGAACCATCATGAACAAGGGTTTGGGTTTGGATACAAGACGAGAGGAAGACTATTAGATAGTTTCGTCAACGTCAGGGCAGAGTTTGTAAAGGTTTCAACAGCAAATCCTCTAATTGAGGTCACAGATCCGGCTTTCAATCACTCTTACAACAAGCAACTCTCATTGTAGACCTTGGCTTAACCTGCCACAGGAACCTTTCGCTCTACTTCAAGGCTTAAGCACCTTGCTGGCGACCAAACTGATCTTCCTATTGGTTACGGCGGGCAATATCAACCACGGATGCAACTAGCAAAGCAGATGCAAAGCAACAAGCCCACTCAGGTAGGTAAACCTCTCTTTTATACGTGAAGACCGCCCGCGGGGTCAACAACGGTCAAACGAAATGACCTAGTCAAAGGCCCTTCGATTCAACAGTGTGGTTGCATCCGCAAGCTGCTAAAGACTGACAGACAAAGCCCAACACTTCTACTGTGGCAATAGCCAACTGCTTCACAACTCTTTTATACGTGAAGGCCACCCGCAGGCCAATTGAAGGGGCTGCAGCACCAACAACACGAAACTTAATCACACAACTCTGACTGAACTCTAGAGCCAACAACCAAGTCTCTATTAAAGAACAACTACAACAGAGATAGAACTAATCTCCGCAAAGCTGACCTGAGAACAACCACAACAGTAGAGCTGTGCCATAGTCTGAGAATGACCGAGGCAATGTATGCGCTGCAATCTATCCTGAGAACAACTGCTACAATGTCTGCTGAGGTGAACTGGCCTTCCGCGGGGTCCTCGAGCCCTATTTATACTACTAGAATATAGATTTACATGTGAAAAACAGAGAGTGAAAACAAAAGCAAACAAAAGATGTCCATGCGTATCTGATGCATCATCACAGGCCAAGAGAAACCCTTCACATGGTTCTCACGTCCTGATTTGGGTATATGATAGGTGCCGTGGGCTGCCGTCTGCAACCGCGGGCCTAGAACCTCTGGGCGTGGAGTTGAATCCGCCCTCTAGGATAATACTGCTATTGTCAAAGGGAGCCCGCAGGTCTGTTCCTTGTCGGTCTGTACCCACGATCCCACTCAGAACTCCGGTCCAATGGAATAAATCCCATTGCTCCACTCTGTGTGTCTCTGTTTGTCACTAGGGACGCAACGCGTCTCCCCACGTGTACTCTCTCTACATAGTTCTCCTCTGTAACTGCTTTCCGCTTGCTTCAGCATGGCCCGCAGGCCTTGCATTGACCCCGCGACCTAATGCCAGTCTGGAAGGACGGCCCACGGCCTATGTAAACTGCCCGCGGCCGACTCCCTTAGCCTTCAACCCACTTGCTAGTACTCTGTAAGTCTCCAAAGACTTCCTCTGTGCAGTTGTTGGTCCTCTATTGTAGGATACAACTTCTGAATGATGACTTCTGGGGCTTTTGGATATTTATCTCCTCTTTGTGTAAGAGCGACAGCCCACGGAATACACTAGACCTCGTCTATACACTACAATCAGCAGCTCGGAGCTCACTCTGACTCTCCTTTGTATCACCAAACGGAAGTCCAGAGTACTAGTGATAGTACTACTAGAAACTACCTTGCAACTCTTATAATATGTGTTTGTGAGCGCAAAAATAGCTAGATGACGCATACTTGGCGGTGTGCCGTCTCAGCGTGTTATAGGGGTCATTGCAATTGTCTATTGGGAGTGAGCAGTAAGAGTGACCAACCAAAGGAAGTGAAAAGAAACTTTCGCAGATACCTGCAAAAATTATGCGATAAACTAGAAAAAGAGGATGGAGCACATACTTCAAGTGCCCTGAAGGCATCCCACCATATTCACACCTGTTGCTGTGCTCAACAGCAGCTCCATAGCACATTTATTTACCTGCTTGCAGCGTATCAAATTGGGTCAGATTGGGTGACATTGATAAGTTGAAATGGGCTGTGAGTTGCTTCCAAGTATGGTATGAGCATAAGAGCCAGGGATACTGCAATTATAGAGTGATTCTCAATGTCTCACAGAGCCTTGGAGAGGACAAAGCAGAGTCCACCATATTTGAACTACAACTGATTTGCAGCTAAGGGAGGGTGTATCCTGGGGTCAAAACATAGCAAGAGTAGTGAAGATTCATCAAGAAACCTAGAGAGACCATCGGAGGGGAGGGTGGTAGGGCTACAAGCTCGAGTCGTGGTAGGAAGAAAGAAAGAGATCAGGTCGCACTGTGACCAGTGTGACTTGCCTCCATTTGGCCAACATTATGTGACAAAACTTCATGTTGTTTGCGACACTGAGACACTTTGAAGCAAAATTAACACTTGGGTGAGTTTTATAATTGCAAATAGAATGAGTTAGAGCAAAGAAACCTTCCAAAATGGGGTGGTCAAAATCATGAACCGCATTTTTAAGGTTCTCCTTCGATCCTTGAATGTGTCTGACATGTAAAATGTAGCTCAAAAAGTTCCTGGAACCCTACCACATCATTATAATTCAGTTTGGAGCCCAATAACATTTTTTTCATTGAAAATAGCGCAAAATAGTGGAGTTCTAAAATACGAGGCATATGACTACACTGGGTGATTTGTGGTCATCAAATAATCAGCCAGAGACATTTTGAATATTACAGGAACCTGCTCAGCAAGTATCAGATGGGGAAATCAAGGGCTTTCTACCTTTTCAGTGGGATGCTGAAATGTGGTCACTCATATCTTACCCAATTCTTGAGCTAATGGTCTGCACATTTGGATTTGGGCTCGTCCACTATCTCATATCACAATATTCAGAAATCAGATCCATAGGATAAGTTTGAAATTCTCGTAATTTGAGGCTATTTGGTGATTTTTGGGGCATGGAACTGGTCTGACAGCATATTAAGCTCTCACAGGTCTTCTATGCACTTAAAATTGCAGTTGAGCAGGGGTCTTGAGAGTCTGTGAGAGCATACATAAGAAAGAGACCCCGGAAAGAGGTCAAGTTATACTGGTTTTTCAATTGAAAACCAGAAATTCAACTTGTCTAAGTGAACTTCAAAGTCATTCCTCCTTCCACCTCGATCCAATTTGTCTGATTTGTTCTAATATCATTCTAAAATCTCTCCTGCATCCTCCATGATTTTCCAGGATTTTATGCACTATGAACCATGCAGGTAGTAACAAAAATTCAGTTTCGAGCTCGATTTTGGTGGAGAGATGGCTTTGAATGACGGATACAATATTTCTGTGCAGGCCGTTTTCCTTCATTCCTGCATATGTTGTGTAGTAGTACATTTTCTATCTAGCAAGCATCAAGATCAGCACTCAGAAGAAGGAGAATGCTCTTGACTCTTGAGTTTTTGTGTGACTCAGCACACGCGGAATGAATTCCGACAGGGTCCGAGTCTCCGGGAAATAGGTGCCTGGGGTGCCAATTCTTCAGAAGAGCCAAAACACGTTCCAGTATATGCACAGAGTAAGCTGGGACTACCAGATTGTGGGCAAAGATGTTTTGACACAACCCAATTGTTTCAGGCAGATATGAACGCTGGAAGTGCAGGGGGGATGGCAAGGACTACAGGGGGGGTGAAATGCAGCACGGCCGGTGCACAGAGCAAAGATGACTCGAGCAGAAGTGTTCTGAGACTCCAGAAAGTAAATGGTGGTGATTTAGGGTGAGTTTGAGCGGTTAAATAGCATGCAGAGAAAGAAATTGAGTCTATGCACGAGGTATGCAAATCGAGCGCTAGCGGGCATGCAGAGTGAGCCTATGATGCAAAAAGGATGGGCACAGGTATATTGGGACCTAAGCCTAAGCAAGAGAATGGAAAGCTGGCTGAAAAATACGAGAGGAAACGGGCCAGTACAGGCCCGGAAAGACAACAGGCGAAATTGAGCACAATGAGCAAGAAGCGCCAGCTGGGGCTACAAAGACTCGGAAAAACATGCACTAGAGCTCCACCACGTGAATGAAGGTGTGCTGGCAAATATAAGAGTTACGAGTGTGAGCAGAATCCCAGGAGGGCAGGATGGCCCAACCAAACGCCAGCAGCTGAGTATAGTGAGCTCGGGCCACAAAATCGAGGAGGATGTTCAATGAGACCCCACCAGGTAAATTGAAATGAAACTGGATGAATATGGGAGGTCCAAGCACAGACAGAAGCCCGGGTGCACATAGGGAGCCAATCAAGTGCAGAAGCAGCTGAAGGGAAGCTAGATGCATGAAAAGGTAATTAGAGGCGCTTTATTTATCTACGACGCCAAAGAAAGTTACACTGGGTGAATACAAGGGGTGGACGTGCCGTCAGAAGCAGGGAAGTGCCAGGAGCAAAATTGAGTGCAGTGCGCGCAGTACGCGAGCCAAACCCATGAAACCATAGACAGACGTTCATTTATGCTTTCTTGACTACAGGGTAATTGCTTTAGATGAGTGAAAAAAGTGCAAGAACCGGTGGAGCACCAGCGGCGCAGCCGAGCCAAAACAAGCGCCAGGGTTGGTGGGCCGCATGCTGTGGGGATAGGGGATCATAAAGGTCATCCAGTCTTGGATACATGATTGGGGTCAATTGTTAAGGAGCCAGCCAGGTGGGTGGCTCACAGGAGTGAAGGAGGAGAAGGGAGGAAGCAAGAGGAAGCCAATCATAATACCGCCAAACAACTGGATTTGCATTAATTACCCCACATTGACACGGTCACTGGGGATGAACATGGCTTCCGTTCGCTCTATAAAGACCGGTGCGTCATAATTATCGTCCACCTAGACTATACTGATATATCGCGAGCCCTCTCATGAGAACCTTTGATTAATCACGTTTTTCCTCTGATCAGAGTCTCCCGGTGTATAAGTTTAGCCCTACGGGCTGAGTGAGGCTGCGATCGAAGGAAGGTATTTGCGGAAATGAGACTATTTTGCTCGTTGGCGGTCCTCATCGGTTTGCACATGTTGATGGCTTTCTCCATAAGGCTTAATTACTTTGTGTTCTCTCTCTTTGCGCAATCCACGAATTCTCAGTATTCCCAAGCGGGAACATCTCCATTTGCTTTCTCTCCTCTTCCTCTTGGGCTAACCCCTTCCGTCGTTAACTTTCTGTGCTTCTCAGCTGGGCTGTTTCATTGACGGCAGAATAGCTGACCTGTGCGTGATCTTCGCTTGATAAGACGCGGCAGATTGCAACTGCTGCTGCCTACGGCGAAGTGTGGATTATTAATCTGGCCGTGAGGCCACGTAGTCCTTCCAGTACATTCTTGACGTATAAAAAAGGCGCTGTTGCCAGTTGGCTTATCATGTTAGAATAAGCCATACTAGGCTAGTTGGCGAGCAAGGCCGGGGCAAAGTCACAGCAACAAGAAGATCACGTTTGTCCTCTAATGTACATGGTGGTGGTAGAGAGGCAAACGATCAAAGTCACAGCCATACAATAAGAACGTGGGTACGTAACTCGGTCCGTACGCACCAATGAGCTCCGTACGGCTGGGAACCCACGAATCCCAACACATCACTCCTTCGCCCACTTTTCTCATCGAGTCATCAAGTGCTTCTGTCTGATTCTGGGGGTCAATCCAATCTGTTGCCTGTTTCTGGTTGTCTGTCCTAGCGTGGATCTAATTGATACGGCTTCTCCAAAGTATAGGTTTCACTCAAAAGCTCCGGATCAATCTTAGCCACTGGTGATTGTACTCTCCTACGCTGTGGCCTACGATATTTGCAAATAATCTCCACTCAAAACCTCCACAATAACTCCTACTGCCACCATCGTGCAAAGCATTCTGTATTCCAGCACATCTTTGATTGTACATTTTATGCTAATAAATAGATAGTTATTTCTATACCAGTTTCTTGCTGCCAATCTAAAGCATGAGCTTGAATTTCTCTTCTCCACATCCGAGTCCTAATAGCCGAGCTCACGGTCGCAGTGTTTTTTTTGGCGTCCATCTCGCCGCGGTCTAACTGAAAGAACACAAAGAAGCTAGAAATAAGATTAGCACTTCAACATGGGTTAGTCTCAGCCTCCAATTGAAACACGGGAACAGCGTAGAACAGCTCCAGGACATCAAACCCGAATTTAGCAACCAGCGCAATAGTAGGTCTCGGATATCTGATGGCTTTCAGGAATTCCGTGTTGGATAATTCCACCATCTGGTTTTGCGTAGTTCTGGAAGGTCAGTGAAGAGCTCAGCGAGGAATGAAACACGTAATTCAACTAGTACGTCCGAAGAATCGCGTCAGGAATTCCTTCAAGTTGGCTATGCGATACCCGCGCATCGTATGGTAACTGATCGGTACATTCCGCGTTCAATGCCATTCGGTTGTCTGACTCTACTCCGAGTACTCCATGGCCCGGAGATCTCCGGGACATGCCGCACCCATGTCGGCATCGCGCACTGACCTCAGCTGTGCTCGGCCGACTGGGGTCGACACAGCGTGCTGACCTGACATCAGCAAAGTTGGTCTGACATGGGCCGACAACCTCATCGACAGCTGGGATCGATACTCATCGCCAGACGGCACCTCGCTGTGCTTGCCCCCCTTCCCGCCTGCCCGTAATCCACAAATGGAGCAAATTGACGCAGAAACGTAAAAAAGTCATCTGGTGACGGATCGACTCAGATTTGACTTGTGGGCGCCTAGAACGGCATTACTATGTCAAGCCGTGAGCTCCAGGAGTATCTTCGGAGGCTTTTACAATTGTAAATTGAGGTTAAAAAAGCGATTTTCTCAAGAGCTACGGACCTCAGAAGCGGCTGGGATCAGCATGGCCTGCGACCTCGCGATCGCTCCTGACGCGGATCAAGACGGTCCCGGGGAGCGCAGGGAGAAGCCCTGGGATGCGGAGAAACCTGTGGGAGTTGCGAACTCCATTGCGATAGGAGGGGAAAGTATCGTATCCTGAAATTGAAAGGAATTTGATGGAAAGAAATTTCTGACGGAAAGGAATTTTTGGATGTATGTTCTGTACTTGCAGTTCCACAGACTCCAGTGCGCCTCAGGTTCACCGGATCATTGAGAGTACAGTTGTTTCCCGATAATCTGTGTGAGTGAAATAATATCTCGAGTTCAATGAATTGCTAAATGTGGCGTTGGGATCAGCGTTGCTATCCGTTGACGTAACCACCCTCCACGTCAAACCAAACGAAGTCGTTAATATTATCGACATCTAGCAAGTAGCTGGCCAATGGGCTCAAATTAAACCATAGGAATACGGACAATTGATCCGCTTATTTATCAATCTCTTATCGTATGCGCTCTTTTTTCAGACGAAGCATGTGGTGGACACTAGATTGACACCATCCAAAGCACAGTAGCTTGACAATGGGTAGTTGGCAAGTATTCCAATTAAAGACCTCATTTCTCCACGCAGATCTGGAGGCCTGTTTTTTGCACTGTTATAGTCTGGCACCAGAGTCTAAACGTTCTCAGTTCCATGTGATCTTTTTCGATAAGCAAACATACGATGGCTTCACTTTCAATTAGCACCCTATTAACCCCGAACTCACCACTCATTGGTCTATACTGGTTGCCGCTCCCCGCCGGGACTATCAGGAATTGTTCTTTACACCACCAGGTCACTGCCTTGGGTCCGGGAGGATTCAGAGACAAACCCATACAGGCATAAACTATATTGCTCAAGTAACAGTCCCAGACGATCTCCCCGAGCCCGCCCCATATGGTGCGTTTGATAAAATTTCACCGGCGGTGAAGCCATAGAACACTACAATCGAACATTGGTGCAGTGAAGAGGATGTATAAAGGCATCCCTCTTAATCGACACGGTCAATATGTCGGCCCCGCCTCCCCAACCGCGCAAAAGAGTTCATATCGCCTGCTTGAACTGCCGTAGGCTCAAAGTAAAGGTGACAGTCTCTCCTAATCTTGCTCCTTCTGATTTTAAAATCGATTTTTGTTGCAGTGTAAGACACTTGAATATGAATCAAAGCCCTGCAAGAGGTGTATTCAGAAGGGACTTCGATGTGAATATCTTACCATTGCCGACGAACAATCCGCGTCTGGACGCAATCCCACCGCGGAAGCATCTAGCAGCGGTGGAACATTGCCCGGAAGTTCAGATTCACCGGGACTCGCGTGGCCGGGAAGTAGTCCCCATCCAGCCGGCTCACAGTACCTTCCCCCGATATCTCGACTGCTGCGACGGACCCCATTCAGTGTCGACATGGAGCCCGGATTAGAGGCATCCAGCCCTGGCTCTACCTCTCACCGTCATCAGAGATCTCGACCAACACCTGGCCCATACCACGTCCCCCCTCGTGGAAACGCACCCGCACCTGAAGATACATACGAAACCATTCAACCACACACTATTCCACAATACTTCTCCAATCCTGGACAACCCACGAACTACGGGTATAATCCCTATCCCTGGACACCGTCTTCTCTACCGCCTGCATATCCAAGACACCCGTATGTCTCTCCCCAACAATGACTATGTGTTACTGAGAGAGACCCAGAAATTGTGTTTGCCCACCTGGCCCGTGTTACTGTGGTGGGCATCGAAGATAACTATCTAATTTACAACGACAAGAAGGACTTCTCAGCTCAAATGCGAAATAGAAGACAATGTATTATGTACTAGTGCTACTTCAAATTGATGAAGAACCAAAGATACTACGCCCTGAAACGAACGATGATCTTGTTCTGTGCCCGATCATCTGGCGTCGCGGTTGCTTTTTGTAATCCTTTCTCGGCATTGTAGGTAGGTGCATAGTAGAAATACACGGCACGGTCCCGCTTAGGAACGCCGGGGCCCAGGAAGTAACTATGCATACAGACACTAAGATATGCTATGGTTCCTAGACTTCTTCATCACGTGTAGCCAAGCTCACGGTCGCAATCTCTTGACCCGCCGCAGTAGAGCTAAAGGATAAACAAAGAAGCAAGTAGCAGAAACACGGAAAGAACGTGAGCTGGGAAGTATTAGACCAAATCCACATAAATTTCAGACATTCCCCCCAAAAGGACAAATGACCTATCCAAGTAACTTCGTGCATGCGGCATTATCTAACGATGGTGAAAACTCAGAAGTACCGGGAGGCAGTCACCTCCGTGTTCCTCTCAACCCACCTTCTAGCCGTTGAAGTCTTGCGTTATATCGATCATGCACCAACCTGTGCCGCGCTCGGAAAGGTTGTGTAGGTTCTGCAGAAAAGAAGTGGAGACCCGGAACATGCGCTAATCTCTTGTGAGTCCTCGGACGCACTTGTTGAATTACGTGCTTCCTTCCTTGCCAAGCTCTTCACTGACCTCCCAGAACTACGCAACCGGATGGTGGAATTATCCAACACGGAATTCCTGAAAGCCATCATATATCCGAGACCTACTATTGCGCTGGTTTCCAAGTTCGCGTTTGATGTCCTGGAGTTATTCTACGCTGTTCCCGTGCTTCGGTTGGAGGATGAGGCTAACCCATGTTGAAGTGCTAACCTTATTTCTAGCTTCTTCTTGTTCTTTGAGTTCTACTGCGGTGAGATGGACTCCAAAAAAGCCATTGTGACCGTGAGCTCGGCTACTAGGACTCGAAGGGGCCCAGGGACGATGATGTAGCTATTTTGTGCGTGTACGTCGGGATACTCCCTGGAAACCGGCATTCCTGAGCGGGACCGTGCCGTGTAATTCTACCTACCTACCTACCATATGCTTTGTATACTTTTGGGTACTCCGGGTACCATGAGATACCCTGATTTTGCTTGCCTGATATGCAACTTTACTGTGCGGTATATTCGGTGCGCCTCGTATGGAAAGTCGGTAAATTGCCGCAACCATGTTTGATCCGGGATCAATACGTCACCTCGCATCGCACACGAACAGTCAGTTCGAAGCCTACCGTCGCCGTACAGTAAGGCCCCAACCATTGTGTTTTCATTTGCGCTTTGGCCTAAACTAAACGGAAACTGAAAGGAAACATTTAAACAGTATTTTTTGGTGAGGATATAATGGCCTTCTTTGATCACAAATATAGATATAGTACCTCGTGAGATCCAGTTTCTCCTTCCTTGCTTCAATCATTTCCCCGTGCAAGGTTTAAATAGGGCGGAATCTACGCCGCCGAGATGGCTGAACACACTCGGAAATAGCTGATCCGGTGTGGAAGGGGGGGAATGAACCACCCGTTGTTTTACCTCTTCCGCCTTTCTGTTGCTTAGCGTACGGTATATCGGTCCGAGGACCGATCATTTATTTCGTACGTACATATGTCAATCAATATCCTTCTCACACTCGAACCACCACCATCGACACGGCCAGTGAAACAAGTGCTCCACCGAGGGCATGCCGCCAGTGAACACGATACACCCGAGCCACAGTTTCTTCCCCTCACGAGCCCTTTTTGCTCTGCGTTCGTACTTCACGCCCACACGCCACTTCCCCCATTTTGTGCTCGATTTCCATTCCACGCCCACATGCCATATTTGGGACCATTCGTTGACTTCCTGCTTCATCCGTACACTCTGTATCCGGCCGACTGACCCCTTATCTGTTTTTACAAGCCTTGAACTCCGTTCTTCCTCACCGGTGCGAATTCCGACCCAACCCAGTGTAACATGGTGTTGCCATGGCTCGGCTCGAAAACAATAGCCACCGGCTCCCAGCCAAAATAAGTCCGCTGCAGCCTGCCGCATACTGTACTGTTTTGATCAAATCGGCAGTCATGCATCACGCAACCCCTTGTCGATCACGAATTTTGGTCAATGTCACGTGTCACTCCGGCCTCTATTGAACCTCCAAGCCATCACGCAGGCCTCAAATATGCCTGATGTGTGAGTTTTGTGCCTTAAACATGTTTTAGTTCAAACACAGGTCATGACAGAGAATGGTGTGTCATGACTTGAAGACTGAAACTCACGATACAGGCCCAGATTCTGGTTGTTCAAAGGTGGACAACCGTATTTGCTGACTATCACTGCTGAAAAGTAGAGCTCTGCACCCAAAGTCAACTCAAAATCACTGTTGAAGTAATGAAAATCACACTTCAGGTTCAATTTCAGGTTTGGCATTCAAGCACATGTGGTGTCCTCATGAACCAAACTTGCCGCTCAGGTTCGGCATTTTCCTGAACCTGAACACTGAGTGCATGTCCGGTTCAGGTTCGGACTGATTTTTGAACCGAACCTTCCCACCACTAGTCATGTGTCACCCCCTGTGTTGATTTGATTGAAATAGTACAGTAAAGCCAGTCGAGGTGGCCCAGGTCATGGAGGCAGTGAATAGTGAAGGTGCAGCTGGTGCCAATGAAGAGCTGCCCAATGAGGAGGCATCAGGGACCCTGCCCCCATCCCTGCCTCGAGCACATCTTATTTCAAGAAGATGGGTAGAGGACGCAGTTAGATTCTTTCTTTGATTTACCTCGGATGTATCCTATCACCAGTATTTATTTCCATCCCTTAGACTCCTTATTTTTTCATGCTGCTATTTGTCTAGTATACCTGACCCATGGTCCTTATTCAATCTCAGTTTCCATTTGGGTAATATAGAATGTTGCGAGATTTCCTGTATCATTAATACTAATTAATTTGTTCTTGTACATAAAAAACAAGCTAAGAATGAGTAACAAAAGAAGTCAACCATCCATTATAAGTTCTGACCCACTCATCTCCATGACGATCAGAGTGTAACACAAGTGTTCCATGAAGACCATTGAAATGTAAATTGAAATGTGTCATATCGCAGGAGGGAAATACCAAGATATCCCCAAGCTTGAGGTCAAAGCAGAACCTTGTCTTGTACAGACAGAGCTGTACTCCTGTAAAGCTCCCAAAAGGAATGACAATGCAGATCTTCTTGTCCCCCTTGTCCTGATCCAGCCATGTGCAAACCCAAAGATTGACAACAAACCCGCCAAAAGGATAGCAAGGAGATGAGGCTTCAAGGGGAAGATGCTCAAAAAAAAATGCTGAGCTTGTCATACTCCTCAGGCAGGTAGTGTTTAAGCTGAGATATTTTTAGAAAGAAAGAAGTAGACAAAGACATTACAACAAGATCAGAAGAACATGCACCAATATCCACAAGAGCTCAAAGTCTGAGTATGCTTCAGCCAGTATTGTGTACTCCTCATTACTCTTCATCTCTTTTGAGTGGTGCACATTACATTGCTTGAAATTCACGCGACTGTGGTGGTCCTTCCTAATGTCATCAGGGTGTGCATCAGGAGCATCTGTGCCCAGAGAGAAGAGCATGTGGGATGAGTCAATACAAGCTTGAATTGACTCACCTTTTCCCCCATATCTTGCATACCAGGAATAGTGGCAGGATCAAAAAGTGAAAATTTCCCTCATCATTCCCTTGCTGATTACAATTTCAGAAATGCTCTGCACATGAAGGATGCAAATGGCAAGCTGCTGGTGTTGTTATTTACCATCCTCAAAGAATACCAGCAGCAACTCACTGATGCTGCCCAGTGCACTCATGCCTGCATGCCTGGTGAATCTGTCTGGGACAACTCAATGACCTACAGTATGAAAGAAGAGGTTACCCTTCAAGTATATTGCTACTTATACCCACATATTGACCTGGTTTTGTTTTACCCCCCATGTGAAGGTCATTCACCTGTAGGTATCTCATGAGCTGGAAGATCAGAGCAAACATCAGACCCATACCATCTCCTGCAAATCATCAAGGCTCTCTGCCACTGGCACGTCAATGGCTATTCCCCTCTGTGTATTGGTGAATGACTTCCTATTCTTCTTATTGACTGGTGACCTGGTTTTTTCAAATTTGCACAGCGTTTCTATCATATAGACCAGGGGTGGCTTGACACACTGAAGCTCTTCCAGAGACTTCCACACTGGGATAGTGATGCTATCCCACTCAGAAGAGTGAGGGTGGAGTTTTGGGAAACTAACCTGAGTGAGCTAATGCCTACAGAAGAGAGAAATATTCAAACTGACTGGGTTTAGATGCTGTCAAAAATATGATGGCTGACTTGTATCTCACTGAATCCAAATGACACCATTTGAAGTGCCTCATCACTGACAGGCATGGGCATGTTGCAATGGAGCTGAAGAATATGGATATAGGCACCAGAAGTGCTGCACATATGGAATATGAGTGTAATCACTTGCTGTACCATGGGCAGCCACAGACCATCTAAAAGCTTCTAGGGTAAGTCACCCGAAATTAGGAGTCATCAAATTACACCCACATTTCACCCTCCTCAAAGCAGATGCCAGTGAGAAGATGTCTTCTGAACATTGCCAAGTGATTTTTCTTCAAAGATTTAGTGCAGCAATTATAGGTAACAAGTATAGTGCCCTTGATAAAAGTGAGAATTAAGATGGTAGACCTGAATAAAAATGCTCACCCCCCATGCAGAGAAGCATTAGCTTTTTGCTGTGGTTTATCCAGTCACCAAAGGTATTTTCATGGGTGCCCAGAGCGCATTGCTTGGGTAACTCTCTATTTGTCACTCATGAAAGATGCTTGAGCTTAGCATCTGCCGTTATGCTACAGAGGATAATGAGGACCACAAGAGGTGGAGAGTATCAAATAAAGGCGCAATTCAAGACCAATTGGATGAGATTTAGCATAAGATGGAGTTCACAAACTCAGATCTCATTGGTCTGTTGTTTAATTTTGACTACAACTGATGTCATATCATGTGAGCCTGTCAGAGCAGAGCCTGGATCTTGCACCCTTGCCAATACCTCTTTGAGATCTTGGTGATGAGCCCTCCTAAATACAGACAGAAGCTGGGCCAACATTTTCCCAGCTCCCTCTGTGATTGTGGGCCCACCATCCTCATCCAAATGCCAATCCTCCTTTTCCTTCCTCACTTGCTTCCTCTGACCTGTCTGTGCATTATTCTTTCCTCTCCCCCACAGCCATCACCCAACCCCATCCCTGCAATCACCCTCCCCATTACTCCCCTGTCTGTCCTCCTGCTGCCCCTCCCCTCCTTCATAATGGTGGCATCCAGGTCAGCTGCAAGACATGTGGCCAATGTCTGCAGCAAACCCTGTACACGATGTCACCCCCATGGGGACAGTCCGGCATCCAGAGGTAGGTGGGGTTGCCACCACCATCACCTCCTCCCCTGTGCCCACCTCCTCCCACTCCACCCCAAGCTGCTCGAAGGGAGGGGATGCAGATCTTGCACCCTGTCCAGGACCTGTGCTTACTCTTCCCACTTGTCCTCCTTGTCTTCATTCTCCTTGTTGTGTCTGCATGACTCATCCTCATCCTCTTCATTGTCCTGCTCCCCACTTTCACCCTCATTAAAGTCTACAGCTCCATGCTTCCCCAGAACAGAAGTGCTCAGGGACACAACCAGCATTTCACTGTCTAAACACAACAGCAATAGAAAATGACCTTGGAATTTAATTGGCTGAACCATAGGTTTAGCTACTTACGTGTGTGGAGAAGATGGATTTTGTGCAACTTTGCTACAAGGACAAACAAAGAAATTTGTCATGAAAATTGGTCATCATCCAAAATCGCAGCAATAGGAACTTGCTCAGAGGATATTTTAAGTCCTGGAGTGGAGAATTCCACCCTCTGCATATTTCCCATTTTACTGATGTTTTATGGCTGGTGTACAATTTAAAAAGGCCCAAATCCTGTTACTTGATGTGTCATTTGCGTTTTGTGGTCCACCACGTGTCTCCGAGATTGCTCCGTCAATTGCTGAGATCAATATTTTCCCCTGCTGTGGACTTGCCGTGCCAAGATCAGGGCGGAGTTTGTGGTGAGTTTGGTTTGTCTCATACACTGTGAACACACAATCTGACCAAAATTCATGAAATATATATAGTATGAGTATGTCTTAAAGTCGGAACTCAGTACACTGTCTGGGCTGCTTTTTGAGCCCCCATTACTACAATGGTGAACTATGTACTTATTTGTTCTATTTCGAACCCCAACCCAGCACATCCTGAGTCATGTTACATTCTATGGCTTATGGGGAGGTCCTAATTCAGCTTTTCAAAACTGGTTAGAGTTTACAGGCAGGACCTATTCCACATGGCAGGCAACCTTTCCACAGCTCCCTTTATTGATACCATAATAATGGAATGTAAGTTTATCTTTCAAACTCCATCCTTAGCACAAGATCCTAAACATCTATTCAGTGCAATGGTGTGGCTGAAGTTCAACATCCAGAGTTTTCCCCATCAAGTTGAAGCCTATTTAGATAGATCTCCAACTATTCAAATGGTTTTTGTGTATTCTAATTCCCAAAGGTTCAGCCCCCCGCCTCAGAGAGGCCCAATCCCATGTCATTAGTATTGACCAAATATAGCCATACAGGAGAGATTTACTGTGAGGAGGTGTGTAACTGTCTTGCAATGTAGGTGAACTGCCAAAGGGGGACCTGTGCCGGTTTGGGAAAGAGGTTGGGGTGGTCATGGTTGGCGAGGTTGGCGAGGCTGCAGGAGACAGGAGGAAAGGGGAGGATCCAGGTAGTGACAATGATGATTGGGCCATCAGCACAGAGTGGAGGGTTGATGGGCAGCACAGGTAACACGTGCCGGCACACAGCCAGCAGAGTTTTATTATTGACAATGGTGCCACACATCAAATCAAAATTGAACCGCAACCAATCTGCCGACCATAATCAGCCAAAAGCACAAGCAGTTATCCCAGCTGCTTTGCCAACCATGATAAGTGCAGCCACGTGCTTGGTAAATGCAGTTGGTCATGAGCCTATGAAAATTATTTTTTCCACTCAACATCAGAATTTAGGACTGATCATGACCTCCACGAGTTGAGGTGTTCAAAGGGGGAAATAGGTGTTCACGCCCTTCAATAGGCATTTGTGAGCGCCTAGTGATACTAAAGTTTTAATGCAGGTAACAAACTTGTGTGGGTTGAACATATGAGAAAAAATTAATATGGGACCACAGGATGTTTTTACTGACTGGAAAACTCCAGCCTCGCTGTTGAGATGGCACACCACCAAGTATGTGTCATCTAGCTATTTTTGCACTCACAAACACATATTATAAGAGTTGCAAGGTAGTTTCTAGTAGTACTATCACTAGTACTCTGGACTTCTGTTCAGTGATACAAAGGAGGATCAGAGTGAGCTCCAAGCTGCTGATTGTAGTGTATAGATCAAGTCTAGTGTACTCCACGGGCTGCTGGTCATACACAAAGAGGAGATAAATACCCAAAAGCCCCAGAAGTCATCATTCAGAAGTTGTATCCTACAATAGAGGACCAACGACTGCACAGAGGAAGTCTTTGGAGACTTACAGAGTATTAGTGAGTGGGTTGAAGGCTAAGGGAGTCAGCTGCAGGCGGTTTACATAGGCCATAGGCCGTCCTTCCAGACTGGCATTAGGTCGCAGGGTCAATGCAAGGCCCATGGGCTATGCTGAAGCAAGCAGAAAGCAGTTACAGAGGAGAACTATGTGGAGTACACGTGGGGAGACATGTTGTGTCCCTAGTGACAAACAGAGACACATAGAGTGGAGCAATGGGATTTATTCCATTGGACCGGAGTTCTGAGTGGGATCATGGGTACAGACTGACAAGGAATGGACCTGCAGGCTCCCTTTGACAATAGCAGTATTATCCTAGAGGGCAGATTCAACTCCGCGTCCAAGAGGTTCTAGGCCTGCAGTTGCAGACGGCAGCCTGCGACACCTACCATATACCCAAATCAGGATGTGAGAACCATGTGAAGGGTTTCTCTTGGCCTGTGATGACACATCAGATACCCATGGACATCTTTTGTTTTCACTCTCTGTTTTTCACATGTAAATCTATATTCCAGTAGTATAAATAGGGCTCGAGGACCCCACAGAAGGCCAGTACACCACAACAGACATTGTTGCGGTTGTTCTCAGGCCAACTCGCGGAGAGTAGTATCTACCTCTGTTTGTAGTGTGTCTATAAATCAAAGTTTGGTTGTTGGCTCTAGTTCAGTTCAAGTTAAGAAGTTAAGCTTCATGTTGTCGACCCCGTGGGTGGTCTTCATGTATAAAAGAGAGGTTTACCTACCTGAGTGGGCTTGTTGCTTTGCATCTGCTTCGCTAGTTGCATCCGCGGTTGAGATTGCCCTCAGTAACCAACAGGAAGATCAGTTTGGTCGCCAGCAAGGTGCTTAAGCCTTGAAGTAGAGCAAAAGGTACCTGTGGCAGGTTAAGCCAAGGTCTACAACAAGAATTGCTTCTTGTGAGAGTGATTGAAAGCCGGATCTGTGACCTCAATTAGAGGATTTGCTGTTGAAACCTTACAAACTCTGCCCTGACGTAGATGAAACTATCTATTAGTCTTCCTCTCGTCTTGTATCCACCCAAAACCACATATATTACTCGTTCATTGAGGCCGCAGGGCATTGTTTTGTCCAAATCCTGCATAGTTGAAGTGCCGTGGGCATTGTTGTCAGTCAGATTAGTAAAGATTCGTTATCACATTGGGTTTCAAAACCAGTAGTCGCATACTACGACTTGGACCTGAACTCACCAAGGGAGCGCACTTGTTCTTTGGGAGTGATAGTAGTTGGTTGTGTGGTTGTTAGTTGTGGTGTTTGTTAGCATCCAACAATAGTCGCATTTCTAGCTTATAGTTAAGCACACTGTTTCACCATGATGCTCATGAACATGTCCCCACCATCCTGCACCGGTACCGGTGCGCCAGGGAAAGCGCGCGCTGCAGTGGACCCTGGGATGGGCAGTGCAGTGGGTGCAAACATGGGCGTCCCTGGCGGTGGGGCGCGCATGCCGCACAGGTACACATGGTAGCGGAGTTCCTGCAGTCGTCAAGTTAGTATCAAGGACGGAATGACATGAGTTTGAGGCAGCAATGCACCTCATGGCTCCAATACCTATACTTGGGCTGCGCCGCAATGCTCGCGAATGACTCGCGCTCGCTCCCCATGCCAACAGCCACCAACACCACGAATGTCTGCAGCAGCGGGAGGTGCATGGGATCCATAATCGCACTCACACTGCTACTGCTTGTGCTCGCGGCAGCACTCCCTCCACCGAATATCAAGGGCGCCAGAGAAGTGGATGCGGTGTGGGGAGTGGTGCAGGGATGAACAGCGGTGGGAGACCCTGTGCGGCATGCATGGCAGGATCCATGGGTAGGGCGGGCAGGGCGGTAGTGGGCGGCTCATTGCACGGTAGGACGTCAGGTAGTCTGTGATGCGTACTTCAGACTTCCTGAGTGCATCGAAAGTCAACGTGTATTCGATGACAAGAAGGGAACGGACCTCGAATGACTGTGATTGCGGGCCTGTGGCACAGGATATTTGCAGAGACATGCAGGTCTCAGCGGGTGCAGCGGGCGGTGCGCCAAACAAAGACGACATCGGGGGCCGGGGCAGACGAGAAGGAGAAACCGTGACAGATGGCAAGTCACGCCCACGTGACATGTGACGCGCTTGTTGTCGCCGATTTGGCTCGGAATTGGCCTCTTTCTTTAAACCTGTCCGTTTCTTCGTCAAACTGCAACTTGATCACAGCCGCATGGAACCGGGTTCATTCTAAACCTTGTTTCTCTGCAGTCAAAGCTGGGGACTATCTAATGCGCCAAGGGGGTACCGGCATTCAAAAAATTGCAAAAAAGTGCGCTAGGGCCGATTTTTTTCTCGCGGACCCTTGCCTGAACTACCTAACTAGGCAAACATCGTGTTTCTTCCGCCTCTCGTTTTCTGCAGCCACAGCTGGTATTTAGGGCGCTAGTTTGGATTATCCCCACCAATACCGAAGGCTCGACAGTTCGCGAATTGGTTTGTGATGAAAACGAAGAACAGTGCACCCCTGACGAGCTTCCTTCCATGGCATTTGAGTCCCTGTGGATTATGGCAGATCATCCGTTGGCAATTCAAAGGCTGTATGAATATCTGACATCGTGAAGCGGCGGATCGATTCCGCCCAGGGACATGCCAGCTTTCCACACATTGGCTTTTTTCACCTTCTCGTCTTCTGATTCGAATGCCTCAAAACCACTAGGCGCACTTTACGAGCTCCCTTCCATGGTATGCAAGTCCCTGTGGATCATGGCAGATCACCCAGTATTAATTCGAACGCCGCCTGCAGGCTTGACAGCTCGGGAAGCGGCGGTTCGACTCCGCCCGGGGATATAGACATGTGGGAAATGAGTTTTTTCTCTATCTCCTTTTGCAGCACATTATTTTTCTTTCCTATCCTTCTGCCTCAACGCGTTTCTCACCTTATCATCTCTCAGCCAGCCCGAATTCACCCTGCGGGTTGAAACTTTGCAACACATCCAGATTTTGGATCCAAAAGCACAACCAACACTTCATAAGCTCCCTTCCAAGGTGTCCAAGTCCCTGCGGATCACCCGTTAACAATTGAATGGCCCCTGGCAGGTTTGACAGTTGGGGAGATGGCGGTTCGACTCCGCCCGGAGACATTCCCTGGGTTGGCTTTCTTTTTTTTGCCTTCTCGGTATTTCGGATCGCAGGCTCCACACCTCCTCACATGCACGAAAGACCAGCAACCCTCCGCATACTTCCCTAGCTCCCTCGCCTTTGGTTCACAAGTCCCTGTGGATCGTGGCAGATCAGCCCACATCAATACGACTCTAGATCATGCTCTTTGTGTTGGGAAGCGGCGGTTCGACTCCTCCGACATATTTTTTTTTTTCTGTCTTTCTTTCTTATCCTTATTCCCACAATCCGCCCCGCAGTTCTTATCTGGTTCCCATAGAATTGCGGTGCCAGGCAACCAAGAATCATAACTTTGGCAGGTTCAACTTTGAACCTCAAATCCTTGAAATTCTCATTTCCGCTGGTTCGCATGAACCCCTCACTTGCAGCATGGATCTAGCGTCCCTTGATTCTGAACACTTCACCGGCTGTATTCCAGTCCCCGTGGATCATGGAAGATCACTCCATATCAGTTTAGTGAAAACGTCGATACTTGGGAAGCGGCGATTCGACTCCGCCCGGGTACATGAAGCGGACAAAGGTAGCGTTTTTTTTCTCTCTACCTTTATCCCCTTTCCCTTTCATCGTTCGTTTCTTATGTTCTTTCCTTGAATGCACTTCTATCGCCATCATTATGGTTTGACTCTCGTTTTCAGATCCACACATCCTCTTCCCACATCACATGGTGGAAGAAGCCGTTACACAACTACACATCTCCCCCCAGCATCCTCTCCTAACGTTCAAGTCCCTGTAGATCACGGCAGATAACCCAATATCATTGACGACTTGGGATAGAGTTGACTTGGGAAGAGGCGGTTCAACTCCGCCTGGGGACATGGACCAGATTTACAGGACTTTTTTATTTTTATTTACACAGCTTCTCTTCCTGTCTTTCCTTCTTTCTTATCCTTATTTCTATAATCCGCCCCAGAGTTCAAATCTGGTTCTCATAGAATTGCGGTGCACGAAGTAAGAATCATAATTTTGATGGGGTTGAACCTCGCATCTAGCTTCTTTGGCGTTGGAAATATTCCCACTTCCGCTAGCTATCACGAATAGGCGATAAATCCAAATCCTCACTCGCCGCGTGGATCCGCCGCCTTTATTTCCGAACACTTCATCCGCCGTATTCATCGTATTGCAGTCCCAGTGGACCGCGGAAGCGGCGAAAGTACTATTTGGGAAGCGGCGGTTCGACTCCGCCCGGGGACGTGAACGCGTGCTGAAGATGGTCTTTTCTTTCTCTACTTATATCTTTTTCCCTTGCATCCTTCCTTCGTTCCTTAGGTGCTTTCCCTCAATGCACTGCTCTTGTCACTTTGGACTCGTATTTTCGGATCCACACATCCTCTTCCCACATCACATAGTGCAAGAAACAGTGACACAACTATACATCTCCCCCAGCGTCCGCCCCAATCATTCAAGTCCTTGTGGATCGCGGCAAATCACCCAACATTAATACAGCAGAATCTACTGCGTTTGTTTGCGCTTGGACGACGGTGGTTCGACTTCGCCCCAGGACATAGATTCTCCGAAATCGCCTTTTTCTTCCCTTTTTTGACTGCTTCTCTTCCTGTCTTTCTTTCTTATCTCCTCTTTTCCATGATGTGCCCCGGAGCTCTCATCTGGTTCCCATAGAATTGAGTCTCAACACACAAAATTGGTGGGGCTTGAACTTTAAAAATCTAGCTTCATTAGGATTGGATCTCCAATATTTTCACTTACGCTAGCTCCAACGAATCTTACTTGCCGAGTGAGGGTGAATTCCCCGCCTTTTGATTCTGAAAACTTCCCTCGCTTCATTCCATGATATTCAGGTCCTTGTGGATCGCAGTAGATCACGCAACATTAATGGCAAAATTCCCGGATGCTGGGTTGCACGTGCGAAACGGCGGTTCGACTCCGCCTGTGGACATGGGACGTTGGGAGAGCACCCTTTCCATGAGCACCCTGGAGTTCTTATCTGGTTTCTATAGAATTGCGGTGCGAAGTAATAAAGATTCATAATTTTGGCACGGTTCAAACCAACTTCAAATCAACGCTCAAGTTACATAGCTTCATTGGCGTTGAAAATAATCTCATTTCCGCTGGCTCTCAACCAACCCGCATGTCGATCCGCCTTTGAGTTATAAAAAGGACGAATATTACATGAGTACTCGTAACTCCTCCGTCAGGTCAATTAATTGCCGTTGACATGCATTATCCGTATCAACTGTATGTCTTCCGTCCCTACACGCGAGCCCAATTAATAACCCACAACGCTGAGCCAATGAAAACATGCCACTAGTTGTCAAAAATGCCATGGCATTGTCGGCTAGACTAAAGCGCCTCAGCTCCCCCACAGGTTCATGCACATGGTTGGTAACCTAAAAGTCTGCCTTTTTGCGAGCTTCCGTCGAGACGGACATCAATAACCTCCTGTAGTTCAGCAGCATTTGAATGTGCTGCAGAATAGAAGAATCGGAGGGCCCTGTCAAGGTGGTAGTGCTCTTGCATATCTATGACAGTGACCACCTGAGTCGATTCTTACTGGGAGAGCTGAAACATAGTTTCGAAGACGGGCAATACCATGGATAGGATCGCTCGATAGACGTAGAAGCTCGCACCATCCGAAGATCGGAGGATTGCGTAGGCCTCAGCTGCATTAGTAAATGGGTGAGTCGGGACGAAACTTGAAGTGAATGGATATGAGTCGATGTTCTCTGGGATCGGACTCGAAATGGTGGTGCGACACTAAGATCTGCGGGTGGGTATACGTATCTAAATAGACCACGACGGGAACTTGAGAAGCATCTGACTCTGCCAAAAAATAATCCGAACATACGAGGTACGAGTAGAAATGAATATGCAAAGATATATCGAGGCCGAAGTTTCTTTCATAGTCTTATGGACCGATGAGATTCAAGGACAGCAACGAAACCAATTGTTCAACCATCGGAAATATGAAGCAAAAGCCCTCAAAGAGAACGCGCACAGATAGCTCGATAGCTTGAGGTTCCAAAAACTTAATTTCGGTCTCAAATCAGCGTAACGACGCAAAGGAACAAGTTACAATTCAGACAACAACGCAAAATCAAGACAAATTCAAGCCAGTTCGTACTACGCGGATTGATTACCCCTGCTCGGTCTCTTTAGATAGTTCGACACTATCGAACTATCATTCCCCAACACCTTAGGCGGTGGGCGTCTTCTTGTAGTATCCCTCAGAGTTGATAATGTGGTTAATGCTGCCGTCGGGCTGACGCTGCCCTCCACAGTAGCTGGCAGAGCCGATGGTGAGGACCTTTTTGTACAGCGTGCAAGTGTACTGGGGATATCCCTAATAAACATGGTCAGAGAGGGTCATATTCAAGCCAAGTGCGGAATTCACTTTTGCGTAGACGTCATGGTAGGCTATTTTATGAAGTTGAGTTTGCTGCAACAAAAAATGATGTTAAACACGTACTGTTGAAGAAGATGCATCCGGAGATTGAGTCGCACATGGCCTGGCAATCTGTTGGAAAGAAAATTTAGTCATTGAATGTACGCCTTGATAGTAGGAGAATTCACCTTCCACAATCTCTACGAGCCCATAAGTCAGATAGCTGCCGTCCTCGCAGCCACAGTCCAGGTCAAAGAAGACCCTGGTGTACGGGGGAGAGTTGTGCGGGGCCTTGGGGCAGTGGAAGAATGGGAGAATGTCCAAAAGCCCGCAAAACACCTGACGATGAGTAGGTCAGTAAGCCCATGCATCCAATCTAGGTGGGCATACCGAGTCCAAAATGGAGAAGATACCGATGGGCGCCTTGCCATTGCCATAGTACCATCCGGGATTGTGGCCTACATTCCACGGGGCAATAGGCGCCCCGTAGAAGTTCCCTGGATTGAGAGCCGCCGCAGTGGCGATCGTCTCGGTGGAGAAGTTGGCGGCCGATACGCCAGAAGCGCCAGTGGCGACGACGACAAAAGCCGAGAACAAAGTGCTGAAGCGCATGTTGGATGCAGGGAAAGTGGGTGTTTGCAGGTCTGTGTGTCTGGAGAAGTGGATGCACAACTTTCAGGGACTTGGAGGGTCAACTTTATACGATTTGTGAGCACCGAACGTTCGTATCAGAAAGTTTCAGCGATTTCATTTGAGCTGACATCTGTCCGGCACCATCGAAGATGAACGGCAGGTGGCGCGCGTTTTGGTGAACGGAAAATTCCTAGGATAACGCCTAACCCAGCATTTACGGCAAAAGTGCCAATAGTCCGTAATAAGCCGTCCGGCATGGTCGTTTCTATTATCTGAGTCTTGGTTGAGACTGCATTCGAGGGCAAAACCAAGGGAGCCAGTGTGGCGCTTTACCCCCGTATGTACGGGAAGAACACCAAATGGTTCACCAAAGCAGATTCCTCTGGCATATAAGCAATTACTCAACCATCGTCATCTTTCTACAAACTTGTCCACGAACGTCGAGCCGGAGACTCAATGAGATCCTTGCGCTTGCAATTGTCGGATGTTACGAAACGAGTCGATGCCAATTGCGATAAACAAATGCCATGAGTGTTCCAACAATGGAGGTTGGTCGGACTTTAGTGACGATGACCTTGTGCCTGAAATTCCTCGAATGAGATCGGGATAGTGGATACGGCCTTTAACTGTCTGGGTCTTGAAGCAAACCGAGAGTAGAATCACCGAGAGTTCGCCGCGCTACATAACTGTACCTTTCAGAAGTTATAACGTCCTCAAGTTCGTTTTGGCGCTAGACTAGCGGCGTTATTTGACCACCTGGTCTCACTGATTTGCTTTTCTGCTTCCAATTGAGTGATTGATTTTCTGTTTTGCCCGAAAGTGTTTCATTGACACTGTCATGCGGCATCAATCTGCCGGGGAGGTTTTGAAATGTAGTGGAGCTGACCTGACATTCACTCGCGTTGCCGCGGCAGGGATGTTTCCACCGCCATCTCTGACCAGTGATAATTGCTGTGCGTTGAAGCGACTTATTACGAGTCTCATCATTTGCGCTGTCTTGTCTACATGGTTCTGGACATGGTTGAATTTACGTAAATCAAACATTGTTCCGCAGATCAAATGCAGATGTCGTTTGGACCCCTAACTCTGGCCAGTTCGAAGTTTCATAAGATATTGAAATATTCAGGACTGAAAACTGAGTTCATGTTTGTCTCACCTCTACGTTCAATTGTCCGTACAGCATCTGATACCAACTTTGACTAAATCCAGAAAGCTCTTTAATCCCACTGCCAGGCCGTGGAGTAAATCGGCAAGTACAATTGGTTGAAACGGTGCGCCTCCTGCCCCCTCGGGAGCAATGAGAAGCAGATGGCACATACAGTGGTTTCCTAAATGAACATGTGTCAACGGAAGTAAGTACGTCGGTTTCCCCTTCCGGGAGACGTTGCCGTCTCTACGTCGCAAATTAAATACTCCCGAAACCGTCGTATTGAAAAATATGGACAGAAACAAAATTAGTTTCCAATGAAGGGCTTGTTCTCGGTGTTAGAAAGGCGTCCCACTTCTCGTCCGGTTGAACTTTTAGCTGATAGCGTCGTAAGATACACATCTCTGGCAGCCTGAACCACTTCGACGCATCGCCGTTGGGAAACTCAGGCGGTCGCTCGAACGTTCTGATATAGTCGCCGGATAGTTTGCCCTGTGTTAACCTCGGCAGTCTTGGATCAACGTTGCTTTGCATTTCTCAGGCAACTTACTCCAACTTGCTCCTGGCCTTCGTTCTAGCCGTCATGGCTCTGCGCGGGCAGTCGTGTCTTCGCTGGTGCGTTTCTCGGCGACCCTTGAGCGGCGAGACCATGCGCTCGTTACCTGCTCCACTGACCTTCTTGGATATCACCGCGCTGGCTCCCCTGGACTCCCTCCGATCACGTCTCGACCAAGACCTGGTAATAGAAACGTTGTATGCAGTGGGGCTCATGACGGTTGGTCGGACGATCTTTACCGTGTCTCCCAGATCCAGACTTCATACAACCGCCACCAGCTTTCATTTAGGTCACTGCCGAGGTCTCGAGCCGAAATCTCTTACTCTATACCTGGTTTGAAGGCAGTTGAAGATATATGGGCGTCTGAGGAACGTCATGACGCGGGCTCGAATTTCTGGGGTGCCGATCTTGAGGCAAGTGTTTTAATTCCCCTCGCACATGTGGAAGGAATGAAGGAAGTGTGTGACCCGCGGCGGTCCCATTGAAGATATGGTCTCTCCTCAGTTTCGTGATCGCCCGGAGATCCTGCAATATATCTGTGTCACGAGGTACCAGTTATGTACACGGAAATCAAATTCAGGACCAATCTCTTTCAAGGTACATACAGCTTCTAGCATTCAAGGAAGGAAAAAAAGAAGGTGTTAACCCCGATGGTCCCTAAAAGGAACTCTACCGTATATACATGTGCCAGACATAACACCCAACCCAATTGATACGACAGAATGTCGGCCAGTGATGGCGTGTCCTACGCATAGGTCGGTGTGATCGGAGAATAGATTAATATTGGGCAGTGTTATTTTATATCATCCCCTCCTAAGACGGTGACAACAGCGTAAAAATTTTGCTTCAACGGTGAAATCGTCTTGATTGTGCATTGTATTGTACCTACGACACAGTTCCCATGGACTCATTGTAGTAAATAGGACATAAGATTCGGCTCATGAAAGATTAAATTTATCACGGTACCAAAGCTATATTCCAGAGCTGTATTTTAAGTGCGCACTATCAAGGCACTATCGCCGATAGTGTCTTGGGTAATGCCCGTGGTGTGCGCGCGCCCCAGACGCACAAATTTGTGCCCAGTTGTATGCCGCAGCCGGGAGGAAAGGAATCTGGAGGCCTAATAGTAGGGAGAGGGCGAGCCGGAGACGCTCCGAGTCGTGCAGACACGGGTACAGAGCGAAACCTGCATGAACGGAATCGTGAACGCCGCGAGGCGCAGTATCGAGCGACGAAAGCCAGGATGACCACGACGGCGGGTATGAGGATGGTGAGGGCGGCATGGGATCCCAAGTGATGCAGTAGAGCAGAAGGCGTCCTCGCCGCTTTTGAGACGAGGAGCAGGGAGAAGGACGACAGGTGCTGCTGCGGTTGACATCAAACCTGGGTCGTACTACTCCATCACGACGCTCTGGAAGGTAGGACGGAAGGCCTTATAGCGCGACATGCACAATATCTTTCAGATTCGAGCATGAGTGCAGCGGGCGGCTCCGCGAATACATGCGCTCGGACCCCAAGACGACTTATACTAAGAAGTTTGTCAAACAAGAAGTGAGGCAAAACTGGGAGCATACGTTTGTCGCAAAATTCTTTAAAGATAGCTACCCTTGAACATAAGGAACGGCTCGCAAGATCGGTAATACAGGCCCAGTTGCAGTGAGTCGGGCTACTGGTCGCCGCCGACTCAGAACGGTTCTGGGGTTCGCGAAGGCGGAGACCAAGGGAGAAGAAGGTCAAGGCATGCAGGAGTGGACGCTGTGTGTTTTTCTTCGTCGCACATCGCAGCTGCAAAAGGAGGCACTCGAGGCGAGAAGATGGGGCTTGAGGCTGCCTAGTGCTTCAATCAAGGCGTATATACGGAAACCTGGAGCAGCAGCGCCCGCGCATTGAGCGGGCTCACGATACTAAGGAGAAAGGGGCCGGATCGAGGCGGGGACGCGCGGGGAGGTGGGCGAACTGGAGACGTGGGTGCAAGACCGCGGATGGAATCGTTAAGGCTGCGACGGTGCAGTACCGAGTATGGCGGGGACAGTAACAGTAATTACAGCTACGTGGCGTCTCTTCAGGGGAGCTATCGGCGCTATCGCATTCCACCACAATTTCCCGAGTGCGCACCAGCAGTAGCATTCCAGAGGCGCTCTTGCTCGATGCAGCGTTAGCGTGGGAAAAGCATGCGTCATACACTCCGACGCCGAGCCACAGCTGCTATTTAGAAGAGATCGCCAGTCAGACGAGAAGAGAGGCAAAGCCGGCAGTATACGCACTACGCCAAACGCCGCCTCCTGGATGCCGCCAAGCTCTTTGTTCTGATCTCTCTCAAGTCTCAAGATGTTGCCGCCAATAGAGCTCGAGGTGGATAGGGTGGATGCGCGCGCGCCGCGCGGTTATAAGGCACTGCGGATAGAAGAGAGATCCAGCGACACAATGAGGGGGGAGAGAGCAAGGCTCAAGCCGCATCGTCGGCCGACGATCACCGGATCGGGGTTTGAAACGCGGTCACGTGTAAACGCGAACTCGCGATAGCCGACTGCTTCTTGCGGAAAACTGCTCATTTTCAGTTCATTTAAGGTCGCCGGCTGGACATAAACCGCCAGTACAGGGCGAACTACGGAGAATTCCACCCACCAGAAGAAGCCACGAATATCATCCCTAGAATGATAATGATTGAGATCTCGCAACACCGTAGTGTTCGGCTTGCGGCGACTCCAGTTAATCTCCATTAATTTCACCAAGGGATGGAGATAATGTTCTGGGAAGTTTGGTTTTACTTCTGGTTTGCAATCACGTGGACGAGGCTAATCGCCGCACGTTGACTATCCCGCATTACAGCTGTTCCTGAAAATAATGAGACTAGTACTGGCGGGTTTTCTTTTCGATGGTTCCCAAAAAGATTCTTCCAATTTGGGGTGGGCCCCTTACTTTGAAGACCTTGCCGAAAAGTCTCCAATGAGTCCGATCACAGGGTTAGGGTTAGCCGATCATCTCTTTTTGGCACGGTCCGCCACGTCCATTTTGGGAAGCGGTCGGAAAAGAAAAAGTGAGTCTCATTATTTTCCGGAACAGCTGTAATGTTCTCCAAAATTCCTTCCATGCCTGCACCATCCTTAGTAGATAAGTATGGTGGAATACGCTCTACTCATGTCAACCACGTTAGAGGACGGGTTTTGACTAAAGGAGTGCAACAAGACACCTTGCTCGCGCTATCCTCTGCTCCTCAGCGCGCTTATAGCTCTTGCATCCATTGTCACGACCATAGAAATATGGAATTTCATTACTCCAGCCCCGAAAGCCTGAGCTGTAGCACACGATGCCCGGCACCCGTGTACATGTCCCTATTGCCAAACACGTTCAACTTCACCACGAGGCCAGGAGTTGCGGGCTTCAGCACTGCGGGTGTCCAGAGCTTTCTGAGAAAGGGGATGTGCTGCGGGAATTATAAGTCTTCCTTTCCATATGCGTCAGGTAAAAAATCGCGTCCAATGTAATTTTCCTTCGACCACTCTTTCTGCAGTGTTTCAATTGTTTTACCTTAGAAAACGCTCATGTGAGACACAAGGAATCATTTAAATCAGCTGCAAGGGCTCATGTAGTGGGAAAATTTGAACCTGCTTCTTCCGAGTCTGCATGTCTCGGCTTGCCTGCTATCAACGGCGGATGCGAGCCGCAGGACTTGCCCGCGACACCCGGCGTACATCACCAGAAATGGACCGAAGTGCCGTGATTTGATGGCATCTAATTAGACCAATCGAACTACGACTCTTCGGTATTGCACGATATCCTCGACGGGATGTCAGCTATGTTTCTCATTACCAGTGGGAAAAAAAAAAAAAGATTGGAATCTATGCCAGGGTCTTTAATTCCTTTTTTACTTCTTCTTTGTAAAAAAATTCGGTAAATAACCTAATGGGTGCTAGCACCACAGCGTGCGGTATCCCGCCCAGACTGTTCTTACAAGCCGAGGTTCCTGGAGGATTCAGAGACGTGGGCGGGGGCCCCGGGGATGATAAGTGGGCTGATTTTCAGGCATTTAAGCTCTCCCCGGATGTTCAACCCGTCACTTTCAAAATGTTCTCCACCGCCAAGATCACCGGTTTCCTTGCGAGCTTCATCTTCGTCTGCGTCAGCACAGCATCCGCAGCGGATTTGGTCTTTTTCAGTGCTCCGAGCTGTGCGGGTACCCAACTGCAAAGCGTCAACTTCACTCCTGGCCTTTATGGGTCACCAGTGGCTTTGCCTCGATTACGCGGATCATATGGGATGTACACTGAAACTGGAAGGCAGTGAGTGCAGGGGAGCACAGTGGTCGTAGCTAATATGAGTACTGTATTGTTTAAACCAAAGATTCAAGTGGCGGGTGACACCCAAATTGTAAAAACCATGATTCAAAGAGTACATAGTCATCGTTGCCAACTTCCCATCAGGCTGCTCTTAATATCTTTCGCGTTCTATATTCTACACCCCCAGCTGCTTCATTTTACCGAGTGGGCCGCAGCTTGTACACGAGATCTGCTGAAGCGGAGCTTCAGCTGGAGAGATCAGGAAAAAGATATGGAGCACGAGGGACCATCTTGAAAGGCTTTTGATGCCTGCATGAGGACCTCCGTGTCCGCAGTGAAATGCCGTGACTTCTGACTGTTCAACGTCTCATCGAGCTTGAGCACCCTGACAGCTCAAATCTGTTTCGTTGGCACATTTCGCAGACGCCCCGCAGTTCAGACGCTCCGAATTTGCAGGCGCTGTGCGAGTAAACGGGTCAAATTAGAAAGAAACCCTGTTTCGACGAGTTCGCGCCAATCGGAATTTGAGCTGAAGAAGCAACACAGCAGTTTGGTTAAAAATGGAAATGATGTAAACTTATCCAGGGGAGAAAGGCTGTTGTGTGCCTACGGACCCACGAAATGCAGCGCTGGTCCACATGGCTATCATTGTTTCAATGAATACGACCGATCACCAGTGGGATTTGACTTCAAATTGACTTAAAAGCATCCAGCTGTGACAGGAGCCATATTTAGCACTGGCATTTTTCTCTGCGTGCGCGCCGGCCCCCGCAATTGGCACTTGCAGAAGCCAACGTTGATCGCTGTGGAAATTTCCGCACATCTGCGGTAGCGCCACATTCCCTTCATACCACTTCCACAGTGCATGAGGGGCCACTTTCCCTTGAGCGCCCACACCGACCTAGTACGAAACCTTTGTTTTAGCGCTTTCGATACTTTAGGCGGGCGCCAAATTAAGTGCTGTCCAGCGCTCCAGGCACAGGATATCAAAAGTGCATGCAATGGAAACAACACAATCATTGTATCCAACCCTGGAGCAGTTGGCCAGAGTTTGGCCAGAGTGCGCAGGGGCTGACGGGTTCCCCGTAATTCTAATCAGAAACCCTGTATAGAACGCGCACGAGGAATCTCCCCGGGAGTAGGGCTTCCAACTGTTGCTGTCACGGCAATGTCAACGGCAAAAAACGGCTCACATCCAGTACCGTCGAACCGTCTCGACCGTCACGGGCGGAAGCTCTACCCCGGAGTCCATATGGGCTGTACATTTTCATTCCCCCATGTAATTGAGTCTGGATTTCCGTGGAGGACACACCAATTTGTATTGAATATCGCTCAATGCAATCGAATTGCATTGCTGCAATGACGTTGCGTCGTATTTTGGTCGGATAAAATCGTCATACGGCATGCTTCTGCTTCTTATGCCCCGGCAGCCGTTGTGCGCCGAGATGGCCCAAAATATATAACCAGTCAGCATAGCATGCTCTGCTCGGGCCGAATTCGGTTTCACTGAGCCGCGTGCTTTGGAACATTCTGCTTGTCATGTTACAGATTTCAAATGGCTGTGTTCGAGAATGCCGACACTGCGTGAAAATTATTCACCCCGGTGGGCCAGTTTTCTCGCCACGCCCAGCGCACATAGGCACACTAGGCTTGCAATGCATGCTTCGCCTGGTCACGTTGGTCACTGTGGTCCTTAAGCTGTGGCGTAGAAAGTTGTGATTGCATCTTTATATCTAGGGCAGTGTCAACGGCTTCTAAGTTCGAATACAACTTCGAGAACCGTGGAGCTGTGCGCTTGTTTTCAAGGGTGGCAGTTGAGATTCAGGAGACCTGATAGACAGATATGCGTTAACCAAGTGGTCAAGGTAAGCAAAAAGGGCGCTAAACACACCGCCAGCTCGACACCGCAGCAGAAAATAGGCACTAAACAAGCAACCAGGTTGACGCCCAAGGCATGAGAAGGGGGGCCGCAATGGAAAGTATAAATTAAGTAGATGGTTGTTCCCTGGTGTTCAGCTGCCGCACATAGGCACTACTCTTCCAATGTGTTTTCACTACATTCTTTGCATCCTCATATGGGTCTTTGCAGTCCCAGAAGTTCAAGCCGTGGTGCGAAACATTACGCTTGCTGCTGGTAGCTCGGACAACATCACGTGAATTTGTTCCTGGACAGTCTAAATATTTTTTGACTTCTCCCCATAGCCTTTTTAATGCCCCTGACTGGGGTGGCCCTGGCGGATGGCCAGGCCTCACAACAGAGAATGTCCCCTGCAACGCATCGTCTAATCTGGCCGGCAAATACAGTATTGGTCGGTTCGCTTCCGTGTCTGTGATCTTCGAAGGTAACATCTGGAGTCAAACACCTTCACCACATCATTTACCACTTCCTACATAGGCACAGCCGTTTACTTTGTGGGGTGGAACAACTCACTCAACACCAAATATGAACCCAATGGTGTATATCAAGCCTACTTGGATGGGGTGCCTGATTCATCATCAATCTCGGCCTTCATCCCTGGTGAAACCACAGAATGGTGTTGCAACATTGTCCAATATCAGAGGACGGGTCTTGTAAACACAAAACATAACCTCACAATAGCGCTGATTCCAGATTATTCTAGACTGCCATCGCTGGCAGTCAACGGGTTTATGTGAGTTTCTGTTGATCTTTGGGAGTTTCAAAATCCTGATGCAGGAAGAACAGTGTCACTGTGGATGATAACCCTGTACTATCTGTCCCACCAGCAACTATCACCAATGTCAACACTCTCTCAGCTGCTGAGAGCAGCACTTTTTCAGGCACAACTGCCATCACTCAAAGCTCTGCTTCGCAGGCACCCAGCACTTTTCAGCCTACAAATTCCACTACTGGTAGCCCTGTCCTGCTGTCAACCACCACCAATGTCAGCACTGTATCACCCACTGTGGGTAGCACTTTCCCAGAAACAAAGATCACCACTCATAGCTCTGCACCGTATAGGCAACTAGCACCTTTCAGCCCACAAATTCTACTACTGGTAGTGCTGTAGCCACCAGTGTCAGCATTGTCCCACCTCCCAGGAGCAGCACTTTCCCAGACATAACTACCATGGCTCAGAGCTCTGTTTCACAGGAAACCAGTGCTTTCCAGCCTACAAATTCCACTGCTGGTAGCTCTGTCCTGCTGTCAACTGCCACCAATGTCAGCTCTGTCCCACCTGTTGTGAGTAGCACTTTCACCGAAACAAAGATTACCACTCATAGCTCTGCACCACAGGCAACCAGCACTTTTCAGCCTAAAAATTATACTAGCTCTGTTCTATCATCAACCATCACCAAACTCAACACTGTCTCACCTGCCAAGAGCAGTACTTTTTTGGACACAACTGCCATTGCTCAAGGCTCTGCTTTGCAGACAACCAGCACTTTCCAGCCTACAACTTCTACTACAGGTGGCCCTGTCCTGCCATCAGCTACCAGTGTCAGCATTGTCCCAACCACCAGGAGCAGCACTTTCCCAGACACAACTGCCCTTTCTCTAAGCTCTGCTTTGCAGGGAGCCAGTGCACTTCAGCCTACAAATTCTACTACTGGTAGCTCTGTCCTGCCATCAACCACCATAAATGTCACCATTGTCCCACCTGCTGTGAGTAGCACTTTCCCAGAAACAAAGATTACCACTCATAGCTCTGTGTCACAGGGAAACCAGCACTTTTCAGCCTACAAATTCCACTACAGGTGGCCCTGACCCACCATCTGCCACCAGTGTCAGCATTGTCCCAACTGCCAGGAGTGGCACTTTCCCAGACACAACTGTCATTGCTCAAAGCTCTGCTTTGCAAGCAACCAGTGCACTTCAGCCTACAAATTCTACTACTGGTGGCTCTGTCCTGTCATCAACCACCACCAATGTCAGCACTGTCCCACCTGCTGTGAGTAGCACTTTCTCAGAAACAAAGATTACCACTCATAGCTCCATGTCACAGGCAAGCAGTGCTTTTCAGCCTACAAATTCCACTACTGGTGGCTCTGTCCTGCCATCAGCTACCAATGTCAACACTCTCTCAGCTGCTGAGAGCAGCACTTTTTCAGGCACAACTGCCATCACTCAAAGCTCTGCTTTGCAGGCAGCCAGTGCTTTTCAGCCTACAAATTCCACTACTACTGGTGGCTCTGTTCTGCCAACCACCACCAGTGTTAGCACCATATCACCCACTGTGGGTAATACTTTCCCAGAAACAAAGATCACCACTCATAGCTCTGCACTGCAGGCAACCAGCACCTTTCAGCCCACAAACTCTACTCCTGGTGACTCTGTCCTGCCAGCAGCCACCAGTGTCAGCATTGTCCCACCTCCCAGGAGCAGCACTTTCCTGGACATAACTACCATCACTCAGAGCTCTGCTTTGCAGGCAACCAGTGATTTTCAGTCTACAAATTCCACTACTGGTGGCTCTGTTCTGCCAACCACCACCAATATCAGCACTGTATCACCTACTGTGGGTAGCACTGTTCCAGAAACAAAGATCACTGCTCATAGCTTTGTGTCACAGGCAACCAGCACTTTTCAGCCTAAAAATTCTACTAGCTCTGTCCCACCATTAAGCATCACCAATCTTAACACTGTCTCACCTGCCAAGAGCAGTACTTTTTTGGACACAACTGCCACTCAAAGCTCTGCTTTGCAGACAACCAGCCTTTTCAGCCTACAACTTCTACTACAGGTGGCCCTGTTCTGCTATCAGCCACCAGTGTCAGCATTGTCCCACCTTCCAGGGGCAGCACTTTTCTGGACACAGCTACCATTGCTCAGAGCTCTGCTTTGCAGGCAACCAGTGATTTTCAGTCTACAAATTCCACTACTGGTGGCTCTGTTCTGCCAACCACCACCAATATCAGCACTGTATCGCCCACTGTGGGTAGCAGTGTTCCAGAAACAAAGATCACTGCTCATAGCTTTGCATCACAGGCAACCAGCACTTTTCAACCTAAAAATTCTACTAGCTCTGTTCCATCATCAGCCATCACCAATCTCAACACTGTCTCACCTGCCAAGAGCAGTACTTTTTTGGACACAACTGCCATTGCTCAAGGCTCTGCTTTGCAGACAACCAGCACTTTCCAGCCTACAACTTCTACTACAGGTGGCCCTGTCCTGCCATCAGCCACCAATGTCAGCATTGTCCCAACCGCCAGGAGCAGCACTTTCCCAGACACAACTGCCATTGCTCAAAGCTCTGCTTCACAGGCAACCAGTGCACTTCAGCCTACAAGTTCTACTACTAATGGCTCTGTCCTGCTGTCAACCACCACCAATGTCAACACTGTTCCATCTACTGTGAGTAGCACTTTCCCCAAAACAAAGATTACCACTCATAGCTCTGTGTCACAGGCAACCAGCTCTATAGTCGCTGGAATTCTAGGCTTGGTTGGTATTATAGGTGTCATCTCTCTTGCAGGCTGGGCCAGCCAAGTTATCCAAGCAAAGAAGGTAAGAAATTGATGACTTTGGTTGAGAAATAAAATCAACATTGTATTTTCATCAGGCCTCAAAACCTGGAGCTAACTCATCCAAGTCCCATGATTTCATCTTCTTTTTCCCGCCATATTTGCCTAGGCCTAAGAAAGAAAAAATAAAATCACATCAGGTCTGATAGATACTTCGAATTTCTCTGCGCAGAAGACTCAATCTGATTCTATAGATTACACTGACTCTCACGCCGTTAGACATTGAAGAAGGTTACACATATAAGGAGGTCGTTTGGCAGGTGAGCACCCTTTTTCTATTGCAGTAGCCATTCTAATGAAATGGCAGAGATTTAATATTGATGATGGGTCATCACAGTTTACTGCAAGACTGGATTATGAGTAAGTTTGGCAGGTCTACGGCGCATTTCTTCCAGCTCATTTGTGCAGTCGTGCATTTGGTACTGCAAATATTCGATCTGGCAGGGATGATATCAACGGTGTTTCTTTCTGTGACCGACCTTTATCCATCGGACATGCAAAGGTGCGACTATATCTATCAGCTTGACTCCACCTCCATTCAAGCCATTTTCTGTCCTCAACAGCCTGGCCGGATCATTCCCTTAAAAGGATCTGCATGGGCCAATCCATTAGAATTTATCATCCGGAAATACACTCGAATAACTGCAAGAAATGATAATCACTTTCCAGTGCGGATGGTGCTAGGTGACTATATTTCTGTTTGTGTCTGTGCTGCCTTTCATTAAAATATCACTACGATAGGGTCATACATCTGTGAAGGAAGTGAAGTTTCATCAACTGAGAGCTCTGGAGATGTGGTAGAAGGAGAAGTGCGGTTCCAGTCGTTCGTTGTAATGGATGATCCAATTGGGTGCGTGAATATGTGCTAAATGATACGCACACTCACTGACCACGTCGGTTTTGAACTGCAGTTATGCAGAGACATTATCGGCCAGCTTCGACTTGATCCTACGCGCCTACAAGACAAATGGTGCTGAAGGTGAGTCTTCAAAGTGAAACAGATGATCGTGGACTAACATCATATAAGTTGGCCAAATCCTTTCACCACAATACCTCAGGGATGAAGCAGTTCCTCTATTAGGAGAACGGGGCATTCGTATAAGCAAGCTTCCTAAGGTAAGAATACACCATCTGGATGGTATGTGGCTTACAAGCATTTCATAGATCACGACATGGGGTATCATTCCTAACGAGTCAGGTATCGAGCTGAAGAGGGAACGAACAGCTCGGAGAAAGTACTTCCAAGCTGAAAACTTTCCGTTCGGGTCTGGGCGATAAATGTTTCAATGACCTTTAAAACAGACTGGACGTTGATTTACCTTACACATCGGACCTGCATAAACCAATTTTTGTGCGTTGACTTAGGTTACTGCGGACTGGGTGAGCCGGGGGCCTGTTATGTATTTACTATTCGATGGTTATGTATCTTCTCTGGATTCCTCTCTCTTTTCATTTAGACAAGTAAAAAGGATAGAACATGGAAAAGAATAGTGTCCTACATGCAATATTAAACGAAAGAGACAAAAAGGTGAAAAAGGGCCGAAAAAGGGCTACTGTGAAACCCCCCGGCTCGAAGCTCCCATCTTCGTCCCCTTTTTGATCCTTGCGCTGCCCTGTGAGGCGTCGCGAACGTTTCGAGATTCAGAAAGGTGGTTTCTTCTTCATTTTTCCCTTGTCCATTTCTGTGCATTTCCATTGCACCCTGCTGTCATCCCTTAATGAAGACTGTACTTCGCGCTGCCTTCACCACAGGCACGGATCTTGCTCAGCTCTTCCCGGTAAAGGAATTTCGCTGTGCCCTCAAATCGCCAGGTAAATTCGAGGAGCTTAGCTTGAACCAATCATAGGATATCCGCCGTGTGTCTGACACCTCGTGGGCATCCTGGGATGGGTACAACGTCGAGCATTTAGCGCTCAATGCTAAGGTGGCCGACTAACCCCTCGCAGAAAATAATCCTGATGTGCGAAGTTGCGATTGTTCGCCGAATCTCGGAGGACTTGAAAATTTGCTCCGTGCTGCACTTGGTGATCGGAACGGGAGTCAAGTCGGTGCACGAAGATTTTCAACCTCAGGTAAGAATCGCACGCCAATTCATAGATGCCACGAATCAACGGTCAACCTATTACTGAACACTGAGACTAACTTGAAGCGCAAATTGCAGGTTCGCTGGCGTTGGATGTTGCGCGCTTCCCAAGTTCTTATCTGGCTCCCTCAAACTTGCGGTGCACGCGAAAATTTTCAACCTTAAACAAGAATCTTATTCATTATTCAACACAATTTGAATCAAGACTCCGTGCTGCGACTTCGCCAGCTCCCTTCCCTGACTTTCAGATCCCTGAAGAATCAATCTTTCAACACAAATTTGGTGGGGTTCAAACCACTTTGAACCTCAAATCTAGGTTCATTGGCGTTGAGTTCCAATATTCGTACTTCCGCTGCACGTGGTAAATCTAAATCCTCACTTGCAGCATGGATCCGCCACCCCTTGATTCTGAACACTTCACCCGCTGCATTCATCGCATTCCAGTCCCTGTGGATCACAGAAAGATCACTCTGTATCAATTCTGCGAAAACAAACATCTGTACTTGGGATTCGGAAGCGGCGGTCCGACTCCGCCCGGGGACACATAATGGTCTCAAGATTCTCTTTTCTTTTTTGTATTTCTGCTGCCAGTGATTGCTTCACATGCACAGAATGTAATACCACATAAATCAACACCACGCGCCGCACTTTCACGAGCTCGTTTCCCAATCGTTAAAGTCCCTATGGATCATGGCTGAGCGCTGAGCACCCAATATCAGTAAGTGGCAGTTCGACTCCGCCTGGAGACCTAAAAGTTTGCGGAAATACTCGTTTTTTTCATTCATTTCACTTCCTTCGTTCATCTTTCTTTCGTTTCTTAGGTTATTTTCCCTCAATGCACATCTCTTGTCATTATTCTCCTTCGGCTCTCATACAATTCATTCAAGGCCCTCCTATGCTCAGTCAGTAAGGTTAGTCGTAGGTCTGCATAGGCGGCTGCGCAGGCCCTGTGTATGTGAGTTCAGTGGAGTGTATGTGTCTGTGTAGCCACCTACATCCGGCTCGCCCAATATACATATCAAACATACAATGACTTGAATGGTTGGGAAGGCGCTACTCAACAAGGGGTTGGTGACCGCTGTGTTTCTTTGTATGCTTGGTTCATTGAATGTTCCTTTAATCCGCTTTGTAGGTGATCTCTGGCTCGCTCATCGTAGGCAGCATCGCAGCGACATGGTTCTAAGTGCCAGAATACAATTCCAGTCCTTAAAATATAACAAGGTACATGTCTCTACACAAAAATTGACAGTGAAAGAACGAGAACATGACAGGTGGGCGAAAAATAAAGGGGAAGGTCGGTGAAATAAACGGTAGTTCCAATTCCAGTGTAGGTTGTGTTTGTTCCTTTGGCTGTCGTATCTGCTATTCATCATCAATGTATGAAATTGCAACCGATTGCATCGGTACGCACCGGGACCTGACGGCAGTCGGAGGACTATAAACTTTGAGCGCTTAGCTGCATCTCTGTAAAGCCAGGGTCAGTTGAAAAAAGGGTGCAGAAACTGCATATAATTGCTTACGCCAGACAATGCACTGCATGTATGCCCAGCGCAGCACGGGACGCCAATCTGACAGGCGCCGCCGGTGGTCATGCACGGTCCACAGCGCTAGTAGAAGTGCGTCAATTCAGCAGCTTTATATTATGCCAATACTCACCCCATTGAGGGTATTACAGAAAAGTCCAGTGCAGCAGGCTGGGAGGCCACTGCCGCACACACCGTTGCTGGCTGAGCATGACTGTCTGGATTGCAGTCCAGCCTCGAGTTCGGAATTCGTCGGCGACGCAACAGTCGCTCCAAGGAGGCTGGCGGCGAGGGCGAGGGCGGAGAGGGCTTTGAACATCATTGTACTGGTTGTAGTGATGAGATAGTACCAGAAATTGGCTGGCTTTTATTCGAAAGCCAGCCGTCTTTCTATCACCTGATTCTAGGAGAATGAATGGTGGGAAATGAGAAGAATGTCGCCCAGGCGCCCAGACGTCATCGCCAAGCACCTAGCGAGCAGACACTGACAGGATGAAGTTCGATCTTTAGCCAATCTGACATCGCGTCGTCGGGTTAAGTAGATGAATATCTGCGCCGACCTGGCCGTTCATGACCGTATTTTCTTTAGGATGGTATGGATCAAACTGGCCGCACCGGACGAACATATGACCTGAATCCATGAATTGACAGTCAACGCTCGTAGACATTGATGTCAATACTCAGACAACTATCAGCACTCAACGACGCGGAAATTTATGTGCATCACCCTTGAGGACTCGACCCACACGGTGGACAATTCACCGGCTCCCAACCCACTGTCTTCAGTTCCTGCCTGTCATGGCAGATCTCCTGATAGTAATACCTTCACCCTGGCAGTTACCGATGATTATCGGTTTGGAGGTCGGATTCCACATTTCGGGGTCCCAAAAATTTTATCGGAACCTTCGGCCCTCCAGTCGCCTGAAATTTCATCTGAATTCTGGCTTCGATCTTTGTCGGGACTTCGGATCAGACCTTAACTTCGCCTGAAAAACACCAAAAATTCTGCAAAAATCCTCGAATTTCCCAAACAATGCGAAATGGTCTGGGAGAGTTCCATTCTCCACCGTTTGTCAATTTTCTGGCGCAGTGCGCACCAAAGGCCACCCAATTTACCATTTTGCGTCATTTTGGCTCTGCTGAACACTCGACGAGTCACCATGGGATTACTCATGGTCGGGACTCTGTATCAGACCTTCTGGCCCACCTGAGCCCATTTGTCGAGACTCCGGCACAGACCATTCAAGGACCACCTTGGAAATTTTGTCGGAACTTGGAGCCGACCTCGGAACGATACTACTCATGAGTCAAGCAGCGGAGTGTGTTTTTTTTTCTTGTTTTTCGATTGAATTTTCAGGCGTATTGGGAAATCTACCACACCACACCACGGGCTGCAGCGTACTCCATTGTTTGCATTTTTAATCAGAGGACAATGTTTGCTCGCGCGTCCATCGAATGAGAACGCGTCATGTCACGTGCGGAAACATCAGAGGCTCCTTCCTCGCGACATCCACGTCTGGAACGCGAATTCAACTGCAGCTACGGTTGAAAGGACCCGATTTCAGTCTCACGAGTGTATTTTAGTTCTTGCATCCCCGCATTCGTATCGGCACTCGGGATATTAGAGAGGTTGTGCCCATGTGACATGCCGCTTTTGGATTGTGCAAAAAGCGGCATGCTGCTTTTTTTGCCTTTTCACTCTAAATGCCATTGTGAATGTGCAATGACATTGGAGCGATGGAATTTGACTACCAGGAAGAATTTATAAAAAGCGGCATGCCGTTTTTGCACAATGCACAAAAGCGGCATGCCGCTGGGCACGACCTCTCTATTGAGGCACCTGTGATTATATGTACGCGGTGTACAGGGTTTTAATACGCTGTGGCAGTCCGATAACCCTTCCAGTTCTCATCTTCATTCTGTAAACTCACGCACGATGCACTCCGCTATTGAAATTCCAGAGATTCTGGGTCTGATTGTCTCCAAACTCGAGAACCGCGAACCTGCGGGATGCAGAGCCTTCGCCGTCTTGATGTAGACTGGTTTGTGCTAGATTTCAGAAAGACTAAGGACTTGGAAGCTCATTGGGCCTGTTCAACAGATTGAACTTCAAGTTGCGAGTGTTGAGTGTAAGACATGCGACTTGTGATACGTTCTACCGAGGTGCATCGAGCTACTGTATAACAAAGTCTGGATTTGAGAAGAGGACTAAGGGGTATGCGAGAGCGAGAAAATAGACCCTGTAAGGAATCAATATGTATGACCTGATCCCGATTCGAACAGAGACGTCCAGTTTGGTGTGTCAAGTTGGACATTCTTGCTGTTTCCCTGTGGCCTCTGGTCGTCAGTTTGGGGCTGATGCACTCGGTTTGATCCAAGCTCAGCGAGAGCTGTTCGACCATACAGGCGTAAGAGGATCCACGCCCGAGGGACTTCTCTCTGTATATTCGTTCTGGCTGGCTGTGGGGAAATTGGGCACATACGTACCGGCTCGGTGAAGGCTCAGATTACACGCCGGAAGAGATTCACTCGAAACTCACAGAAATTTAAATGTCTAGTTTCAGCTCTATCTACAACAACGTCAATATTGAGATGATCACACCAAACGTAAGGACTTACCGAATTAATATCTCCGTCAATCTTGGCCCTCAAAATCTCCAAAAAGTTCATCAGTTCCAGAAACCCATCCACCCGACAAGACGAGCAGGACCCCAGCTTCGTTAATGGCAGACTCAGTAAGTCAACGCTGTCGAGTCTGGCGGCAGGGGACCTCGAGAGTACGCCCGTTGCACCATCCAAGTACGCGGAGAACCACGCCGTGAGTGGAGCCATTGTGTTGTGAGCAAAGGTCCAATGCCCGGTGCGGGGACAGGCTATCGGGTCTGCCCAATTTGTGCAGTTCACACCGGGAATGTCCTGACAGTTTGCCCATTGGAGCGCGGCCGTCGCAGAGGCGGCGACCTTCGCGCATTCAGAATGATATTGGAGAAGAGTGTGATCTGCGGAAGGTTCAGACGTGAGCTTCAAACCGCGGCTCAAGGTTCCACTTACAGGTTTCTGCCGTCATGTATTGCAGCTGGCGAGGTCGTTCGGACTCGAATGCGCGAAGTGGTAGTTTGAGCGACTCCTTCGCAGCCTCAAGCGCTACGTCCTTCCATTGCAGGCGGCACGCAATAGAGAACACAGCGACAGGATCATCCGCGAGGTGTTCACGCAACTTCTTCTTGGCGGAGGGAACAACGAACTTGACATCATATTTCATAATGAGAGCCTCCAGGGTCTCGCGCAGATCATCCAGCGTTTGGACCACCGTGGGCTCCGCCCCGGGGTACCAAAATCTCAGAACCAAGTCCAGGATGCGAGCAGATTCAGAGACCTGCACTGTCGGAATCACAGGATCAGAGTCCGGCTGCGGGAACGCGAACATGTCTTTGAAGACGGATGAAGCCAGGGAGAGAACCAGGCGGTGGACATGGAAATCGATGCCGTCGGAAGAGCGAAGAATCACGTCCGCGCCTGCGCCGCCGTCGTCGAACGGAGAGCGCGTGATAAAACGGGGAGAACTTGGAGCTGTGGTCAAGTCTGAGTCCGAGTCGGACATGAGACTGGGATGCAAGACGTTAGTTAAGCGCCCAAAGCGGACCACCGCGTGGATCTTCGTGGGAGTTTTAGGATGCCGCCATTCGGCAATCACCACCTTGCTTGTTCTCGCATTCCTCGATGTGTCCTCGGGAGAAAAGCCGCTCTAGGAGTGATGAGCTGCTTCACCAGCTCGCTGTATACCTCATGGCCGTTCTTCAGCCAAGATGACTGGTCGACTTAATAACGGTGATGCTCATAGTACAATAATCTGACAACAATGATTCCGAATTGCAGGAATCCATGGGTATCTTTGCCAAAACCATCCAGCTTACAGAACCACGCATATATAAATTTCAGGTTTCCTGCCAATTTAAGTCCGTTCAAGCACGTTCACGCACGCCGCCTCCAGCGCCATCACACGTATCCGCTCCCTCCCCTCCTCCTTCGCCAGCTCCTCTTCGCGGCGCAACCGCCTAACGCGCTGCGCCTGCATCTCCACCTCTCCTTCCGCCCTCCGCCTCTGCTGCCGCACGATCATCGGATACGACAGCCCGCACAACGTAAACCGCAACCTCGTCGGCGCCGGCAGCTGCAGCCTGCTGCGCTCCGCGCGCGCCTCGGCCTCCATCTCCGCCGCTCTCGCTCGCAACTCGTCCTCCGCAAGCTGCCGCTCTACCAAAGCGCATTTGGCGCGCCGCCGGTCCCAGGGGAGTGATGTCTCGCCCGATGTGGAAGCGCCGCGCCATGTCGGCGGCTTGCGCCGCTTCGCGCACAAACCATCGGGGCCGCTCTGCGGTCGTGCGCACCGAGTCCTGGATCGCAAAAGACACATGCAGGGCCGGCCTGGTGATTTCTCGGACCGTATCCGCCGCAGTGGGGAGGGGCTGCTGCTGCAATGCGATGGGTGTGTTATCGAGACTCAGGGGCGCTGATGACGAGTCCGAGGGATATGAAACGAGGGAGAATGAACGTTTTGGAGACGCGGGCGAGGGAACGCTTGGGATAACCGACTCCAGAGCCGTGAAGTCGATGGGTTCCAGTGTGAGCACTTCGACCGGCGAAAGCACTACATCGACGGCTAGGGGAGCGGGAGGCGGGGTGGGGATGATGTCAGCCACCGGCGGTGCTTGGTGGGTAGGTTCAAAGGATGCGTCCTGCGCGGTCACGATGGTCGGGATCGCCCTCTCGGGGGGGTGGGTGAATCAGGGGGTGAGAGGAGAGAATAGGTCGTGTCGAGAAACTCAGTCAACGCGTTCCAAAGCGAGGCGGCCGGCGCTTCGGCTTTCACTGGCCCGGGGGCGGCGGCCTTCTGGCTTGTAGGTCGAACGAACGTAGGCGGGCGACTGAGAGTGTAAGAATACTGCAGAACGCCGTAGCGCGTCTCGACGCCCGCGAGCCCGACGCCGAGACCGATGCCCGCATGCTCCCATCGTGGGTCTTTCTTATTCGCAGCCTGTTCGATGCGGTCAGCGCAAGTGGAAGGAAAGAAGCGACATCACCCACAACTTGTTTCTTGAATGCAATTTTGGGAGAATTATAGTCTCCTTCGCTGTCCAATGGGCGGACAGGGTAGTAAACGCGACTCGGTGACTCGAAACCTGGACGCCCAGCGTCGGGAAAGGGTGAAGGGCCAAAGTGTGATGTCAAATCGAAAGCGGCAGCGGGGAGGAAAGGACTGTCCATCCAGTGGGCAGTGAGAGTGGTAGGAGAGAAAGCAAGAGGAGTAAGCATCCTGTGCGCACAGAGCAAGCGGTAAGAGCAGAAAAGAAGGATGAAGGTAGTGGTTAGAGGGAAAGAGGACGAGACAGGACAGGGGTCCTCCGTCGAATAGATCCGTCCGCGGAAGCAACTCTGAGACATACAGGGGATTCGATCATTCACCACATCGTGAGAAAAATAACTTAAGTTCGCGATTTGAGCAGACCAACTGTACATAACGCCGTTCGACGGAAGGATAGTCCTCAATATTTCGCCTGCAGCAGAAAACTCGTCGTCTACCTTGGCACCCTTGCGGATATCTTTCGAAATCTGTTTACGACGGAAGGTCTTCCGGATGTCCGCAGTCCCAATTTTCCCATGAACTTCGGACTCCTCACCCAGTTTGAATTGAACATTCTCTCTGCTCCGAAGACGGCCGTAGACGGAATATATGCCACCAACACAGGCGTCCACATATACACCCAACAGAAAGGTATAAAAGAGGCACTCGCATTTATTGAAAGAACAAACGCATCAGCGCCTCAAGTCCGAGGTTATCTCTACCGCAGATAATCAGTTAGTCATGTAAAGTCAGACCTGCAATCCGTACCCTAGTCCTCTCCCTCATCGCTGTCCGATTCATTATCCCACCGGTGATTCCAACCCAGATCTTCATCCTCCTCCTCCTCTTCCTTGATAATCGCATCGTCTAAAGAATGGCAAATCTCTGAAAATCCCCAGAACCGTGTTAGCGATGTTTCTCGAGTTTTCTAATTGAACCGTCGAACCATGAGCCCACATCCAAGGGAATGATATCAACTCGCGTTGCGTGACTTCGGAGTATTCTCCGTCTTCCGTGCCATCGTCCGATACCGCGGCCACAGAGCCCCGTCGACTTTGATTCAGCGCATCGACCCAACGAGAGCGATGTTCCTGCACATGTGTAACCTGATAGCAGGCGATGGCCCAGTTTTCGAGGCCGTTGCCGCTAGGATTCGTTTTGACGAAGCGCCGCGAGTCTCTACGAACCCGGGAGCGGAGGGAGTCCATTGCCTCCCTTACAGGACCCTGGGGATACTATTCAAACCGGGCATCTGGAGAGAGCGGACAACCTACTCGTATCGCATCGTCAGCCGCTCGTCGTCTCTTTTGGTCACTCATAATGGAAACGCCGGCGATGATTTCCGCTTCGCAGAGACAATGCCTACAAGCAGATTAGCCGGTGAGGCACGCGAGAACCTGCGGTAACGTACTGTCTCATGATACTCTCCAACTCAACATCGTACTAAACACCAATTCACGTCAAAGAAGGTCACGGGCAAAGAAATGCAACCCGACATTTTGTTTCATAATCCCGGCTGCTTGAAGATAAGCCGGGGGAACGCGCCTCGAAGTAATGCGTGTATCGATGCAGATATCCGAGGAAGGATGGTACTCCGGCGCGGGCTCGATAAGCCTATACATCATGCCAAGCACCCGAGCGCTCGGATAGCTGACATCGGGGTCCCTGCCCATGAAGTCTGGGTAGCGCACGGGACGCAGGCTGCGGAATTCTATCAGCATAGCAATGCGTAGCAGGGAAATCAACGAACCGTTGGGGGATGTGAACGGCCACACCGGATTTCGGAAAATCTACGGCGTCCGAATTGAGCTTGGCGAGTTCAAGGCAGTCTGGATGTTCCGGGCCAAGCCAATCCGCGAGGGCCTGGTGATCTGATGCTACCAGTCCTAAAACATCGCTCTTGATGAAGTCTTGGAAAGGGTTGTCAAAGGAGCAAAAGGTAATGGAGAAACCGGGACTGTACCAACTACGAAGTCACAGATGTCGGAAATCTCGACCTTATCCTTCCGTACTGGGGTAACTGGAGCATAATCCATAGGCTCCTTTACCCGGGTGATTCTGAATCCAGGATTAGTATTCGAATTCAGACCAGCGGTGCTGAACACACTGTAAGTCCTTGTCGTAAATGACAGTATAAAAATCTCCTGGAGATGTGGTTTGAGGCATGTCAGTAAGACCCGAAAGGTATTCAACACACCATCTAAATCCCCACCTGCCCAACGAAAAGCCATGGAGTCAGAAGGACGGCGCGCAGAACGTTACAACTTACCGCCAAGCCTGCAGAAAAACTTGAAACAAATCAGTTTCGCAAACGATCGTCAATGGACCCTACTTACCAGGACCAGAGAGTAATAAATTGGGGGAGTCCAACTGTCAGCATAGAAAGAAACGCGATTGGAGGGTAGGAAGCCCACATAGAAGGAAGGTCCCTCTCGGCTTTCTTCGCGCTGAAGACGAGCACATTTGTAAGGGGGAGCTCCTGGAACACAAGATGATCAACGGCCGTTACGAGCCGCGCGTCGCCGGGATGGATGCACGGTGACCGAAAAACCGTGCACTGCGATACCAGCTATCAGATTGTGATGTTATAAGGAATGTGTCGCATCCGAACCTGTCCCGTTATAACTCGGCGGGAGTTCGTCCCTGTGGGTGTGACCGCGCAATATATTTGCCCTTCTTCGAGAACGCTATCCAACTTGAGAAGATTGACTCCGGCGACAGCAAAGACAACTTACTCGTATTCATCCGCAATACCTAGATCACACTGTAAGCAAGCAAAATAATGACCCAGGTAAATGAGAAGTTGAGCATACCCATCAGATACGCCCCGTCGGAAACCATCACGCGCTGGCCTTCGTTCAACACAGATTCAAAAGAGAACGAACCGAACTGCACTTACCGCCTTGTACTTGAGATCACGCAGGAGCTGGCATTTGATGCACTTCAGAACATTCTTCAACAACAGTTGGTCCACCAGCCCCGCCTTGATCATCTTCGGCACCGGGATAAACGCGTTCCTATAGATATGTTTGGCGGGATGGCGGCTCATATCGAGCGTCTGCAGCTCAAGCTCAAGATTCTCCGCGTGCTTGATTTGTTGGATGAACAATGCAAGCAATGCATGCGTGTTCATGCCGAGCGCGGACATGATGCAGATCGCTTGACGGTTCAGGTGCGCGGGTGCAAAGCGCGAGACTTTCATGACACCGAGTCCCTTGAGGGGCGACTGGAACTTCACCATCGAGGGGCGGATACACACCTGATTGCGTTCGAGGTGCGGATGTACGGAGAGAACGCCTTTGATCCTGTACACAGCCGCTCATCAGCACGACACGTATATGGAGGAAGGAAGAACTGTACCCTCCCATGCGGATTTGAACCGCCGAAGGAGCTTTCTGGTCGCTCCCAAGTGCTCTCGCGCACATTGTCGCCAGTTCTTGGCTGCAATTGCCCACGCCGTCGGTGTAGATGCTAGGCGAAAATACCTTTATAACCAAAAAGGTAATGTGTACCGAAGCGATAGCACACTCACTAGGTGCCATGTTTGACGTCGTCCAGAGGTTCGATATCTCCTTCCACGAGGTCCACGACATGGCGGGTTGCACTGAAACAAAGACCCATGCGCGCTGCGTACTTCGCCACTAGCATGGATTTTTGAAGTGTTTAAGCCTGGCAAGAATGGAGAAGTAGAAAGAGTCACGGACCAACGTGCTCGCCCGAGAAATCCCCCATCTGTTGTCTCACGCGATCGGCCGTAAAATCTCCTTCCTCGCATACCATCCAGCACGAGTGGTCCTTGAGCTGCGACTCGCCTGCTGCCAGAAATCTATTGCGAATCGAATAAACAAGTGCATGAAAATGGTGGATGAAAATGCTGAATGGAGTTTGCTTACACGTAGTGCCTGCCCGCAACGTACACCCCATCCTTAAGTACATTTTCAATGCGCGCGAGGATACCGCCATAAGGATCAACCTCCTACGTGCAGCGCCCACACCACTTTAAGAAGAGACTGCGAAGGCGTAGCAAACACGTACGTTGGCTTCTGCGATCCGTCGCGTTATCCGGAGGCGCCCGTCCTCGTCCGCAAACCCCACGCGGATGAACCGCCCCGCGCGCATCTCTGCGGGCCACGCGCGCAGCACGCGGTTGCTCGTCTCGATCACCTCAGGGAAGAGCAGCACACGCATTGGAGTCACGACCACCCGGCGCATGGATACTCGGTCTGCGGGCAGCGAGGGCTCCCGCGCGCGCGGGGCCGGCATGTGCCGCGTCAGATCGCGAATCTGATTGTGCGCGAGCGGCCCGACGAGCGCGCGGCGCTCGAGGCGGAAGAGCGCACGCAGGACCTTGACTCGTGTGATTGGAGCTACGGGCCAGAGGTGGTGGATGATGTCGGGAACTGCGAACATGTTTGTGTAGAAGAAAAGACGGATTGTATGGTGAACGGACCTTCGTTTGGAAAAATAAGCCCCTGAGAAACTAGGCCAACAAGGAGGTAGCGTGCGTCGAAAGGGTAGGCAGCGTTCGTGAGCAGTTGGTCGATGTTTAGAGTATCGGTGCCCTTATAAGGATCCAGGCCTCTGGAGTTTCGTGCTATCGTCTGAGGCTCCGCTTCCTCCTCCACAGCGATTTTCTCCGCTCCGGGCCGTTCAAGTGCTCGTAGGCGCGAGAGTGCCACCGTGACTCGGTTGAGCTCCGACTGTCGATAGAAGAACTCGAAGCTGTAGGTCAACCACAGCCCGAACTATTAATATCGTTTTTGACAGTCAGAACGGAGATTGCATCACTGTTGAAACGGAAGGTCCGGGAAGGAATGGTTTACCTTCATCGGGGTAGACACTCGCCATCCTCGAGGCATGGTCCCTGGTGCACTGGAAAGACCTTCCTCGACGCCTTCCGGGGACCAATCAAGCTCGGTCGCACGCCGAATGCTCAGGCCTTCAACTGCATCGGGCATCCGCCGAAAATCGGCTTCGATGCGCGGCGGGCGCCGCAAATTCACCGTTAACTTTGCAGAGTGTCCTCTTTTATCGAGGCGCACAGATTGTATATCGTCAATGGGGCAGGTTGCTTGCAGAACTGGAAACTGAAATCATCGCCTGGGTCAATGTCTTTGGAGTTGGGAGAACGCACTCGGGCACTCGAAAGGTGCGTCGTCGAAGGGAATCCGAAAGAACAGTGTCTGAAAACATAAATCTGAGATGGAGGTATCTTCAAGATTACCGGAGATGCCTACCTGTTCAGCAAAATTGAAATTCACGATGGCGTGGTCGACCTCCACGCGAAATTCCTCTCTGAAAAGTGGTCCCTGAGTCGAGCCCATGGAGAAGAGATGGGGTCGGATGATAAATGCTGTATTACAGGTCAGATATCTTGGACGCCATGTATCTCTTCACATACCGGGCGGCTCTCTGGGCTTTCTCTCCGGCGGACGCAGGTCCTGTGGAACCTACAGGCAGCCTGAGTGCAAAGCATGAAGAGGGGCCGTTGAAAAACCGCACCATTTCGTCCAGGAGGGCGTTGAAGTTGTGCTCCATGGGTGTATGAACTGGGCGTGGCAGTAGACAGCCCAAAGTTTATAGGGGGTGAGACAAAGACATCAAAGTCGGGAGAAATTTGCGCGTCACACCCAGTTACGCATCAGTGATAAATTCTGTGCCGAATGATCGCCGGGAAGAGATCCTTGAGAGTAGGTTACAATCGGGAAGTCCTAGTTCGTGATTCTAATTCCGGATCATATTTCCTGCCCGCGTAAAGTCTTGTGAATGCAGAGCATCATTTTAGAACCACCACAAACAAACCACGAATTCTGTAGAAGCTGGGCTCGGAAATTGCGGAGGCTGTTATTAGTATAAAAACCGTAAGCCTAGCTGTTAGAAAAAGAGAAAAATTGACGCAGGTCAAACGGGCGTTAGAGGTAAATCCAGCGTCAACTTCGACTTTCCGACGTGGATGTCACGATGACCAGAATACATGGACAACCCAACTAGTGGGACTGAAAACGACCAGTAGTGATTAATTGGGGGCATGGTGTCGAGTGGATTCGACACTTCCTGGAAGTTTAAGAATCCTTGAAGTTTAAATTCTTGTTGTCTCGGAGATTTTCGGACCTCGGAGGTTGCCGGATCACCTCGCGCTTCTTGGGCGCTTACCTGCACATCCTCTTTGCTTCGCCTGCACACTGGACTGACTGCAGTACATACCGGCGCTCTCCGTGATGACCTGGGCGTCGCGCAATCTTCCTCCTCCTCATGATATGTTCCCGTATTCCCCGATCCCGGTGCATGCGGCAAGTCGTTCGGCAAGTGAATGCGCACTCCTGGAATTCTTCTCCTGCATATCCCGCCGACTGGCGCGAAAGATGAAACAGCTCGTCTTGCCATACACTCCTGCTTGCCGCAAAGTCCCCACAGCTTGCGCACTGGCCTTCGGCCACTATTGCATCGTCTCGTGAAAGAGCCGGAGGTTTCGCGTCCTCGGACGAGCTACTACTCCATCACAGCGAGCGAACAAGTTCTGCATGCTCTTTTGCCTTTGCTTTGTTTCACCCAAGGCGACAAAGCGTCGCACTGTCCACTTATATCCATTTCTGTCACTTCGCAACAAAAACAAAGCAAGTCACGACCCGACAACGATAATCGCAGAACTCAATGGTAAAGCTCCATCAAAGCCTGATCAAAGCGCCACTAGAAATCCACTGAAATCCGTTTCAAGCTTGATCATGGCTTCATTTCAGATTCTTCGGCCGATCGATAACATGCACATGGGAGTCGATGAGTCTGTAATACTCGGTCTGGGGTCTTTAAACTTGCTGATAGGATAACCAGGGATGCGCTTTGAGTTTCACCATTGTTCCGAAAGCGGGAATTCGGAGTCTGACTTCTCTCGCGATCGGTGGGTCAAAGCTGTTTCTAAATTAGTACGGGCTTTGACGAATTGCCGGTTTCGAAATAATGTTGGAACTCAAAGCACATTGCTGATTGTCTTGCTTCTCGCTGTCGCTTTGGTCGAACTAGATCCTATAAAACTGCAACCCGACTGAGGGACACAATATCCTGCCACAGTCTGAGCTCTGCCCATCAACCGAATCTCAACTCACTCTCCTCTTTCGCTTCGAACTATGCCACACATCCAGCGTAATGAACTTCACCGACGCAAGTCCATCACGAAGGATAGTTATCACGGAACGGTTCGTACAACGAGCTGACCATTTCGTTACCTATTCTCTAAACTTTTACTCGTAGCCTCCGGCTCCTACTGGCACGGCCTCTGCATATATCGCTGTTCGCCCGCGCAATTTCCCTTCCGAGCCCACGCCCACGGAGTATATCGCTGTTCGCCCGCGCAACTTCCCCTTCCGAGCCCACGCCCACGGAGTTCCCTTGGAATTTTGACCCCCCTCGCAATCCGCCGGCGCTGGCGCCTGCAGTGATGCCGTGGACCGTTCCCAGCCCCGAAATCGCCAATCTTCCATCAGACTGGTGGCACAACGACACCCACATCACGATTGTCAACGGAACAGGAGACCTGTGGTCCGGCGACCGGATTCCCTTCTATCCCGATCATGGCCGTTGCACTCACGGGGTGTCAATGAAGCAAGCGCGTCTTGCGACGGGAATATCTTACGGCGACACGCCACTTGGAAAAATTGTTCATCAGTTCCTGTTCAACGCCCCACACCCGATGCTTGCTATCCAAGTACGTTTAACATTAATCGTCCTATCTGTGTCGATGCACCGCTCAACCGCAGCTCGCAGTGGCCCGGCTACAATTCTATACAGGAGTCCTTCTATGAACGCAACGGACTTTGTCCGCTGAACCTAAAAGCGTCCCCTCTATTTGAACGAAAACGTTACTTTAGCGCAACTGGGTCGGGAAGTCGCAGACCATTTCTTTGAATTTTCCCAAGTGCGTTGCCTGTTCTCGATATTCTTAATTCGATTACTCATTGTGCGCAATTGACAGCTCTACGGCGAACACTGCAATCCGCACGATCCCAAGGCGCTTCTGCTTGGCCCTGGTGGCATCAGCTTTGATCGCCTTCGCTTGGTCAAGTTGTGGACCTCAACCCATGGTGCCTCGTGGAACGCCGAGGTGGCCATTGTGGATGATTACATGCACCAGTTTTGAGAGTTGTCTAGCTACCATCGACCTCCAACTCGGTATCTTTCCAATAAAAAATCTGTATCAAATGTATTCGATATTCAGAGAAATGGACATTTCGACAGAGTCTGAATCCTGATGGACGGAAAAAAGGCAGTTGTCGTGTCTGTCCGAAGCTTCAGACCCGAAAAGTCCGCCCACGGCGCTCTCTTGGCGCTTTCGAGCCGCGTCCTCAGGATCGGGATAGTATCAAGGAGTCGATTTTATCTCATGGACCAAATTTCGGCGCGTTCCCTGCGGTCCCATATCAGTCAGCTTTCTGTTCCGTCTCAGCCATCTCTCGTGGTTGGGCTGATGGCAATCTCCAACATGAACGCCGGGACGGCGCTCAGATCAATGCATTTCCCAGTATCACAATGCGGCTGTAAAGATAAGACCCCACTGATCGTACCTATAACTAGGGAGGAAATTTGCGGCTCGAATTACGGCGGTAAAATGCAAAATATCTACTCGCATGAGAAACCCGAGACTTCCAAGATCGGTCCTTGTCCGTGCCAAAAAAAGCGCAACATCAAGACCAAAATTTCGCAGAAATTTTTGAATGGGCCACGGTGGAATATCCGGTAAAGCCTGCAACCTACCCACCTGCCCGAGAAACCCGAGACTTCGATGATCGGTGTTTGGCGCCCGTGTCACGAAGGCTCTTGGTAAAAAATTAGAATACTGACTGAGAACGAAATTTAATGCTCATAGTCTTTAACGAAAATAAACATCTGGCTTATACTCTACTGCCACATCCTAAAGTCTCCTCGCTCCTCTTGAATGTCTTGTAAGTATCCCACATCGAAGAACGCACGTTCGGCCGCAAATGCACAATGCCAGAAAGCCGTCTTCTGAGATTCAGGTTCCACACAACGTAAAAGTACGAATTACCGTCGGCCCTATCGAAACATCGTGGCCTTGTCAGCTTGGTTTGTATCCCACTGGAGGTGGGAACGTCTCAAACATTCTCCGCTCACGCGGGGAGGCCTGCGACATTTGGTGTTCCGGCCAGAAACCTCTAGAACAGCTCTGAAAGGAAGAGTCATGCTGGTGTGACGAGGCCATGTTTTGTTTTGGTTCGGTTAAGTGCTCCCGGGCCATGATCGACACATATGCTACGTAGGTTGCACGGCATACGGCCTCCTGTTGCAAGCGAAGTCTTCGGACGATTTGTTGAGCCGACGGCACTGCTCAAGCACCTGATTGAGAAAATGCCATGTTCGGAGTCGACCAAGAGTCGGTAGCCATTTGAGAGTCGACTTTGCTCACGCATAGAACCAGACGAACTTCACAGAAATCATATAATTCATCTCATGAATTTTTTCGGCAATGCCAAAACATTCCTGCATCAAATCACATTTCTTGTCTTGCCTAAGAATGATTAGCAACCTTAGTTAGGTGGCCCGAGAAGTATCGGAATACGATCAACGTCGATCTCGGCATTTTAGAACGCCATCACTTCCTTTTGCATGTTGATGACCGGCGCCGTTCGAACTGGTGTTTAATTTGGCTACGAATATATACACTTCGTCGCTGAGGATTGCAAAATTAGCACCTCCACCTGGCCTATCTCCAGTCCATATGAGCGCCGCGCGAAACAATTTATTTCCCACCGAGAAGGGCACCAGTATTCCAATGGTCCGGCTCGGCATATTTTTAAAGTTATCGTGCTGACAGGTCCACCCATAGTCTTGTGCAGAGTGTCAAAGGCACGTTTTTTGTTCCTAAATTGTATTCTCTAACAAGAATATCAGGCAGAAGGTCAAGTGCGATAAAAAAATTCCTTGTGGATCGTGCCGTACGCGTTATCCTGGATCCACCACTGAAAAATCCTAACCCAGCTAGTCCGCAGAGGTTGTGCAAGTATCTGTCCTGCAGGTCAGTCGAACATCCATTCTTCCGTGCTATCTAATCCGTTACATATCCAGGAACATTGCTCTCGATCGGTCGGGGGAAACGGTAGTGTTGATTTTTCATTGTAAACTTTCAATTAATGTTCACCAGTTCTGTGATGTCTCGCGTTCCTGAGCTCAATGGTGTCATCATCGAAATGGGAGAGCGGATACGACAGTTGGAACACGCCATTGCAGACACACGGCGAACTCCCTCGTGTCACCCTCTATGGTCGACTGCTCCTCGACCTCCGGCGGCATGTACACCGGTACCCGCAGGCGAACCCCTTGGCTCCTTTGTTCTCAACGAGGAAGGAAATGCTTTGTATTTTGGTCCCACGGGTGGGGTTGAGGTATGTGGTACCGACGACACACGCTTTCTTCTCAAACTTCGGTCAGGCCTTGTGTTCTGTGCGGATTCATATTGGCACGAAGACTAAATCCGTCTAAGTTCTCCTCAGTTAGATGCTGCATCATACAGCAGATTTTCTGAATGCCGGCGTTCTTCCTTCACGGGCGTAACAGGATTATTTCCCTTCTCGTCTGACCGACCTCCAAAGTGGGACTCAGATTTATCTCTCGAACAATTGATGCCACATCTTCCGCTGGAGGCACGGGCCTGGCATCTATGTGAGGTCTATTATCGGAACGCGTGCTGGAGTGGGATGCCTATCACACAATCGGAGACCGTTGAACTCCTGAACCTTGTCTACCACAGTATTAGATGCGAAGAACAATCCCCAGACACTACTCAGCAAGTTGCCATAATTTTCCTCGTTTTTGCGCTCGGAGCTTTGGTGGACCTCAATATTCCTCCCAGCAGTTCGGAAGCCGACCATTATTTCGAGTTGGCATGTGTTGCCATGTCCATCAAATCCGTAGTATTCGAAGAAACAACAGTGGCAACAGTTCAGGCTCTCGCATTGATGGCATCCTATTACACCCACGGCGGCCGCAGATTCAGCATGGAAGTAGGATGGGCAACAATCTCTCTAGCTTCCAGCCTCTCGCAAATGGTCGGTTCAGTTTCGCGATGTTTCCCCACGCGTTTGATATCAACTCAAAATCAACCAGCTCGGCCTACGTACTTTCTTGTTTCTTTCCCTGTCTTACCTGGTCTGACTGGTTCCGTGAAATTAGATTGCGGAAGTCCCGATTCAAAGGTACCACCAAAATTATCCGACCGACGCCGGGTCAGTGGTCTATTGCATTTGTAGGATGCTCATGCTCAAGCATCATGGATAGGCTTTATTCTGGGAAACGTTTTCACTGGAGGCCTTGAACGTATAAATATATCTTGTTATCCCTTACAGCTGCTAATTATTTCAAGGGACACAACGTTGGTCGCCCTATGGGAATCTCTCGTTCCATCATAAGCTGTCCATACCCACCCGACGAGTGCCCTGAAACACAACCGTTCGTGAAGATATTCCCAGGATGTTTGTGATTCTATCTTTCTCACGTTCTGAGCTCATGTTCTTGAATGAGACCGAGAGGCGCGCTGGAAATATATTAAAGATGTAGCCAATTATTCAACGCAATTCGGACGATTCTGACTTACTGTGTTAATTTAGGTGGTAGCGCCCATCATGGAAACCTTTCTGGCGACAACCAAACCCAGCTACGAAACTATCTTGAACATGGACCTGATGGTTAGGAAATACTTGCAATCAGCTCCCTTCAAAAGGTTTTCCAATTTTCGAGGACGAGCCTCCCTTCTCATACATTCAGCGGCATTTGACGCCTCTTTGCGCAAAGCACAGTAAGATGTCAAATGTCGCCAGTTGCGCAATTCACTGACGGTTCATTGTGTTTTTGGAGTGTTGTTGTCCATACATCGTGGCTCATTTGTCGAGGCTATGCGAGATAATCTTGAGAATCCTCTGTTAAGCTCATATTCCGCCTCATTTCTTGCGGCATATCGAAGTGCTGCGGAGATTATTGAGGCCCAGGTTCAAAATTTTACCACCCATTCATTGCTATTCGCTCGATGGTATGGCTCAATGTGTCTTCATGAACAAGTTGGTTGATGTTTCGCGCTAGGTATGGGATCTGGACAAGTTGTAAGTCCCAACAGTACATTTACGGAGAGGAAATACTCATTTCCAAGGGAGTGATTAAAGCAGCTGTACGCCTTCCACATTTTGGTTTCAATTGTCAAGTGATTTGACCACTAGGTAGATCATCGTGGGGACGGTCGCAATCAGATATCCCAGTTCGAAAATGGACACTCACCCTCACGCCATCGTCGAATTCATGACTGCAATAGACATCGTCGAAAAGGCTGCGGTCTCTTGTACACGGGCGCGAAGCGGCCTGGTATGTCAAGCCAACTATATTTCGCGATTCTTCTATAATCAATCGTGTAGGCAATCCTTCAAGGCGTTCGAGAGAAAGCCCTTGCGGTTCATGCACGGTACTCCAACCATCTTCTGATTCCGCCTTACACCGTCGACCCCGTAAGCGAACGGTATCTGGAGATATTTGGGGGCAGTGCACGTTTCGCTGCAAACATGGTTTTGAAGCGTGGGTCCCAGAGAGGGGTCACCCGTCTTCCTATCGAGCGGGATCCAGCGCCGTCGGCGGCACAGACTGAAGGGCTGGAAGACGGCCACCGAGACCTTGGCTATTTCCACACCGCGATTTCGCTCATAGAGGCGGCGCCAGCCTCAGGTGTTGAAGATTCTGAACATCTGCGCTGTCTGTTTTCATCCCCGCAAAGCTCAGCCATGTTCATCAGTTCTGATGATCCTCTTCAACATACGCAGTCCTGGGATGATCTTCTACAGAGTTTATAGGACTAAAATCAGGCTGCGGTCGTCAGGCTAGATACTGCTCATAGTCCACCTACCGTTGAAAAATTATTTGGGCGCCGAACTTATCATGCATAATCCGGAAAGTTGAAAGTTCGCACTGGAAATTGCATTAGTTGATGAAGAGCTGCCATGCATAGCGCATGGCTGGGGCATTTGCGTTGCAGAATGCTTGAACGTTGCTCGTCGTGTCGGGATTCCTTTACATCAGCTGTCCTTTAGGAATGAAGCAATGTTTGCCCACGGTGAATTTCTTGCCCATCTCATGGGCTGTTAACGCTGGATGTTAAGGTTCACAGTGGGCGAAGAGGAAGTTATTACAGATCACCAGAATCAACCCCGCCAAGGTTCAGGGGAGACAGATTCGCTCACCGAATCTCCCAAGGTACCCATATCTTGCCCTGCCCAAAAGCAGAAAAATTGTCGAGCTCCGGATAGATCTACCTGGGTGCTGGGGATTTTGGAAGTTCTATTGGCCATGATTACAACATGACAGTGGCTTTCAGAACCAACGTCTGTTGTAACCCAGACACTTTATATTCGTTGAGTCGTAGAATAGGGGCGCTCAATTCTTGGCTCGTCCGGCTCGTCCCATGAATAAATAATAATTAATTGATCGAATCAATCAAAATTTTAAACTCCGCCCGGCCCGTGGACGCGTCGCGTCTCTTTCACCACAAATGACCCGTACGACGAAGACACAAATCCAATCGGACATTCTACATCTTGCAGAAACTCTATTGGCAGCTTCGACTCTCTTGGAGGATGACCCTGATGACCCTGATCTCTTCGGGATGAACGAGGAAGACACGGAGTGTTTCAGTGACGATATCTCGGATGTACTAGATCTTGCGGCGTTAAATTGGGTGGAACTGGCGCAATACATGGCTGGTGACGGCTCGCGGGGAACCTACGATCAGATCGCCAAGTCTAAGGACTTTTTTGGGATTTGCCTTAGAGCCCCTGATCGTGAATTTCGACACATGTTCCGGTTGGTCCAACCTTTCATTCTATAATTTCAGTGTAGCTTAATTTATTTTTAGTGTTGGACGAGACCTGTTTGATTACTTAGTCCAGGTGCTTGCTCCAAATCCGATATTTCTGTCGAAAGGGCGACGTCCCCAACGCCATGTTAAGTATCAGCTCGGATGCTTCCTGATACGCTATGGATCCATTGGGTCGGATACCATAGGCACTGCACAGAAGCTTTCCATAGGCTTTGGGACAGTTTTTCTCTACTGCCGCAGGGTCACCCGTGCAATTCGAGAATTGCGAACACAATTTGTCGGGTGGCCAACTGCGGAACGTAAAACTGTGATAAGACGGGATATCAAGGACCGTTCTGGTTTTGCAAAGTGTCTAGGAGCTGGAGATGGGTCCCTTATTCGCTTTTGTGAGGTGCCAAGAGAGGATGGTCACTTGTTCCAATCACGCAAGAAGTTCTTTGGTGTAAGTGTTGCAATCAATGGGACGACCTCGTACTGAAAATACTGCAAGACGAACATGCAGGCCACCTGTGATCACGAGAAAAGATTCACGTCCTTTGAGCTTGGGTGGCCTGGCGCAGTGACAGATTCAAAGATCTGGAAGAACTCGGATATCTGGCAGCGGCGGCATCTGTATTTCGAAAACAATGAATATATCCTGGTGGACAAAGGTATGTGGACGACAATTATCCCTTGCTGACAGTAATTTTAATCCAATAGGTTATCCCTCATCCCCGTATACAGTCCGACCTTTTGACGAGCCTGAAATTGCGGCCGCAACAGCAGAAGACAAAGGACGTATGCGTGCTTTTAATCACCGCCTTTCCTCTGTGCGCATTGTAATTGAGCATGCATTTGGCCTTCTCAAAGGACGCTTCCCATCGCTGAGAGGAATGGGAGCTCATAATTCTGTTCAGGACATGTACAGAGTAATCGAGGCACTGATAATCTTGCATAACATTGCAATTGATTTCAAGGACAAGCCCGATGAACGGTGGTGCATGGACGAAAACCCCGATGACCAGGAGGACGAAAATGATGCAGATGATCATCCGCTTGTCCAAGACGTCCTAGGACCTGCCCAAGTGCCGGCGTATGAGACTGCTGAATGGTTGAAGGAGCGGGGACGCATGAAAAGGCTGGCGATCCTCAACCTCTTGTTCTAGATATGAAACAAAAAAGACAATTTGATAAAGTAGAAATAAATGATATGTACGAAGTATAAGAGTAATAGGTATAGCTCTTGCGACCAAGCCTAGTATAGTTAGATGCTCTTGATGTAAATTACTGGAAGAGTGTAAGAAGATAGGCATTTGCCGCATTTTTCACCTCTGGCGTTGCTCCCTCCATCTCCAGTACAGTATGCGCCATCTCAACCTTCCCCTTCTGAGTGTCAATCTCAACTCGCTTCTTCTCCAGCTCTAGCTTCGCCTTGTCCAAATCAAGCTTGTCCTCCATCGCCTTTGCTTTCTTCTCTTCAGATGCAATCTTGATCTTCATGAATTCCGCCATATTACCGAGCGAGTTGCTGGTCTGAGTACGGAATCGGGATGCGGGGGTGAACTTGGGCTCGGAAACGATGGCAGCAGGTTTTCTAGAAGCGGGGGTCCTCGGTGCCGGCGACGTCTTGCGATCCTCGTCAAGGAGGAGAGGATCAATGTTGCCATAACTTTGATCGTCATCATCCTCGTCGGCGTCGGACAGCGCAGAGGCTGAGTTGCGCACCACTGGGCGGGAAACCTTCGCGTTTGCACCAAGACTGAGAAGGAATGAGCACAGAAGTTCTAGAAATGATCAAACAAGTTACCGCTCATTGAAAAGGTCACGCCATCCGTTTTGTTCCCAGGTTTCGATCACCTCAGCTTTGAGGGTTCCAATAGGCAGACCTGCCTTGCGCGCACCCTCCAGTTTGTGTTTAAGAATAGCGGTGGGATCATCGGAGTCAGGATCTCCTCCGCCATTCCCGGTGAAGGACTCAAAAGCGAGGATATACCCGAATGTAGCAAGCGATCGCTGATAAAGCGAGCGCACAGCTTTCATGGTACGTTCGTTATGAAAGAGCTCCTCAGACGCCTGGAGGAGCGAAGGTGGAGAAGATAAAATGTATGTAACACACCCGCTTGTATACGTGCTTCGGATTCTTCTTGTGCTGATCGAATCGGTAGTCACTCTCGGGACCCAGAAGCCACTTGAAAAAACTGGTCTTCTCGGTCGTTGACCACTGCGTACGGCCGCCATCGTCGATCTCGCTGTCGCTGTCAAAAGTTTCGATGGAAGTCGTGTCCTTGTTGGGCTCGTTCTCCTGCTCCTTCTTATTTTGCTTACGGTGGGAGCCTTTAGATTTTGTTTTGACCGCTTTAGCTGCTGCCTTCGCCGCCGGGCGTCCAACAGCGTTGGCCTGCGCTGTAGTTTTCTTGTTACCCAAGGGTGGACGCCCACGCCCGCGCTTCTTCGGAGATGGCGTCTTTGAAGCGCGCTTTTTCGAGGGAGATGGGGTCCTTGAGGCGTGTGGCGTGGGCTGCACGATTGCTGAATCCGGTCCCGGCATATATGTGGCGTCGTCGGGCGGATATGTCGGGTGCTGGTATGTCGGGCCAACGTGCCCAGGCGGAACCCAATAGAACTGGGGATTCGGAGGAAAGTTATACTGCCAAAAGGACGCGTCAATTTGTAAAGCTGGTCCTAAGATGCCCTGACACGCACCTGAAGCCCGGGATCCATTGGAAGTCGCGTCGCGTCGCCTTACGTAGCGTGTCAAACCGGTGCAATTGAGCTGTCGGAGCTGTCGGAGCCTGTCAATCGACTGTCAGAATAACGTTGAAAGTGTTGCGCACCGTCGGGATGAGGTAAATCGGTCTAAGGGCGGGCACCGGACGTCGCGAGAGAAAGTGTAAAGAGAGACGCGTCCGGGGGCCGGGCGGAGTTTTAAATTTTGATTGATTCAATCAATTAATTATTATTTATTCATGGGACGAGCCGGACGAGCCAAGAATTGAGCGCCCCTATTCTACGACTCAACGAATATAAAGTGTCTGGGTTACAACAGACGTTGGTTCTGAAAAGCCACTGTCATGTTGTAATCATGGCCAATAGAAGAGTGTTCTTCGCGTAACTTGGCGCATCCCCACACTCGTTATCGAGGTTAGAAGATATCTATGATTTAATTGGGTTCGCCTCTAACCGCTCAAATTGAACGAAGTCGATCTTTTCAGGTGTCCATGAGGTCTTTTAGACCGCTCAAACTTTCACAGAACTTGACTGTCCACGTACATGTGGCTGAGAGCATTATATTCATGGAAATAAATAAGGAATATGCTGGAGAGCCCGTTCGATTCGAACCCGAGGCCTGAGCCATGATCCACCTCGGACCCATTCCCTTCTTTCCTGGCCTCGCACCCGGGCCGTATAACAAACCGAAGCATGAGGTTCAATTGTTATAGCGTCTGTTTATAGGAGACTACCCGGGCTGGTAGAAATGTGTGCAGTGTAGTTACATCCAACGATCACGCGTAGGACCGACGGTAACTGACCACATCAATAACGTATCAACAACGCGTTGCGAAGGACGACTTGCCTAGCTAGGAACCGATGTAGTAGACGGAATTGTATCGTACGTTAAAATATTTCGCAATCAAGACCATCATAATCCTCGAACTTAGGCCCAGAAGATGGAGACAGTGCTTGCCAAGTTCGCCAGACGAAGTACTTGGGAGTTATGCACCTCTATAACTCTATAATTTATTTTCCACATCAGTCTTTTGACATTTTGATTGTGTCATTTCACTTTTTTTTTCGCGTTTTCGCGTTGTGGTACCGAATTGACTTCTCTTTTGCACGACGTGTAGGCAAGGATTGAGATCAAGACAATGCCTAGGGGTTGTCATGGTCGTAGGCAGTCCAAGGAGGCAGTGATCATCTGCTCCAAAGTTATTTAACTAAACTTTCCGGCATTGTCGGCCAACTGTCGGGAGGATATACAAATCTCCCAACACAGATATATTGCAAAAGCATAAGATTCAGATCAAACACGGAATATTTCCATCAATGTGCAGCCTTTGAATTGTGTCAAAATCGGTACTTACCATCTTGGAATGTACGGTGCGTCGACGAAGACTGTTTCGGCAGAGGGCCCGTGGCAGCACCCCGCTATTTTCATCTTTTCTGTAACCACCACCTCCCCGGACCCCAGTGCACTGCCCAACGGGATGAAAAGCGCGTCCAAAGGGCCCCCGATACCGACGGAGGATCAAAACACACGCTCGTGGACCGAGAATACCTTGGCAGCTTGTCGCCTTTAGTTAAGGGAATTTCGTAGCTGCGTACGTGGTCTCCGCGGCGTGCGGGCAGATTTTACTGTTCAGACGCCGGAAAAAACTAGGATTATTCTTCTGCTTACATCACTTGCAACGCAGCCAAATTCCTTCCGAACTTGTGTGTCCGACTCACCATTTAATTATTTAGTCACTTCGGCGCCGTCATTGCCTGAATCCAGCTCCGTCGAACTCGCGACCGACGCGGCATTCCATGTAGGTGATCTCAATTGGGACTTTGATGTCCCTATCGGTTCCTCAAGTCTCGAGAGCCCGAATATCGGCGGTTTATTTACTGTACAGGATGTTCCCGACGGCGTGCTCTCGACATTTGACCCCGCTCTCATGGGCCTAGCTACAGACAGCCGGAACACCCTAATTGCTTCGAATTCCTTTGAATTCCGGCGTATCCAGCGTAGATCATCTCGACGATTTCTTGACCATGTATGGTTTTGCGGATTCTTCTACTGACATCGACACACTATGGAACCCGGCTTCGCTTCCGCAGGGCCATCGGACCTGCTGATGCTTCCTCCCCCTCCACCGGAGTCACCACCAGCCCCCTCTCCCGCTCTCGAACAGACAGCAGGATCGGCCCGGGTTCGAGTGCCCCCAAATCACTGGTTCATGGTGTGCTCGAAAAGTGGTTGATGAAGCAAATATTCTATATTCAACCCAGAATTCCCACCAAACAGTTCGCAGAAGATGACGGCTCAACACTAAGGAAACGCAAAGTACGTACTCCGACTCCCTATCGCACTCTGTATTTTGAGTCGCTGTGGTCTCCAGTGCATGTCGCTTAGATTTTATTACGGCTCTACTTTAATAAATTGAACTTGCTATTGAATCGTTGTCTGAAAAGTGGAATTGGTTCCCTTTGGTCACTATTGCATTTGCATTGGGTCTTCTTGTGATGGCGTTGTGGCGAGTTAAGTCGCTGATAGATAAACGTGCTCGCTACATTTGTTGTTTCTCGCAGGCAGACTGGTGACGAGTCTAGCTGATAGATGCCGTCTTATGCCGACACAGGCCGTGCGGCAAACTCCGTAAGCCGGTGCATTCGCTGTCGATTGTAGAATGTACTGAATGTTTTGGAAAGTACGGAACATTCCCGGTAAATGTGCCGGGCTTGTCTCAATGTCCCGTGCATTTGATGGAATGTTCAGTGTTTGGGATGTATGGGTGTCGGGAGTTTCGTTCGTTCGTCCCGAATTGTCGGTGCGGTGTGTTGTTTTACCGCATTTTACGCGTTTTATAGTGTTAAAAGTCTGATGTTTTAAATATATCTTCTATAGCCACCAATTTTCGTGGCGGTAGCGCCGGACTGACTTCCAACTTACTGTAGTAGTGAGTGACGGGCCAGGACGTGGAAGACAGGGTTGTGGCCGTGACACTAGTAAGAGCAGAGATGGCAAGGAAACAAAAACAGATTGCGCTCGTCGTCCAGCACAATGCGGAACCTCGGAACCTAGAGCATGACAGTGAGAGTAGAGGCAAATGGATGTACGACGTCTACTACGGTTACATATGGGTATGTTCCCAGGAGACTTTTTTCCGATGACCATCCCACGCTGTACACATCCCAGACATCCTACGCCCACTCGCAGGCGTGCCACACTCCAGTGGAATCACCATGATCGCCGTCACGATTATGAGCACGCCCGTCGCCGCAAGGAAGCCGATCGTCATTTTCTTCTTCCTGCTGGTGCTTGTGTCCTTCAAGTTGGGGCAAAGGTGCGCTTGCTAGTGGGGGTAGGATGTCAGGGATGTGTACGGCGTGGGATGGTCATCAGGAAAAAGTCTCCTGGGAACATACCCATATGTAATCGTAGTAGACGTCGTAGCAACTTGAAGGCTGTAGACTGCCCCCTTGTTAATAGCACCATGTACACCTCCGTTTTGGAGAGCTACGTCCATTTTATGAAAAAGAGCCGCCGAAAAGTTTACGATGATTCATTGAATAAATTATACAGTCTCAAACCCAGAAGCGCAACACTAGCAAACAACCTAACCACGACACACCTTCTGTTCCGTCCAGCCATACCCCCCCTGTTTTCAAGGTCGTGGAGTTCGATGGGACACATCACGAGCTTCAAATCTCGCTCCATCGCCCGATAATGCCGCTTTACCGGGAATTTTAGCTGAGTTGAGACAAATTTGGGACATTGACGGGTACGCAGAGGCTTTCATGAGCCACTATTGATATATACATTATTGTATTGTATTATATATCCATATATCTATGATATGACCGATTTCTAACTCTCCGAGAGTTCAAATGGTTCGGCCTGACAATCTTCCACCTTGGCCGTCTGTCCTCTAAAGGTTCTGACACACATCCTGGACTCACAGTCATGCTCAGCAGCAGCCCTGCGCTGACCCTTGGGCCCTGGTAGCCTTCCTATATGCATGGAGAGAGGTATTGGTGTTGAGTGGCTCAGTGTCGCGTCGAGATCAGGGGTTCAAGTTGTTTGGTAGTGTTGCGCCTCTATGTTATTTGGCCAAAACGGGCCAATCCAATCTTTGCCCCTCAAACTCGTGCAAAACAACCGATTTCTACACGGTTTTTTGGCTCATCCAACAGAACGGTTCAGTATCCGCTATCCTACCACAAAAAACTAGCAAGAAAAGCCTGTTTTTAATAAATCAATGGCCAAAAACACTAAAAGTTGCGCTTCTGGGTTTGAGACTGTATGGAATTTACCTTGAAAATCTGCGTGAGCGTCAAGGTCAAAAGTTGGTCGGTTGGTGCGTCAAATGGCTGTCGGCTGAGAAAGCCGCGGTGTACGTGGGATCAGCATCCAAAAGCGGGCTTTAAGCGGCTGGTTGACATGTGGGATTGCCCGAGGTCGAATCGACGTCGCACCCACGTCCAGCTGTTGTCGGGTGGTTGACGCCGGCCTGCAATGAAAATCCATGTGACACTTTTCTTTCTCAGCCATCACAAAGGTACGCGGACCCGCTATGTTTGGCAAGCTCGGGTCGCAGTCGGCGGTGTGGGCTGTACAGAAGAAGCTCTATACAGCGAGGTACGAGCGTTCGTATAGAGCGTCTGTCTACGAGAGACTAGATTGCTTCTCTATTTCTCCTCTAGCTCTACCGCGGCGAGTCGGGAGATTGCAACCATGAGCTCGGCTACGGGGGAATGGAGAAGTCCAGGGACTGTAGTGTACAAAGTGCCTGTACACTCAGATACTTCCTGGGCCCCGGCGTTCCTAAGCGAGACCGTGCCGTGTAATTCTACCTACCTACCTACCTACCTGCGGACTGTCATTGCTGCGATTCCCCTTCAGATAACGGCTTTATGCAAGGAGATATCTCTGTCCATCCTTCCATTGGTGAAGAAACAAATTAGATTTCTTGTGTGTACCTCATTTCGAGCTGACGATTCACAGATCTTGCGCCTCTCCAAAATAATGAAATGGCTACCCCGGAACACCTAACCTCGGCTGGACCGATTCAATTGGGCAGCGTGTCTTCTTCACTGCAGGCAACCCAGAAACCGATCCTTTGGCTGAGTCCCTTGCACGCGCGCTTCGATTGGACCCACCGACATAAAATTGACGTCGGCTCGTTTTGGACAAATCGATGTAAATCAGGCACCTATCTCATGTTCTCAGTCACACAGTGGCAAATCCGGCCCGAAATGGTGGTGTAGCTCGGCCTGGCGGCTTTGTATAACGAAATTTGTTCTTGTAGCTACAAGCGAGTGATCTATAGCTCTTGTAGTCGCATAGCCTTCTAGTGCTATCAAGTCCCCACTGCACATTGTAGTCCTCGATACCCTCCATGCATTTGAGGATACACATTTAAATTTGCTTGGATTTGCCATTCCGATGGGTGGCTCTGCGTACGGAATGCATATGCAAAGGTCAAAGGTCAGAAATCAACAAATTAGAGCATCTTTCACAGATTTCCACAGAACTCCTAATTACTGAATGACAAGCCTGTCAAGCTACCCAACTGAACGGTGGGAGCAGCCTTAGCTAGGCTAGCGAAAAAAGCGAGAGAAGTCAAAGAAAATTTGGGAAACATTTTCTGAATGTTGTACTCACCATTTTGAGAGCCTTATATAGCCAGCTCAGGACTGCAAACCGATTAAACGTCAAACGTGAACCAGAAATGGGCCTCGCTTGAATCCAAGGCTTGAATGGATGACCGTGCGTGATCTGGTCAACCAGTCTACCATCAGCGCGATCAATTTTGATCTGTGTGAGCTCTCAAATTTCTCTCTGCGACTTCCACGTTCTTCAAGTTCCACTGCTGGATCGAGTCCAACCGCTATTGAACACATTCAATAAAACTCCAAAATTATCGTGGGGCTTCTCATGCTATAGTCATCTCTCTCGAGGCACTCGCTCAAAATATATCCCTCGGTCTCATGCGCGGCCAGCGATGTCAGCGGAACAGGTCCTCGGCGCTTGTCGACAGAATCAACCGTCAACAAGACACACCAGATACTTTCTTTGAGCTCTTTTCTCTTGCTCTTTCTCCGCACTGGGGACCGAAGGTATCATGTCGACCATGAATCTCCAGAAGGATTATTCGCTGTTGGAAGCTAAGAAAGAATGCGAACCTGGAATCTTTTTTTTTTTTTTTTTTTTTTTTTTTTTTTTTGGTGGAGCGAAAAGAGAGCGTGCACACTGATCTCATCAGGTCACCCCTCGCACTGGTTTCAGGAAAGATCCCGCATTTTACCTACTCAGCCCCCTGGGGAGATGCACTTACACACGCCCATCAACAGGCAGTGTGGGACTCGGTAGGTGTCGCTAGCAACTAGCGATTCCGTCCCGGAGGACGGAATTTACCTATACCCACTAAAACCCCAGACTGCCAGATCCAATTATCTGGCAGGTTTTTGTTGTCCATCAGGACACCGTCCCAGGTCCATAGGACTTTCCTTATATCTAAGGCTCTGTTTCCATATCGCGACCTATCTGTTAGCAATTGATCCATTTTCAATCGCATATTCATGCAGCTCACCCATCTGTTGTGGATCTCAGCTTCAGTGTGTTTACGGCTGCCAATTACTCTTTCGTTTCTTACTTTCCAAATCAGGTAAGCAGATTCAGATACTATGATTCGGAAGAGTCTCGAAGCATGCGGCATCTTCTTGCCTTTTGAGTTCTTAAACTCCGCGATGCCGCAGCCCAGAATCAAGCCTAAAAGTCATTTTCGGCATTTTCTGGTACTTTTTTTCCCACAGTTGGCCACATAGATGCCAAATCAAATCTTGTCCTGAAGCCGTGCATTCAACAAGGATATGTTCCATTGATTCATCGACATGGCAATCATGGCAGGTTGCCCACTGTTTGTATCCGGGTATATTTAACCAGTGAGCTCCGCATTTATATGATCCATGAAGAGATCTCCAAAAATAGTCACGAATTGAACGCGAAATATCTCTATCCCGGATAGACTTCCAGATCTGTTCATCAGAGGGAACGCTCTTGTGACCGTTCAGATCTTTTACAGCATACCGTGTAATGTCAAGCATAACTTGTGTTTTGATACGCTCGACACTGGGTTTTGTAGCTCTAATTGCCCGGTAAAATAATGCCTGACTGGTTTTAGCGAGACTGACTCCCTGTAATTGATAACGAGGCGACACATCGGATAATAGATCATCTGGGTCCACAATGTTCTCCTCGGGGTAATCTGAAATTGCATTCTTTGCAAGTTCTAACGCTTTCAATAGTTTCTGTCGGTCACTCGTGGTCTCAACTTCACAGAAGGTAGTCTTTGTTCCTCGCATACGGAGAGCAGCTATGATTGCCATGAAAAGGGTTCTGTCCTTTTCACCTATCCACCCGTCTGATTCAGACTCGGCCATATCTATAGTAAGTTTACGAATCAAGTACCTCGAATTCAATCGAAAATTCAAGATTGTACTAACAGATGTACTTTGAATTATGTGCAGAATGGCGGCCAACTGACCACTGTTACGGCTCGCCAGACTTGGCGGAACTCCAACCGGTCTGTTTCTCACGTCATCAGGAGCAATCCAGACTCCCCCACCGGCTTCATAATCACCATCTTTATCGAGGTTAAATGTTCCGGCAATATAAACTATTATATTTGGTTGAATATCCATTTGGATAGGGTTAATCTGGTTTGCAGGTCGTTTATGCCTGGGCTTAGTTACGAATGCACGGAAGGCAAGGGATAGATCTTTTTCCACAGTTATATTTTGGTCGAAAATGACTGGTTTCTTCTCTCGAAATGCTGACAGGTTTTCGGACTTTTCTTCAGAGGTCAAAGCGAGATTGGGTTGGTTAAGTCTGCATCGAGGATCCCATTTTGGGTGCATGCAGTCCATGATTTTTCTTGCCTCTTCTTGACATAAGAAAGGTTTCGTGCACCCTAGGATTCTGTCATTCTTGCACACGCTACAAGCACAATTAAGTCTCCGGTAATGTGATCGGTTTAGGTCTTCCCGGCGGACCATATCCCATACATCTCTAACCGTGTATATTTCATGAGTCTTTCGAAGGCATTTTGAAGCTTTCGAGTTGTTCAATTTGCGAACCTGGAATCTGGATATGCGATGGCAAGCCCTGCGTCTAGAATATGTCATTTTAGATAGAAATCACGGCCTCGTGCGCGGCAGTTGAATGATACCTAGCTTGGTAGCAAATCATTGTTGAATTTAGATCTTTCACTGCGTTCCACGATTCAGACTTTGTGCCTGAGATTTGCCAACGTGGTTTATCCTCTGCAACGGGAATTTTGAGAGCCCTCCGCTTCTTCAGAGTCTTAACACCCGGTACTTCCTTCAAAGCTGAAACGCACCTCGCTCCCGCCACTCAATTGTTATCTTGTCATCCCATTTATGGCTTGATGAAGGTCTCTGTATATTCGCGATGAATGCGACCTCCGTACGAGCTTCGCCTAGCCCGTTATTTAAAATGAGCGCTGATTTGCCAACGTGGTTTATCCTCTGCAACAGGAATTTTGAGAGCCCTCCGCTTCTTCAGAATCTTAACACCCGGCATTTCCTTCAAAGCTGAAACGCACCTCGCTCCCGCCACTCAATTGCTATCATGTCATCCCATTTATGGCTTGATGAAGTCTCTGTATATTCGCAATGAACGCGACCTCCGTATGAACCTCGCCTTGCCTGTCAATGCAAATGAGCACTGATACATTTATGGTTCTCTATCCGGTATCTCCATTTTCCGGTTAATGTTCAAATCGGTGCCGTCCGTTTTCGGCCAATCATATTTTTGTTAACGAAGCTCACCCAAACAAGGCATCTTATACACGTCATACGTGTATACGTCATTACTCGTATACTTAAGATTTAGTGCCCAATTCGTTTGGGCATGTTTGTGCACATCCCCTTCGAGCGTCCCCGTTTTGCTGCCTCTGCTCTGAGGCTGTATTTCCAGGGCTTGGCCTTATCTTCTATCCCACCGAATTCCCCTTTTGGCCATACTGCTGTGCTGTCTATTTTAGGTGACGTTTGGCGATGTAACTATGAGATCTCAATTTCACACCGGCTTGAGGTGACGAATGCGTGCCGCGGACCCTTCCCTCAAATCTTCAACTGCGGGGTTCGGAAATCCGCATTAACAACTGATCTCCCGAACATTGTTGATGGCCAGGAACTCGGAAGCCTCTTACCTGCACGTGAACCTCACTTTCCCCCTGCTCCGAGGGCAGTGTCTCGAAATCGTTGTTCGCGCTCTGCGATCATCGCAACCACAGGAATGGCGCCAACTTTCCGTTTTCATTTCAGTATTGTAAATTGGTCTTTCAATTCCAATACTTTGATCTATTTTTCATTTTTTGGTCCATGTTGCCGAAGCGAAGCGTAGGCATAGCTTGTACGTGTTTAAAAAATCCATCTATGCTTACCTAGGGTGTCCTAGTTATGTATTTTTGAAGGCATTCGCAGTTTCTCACTGGCGCGATTGCGATATGCACGGGATGTGTTCAATAGTCAGTTTTTGCTAGATACACTGTGACTCATGGCTGGATCTTTACTACACCAGTGCACTTGGGGGAAGAAGGCCGTCACGAGTCGTGCGGCAGAAAACTCATACTTATCACCGTCACGCACAATCACATTTCGAATGTCTAATAATTTGGAAATCTTATGGCAAAGTCGAATCAACTAATTTCCGATATTGTTTCAGCCTCTTTCATTCCGAATTTCGCACTTTAGGTTTCGAATTGTTTTTAGCCTGCCCAGATAATATTTCGGAATTGCAACGACAATTCCGCTTGCTCGCGTATGACTCTGTGATACTCAGATGGTCAGAGTCAGGGCGAATGCCGTTATGTTGGCTTAAATTTACTCGCGTATGACACTGTGATACTCAGATGGTCAGTGTCAGGGCGAATGCTGTTATGCAGGATTGACAGAAAGCCTCATATTTCCAATAACAAGGACTTCCGAAGTCGCAGCACTCAACACCGACCGATCTCCTCGTCTTGGCCGCGCTTGTGTATATTTAGAAGCTTTTCATTCTGGCCGTATGAACATCCTAGAGCTCATTTCAGGAGTTTTCGAGGACGACTGGTTACAACCTCCATTTTTCTACACACAGTCGCATTAAACGCGTTTGTGCTATCGACGCTGTCTACAACATTCATCTGATCTCCGCTCGACATTTTCTGTCTTTGTGAGTTATTACTGATGTACGAACGCCGCCCCTGGACTTTACGCGCCCGCCACGCCGCCGTCGCAGTATGTGCCTTGCCCGCGAGAGTTCACCACATTTTTGGTGTATCCTAATCTCTATAAAAGCCAGTTATGCATTGCATCTTTCTCTCAGAACCGGAAATCCCAGCTCTCTCGCCAAAGATGTTTTCTGTCAAATTCATCCTCACTGCACTTGCCTTCGCTGCCGTAGCCATCGCGGCGCCAAAGGCCCAGGTATGGGATTCATTTTCATTGGAACTTTCGATCCGTGACTGAAATGAGCTCGCAGCCCAAGTCCGCGAGTATCACAGTTTGCACTAGCACGAAGCTGGCAGGAACCTGCGTCGCCTTGTCCGTCACTTCGGATGAATGCATCAATTTCACCGGCGGGCTCGCTCTCCTCAACAAGGAGATCGAATCGGCCCAAATTCCCGGAGGAATGGCCTGCACTTTCTTCGAGTAAGGCATCTCACTTTCAGCCATGCATTATGAGCCTGATTATGCGCCGTAGGGACTTCGGGTGCCAAGAGGAAGGAAACAGGAAACACGACGCCGCGGAGCTGACTGGCGATACAGGTACATATAAGAACTTGAACAAAGTCCAGGCGCTTTCTGGAAAACAGGGTTTTAACGACGAGACGAGTTCGATCAGCTGCTCGGTTCTTTGAATTGAGTATTGGCGGTTACCTAGTGTCAATATTAGTACCGTTACTTCAAATTAATGGTTGGTTCGTGAGAATTCGATACAAGCACTCTGAAGCAGACTAGTGACTGCCTGTCTATGAAGGCAAGCCTGTCAATAGACAGACCAGTCGAACTGAGTTTAAATCCCGCGTCATATCCGTGTCGATTTGAACGGAATAGTACAATATTCTCTATACGAGTATTCGGTACTTAGGCCTCCCTCAGAACCGAGCCTAAATTTAACCCTGAGAAACTAGATCGGATGGCTGAGCCAAGCGGTTGTTTGCCGGCACAAGTTGTGTTAGCCGATCACCAAGCATCGTAGTCACCGTTCTCAGTGCTTCAGCCATTTCTCAATTTGAAGCTTGAAGCACGATCCTCTAGTGCTAAGCTACATATCTGCACGCCTCAGTACTCTTTCACCCGATTTTCCTTTGTTCTTCTCATGAAACATAAGCCACTCGGATAATTTCAACGGCCAGCAGCGAGATGTAGATGGCGTCTGCTCGCTCCCCTAACCTCTCTTCTCTGCGAGGTGAAACATCGTCCATAATATTACATTCGTGACTATTTACTTATTATATAGTAGGTTTGGCCCGTCATTAAGCTGCAAGACTCAGGCCTCAGGCCTTGTCCGCGACAAAGATTCTGGTGTCTGGGTCAATCACTTCCGTCTTCGCACCCTCTATTAGGCCTCTCCTTCTGGATGTCGCCGCCGTCACGCGCTTTAAGACATGCGAGGACGAAGGGCTCATGAATATCCCGTCCTCTCGAGTTCGGGCTCTTCAAATGGATCGGGGGATACCAGCAGCGTCCCATTCCGCGTGAGCTGCGCCAGTTCCTCGGGCCTTCCAATCTCAGAATCGCGCAAATATTGTGCAGTACGCCGTCCTTCTTCCGTCGGCGTAGGGTCTAGCCGTTAACGGGATGACACCGGGTAGATCTTGAGCGGAATCGGTTCACATTTGGAGGGTGGGTCGAGGGGGTTGGTATGTACCTGCTTGCTCGAGATCGGGCCGGTGGGGGCCGAGTTTATGCTTTCCTTTGCCGCGTCGTTCTGAGGTTCAGAATGGGTGGCGATGTCCTGGCCCGGGGGATCATCCAAATACGCGTAGAAAGAGCGGCTGTAATGGAATACGGACGCACGGATCAAGATGAGCCTAGCTTAAGCCGGTGATTTCGAGCGCTGTGTGTGCTGAAGTTACACAAGTAGTTGTCTTCCTACTTCCCTGCCGAAACAGGTTTGACGCCCAGATATTTTGGGTAATCGGTCACCAGTATTGTATGTCTCCGCTTTCCCATTTCTCTCCTTGTTCGCAACTTGAAAATTAAATTCCTTCGCAGAGCTATAGAACATAAACAATGATTTTACAAAACGTTCAGTGTTCAATTGTGCATCATACACGCTCCCCGATCTTTTCACCACGAGATCGTCGTCCCCTCATTCAAATCGATCGTCAAACCCGTCAGTATCAGTTCCTGCTGGGCGCTATTATATGCGAACTCTTGCACCGCCGTCCCGCCCACCGACACCGACGTTGGCTTCGTTTCGACGCCCAAAATCGTCACTTGCACCAGCTTCTGCACGACCTCGAACTCCCTTTCGCTCGTGATCGTGACGCTGCTTTTGCTAGCCTGGAATGTGACGGTGGTGCTAGGCCCGGGCGGATCGGAGAGACCGTCATCGATGTACGCTGTGCTAAACGCAGATCCGTCAGGGGACTGCGCGACAAGCAGCGCAAAGGGTCCCTGTCGGGTCTCCTCAACTGTATACGCGGGTGATGCATGGAGTAGGAGGGCTGCACCGTCGCGGATATGGACGTTGATGTGCCCCAGCGGCGCAGACAAGGTCGTGTTGGCCCCCCACCGTCGCGTTTATCACATCGTGAGTGTACCAGTCCCGCCAGATAGTCTTTCCTCGTCCAGGGAAAATTCCTAGGAGATCCTTGTCAGCCCTAATTCCTTGAGATGAGATGAGTATGAAGGCGACCAACCGTCGACGGTGGATACGTTTGAAGTCAAGACCGGTGTCACGAGAATGTCACGACCGACGAGGAACTGGCGGTCAACCGCGAAGAGCTCCGCCTCATCTGGGAACTCCCAGAACAGTGCACGAACTGGGGGGCGTTCCGTTCGTCGACGCATTGGCAAACAGCGTGTACTGACGGCGGAAAGATGTGAGCTCTACAACTCCTCTCCTCGTAGACAGAAACTGCTCACCCAATACGGCAGCAACGAATATCTCACCGCGATCGCGACTATCGACGCGTTTGTCACACTCTCCCATATAAAGGGCTCCTGTGAAGTCGCGCCCTTCGTATTGTGATTCCTGTAGAAAGGCGCAAATGCTGAGAGCTGCATCCAGCGATTACACAGCTCCTCGGTCGTGTCCTCGTTGAACCCGCACGTGTCCGCACCGACGAACGGGATCTGAAATATCTGGAACTGCAGAATACCCTGGATGGACCAGTACATATATTCCCACCTGCTAAAGTTGTCGCCCAGCTTTAAACCAAGACTCAAAAAAGACTCGAAAGTGGCAAGAATAACCATACTTACCCAATGCCCAGTCCACTTCCCCGCTGAGGGGAACGTTGATCGACTGATGATGAACGGCCGCTGACCCGGGAGAATCGACTGAAGCGCTTTGTGCGTTGCCATTTCCTCCGTCAAGCCCCACATATTGTGCACGTCCAGCTCCGCGTACCCGCCAAAGTGCGTCGCATTCGGCGACAGGGTGCTGACCGCGAGACGGCCGTTGCCTGCAACAACCACCGAGTGAGTCCTACTCGCCGATATCGCCGGTTTATATGGCGGAAGAACACTGCAACATACCGTTATGAATCGCATACGGCGGGTTGTTGATATCTATCCCGGTCTGATTGCCCGCGCCGATCCCCCGCGCACTCAGTCCACTCCCGTCCGCTTTTGCGTTGCTGACGTCGAGTTCGGAGCCACTAGGTCCCACATTAGTTTGAATGAAGGGAAATGGATTGATGTGGCGGGTAGAACTCACCATGAGCCCTCGCAGAAAGAGGAGATTTCGTTCATATCCAGCCAAATTCCTGCACGCAGGGCAATTACTTTCAGTAACATCTGCGTGGCACTTAAGTTACTCGGCACGCACCGCTGAATTCAACCCCCTGTTTGAGACCAATTCTTCAACGCTTCCGTCCACCAAGCGAGAGTGTTCGGGGGCAAACCAGTCTGGGAAGACCTAGGAAGGCAGACATGGAAGGAAGCACTGTTGGGCATCCAATTGGAAGTAATGTTAATGAAAGAGTCACCGTGAACCTGGAGCAATTGTAAGCAAGCCGCGCACAAGAAGTGAATAAAACAATTACCCAGGCCAGACTTGTCCTACGTAGTCCGTCCCGTCGGGATTCTTGATCCATACGTCCCTGTTGAGGACGTCAAAAAGAAATTATGTTCTATAGCTCGAAAAGCGGCCATGGGTAGGGGGCTTACAATTCAATGCCCTTGAGGTACGGCTCATACTGGAAAATGCTCAGTCGGAACAAAACAGCCACGAAAGACACGCACGAAATCGGTGCTGTTGGCCTGCGTGGCGATGCCGGCGTCGACGATTGAAATATCTGCGTTCAATTCTGAGCAATGGTTTGGGACAAACAGACGCAAACTCAACAGTGCTGGCTATTTTGGTGCTAAAATCCCCGTCGCCCGAATCGAGATCTAATTGCACAAGAACTCACCAGTTGATTTATGAATTCAGTCACTTCGTCAAGTGGAAAAGTTATAGGGTCGGTCGTAAAATCTCTGAACGCGTGGAACAGATCGATGTCGGTCCACTGCGTCTCCAACGGGATATTTGCATCCCGCATCCTCTGTACCACTCCCTTCGTGTCGTTAATACTGGTGTACCCAAAGCGGCAGAGATGGAACCCGAAGCCCCAGTATGGCTGCCAGGTGGGCTTGCCGACGATGGAAGAATATTGTTCGATGACAGACACCGGGGTAGGTCCAGAGAGGAAATAAAGAGAGATGATGCCCCCGATGAGTCGGTATTGGATGAGGGATGTAAGAGAGGAGGGAGGCGTGAGGAGAAGAATGTCGGCTGCGGCTGGGCTAAGAGGTGGTTGTTACTCAGGATGAGATGGGGAAGAAAGGAGCAAAGGAGTTACGGACGCACCTTAGTAAGAAGACACCGTGTGTCTGCGATGTGTTGGTTGTGCTATTGAACCGGTGCTCGACGTAAACGGGATGACTGCCATAGCTGCAGCGGAGATCTGTCAGAGATCCTCCCAGCTAAAACGAAACTTCCACTCACATATTTTGATCAGTGGGATCTGCACTGTCTCGCGCTGGGGAAACTCAGCCATCTACAATAAAAACAGATGGAAGCAGAAAACCCTTACCCCAGTCAGTTTGGATCGTGCCAACACCTCCGTTCGTTCCTACATCTCGTCGAAGTCCGCTACTCGCCACGACTTCTCCAAGACCATAGATATTGGCGTCAAGGGGAAGCGCCGACGTGAGTTGCAAATATTGGTCCTCAAACACCAGGGGGAAACCATCCAGCGCAGTCGATTTATCCCCCTGAATTACCGGAGCGATCGGAGTTGCAGGCAAAGAAGACTCCCTGGTATCAAATAGAGGGGTAGCATCCGGTTCAGAACGACGGGTAATCCAGAACGCAAACGGTGAGTGCTCGTAATTGAAGACCAGATCCGAGTTGTCGGCGGTACTCGAGCCCGATGCCCCCGGGCGCGCAATGACGGACTCGGGGACCGTGAACTGCGAATTTGCAGTGTCGAAGATGTCCACATGCAGCCTTTCTCTGTTTGAATATCCGACACACGGGAGAATTCGCAGATGCGTACCTGCTTTGCGTCTCGTAATTGACCTGAATCGTGAGGCTGGCGATGTCCGCCCCGAAGGCGTTGCATGCAGGACCTGCGAGATCGAGCTTGGCGGTGAGCCCAGTCTGCGTCTCGGACACATCGCTGAGGATGTACCCGGGACAAGTGGAGACGTTGAAGGAGTGGGTGATGCTCGTTGTCGCCTGCTGACGGCGGGCCTCGTGGCCGCCAATGCCGGTGCTGAATGCGCTGCCTGCGGCGAGAAGCAACGCCAAGCTACTTAGGCTCAGATGAAACATTGTGGACGAGCGGCGCCTTGGAACGCTGGTGATTTATAAGATCGTACGCCATAGAGAAGAGGTTTCAAGAAGGAAGGATGATTGACCAATGGAAGACCGTGGATGAAATAAATAGGTGGTGAGGACGCGGGAGCGGAGGCCCGTCCACCTACGTATACCTAGTCACGATCCTTGACAAATTTCGTCAGACGAACGCGCGCGAAGCCACACACGACAACACGGCACGCGAACGCCCAAAACTTCTTACTTCCCGCGCAGCGTACTTATTGTAACAATAGATCGGAAGAAGGAAGGGCTGGGTGAAGGGCGTCTTCATCCCAAAATCGGTGTGCAGGCGTCCAGTGAGAAGAGTAAAGGCTGGACGTGCCCTAACCTAGCTGAATCAGATCAGAATGCCGTGCGTCAGGGTGGAGCGGGAAGGCAGTATACAGTCTCATGCGACCCGACCTGCATGTGTGTATGCTTCTATCATTCTCACCCCCGGTGCTGTGACACTGCGAGATCCGGAAGCTCAGAAGCTCAAGGTCAACGCGAATTGGGGGTGGTACAGGTGACTGGCAGGTGGACCTAGATGCGCAGATGCACCGAACCCAGGCTCGATATCCACGCCATGAAGATGGGACGTCCGGGCAAATCCACTCATTGCGCGATGCAAGTCCGAGTGGACAATTACGGTAAGCATGGCTGAGCGCACGCCGCCGCGCCGCCGCGGTGGTGAAACGATGCATACGCCCCGGAGCCTAGAAGTCGTTGGATAGAGCGCATCTCAGATTCATCAAAGGGGTGTGAGGAACGCGGCGTGTTGGCCTTGAACCTGGTGTATTGAAGCAATTTAAGACAGCCAGCGTGATGGTGGTGTGGAAGAAACCGGAGAAAGGTGGCGGTGCCTAGTGATCGGCAACAAAAATCCCATACTGGCGGTTTCGGCCGAATCGGACTGCCGAACAAAGTTGAAAATATTGGCAGTCTTGTCGCAGAGACGAACGTATGAAAATCATCGCATGTGGCGTACGCTCATCTAATCTTTTCACTGCGTATCAATTTTGCTGCCTACACATTGCACCTTCAAGACCGTCAATTCAATTCCTCATAGTTCCTGTTCTTTTCTTTGTATTCCGGCAACGTCGCTCTATTACCGGTAGTCTTCTCTCCCTTCGCTTCTCTGCTGGTCCCCTCCATCCTTAATTCTGAAAATAAATGGTCAACTCCCCGCGCGCTACTTAGCTGTGTGGAACAGTGTGGTTGTTTATGAACTTGAAAGTTGAAATAAATCTCATCGCCTCCTCCCAGTTCAACTTGGTTTCTCGCTCATGCCCTCTTTGAAGTTCACAGACTTCCCTTTGCTGCCGTTTACTGAACATTCGATATCCGTTTTTTTATCTCGGTTTGGCCTTCAGAGCCTCGGCCGCGAGCGCTCCGAGCCATGTTACCAACTTGACCTTTCTCCGGCCAGCATTTAGGTTTTCCAACAGGCGCAGCGCCGCCTTGAGATTGGATGGGACGCTCAGAAGCGGAGATTCGTTAGATTTGAATGAAATTCTACAGTAGTACTGTACACATGGAAAATGAAAGGATGATATTCAATATACTAATTATGGCCAGACCAGACCTTTGTCTGGCCATTCTGGCCTCAAAATGGCGGGTATGGTATGAAGACAGCTACGGTGGCTGAGCACATGACACAGCCACTGTTTCGAGGGCCAGAACAGCTAGGGAAATATATATTCGGCCTCGGTTTCTGAAGTAGCCTCCTTCTTAAGGTGTGAGTGTCGATCTCTTCTAGCTCGATTGGACCAAGGTGTGAACTCGCTGCACACTAAGCACTCTCAGTCTTGACGACCTACTCTTGACCTATTACCACTTTCAGTCTGTCATATCCCTTGCTTGCGACCTATCTTTGCCGGTTTCTTACCAGTGAGAACTTGAAGGGGAAAGTCATGAAGTAAGATCTCGATCTTTCTTAGTCGACCCGGCGGGTTCCTGTCGTAAGAGGACATTGTCTTTCCGAGACACGATATCAGGTGCGTGAATGTGTCTTTCCAGCAAAAACATCAGCCAACGACATTGCTGTATACTCAGGGACGATAGCTCAATTCTACGGCGCGTGAAAATTGGGTCCTCATCCGTCCTAACAAGGCTAGGTTTTTTATCTTTTGCTTTGCGCCGCCCGGCGATGATATACTGGTCATCCTGCTTCCTACTCTATCCACTGGCGTTGTTGGTGGGCTAGGCGTTCCTTTCTCTTCATTCCTACCTCAGATATTATATTCTCCTACTGCCTTGCTTACTATAGTAGCACATCGGCTCCATCTCGATGCTGATCATTCATTTTCAGATTTACATGTCCTCTTGGCCGCCATCTGGACCGCCGACCCAGTGCCTGATAAACGCGCTCGCCCGTTACTGAATGCGAGCGCGACGTCCCTGATCAACGTACGTGCACCGCCAATTGAGTAAGTCGATGTACATGTGTTCAAGTTGCCATGAAGTGAGTCTGGTGACTGGTCTTGATCACCTTTTCAGTCTGTTCTGATTGACCTTTGAATCTCCAGATCCATTATGCATGTACTTTGTTGGCCATTCAATTCTGATCCAAATGCTTTCAAAGCTTCATTACTATGGATGTACTCTGGGAGGTAAGTCAGTGTTCTCAGATTTAGTCTCGCCGTTACTATGCCCGTATACTTCGAGGTATGTTCTTGTTTCAACTTCAATGGCTTGGGCTTGTCATTCACTGTCAAGCTTCTTGAACTAACAGCAAGATTACTCTCCAAGGCCAAAACAATGCTAGTATGATTCGAGGTATATTCGTTTTATTGGCTGGCGTGAATGTCAATTCACTTGTATTAGATCTACATAATCTCAACTTGAGTCAGCCTGCAAAAGGCTTCTTTTGGATTACCTTACTGGCGTTCTCACCATACTAACTCGAAGTGCTCAGATATTGTGTTCACGGCTTTAGACTGACAGTGTTGAACGCTGGAACTATGATAGTATAGACCATGGTGCACCCCTTATTATTTTTATCCATTCATCTTTACTGAATTACATCTCAGAGCTCGTTATTCTCCTTGATAATATCTGCGCTCGGAACTTCGTCAGTGGAACTCAAAGTCTTTGAATCCGTTTCACACAAAGTTTACCTGGACCAATCCTGGACCCTCTAGATCCGTTAAGTTTCCTTCCTTCAATCTGGATTCAAATGCTTCCGAAGGCCGTTCTACTGTGAATCTACATTGGGAAGTACGTCTCTGACGATCTCATTCAACGTTTCATTGACCGATTTTACTTACTACGTAGATGTTGGCCTTAAAACCCGAATACTACTACCATCCCCTTACCATGCGAGTATACCTACAGGTACGTCCTTTTCAATCTCGATCACATTCACCTTGGCCGGCTCATCCGTTCCCTAGACTATGCTTGAGAAACGGGTACTGTCCCATTTCGTTCATTCGTATGGGGATTTGGGGTGTGACATCGCCATACAAACCGGACCTTTTGTATGGGTCAACTGTGACAGTGGGACTTACGAAAAAATTTCGTATACCCCTCGGAAGCGCCCAGTGTCGTAGCTCTAACCTTGGATTTCAGCGCTTGTTCCGCTGCGCCGCAAGCATTCATTGCAGAAGCAAAATCGCCGATGTCAATCACGGATCAACGTTCAAAAACGTCAACTGTCAACTGTTCACGAGGGGTCGATGGATTTTTCATGCCGAAACATCGATCGCAAACACGTCTTACTTTTTGACTATATTTTTGCGGTCCTTCGGAACATGGAATAAACACGATAGCGTTTCCAGCCATTTTAGCAACAAAATGTGTTTGAAAAATATCTCCTCTTTGCCTCTGAAACACCGCCAATTTTTTGCGGTCTTTTCATCTGGGGAAAAGGCCTCAATTTGGGGCCCAAAAATGAGCAGTTCCTTTGTTCTTTTGCTGTTTCGGCCTCAAAATGAATTATGTTTTCCTTCCTGAAATAGGCTATTTTTGAATGGATTTTCGGCGCCCAAAAAATGTGAGATGTTTGGCGTGGGTTTGGAGATAAAACATTACTCCAAGTGGGAAAGTTTTTGAGTCAGTGTTTCTTCTGGCGGGAAAAATATTCCCCAAAAGGAAGACATGTTTGGATGTTGTGTTTTGCTCCCAAAAAATCCATCGGCCACAGCTGTGAGAGTTCCATACCCGTTTCTGGTGTACATGGGCGGGAGATCTGAAGGGTCGGCGCTCTTGCATCATCATTGCTGCTGTCATCTAAGAATGTGCCACAAGCCTCTTCTAATTTAAATTTAAAAGCCGTTCGAACAGCTACAAGTTTTCCATCTGACACCTCATGCCACACGTACGCCTCCCGGTCAGCGTTGTTATATTTGACACCGGCTAATTTAATGCAGACCCTGTCATGCTGGCAATTGACCATGCAGGAGTGTACCCTACCTCTTCCCTCGACTTGTTCCTCCTGTGTTTCGGTTTATCCATTTCTTTGCTCTCGTATTTTGGATTGCAATTACGAGAATGCGGGATGTTTCCGAGAGTGAATTGCATCCGAGACTCGTACTGTCAGACATATCCGCATTGAGGTTAGCCTTGATTCTTGTGTATATAATTTACGACGTTAGTGTGGCTGCGTCCGCCACCTTGTCGTTCGCCCCCTCGACTGCAGCAACTTTTGAATATATCTCACTAATCCTTTCTCTGGTCCTGGCGCTCGTAGAAACTTCACCAGTGGCCGATATAGTGCCTTTGCCAAGATCCACGCTTTGATCTCTAACAATCCATACTGCCATGCATCGCCAAATGGTTAATAACATACTCTTTGGTACGAGGGAAGCTTGTTGGGATACCAAAATGATTGTTCATTTTGCACAGGAGGTTGGGGCGGCCCTGGTGGTGATGGTCATAGTCAGGGGACCGGTGGCAACGGGGGTCGGGGGGAGGGTCCTACTCAACATTATCATTCTGAAAACACCATCGTACACAATTACTATGGCAGGTTGGCTGAGGTATAAGCATTTTAACTTGTCAACCAAACAGCAGCTCAAAAGAGTGCAGGTTCTTCTAGGGGTTTCCCTGATATTTGCAATTTTCGGAGGGATCATTCCTCAAGTTTTACCTTATTTTGACCCTGCAACTTTGTCGACAAGCTCGCAAGGACAAACAAGCTGCAAGTTTTTCGTCAATTGACCAGTACTGCAATTCATCCCATATTTTCCAGCACTTCCCGTACCTCAAGTCATTCAAAGTGTCAATACTTGTCCTCCTCCATCTCGAATTTTCCATGGAAGGCAGAATGTTCTTGACAAGATGGACGAATACTTTAATCAGAACCAGATGCAACAACATATCTTCTTGCTCTATGGAGTTGGTGGGGCTGGGAAGACACAAGTTGCCCTCAAGTTCATTGAGGCATCATCCTGGTAAGTTTAATTCCCTTATTGCGATCTGACTGAGGCTTGTCCCATAGTTTCTCAGACAGCTTTTACATTGATGCAAGCACTCGGGACACAATTGAATCAAGCCTCAAGAATATCGCTCTCATCAAGGCTGGGAACACCTCACAAGATGCTCTTAACTGGCTTCTAGGGAAACATGATCAATGGCTTCTTTTCTTTGACAATGCAGATGATCCAGAGATAGACTTAAACCCATTTCTCCCTCAATGTGATCATGGAAACATCATCATTGCATCTCGGAATCCTGGGCTTCGCTTTTATGCTGGATCTGATGCTCATGTCTCTGATATGGAAGAAACAGATGCAGTCAAGCTATTGCTCACACGTGCTGCCCAGGAGGTCACACCTCATAACGAGGAGATAGCTGCTGAGATTGTCCAGGTTTGTCAGTAGGGTTGATATGTTTTGTTTGCTAATTATTTCACAGGAGCTATCATATCTGCCTCTTGCTATTATTCAGGCTGGTGCATTCATAGCAGAATCTGGGGCACTCCACACCTATTTAGGACTCTACAAACAGAATCGAGACCAACTGCTCAGCAAAATACCTGCTCAGGCCCATGATGCTTATGGCAAGACAGTTTATACCACATGGCAGATTAGTTTTGACAGGCTCAGTGATCTGGCTCAGACATTCTTACAGCTCTGCTCCTTCCTGCACTACCAAGGAATATCAGAGAAACTCTTTAGCAAGGCTTCAGTGTATAAATTTCCAGCCAACGGTCCTTCTAAAGAAGAATTACAGAAGCCAATGGAGTTTCTCTCACAGTATCAGGGACCCAGTGGTTACTGGGACTCTCTCCAGTTCATGGAAGTTACAAACCAACTCCGAGCATATTCCTTGATTGAGTTCAACATTGTGACAGGTCTATTCTCGATTCATCCACTTGTGCACAGCTGGACCCAAAGTACACTGGCTGATCCAGAAATGTACCATTATTCAATGGTTGCCATAGTGGGAATGACAATTACAACTATCCAACAGGAGGATGCAGAGCTGGGTTCACAGCTATTATCCCATATTAATTCACTGCGAAGGGGTCAAACACATGTGAAACCTGACTTTAATATGCAATATGGATCAATCTACTACTATTCAAGAAGATCAAGGGAGGCAGCAGAGCTTCTGGCTCCTGTTGTTGAGAACCGAAGATCAACTTTTGGGGAGGAGGATCCTGAAACTCTCATTGCCATGATGAATCTAGCAATAACATACAATGAACTGGGCCAGTTCAAGAAGGCAGAGGAGCTGGGAGTTGTGGTGCTTAAGAATCAAAGGAAATTAGGTGGGGAGGACCATCCAGATACTCTTGATGCCATGAGCAAGCTAGCAAGGATATACTATGAACTACACAGGTGGGATGAGGCAGAGAAGCTTGAAGTTCTAGTCTTTGAGAAGCAAAGCAAGATCCTCGGGGAGGATCACCCACAGACTCTGGCAGCCATGGCAAATCTAGCATCAACATACAATAGACTAGGCAGGCTGAGCGAGGCAGAAAAGCTTCAAGTCCTGGTCCTTGAGAAGCAAAAAAAAATTGTTGGAGAGGGCCATCCAGACACCCTGAGAGCCATGGCCAATCTAGCAGTGACATACAATGGACTAGGCAGGTTGGGTGAGGTAGAGAAGTTTCAAGTCCTGGTCCTCAAGCAACGAATGGAAATCTTAAGAGAGGACCATCCAGATACTCTGAGAGCTATGGCAGATCTGGCAGTAACATACAATGCACTGGGCCAGTTGAATGAAGCAGAGGAGCTGAAAGCCCATGTTCTCAAGAAGCAATTGGAAATCTATGGGGAGGACCATCCAGATACTCTGAGAGCTATGACAGATCTGGCAGTGACATACAAAGCACTAGGCCAATTGAATGAGGCAGAGGAGCTGGAAGCCCTTGTTCTTGAGAAGCAAAAGGAAATGTTTGGAGAGGACCATCCTGATACTCTGAAAGCCATGGCTAATCTAGCTGTGACATATAATCAACTAGGCAGGTTGAGTGAGGCAGAGAAGCTTCAAGTCCTAGTTGTCAAGCAACGAATGGAAATCTTTGGGGAGACCCATCCAGATACTCTAAGATCCATGACAAATCTAGCAGCAACATACAATAGACTAGGCAGGTTGGATGAGGCAGAGGAGCTTCAGGTCCTGGTTGTTGAGAGACAAAGAGAAATCTATGGGGAGGGCCATCCACAGACTTTGATAGCCATGGGTAATCTAGCAACAACATATGACAAACTAGGCAGGTTGCATGAGGCAGAGAAGCTTAACATCCTGGTCCTTGAGCAGCAAAGAAAAATATATGGGGGAGGACCATTCAGATACTCTGAGAGCCATGGGGAATCTTGCAGCCACATACCATGGACTAGGAAGGTTGGGTGAAGCAGAGAAGCTTGAAGTCCTTGTCCTTGAGAAGCAGAGGGAAATTTTTGGGAGAGGACCATCCAGATACTCTGAGGACCATCACAGATCTAGCAAGGATATACCATGGACTAGGCAGATTTATTGAGGCAAAAAAAGCTTGAAGTCCTTGTTCTTCAGAAGCAAAAGGAATTCCTTGGGGAGGACCATCCAGATACTCTAAGTTCCATCACAGATCTAGCAAGGACATATCATGGACTAGGTAGGTTCAATGAGGCAGAGAAACTCCAAGCCTTTGTCCTTCAGAAGCAAAGGGAAATCCTTGGAGAAGATCATCAAGATACCCTGATTTCTGCTGAGAATCTAGCAAGAACATACTATAGACTTGAAAGGTTAGGTGAGGCAGAGAAGCTTGAAGTCCTTGTTCTTGGAAAGCGAAGAGAAACCCTTGGAGAGAGCCATCCACATACTCTGAGTGCTATGGCAGATCTGGCAGTGATATACTATGAACTGGGCCAATTGAACAAGGCAGAGGAGTTGGGAATTGTGGTGCTCACAAAACAAAGAGAAGTTCTTGGGGTGGACCATCCTGATACTCTGAGAGCTATGCAGAATCTTGCAGGGATATACAGAACACTAGGCAGGTTGGATGAGGCAGAGAAACTCCAAGCCCAGGTCCTGGAAAAGCAAAGATAAATCCCCAGAATGATGAAGTAGGGTTATAGACCCAGTAGCAGGTTCAGAATAAAAGGGATAAGGACAAAGAGAGTGCTGACTGGTAGGTAGAAAAAGCGTAATAAAAACGGAGTAAGGGTGTAACTGAGGATCCTGACATGAAGTCAAGAATAAGATGGAACAACGCAAAGTCTAATTCCTATTTGTGGATTGACGCGAAGTCCAAATCTGGGAGGACGAGCCGGGATGAGCAGAGACATGGTCACCTGACCATGGAGATGCCCACTGATGAGTGTATGATAGAGCAAAGGAGCAGAGTGCACCGCATACTCTGTGAGAACGACGGGAGACGAGAATAGCACGAGAATTTGATGCGCTCGACCTCCCACAAAGCTGGGAGGTGGTGGTATGAAGCCAATGGGAAGGTGGGTCCATTCTGTGTGTCCGGAATTTTTATGAGGCTGTGTAACGAAATTCCACCCGAGGCATGTCAAGGCAAAAAGCCATGCCTCTGAACAACTTACCACCACAGCAACCCACGGCATGCTTTTAATAGCAATGTCTCAGTCAACTGCAACTCGAGTGAAGGTAATGTCTGCCAACAGCCCGATGTCCCTGCAAGACATCCTTGAGTGCAAGACCTACACTCCGTAAGCCATGAGGTGGCACGCCGCCCAAAAGAACATCAATGAATAGTACGTAAATTAAAATACAGCATGAATGCAAGTTGCTAAAACTATCCCAATAGCCAGAACTTGGATTGAAGCCTTTTGCGAGCATGGAGTGAATCCTGGATGAAATGAAAAGGGGATTGAAGGTATTAGTAGAACGAAATTGTGACTGTAAATAGGGTAAGTGTCACGGTAGAAATTGGAGAATGCAGTTGAATGGTGATTAATCCTGTCAAATGTCCCGCCAGGGTAGATGCCGTGAAACCAAGCATGCAGAGCAATTCCACACGCCGGCTCTCGGCCCCTGCCGCAACGAACCATTCAGATACTCTGAGAGCCATAACGAAGCTATCATGAACATAGGACAGGCTGCATATCCAAGGGGCAGCACCACATCACAGACACTGATGGATAAGTCCCTCTGTGACTGAAAATGCTATAATAATCCAAAAAGGCCAATTTAATAAATCTCTCCTGTCAGATCCTTTGAAATTAGTCTAGGGCGGATGTAATAAATTTCCAGCTTCATCGGAGCTGAATTGAATGACTAAATTCATTTTTGCTGTTGCGCTGCGCCATAAATCAGGTTCGATGAGGTGTAGTTGGGTCAAATTGAGTCTAAAATCATACTGAATAAGCATAAGGAACAATATTTCAGTTCCATCGCGTATCACATTTTTATGACCCATGGCTACATTGAGGAGATGTTGGGTCGAGCCATTCGTCTACGTTGATCTGTGGTTTCTCTGTAATTTTGACCCCATTCATAAAGCTAAATTGACGATACAGAGATCGCGAATCCTTTAGTTCCAACAACCAATATTGGCAGGGAAGTCCTTCTAGCTTCTCGCCAGGAATAACTCGCGGTTCTTCTTCTTCACGTCTGCGAACGAGGCACCATCGCGAAGTTGGGAAAGGGCAACCCTGAAAACAGAAGGGTGTACGGGGATGCGCGGATTCCGGGTAAACTCGACGTCCTTGCACGCGTCGCTGTGATGAAAATACCCAGGTATACGAAGGATTTATGGGAATCAACAGCATAGTTAATTTCTGCATGAGCAAGATATGAAGTGAATGGTACGAGACTGTGGCGCTGTTTCAGGCAATGGTAATTATCATCATAGCCGCAGCGACTGCAAAAATATTGATTATAAATAGCAGACATAGGATACAACTTAAAGACATACCGTACAATTACGTCCAATTCGTTTGTCACGCATCACGCACCCCTCTATCGATATCGAAATATGGTCGACGTCACGCGTCACGGGGGACCTTATCGAATTTCTAAACCGTGACAGACCCCCCCCCCAGTGGCGGGAAAAAAGTCAAAATTTCCGTGAGATTTTCGAAATTTTGGGGGTGTCACGCGAAGATCCGGCGGCTATCGAATTATCGAATTGCTCATACTATGCCACGCGTCACACCCCCTATCGATTTGAACGTAATTGTACGGTACCAGAGTAACAGTTCCCTCCGCGTTTGGCCCTCAGCCTTGGCTGATTTCCTTGAAGAGCGGCTCCAGATGATAGCCCAGCAATTGTCCAGGCTCCCGCGGGCACTAATATTGAGGGCATGTTGGGCCATAATAGCGCTTGCGGAAAGCTCTCGATGGTATGCTTCAATGTGTCTTCATGAACAAGTTGGTTTATGTTTCGCGCTAGGTATGAGATCGGGACAAGTTGTGGGTCCCCACAGTACATTTATGGAGAGGAAAGACTCATTTCCAAGGAAGTGATTGAAGCAGCTGTACGTCTTCTACATTTTGGTTCCAATTGTCAAGTGATTTTGACCACTAGGTAGATCATCGTGGGGACGGTCGCAATCAGATATCCCAGTTCGAAAATGGACACTCACCCTCACGCCATCGTCGAATTCATGACTGCAATAGACATCATCGAAAAGGCTGCGGTCTCTTGTACGCGCGCGCGAAGCGGCCTGGTATGTCAGGCCAACCATATCTTGCGATTCTTCTACAATCAATCGTGTAGGCAATTCTTCGAGGCGTCCGAGAAAGCCCTTGCGGTCCATTCGCGGTACTCCGACCATCTTCTGATTCCGCCCTACACCGTCGACCCCGTGAGCGAACGGTATCTGGAGATATTTGGGGGCAGTGCACGTCTGGCTGCAAACAGGGTTTTGAAGTGTGAGCCACAGAGAGGAGTCACTCGCCTAAGCCTTCCTATCGAGCGGGATCTAGCGCCGTCGGCGGCACAGACTGAAGAGCTGGAGGACGGCCAACGGGACGTTAGTTATTTCCACATTACGACTTCGTTCGTAGACGCAGCGCCAGCCTCAGGTGATCAGGGTTCCGAACATCTGCACTGTTTGTTTTCATCCCAGCAAAGCTCAGCCATGTTCATGAGTTCCGATCCTCTTCAACATATGCAGTCCTGGGATGACCTTCTACAGAGTTTATAGGATTGAAAATCAGGTTGGGGAACATCTGGGTAGATAGTGCCTGGCCATAGTCGTCCACGTACCACTGATATTTCACTTATGCGCCGAATTACCGTGCAGATTGGAAGTGCGCACAAAATACATTGGTTAACGAAGAGTTGCCATCCCTAGCACGGCTGAGACATTCGAAGCACGCAAAGAAACCGAATGCGGATTTGAGGGATGCAGTGGAGGAGCATCACACAGAATTCACAGAACCGATGTATATTCCCCGTCGATGGTTTCATCTGCCGCTTGCCATTTTGTACAGCGAAGATCGCCAGCTCAGTATGTACACCTGGCGAAATCAAACTTCGGCTCCCGCACTCATCTCCGCTTCCTCCATCTTTACCCACAATCCGCCCTATAGAGCCGCATCACTAAGCAACAACCAACTCATTCAAAACATAAAGACTCACATAAACGAACAACGTCAAATGGCTCCTTGGCCGTACCTTCTCTCGGGCCTTCCACCCGGACTTGTCGTCGGTCTTCCAGGCGGCGGGCGGGCGCGCAGAGGGCGGCTGGGCTTCGGGTGCGAGGGAGACGCTGGAGAAGGTTTGGAGGAGGCGTACAAGGAAGAAGGAGGCTTCGTGGTAGGCGAACTGTGCGCAGTGTATTGAATTGAATCACTGAAGGAAAGGCAAGGCGAGACGGAGGGAGAAACGTACCTGCTGCCCGAGACAAATACGTGGGCCTGCAAGCAGGTAAATTGGTTTAGTAGATGAATTAACTTTAGATAAATAGATGAACATACCGGCGTTGAACGGGAGGAAGATGAAGGGGTTAGGCGTCACTTCACATCATCATCAGCCACTCCCTCCTTCCTTATTTAAAAAGCGAACACGCACAGTACTTGTGCAACCTCTCGTCCAAGAACCGTTCCGGGTCAAACTCGAGGGCATCGGGCCCCCAGAGATCTTTCCGCCTATGCATAAGGATTGCGGAGAAGATACACCTAGTGCCGGTGGGGACGAAGAGCGGTGTTTCGATCCCGTCCTTGCTGGAGCGGAAGACGGTTGGCTGGGTGGCGGTTCTAGGAGGTAAAGTTGATGAATGAGTCATGAAAGAGGGCGAAGCAGAAGGGTACAGGTATATACCTCTCGTTGAACGGCCTGAAAAATCATCAGAGATAGACATAATATGAGAAAGGAGTGCGAACGTACACGGGGCAATAAAGTCGGAGTGTTTCTGTTCGGAATCAGTACTTCGATAATTCGAGAGCCAACACATGCGACGACATACCGTTCAAGACAGCCTACATTTACCACCAGCATTATCAGATCAGAGACTGATTCGAAGAAGGGTTGCACGCACCCGTAGATACTTCATATCCCTGAAACTGTCAAAAGTGGGGCGCTGCGTGGGCCCTACGACACGGAGAATTTCCTCGCGGAGCTTGGTCATGATATTGGGATGTTCTGCGAGCATATATATCGTGAATGTCAGGAGGCTGGCTGTCTATAGAACCCAAGTCGAGTGAGGCAACGATCAGGCGCAATGAAAAGGCAAGTGCGTACCGTGTCCCGTCCAGCGGCCGTAATATTCAGAATCTCATCGCGGAGGATAGTTTGGTCTGTGGGAATCCATTGAATCTGAGGTTTTAAAAAGAAAAAATCGGACGTACCATCGGTATAGTTGATCAAATGATCCAGCATCGACTCGCCCTCCTCCACCTGACGATCACCCAGCTCATTCATTGGACCCTTCTCCTTCCTCTGTCCACCCTCAACCGCGTCCTTTGCCCGTTTCTTCGCCACGGCCTCTTTCAGAATGGGATCAAGAAATCCGCGGACGACACTTATCGGTGCTTCGAGCTTATCTGTCCAGAACTCCAGCAACCGCCAGTGTTCGCCGAGGCGTGAGCGCAGCGCGGTGGCCATTTGCGCATCCTGGAAAGCGGTAGCGAACGCGCTGGCGGGGTGCGCGGCAGGCATAGTAACGATGTCTGCGGGAACGTTGTATGGGTAGGGAAGACCCGCGTCGAGGCTGTGAACGTCTTGTCCGAAGAGGAAAGATGTTGCGGTGTCCATGGTAAAGCGCGCTACCTGGCGGAAAAGCAAGGCTATTAGGGATACAAATTACGTGTTTAACCGGTGCTAACTGACCATATCCTGTCAACGTTATGAGTTAGAAAAGGCAGGTAGAGTTGAAGGGTGCAGACAAACCTGGAAATCCGCTGCATAGCCCTCACGTAGACGTTTCTTGAATTGAGCTATGGCGTTGGCAGCATTGTGATCGAAGAGGTCGAAATCGCTAATGCGCTCGCGGTGGAAGAAGGGCCGAGTCATTTGTCGGTGGAACCTATCGAGGCGATCAACGAACTTGGGGATCGATTTCAGGAGTAAAGTAACAACCGACTTACTTCCACATGTCACCTGGAGGAACATAGAATCAGGAAGATGGAGGGATTGTGATGTGAATGCGGAGAGCTTGCCATCGGCTGCGAACACGCCCGTTCCCAACAAGGGTTCCATGTGTCGGTGAAATTCGGGACCTTTCTCGAAGCCGTTGAATTCGGTGGCCAAAATGGCCTAACAATGAATGCATATGTAACGCGAAAACGAATGGACAGCAAAAGGAACCCACCTTGATATTCTCAGGCTCAGCCGTGAATATCTGAGAAAGAATCAGCAACATATAAGAACGGCCTGAGATTGAGCACAGACTGACACGATTTCGAAACAAAAAGCGGGAAGTGAACGTATATCCGACATTTTGCGTCAATGTAGCCAGGCCTTCGCCTGGATTCGGACGCCGCCTGGATAAGCACTCTTCCTGACCGTAACGGAATCAACTTACCGGGATACATGTCCTCAATATTCATGAAAAGCATGTGTATTCCACCGATAGAGCCGGGGGCAGTCGGGGGCATAGTGGCGCCATGAGCTGAAGCCTGGCGACGATCTTGATAGTCACGATACTGCACGACGAGTGTCAAAACTGCCGGCCCACTGAGGACGCAAGCAAGGATAGTAAGCCAAGTCGGAACAGTAATGCCCAACCGCTGCGCGGCCACCAATTTCACACAATAAACGGCGAGAGGGAGCGCAAAAAGACGCGGAAGTTGTTTGGCGAGGTAGCCGAGACCCGGTGGAAGTGCCATAGCGAGGGTGAGAAGCGAGATCAAATGCCATGAACAGCTTTATATCGTCACATGCGATCACATGACCGGCTAGCCGGATCAAAGTGCAAATCACAATTCACTCAGCGGGCCTAAAAGCGAACCTTCTCGCCATGATATGGCATTCTAAGGATTCAAATGTCCGAATAGCCCTGCCCATCCGTGTCGGTGCTTGGGCTTTCGGATATCTTCGGTCCATGTTGTCGCACTATGAATACCATGAAAAATGGCTGGCGGCTGAGCGAATGAGAGTCAACTCGCGCAGTGGAGATTTAATTTGGAGATATTTCCCCTGATTTTGTTGCCCGATATGGCCAGATCTCCCACCAATCCTTGCTTTACTCTTGAATCAACAGCTCATTTTAGCATGAATCGTCCAAATTAACTTGGAAACGGCGACAGGTTCATTAGCCCGAAAGAAGCTGGCCGATTTTTATCATGAGCCACCAGTCCAGTTAAAAGCGGCAACTTTCTTGCGTGACTTGCAGTCCAAAGTCAGGGTATATTGGGATGACACTGACACGACGTCAATTTCAACTGATCGTTCCTTTCATTCCCTCCGCCTTCAGCTTAACCCACGCCGGCCGCGAAATGAGATCATTCCACCAGCTTGAATTCCAGATGTGCCGTGTCAATCAATAAACCACAAATCTCTCCAAAATAGGAACGACGTACCGCTTCACATTCGGCCCGCTGCTCGTCATGATATCCACAGCCGCGTATTCCAGCATGGGGGCGTAGCTAAAGTGAAAGAGATCTGCGAGCGTGAATTCCTATCGTGCACGGGGAGGTATAATAGAGCCATCATCAGGGGTGTGCGGGATATAAAAGAGAGCATGACAGACGCACATCTCCAGCAAGGAACTTATGTTTCCCGAGAATTACTTCGTACACCTCCAGCTTTGCGGAAAACTCCGCGAGGATGGCAGGATCCGGTGGCTGCCCGCTTCCCCTTCGATGAGAGAATAAGAGAGTTTGCGCGCAGTTGGAGAGGAGCACGACCCACTGTTTCCCAAACACGTCCCTGACCACTTTCACGATTGCCGGATGAAAGTTGGCAAATTCCACCGACGCGGCCTGCTCCACCAACGCGCGTTCCTTGAGGCCCGCGGGGAGGAACGCCGTACCCTGGTCGGCGTATTTCTCCCCGAGGTAGCGGCAGATGGCGCGGCTTTCGTAGAGGACGAAACCATCGTCGTCCTGCACACGCATAATCCAGTGAACATCCAAACAGACGACCAAGGAGAATTTAGGAGCACAGACGAACAATGACGGGAATCTGGCCAAACGGATGCATCGCGAGAAATTCGGGGGTTTTTGTGTTCTTTTTCGAACAGATTGACGAGGATGTGTTCGAAAGGGATTTGTTTCTCTGCCAAGAGGAGCGCGACGATCGCGCTGCCTCTGCCAGCGTTGGGGCCTGCGTAGAGTTTCAAGACCATCTCTGAGGCGCAATAACATGAGGGAGCAATAATATCGTGACAATAGCTACAGGGTAGAGTTGGTGGACTTTTATAACTTGATAGGTTTGGATGATTGGTAACCGCGAGATTGATCTGATAATGACCTGGGCTGTCGGCTGCCCACGTATGGACACGTATGCGTTCGATTGCTGCTGCACGTGGGCGTGATTAAGATTGCTAAGATGTTTTTATAGATTGGCTCGAGAAAGGGTGAGGGCTCGCTAAGAGACACACTGACACACGTAGAAAACGATAAGCGTTCAGATAATAATGGAAGAGGGACAAGTTGCCTTTAGTGCGTAATGGAAAAACGGGTTGAAGACAAAATCCTAGCGATCCAGGGCGAGCCCAGCACATGGTGAACTGGGTACTGCGAATCGGGTGTCTTGGGTCCCAGATGTGACCAACCAGAGCGCGACTTGGTTGTTCGAAGCAAGAGGTAGCAGCGGTTTGATCCGACTTGCGATGCCATCAACACCGCCTCCGTGAGCAACTTACTTCCAACTCGAGTTTGTTCTGACCGTCCCATTGAATAGGCTTCGGTTCGGTGTGCCTCACTAGGAACTCGCACACACAGAGAGACACTGACTCTCCTGCCATGTTGATTTTTTGCAGGTGAATTTCAACGTTACTTGAACAGATAAAATGATCATCATTTTTTTTTTCCCTTCTGCCCATTGTACTGACGATGAATACTGAAACAGAAAGATTTTTAACAGTTACTTGTGCCTAAATTTTAGTCTTGCTCCTAGTACCAGTCGTAATTTCCCCCAATTTAGCCACCAAAATTGCATCCTGGTTCATATGGCCTGAATGCGCATGGAGCGCATCTGCACTCGATAGATCCGCCTGCATAGAGAATACAGTACTCTGATCTTCTGGCAACAGAATTAGGAATGAGAAGAAATTAGGCCAGGATTGAATTTCCGGCCTCGTCAATTAAGGTTGTCAAATCCAACCACACTTAATTTGGAACGGAGAAAGCCAAGAGGGGCATGATGTGCGCCTGCAGTTTCAATAAACTGTTTTCGAAAATGCCGCAGGAAAGCTCGTTCGACCCGAGTATGAGCCATGGAGATTGTGGGCGTGAATGATTATTTTTCCTAACCAGAAATATCGCATTGACATCATGCAGAGTACAAATTGTATTGGTTTTTTTTTTCCCACCGGGACATGATACTAAGAAATTACAGACAAATTTGAATCACGATCGAGTTCTGTGACTTCGGTCAGTGTAACTGAGTTGCGACAAATTCAACCACACTTATCGGCTGACTTTCTAGTGAACAAGGCCTAGACGCGCATGGTGCGCACCTGCACTTAGTAGGCGTTGACAGTGGCATATAATACGGCAGGTCTCTCGTTCGATTCGAGCCTGGGCCATACTGTTATATGGAATTTTCCCTTTTTGTGTGAAATTGGTGAATAGACGCAATTAGGCCTTAACAGCATCCATACGAGAGATTGAAAGAATGTAATGATCTTCTCGTCTTGATTGACTGCAGTGGAATGAGATTCAACCATGAGTTAAGCACCTTGCTGTTTCGTGTTCAAGGCTCGTTATAGTTGGTACTTCGCTTCAATTGCCATCACCATTTCTCTACCATTTCTTCACTGATCCACGACTTTTGGGGTCCCCCGATGCTGGACCTCTCTATTTAATGCTACTGGATGGCAATAGGTTGAAACACCATTCTTAAGGCACTCAGGAAAGCAGGATTGCTTTTTTAAGTCAGTCACGCTGGACACTGTGGCGGTACATGATACCACCATACTATTGCTCTGGAACTTTACACATGGTCAAAATAAATTCACTACGGACTCGGCGAAGGAGAGCCAGTAGATCGACTGGCCCGCTTAGGCCCTCAGCAAATCGGCATTTTGATTGCCGAGTTTTGGCGTTTTCACGGGAATTTTGTCAACGCCGGTGAGCTCGACATTAAGCTTGGAATTTGGCAAGGGTAGGCAATGGTGTGTGGGATAGGTTTCAGGAGTGGAAGGCTCACTTGGGTGAGAAAAGTCTTTATTATAACCAGTTGCTGAGTCGTGTATGGTCGGCGGGAGGGCCGAGGTCAAATTTTTGATTTGATCGGAGCTGCCATTGTCCTCGGGCCGGCTACAACCGGTCTCTCTCCACCCACCAGCTTGTCTGCCTGAACATGAATGGCCAACATACTCCGAGCACAACGACAACGAGGACGACAAACAGGCCTTCGGTGTAGCTGTCTCCGGCACTAGCGCACAATTTCGGAGTACTGGGAATTTCCTACAGGGTGGGCAGACGATACCGTTGTTGAGGAAGCAAAGAAGGTTGAGGAGCGGCCCATTAGTGACGGCGACACTCTCGGCGATGTCACCGCCCTGGCAGCGCATCGATGACGCCCGTCTGGTGTGCGCAAGCTTCCCTATGAGGAGCAATGAGAGCTGGACGCAGACGTGACGCCCCGAGTCCGTCGTTTTTCTTGTTATCATTCGCCGTCTAACACTCCCATCCAGACCAGCTCGTTCCGCCAATGCGTACAGACCCAAACCGACTGGGTCGACGATATTGTCCTATGCAACTACAACCAGACAGACCCGTGAGTTCCCCCACCTCGTACCTGGCCGTATGCTGCAATATAACTGAACTTTGCAGTTGTATCCGCATCGTCGGACGGTACAGTGCAGGCCTGGAAGCCCCGCGCCCCCGGCATCCCTGACCCTACGACCGTCGGCACCCACAGCGGCTATGTGCGCTGTGTTGCCGTGTGCCGGACGCAGAACTGGATCGCCTCCGGCTCTTTCGACCGTACAATCAAGCTCTGGGACCTCACCTGCGCCCAGTCTAATCCTAACCCCGACCCCCTCATCACCCACCCCGCTGACCCCCATGCCGCTAAGTCTTTGGTGTATGCTCTCGCTGCCGATCCCTGCGGCCATGCCGTCACATCTGGTGGTCCAGAGCACGTTGTGTGTATGTGGGATCCACGGACTGGCAAGCGAATTGGTGTGTGCCGCATACTTACTGCAGTCGTGCTGTCGTACGAGGGCGACGACGATGGCGCAGAGACACGCTATGGGATCCCGTACACGAACCTCATGCGGCTGACAAGCCCGAATGGCCCCTTCCACATACACGGCGCGAGTGGTGATGGGGTACGCGACCGCGATGCGGAGGTGGCGACGCTGTACTCAGCGGCGAGTATTGTGAGTGTGCCGCTGCTACACTTGCTGCTCTACCAATCCGCCAGTACGGCTTCGCACTCAGGGCACGTCCTCATGTCACCTCTGAGGAGTGCACTAGACAAAATAGATATCACGACTTCGTGTATTTAGAAACCATTGATTATAAACTATTGTCTTCACCCCGAAACTCACTCAGTGAACTCAAAATGCGTATCATACATATTCATTGAATGAGATGAAAATCGAAGCATAAGTCTAATATCTATCACTCTCCATCCAACTCCTCGTCCGACTCCTCCGTCTCTATATCCTCGTTGTTTAACTCCAGAAGGCGGCAGACACGGCCACATTCATGAGCCTTGACAACAGAATTGACGCCCCTGCGTCCTTGGTCCAACGAGAACATACACGGCTCTGCTCTATTGCGGTTTGAATATAAGTGAAAGTCGAGAGAGCACGAGCACGTACCCCCGGTTATTTTGGTAAACGATGTCAATGATGAGCTTTCCAAGGTTCTTGGTGGGGATCTTTGCCACGACAGCTAGACGAGATATCAGTAAGAAACATGGCAAGGGAAAGATTACTTATGCCACCCACTTTGGAAATGCGACAGAACGCTGAGTTGCAAGTTTGTAGCAGCAGCCAACTTCGCAATCAGACTTGCAGAATTATGAGATATCGCTGCCACCGTTGATCCAATCTTGCTTTGAGTGCTGGGGAGCTTGGCAGGGTCGATGAGGTTCCAACGCTGGCAAGAAGTAGCTGTGCATCGCTAGATAAGCCACCAGGGTGCGATAGCTTCATGACCTTTTTCCAACTCGTCCTTAGCCCGTTTCAGCTGATCGTCAAGCAAGCCAGAAGCCACCAAAGGAATAGTTGTGTCCTCAAGCACTTCAGCAGTGATGAAGCTATCATGTACAGCAAAATCTAGCAGGATTGATTAGCGTGCCAGTCAAAAAGATCTTGAATTTAAAGTTCAGAGTACTCACTTGGGTCAACGTCATCGCTTATATCGGCCAAGTCGACGGCTTCATAAAACTTGCTGAGCAAATATTTGGTGTTCCACAGGGCACGTACATTTGCGGATAAAAGACGGTATGTGTTGACAATGGAAGCAGCATCTGTTGGCAAATCCACACAACATTTGTCACACAGACCAGGAGATTCTGACTGTGTCTCAAAGCGCAGATGGACTATCAAGAGATGAGCAAAGGAATGCACTGCATTTGAACTCCAGGTATAAGATACAAGTATTTTTACATTGCGAGAAGGAAGAGAGGGCGATGGCACAGAATGGGATGGGAAGAAAAGTAAGTGAAAGCAGCGCACGAAAAGTGGGAACCAGCGTGGTCTCAAAAGGGCTGTCCTCATCCTGCAAGCAGAGAAACCAGTGCAGCGATCATCGCTTCATGTGTGGGTTTAGGTACCAGCGTCGGTTATGTCGCGGGCGCCTGCCTATCCATCGAGGGCTTGATGATGCATTAGGCCAACCTTCCGGGCTCACGAGTGGTGAGTGGAGGAGTTAGAACATGGTAAGTAAGCAGCGGTGCCAGCGACCTGGGTACATGGCAGATGACGTCGAGGATAGCTTGAAGGCACAAATAAAAAACTGCATCAATGGTGTTTTGAAAGACACGGGAGACAAGAAAGATGAACCCACCTCCTTGCGCTGGTAAGAGAGCGCAAAAGAAAGAGCACATGGCTGCTGCAGGAGCCCGCACTCAAAATTATGGCTGCATCGCAACCCGCACAGGTGGGGGCAGGATTCGTGGCAGTGAGACATCGGCGAGCCAACGGGGTGTCGTGATATGCACGCTCCACATAGCTGCATGCATCAGTGCTTTTGCCCAGACCGTTGCGTAAACAAAGAGGGGGGAGACAAAGTCGATGGACTGAGAAGTAAGTTTAGCATTGAGGAAAGGGTAATGAGATAAGAAAGATACGATGTACCTCATCCCTACCTCTAATCGCATTTGTTGCCCGCCCCTCCACATGCCTGTGTCCGTGCTTGTGAGCATGCGCATGCCTGTGACTAGCACCAACGGCGTCCCTGCATGCACATGGCGCATTTGATACAGTACCGCAGACACCGACGCCACCGCCCAAGTCCCAGAGCTCCCTGAACGCACTGTGGCCAAGGCCGAGGTTGAGCACATCTTGCTGCCAGGGTTGTTGCACCTGCTGCTTCTGCTGATCCTTTGGAAGCTGGGTGCAGGTCGCTCATGAGAGGCCTCAAACAATGCCGACGTATAGCAGTCCCAAGTATGCCGCTACAATGACACCTGCGCCATTGAAGCGCCAGGGCAAGCCTCCGGATGTTGAACTGTCAAGACAGGCCATTGCGGCGACTGATTGGTTTTGAGTGTGGCAGCAGATCACAAGAGACGGTTGGAGGTGTGCGCTGAAGGGTGTTCGTCGTTGTCGTTATCGGCGTGCTCAGAGTACATTTGTATAGTGGGAGAGGAAACCGGTGGTAGCCGGCCCGAGGACAATGGCAGCTACGATCACATCAAAATTTTGACCTTGGCCCTCCCGCCGACCATAGTCGTGACAAATATTCTTGAAATCAGGGACATTGCGTGTTGTGGGGTTGTGACGTTGTGGCGTTTTTCACTCTTTTTCAGCCGAATTGTGGTGTTTTAGCTGGTCGTTGTCGCGTTGTATAAGACCTAACAACGCGACAATCAAAATGTCAAAAGTCTGATGGTAGGTAGGTAGGTAAGTAGGTAGCATTACACAGCACGGTCCCGCTCAGGAACGCCGGTTTCAGGAAGTATCCCGGCATACTACAGGCAATTTATGTACGCCATCGTCCCTGACCTCTACATATCTCCCAAGCCGAGCTCACGCACCCGGTCTCCCGTCACGCTGTAGAACTCAGTCGAAATGTAGAAGCAAAATAAGAAACTAAAATAGAACAGTACTACCTCAGAACAGTCAGTCAAGCCGGAACACAGGAGTAGCGTAGAACACTTCAAGAACTTCAAATGCAAATTTAGCCACGAGAGCTATTGTTGAGCGTTCATAAACCATGGCTTTGAAGAACTCGATTCGATCAAGTTTGGCCATGCGACGGCGCAGAGGAATTGAAACATCAAAGTTGAAATATACTAACCAAGGACGGGCTATCATTTAGAACACAGAGTGCGATCCACGAGGAGAGAGGAGGCGTGGATTGATAATCCATGATGTGGACGGTGTTCATCTTCCACTTTTACTGTGTTTTCAGCCACAGGACCCTTGGGTAAGTCCAAAAGACTGATGGCCGAAGACCCGAATGCTTGGTTGCCAACAAAGCGAAGGAATTTACCCTAAAGCACGTGAGGAGGTGTGAGGGCTATGACCACTCCTACTTTCCACCAAAACGTGGCACCCTAAATCGGGTAATTTGATGGAGGGCAGTGTTGGGCAGTGTCCGGCAGGGCGGCGGATATTCGAACTCCGCCAGGCCAAGCACCCTTATCTCTTACCACAACCATCGCCGCCTTGCCACTGTACTCACGAGCGCTTCTGCTTGTCATGCCGTGGCCACTTCCCCACCCAGCGCCTTAGCGTCGCGTGTTGACATTGCTGGCAAGTCTCCGCACCTGCCAGCTTGGTGTTTCTGCTGACTGTTCGCCACCATCCACCTCCCTCGCCCATTCTCCAGGCATTCCAACAACCTCAAGACTCTCGCATATCATCTCACGCGTCTGTGGCCAAGGACTTCGAGCTTCTTGATCGACACCTGTCACTCCACCGTGCGCATCGCTGCCCACATTCAGCCCCAATCAGAGTTTCCACGCATCCATGCAAATTTCCAGCCATTCAGAGGTACATGCATGGCACATCTTTCTCGGGGAGCTCCTACTTACAGTCGTGCCTCATTTCAAGTATTTGAATGTTCGAGTACTCTGCCCAAACCCGTGAATAAATACTTTTTGGTATAATTCTACCTTGTGCATTCAAGGCAATCTAAGTATTAATCCGACTCCCAAGTGTATATCATACTGTACGTCCCTGTAATGAAACAACGCCAGACTCACCGTGACATTTCCGTTGCACTTTTTTCAGGCAACGATGAGCGTCGTGACGGTGACTGTTGCTAAAAAATGCAACGGCCACTATTATTTTCAAGGTGTTATTTGGGTGTTATGGTACATTTTCAGATACAATGTTTTGACAATGACATTGGGAGTGGGCAGCGACCGGGCCATCAACGAAATCATTGCACATGTTTATTGATGGGGGCACCGCCAAATGCTGAGATGGAAACCCCTAGGACTCTAATAGGTTCTATCCCCCAAATTAGGCTGGAAGGGATGTATAGAGTACCAAAAAAATCATGAATCTTTAAAATGGTAAAGACAGAATTTTGTGAATTTCAAATTTTAACAGAGTGGTTCGGCCGGCATCCATGTTGCGCTACCAGGCGCGAAAATCGCGCTTTACCGAACCAGAGATATTATTAATATTATCTCGCAGCCGCCCGGCCGGAAACACCAAACGGAGGTGATGAGGCTCCAGAGTCCGAGCGGCGGACAGGCCCATCAGATCCGTGACTAGCGTGACATTTCCGTGACTCTACGCGTCAAAATCACCGACGCGACAATTTTCGACGCGCCGCTGCAGTGTGTGGGCCGGGAACAAGGTATGTTGACACCCAGCGTATTTTATTTTATTCACTGACTGCTCTAAATAAATTATAGCCTCATATTCAGGGCAGAACACCGCCAAATCTCCCAATTTGTCTGCTGTCGCAAGAACACGACTATGGGCTCAGGGGCAAAGATAGCGCCCTCTGACCGACACAAAGGGACGTCAAAAGCCCAGAAGGCCACGAGAGCAGCAAATCTTCGCACATACAAGGAGAATCTTCACGCAAGCAAGGAGAATCTTGCTCCTCCCACTCCCGCGCCCATCCCGCCCGCTAAACCTGTCGCGCTGGCCAAAGACTGGAGGCATGAATACCAGAAGCTCGCGCGACGGTATCGCCATGCCAAGACACGAACGAAGAAGCTTGAGGAAGACCTGTCGACGTTTAAATTGACAGATGCCACCACAAAACGTACCGCACATCAGGCCTCGCAAAAAATCACCAAGTTGGGCGCAGTCATCGAAAGACTTGTTGTTGAGAATGGCAAAAAAGGCAACAGCTTCACAAACCACCATTCAAGGCCTGCGCAAGGATGTCAAATCACTTAAACAGCGCATTCGGCGGTCGGTCCGGAGTCTTGCACGTAAAGTCGACAGGGCAAAGAAGCAGTTCGCTTTTTCGCGCGTCACGGCAAAAGGCGTCTACACTGTGCAAGCCCGGAAGCTTGCTCGAATAATAGTCGACAGCGGCTGCGCACGGGCAAAAGTCGGGCCATTGATGGGGCAAATTGGCGATGTATTCGGTGTGACGATTAATCAAGAAATGAGCCGAAGAACAGTTGGTCGAGCCGTTGAAGAGGGTGGTGTAGCTGCGAAAGTGCAGGTGATATATGAGCTGTCAAGGAACTCAGGTACACCTCCAGATTTTGTTTGAAGAGTGCTATTTGACCGATCATTACAGGCGTCACTATTAGCGCAGACAGCACTTCAAATCGGGGCCAGAATATTGAAAGCTCGCATCTTGCGACTCGGGCGCCAGATTATAAATCGGGGAACCTTGATATCAACCCGAATTCAACGCCAAAAGTCCGCTTCCTGGGCGTAGAAAAAACCCTTGACCACACAAGCGCCAAAGCTGTCGAAGGCTGGAAGACGCGGCTGGATGACTTCATTGATCTCTTCAATCGCAGTCCCTTGGCACAACGGCTCGCCAAAAAAATACTCCGTCCCTGATTTCCTCAAGATTTTGAAGGGAATGAATGGCGACCACGCGTCCGTCGAGAAGGGCACGGCTATGGGAGTGAAGGATCTCAAAATGGAGGCTACCATCCAAGATCTCGGAGAGGAGGTACTGGCAGGGAAGTCGTACATGGAGTTGGTCCATTATTTGGCGGCTTGGAATGCGAAGAAGATTGCTGAAGCAGGAGGGGAGGAGGCATGGAAGGCGTTGTCGCCAGCAGAGCAAGCGGAACGCGACAAGCATCTTATGACAGAAATCGTGGCAGTCCTGGGAAAAGAAGCCTACGATGCACTGTCTCCCGAGGACCGTCGGACGTTGAACCTATTTATTTCAAATAAAGAGTGCGTAGTAGATTGGTAGAACTCCGTAGATCTCGGAATGGCTGAATCCAGTAAGATAAGATAATAGGGGTCTAGGAATGCAACCGAAACCCACATTGAAGGCCTCAGATTACCGGATCAAGTTATCTTCGATAACGGCCACATGTTCAGACAAGTCCACCGCTTTGATAGGCGCGTTTTTTTGGGGTCCGGGCTCAAGTTCTCTGTCTTTGTGGATCTTGAAAGGAACATCGGTCTCATTGTGATTATTCGCGATACAATTCTCTGTAGTACTTTGTAGAATGCTCTTGTCAAATTCAGACTCATATATGTTATCCTGTCTCAGAACCGAATGCAAGTACAAGAATTGTGTACGTGGATATTTGGGATGAAGTAGAAGGCCGTAGAGCTGGGGAAGACATATGTAAGACGGACCGTTACGTGGAATCAATCGATTGAAGATTGTTGGGTCGAACGGGATATGTCTTCAGGTTGTGCTGTGGGTTCATTCCACTTGTTTGGGGACCCGACGCAAAATTTTGATACCCTTGTCTGCCCGAAATTATTCCAGTTCCTTCAAACAGCACAGTAATAGGTTTTTGGAATCTGACGAGTTATCAGGCCATTAACATTGACGGGTTTGAACAGCAAGTACACAGATCTCAACCATTTAGCGTGGTTAATACTGTTTATCGTTTATGCTGACTTGCATTGTACTGTAATTGGGACCACTACTATCTTCAACCTTTTGATAATAACCAACAGAATGAATTACCATCTACTATTTTCCAGTAAATAACACGGTTTGGGTACTGTGATGGCTCCGATGCCATCCGGGTCAAGGCCGTCCCGTTCTGTCAAGAGTATTTCAGCCTCTATGGTCGCGAAATTTTCAACGGAAAGGTTTAGCATATTGTTATAACTATTGAACTTCTCATGCAAATCATCGAACTGGATTAATCCTTCAAAACTTGCAAGTTTGTTGGGTTACACTTGGAGAAAAGGGAACCAAAGAAACATAATGTTTTCCCGGACGCTGAAAGAAAACCTTACTTCGAAGTGGCAGTCAGATTGTGAAGGATCCTTGCGCTGGAGAAGCTGGGAATCAGACCAGCCAATTGAGCACAAGGAAATTACATCCTGTTGTTTCAGGAACCAGTTTGGTTATAGCAGGTAATCAGCAGCAGTGATTTGAAAATATTTTGAGAAGCAGACACCGTGGAGGTAATATAAATTTGTCCAGGGATCTGCAAAAACGGCAAGTCTATCAACGTATGAGGCGCGAAAAAACCATGCAACCGTGGTCTCCTGTGTCCAAGAATGTCAAGGCGACACACTATATCAACGCCTGTGTTTTTGAACGCGTAAAAATACCAAAGAAATAACATGCAAATGTGCGGTGAACGTGTCGGACGCGACTTTTGATTAACATCATGTGATGGTGTTCGAGTGTTGTACCGTCTTACACCGTGCAAAAGCGTGAGATAGTGCGCAATGGACTTTGGAATTCTATGTATTTTGTTGTATGTATTGTCTTACATCCGTATTCTTTCCCGAAAGGCGCTCACTGATATTGTATGTTTTATTTCCCATGTTTTCTAAGCCACACATTGTTCCCAAAACATAAAGGACACAGTAATAAACAACAAAAAGAGCATTGGCGCATACCTACTTATGCTGCCAGGGCGGTCTCCTGGGTCCCTGCACGGCCTACGCGCGTTGGGAACCGAATAGGCGGAGATAAATACAAACGGGGAAAGATACTGATGGGAGATCTACCAATCCACTCAGCACTGTATTTATTTGGGGCGGCTGCTGTATGCACAAGGATCTCAACAGTTTCAAGGGCGGCAATGCGGAGATGATGGCGGAGTGGAAGAAGTTGAATGCTCCCGCTCCGGTCCTGCTTGCAAACAAGGCAAATGCGGCTGTCCTTCGGAACATCCTCGATCATTCATTTCCCGCCAATGCCGTACTCACGGAGGATGAATTCCGGGCCTTTGAAGCATCCACCCGTGGCGGAGTCAAGGCGTGCGCACTTGCTGGCGCAATCTTTAACAATAAAGATAAGGCCAAGAAGGGACAAGGCGACCATCATGTCGACTTCATGACAGAAAAGCTCGGGAAAAAGCACCATAAATTCCCGGACACTAATAATACTCGCTTTGGGAGCCACGGTGATGCCGCGGCAGAGCTGATCACCCATCTTCCGCTATACCTGGAAATTCTGGATGTCATTCAGTGGTCCAAACATTACCCTTCCCTCACCAACATCGAGAAAAATCTCCTCGCAGCTCTGAAGGACACTCCAACTATCACCGAATTAGTTGCAATGGTTTTATACCGGGTTTTGATCACTCACCCATACATGCGACAAGTTCGGGGCCCAGGGACAGAGAACACAAATCTACTCGATTTGGGTCCCCTTCACCACGCCGTTCAAGATCATATTAAATGTTTACTTGATGATCTTGACCTCATTTTCGGCTCGGATGTCTCGTACGAGACTGCAACACTTGACGGCAAGGAATGGAACGATCCCGCTGCCATGGAGGCTGTCTTCAAGCTCATCCCATCGCTTCCACGTGTCAAGAAAGTAACCGCTGCCTTCTTTCGAGGCGCGTTGGTGACCTTTACCCGTTTCTCCGCGGAATTCGCTCCGGGTGGACTCATCGACAGCTGCTCTGCGACAGAGAAACAGCTGGCTTGGATGCCTTCCACAAACAACAGCAATGAGGGCGGACTTGCGGCCTACACTGTTGCTGTTTGAGGCAAGCTAACACTCACGGTACATCAGTACAATGCGCTGGCCATGTTTCGAAGAAATGACACGGGGGATTATGTTTACCGAGGAGGACCACACCTATATCATGCGCGAGGCGAGGAGAATTGATGCGAGCGGTGAGGAAGCTAAATTACGAGCGAAGATTGTCGACTTCTGCATTAGGACTGCAGCAATGCAGAAGAAGAAAGCTGTCGCCAAAGCTCGCAGGGAGGCGGAACTGCTCCGGGAGCACCTCAACCGACCGCTTGTATCACTTCCAGAGATGGCTAGCCTCACAGTCCCGAAAATTGTCGACCAGCTCAATTCATATTGGGCCCGAGGCGTCCCAAACATCTTGAAGATCAGCAACTATCGATTGAAGGCAGATAAATTGGCAGCACTGAAACAGGCTTTCGAGTGGTACCAGGAAAACAAGATCTCCCTTCCACTTCCCCAGCCAGTTCCAGAGACTATCGAGGTCATTCCTGAGGTAATTGACGATTGGGTGGTGGAAGAGGACGTCGAGATGGAGGAATAAGTTATAATAAAAATTAATTAGGGTACTTACCACATCCATTATAGTCGTAAAAGTGTAGTAGTCCTTATTGTATCAAGCATTACTTGGATTGACGGCTGGGGAGGTCAAAGTGGTATGTCGAGGTGAGTGGCGCCATTTGATGTGGCTGTACCCTTTCCCATCAGCCCATCTGATCTCGATCGCTGCCCACTCCAGTCTCCCAGATACATTCAACACAACAATTCCCCAAATTCTTCACTCTTTGCTACAAAGCCTGTTCCAAGCCCAACGTAAAATTTTTATGATTTTTGCCTGGATGTCACGGTAATTTTGAGGCAACGGATCCCATCGTGACCGTGACCCGCGGCAAATTTTGCAACGCAACGGCCTCTACCGTGACCGTGACTGTTGCTTCAATACAGGGACGTACAGTATATCATGCATCTCCCATGGCATACTCGACTTGGGCGCATTTCTTCCCAACGCAGAGTTCGAACCTCTGCCGCACTGCCGAACGCTGCCCCAATACTGCCCTCCATCAAAATCCCCAATATAAGTAGGATGCCACATTTTGGCGGAAAGTACGTTAGTGGCTACGACATGCAGGAAACAAGGACAAACTGTGCGCGCGGTAGCTGACAATTTTTGAGAGAAAGAATGGCTTCAAAAACGTTCAATTTTGGGTCAATCGCAATCGGAATAGCACCATACGACGCCCCTTGATGGTGTGGTTTGACCTATACCACAATCGCGGCGATATTTGGGGAGTTAAGCACCCTTCCGAAAAGGAAGCTGATCGAATTCACGTCAGTGCGATGGCACTTCGCGAACACCCCGCCTTAGCGGATCACTAGTAATCCACGATCGCGGCCGCGATCGAAGTTCCGTATTTACAGAAGGGAGACCTGGAACCTAAAATGGTACCAGGAATTCTTTAGCCCAACCACGACGGATCGAGAGATTGCGACCGTGAGCTCGGCTACAGGTGATGAACTCCAGAAGTTCCGTTGGGTGAGTTGTAGCGTAGTGATAGTGCATTTCAGGCCGATGTACTTTACACTACAACTCGGCACGTTCCGAAAGGGGGCCTAGCTGAGCATAATATTTATCCTGAGTCTTATCCTGGAACCTAGAATGGTACCAGGAATTCTTTAGCCTGACCACGACAGATCGACAGATTGCGATCGTGAGCTCGGCTACAGGGCAATGAACTTAAGAAGTTCAGTTACCATAGCATATATCAGTGCCAGAGCACTTAGTTACTTCTTGGGCCCCGGTATTCCTGAGCGGGACCGTGCCACAATTCTATTACCTACCTACCATGCCGAGAAAGGATTATAAAAAGAACCCACGACGCCCGATGATCGAGCACAAAGCACGTTCATCGGCAGTGTCGTTTCTAATAAGCACCTCGCGAGACTTTCATAAGTATCGTTTCAGAGAGTAGTATCCTTGGTTCTTCATCAATTCGAAGTAGCACTAGTACATGATAGATTGTCTTCTATTTCGAACTGGGGAAGTCGTCGTTAGATAGTTATCCTCGACCCCCACCACAGTAACACGGGCCAGGCCGACAAACACAATTTCTGGGTCTCTCTCAGTAACACATAGTCATTGTTGGAGAGACATACGGGTGTCTTGGATATGCAGGCGGTAGAGAAGACGGTGTCCAGGGATAAGGATAATATCCGTAGTCAGTGGGTTGTCCAGGATTGGAGAAGTATTGCGGAATAGTGTGTAGTTGGATGGTTCCGTATGTATCTCCATGTGCGTTTCCACGAGGGGGAACGTGGTATGGGACATGTGTTGGTCGAGATCCCTGATGACGGTGAGAGGTAGGGACAGGGCTGGATTCCCCCAATCCGGGCTCCATGTCGGCACTGAATGGGGTCTGTCGCAGCAGTCGAGATATCGGGGGAAGGTACTGTGAGCCGGCTGGATGCGGACTACTTCCCGGCCACGCCAGTCCCGGTGAATCCGAAATTCCAGGCGATGTTCCACCGCTGCTAGATGTATCCCCGGGTGGATTGCGTCCAGACGCGGATTGTTCGTCGGCAATGGTAACATATTCACATCGAAGTCCCTTCTGAATACACCTCTTGCAGGGCTTTGATTCATATTCAAGTGTCTTGCACTGCAAACAAAAATCGATTTTAAAATCGGAAGGAGCGAGATTAGGAGAGAGAGATTGTCACCTTTACTTTGAGCCTACGGCAGTTCAAGCAGGCGATATGAACTCTTTTGCGCGGTTGGGGAGGCGGGGCTGACATATTGACCATGTCGATTGAGAGGGATGCCTTTATACATCTTCCTCACGGCTCTAATGCTCGATTGTATTGTTCTATGGCTTCACTGCCGGTGAAATTTTATCAAACACCCCGCATGGGGCGGGCTCGGGAGATCATCTAGGACCGTTACTTGAGCAACATAGTTTGTGCATGTACGGAGATCTGTCTCCGAATTCTACCGGACCCAAGGCAGTGACCTGGTGGTGTAAAGAAAAAGTGTTCTTGATGTCCCGACGGGGACCGGCAAGCAGTGCAGACCCATGAGTTGTGAGTTCTCATTTTGGAATACTTGCCCACCACCCATCGTCAAGCTGCTATGCTTTGAGTGGTGTCGATCTTGTGTCGCCCACATGTTCCATCCGAAAAAAGAGCACTTGCGATAAGAGATTGATAAATAGGCAGATCAATTGTCTGTCAGTGCTGTGACCAGACAAATTCCTACGGTTAATTTGAACCCAGTGGCCATCTACTTACTAGATATCGATACTATTACCCAATTCGTTCGGTTTGACGTAGAGGGTGGTTAAGTCAACGGATAGAAATGCTAATCCCAACGCCACATTTAGCAATTCATTGAACTCGAGGTATCATTTCACTTATACAAATTATCAGGAAACAACTGTAATCTCAATGATCCAGTCAATTGAGAAGCTCCTGAGGCGCACTGGAGTTTGTGGAACTGCAAGTACAGAACATACATCAAAAATTCCTTTCAAATTCAGGATACGATACTTTCTCTTCCTGTCGAAATGAAGCTCGCAACTCCCACAGGATTTTCCACACCCCAGGCTTCTCGCTGCGTTCCGAGGGGCCGTCTTGACTCGCGTCAGGAGAGGTCAGCCGATCCCGAGGTCGGCAGGCCGCCTCGGAGGTCCGTGGCTCTTCAGAAATTCGCTTTTTTGTCCTCCCGACAATAACTTAAAGTTATCAAAGCCTCCGGAGATAAGGCTGGAGCTAACAGCTTGACATAATAATGCCGTTATAGTCGCCCACAAGTCAAATCTGAGTTGATCCATCGCCAGGCACCCTTGCCGACTGTTTTACGTTTCTGCGTCAATTTGTTCCATTTGTGGACTAGTCGCTACCCGTGAATAAATTCACGGGGGCCATACTGTTTGCTCTGTGTAGCATTGACCCGTTGGTTCCCGCCTAGGTTACAGTATTTCCCTTTCACCTGCAACCTGTTGTTTGTTCCCACCTGCTGCTTGTTCCCCGCTTGCCCGGTGATTCCCCGCCTGCCCTGTTCCTTCGTCCCCGTTGCTTGTTCCCCCCTGCAGTTATTTTTTTCATCGGCCACTGTACCGGAACTGCCCTTCTGTCTCGGCATCAAATGTTGCCTATGCCGCCGCGGCATGTTGCGTCATGTCGCATGACCGTGGACGTGTCTGGGGGTTTCCGTGATTGACATTTATGTTCACCATTATATTGTGATATAGAGATATTATAGGCAGGCGGGATGGGTGCTGGCGACATGTGTCGACCCGGGCTCCCCGAGCTGTCGACAAGGTTGTCGGCCCATGCCAAGCCAACTTTGCTGGTGTCAGGTCGGCACACTGTGTTGACCCGAGTCGGCCGAGCTCAGCCGATGTGAGCGCGCAATGCCGATACGGGTGCGGCATGGCCCGGAGATCTCCGGGCCATTGTGTATTTGGAGAAGAATCAACCAAATGGCATAGCCTTGAACCTGAAATGTACCGATCAGTTACCATACGATGCGCGGGCGTCACAAAGGGAACTTGAAGGAATTCCTGATGTGAGTCATCGGACGCACTAGTTGAATTACGTGCTTCCTTCCTCACTAGCCTCTTCACTGACCTTCCAGAACTACGTAACCAGATAGCAAAATTATCCTACACGGAATTCCTGAAAGCCATCATATATTCACTATTGCGCTGGTTGCAAAATTGGCGTTTGATGTCATGGAGGTGTTCTGTTCCCGTGTTCGGTTGGAGGCTGAGGCTGAGGCCAACCCACGTGAAGTGCTAACCTTTAAGTCTTCCATTCAGCATGTAGTTCGGAATTCGCACAAGATCGGCAATTTCTGTGTGTGTTCGGCCATCTCGGCGACGCCACCGGCGTAGATTCCACCCCATTTGAACCTCACACAGGGAAACGATTAAGATAAAGATGGAAACAACTGGATGTTCATGAGTTACTACAACTAAATTTGTGATCAAATAAGGCCATTACATTGCCTTTTTGGGAAGGTTCCCACGATGCTTTTGCGCTCAAAACGCAGCAAGCACGGTGGATTTGGCTCAGAGGCAGTTACTACTATCGGCCACCTGCTAATTTATCATGGGGAAGTTTAAAATTGTGAACACTTGACCTCAAGGGATCAAGTACAACCTTTGAAGACCTCTCATACCAGATTTCGACGCCAAGTGATGTTTTGGCCGTAAGTTATGCGAACTTTGATCGGCATCCACACCGTGTGAGCCATCATTTCTTAATTCTGCCTTGGCATCCACACTCGCCACCGCTCATTGTCCACCAATTCTCCACCGTTTAACGAGTTCATGGGCTCGTTATGTTGCCCCGATTCACGGAATTTACCTCTGGAACAGCACCGTTCAAAGAACAAGGGTGACATAGCTCACGACGGCAAGGAAGACTTGGCTTGCATTTTGATCAATTGTGGTGAAATGCCTTCGTATCCAACGCACCATTGAAGCTATGAGTCTGGCACTTGGTATGGGCTTTCTTAGTTACTTACCCCATGCTTACAACCCTTGATCACCATTTTCTATATTTTACTTCTGGCACAACATTGGCCATTACCTCGAAACATGCCATTTCGGTGTCGGAAAAGTCCAAGACTTTTTGAAAGGGTTGCCCGTCCTTAGGAATGGAAATATATGGTCAGTCACATACATATATGTACCAATAGTCACCCTGCACCATATCCTGGGCCTACATGCCCGCTTCCTCTGGCCACGCACTTAGTTTACTGACATGTGCCAAAAGTGGCAGTCTCCCCCTTCCGAGACGTGTTCGTATACCCTCCTTTTAGATAATATGAATATCAAAATCGTCCACAATCCCATATATGGACCTGATATTTAGATCAGGATACAGTTTGGACCCAGTCTTGGCCTCAGCGGCCTACACGGTGAGGTGGTCGAGTACCCTGTTTATTGCCTTTTTGGACATGCGAGCAAAAGAAAATTCATGTCGCACTATGGTCACTCCTAAAATTTGCCAAAATATTTCTAACCATTCATAGGATGTATACCTTTGATTCATGGCTCAAGCTGCCATGAAGCTCACTTGCGGCATCCGAGAAATGACGACAATTGCTAAGGTGGCCAAGTACCCGGTGGCCGATAGTATGTGAAAGGAGAGTCTTTAAAGCACTTTTTTGGTGAGCTCTGGTTGAGCAAGAAGAATTTCACTTCTTCAGCTGATTGCCAACTCCAAGCTGAAAGTGTGTCCTGCAGTAGAAATTTAAACCTTGCATTTAATAAGCCAGAGAGTTTGCTTTTTAGGTGTGCCAGGCACCTTAAGAAATGTTAGAACGTGACCTGGTGTCGTGACCGCAGAATATAATGTACTAATCTGGACAGTGAGACACTCTAATGAGTTCTCACTGTACCAGGTATGATTGCTATGTATTCGTCTTATTCTTACTGTACTCTAACGAGTTCTCACTGTACCAGAATATATTCCTATATTTTCAACAGGTTATGGGCCGCCATGTGCTCTAAACTTGTATCTACTGTGCAACACAATCAGTACTTCACTTTGACTCATTTTTCGACTCATCCATCCATCTTGCATCACTATCCTCATACCTATGGCCGGAATGACTTCCAATCAGAGCAATTCTGCTGATGAGAGAGAATGGAAGGGAATAAAACTCACTCCTATCAAAGAGGAAGAGGACGGTACGAACAACTATAACGAGTTCAGACAGAAGTCAGAACTCGAGCTTGATGCCATCAGTTACTGGCAATATGTCGACAGACCAGACTACAATCCTCTGGTTATCCCTGCGCTCAGACTGAGCCAACAGGTTCAAGGTCTTGATGCCACCAGAGCTACCGTCACAGTTACAGTACCTGGGAACAAAGCTGCTGTTGCAGCTGCCAAGAAACAAGCTGAGGCCTGGTTTGCTGGTGACAAGAAGGCACATGCTATTATTGTCAAAGCGGTACCAGTCAGGAAACTTTATGTCATTCGAGACTGCAAGTCAGCTCATGCCGCTTGGTTGGCTCTCGAAAATGAATATGAGCTGGCTAATGCCCTGACTGCTGTAACCATCAAGCAGCAGATCATTGGGTATCAATGCGGTACTCATGACGATCCCGTCCACTGGCGCGAGGTTATGGTCCAGTTGTACCAGAAGCTACGAGATGCAGACCCCACGATGATGCCTGATACCAAATTCGCCAAACACCTCGTCATGTTGATGACACAGTCAGTCAACTGGCGCTACTGCTGCGATTCCCTCCACAAGACGGTGTGCAGCAGCAATGCCGCAGGAAAGCCACTGTCATCTGCCACAGTGCTTCAACGCTTGAAGCACGAAGAGGTAGAAATGAAGATCGCACCTTCGATTGTTTCCATCAACACATTGGTTGGTAGGAAAGGAAAAGCTCGCGATACAGGAGTTGTGGTTCTGAGTGCTTATGTAGCCAGATCGTCAAATCAAAGCAATCGGAAGAATGACAAGACTCATCAGTGACAAGGCAGGCGACCAGCTCCCTATGACGCTCAACAATGCTCTACATCTCATAAAATCTGCGACAACATGTATTGTGAGACTCCAGTGGGGGATTGTTTCTCTTACAAAGGGGGAAAGGCCGGGCAGTATCCGGAGAGTTTTCGTGGGAGAAGAGACGTCCACCTTTCTCTGGAAGCAAGGGTTGCCGCACGGAGGAAGCAAGCGCTGGAAGGGAAGGCAGGTGACTGCTTTGCAGGACTGGCTGATTCCACGGATGATACGGAGGAGGATGTTGAGAAGGTAATTGGAAAGGTGGACGATGGGTTCGCATTCATGATGGAGACTCTGGACAAGAGTGACGATGACAAGATCGTGATTGACGAAGAAGTCCGGTTAAATGCGATTGTCTGCAACACGGCCATTGAGCAAGATGATTCGATTAACCATGACACGGGGGTGTCATGCCATATCTTCCACAAGCAGAATTCATTTCACGACTACACCACCTTCGAGTCTCCATTGATCATTCACGGATTCAGCACAAATCTAACCACCCAGGCAGTTGGTAAAGGGAAGGTTGTGCTGAAAGGGATGTACGAAGGTGTCATGTGAAATTTCTCAGTGTCCAATGCTCTCCACATTCCAACGGCACAATGCAACCTCATATCTGGATCCAGACTCGATCGAAAGGGAGTCAATATGCAAACAGGCAAAGGGAAAATCACCTACTTCAATGCTGCAGACATCCCGTTTGCCACTGGGTCTATTGTTAGGGACTTGTACAAGATGGACGTGGAGATGGTGGGAGCAGATGGAGACATGGAGATGGCCCCTGATTTGATCGCTGCAACCATGCCAGCTGTCGAATCACTTTTCGTACCTGGAGCCAAAACTGCAGAGACCCAGAAGCTGGGTTTTACCATCATCTAATGGGCCATATAGATGTTAAAGGGCTACAGTGCGCCACAACTGGATTATCAATCGACAATGTTCATGTACAAAACTGCCATATATGCGCCTTAGCCAACATCAAGCGGTTCAAGTTCCCTTGCAAGGCTTCCAATCATGCTGACCGACCCCTGTTTCGCATTCATTCCGATATTTGTGGTCCTTTTCCCATTGGATATGGGGTTTTCGATATTTCATTACCTTCATTGACAATTCCTGCCACTTCATCGCCATATACTTTCTCAAACTCAAATCTGACGCTCTCAAATGCTTTCAAGAATTTTGTACTGCTGCCGAAAATTTTCTTGGATATTCAATCATCTTCTTACGCACCTGAACTAGTAGAGGGTCAATTTCATGATTATTACAGAGAGCACGGCATCACATACAAGTGTACAGTGGCTGATGCTTCCCAGCAGAATGGTGTGGCCGAACACACAAATCAAATCATCAAATGCATGACTCGTGCCATGCTCGTCGACAGCGGTCTCACATTCTGGTTCTGGCCGCTAGAAGCTCAAGCCACCATATCAAAAATTGTGTTCCACATTCCTCCATTGAATTCAATACTACTCCATTCGAAGGATGGTTTAAATGCAAACCAAATTTATCTCATCTCAGACCATTCAGTGCACTTGTCACAGCAAGGAAGGTTGAATCAGACAATTTGATGAAGCTTGTCCCTCGAGGTGAAGAGGGGAGGTTCGTAGGATATGCACGAGATTCAAAGGGGTATTTAGTTTGGTTTCCTGCCTCCAAAGCCATTCGCTCACGCCGTGATGTCAAATTCCAGGGGTTCCCCAAATTTCTATCTTCACTGCCACTCTCCGAGATATTATGGGATGACATACCTATGGAACTGGAACCACGTTTCAGTGATGTGGAAGATCGCATTGTTCTGGAACAACATTCTGACTCTGCCTCTGAGCATACCAATGCCATCAAGCATAATCCTGCCCCTGAGCGTAACAAGCTGCCTTCCAAGGTAGATATCTCTGACGAGAGTAATGCGCATCAGTGCTCAGTTGCTGAACCCTCAATTAACAAGGATGTTGAAATGGAAGATGTTACCAGCGACACACCCATTGCAAATCACTGAGCCTCACGTGTAAAATGTGTACCAGCATGTTTCATCATTAATCACAGCGGAATCTCGGATGAGGGGGGGAAACTTCTATATTCCATCTTTGAGTCCGATGATGAAGAACTCGAGATCAAACGTGATGACAACGACTTCCCTCAGCTTGTTCAATCATTCATTGATGCTGAGGTTGCATTTGCAGGTGCTGCACTTACAGATCCCATTAATGACCTGAATGAGAAGGATCCTAAAACTCTCCAGGAAGCCAAGTCGTCCATCTATTGGACTTACTGGTTAGCAGCCATCTACGAAGAGCTAGAGTCACTTAAAGCGAAAGGTGTTTATGACGAAGTTAATGAACTACCGCCTGATCGAAAGGCAGTCAAGTCAAAACAGGTTCTTCACATCAAACACAATCGTGAAGGACTCATCTCGAGGTTCAAAGCTCGTTTGTGGCAAAGGGATTCACTCAAATTCCTGGGCAAGATTTCAATTACACTTTTGTGCCAGTTGCTTGATGGGAATCAATTTGATTTGTACTCACTTTGGCTGCTGACCATGATATGGTCTTGCATCAAGTTGACATCAAAACCGCCTTCCTCAATGGGGCATTGGATGAAGAAATATACATGCACAAACCCGTGATCATTGGTAGCAGGTATTGGAGACTCTTGAAGGGGTTATATGGCTTGAAACAAGCTGGTTGTCAGTGGTACTTGGAACTCAACTCACGGCTCAAAGCAATAGGGTTCAAAAGAACTGAATCCAATTGGAGCATATATTATTGTACCCAAGATGGCAAGTGTTGATGACATGCTAATTGCCTCAACCACAACGAAAGAGTCAGATGCCGTTGTCACTGCGCTGGCTTCACAATTCGAAATCACGGATAACGGGGAACCAAAATTACACCTCAGATGCTCCATAGAAAGAAACTGCAAATAGGACCATTCGACTGGACCAAAAATTGTATACTGAATCCATTTTGCGTGAATTTGGATTTGCAAATTGCAACCCAGTCAGCACTCCTATGGATCCTAGAGCACAGTTATCATCACCGACTGCCAAAGATGCGTTAAAGGCAAAGTACTTCCCTTATACAGCTATTGTCGGCAAGTGCATGTACCTGTCGACTTGCACATGACTGGATATCATGTACACTGTCCAAGAGCTTGCACGCTTCATGTCAAATTACGGGATGATGCACGTCGCAGCTGCCAAACATCTCCTTCGATACCTTTGAGGTACAACTTCATATGGTATTACCTTGGGAGGTTCTGACACACCGTATCCGCTATTCAAGGCACTCACTGATTTGGATTGGGGAATGGGCGACACCCAGAAATCTGTTTCAGGCTTCCTTATCATGATGGGAGAGTCACCACTCTTCTGGAGTTCAAAACAGTAGGCAGTTGTTGTGCTCTCGTCATGCGAAGCCGAGTACCTCACTACGACCCATTGTGCGCGCAATATTCTGTGGTTTCAAAACTTGTTTGCTGAACTCGGCTTTCCACAAAATCAACCAACATCCTTGTTCTGTGATAACCAAGGCACCGTCACTTGCACACATAACCCACATGCTCATTCAAAAATGAAGCATATCTCCATTCGCAAGCATTTCATTCGAGATTGCGTTATGAAAAGATTGATTGACGTTATATATGTATCAAACAGAGAAAATATTGCCGACCTATTCACCAAACCTCTACATTGTCTTGTCCCTGGTTGTTGGGCAAAAATGTTGCGTCTCGACACCAGTCAAGGGGGGGTGTTAGAACGTGACCCGGTGTCATGACCACAGAATATAATGTACTAATCTGGACAGTGAGACACTCTAACGAGTTCTCACTGTACCAGGTATGATTGCTATGTATTTGTCTTATTCTTACTGTACTCTAATGAGTTCTCACTGTACCAGAATATATTCCTATATTTTCAACAAGAAAAGTGAATTGTGTCTCAAACTAACAATCTCTTTCAAATTCCAAGGTGATTTAAAAATTGTGAGATCAGAAGCCCCTTGGAGTCCTAATTGGTAACCATGTGATTGATCTGATAATGTCCTGCACTGTCGGCTGCCCATGTATGGATACGTATGTGTTTGATTGCTGCTGCACATGGGCATGATTAAGACTGCCAAGATGCTTTTATAGATTGGCTCGAGAAAGGGTGAGGGCTTCATCAGCAAACCCTGGGTGCCCTGTAGTTAAGGTCCCCCTTTACGTAGCGCTATGTAGTCCCTGTAGTGGCCTGTAGTTTCTGTAGTTACGTGTAGTATTTTTAAGATTACGTAGTGTTATGCAGCACTATGTAGAGGGGGACCTTTGACCCAGGTTTTGCTGATGTTGCCAAAAAACACTCTGACACACATAGAAAATGATCAGTGTTCAGGTGATAATATTGGAGGAGGGACAAGTTGCCATTGGTGCCTAATAGAAAATGGCTTAAAGATGAAGGTCCGAGCAGTCCAGGGTGAGCCCAGTACATGGCGAACTGGATGCTGCAAATTGGGTGTCTTGGGACCCAGATGTGACTCAACCAGGGCGTTACTTGGGACGGAGTCATGGTTGTTCAACAGCGGTTTGATCCGACTCGTGATGCCATCAACATGGCTTCCGTGAGCAACTTCCAACTCCAGTGCAATCTAACCCTCCCATTAAATAAGCTTCGATTCGATGTGTCTTACTAGGAATTCACACGGACAGAGACCTTAACTCTCCCTCCATGTTGAATTTTCTGTGAGTGAATTTCAACGTTGCTACAAACAAATTATTTTTCTGCCTATTATACTGACAGTGAACGTCGAAACAGAAAGATTTAAACCGTTACTTGGGCCTAATTTTTAGCCTTGCTTCTCGGACTAGTAGTGCATTATTTCCCCAGATTTGCCCACATGCACAAATTGTAGGTGGGTCTAAGGCCTGGATGCGCGTGGCATCTGCACTCGACAGATTCGCCCGCATAAAGAAAACAGTTCTGACCTTCTTCTGGCGATAGAATTTGGAATGGTAAGAAATCAACCATGGTGACTTTCCGGCCTCGTCAATTAATGTTGTCAAATTTAACCACACTTAATTTGGGTTGAACTTAAACGGAGAAAAGCCCAGAGACACATGATGCGCACCTACATTTTCAATAAATCGGTGTTGAAGATGTCGCGGGAAGACTCGTTCGACCCGATTATGAGCCAAGATCGTGGGCATGAATGATTCTTTTTCCTAACCAGAAATATCGTGTACATATCATGGAGAGTACAAACAAAGATTATCAGGCCGACGAGCGGCATGGCCCGCTACCAGGCTAGGTCTCACTATGACATTAAGACATAAATTTTGGGGCGGCCCAAAGCTCGCTCAATCATCGCTTGCGCGCCAACCAGATCGTATACCAGAAATGTACTCGCGGACGTTAAATGAAATAGCAAATCGCATTAGTCTCTCATTGACGCCGAGACACAGTAAAAAAATATAATAAAGAACAGACAGGTTTGATCCATCGCTTCTGCAGCGACTTGGGAGCCACCCTCATTCACTTTGAATTCTCGTGAAAAAGGACCAGCAGCGTTTGGTGTGTACCTGCATTCTGTAAGGCAATTATCCAGTCGGCTCGGCGGGACCGCTTGTTCGATTCGAGCCTTGCCATGACCGCGGTGACTGCGTCAATTTTTTTTCTTTGATCTCATACAGTAACCTAGGGGTAGTAGCCATCTTCGTCACTTTGTTACTTCGCTTATTTTCATGAAACCTCATCACTTTGATCGCATTTAGTGAAAGTTCGTTACTTCCGATGATTTTCTGTGAAAGTTCGTCATTTTAACTCAGCATGTTCAAGAGCCCGGAAGCATCGGCCATCAATGTTCCTTCAGCACAGGGACGAGCTGTTTTTTTTTTTTTTGCATATAGATACCTTACCCTAACGCCAAATGATAACCATAACCCCTAACCGCTAACCACTAACCGCTAACTGCCCTAACCGCCTAACCCAAACACCTAGCCACCTAACCCGAACCTAACCGGCCATGCTCGGCACACTGCCGATACCCATCACTTTGTGATGTACTGAGCAGTTGCCGTGTATCTAACTCACGAACTTTCCCAAAAACACGCCAAAGTGACGAACATTCACAGGTTCCCGTCAAAATCATGAAGATCTGCAAACTTAAGCGAAGTAACAAAGTGATGAAGATGGCGCGGACTCGTAACGTAGAACTGCATAAGGTTATATGGACGTTGAAATCCTAATGAACAAGGCCCAGCAGCGCATGGCTCCAAAAGTCCAGCAGGTAACTCGTTCGATTTGAGCCTGGGCATGATTAGTTACCGTTTCAATTTTTTCTTCTTCCGGCAAACCAGAACTGCATGAGATCATATTTGTGGTTCAAGCCACCAAAAATGACAGTTATTTATTCTGGATTTATTGGTCATTATAATATCGTTATTCAAACTATGGCTGCGGTTTCAATGGTCAGAAATTGCACCAGGAAAGCTAAAAGAAATCATACTTCAGTAATAGTTGACGAAGAGGTGTTCTTCTCCGCGTTTACTGCTGTACCACTTTCTTGGTCTCCAGGAATCTGGTCAATCCATCGAACAATTGAGGTAGTCTAAGGGATTATCAGTCTTCATTATCCAAAAGGGATGGCGTCTAGATGGCTGCAAACCACATGAACAGCTCCGGTCACGCTATTTCCCGAGAAGTTCCGACGGGTCTCTTCATTGTGCGCACCCGTCACATCAAGGGTACTAACAATCCCGTTTTGCCCTCTGAGTTCTTCCAAGAGAGACTCTCGAGACATCAACCTAGAATTCGGGTCCATTCCAGGAACATGTGGGTCAGGTTTTCGACGTACATGCCGCAAACGGAGATAACATAGACTGTAAAATATATTAGTGAACGCCTACAAAGTGAAGTTCAAGACTCACGTTGACAACTCGGAAGAATAAATAACATGCTATTCAAAGATTAGAGTGACCCTTTAGTAATAGGACAACCTTACAAAACGAAGGATCCCGGCATAGCGACGAACTTTTTTGCGCATCAATAATCAAGGTATTATTCTTGAGGAAATAGTGCATACGAAGATTAGCTGAAGAAGCGCCCACAGACTGTCAGAAATTCGGAGTCATTACGATCTCGGTAATTTACAATAATAAAGCAACATACCTTGTCATTGCCCCGCGGTTGATAGCATAAATACTCATTTTCTCCAGTACCGAGTCCGTCCTGAACGTTTTGTCAGCACCGTACTCCAAAACACGCCGCGGACTCTCACCGCCTGTTACCGGTTCTCGACCTTCGAAGAATATATGAAAGGATGAAGGTGATTGTCAAATCGCAAGCTAAGGCGCCACCACTTTGAGTTGAAGACACTGGCTGCCATGGTTTCACGTAAGTACTGCATGAAAATTGAATGTTTCTTGTCTCCCGCACCGCGGTAGCAAGTAGCTTTGAAAAGAGATGTTCACGAGCACTGTGGTGAGTTCGGTGAGGTTTGAATAGTTATATATGATCTGAGTGACGAACACCAAAATAGTTTGTGCTACAATCGATGATGGTCATTACGAATTCATATCCATGCTTGACACAGAAATATCTTGGACGTACCGATACCAGCAGCTACGAAAGAAATGTCAACAGGAGAAATTCGCGAACGAGCTATGGATTCGTACCAAACTGTAGAGTAGCCAGAAAAATCTATGAGAGCAGATTTCAGGGAGCCGGACCAGCATGATAAGCTGGAGCGCTTACGACAGGCGCAACAAATACCCAACGAGGTCTAGTTACTGGTGTAGAGCATCAATTTTAAATCGCTCCATTGGATGCGTAACGTACACATCCAAATTCGACTGGCATAAAACCTAAAAGGCTGTCAGCGGCAGATGGAATATATTCTACTCGGACCGTACATTTGGGCTGTGAAAGCAACAACGAACTAACGCCCGCGAGTCATTTTTCGCGGGAGAAGGATGGTCCAATTTCGGCATACCACGGAGCCAAGCATCACCTTGAAAAACAGCGATTTGATGAGAACGGACGACTTGACGAGGCAAACGAATGCGAGCCCACATTATCCTCGTTGCTATTCATGAGGAAGGGAGATCGCTGTAAGTAACTTTTGTAATTTGCAAGTTCACCGAAGCGTACATGATAACATTTTGAGCTTCATAGTTCCCGAATAATAAAATGAGATCCTTGTAGTTCTGGACCGCGTAGAGAAGAATGTGGTTTGTCGCTATTAATCTTGAGATGAATAAGTTCACTGCTTGAAAAATATACAATTTTGATTTCCATACCCCAGAAAACCGACCTGAAATTTATCTCCTGTCAGTTTTTGGTTTCACTTTGCATTGGTGAATTTCTTACAACAAGACGAATCCCCAGAGGGTCTTTCTTTGCATATCTGTGGAAATATTGAAGAACGAGTGACTGTGCATGGCCAGAATAATGAATCGCGATTTAGTGTTTGTAGGGGTGGGAACACTGACCATCGCTGCGCCCCATAAGCTATACAAACAGAAAAAAGAAAACAGATAAGATGTGGGATTGGTGCAAAAAAAAATGCATCGAACGTACGCGACATCCAAGGTATACGCGACGAATTGGAACCCTCCCGTCATACCGAACTGCGCCTCATTCTGAGATTCATCTGAGTCCGACATGCTAGACAGCAAAGTTGAGTATGGGAGATACGGAGACGGAACGACAGAGGTCTCGGTCAACTACAGCGGGGCGTATCCTTATATCCCGGTGCGCAGCTAATCGTCACCGTGCGTACATGCAGTGACAGTGTATTCACATTACTCCTTTCGGTAAAACATTCACTGGTGCGTGTGAGTTTTCCTCCTTTTCTCTTTGCAAAAAGGGCAATTACCGACGTTCCGCGGTCGCGTGCAAGAGCTGAGGAGTCGATTGTGATTCGCGAGAAAAAATAATTCTATACGCTCGCGAAAGTCTCGAGAACCCTCATCTTCTAACAATGTTATGTGATTTCTAAAATGGCTTGCTCCATAGTTTGTTATTCCGTTGACAGCGCTGTGGGTGTATCACCAGTCAGTACATGTTATCATCGCTTTCAACAATTTTTGAATTGAGATTTCGGCTAGCTCGGCACCTACTAGTATAAATACCGAGGGCCCCACGTCCCCGGCGCACGGTGAGGATTTCTCGCTCGACTCAATGCTTTTCTGACTTTCAAAGACGCAAACTTCCATGATTGGACGCGGTAGTTTTTAGCACTTCTTTTTCCGGCTACGGCATATTGTTCAAGCTAAAATGACCGAAGACATGCGGATCGGACAAGAAGGCTGCCGGCCTGGCGGAGTCAGCTGTTTGAATCCGAGCCAACAATACATTAAAGTGGGTCACGGCGTACATTTACAGTACTAAGTAGATATCGCTCGGGAGCGGGAGACGTTTATTAGCCGACACTTGCGAGAAGCGGTAGCCTCGGGTTTCACCCTTACCGTGACCAGCATATGTATTTCCAAGGCATCCCGATTCGATGAACATACAGCCAAGAGGCTGTCGGATGCAATCGAGCTCTTGTACACCGACAGGGCCACACCGCCCGGATCAACGGATTGTTCAACTTGCTCCTGTCGTCCTATGATTATGGTTATTCACAATTGCCCTTTTTCACGCCCTTTTTCCACCCCTTTTCCACCCTTTTTGCCATTCTCTTCATTTTTTTTGCCCAGTTTTTCCCCCCTTTTTCAATTAGAGGTGGAAAAAGGGTAGAAAACCGGAAAAAACGGACTGAAGTGATTTTTTCTTGGATTTTATAGCTCAATATCTGCCAAACATAAAAAAGGGTGCCAAAAACAGGGTGCAAAAAAGCTGCAAAAAGGGCACAAAAAGGGCACAAAAAGGGCGCAAAAAGGCCAATTATGAACAACCCTATTATTATGTTCTGTACCCGCAGTGGGCCCAGGGAAATCTCTGTGGGGTTAGGCACATGTCAGATATAGCTCGGTGTCAGCGGTACCAGGCGGGCCCGGAGGGCGTCATGAATGTGATAACGGTTCATATACCGATACATAAGCCTGGGTCAATTACTTGAATTAGCATTTCGTTCTCTTCTGCTTTTTTTTTTGCCTCAAGTTGTCCTCCTGTTCTTCGCGTGCTCAAAGACGACTCAGAAGAAAGGCTACAAACAACAATCTTCTTTTCATTCTTTTCTCGCCTCGGTTTATTTTACACACATTGTAACAGTAACAAGTATACGTATCAACAACAACACAGACATTCGATTTGATTCAGAGAGTCGGAGGGAAATAGTAGGAGGAAATAACAGTCTGACACACTTGTACATCGCCCATTGGCATTCAATGGGCGGTTTATGCTTTGCTTGGTTATACTTCGCTCAAGGCAAGCTGAGCACCGTCTCCATGAAGCCCTCGTACCCGATCTGGATCCACCCGTCGCGGTCCGTGTCGAGGCGGCCGAAGGCCTAGAGAGAAAGGAAGGAGGGTGTCAGTACGGTGAAGGAGCAAAAGGGAGAAAGGCAAGGAGGAAGGGAGGCATGAGGGAAGGGCCGCGAGCGAGGGGGGGTAGGAGGGGCGCGACCTTTGGGCCTCACACCCCAAGAAGGAAGGAGGGCGATCATGCAGCACCCAGATCCATTTTGCGTCGGCCGCGCGAACGACGCTGAGGTCGACGCGTGGGAGGTAGCGGTGGATCCTTGACGCGCCATATCCATCCGGCCACCAACGAGCACAGTCCGCGGGAGCGCGAGCTGACGCGCCAGCCCGCAGCAGCAGGACGGGGTACAGTCCGCTCATATGGCGTCACCGCCCCCAGCTCCCCCCGCCTCCCCTCGCCTCCCCACCCCCTCCCCCCGCAACACTCCGAACAAACAAAAAAGACCCCACTCACCTCGCTCAACTGCTTCACAACCACACACGCCCTTACAAACCTATCAAAGCTGATCCCCGGGGGCGCCGACGACGGCATCCCGGGGCGAGAGGGCGTCGTACCGGCTTTTACGTCTGAGTGAGTAAGGGTTGCGTTAACGGATAAAGAAAGGGCGGAGAGAGGAGGGGGGAGGCCGAAAAAGGAAATTTATGCGAGAGCGACACTGTGTCGACGAAAGGGACCCGGTGCGGCCGACGGCGCTAGCGTCGAGGAAGACATAGCGCCACCCGGGGTGCAGCACACGACCAGCGATGCAGGCACACGACCAACGACGCAGGTACACGACCAGCGACGAAGGCACACGACCAGCTACGCAGACGCACTTCCCCACACCCTCGCAATATATCTCCGCGATACGACGACGGGTACCCAGCGCCGCACGCAACGACGGCTGCACCCGATCGAGGAAGGAGCGAGCATCGCGCCTTCCGGGGTGCAGCACACGACCAGCGACGCAGACACACCCTCCGCGCCCCCCTCAATCTGTCTGTCTGCCGCCCAGACACTGCGGTGTACCTGCAGAGAGGCACATCCGCACCGCTCCACCACCCATGCACGCGCCTCTGTCGCCAAGAAGGTCCACCTTCGCCAGAGCGAAGACATGCGCGACCCGACGCCCTCCATCCATCCCGCTTGGCTGGAAGGAACACTTCGCGGAGCCCATACGTGCGCGCCAACAGCCACAGGTCCACTGACGAGTCGATGGCACGAGCCTCGAGCTGATCTGCGTCACGTCACCTCCCCACCGAGACGGCTCGTCGCTCCCCATCCGCTCCCGCCTCCCTCCCCTCTCCCGAGTCACCCCCCCACAAAAAAAACAACTCCCCCCACCGCAACAGACGCCGACTCACCATACTTCCTCTGCACAAGCACCAACAGATGCGGGCTCAGATTGTACCCAAACTGCGCGAGCGCATCGCGCAGCTCGTTCCCGTCGATCGAGCCCGAGCGGTCGCGGTCAAAGTGCTTGAAGACGTTTTGCCAGTCTTTGATGTATTTCCAGAGGCCGGCGAACTGGGGAGAGGGAAGGGAGCGTTAGTGAGATGCGAGATGGAAGGGGATGGGGAGGAGACGGAGGGGGGCGGTGGGGAGTGGGCCCATCTAGGCGCAGGGAAGGTCCAGTCTCCGAGTTCGACACGGGTAGCACATAGCGCCGCACGGATCCGGCTCGGGCTCGGACACGCACGGCGACGGTGTACCCGCGCCTACGCTCGAGCGTCAGGGCACGGCGTGCGATGCGGCCTGACGCACATCTCAGTCCGCGGCATGCTACGCTGCGCCCCGACAATACTGCAGATCGCGCGGCGCCCATCGATACGGCGTTCTGCATCCGAATCGCGCCACACGCTCCTATGCCAAGGACGAGTAAGGAGTAAGTGGGCGTACTCCGCACTCTTCTCGGTGTCCGTAGTCCCTGTTACACGTACGGTGCACACATCCCGCTCCTGGGCGGGTGAGGGCCCCCGCACCCACTTTCCCTTCCTCGTTTTTCGCAAGAAAGTATAAAAGACTTATACTACACACCTCGTTAAACCCAATCGTCCCACTACGATCCGTATCAAAGATAGTCATCAGGAGCTTGACGGTGTCAAGGTCAAACGGGGTCCAATCGCCGTTGATCAAAGCGCGCTCTGCATCGACAGCGCATCAGCATCCCGCCCAATCATAAACATAACGAAACTCGAGGCGCACCGAGCTCTTGCGGGTTAATCGCGCCAGATCGGTCCGTGTCGACGGAGGTGAACCAGTTCCATAGCCTAGTGCACAATCCACTCGTCAGTATACCATTCTTGCGTAGAGAAGAAGCGAGTAGCGCAAACGCACTGAGGATCAGCGCCCGGCGGCGGCCCGTGCCCGCTCGGAGGCGCGAATCCACCCGCATGCCCGCCGGCCGCACCATATCCGCCCCCCGGTGGCCCGCCGTACCCGCCCCCTGCGTTGTATCCGCCGCCTGGAGGGGGCGCGCCGTAACCGCCTGTAATCGATAGGTTTTTTATTCGTGAGACTCAAAAAAGACGCAGAGAAAGACGAGCTGGACGCACCCGGCCCACCCGGGGGAGGCGCATACCCACCCCCGCCGTGCCCGCCGTATCCGCCTGGAGGCGCACCGGGCGGGGCGCCGTATTGGTTGTGCTGCACCCATTAAAACGCACAATTAGCTTTTCAGTTCCGACCATTCCTATACCATCTCTTTCGAGGGAGAAAACAAGGACGTACACCACCGTAAGACATTCTGTTTTCTTGAGATTCGTGAAAGGTGTTGGGAAGGAGATGAGCGGAGAACAAGAAAGACAGACAGACGGATTTAAATCAAAGCGGGAGCGGCGAAACACAGCCGAGCTAAGATTAATCACGTCATTGCGGTGTAGCCGATGCGGTGCCGAACTGCGAGCTGTCAAATCATATGTCGCACGGGCTGCGCGATTTGCTCAGTGTTCGAGAATTTATTGCAGAGAACAAAAAGAGCACCGGGGAAAAGAGGACGGTGAATGGCTCAGCGTCGGATTTATCTGAGGCGGGTCTACGCATTTATTTCTTATCCAAGAATTCAACTGTAACTCGATTCGGGGCGTCATCGAGGTGGATCCGACCGATTCTTCAGCGTTGGTGCCGTACTGCGGGAAGCGATGTGCAAGCAAAATTCGCGCACTCCGCCAGCACCATCGGAATCAACGTGGAACACAGCTTCAACAGCGCCAAGCGCTTGTGGTTCAATTTTGCACTGATGTTGTTGATCGGGAGTTGCGGCGGGTTGCCTTTTTTGCATACAAGCGTATACTTGGGCTGTACGCGTGGCGTGAAAAGATCCTCGATTTCAGGGAATCCGAACTACAACTGAAGGAGTCCAAGAATGCAGCGCCGTCTGCACTTGGCGGGGTCCGATCATTCAACCATCGAAATGCGGCGTCCCGAACTTGAACTCGATAATCCTACCGGCGACAAAATTCCTCCGCACATCGCAGGTCACAAGAGCTCCGAGTCCCAAGTAAAGGAAAAGAAACAAAAGATTATCCTCCAAATGCGACCACGGCCCAGGCTCGAATCGAACGAGCTAGGTATCCTGCGTAATTAACGTCAAACCAAATATCGAACGCAGGTGCGCACCACGCGCCTCTGGGCCTTATTCACCTCCTTTCAGACTCGCCAAATATCACTGGAAATATCTCAGACTCACAAATTAAAACCTACTCATTCCGAACAAATGCAACTCCCGACACAACACCAACCATGCCGTATTCTGCACTGATACAGTAAATCTCGAGACAAGGTCAATTATCGTTGGCAAAAAGAAAGAAAAAAAAAGTTCTACCGTCAGACCATGACCCAGGCTCGACTCGAACGAGCGACTCCCGCATAAAGCTGCTTTGCCAGTACCGCCTAATACGAAACGGCGCGGACCATCCGCCACTGGGTCTTCATCTCATGATTGCCTCAAGTACTCTGTGGAAGAAAAACCTTCAATTGACTATAATGAGCCAAAAACTCGGAAGAGTAGCCTCTAAGACCCAGGCTCAATTCGAACGAGCTCTCCTGCTGCAACTGAATCATGTGGAAAATATGAAATCAATACAGGTGCGCACCACGCGCCTCTCAGCTGCGCCAAATATCACTGGAAATATCTCAGACTCGCAAATTGAAAATTACTCAATCTGAACAAGTGCAACCCGCATTGCATTGTCTGCCCTGACACAACGTCGTGCACTGATACAGTAAATCTCGAGACAAGGTCAATCGTGGTTGGCAAAAAGAAAGAAAAAAAATGTTCTACCGTCAGACCATGACCCAGGCTCGATTAGAACGAGCGGCCCCCGCATAAGGCTCCTTCGTCCGTATATTCACATACGAAGCGGGCGCGGACCATCCGCCCCTGGGTCTTTCTTTATCTCTTGATTGCCTCAGGTACTCTGTGGGAGAAGAACCTTCAAGTTCAGTATCACTATGTATAGGGTGCCAAAAAGAAATAGGTAGTTCTATCTATATCCAGGCACGACCCAGGCTCGATTCGAACGAGCGGCTCCGGCATACAGCTATTTTGAGTTTCGTGATATTAATACGAAGCGGGCGCGGACCATCCGCCCCTGGGTCTTTATCTCTTGATTGCCTCAGGTACTCTGTGGGAGAAGAACCTTCAAGTTCAGTATCACTATGTATAGGGTGCCAAAAAGAAATAGGTAGTTCTATCTATATCCAGGCACGACCCAGGCTCGATTCGAACGAGCGGCTCCGGCATACAGCTATTTTGAGTTTCGTGATATTAATACGAAGCGGGCGCGGACCATCCGCCACTGGGTCTTTAAATTTATCACTTCAAAGACATTTCAGGGACAAAAACCTTCAAGTTGAACCAAAAACTTGAAGGGTATCCGAGATGACCCAGGCTCGATTCGAACGGGCTCTCCTGCTGCAACTCAATCTTTATTGGAAACTGTTGAGTCAATGCAAGTGCGCACCACGCGCCTCCGGGCCTTGTTCACCTTTTCTCAGCCTCACCAAATATCAATGAAACTTACTCGATCTGATCAAGTGCAACTCCCGACACAACGTCAACCATGCTGTGTTCTGCACTGATACATAAATCTCGAGACAAAGTCAACTGTCGTTGGCAAAAAGAAAGAAAAAAAAATTCTGTCAGACCATGACCCAGTCTCGATTCGAACGAGCGGCTCCCGCATAAGGCTCCTTTGGCCGTCTATTCACATACAAAGCGGGCACGGACTATCCGCCCCTGGGTCTTTCTTTATCTCTTGATTGCCTCAGGTACTCTGTGGGAGAAAAGCCTTCAAGTTCAGTATCACTATCTATAGGGTGCCAAAAGTCTGTCAATATCTAGGCACGACTTGGGCTCGATTCGAACGAGCCCTCCTGTTGCAACGGTTGTGCTGAAGTAGTAGAGATGCAGGTGCGCACCGCGCAGCCAGGTCTTATTCACCTTCCTGAGAGCCTTTGCCATCCACTTATTATCTTAAAGTCGGTGGATCTTCATTCCTTCGACAAGTTTAATCAAATATTGCCCTTCCTTTTTGCTGAAAAGGTGAAGAAAAATGAGAGGAAAATCAACACAAGATGACAGAAAGCGAAAAAACATGGCTCTATACCATGGCCCAGGCCCGATTGGAACGAGCTACCCGGCTGCATTCAAAGGTAAGCTCGTGTCCGGCACATCGAATGCAGGTGCGCAGCACGCGCCTCGGAGCCTTATTCACCTTCCTGTTCTTAGGTGTCCAATACCCTCATGGCGGCTGCCACCGAGCCATACCTGTATCTCAAGCACTCTCAAGAGCCTGAAATGTTGAATCTTATAGATCCATGTTGCATCCATGTCTGCAATGGATTGATAGTAAGTTGAGTTTAAATCCTGATCTGGCATGGAATTCCACAGGAACACCCCTACCCAGATTCAGCCATGGATGCAGTCCGACCCGGAAAGCCCAGATTGCGGTCACTTGTTCAGGGCCTTGATCCGTGCTGGGCAAGATCACGGCGCAAGCCAAGTGAGCCCAGTACTGATTGCTCTTTACAAGGCTATATCTACACGTCAATGAACTCAACATAGCTTCCTCCAGTTAGAACCATCCTGTATATACCTAGGACCTATATCTAAGATTTTTTTTTTTGACCCAATAAAAGTGTCGGAAACGGGCAAATTTGACAAAAACAGTGTTGGAATATCAAACGTGTATTTTGACCGCCATAGCTGCATTATTCTCAAAGCGACAAACTTGAAATGAGCCTCCCCATTGAAAAAGAAAATGTGCAGCACTAGTATGCCACTTTTAAATTAGGAGGGAATAGCAACTACTTAAACTCCGACACCTCGTCGTACAACCCACAGAAGATGAGGAATAAAATGAGCGCCAACTGGACGTGGATAAGAAGTTGGATTGTCCACGAGACGGGCATGTCTTCTTGAGATCTTAAATACTCTGCGTCTTTATCACCAGGCACACTTGAACTATCTGCTGGGAAATCGGTTGAAAAAGCTGGTTGAGGGCAGTTTATTTCACTAACCATCATCCTTGTTGACCGATACAAGCATATCCTCGGACTCGTCGGCGTTGGTGACTTGAATTTGATCATCTCCGTCTTCGACTGTTCATTATATTATGAGGAATGAATTGACGGTTTTGACTCACTCTGTCCAAATGTAGCATCGATATCCTTGGACAGTCGAAACAACGGTCGCTCAAAATGCAGAGGGACTTCTTGACTATCTGGATCGAACCCTTTGGCCTGATGGAACTGACGGAGTCCAGCGTAGACACTGGCGTCCCAGGAGTGCCCTATGATATTCGTGGAGAGTTGTATGGATGGAAATCCAAGATCGACGGCACTCTCCGCGCTCGGACGTTCGACACCCGATGGATCGAAAGACCAATAGGCTGGACAGTCTGGCCATTTGAATGCTGTCGGACCAGTTTGAAAATCTTTTTCAGGGCAGAGGAATAGATAGCCTTCAGGTGGGTCGGCGGTAGTGGCTGAAAATTCGAGCGTAAAAGAAACAATGTGCACAACAACTATTTGAATCGATTAACCGACGTACAGGACACCAATGTGATATGTAACTTGCCATAATCCTCGAAATTGGACAGGATCCCGAGACGATTGAAGATGTGATTTGCTTGGCTGAGCCACAGATCATTGTGCCGATCCCACAGTTCCAGGTAAATACTAGTGTCCAGTACATCGCTGAAGGTGAAGCTTGAAAGTTGAACAGTATCAGGGCGTACAGACCATCATGTGAGAAACTGGAAAAATTAATACCGGGTCCAGCCATCCTCCATGACGTCTCTGCTCCGAGTCTGCGCCCCAGACGTACTCCAACGTGGTGGAAATGAAAGCTCTACACATGGCAAGTAGGCGATCTCCACAAAGTCGTCAATCTCAACAAAGTCGCCGGCGTAATGGCTCGAAACGCAGGAAAAGACTGCTCCGAGATTCATTGTTGCCTGGGTGGAAGTCCAGATACTTCGGTATCGTGATAGATCCCGATGGCATATTTTGTGATACTGATCCATTGTTAGAGCATCAACGACCATGGCCTCCTGACCTGGCGCGCTCGATAATTCAAAACCGTGTGGAGGGGATATTCCATCTACACAGGAAAGAAACCGCGACCAGTCGGTGGATGGTTTGAGGTCCGCGCAGATTCGGCCAGTGGAACAATGTATCCAAAAAGTGCAATCAAATTGGTCCTGGAAACATTCAGCGGATGAAACAAGATATCCAGACAATTGAACTCACCAACGGTTCTCGTAAAACAGACGCAAAGTAGCGGCTCGCTCCCTGCAACTATGACAGAGTCACTCGGGGTGCCGAGGTTGAGTCGTACCTTGTACTCAGTGCGCTCCAGGCAAATCAATATTCAGCGATTGAAGAGAGCGGGATTCACACACAATGTAGCCAGAAACATAAACGACCAGCATGGGCGAACTTCGACGATAGCGGCCAATGAATTCATGAATCGGTATCAGATCTCACTAAGTATCAGGTTCAAGAAACAGATTCGAAATCATAGAACATACCACCATGGAAGACTGTAGCATACATGTTATTCAAACGTGCCGCGCCGAGAAATTGAATAATATTTGGATGGCTGGACGCGTACTTCAGCCTCTTGGGAGGCCTGAGAAATCAAGGAAGAGTAGGACTTGCCGAACTGTTGTATATTTCACAATATCCTTCTGCCATTCCTGCGAAATATTAGGAGAGAATAGGAATGAACACATACTCTGATGAGAAACGTACCTCTTCCGCATCGTCGCCCTGATACATAGCTACCGTCACACCGGAGTTTCGGCCCTCTATTTTGGCAGAATGTATTCTCGCGACACCGGTATGAAAGTCCAACCGTATTTCGCGTTGCAAGTCAATATCTTCGAACGGTAACATTCGGAAGCCTAAGCAATAATTAGCGCCCTTGCAGCCCATGGTGCGAGAGAAAAGAATCACGGGATGCATCAGCGGGCGGAATATTGAACGTAGCATTGGTGGTAGAACCAGTTATATGTATATCACCCAAGGCCATATTCACGACGGCAGCGTGGCTATAGGCGGAGCGTGAGCCATATCCACTTCGATTAGGTCGAAAGGTTACTAGGTGCCTCCGAAAAAGCCTGGGGTCGCTTCAACGGTGGGTTCTTTACGACCCGTGTGTGTCAAGTCGTCCATCTTGGTCAGAGGTGAGGCGAGGAAGCAGAGACGGTAAGCACCGGAACGACAACTTTCGCGCTTTTTAGGAGGACCTAAAATAAACACATCAGATTTTCTCAGCGTTTACGGCACTGCGTTGATAAGAATAAGTGAATTGGCGCCTAAGAACGCCAAGCACGGTAACATGCCGCCACCCTGAGAAGATGGCGCCGCCGTAGTTGGAAAAGCGCCACGAGATACATTGCGGCCCACATCGATGAAAGGGTTGGGTGTAAACTCAACATAAACGCCCATCAAGGTCCTAACATAAACGTGGCATTAGCTGTGAAGACTCAAATTCTGAGGCACTGCAAAATCACATACTGTCCGGCAGCCTCGAGCTTTGAAGGCGCAAAACCCGAACCCGAATCCGCGTCGTCATCCAGTGTGGAAGCCGTAGTTGGCCACGCCCATCACTGCATTCAGGGCTCAGTTAGCTGAAACGTCACCTCGCCAGATCTAGCCGGACTGCGGCCGGCTAGCCGACATAGCCACGCATCGGCTAGCCGACGCCACTGATCTCGCCACACCTCGCCACACATCGCCGGAGCCCGCTGGCAACAGCTCGACAAAGCTAGCTACCCAGCCCCGGATATCCGATGCATCCATCCCTAGACTACACAGTTTTCCAGTCCTGTCTGCAGTTATATCGTGCAAACATCATTGGGCTATGCATAAGCTTGATACGTCAGGAGAGAAAGCTTACTACTTATGTGAATGATTGAGATTTGTATGGATTTTGGCATACCCAAAGACATGAAGAAAATGAGAAAGCCACCATTTCAGTTGGCTTGAGCAAAGAACACCATTCAGTAAAAGGTGAACTAGGGAAACACAAAGGTGGGGTAGCCGTGGTTTGGCCAGCTTCGGGATGGTCGCCTACCCGACTTCGGCTAAGCGAGCGGCGATCAGCCCAGCACTAGCCTCCATCAGCTGTGAGCTTGCCAGAGCAAGACGCCGCCGGGCTAGGTGACAGCGGCTACATGCAAAGCCCCGAGCTAGCCGCGGCCTAGCCGAGAAGCCTAGCATAGCCTCAGCTGGCAACAGCTAGCCGACGGCTAGCCAGAGCTCCCAAATCCGTCGGCTAGTTTGGCGTTGAATGCAGTGCATGGGGGACCGCACTTGGACCCCACCGCAGGTTCAAACTCAACCCCTTTTAGTGAGTCCGTTGTCCATTATTCACACTGGGGATTGACAAATTTTGGATTGTTGTAGGTGTAATTTTAAACCTGTAGTATCAAATTAGGAATAGGTTCAGACAAAATAGAAGGTCATTCTTATCATTTCACCTTTGATTTCAGAACTGAATTCAATTCAAGCTATTCCTAATCTGATACTTCAGGTTTCAAATTGCACCTACAACAGCCCAAAATTGAAAGAAAAAAAAAGTTCTACCATCAGACCATGACCCAGGCTCGATTCGAACGAGCGATTCCCGCATAAGGCTCCTTTGGCCGTATATTCACACAAGAATCGGGCACGGACCATCCGCCACTGGGTTTTATCTCTTGATTGTCTCAAGTACTCTGTGGGAGAAAAACCTTCAATGAGCCAAAAACTCGGAAGAATAGCCTTAAGACCCGGGCTCGATTCGAACGAGCGACTCCCGCATCAACCTCTCTCGTTCCGATATTCTGATACGAAGCAGGCGCGGACCATCTGCCACTGGGTCTTTCTTTATTTCCTAATTGCCTCAAGTACTCTGTGGGAGAAGAACCTTCAAGTTCAGTATCATTATGTGTAGGGTGCCAAAAAGAAATGGGTGATTCCGTCTTCCCAAACACGACCCAGGCTCAATTGAACGAGCAACTCCTGCATAAAGCTACTTTGCCTGTACTCCCAGATAAGCAAAGGCGTGGACCATCCGCCACTGGGTCTTTATCACCTCCAGAACATTCCAGGGACAAAAACCTTCAAATTGACCATTATGAGCCAAAAATTCGGAAGAATAGCCCCAAGACCCAGGCTCGATTTGAACGAGCTCTCCCGTTGCAACTCAATCTTCAGGAGATTGCAAAGTCAATACAGATGCGCACCACGCGTCGCCTGGCCTTATTCGCCTTGTTCTCAGCCTCACCAAATATCACTGGAAATATCTCGCAGATTCGCAAATGAAAACCTACTCAATCTGAACAAGTGCAACCCCTGACACCACGTCAACCACACTGTGTTCTGCACTGATGCATAAATCTCTCGAGAAAAATTCAATTGTGGTTAGCAAAAAGAAAGAAAGAAAAAGGTTCGACGTCAGTCCATGACCCAGGCTCGATTTGAACGAGCGGCTCCCGCATAAAGCCATTTTGTCAGCATCTCAAATACGAAACGGGCGCGGACCATCCGCTGGGCCTTCAAATTTATCACCTCAACGACATTTCAGGAACAAAAACCTTGAAATTGACCATAACGAACCAAAAATTTGAAGGACATTCGAGATGACCAGGCTCGATTCAAAACGAGCTCTCCCGTTGCAACTGAATCTTTACTATTCTTTACTAAAGGGAGCGGACCATCCGCCACTGAGTCTTTATCTCTCGAGTGCCTCAAACACCCCTGCAGGGAGATAAACCTATATGTTGAGCATAAGGTGCCCAAAAGAAATGGATGCATCCATTAATGCACAACCCAGGCTCGATTCGAACCAGCTCTCCCGTTGCAATTAAATCTTTGCTGAAGATTGCATAGTCAATGCAGGTGCGCACCACACGCCTCCGAACCTTATTGGACTTTCTGTCTAGTGCGCTATTTGTCGAAATCTTCATTCGCATTTTTGTATGGGCTCCGCAAGCCCCAGCACATGTGCTCACCCCTTCGCAGTCCACCGAAAATTTCCTTCCCTTGTCAGTCTTGTACCTTTCAAATCCTAGGCCTGGATGACGAAGCAAAATGACTTCTGACCTGCTCCCACTTCTGTCTTCGAGGGAAACATTCAGCTCGAGCGCCTTGTCGTTATGATCCCAAATATCCGCATTTGGGGCACAGCGATCAAACACTGTAGCGTAGAAGATTCCTAGACTCGTGACCAGTCTGCCTGCGAATGGCAACAAAAGTGGTGAGCACATTGCCACAGGCAGACTGGTACTTCTCGGATGCTGTCAAAGGGCTGAGCACGGAGTTTGAATTTTTGGCGGGTGCCGATCGCTGGCATTTGGTGGCTGTGCTATGCCATCAATCTTCGCTCAACTCGACCCTCTAGTATGCCCCCGCGATGCACTTGGTACAGATTCTGAAGAGACAGAATTTGAGAAAAGGCAAAATAAATAAATTGTTCTCTTTGAAATTTCTAAATTTGACTTACAGCCGTTTGCAGAGTTAGTGGCACTTGCTAAAAATAGTTTAAAGAAAGCAATTTAAATGCCGCAGATTGTCTTGCTTGTTTCTCAATCATTTCCCCACCGAATCCTTTGAACGTAGGCGCGTTCGAAAGCGGCGAAGCGGGGCTTTCGAACAGTACCCAACTTGCCGAAATGATTACCCAATTTAGAAGTCGGAAAACTTGGCATGTTCACAATCTACCGAAACTTCAATCGACTGTCACTCACTCAATTCTCGAGCGATATATGTCGTTGAGGACTCATTTGGAAGGTAGAGGTAAGGAAAAGCTCTAGGGTATATGACATAATGCTTTTGAATGAAAACCACCTGCCAGGAATGCCCTTTCAGTAGCTGTGATTAGTTCTTTTCTTGCAGGTGCGGATCAGGTGTGTTTCATTTTTTCTTACCATGCCTGTGGTTGCCATCATTCCCGCTTTCAGAAACACCTGGAATCAAGTGGATCGATTCCAAATTGACGGAGAAAAATGTTCTAATGTGTCGGGTTGAAACCAGACCACCCCGATTGTTAGACTTCCAAATTGGGTAATCATTTCAGCGAGGAGGATGTGGTTCGAAAGCCCTGTTTCACCGCTTTCGAACGCGCCTACTTACAAAGGATTCGGTGGGGAAATGACTGAGAAACAAGCAAGACAATCTGCGGCATTTAAATTGCTTTCTTTAAACTATTTTTAGAAAGTGCCATTAACTCTGCAAACGGCTGTAAATTGAGTCCAGAACGAAGGAAAAGAAAAATTTTCAAACTCCGCGCTCAGACCTTTCGCTTAGCCCGAGAAGTACCAGCCTGCCTGCGGCAATGTGCTCGCCACATTTGTTGCTGCTCGCAGGCAGGCTGGTTACGAGCCTAGAAGATTCCTGCTGAATCCGAAATCTCTGCCGCCGACCGCAACAGCCCGGTCGTGCATTTTGTGGGGTCTTTGTTTTGTGGATTAATTGCAGTGCAGAGCGATGGGCGGGCGGCGGCGGTGGGACCCAATTTATTCCAATCTAATCGGCTGTTATCATCTAACCGGACCCATAGTCTCATCTATTTCTTCCCAATCACGTCGCTAAAACTATCTCCGGATGTCAACCATCCCTTCGTTGTTCATTGAGATAGGTGAGATATATAAATTATTCCTGAATGACGTCTATCCTTTGCTGAGATAGCTGAGATGGTCGATCTATCTCGAGTGAAAATCGGTCTGTATAGATGATCTATCTTGCTGCGGGATAGCCAAATAATAATTATCTTTCTAAGTGCTACTTATCTCATCCAGAAAGTTCATATATCTCAGGATCGAGATAAGCTAAGATATAAGAGCTATCTCAGGGCTATCCGGCGGTCAGATATCTAGCAATATTGCGACAAGTATTTAACCATACTTAGACTCGGAAGTCATCTGAAGTCGTCCAGGCCTGCCGACCTGTCACCACGTGGTCTGAGGCGTTCTGTCACGCACCACGAGTCAACCACGAGTCGCAGGATTTCTCGAGGTACCGCCAGTCGCCTGTGTGCGAGGTCTTGCTCAGAGATACCCGACCAGACTGAGACTCGAGCTCTTGGATCGCTACTCCCTCCCACACGAGTTTAAGCCAAGTATAAGCTCACATTCATAATGGAATCCACACTGGACAAACTGGCCACACTGGCGTCAGTGGCATCCACACTTGCGTCCATACATCCATACTCAGATCTCTTCTTTGCCGTTCTTCAAGCGATTATCCATCGTCGTGATATCGATGCGCTGGATTGGGATACGGTCAAGGGTCAGATAGGGGGGCTCGCCTCCGAAGCAACCATTGTGCGTTTTTGAGCTACACCGTCAATACTCTATCTGACTGCCCCAGGCGACCTTCCTCGCTGCAGTCCAATCGCAGATCATTGCTCTATCATACCAAGACAACTCCACCGGTGTAAAAGTTGCAACCAATACGTTGGGATTCGCAGGTGTACTCTTGGACGTGATAACAGCCTTCCTTGCGGTACTCTCGTCCACCATCCTTCAGCGCCACATATCCATTGTTGAAAACCAGCTGGATACAATAGGAGATGCGTCCCTACAGCGGCTGACCAAGATATTGTATATGCTGGACTCGACCTCCACACGGAGTGTCATTGGTGATGCAGTGGGGCACCGGCGCGGAGACCGCATCACCCCTGATATTGCTCGTCTGCTGTTGATAAAAATTACCAAACGGTTTCGTCAACTTTTGCAGGCGCAAAAAGACGCGGATACTTCGCAAGCTAGGGCCCCAGAGGATGATCTCACTCGAGGGCCGACGCACAGTGAAGCACCGCATATTGACTCTATGTCGACATCCTTTACCCGCATACGGAGTGCGACGGTCACGGGTGATGCACCAGAACCCAGGGGCGGAGACGCCATCACCCTTGATACTGTTCGCCTGCTGTTGTTACAAACTACCAAACAACTTTTACGGACCCAAAAAGACAGTGAAATGCCGGATATTGGCTTGATCTCGACATCCTTCATACGTATACGGAGTGCGACAGTCATTGGTAATGCAGCGGGGACCGCCATGCTTTTCGGTATCCTGTGTTTCTTTGCATCCGTCCAATGTCTAGCTATTTCAACTCAGCCGACCGCAGTCTGGATAGTGTCTGCAGCGATGTGCTTGTGCATCATCATACTCCCGGTGGTCAACGGAATTCTCGCGTTGGTTAGAATCAGTGAGTACATCTCTCGAACATGCCGAGACGATTGATCACCAACGTACTCTGAAGGACTTCCAAGTGTTTTTGACATTTAGCAATTTAGGTTTCTATTTGCTGCACCACTTGACCTCGACATCCTTCACTCGCATATGGAGTGCGACAGTCATTGGTTGTGCAGCGGGGACCACCATGCTTTTTGGTTTTTGTAACGGTGGGCTACCGTGCTTCTATTTTACTTTCATTACTATGCTCTACTATTTTCTTTTATGTCTTCTTACTTCCTGACTCTGCATATCTCGATGCCGGATCTCGTCACTATACTAATCTCTCCTTTCCTTCACTGTCACTCCCCCTAGTATTCAAGTCTGTGATGTCTGTAGTTAGTTTCTTTGGTCAATGCTATCCTTACACCACTCACCCTGTTGGCTCGACCATCCAACAACCATGCACTGGAACTAGCCAACTGCTCTTCTGTCACAGTTTCTTGCATCCATCCAATATCTGGCTATTTCAACTTAGGTAGATGATAGACCCATGCCAAATATCTTCAGGCTCAAAGCTCGGAGACAACATTCGGCCTAGTCGCTAAATACTTTCCCAACACTCTAGTTGATTCCAGACCCGTGACAGCTCATTTGGTTAACGAGGGCGACACCAGATGTAGAGCCCCCAAAAAATATAACTACATGATGACCTGGAGGCAGGGGCAGCTTTTGCCTTGCCTCTAACTGGCTCGAGCAGAGCAGATGCGACATGTAGGTAGCAAGAACACAGCCCAGGGCTGACATGGTCAGAAACGGGGCCCTAGTGATTGATTTAATACCATAGAGAATACATCCAAGTAATTTGAGTGACCAAGATGATTGCATCAGGGAGGGACATAGACTCGTCACCAGTCTGCCTGCCATGAGCAACACACGTGGCGAGCATGTTGCTGCAGGCAGACTGATACTTTTTGGGCTGTGTCAAAGTGCTGAGCATGGTGTTAGAAATTTTGGCTGGAGCCAATCGCCAGCAAACTTGGCTGTTCAGTATACGCTCGCCTCGCACTTGTGAAAGATTTTGAAGAAACAGAATTGGAGAGAAGTTCAATCTACTGTACTATTTTGACCGAGTGTTCATAGGGTGTCACGTGTCACCTACAGTGTTCATTTCTCGGCAATCGGAAGATTGCCATAAATGGCAGTCCGGCATTTGCCGGACTTGAAAATTTGACAGTTTTTGACTTATTTGAGCGCCAAAATCTCAATGTCACCGTCACCAGGAACCAAAGTGTTCAGTTCAGAGGCCCGTGTCATGCATCACCCTGAACACTCAGTCAAAATAGTATAGTAATTGGCACTCATCTTTGGAGTTTATTAAAACAATTTGATTTGAGCTCAGAATGAGGGAAAAGGAAAATTTTCAAACTCTGCACTCAGCCTTTGCACAGCACATGAAAAGTACCAGCCTGCTTACTGCAACATGCTCGCCGCACTTGTTGCTCTTTGTAGGCAGGCTGGTCATGAGCCTAGGAGGGACAGTGGGTGGCCAGATGCTAGGCCTAGCTCCCATCATTTTATTCCTTGGGCCCTCGCTTCTTGATCTTATGTGATTAGGTTCGACCATATACCTTGTCTTCAGTGCTACATCATGTGTGGATTAACCGTTCTTTTACGAGTAATTATGTTTACATAATTCTCGTTCTTGATCATTCGAAAGCCAGAAAAAGTGCTCAGTTTTTATTAGGTCCCGGCTCATTCGTGTAATGCTGTTATGCCATAATTTCATCAGAAAACTTGACAAACCATTAGATCTTTTGTGATACTCTTCGGTTATTGAAAGTGGCTGGTCCGGATGCTGTGATTGAGATGCGGATAAGTTCAGGGGTGTTGCGTTGTTTCAAAAGTTCTTTCCAAGGCAATCAATCAAGACTGTTGATCACATATGAAATAGTGAGCCACCATGCTTTCTCACAGTACTCCCACAAAACTGTGAGCAAGTGAAACTTATAATGCTCCACAAGTCTTGTGTATGGTGTTGGGGCCAATTGCCCAAATATTCAGCATGCACACAATGGTAAGCCCCCCTGGGTTACCTCGCTGGTTACCTTCGCGTAAGCTAGCCGAGTTAACCAGCTCAAATATACAAAATATGCCAGTGATACGGATCACCTGGGACGATCAGAGCGACGGGCGGATGCCAAGCGGGCGATCGAGGCACATGGCGACGACGCGTCGACGCGTTTCTCGTCGTTTGACGTGATTGGGTATGATTACCGGCCACAGAAAGACACTAAAACATTTTAAATGTCAAATCAAATGCTTGGGAATAGATTCGCAGCTACGTAGACGCCGTGAGACCTGAGAAATGGATCAAAACGATGCAATTCCGCAATATTTTTGCCGAATCAAGGCATTTTGGGGCCCTGAAACGGCGGAAACCGTGTAGATAAAATATTCTGAGCCCTTTAGTGGAAGGAAAGACACTGGGTTTTGGCCAAATAATGTTTAGATTTGAACCTTTCCTTTTGGCTATCATCTGGATGGTTAGACGCAATTCCAGCAGACTTAGAGGAGCTAAAGAGGGGATATATAATTTTCCCTAGATCCAGGTGATTCTATCTTTGCCTGAAGCTATCTTATGCTCACTCCCTAGGTGACACTTCTGAACTCAGTAGTCTTCTCACTGGAATGGATGCATTGAGGATGTTTGGAACATAGTAGAGAGGTTATATCTGTTTTCAGGAAGGTTTATGGGGTCTTATACAATAGCAATGATGCCAGGGATGCCACAAATTCATTGTGCATAGTTGAAAATGCATAATGGATCTTCAATGGCGGGCAAAACCGGGCAGCAAACCATTGTGTGAATTTATTTGCGGTCTACAATCAGAAGTTCCATCCAAGATGCTAATGCATGATTCTTTTGCAAGCTTCTCAGGTATGGAAAACACTTCAAATGATGCATATCCTTTGATGTATACCACAGTTTTGCCTCCAGGTCAGGCACTGGCAAAACTGGGCGGCAAAATACTGTTTAGGGCCTCCCATCACAAATTCCGTCTGAAATCTCAGTACAATGTTTTTTCTGGGTCAGCCTAGGCATACAAAGCTGTTCAAGAGAAACATAACCCTTGTCCTACACCAGAATTCTGTCTCCAGTGTAGGTCCTGGCAAAACTGGGCAGCTAAATGCTGTACTCATCTGTTTGGAAATATGTCCGAGATTCCAGTATGATAATTCTTTCAATAGGGGCAGTCTTCCCTTGATAGCAGGTTCAGTCAATCCAGTTTGCTAATGGAACGGGCACCCGAAGTTTTCCCAATTTTCTCAACCTATTGTCTTTCTCTTCATATTGTTTTTTTTTGTCGTTATTATGGAAGCTGTCAAATGAAATCGTACAGGGAATTCAGCTCCTGGTCCGGGTCTAGCACACAGACCTGCAACAAAGTTACTCAATTTCAAACCCAACTCCAGGGACAACAATAGTGCTCGTGAATTACGTTCCACCTAACATTACATAATTGCGAGTATATGCCGCGCCCCGCGACGGCCACACCCCCCCAAGTAAAATTTTGCTCATTTGGCGGTGCAATTACCCCATCTATCTCTGTCTCCTTTGGGCTTTTCTTTACGTTCGTCCTGAAGGGCCGTTATCCTTCCACATTTGTGGACCGAACGGATTCCGGATGTTTTCAATTGAAGTTCCTCAGCTGGCGACCCTTCCTTTCTGCAGAGGCACGCAGTTCCCGCAGCGAATTATCGACTCTGCCACGGTTGATTTCTCACTGTGCCTCCACATTTTCGCACTGTATTTTCATCCATTTCTTGCCGCTCTATCCCCTCCGCCCACCGCTTACTGGGATTCTCTCGCCCAAGCTTTTGGCCCACATTTGTCGTCAATGGCGAGAAGTAGCTCTGGCTAACTCCATACTCTGGAGGGCCGTATCCTTAATCCACAATGGCGTTCCCTTCGGGCGACAACTCCATACATCTGACACCTGGCTGGGCAGGTCTGCAGGTTGTGCTCTGTGAATCTAAATGAATCTAAATTGTTCAGAGTAGGTGCCCCGCACCGCCCTTCCGGCGGTCGTACCTCATCGCGCGTGCTGGGAGCATAAAGTGCTCTATATTTCTTCATCAAACCTGCTGCACTGCACGTTGAGGATTATCTTTGAAAGTTATGAATGAGGACGGGAATATCAAATGGACCCCGAAGCAGCAGCTCCGCAACGTCATCATCATCTCAGCGCTCTGCAGTCTCCGGATCTCAGAATCAGCTAAAGCGTGATCCCGTCGAGGCGCTGATCGTTTATATCGAAAGCGGGCTCTACCGATGATCATATGAGCTGCGGGAAGCGCACATCATGGCCCAAAGATTGGCGTCCATTGACAGAGCCAAGTATCGCAAGGCATTCCTGCCGAGTCTGAAGCTGACGACGGAGATTCGTGAAACCTTGAGCGTCGGATTTACAAAGATGCCAAGCCGAAAGTGCGCGCCATTTTTGACAGATCCACTTCAGTTTTTGGCAGTTTTGTATTGGTTTGATGAACGGTGTCGGCTGCACACGGAGTTTGCCCAATATAAAGTTCCCAACTGTCCCTGAAACACGTCGCCAAAACCACTTCAATTCTCGTCTGTTTTCCTTGGTTCCTTGATACAGCGGGAGAGCAAGCTCAATGGATCATTTAGATGGCATTCAATTGTCACGCCAAGAGGTTCCCGCGCGGCCACCGGTCCTCGTACGCGTCGACCCGCGGTTGCTTAAATACCGGCCTCAATGAAGAATGATATATCTCCATCTCCCTTTCAGTATGTTTCTTCGTAACCTTGCTTCTCTTCTTTCAGTGTGCTCTGTTTCTCTGTATGCCAACGCTCAGCTGTAGGTTTATTCCAAGTTGAACTCCACCCTCCGATGTCATTTTTATTCATTTCTAGAGCCGGCCAAACGGTTAAGTTCCAAACAATTCTCTCAGCAGGTGAGGAAGGAGGTGCCACATTAAATGAACGGTTAATCCCTGACGTGCTGCCGCTCATCACAGGTAGCTGCCTAACCGCGACGAGCAACGCGGACGGCGCACCGGTGGTTATTAAGAACTGCGGGACAAACGCGACATCCCTAAACTCGTGGGTTGTTCCGAAAGGCGCGGGCGCGGTCGGCACGCTCCAAATATTTGGGGACAAGGTACGTTTGCTTCAAGTTGAAGTTGACTTTCCGCAAATATTCATCTTGGCGCCCCGCCCTTCAAGTGCTTGGACGTAACTGGTGGCACTAACATCGACGGCACCAAACTCCAAATTTGGACGTGCGCCGCTGGGAACACCAGTATGTAGCCGACGTCTTTAATTACTTACATCTTTCTCAGAGTGGCTGATCATCTGCAAAGATCAGATGTGGGTTCCTGCCCTGGGGTCCCTTGCCTGGTCTGGAAAAAGACAAAGTTCGTGCTAAAGAACATTTCTTTTGCGGGGGTTTGTATGGATGATGAAATATTAAGTGCCTCGACGTGACGAATGGAAACATCACGGACGGCAACCAGGTGCGTTCATCACTCATCTCCAGAATTTGAACCCGCCGCTGAAAAAAAGTTCAATAATATTAGATTCAAATCTGGGACTGCGACTCATCAAATAGAAACCAGATATGGAACAGCATCGCCGTTACAACCCCGAAATCGTATGTCCAGTGTCCCACCCCTCCCCTCCGGCTTCTCGTCGTTGATGGTTTATTGTAACACAATATAACTAAAATCCCCCAGGTTTTCCATCTCTCCCAAGAAGAATCCCGCGCTCTGCGTGGCAGCGTCCGCGACCGCCGCCAACGCCACAGTGGTAATTGAGCCATGCAGCCCCGGCTCCGCTCTGCAGACCTGGTCCGACCCTACCGGCCGCGGCAACATTATGCTTGGAGACAACCTCTGCATGAGTCCCGCGGGTTCTATTACCGCCGGCACCAAGCTCGTTCTCGCACCCTGCGTGGCCAGCAACGTAGCACAGCAGTGGGACCATGAGACGGGTGTGATTGATAACCGCGCCGTGTCGGATTTCGCATTCGTGAGTAAAGTCTCTCCCTCCTTCCTTTCCATCAGCTGGGTCGGCGAGATTCGCTGCCATAATATGATACTGATTGCATTGTAAATGGCAGGTTCTCGACCTCACCGATGGAAATGAGACTCCGGGCAGCCAGGTTAGTGGGAGCAGTCCACATACCACTCACCTCTCTACCCTTTATTTCTTCCTTTTTGACGTCCCTTTCAACCAACTTCAGCTACAAATCTGGACCGGCCCGATTTTCAACGGCACGACGAACAACATCAATCAGAACTGGATTGTTATCAATACCTTTTGAAGCCTCATGGCGCGCCGTTTCATCCGAAATGCACATTTAAACCTTCCTTCCTTAAAAAGCAAACGTCTTTCCTTAAAACCACAGCTTGATCCACTCATTCATTCAGCAGAGGTTCTAAAACTTATTATAAGGTTTATTGTGTCAGTGTATTGTCGCAGTAAGGTAGCACGCAATAGATATATTAATGCAACCTCTGGGTCCAAAAACGGGATAAATCTGTTCGGCAACCCCCTTTGCCAGATTCAACGGGTTGCCAAATAGCAATCGTCTATTTGAAAACCCTATGCCTCAGAGATAAGATAAGATGCAGAGCAGGTTTTCACTGTCTTCCGCCGTCTGTTGAGCATATAGGCACATTCATTGGTGCACAAGTGAGTAGAACTTCCTCTCCGGGGGGTGCCAGACATCCTTGATTTTTTGACCAATTTTTGGGGCTTTCTTTTGGTGAATTTTTGTGCAATTGATGGTTAAAGAGCTGACTTCCACTGATTGAACATTTCAAGTTTTTCAGTGAAAATTCTAGTGAAAAATGTTTTGAATTTTACAGCAATTTTTCAGTGAAAAACCAAGTGAAAAACTTGAAACTTTTTAATGACATTTTTGAACCTCGAAACTTTTTCACCACTTTTTCAGAAATTTTTCACAAGGTTCAAAAAATTCACAAAAATGTTTCAAGTTTTTCACCTGGTTTTTCACTGAAAAATTGCTGTAAAATTCAAAACATTTTTCACCAAAATTTTCAGTGAAAAACTTGAAATGTTCAACCAGTGTTCTGACTGATTTTGAAGGTAGTGATCCCCAGAAAAATTGAGAGGCCTCAGGGTAATAAATGATCAAGGTGACAATCTTTTCTTGTATTATTTCCAGCCCAATTGAAATGCTGGTGTTGCCTGATGGCTTTGTGCCTCGTCCCGCCACTCCCACCATCAGCCGCTATCAAAGTTGAACTTACAAATCATGGGGTTGTCTAAGGCTCCAACTGTTTCCACATCCCGGCTCCAGAGTTTACACACTGAATATGTCTACCACATTCACGCACCACCTCTTCTGGACCAGATTCTCTGGCATGGGCAGCGGGCCAGCCTCCATGCCCTGGGATCCCTGGAACACCACGAGTTTGATGTAGGCATCCACCATTGCGTTCATCTGGGCACAGAAGCCAATCACGCGACACTGAAGCACATCCCATCGATTCCGCGTGTCTTTCTCTTCCTACAATTGATTCAAACCGCCATCCAAAATAAGAAAGAAAGAAAAAACAATTCAAAAAGAACCCGCCTTTTTTTGCCATGTAAATCTTCTCCCAGACTGCGTTGCATGTCAGCCATCTCCCCACCTGCATGGCTGATATTTATGGGCACAGTGCTGTCAAGGACTTCTTGGTAGAGGAAATACTCTTCATCTTCCCATTCCGCTCCGTCCTCAGGGACATCCCTTTTCAAACTCTCCAACAACTGTGTCGTAGCTTCTGGCAAATCAGTTCCTATACCAGGTCCAGGCGATTTATCTCACCTTCTTGTGTGTTTATTTCGTCTTGGACAGCAACTTTCTTCTTGAACTCGTCCCACGTGATCACGGCCCCATTCGTTGGCATAACACCTCTCCAAAAGAGTTCCTCATCTTGGCTGATGTAATGGAAGGAGATTTTTATCTGATCTGTGTCCATGGTCCGGTCATGAGTATCAGAGACTTCTTCGATGACCTCCCAATATCGTTTCAATCCCAGTGCTTTCCTGTCAAACTCTGGCACACTGCAGGCTGTGCGACCAGGTAGCATTTTTGACATCTTCCATTGGATAAGGGGTTGTGATTCGAATGCTGGTTCTTCAGGCTGGGTGCCTGACAACGATGACTCGGTAGTGAGGGTGTTCGACTGGTCTGTCAAGGAGGGGATGGATCCCAGCGAGGATTCCAGTGTTAACATAATAGATGGCGTTTCCAGTGATGATTCGAGAGATGTGAGGGGGAGATTCCTGTACTGGCAGTGGTTGAACAAAAGGTGATCGTGTGTGCACTGCGGTAGAGGCTGAAGCGACTGGGTCTCCTTTGATGAGCTCTACTTCATGTAGAAGGGTCTATTGTGCGATGGTGGAGGCTCATGTAGTCCTTGGGGACATTGCACTCTTTCTGGTGGTATCTAATACCCATTTCCTTTTAAAATCCACAATAAAACCCACTTGCAGTGGGCTCCAGTTGTGATGATGACCACAGTGTCGCTATTGGAGGATATGTGGTCCGAAGAGCAACAACATTTGGCCTCTAGGGGGTAGTAGAGCTGGAAGGTAACGAGGATATGCGGGGGATAGATGTGCACCATAGAGTGCGACATGGGGAGCAGGTAGAGTGAGGTGACAATGATCTCTGCCCGGTGGGTGTACCTGCTGTGAGCCAAGAGACGGGGAGAGGAGAAGTACCTTGTGGATGCTTCGCTCTATTTGTGAGGACGCTTCTTCAGATATTGTTTACAACAGGCTGTGCACAGTGAAGGAAATCCTTGACACTCCTGAGAGCGCGATAAAAACAGTTTAGACTGTACCTGCCCCAAGTTTATACGAGTAAACAACAACAGAGGAGGTAAGGCTGCAAGAACCGCTCTTTCTGAGAGCTGAACCCCTGAGAGATGTCTCCCTACTTCCTTCAAATCCTTCTCCCTTTTATACCCTTTCCAGACCCATCACGAGTCGTTTCCCTTCTCCTTGAAACTGCCGACCATCATGGGTGTTGTTTCGAGGTAGCCACACAGTGCAAAACTGGGGAAGCTGTTTTGGGATAGCAAAGTTGTTCTTTGTTCACAAGAGAACACGTTGAAGAGGTGTGGAATGGACTCCCCAGGTGGGAGAGGAGGTCCAGGAAGTGTTTTGAGGTGCGTCAAAGGCCACCAGTTTGCCAGGGGTCGCTCCTTCGTTGTGAGCATCAACTCGATGGTCCTCTTCATCACATATGTAGTGACTAATTTGGGGTGTGCCTGGAGTCCTGTCTGCGATACCGTTCCTGTGGTCCTAGGAATCAGTCCTCATAAGCTGCTAGGTATCCAAGGGTCGTCACTATGTGTGCAGGAAATGCCCAAAATGTCCATGGTGACTGCGAATAAGCAGATTCCAGATTCGTTAAGGTTGTTTCCTAATTGGGGATGTCGATGAGAATCATCAAGAGCCCTCTTGGGAACATTCTAGGGCATAGGGAGGCTCAGAGGCGATGCCAAGAAGATTCTATGGGGATGCAGCGGCAGTGGGGATCGTTTGTACAACGCTGGTCGAAGGCACGATGCAGGCAAAGATGGTCATCATCTGTGATCAGGCGATGGGAAGTGCATTGTCGGTGGTTGTCCTCAGGTGAAGATGAGTGTCATTGGTTCCCAGCCTTCGTTTGCAGGGGCCATGTAGCAGTGTGGGGTGTGTAGCACAAACACCAGCCTCACAGCATGTGCTGTTATGAAAGACCTGAAGGACTTGCCGACAAGCCCATACAGCAGCTGGAATAGAGAACACTCAATCCTTGAGGATGCAGATGTTGCAAATGAGATAGCACTGCATCTCCAGAGTCTCATAAAATATGTGAAGGCACTCAACATTGTCCACTATATCAATCAACCAGATGTCAAGAAGTGTTTAGGATTGAAGGGGATTCACCTGGCAACAGCGCAACGATGGATGAAGCACATGGGATATTGATGGACCAAGAACCCCGCTGGACAATACGTGGACGGGCACGAACGACCAGATGTCATGTACTATTGGCAAGCCGAATTCATTCCAGCCTTCACACAACTTGAACACCAGACAAGGAAATGGTTGCTGCATAATAAAGAGCTCATCTGCAAGCTGCCACCGGGTCAGATTATCATAATCTGGTTTCATGATGAGTCCACATTTTACACCCATGACAGACGACTGACCCATCAGGTCCATCCTATGGAAATGCCAGAGCCTCAAAAAAAAAGGGAAAGGTGCATCGTTGATGGTATCAGATTTCACTTCTGCCGACTACGGGTGGCTGCGGTTGAAAGATGGAACTGAGGCAACAAGAATCCTGTTCAAGGCTGGGAAGAACTGGGAAGGATATTTCATGAACAAAGACATTCTGAAACAAACAAACCATGTGATGGACATTCTCTCCCATGACTACACCAACGAGAAACATGTTTTCATTTTCAACAACGCCGCCACACACACGAAAAGAGCTGGTGATGCTCTATCAGCTTTGAAGATGCCCAAGTTCACACCAAAAGACGGCACAAACTTTTTCATCAGCGTCAACAAAATTGGTACCAACGGGAGGCCAATGTATGATGTGAAGGGCAACTAAATGAAGGAGAAGGTGCGCATGCAAGATGGTACTCTGCCCAACAGCACACCCCAACCTTTGTACTTTCCTACTGGTCATCAGCATGCCAGAAATTTCAAGGGGATGGCCACTATTTTGACAGAACGCAGTCTACGGAAGGAGGCAAAGCTCAATGCTCAGTGCAAAGGCTTCAAGTGCGCACCTGGCACCACCAGTTGCTGATGCTGTCGTGTCTTCTACAACCAGCCTGATTTCAAAACTGAGAAGTCCCTGCTCAAGAAGGCTTGTGAGGCACATGGATTTCATGCAATGTTCCTCCCAAAATTCCATTGCAAACTTAACTTCCTCGAACAATGCTGGGGTGCTTCAAAGCATGTCTACCACATGAACCCAGTCTCTTCAAAGGAGGAAGATCTTGAGCACAATGTCATTGCAGCGCTGAACTCCATCAGCCTCAATGTTATGCGGAAGTACATCCTTATCATTAGATTGAAATCAGTCTGTAATTTAATGGCTTTTTTTAGATATGCCAACCGTTCCCTACACTTTATGGATGCCTATCATCATGGACTGAATAGCAAGTGGGCAGCATATGTGACTAAGGAATACCGTGGACACCGTGTCCTGCCACACAACCTGTTTGATGGTCTGTGTGCAAAAGGGTATACTTAGTGTATGGCACGGGTACGGGTAAACCCGTGGTGTCACGGTCACGGGTGTCCGTACACTTCTGATTGAATCTCTTTTCTTTTGGATCTTCCTGTGTTTTCCTTACTGTTTTCTTTCTCTGAGCTGTCTATGTACTCATCTCAAAAAATTGTATTCCTCTCACGGCGGACAATCAACTGTCATTTGCGAATCGAGCGGCTACTGTCATTGAAGTGTCACCTTAACTGTCATTTGCGGAAATTCGGCCAGTTACCCCTTTGGTCGAGCGTTCAGACTCCTCCGTGGCCACGATGCAGCCATGTGTTTTGGATATACTTCCTTTTTGAACACAGTTTGAGAATAAAACAATTGTCCTTGAATTTGCCTTGATCCTCACAAAGAAATATATAAAAGTTTAGCTACAAAGCTCTATGTGACCTTTGCGAGATGCCGAACAAAGAAGAGTGGTGGCGTCTCGCTCAGGAAGGCGGGGGGATCTCCCAATAGGGAGATCGTTCTGGGTTCGGCGCCATCTGAGGCGTCAACACCACCATCGCTGATGCTCTTTGTGTCGTCCTCCTCCAGATCCTTTTCTTTTTCCCTCACAATGCGCAGTGCCCCCACACAAGCACAAAGCATTCCAAAATAACTATGTAAAGAGAAAGACAACAGACAGAAGATACACACCACACACATTACATTTATTATTCCCCATATTGTCCTTCCTCCACAGCAGTGTCGTGCTTGTGCCGCAGTTCAATCAAGAGGTCGGAAGGCCAGATAAGTAGCGAGTGGTCGGCAAGGCAGGTTAGCGCTGAATGGAAATATGATCCCTGAGGTTGAGGTCAACGCAAGAATGTAGTGACTGTGTAGCAGGACTAACACTGAGGAATTGCTGGTATGTCGCTCTTTGAACTCTGACAGAAAATAGGTTCTTTGTGAGGCTCGGCAAGGCTCAGCATCTGTTCGGTACACAGTGTACTTAGTATTATAACTATAGTCAGAATCACAGCAACAGATATTTCAAGTTGGGTAGAGCTATAGGGCCCTACACCCATATGAAGAAGAATCTATATCAAGACAGAAACTACATAATAATCTAATAAGAAGAACTTACTTCTGAAAAATGGCCTTTCTGTGCTCGGGCACAAACTTGATGTCAAGGCTCATTGGCTCAGCAAGCACAGCTTCCAGAGCAGATTTATCATGACCTCTGTGTCCATGGTCCACTCGTTGTGCAGCTAGAGCTCTTGGACAAACTATCTGTCAGGTATGTCAACAAGATGGGAATAAGATTGAGGTGGGTGTACCTGCAGTGTGCAATGTGCATTGGTATCTGTGGATCTCAGTTCCACACTCAAATATGGTTGGATGTGTGTCGATGTTGATTGTCGCGCGTCGGGTGTTGTATTGTCGGTGTTTATGTGTTGGTGTTGACGTCGCAGTCAATGCTCTTGCGTGCGACACAGTGGAGTCTGTGGAGACTAATGCTTTGTCCCCTACCTTCCTTCCATCCATTTTCAGCTTCGCTTCCATTCTACTCCCATTTTACTCACCTTATTTTTCACTAGGTACCCCCTTGCTGGAAGCCCTAGCTCCAGCGATCCCTGCCACAGGCAAAAATTTCTGACCCTCTCAATTAAGCTGTGGTATGAGCACGACACCGGGGAATAATATATGTAATGCATGTGGTGCGCACTTTCTGTCCATCATCTTTTTCCTTTCCGTAGTTGTTTTGGAGGGCTTTGTGCTTGCGCGGGGGTCGTGTTGCTAGGGAAAAAGAAGTAGAAAAGGACGACGCAAAGAGCATCAGCGGTGGTGGCATTGACGCCTCAGATGGCGCCGAATCTAGAACAATCTCCCTATTGGGAGATTCCCCTGCCTTCCTGAGTGAGACGCCGCCGCTCTTCTTTGTTCAGCGTCTCACAAAGGTCACATAGAGCTTTGTAGCTAAACTTTTATATATTTCTTTGTGAGGATCAAGGCAAATTCAAGGACAATTGTTTTATTCTCAAACTGTGTTCAAAAAGGAAGTATATCCAAAACACATGGCTGCATCGTGGCCACGGAAAAGTCCGAACACTCGACCAAAGGGGTAACTGGCCAAATTTCCGCAAATGATAGTTAAGGTGACACTTCAATGACAGTAGCTGCTTGATTCGCAAATGACAGTTGATTGTCCGCCGTGTCTGTATTCCTTAGCTTGCAAGTTCAGCCGTGTTACCTATACTGTGTTGTATTATAAATAGCTGTAGCCTCTTTATCATTACATTGTCTTCTCAAATTCATTTTCTTACCCTTAAAACTTTTATCTGTCCTCAAAAACCGAGATTCAACCCAAAAGTACTTCACCGAACCGACTTTTTGGTGTGATTTGGCACGAAAATACCCTCTTGTCTTTCAATATTATGCTGATTGAGCTGAAAATTTGGGAGGGTTGTCCCAAATGAGATTCAAATAGATTTACAGAACATTTTTTATAATTTAGCATTCATTGAATAGATATTACATTTTTGTGCGGGGACCACTTAACCATCAGTGGCTGTGAGAGCTTGATGGGCATGGATGTGGCCTATCTTATCATTTATTATTTCAGCTTGAACCAAAAAAAAAAAAGAACTTCAAAAGTGATGTAAAAATTGATAACTTTTGCAAGGGCCGTTTAAATTTCAAGCTCCAGCCCTGCCCTTTTGAAAACACTCAGAGGTACTAGGCTGTCCTATGGCAAGTAGCCCACCCAATTGTTGCGGTTGTTATTATAGGTGACTAGTTGCTACCCGTGAATAAATTCACGGGGCTCATGGTGGTGGGTTGTTTCCAGTTCCCATCCCAGCTGGTGGCCCCAGTATGCAGTACATCATGCTCATTAGACCAGCTAGTAGTCCCAGTACAACATCTCGTCAATTTCGGCACCAACATCATAGCTGCTACCCGTGAATAAATTCACGACTTCTGAGCACACCTTCATTGCTTGTTTGCCTATTCTCCTGCCCAATACTTGCCTCGATCCCAGTTTGCAGTTGGTTTTTCCCAGTTCATGTTGCATGTTCACTGTTTCTAAAATCCCAGTTCCTGCTGGTCATCCTGCCGCCCGGTTCCCAGTTCCTATTGGTTGTTGGAGTCCTGACTCCCAGTTTTAGCTGGTCATCCCAGTTCTTGTTGGTCATACCAAGTTCATGTTGGTTCAACTTCCTGGCTCTTGTTAGTTGTATTGTACTCTGTTTCCAATTGACAGGTACCTCATACCGAGTTGCGGCCTTCCCGTCGGTTGCCCATGCCGCGCTAGGCCGTTACAGTGCCGGCATCAGATGTCACTGTGCCGCGTGGTTTGCAACTTGCATGACCGTGAGCATGTGAGTGTCCATTGGAAAGTTTTTTATTTATTTATGTAGTTTACCCGTGAATAAGTTCATGGGGCTCGTGGTGGTGGGGTTGTTTCCAGCTCCCGTTCCGGCTGGTGATCCCAGTACATGTGCTTGTTAGACCAACTGGTGATCCTAGTGCAACTCCCCGGCAGTTTCCGCACAAACGTCGTAGCTGTGAGGTCATTGCATATGACGTTCCATTGGAAGGCTTCTCTGTCTCTGGAATTCTATTATATAGAGAGATGCACCATTGGACCACATGACCAAAGTTACATTTTATGATGCTTCCACTTTGAATATGGTCCTATTTCATCCAGGATAAGGCTACTACACCTACCTAGTATATATGGAAGTGGTAAGGAGGTATTCTGAGCTTCTGAGAAAAAAATTTCCAAAAAGCTAAAAAAAAATTCCACTTTTGATTTATGCAACACCTGGAACGTCATACATTTTCACTGAAAAATGTACTGAAAATATACTGATTTCTCCACTACTTTTTTGCCGAAAGATTTTTTGGGAAATTCAAAATAGTTTTCGCCACTTTTCTAACTGAAAGACATGAAATCTTCAACCAGTGTGACCCGAAAACTAAAGCAGTGAAAACATGAAAAAAAATAAAAAATCAAAGATCCAAAGCAGTTTAATTGACATGTCTCTCAAGACGACGCCACCAAAGGGAGTAAACCAGTTATATTGTACACCAGGGGCAGCCAACGACGCATGCGATGTTCACATGCGGTGTTCACATGCGTCGTTGGCAGCCCCCGGTGATAATATTTCATGTGCACGGCTCATCTGCAAATTCGCAAGGCAACGTTCATTTTTTGCCCGATCTTATGGGATCAATTAACAAGCCAGGTATAAATCATCAGTCGTTCGAAGCGTCTGTCCACGAAAACTACATATGTTTTCCCTCCGGTCTACTGATCTATGTCAAATATTCCCGCCTTTGAGTCATACAACGTCCCGCTTGAAATCATCCACCTCCACAGAGTGGCTACCATGATGTCGAATCGGCCTGGTAGAATTCCCTTCACGAAGCTCGGAAGCATTGGGGCTCAAATTTGAGAGATGCACGCTGTTGAGGTCGACGATATCGCTTTCTCTTGACCCAGTACTGATCCGATGTCGCGAGTTCAGCGTCGCCATGAGGGCGTTCGTATACACTGAATGGAATTGTCATTATGTTAAATCATCTTGGGACATATGCATAGGTGGGCGTACGTCCTGAGATGAGGAACTGTGGGCCTATGTACATCATGCTGTCCGGCTTGATGGCGATCTTAGTAGCAGGGTGTTAAATGTGAGTTGATTCGTGAGAGAAGCGCCGTTGACTTGACAGCCTGCGTACCATGAGAAGGGCAACCATAGCAGTCCCACTGCAAAAGCAAATAAGGTGAAAAGTATGCATAGATGAAGCAAGGATGTCCGCACGCTGTCAGTAAGCATCGATTGATGGCATACATCATCAACGTATATAGCAGGGAGTTCGTCCTTCGATTCAATTATTCCAGAAGTTACACAAGGTCTGTATGCCGGCTTACCTTCGAAAGCCAGTCCGATGATTGAACAGCACGAAACAGAGCGATGTTGCCATCATAGAATCTGCGCCGGCTTGCGTTGCGGCCAGTGGCAGAAACGATATTTTCTGTAGATGTTTTGTACAGTGCGTAACATTGCAAAACGAACAACATACCGTGTAGGCCGTCAGATCCACCAGAGTCGGCGTTTGGAAACTGCAAGTTGACAAAGATGTTGGTAAAACGGCTATACACTTTCGCTTGACGCACAGATCAACGACTGTTTCTAGAGAGGAATCGCCCTCAGTCAGGCACATCGAAGGCTGTCACATACCAATCCCGAATCCTTGGTTTGTTGGAAGATAGCGATGAGCATCGAGATGACTAAGTAGCTATCGACGACTCACCGATATACACCAATATTACAATCCCCTAGCAAACGCAGTTTTTACCTCACACTGCGGAGGAACAGACGAAGACAAACGTTGGGAACTGTCAACCACCACCGAAGTTTTGGTTTGCTGCCTGAACCCGCAATCACGGTCAGGAAACGTTGGAGGCGGATCGGACATGGATACGTGCACTGAAAAATAACACTCAAGAAATATCTGTGTATGAGAGGGCGGTCAAGACGAGGGGTCGCATATCGTGCCAGTACACGTACGTCATTACCAGCCATGCCATAATGAGCTGAAAGATTATCTTAATTCGCGAGCGTGATTCTGGGTGGAATATTCGCACAAGCACGATCATCGACGCCTTTGTCGAAGTTGTATTTCATGAATGCTGCAAGTCAGTTAACTACACATGCGTACCGGCAGAGACCTATTCAGAATCAACTATGGAACTATCCATGTATTTGAGAATCGCTCACCAGATATTTTGAGATAGTTCAAAAGGGTCGAACGCGTTTAGGATCTGAGGGGACGATCATATAAAAACGGGCACCCAGTATGTTTGACCGACAAGGTAGTGATACACCAGATGGAATACTGCAAAGAGCACGAAGTGAATCTCTGATTAAGTACTGGAGGATGAGCAGTGCGCACTGAGGGCGGAATGTATGGTGTTGAGGAGCCTTGAAAACCAATGATGAGGCCTGGAACAATGCAGGAATGGAATGCTGTGGGCGATACCAAAGAGTAGAAACCTAAACATCTACATGTCAGAAACATTGCGAATCAAGAACAGAGAACGCACCAAAATCTTCAGCCAGGCCTTGTCTTTTGGGTACTCGATAAAGTAGAAGTACGTCTAAACAATACAGCAATAATTGCTCTAAATGAGGAATGGGTTAAGACTACGGGCACTTGCCTGCGAAGTGGTGAGCCCGTATAATCCCATGGCGAGCAGGCACCCGATGATACCCGCACCTGAAGACGGACGAAGAACATTGAGAAGACATTAATCTCAAGGACATTTTGGAAGGAAAGTTCTCGCCAAATGTATCCCTGAAGGACTGGACAAGTGCATGGGGGAGAAAGGCCGACATGACCCGAGCACGAAAGAACTAGGATAGTTTGAGAAAGGTGGGTGAGAGGAGGGGTCTCTGCCTTCGCGGATCACGTTAAGTAACCCACCGCAGTCGTAGCAGGAAAAATGGTGATTGAAGTGTCCATTCATAGTTGGAACATGTTCATAATTGTATGGAGGCGCTTAAACTGGCAGTCTGCCGACAGCCCGCTGGGAAGATTATAGTTTTGGTCAATGGATAGTCATTGATGATCAGGTTCTGAGGGATCTCTTCCCGACGTGTGAAAGCAGACCACATGTGGAAGGACGCTTATCGTACACTGCCCATAGCAAGAACCAGTTCACTACCGTACCTACTGCCATCTCCCTGTCAAGAACTTGGCGGGAAGACCTCAAACTAAGCTGCGGACAGGTCATCAGTGTCATATTTGATACTATACTCGTTGGGACGCACCAAGGACGTGCACATGAAAGGCCGAATACAAAGAGATGAAGACGAAGTGGTGGCCATGAACCACATATACAATTGATCCTCCAATCCCGTTCAGGGATTCACGCTCGAGTGCCGCAATATTCTGGGATTCTGCTGTTCCGCAGATCATCACGAGAAAGCGTCCCGCCCGTCCCGATGTGCTGTGGAACCACGACACGACGCAAACCTGTGGAATGTGAATGCATCACATCCATTCCTACCATCGCAGGCGTAATGTTGTTTGGAAGTATGTGGCGGCTCAGCATATACATCAAGTCTTCACCAGTTGCTGTGAGACTGGGGATTGAATGGGATCCACGCGGAATTCGCGCCCATCGCCATCACGAAGCAATTATAGCTTGGTGAGGTCTGATGGCGATTGAGGAGTGCAGGCTATACGGAAGAGACATCAGGGGATACAATGTAACCGAAGGTTCGGAGGTTTGGAAACTGTGAATCTCGCAGCATGTGTCGCCAAAATGAGTATTGGGCCTGCCCAATTCGAGTGTGTGTAGATTCGAACAACTGGTAAGGGCGGCCGTAATCCGGCCGGCAAGACCTGGGTGCATGGCACTGGGGCTTTCTCTGTGAAAGATGCAACGGTAGAGCAACGGGGCGACAAGACTTTTCATCAGACGTGAGGTCCCGCAAACTGCAAGCAGATCGGGTCTCGAAATGTAGCCCAAGATTTCGGAGCGGATCTCGTTGGGGAGCCATCTGACAATAGATTTGCATTCCCTGCGGGTGAGTACAATACTGCGAGCAAGTACCGCACCCTAGTATGGCCGAGCGCTGGCGTTCAGAGCGGAAGATAATCGATTGTCACGCGGCGGGGAATATTTTTTGACAAAGAAAGAAAGAGAGCGAAAAAGAACTGCGATATTGCGAAATGATCCGCACTCGAAACGAGCTATCCTACCGAGTTCAGAGAACTTTAGGGTATATCGAATGCAGGTGTGCACAACGCGCGCGAGGTCCCAGGACCTGGTTCATTGTAACATTGAACTATCCTACCTCACGAGAGAACAAGGAAAAGCCGAGGGAGGACAAACATGACGCCTACCAGGAACACTTGTTAAATCACGGAAGAAAAGGGGAAGACGGTTGGAATTGAGTGACCTGGGAAAAGAATTGAGGCAGCGGCATGCACATAGCCCGTAAGATGCTCTGCTGATGAATTCAGTACGACTATAAGCAGGCGTACAAGCCAGCGGGCCTCATTCGCTACGAAGGTTAGCCATCCTACCTCCCCAAAGAGTAGGGCATGGCGCGAGGTGACACGTACCCGCTATGAAATCCGCGAAACTCCGATCCTACTCCTCCTGAGCCCATATACTCTCCCAGTCCACGCCGAACATCAGCTGAGCCTCTTCCACCGGCCGATGGAACCCGCAGTCAATCAAGGCCGCCAAGGCCGCCTCCGTCCCTCCGACAATCGGAGCTACGCGTTCCCTACGCTTGAGGTTGGGGTTGAGACGGAAGTCAGCTACACTGGAGGGATCGCGCGGAACAGTGTGTTCGCTTCCACCGCCGAATCCCGGGTGAATATGTAGAATTCTTTCTCTAAGGGGCCAGCGAGAGTGACGACGAGTCAAAGTCTGGGAGAAAGGTGACGAGGATACATCTATCGATACCGAAGCAGAGTTGCATGACGAGGGCGGCGATCTCGACTCCGTACTCCCCCCTCTGAGCAATTCAGTGTCTAAATATTCATTTCATGCGACGGACAAATGCTCCTGGTCGACGGGAACGGGTTCCGTGTTCCAATGGCCTCGGCCTATGACATAATTACCTACTATGGGCGTAAGCCAGGCGGGCGGAAAGGCAGGGGTTGGCCGGAATGAAGTTAGAATCCAGGTGTCGCTAGTGATGTTCAGGGCTCGGCCCAGGCCCGCAAGCCGAGCCGAGCCGAGCCCGGGCTTGTGCAAACCGGGCCGAGCCCGACACAGGGCTTTGGCGGGCCCAGGGCTCGGGCTTGAGGAATGCCAGGCCCGCCAGGCCCGGCAAGCCCGGGCCTGGATATATAAATCTATATAGTTTATGACGGCCATGAACCGTATACAGATTGAACTGAATTGTTTGAACCTTTTCATTTCTGGGCTAAATTTCCTGAACAGGACCGTTGTATAAGTTGTGGATCGCTTGCATGTTTAAGTTCAGAACTGCAAACCGACTACCGATCAGCCGAGCTTCCGCAATCACATTTCTCCCGGCAACCACCACCTGACTTGTGTTTTTTTTTTTTTTTGCTCTTGGGATTTTCGCTGTCCCCACCCAGCTGTGTCCTCGGTCTGTCTAATTTTTTCTTATTCTGTCTCGCTACAGCATCTTATTTCTTTTGATTCTATAACTGAACGTTGGGTTCGTGCACTGCTAATTAACCTTCTCTCCCCCTCGTTCACGCGATACCATGCCCTTGTTGATGTCCTCCTTGAAGTATACACGCAAGGCACGGTCCCGCTGATCCTCTATCGCCCCACATTGCTGGCATAATAATAATTTTTTGGCTATGAGGAAGCCCGGGCTTGGGCCCGGGCTCAGGGCTTCAGGCCCCGCACACTGGGCTCGGGCTCGGGCCTGGAGAATCTGAAGCCTGAGCCCGCTCAAGCCGAGCCCGAGCCCGGGCTTCAGGCCGAGCCGGGCCCTGCACATCACTAGGTGTCGCAGGTGCCACTTCCATGCACGTTGCAGATGGCTTAAAGAAAGGTGAGATGGGGTCTCGATCCTTGGAACGGTATTTTTTGCACCTGAGACGGATTGGTGGTTTGGCCAGGGCTGGGAATCCACTGTGAAGCAGGAAAAAAGAAGCGATGCCGCTTTCGGCAAGCAGGTGAATGATCTGAAGGCGTTCAGAACAAGGGCTTGCACACTCAGGTTTTGAAGGGTGTCCACGACATCCGAATTCTTGCTTCTTGAGGGTGGTAACGTGCCTTGAGCCTTGAAGAGGGGCTTGATTTTTTCGGGATTTGATATTGCTTGACGAGTCTTCTGGCTTGAATACTTGAGTATGCTCGGGCCAGCAGCGGGGTGGGTTGAGGCTCCCAGGTCTTGAGATATCTTGAAGGCAGAGTCTTGTTATGGGTACTGAGCATGGCGCAGGAGACATTCGGCTTGCATACGAGCGGTGAATACTACACGAGCGATGCGAGAGATCGGCTTTGGCTTATCCGTGCTGGACACTAGGTCTTGAGGACAGAAGGACAGACTCTTGCATCCAACAGCAGGTACTGGGATGGTGACTGGATGCAGAGGACAGTTTTTTGTGGTGGAGGAAGCAGGACGACATGGGGGCAGAGAGCAAAGAGTAAGGATCTTCCCATCAATCATCAACCAACGATCACGCACAGGATCGACAGTGCACGGACCACATCAACAATACATCAACAATGGTGTCCTTCGCATTCCGATGACTCGGACAACTTGCCAGGAACCGGTGCGTGTTATTGTGTCGTACGTTGAAATATTATCGCAATTAAGGCCATCATAACCCTCTATTAACTGAGGCCCAGAAGATGGAGACGGAGCTTGCCAAGTTTGCCGGACAAAGTGCTTGGGGGTTATGTACCTCTGTAATTTAGTTTTCCTTTGAATATGTCTTCTATTACCATCACTGTCCGTGGCGGTAGTGCCAGATTGACTTAGAAGTTGGCCAACTTACTTCCCAGTAGGCCGTCAGAGGGACGAGATACATGGCCTTGGATGGAGGTATGTACATTGTATACCTATGCAAGCCTGCCACTACCATGCATGGACACGCCTGGCCAGGTATGCACCATACAAGCGAATACCTGGCCCGGTACCCCTATCCAAGGCCATGGCAACGGCATACGGCCCGACGTTCCAAATCTGGGCATAGCAGAAAATTACGGATTTGGTGATGTTGCCGCATCACCCCTATATTTATCAGCACATCCAAATAACTTCTCCTTTCTTATTTTTTCTCCTGGATCACATTTGAGTCGCAGTGCGCTTGAGTCAAGATTTTGTTTTCTACGTGCCTCCTAATCCGCCTTCTAGGATTCATGTCTGTCTGGCCTCAGAAAGTCCACCAAGAGTTTGAAGACCACTGGCGCATGGAACGATCCTGGAAATCGCTCTTGAGCCACCTCTTCCCTATGGACCGATTCATAATCAGCGACGAGCACTACTATGTCCCGACAACTTTACAGTCGGCTGGCTCTTGGTTCCGCTTGAAAATTGAGCGATATGATCGCTTTGACGATGCGACAAATTTAAAGACAGTCCTCCTCATTCAGTTCGAGCCTGAATCCAGGGTTACATCCGCGTACTGGCGTGCCCAGGTGGATCATGAAACTAGGACAGGCATGGATAAAATGCGCGAAACGTGCTCCCACCCCACCATACACGGACTCGCCGTGTTCGGGCGCCGCGTGGCATTCTACACGAAGACAGATGATGAAGTTTTTCCGCCTCGTCCACCATTTCATGTTGCGGCTGACTTGGCGCCGGAGACAATGTGGGAACTGGAGGTGACGAGCGGAGAAGGTGCGGAACGTCTGAAGAAGATGGTCGAATACATCATAGCCGCCTGCGATGGCGAAGTTCCTTAGGCTAGCGCATGAATTATCCGCACTTTTGCACTTCGGGGCACTATGTAGCTGCAGAATACTACTGCTTTAAACGATGACTGAAACTATTCTCAACAGTCTCAACAGTAGGCGCGGATGTCTGAAACACATCCCGAGAAACCCGAATGAAGCTGTGCGACCCAGACCAGGCGGATGTAAAAAAAGTCTCAGTCCCTATTTTTCGGTCCATCGTATAAATAGAGCGCAGACGTTCGGCGAAAGGCATCGTTTAAGACACCCACAAAACTTTTTACGACTTCAACAGTAAGTCTCTAGCCTTGCTATTCTTTGTTCAAGACTCACACCCCCTGCAGAATCATATCATCCACAATGTCGGACACCTCCATGCCGATTTGCGAGTCATCGACGTTCATCCCTCTGTCTGAATCGTCCTCGACACCCTGTTCGAGAACGAAATCCGGTTCCCTCCGTGAGCGCTGCGGATTTACCCTCTACATCTCGTTCGCCCCCGCGTACCCAAACATCCCCGCGAAAGGCGAACTCGGGCCCACTGTCGCGACCATCCCTCGCAGACGTAAGCGCAGCAGCGTGGTGTCTATAGACCTACCCGCCGCACCCGTCTTCGGAGATTTGAACCCTGGCCGCATGGAGTACTTTTAGGCCGGACGAGGAAGCGTGAACGCGATTCTGGTGAGTTCTCATGACTGTTGCGTCTGGTATTATGCTGACGACCTTCATTAGTGTGAATGCATTCCGCCGAGTATTGCCCGGAGAGCCTACGTAGCTTGCATTTCGGTGCGCGTTGGCGGTTGGTGTGTAAGATTGTTACGGGTGAGATCCTGTGAGAAAGCGAATCCTTGCACCAAGTGTTGTACTATCTCATCCGCCAAATGTACCATCATACCTATTGTATCAACAAGTATAGCCTCAGTTATCAGTGCTGTGACGATTGATTTCCGTGAATCTTTATGTCCAGTCTTTCAGAGCAAGAAATCAGCACGACAGGGGTAGACATTGAACCACGAAACCCACACTCAATCAATCCGAGTCTACCAGATAGCTCGCCTCAAACGCATACGCAAACCGTCCATCCGCAAGAGCATCCTCTGGAACACTGACCACAAGCTGACCTGTGCTCGCGTTAATCGCCCACGACACCTCCACGCCTCCGTGCGGCGTCAAAAGCCGCAATGTGTCGCCAGGGAGCAGTGAGACGCGTTTATTGATCACCAGCTGTCCGTTTGCGAGCGGCGCGAAGGCGACGATGCAGAATGTGCTTGGCGTTGTGAGGAAGCGCACTGCTGGAGCGTCGGCAGGTGGGTTGGGGTCTTGCGAGCCGGGGAACCAATAATGCTACAAAGAAACATTCTTTAGTGTTCTGCACTTGCGGATACCCCGAGGACGAACCGTATCGTAGATACAGGTGCCCGAGTAGTCGAGCCATGCACCAGTGTCGAGCAGCCCCTCCATCATCGGCTCAATAATCTCGCCATCCGCGGTGGGACCGATATCCAGAAGGCTGCAGAATACTCATTAAAATTGGTCAGAATCGCAATGGTAGAGCGACATACAAATTCCCATTCTTCGACACAATATCCACAAGCGTCTGCACGATAGTCGTACCATTCTTATACTGGCTTGCGTTCGTCGCAGCATTGAGCCCGTACGAGAACGGGTCCATCCCCTCGGAGGACTCCCAGCTAGTGGGTTGGATCGAGCCGAAGGTCGCATACTCCGGCGTCTCGAAGTCAGGTACGTTGCCGCATCCTTCAGTCATGGGGATGAGAATGTAACTGTGTGAGGCGGAGGGACTCACGGTTATTCATCGTCACCTGCCTTCCCTGCGCCTGCGCGTGATTGTAGAACTGCGCTGCAAACTCAAGCGTCCGGTTCGGCCCGCCAATGTCACACCACTGAGCCAAGCTTGAATTTGATTCGGGAAAGAAATAAAATAATGGACACACCATGATCTCTGTATCATACTTTGTCGCGAGCTCAAGCATGTGCGGGAGCTGCAGGTCGACGATGTAGTCACCGAGCGGGAACGCGCCAGTGTACGGCTGCACCTCAGACGCGTTAAATGCGTCGCGCGCTACGCCGCCGGGCCACTGCCCGAAGCCGTACTGCGCGTAGTCGGGATTGAACCTTCATTTATCCAGTGAGCGAGGAATCCGGTACAAGAGAAGGTGAAAGGCATACCATTCCGGGAGCGAGTAGTATGTCCCGCGACGAAGGTTCGGCGCCTGCTTCTTGGCTGTGTCGAGCAGCTCGGCAATGAGGTCGCGTTTAGGACCGAAGCTGACGCTGCTCCGGTGCGTCGTGTTGCCGGTGTCGAAGAGCGAGAATCCATCGTGGTGTTTCTACATCAATTCATCAGCGCTATACTCCTACCGCGCCATATCCGCATTGATAAACCTAAAGGCCCGAAGGAGAAGGGAAGAGAACAAAGAGAAGAGATACGCACCGTAACAATCACGAAATACTTCGCCCCGGCGCCTTCAAACAAGCTTACCCACTTCCCCGCATCGAACTTGCTCGCCGTGAAGTTTGCGATAAAGTTCTCGTACGAGATGGTGGGGCCGTAGGTATCGAGGTGGTGAACCCATGTAGGGCCGGTCGCGTTGGCGGGGTTGCGGAGGTACCAGTCGTACCATTCGGCGTACATTTTGGGTGGACCCTGAGCCGTGGGATGAGTATCTTCGGACGAAAAAGAAAAGAAGGGGATGGAAGAGATGGGGGAGAGAGGAAAGAACAGAAGACTTACCCAGGCTGGCACGCTGTACACACCCCAGTGAATACTGAACCTCATGAGCCTCCACACCAAGGCGAATGAGAGGAGTAAAACGCACAAAATCCCGAACTTCGCGCCGTTCCACTATACCGAAGAAGTGAGTGATTCGTTCGCCTACCTTAAAAGACAAACGCGACTCACCCAGCTCGGTGTCTCATGCCTCTCCAGCACCTCCTTCTCCGCCGTCCACGTCTCCACAAGCGGCGCCATCGCCCACCCGTCCGAGCTCAGCACGACTCGGCCCAGTGCATCGCGCACGACCACCGTCGCCGTCCCTTTCACAGCACTATTTGTATTAGAGACAAACACGTCCACCCGCGCTTGGTCCCCCGGCACGAGCCGCTTCACCGTACCCTTTGCGAGCGTCGTTATGCCGGGGCCCGTGAGCTCGATGGTGTGTGGGGATGTTATCGCGAGCGCGCGGGGACTGGCGGTTGAGTTAAGAGTGGAGAAAGACGCAGAGGGAAGCATATTCGCGAGCGTTACTTCTACCGCTTGCGCCCGTGCGCTCTTTACGGTGTCCCAGCGCGTCGTGAAGCGGGCGCGGCGGATGGCGAGGGCGGGCTTGGCCGTAGATGGGACTGACGGGGATACCGCCATCGCGAACAGATGCAGCCGATGCGCGGTGTTCACTGGCGGCAGCGTGATGCTGGCGAGCGGCTGCTCGGACGGTATGGAGGTCGACCATTGATAGATTTGACTCTGGTTGTAGTTCTTTGCCGTCCCGTTGGCGATGAAGCTGTATGGTCTGTTGGTGCGAGAAGCAAAATAGGGAAAGGAGGCTAGCTAGTCAGTTCCCGGGAGGGAGGAACGAAGAAAGGGGAAGGCGTACGTGCGGATGACGCCCCAGTTGAGGATCGGCCAGCGCCACCAGTTTTTAGCATACACTGTGGCATGAGAGGTCAAGGATGGAGAATACGGAAGATGGGGGACGGACGTACACTGAAGCTGCTGCGTGCTGTTGTCGGCAAAGTTCAGCATAAAGTTGGCGACAAATTCGTGTGCGCCTATATCGGAGTTTTAATTGGGCAAATAGAATAAAGAAGAGGAGGAGCACGTACTTCCAGAGGCGTCGCCCGAATATACCATGTGCAATTCATGGACATAAGTCGGCGTTTCGAGCTCGAGGATTTGTCCATTTGCAACGACATTATCGTTCCCCTCGCCCCAGGTCTTTGGAAAGTCGTACTGGCAAGAATTATCGTACAAATACGAGTCCAGATACTTTCCTACCATACCGTAATCCCATCGTTGACCCACGGCCCGGGAGGCAAGAATTGACTATCGAAACTCGCGCCGTGCGAGTCAAAATCGGCCGATCCATCGGCAGATGCAGCTTGGTTGTCGAAGAGCGGGGGAGAGCGGCAGAGAGACGGACGGGTATTGCGTTGAGCCTACAGCGGCTCCAACCGCGCAGATTAATGGGAAGCAGCTTAGCATTACCGCACGATAACTCATGTTGAGGTTGGGCATAGTATGTCATGGAGGCAGCCATATATACGCGGAGTCGACGCTGATATCGATGCAAGATGCTCCACCAGGTGATCCAGAGCCGTTATGCAAAAGAACAGCTGCTTGCAGCATTTTTGGATCGTTGCAGACGCGCGGGCCGCCGTCGGGAATCCGGAAACAGGGTCGGTCATGGGGCCATCCAGAGGTCCAGCAGAGGGCTAACGAGGGAGGGTCGGATTTGCGCAGTTGAATTCATTCAAAATTAAGACGCTCCCCTCTCTGAGCCTGAGTTGAATCGAAAGTTGGACATCGCGGTCACGGTTGTGGTCAAGGCAAATGCCAGACTGATGCGGGAACTGACGCGCGATCAATCACCAAGCCTGCGCAAATAACACGTAACGCGACCTGGTCCGTGCGTAACAGTCGTGGTATAAAACGGTCTTCTCATCTTCTACGCAACTCATACTTACCTTGATGGCACAGGCCCCTTCACCTCCCTGGGTCTGTGGGCCGTAGGAACACTCCATAGCACGGCGACCCTGTCCATACAGAGTGCGCTTGCGGCTTGTATGTGCTTATGTGCATGCACCGTCCCAATATTTTCCTGTCCCACCACGGCCACTCGGCTGGGTGGGCCGTTTTTTTTCGAACTTCCGCGGTCCCAACCCTAACCTTAATTTGATTGAAATATATTGCTTTGACTGACTTAATTTGGCAACTCTGATCTGAGTGCGGTATTTGGCTTGCTTCAAGCTAGCTCTGATCAACAAACCATTTCAGTCAACAAAAAGTCAGACTGAGAACTTGTTGAGCAATCAAAGTTTTCATGAGTTGTGGTTTGCCTATGTATGTTGTGACTCACTGGAGCAGGACACATCTATACACAAATGATACTGTGTCTCCCTGTACCAAAGTGATGGCTGAATGACAGATCGCAAGATTTGTCCCCACACATCAATCTATATATGGTAATGACACCACGTGATATGCCGGACCTCTGGAGGACAATGTAAAAGGCTTCATTGGGACTATGGACATGTTCGTGGTGGACAAGGAAGGGTAAGGGTTTAAATATATTCATTGAGATACTTTGTATGAAATTTAAAGGGGATTGATAAAAAATTTGACATTATTATTAGGGATCATGTTTTGGTACAGTAGGAAGGTGAAATATACCATCTCGACACGTCAGAATGTGTGATACGGGTCCGCTAGGCTTCACTAGGGTGAAGGGGGTTCCCGCGTACGAGCTGCCGCAGGCGCTAAGTACGCGGTAAGAGATAATGTAGACGGGCGCCGCTGCATGGGCGCCCGCCGCCATTGTGACCCATTGGCGAGGGACCTGTTACCCTAGGTAGGGACCCCATCGCAACACCGGGGTCATGGAGCCTTTATACGCGTGCTCAGGCCGTCGGGTGGAGCGATAGGGGTGGTCCCTCGTAGATCTCAGTCTTCACACATCGTAGTTAGAGGTAAAGCAAGATGAGATTATATAATATACAATGAATAACTATGAATAAGTGAAGTTAAGTAAACTAAAGCGATAATATACTGAATAAGTGGCCACGGGCCGCGGTACAATGCCCAAAATGTATATACCACCGTCACAGTGCCCCCCACGTGGTTAGTGTCCACTCAGTCTGCTAGATTAACGGCCCCATGCCTTCGTCGTCGTCGCCCTCCTTAGTCCAACGCGCGTCTTCGTCCTCTACTTCGCCTTCCTCCGCGCCTTCTAGACTCGAGCCTTCTTCCCGCTCTGGCACCTCCACGTCATTGGAATCCTCGAACGCGGTATTCAATCCCAAGGATGGTGACGCGGCTAGCTGTGTCGACTCCGTCGCTTGTGCCGGGGCCATAGACGAGCTGGCGTTGGTGGGCGCTGTCGTGGCCTCCGCAGCGGCTACCTTAGCTGCGCGACGTTGCTCGGCGGCTTTAACCCTGCGCCCGGCTCGCGTTCCCCTTCGCACTGGATGTCATCCTGCGGCTGCTGCGGCGTCCGGGCTCGAGGACGACCCCTTCTCCCGTCGCGGAGTCCCTCAGCCGTTCCTCCAGGCGCAGGCGCTTTGCTGGGCGTTCCGGCTCCGGTAACTGTGATGGTCCTGTGGCCGGAGGTGCATGGAGTCTGGCGACAACGCCTTGCGGAAGGTAAGACGGCCCCACGGCTGCCTGAGCTGGCGTCGTAAGACGCGCTGCAAGCGGCGTCGTGAGGCGTGCTGCGAGCGGCGGGCGCGGATAGCCTTTGTGCCAGAGGCGGAATTCGTTCGGCCAAGCTTGGGCCCGACAGCCTCGCTTCCAATGATGGGGCCCCCGACACTCAGGCGGACGTCGCGTGAGGCGTTGACGAGAGCCGGTCGGCCAGGGACTTGCGCTCGGGGTCGCCGGTTTGCTTGCCCTTCCCTTTAGAGGCCAGCCGTTCCTCCAGACTAAGGCGCGTTCTCGCGATCGCTGCCTCTCTCATAGCGCGCAGAGCTGTCGGGACCGTAATGGGAGGCTGGCCGGTGGCGGGAGGCCGAGGGAACGACGCGAGGCTCGCACTTGAAGACGCGGTGCTCGACCCAGGGAGTGGGGCAGGTGGCGCGGTAACGGACTCCGGGGGCGTGGTCGCCGGTGCAGTCCATGAAGGGATGGGCATAGGGAGATTGCGGACTTCCTCGACTGGTGCCGGAGCAGCACTCAAGGGCGCGCTCATCACGGCTCCGGCTTCAGACTCCTCGACATCGGGCATGGGCGAGTCTATGATGGCGGCTGCGGTCGAGGCGGCAGTATGCTGCGATGCGCTCGCTTCGATCACCGTGTTCATGGCCTCGTCATCGTCCGCCGTGCTGGCGACCGTCCATATGTCCCGTGTGTACTGCGCGGCGTCTTGGAACTCGCCGTCTGCGCGGTAGCTGACTCGTAGCCCGCTGGCCAATCGAGGCAATGTCCCCGCCGCCCATCTCCTGTCGGAGGTCGTCGCGAACCTGATCCATATCAGCCCTTGCGCGTTAAGGATGGCTAGCGGCTGGGCTGAGCGGTGGAATTCGTCAACCACGAAGGCGTGGAACATGGTCGCGCTGAGCTCGCGGTCGACCCCTTCCAGGACGACTACGTTGGTTGGGTGGTCCTCCGGCTCCGGCTCCTGCAAATCCACGTCCATCCCATCGCCGAACTCGTCATCCGACGACTCGATCCCGTCTTCTGGCTCGTCAACCTCCATGCCGTTCATCACGACCTTCCCCTTTCCCTTCCCTTTCCCTTTCAGCAACGGCAGGTCTTCGCAACGAGGGAGTGGAACCGGCTGCCCCACCAAGTGAGCTTCGGGGTCCTTCTTGGGGTACATCCAGTAGGATGGTTTTCGGGGGCGGGCTCTGTCTCCGTCGAGGATGAAGAATGGGTAGCGGGGAACGGGAGCTCCATAGCGGTCTGTCTGCACGACGCCCCTCTGGCAGAGTGTACCGCCCGAAGAACAAACGGCGACCCAGCACTCGGTCGAACCATTCGCTCTGTGCGCTGACCTTGGCTTTCGCTCCTCGGTACACGAAAGCTGGGCATTCGTTCACCTCGTCCAACTCCCACTTTTCCCAGGTTTTCTTCCAGGGCGGCGTGACGGGCGGAGGCGCGATCCATGGAGCCCTCGAAAGGTAAGGGACTCTTATCTCCCATTCCTGATGAGCGTATTTGTCCTCTTGGGTGTTACTCTTTGCTGAGTTCGCAACCTCATCTCCGGGAGCAGCTGCACTGGACTGTGCTCTCTTCGGAGACGTCGGCGCGAACGATACTGTCGTGCGGATAGAGTTGGGCGACACTTCCCATCCCGAATTCGCCCCCAGTTGCGTCCCCCACCCCATCCCGTTCCTGCGCCCCAGCTTCCTCCATTGGAGGTCGTTTCTACTGTCGCTGGAGCAGCCGTGCTAGGTGCTCTCGCAGCAACAGGCCCGCCCCCGATCTCGACTCCGTAGGGATCTCGGGCTTGCGAGGCGAAGTCATCTATTGACCATATAGCCACGTGCGCGGGTAGGCTTTCCAGGTAGAGGGACGAGGAACGCGCCTCGTCGCTGGCGAGGGCCAGGGTATGGGGACCGCGTCCGTCGTTCGGGACCCGAACCAAGTGGTCGAGGCGAGCGGTCTCTGCTCGTGTTAATTGTTGGTAGGGATTCGAGTTTCCGACTAGCAGTAGGGCTTCCGTCCCTTCCAGGAGGTCTGTGAAGACGGGGGTGTCCGGGTGGACGGCGGAGCGAAGGGTATCAGCAGAAGAGTACTCGTGTACGATAAAGCAGGGCACTTCGGCCACCATGTGCCAAAGCACTCCCGCCTCTTCGAGGCCGTTCACCCATAGTCCGACATACTTGTCGTCGGCGAGGGGCATTGCGAGCCCTTGCAGCCGTTCTTTTGTAAGATGGCGCAGGCGGCAGCGAGCCTCCACCATGGCAATCCAACCCTCCTTTTCTCGCAGTCCCCTTTGAATCGCCACCCCCATATCCACCGCGTTCTCCCAAACCTTTATCCGCAGAAGAGCAGAGATGTTGATGGCGTCGGGGTAACCGGGTCGCTCGGCCCAAGTACGAGAGCCCCAAGGCAGCGTCATCTTCAGCCGGTCCATTTGGGAGTCGAAGTTCGCGCCGGAGCGCGCTCAATCGTTCCCACGAAGTCCGCCGAGAAACTCCCCAATGTGGAGTGGGCGGACGGCACCCAATACTGTATCAAGGGAGCGAAAGCGACATAGGCAGGGTCCTCAACCGGGACCAGTGTCTGGCGACGCATGAACGGCCAGTGTGCGGTGTCAGGGCGGAAGTATTGCGGAGAGTAGAGGCAGTCATGTTTCCCCACGTGCCCGTCGTACCGCCTTTCCACTAATGCTGTCGGAATGGCGGGAAAGAAGTCTGGCTGATGCTCCCTGGGTAGGAAGGGTAGCTGCGCGGAGTTCGGCGACCACAGTTCCAGGACTTGCCGACCCAGCCGTACTATGCGGGATACTATGCGGGGCAGTTGAACTAAGTCGAATAGCATAGAGGTGTTGATGTTCGGAATGTCGTAGTACCCCGCTTCCGTAGATTGTCGGTTGTGGCCGAAGCGCACCACGCTCACGACTTTACGATTGCCACTGGGGTTCATGATGATCAATGGTCGAGGTGCGAGGACGACGGAGGGTGTGGCGTTGGTACGCGCTCACTCAGAGAGGTGCTGCGTGGATACGCGCTCACTCCGTCGTCGACGTGGCGAGAAGGAAGAACTTGGAGCGTGAGTCACAAGTGACTCACAGTTTCCCAGGGTCCCGGTCCTTTGGTCCGCCGGCCCGGCGGTCCGCAAGCTAATCCTGCTTAGCTCAAGGCAAGTTATGCAACTTGAGATATTCATGTTTGAGAGCCGGCGCATTGCGTAAGTCTTGTTCAGACACCCAAGTGTCATCAGCCGGACCGTAGCCCTCCCAGCGTACACGGAACATACACTGGTTGCCGTTCTTCCACGAGCGAGTTGTATGGCCGAGGATGGCTTCGACGGCGTATTCTTCGGTAGCCGTTAGGTAGTCGCGCGTTTCCGGAAGAGTGGTGCGTTCTCCAAATTCCGGCTTGGAGAAGTGATATTTGCGAAGATGCTCGAGGTTGAACACCGGGTGCATGTGATAGGTATCTGGAAGGCGAAGGCGGTACACTACCGGGTTGACCCTTTCCAACACTTCGAAGGGCCCAATAGTCCGTTGAATTAACTTCCTTCCCCGTTCCTTCCACGTCCACCAGCTCTAGGGAGTGGGGATTGACCAGCACAAAATCCCCCCTCCTCAATTTCCTCCACAGGACGCCTGCCTTTGTTATAGGCGCGAGCCTGTCGCTCCTGGGCTAGAATGACCACGTCTCGCGCGGCCTTTCGATGGCTTTCCATCGCCTCTATGAAATCTTCTCCCTTCTGGCTAGGAAGAAAAGGGCGAGCCACTGGGTCAATGGAAGGGCTGAGAAGGCCTGCCGTGCCTTTAGGGTTGTAGCCGAGTAGTAAGAAATTAGGAGAGTACCCGGTCGACGAGTGCACGTTAGAGTTGTATGCGAAACAGATTTCTCCTAGCCACTGTGCCCACGACGAGCGATCTGCAGCGACATAAGCGCGCAACATCTGCTCGATGGTAGCGTTAAGGATCTCCATCTGACCATCCGTCTGAGGGTGGTGGGCCGAGGATAGCACCATCACGCTCCCATACTGAGCCACGACGGATCGCCAGAAGGCGGTCGACCAGTGTTTGTCTCGGTCAGATATGATACGCTCCGGCATACCAAAGACATTGACAATTTGATCAACGAAGAATTTAGCGAACCCATCCTGTGCGAGGTTCGTATGGGTCGGCATCATGACGGCGAAGCGGGTAAGCTTGTTGACGATGACCAGGATGGCCGTAAACTTCTCCTTGCCTGAAGGAGGCAGGCCGGTAATGAGGTCGAGAGAGACAGTGGCAAAGGGGCGCAGGGGAACGTGAGCGGGTTGCAACCCCCCCATTTTCTTGCGGTGGTCCACTTTAATCTTCTGACACACATCGCAAGATTTCGCAAATTCTTCTGCGTCCTTGGCGAGGGAGGACCAGAAGAATAGCTCGCGCAGCCGGTTAACGAACTTGAAGGGTCCTGCGTGAGCGCTCTCATGGGGGGACTCGTGGATCCATCGTAAGATGAATTTTATCTTGGCTCGTGGGACGCACAGGCGAGTCTTCCAGTCCGCGTCAACGAAGTAAAGAAGACCATCCCGCCCCTTCTGGAAACGAGAGGGGGTGAGTACTTTGTCCGGGCTAGGCGCTTCCTCCACGTAGCGATCCCTGAAGTAAGGGTCTTCTCAGTAGCCCTTCCGGAATTCGCCCTTTATTTTGGGCGACACCGAGATAAGAAGGTGGGACCTCTTGTTCCAGTCCTCCTCATCCCGGTCCGGACGAGCCCCCGCAGGATAAGTCCAATGATCCCCTTGCGCGAACGGAAGAGAATCCGAGTCTGCAGTGACGTCATCGCGCTCCTGGATTTCTCCTCTCGCCAGCGATGGGTCGCGTGTTCGCGAAGCGATCTCCGAGTCTGCAGCGACATGGTCGCGCTCCTCCTTCGATGCTCTCTGTCTCCTGGTTTGAATGGGGAGGGCGTATTTGTCCACTACATCCTCCCACCACCAAATCGCAAACGCAGCCCTCTTGGCAGGCGCGAAAGCGTTTCGATCCTCCAACCTCTGTGCTTCCTCCTGCCTTTCCGCGTCCGGCACGATGGTATTCAAGTCTTCCCGTACCAGTGACTCGTGCGCCGGCGTCCGCGGCAAGCGCGAAAGCGGGTCCACGTTAGAATGCACTCGCCCTGGCCTATGAATGATTTTAAGGCCTGGGTAAGCTGCAAATACCGCCCCCCACGCTGCCAGTCGGCGGTTGGCATTCTCGTAGACGCGCGCCCATTGCAAGGCGGCATGGTCTGTCACGAGTATAACTTGCTCCCCTTCTATGAAGGGTTGGAAACGAACTAGCGCTTCCTTGGCGCCCAGCGCCTCGCGTTCCATCGCGCTGTAGTTCCGCTCTGCGGACTTCAAGCTGCGACTCCAGTACGCGATTACACGTTCTACGTGTACAATGGTCTCCCCAAACGTCGTGCCCCAGCCATCCTCCTCCTGCCTTTCGACCACCTCTTTAGTGAGCGTCGTGAAGAGCTTGGGGACCGGCTGCCCCGCGTCCCCACACCGTTTTCAGTCTCTCGTACATCGTGGTTCCCTGCAAATCTTCGACTCTTATGGGTTGCACCTGCTGCAGACTCGCGCCCAGCGCGTAATCTGACGCGTCCGTATAGAGTCGATACGGCGTGCCTTGGATAGGGTGACCCAATATCGGCGCTGCCGACAGGGCGTCCTTCGCTTGTAAGAACGCAATTTCGTGCTCCGCACGCCACTCCCACTTTACTCCCTTCGCCAGCAACAAGAATAGTGGCCTCGCTATAAAGGCGTAGTACGGAATGTAGGAGGAGAAGTAGTTGACCATTCCGAGGAATTTCTGTAGGTCATGCACCGAGGAGGGTCGCGCCAACTCTTGTATGGCTGCAACTTTCTCCTTGTGTGTCGACAGTCCCAGTCGAGAGACCTTCTGTCCCAGCAAGAGGATAGACGAGTAGCCAATGAAACATTTCTTCGGTTCCAGCGTGATCCCAGCAGCCGCTATGGCGCTCAGGACCTTGTCGAGATGTACGAGATGTTCCTCCCAGGTTTTCGAGAAGACTACTATGTCGTCGATATATACGAGCGTGAAGATCCAGAGGTAGGGAGCCAAGACCCCTTGCATGATTTGCTGGAAGATGGATGGCCCGTTCTGCAAGCCGAACGGCATGCGTTTGAACTGCCAGAGGCCACGGTGTGAGCGGAAGGCGGTTTTCTCCCTTAGCATCGTCATCCATCTCTACTTGATTGAATCCAGCCAGGGCGTCGAAGGAGGATAGTACTTGGGAGCCAGACAGCGCCTGGATGATCTCTGATTGCCAGGGAATTGGGAACTCATCCACTATGGTGTTTGCGTTGAGTTTCCGGTAGTCCACCGCCAGCCTCGGTTTCCCATTACGGAAGACGACTACGCACGGGGCCCCCCAGGGACTGGTCGAGGGTTTGATAACGTCCCGTTCAAACCAGAGGTCCATCTGCTTGTCAATGACCTCTCATTTCGCTGGCGATGCCGAGTACATGGGTATGGAGATTGGTTGGGTCCCCAGCTTAACAGGAATGGGGGCTTTCTCTTTAACGTGCCCCAAGCGGCCCCCGACTCCGAATGCAGCCGCGTTGCGGCGCAATACGTCGTCTAACTTCGGGCATACTTCCTCTGGAATGTCCGGTCCTAAATTAACCATTTGCACGACGTCTCCCCCGTCCCTCTCGTCCTCAAATTCCCCCGGCAACGCCGTCGTCTTCGGACCCCAATTAGGATCTTCTTCAAGCTGATCGTCCGAGTTAACGGGGTGAACCGGTAGTGCCTCCGTGTCCTGCGTGCGCAGCGTTTCCTGAATAACGCGTGCCAGCGCTTCCGCGGAAGCAGCCATCTTCTCGCTCTCTCCTTTGGTTCGCAGAGAGTCCGCGTAGACGGCTGGGTCGTGCAGCTTGCCCACGATATCTCCAGCCTGAATGTACCACGGGCGCGTGCTGGGATTCGCAATGGGCAAGTACGGGTAATTCAAGCGGATTAGAGTCGTTGGGGCCGCCAGGACGCTCGCGTCCTCCGTGGCTATCATGACCTTCTCCACTAACCATTCTTCTTTACCGTCGAATGGTCCCGTTACCCGCACGTTATGTACCGATCCCGCTGCAATAAGGACGTCTTGAGCAGCCAGCACCGGTGGGGCTTCAATCTTCCCCTCCCTTCGGATGCACGCTTTAGAGCGTTGGTAGGTCTTCCTCCAGACTCCGGGGAGAAGGCGCTTCATGGACTTGGCCATGCTTGCTTGCCGTATCTCAAACCCAAGGTCGACGGAATGCGCAGAAGATGCGGGGATGATATGGCGTGAGCGCCCAACTTGGACGTCACAGTGCCCCGTTCCCCATCGTTGCACTCCCAGCTCGTAGGACGACTGGAATTTCTCACCCAGCAGTAGCGGCACCTTCATATTCCGCACTACGTACGCCTCCAACTCAAAACTGACAACCTCTCCTTCTTTGGAAACCATGAACAGCGTCGTTTTAACGTAGCCGAGGACCTTCGCCTGCCCCGTAAGATGGTATAGCATCATGCGAATACCTTCTTTCGGTTTAGAGAGTCCGGGGGAGGGATTCCCAGAACTCTTCAGACATCAAGGTGATATCGGCACCCGAGTCTAGTCGGCCTCTAACCTCCTCGTTACTCAATGACCCGACTTTCACTTTCACGTGCAAAGCCCTCGCTCCCAGCGATCCCAAACCATCGGGCAGCTGCCGAACTTTACGAGCCGAGTAGATAGGAAGGCCGTCCGGCGTAAGCGTAGTTGGGAGCTTGACGACATGGGCGGCTTTGCGGAGCTTCCAGCGAGGAATGACTGCAGGATTTTCGTTTTCCACCGCTTTCCCCTTGTCCTTCCTTCTCGAGGGGAGCTCCGCGGCTTCCCTACGACGCCGATTTCGATTGTAAGGCCCCTGCTCCAAGAAGTGAGCTGCTTTAGCTTCTAAGCCTAGCGCTTCCACAACGAGGACTTCCTTCGCCCGTTCGGTCGACTTAGTTTCACTCGAGTAACGGGAAGAGGAGGGTTTAGATTCAGCGAGCATGGCTAAGTATTCAAGGTTGTCTCTAGCTTCCTCTTCCGGATCCAAATCGACGTGAATGAGATGAGCGTTCCGGAGGGTCAACCAGCGGCCGTAATGGGAGCAGTCGCGCACGAGGTGCTTGGGACTAGTGCAAATGTAGCACTCCCCGTTGGGAAGGCAGGGGGCTGACGCGGGAATCGTCGCGAGCGAATTCATATCCGTCGATGGTTTTACCCCCGGGCCACGGAACCTTCGGCGCAGGCGCGGTGGGCCGTTCTCCCCGTCTGTCTATAGCCAGGGCCGCCTTAGGCTCCACTTCGCGCTCCTCGAGCTCCTTGTCGTCTTTACCCTCATCGAGCCCTCTAACCGCAGCATGCGCTTGCCGGAATCGACGACGGGGAGCCGCGTTATGGGTGGACGCGCTCAGATTCGAGAATAGGGCCTCCACCTTGTGGGCCACTAGCCAGAGGGACATGAGGTTCTTGTGACCGTGCTGTGCGTAGTTGAGGAGGGAGTCGACGGTGGGCAGTTTGCGCTCGTTCACCACGTCGGACCACTCGGCGGGCTGCGTTCTAAGGACGCACGCTACAACCGAGGGACCGTCCTCCTGGTCGGCGAAGATGAAAGAATGGTAAAGAAGCCTTCGTTGGTAGAAGTCAAGAGGCGACTCCTCTTCGCAACCCCGTTGGCGGAATTTCATCTCCTCGAACTCCCTGGTCCGGTCCAGCACCCAGTCCCTGGTGAGGAACTGGCGACGCAAGGCCCCGAGTAGATGGTCCCAGTCCCGGCTGTAGTCCAGCTTCACTGGCACCGGGAGGCGGGCTCCACCATCTCATGGCCCGACCCGTGAATTTGGACGGGGCCATCTGGGCTATGCCCTGCGCCATACGAGGACCCAGGATGGCTAATCCCGCCATAGTGACTACGAAATCGATGATGGTTTCGTCGCGACCGTTCCAGCTGGGAACCACCGAGACGTTCAGCTTATGGTTGAGCTGCCACATATCGACGGCGCTCATGGGGTCCTCTAGCGCGACCGGCCCATTTCCTCCTCCTCCTCCTCCATCGCCGCCGCCGCCGTTCCCTCCGGGAAACCCGCCACCGCCTCCCGCCGCCACCTCCTCCTCCGTCCCCGCTTCCTCCTTTGCCTCCGCTTCTGTCCGGGTTACGGGGCAATCTCCCTCGCCACGCCGGCGGTATACCGCTCTGCTCCGGGTTCGAAGGAGAGTTGCTGGGGTCAGGGGCGCCGCTGTTATGCCCTGCGAGGTCGACCGCCGTTTGCGATTGGAACGCGTAGCTCGTCCAGCCTTGGGCGGACGTGTTCGAGTTCCTACCTGCGCTAGGCATTCCTTGGCTACCTAGATAGGTTGGCGTATAGGCACTAGGAGCTGCCACCCGTATCACCGATGGCCCCCCAGTTATAGGATGAGGATGAGTCGTACTGAAGGTGTCCGGAATGAGACCTTGCCCCGGTAGCGACCTAACCACCGAGATGCGCGAAGGGGAGGTTGGTGCGAAACGCACGGTGATCGATGAGCTCTGAACCTACTATGGAAACCAACGGAAACTTATTCCCTAACTCAAAACCCAATAAAACCTCGAGAAGAGATGAATCTAATCACGAAGCTCCAAGAGAATGAGCAGGAACCAGGAAACCGGAAGTTCCAACAGTCAGACGAGTTATAGTCCCTGGCACAGAGCCTTGTAAAGGTTGGAGGGAAGGTTATGGTCCTTGTTGCGACGGAGAAACAGTGCTGTGTTGTTGCAGAAAGCGTAGGAACTCGCTTTACCGCCCACACGAGACAAAGGGGTAGGGTGGCAGACAGCCAACAGTGGTTTTTAGGAAGCGAGAACACAAGGTTCAACAGTTCCAGTGGGTTCCCAACGGTGGGGATAGACGATTCAATATGCAAGACGCGATTCCAACGAGCCAATACGAGCCAGAGACGATCCGAGACGATTCAATAGTACGATTCGATACGATTCAAGGTCCAAGACCGGCGATTCAATACAATCCAAGGTCCAAGACCGGCGATTCAATACGATTCAATACGATTCGAGATGTTTCCACCCAATAGAATATATGATATTCGATACAATTACAATCCTGAGATGGTAACTGGCTCGAAGACCCGGATACACCCTCTAGCGTGAACTGAGCTCACTTGAACTGGGGTGGATCGCGTGCCGATCAAGTCAGAAACCCTAGCTACTTATACTAGTCCGAGAATAAATATTACAAACAATGAAAATAAGAGAAAATGAGTCAAGACTCCGTTTATCCGTCTTGGTAAGAGTCCGGGTATAGTTCCTATTGGTTCCCAGCCTGAGCACGCCATTCCTACGCCATTCCGAGTGCATTCCAGATTACAGAGCGTCGGGCTTTTTGTGTGGGGCCTGATGTAGGATTGATCCCCATCAAAGTCCTGGTCTCTCTAGCAGGGTCTCCTAGGTTTTGATTGGTGTCCCTCGAACAACTCTACCAGAACTGAGCAGTACTGGTCAATAGCTTTCGAATGATACCCAAGTTGTTGTGTTTCCGAGAAAGGGATCCAGAGAACTAAGTATAGTCCTTGTTCCAGGATAGTGATGCTAAAGATAGCATGGTTCCTTGGACGATCTTGGTGGATCGGCACCCCATTAGGGACGATCCCCATCGGTTTCCATCATCTGACAGAACGCGTCTCGCATTCTGAGCCAAACACCAATGAACAGAACTGCGAACCAAGCTGAGCATAGGTTCCAAGAGATTCCTGTCGTAAGGAATCTTGTAAAATCAAACGAATATCCCCAATGTTTAACGTTGGACTGCACATTCTCCTACAGGTTTCGGAGCGAGCACCTGCCAGAGACCCCAAAGGTTACCCCTTTGTGATCCACTCGTTACTCTGTGGTCAACGTCCTGCCAGCTACTTCGGGAACTCAGTACTGACACCAGTAGATGACATGCATGATGTTTCCGTTAATGAAATGCGAAAATATAGTGTTTCCGTAGCCGGACACATCCACTGCATATCAACGGCCTGCGCCTGTGTCTCCTCGGCTCGGGATTCCTTCAATCCCAGGGACGGAGCTGCAACCGGAGTCGCGCTCATCCCGAGGATCGGCGGCGGTACAGGTTCTCGGATGGTGGGACGGGCGTCGAGTTGATCAAGCTGAGCCTCTCTCCGAAGTCCTCCCCCCCTACTAGGGTCTCTTGGATACCTCGAAGGTATAGCAGGATATGGCGGTTAGCGCGCTCTAGGCGCAGCTGAAGGACGGTCAAGGCAAAGCGAACATGCTGGGCGATCGCAGAGCGCTCGAGGGAGTAGAGGAACTGATAGTGAGGATCCAGGCGGAAGCTGGTCTTGGGGTTTCGCCGCAGGAACCTTGTCAGCGCGTCCAGGATCTGTTGCACCGCGACCACGGCGTGTGCAACCCTGGCCAGCTGCTGTAAGTTTAAGCAGTAAAAGCGCTGATGCGTCTCCCGGTCTGCCGATGGAATCAAGGCGGAGGCGGCCGCATCGAATAGGACTACTTCTTCAATGAGGTCGGCCAAGCATTCCCATTCGAAGTTCAGGTGCGGCTTATCGTAACGGATTAGCGCATCCCTGAACTGTGCAGTCATTGCCGGATCCGTGCCCGCCAGTTCACCGCCCTCGGCACCGAACTCCAGCAGCGGGTCATCGTCCGCCGCCGGGTCGAAAGCCCCGTGGTAACGTGCTACCGCATCGATGAGGGGTTCTTTGTATAGGTCGATAGTGCGGCCCATGCCAGAGAAAAACCTCTCAGGCTCGGAAACAGTAGGGGCGTCATGTCGTTGGGCGAGGGCGACCGTAATGCTCTCTGCCTCGTCCTTTGCGGGGCCCTCCCCTCGTTCCCGCGATGCCCGTCCGCCGCTCGACGAAGTGGGTTCGATATCTGACTCGTCCGACAGGGTAGCCCTGGATGAGGGTAGTAAGGGGGTACCCTCCGCTAGCTCCCGCGCATCCTCACCACGGTAAATGGGCCCCTCTTCCTCCAGGACGGTCGGTTGCCTGGACGCAGCTGACACGAAGGCGTCCTCAAGGTGACTGTCTTCCCCTCCCTCAGCCGGGTTCGTACTAGCTGGGCGCGGTACTCTTCGGCCGAACTCCGTGAAGTGGGAAGGGAGGCGGGGGTTCAATGGTCCCGAAGGCGGGCGGCTTCAGCGCTGCTGCGTGGACGCTGCGCACTATCGAAGCGGCCGTGGGGGTAGTGAGTTTGGAAGCCGCTGACGAAGGCCGGGTAGGGGTAGGAGAAGCAATCTTCGCTCTCAGGGAAGCATGGGGTCCGGCCGCGCCTGATCTCAGAGTACTCGAACCAGAAGGTTTGGTCCTTGGGTCCACTCCTGGCGCCGAGGGCTGCCGTGGAGCAGAGGAGCTGGTAGATGGGTTTGCCATACGGGCCACCCGTCGAGTAGAAGCGGCACGATCGATTATGGGATAAGGGTTGTCGAGGTCGATTACAGGGTCCCCAGTTTTTCTCATACGGAAGACGTACTGCGTTGAGAACCACACGGGAGCCGCGTCCTTTTTAAACGCGCTACACCGCCGTCATTCGGGTATGACGCTCCATCGCTACTCGGTAAACTTACCGACCCTAAGGTTTCATCGCCAATATTCAGGTACGCACGCCCAAGTCCCTGGGCCCCCCAGTCTCGTCAGGCCGTCAGCCCCGTTCCCTACGCGCTCCCGCACCAGTGCAGTATGCAGCGACGGACCATCCGCCGTAATTCGTGGCGGGGTCAGGAGGAACAACGGGGTTTGGAGGGAGGAAGGAGTCGAGGAGGATCATGCCTTCCATTCCCACGGTCCGGAACACCGCCTGCAGAGCCGGGCAAGTTCCCTGAGTTGCCAGCAAGTCGAGGATCTAGCGCGGGAAGGCAGCCGTTGCCACTCCCTTCCTCGCGGACGACCGGTACTCGTCGTTCGAAGGGGAGTCGCTGGCTCTGGCGCCTGGGATCGCCTATGTGGCCGCTCGCGCCAGCTGAGCACCGGGGCGATCCAGAATTCCCTTCAACCCTGTTGAAACCCCTCGCGGTGGGCTCCATTGTGATACGGATCCGCTAGGCTTCACTAGGGTGAAGGGGGTTCCCGCGTACGAGCTGCCGCAGGCGCTAAGTACGCGGTAAGAGATAATGTAGACGGGCGCCGCTGTATGGGCGCCCGCCGCCGTTGTGACCCATCGGCGAGGGACCTGTTACCCTAGGTAGGGACCCCATCGCAACACCGGGGTCATGGAGCCTTTATACGCGTGCTCAGGCCGTCGGGTGGAGCGATAGGGGTGGTCCCTCGTAGATCTCAGTCTTCACACATCGTAGTTAGAGGTAAAGCAAGATGAGATTATATAATATACAATGAATAACTATGAATAAGTGAAGTTAAGTAAACTAAAGCGATAATATACTGAATAAGTGGCCACGGGCTGCGGTACAATGCCCAAAATGTATATACCACCGTCACAGAATGGGGCATGACGCATTGTTCAGACAGGAAAGTATTGGTATAAGGTGTGCAGATGTTCAAGGCAAGGAATTAACAGAAAGATGCATGGGGTTGGAATGCCACCACAAAGCATGTGAAAGGCGACCCAATGGGACGGAATAGAACATGTTACTAGCATCAAATAAACAGCAGAGGAAGGAATTGGGAATTATATGAATGGGGAGTCATGTACAGATGTGTGCCACCAAGTTCACTCAGTCTGGAAATGAATGCAAAGGAATTACCAGTGTGTCAGAAGATGAAAGACAAAGTCTCCATGCACATAGAAATGGGAAGTGGCAGCAAGAGGTGGTTGTGGTAAGAGGAAAGAATAAATTGAATGCACAAACAACTCTCCACAAATCTCTGGAGCTCCGGAGGTCACGTTTTGATGTTACCATATTTGGTTTGATGTGTGGGGACCAATCTCAAAAGCTCTGAATGACAGTTTCAAATAGTTTATGTACTGTTTCTGTTTACTTTACCTGGATTCACAAGTGAAAACTAAGTGGTTGAAGCAGTAGTTGTGTTTGCCTCAGGCAGAATGTGGTGCCTGCATGCTTAGGGCCCAACTACTGTGTCATTTTGTAGGGAGGCAACCATCATGGTCATGGACCCCCTGGTTGCATCGCCTTTTCAAAGGCTGGTCATGGTAACCGGGACGTTGGTTGCTTAGAAAAATTGTGACATTGAAAAAAATCTAAAGAATCCCCCCAAAAAATACATAAATTGTATGTCAATCTAATGTATCGTACTTGAAATCCTAGTTCTATTGTTCTTGAATTCCTCCTTTGAAGCGCTGTTGAGCTTACAATGGTGTACCTCAAAGTGTTTTTTGCCTGTTTAGGCAACAGTCATGATCACGGTGGTTCCCGTTACCTGAAAAATAGGCAACAGCCTTGTCACAGTGCTCTCGCTGTTGCCTCCCTACAAAATGACACAGTATGTGAGCATTGAAGATGGGAATGCTGATGACATAGTTGTTGATTCTCATTACTAAACCTTTAGGTTTGGCTACCCAGGAGCAGATGGATTGATTGCACTTTCACAATAAGGCCAAACATATGTTTTACTCATATACAATGAATCATGGAAGAAATTCATAAAATATTGACCAAAAACAAGATATTAGTCGGGTATTTACTGGAAATTGATACATGGATTGTCCCATTGCTCCCTGAATTGTCAAGACTATTAGTGGTGCCTTAACATCTTGGTCAAAACCTTTAGTGGCACCTTAAAATCTCAATTTATCATTTCTGCTCACATTGTTGATTTGTCAATCCTGGTTATGTTCAGGCCGCAATCTGTCAAGATCACAGAGTATTTCAAGGACTGACATCATTTAAGGATTGCACAAGGATTCTCACCAGAAATTACCCACATTTGGTCAAACTGAATCTTAAACCAACTGGTAAAGTGTCAGTTTAAATTTTGGTTGAACTGAAATTAAAACCAAACTAAGTACTATTGGTTTAACTTTTGGCTTCACCAAAAATCAACGTATTCATCAAGATTTTGGTCAAGCCACCAGCAAAGCAAAACACACTTTATCAGTTTAAGGATTTGTTGAACCAAAACCCAAACCAAAACTACACATGTTGATCTGTAAAACAGCTCAGCTGATACCCCTGCCAAAATATAACATATCAGTTGGGTATCAGTTGTGCCAATACAAAAACCAAAAAATAAGATATTGCTTTTCAAATTGGTCCAACTGAAATTTCTAATTTTGTTTTGAATTTCAGCACAAGTTGATGCTTGGACCAAAATCATAGGTCTTGGTTGCACTGAAATTTGGTCGGTGGATGATTCTGCAGACCATCTGCAGACCATCTGCTGCTCATCCATGGCACATCTGCTGCTCATCCATAGCACATCCACTGCTCATTCATAAAAGGTCTGCAGATGATCTGCAGTTTGTCTGTAAAGAGTCAGGGCTTGCATTATCTGCATAGATTGAGGGCAAGAAGTCCTCTGTGGGTGTTTCTAAAACAACAACGAGTCACAGACAGCCTGTGTTCTCTCCCCAATCAAACATATCCTCAGGAAGGTTCTTGTGTATCATTCTTCATGAACTGACTTCTTCCTGATAACTGCACTTGATTCAATATTTGTTCCCCTCAGACTTTGATGAATCCCTTTTACTTGTGTTTCCTTGCCATCAATGTGGGTGGAAAGAATATCAAAGAATTGAGTGTTTATGGCTGTGCCCCAGATTGTCTGTGGACCTTCTCCAGACCAGCAGCAGATGTCCCACAGATGAGCAGTGGATGGTCTGCAGATGAGCTGCAGATGGTTTGTGGATCATCTGCCAACCAGATTTCAGTGCAACCAAAACCTGTGGTTTTGGTACAAGTTCTGGCTTGTGCTGAAATTCAAACTGAAATCAGAAGTTTCAGTTGGACCAATTTGAAAAGCAATATCTTATTTTTCGGTTTTTGTATTGGCACAACTGATACCCAACCAATATGTTATGTTTTGGTGGGGGTATCAGCTGAACCCTTTTGCATACCAAAATATGTAGTTCTGGTTTGGGTTTTAATTCAACAAATCCTTAAACCAATAAATTCTGTTTTGGTTTGGTGTCGGCTTGACGAAAACCTTAACCAATATATTGATTTTTGGTGAGGCTAAAATTTAAACTGATAGTACAGTCCCAAACTGAGAAGAGCAACACAAAATAGAAGAGTAATACTACACCTCTGTTGATTAGCACCACCAAAAATTGGGATGTTCACCATTAACATGTCCCAAAATCCCTCATGCCAATACTACAATCGGTGGTGTTGTAGTATTGCACCTTGCACATATTTGGGGCTTTGCTAAATGTTTGGCTCATTCTCAACAAAGGCATGTACTACCTCCCCAAGGTAAATTGTGGCATGGAGCATGCATCTATATGATCCAGTTGACAACTTGGACCAAGCAATTTGGGTCCATTTTGGGTATGATATTCACCAAACAGCTTGAGTGTTGCTCTTCGTGGTTTGCGACTGTACTTAGTTTGGTTTTAATTTCAGTTCAACCAAAATTTAAACTGACACTTTACTAGTTGGTTTAAGATTCAGTTTGACTGAATGTGGGTAATCTCCAGTGTGATTGCAATCACAGTGCTTGCTGACTTGCTGCCAAGGCTCGGTCAACCCAAATGGGAAGTTCTGCCTTTGATATCATGCATGGCACATTGATGCAAATGTGCCGGCCCAATGCCAGCCTTGATCTAAATGTGCCAAGTTCTTGAATGTACCTGTGCTCTGACTTTTGCATATTCTCCTTGGTCACAGCTGCCACATTCAATCACAGTTCCACCAATACCATAGGAACCAAGCTGGTGGGTTGAAAAGGGCCTGCAAGTATTGGCAAAAAGATCCTTGAGCAATTTATTCAGTGAAATCATGCAATTGCCAATGGCATTGTTTCCAAATGGGACAGACAAGTGCCAAGGTGCCTAAGTTATTTCCAAGAATTGCAGCCAAGAGTCCAAGATATTAGAAAGCTATTTTGTATACCCTAAAGGTTCAGCTCCCACCTCAAAGAGGCATAATCCATGTCATGTGAAGGTATGACTCCTCCTTTGTCTTGAGAGAAAGGAGCATTGACAACATTTTCAAAGTGCTTCAATGTCAGAATTAATACAAGGATAATTAAAGGCTTCATGTTGGTCTGCATGTTGGTGCCATTGGAATTGTGCCCAGTGAATCATTTCATGTTGACTAGTCTGCAAAAAACTAGTCACTGCATCAAGCAATGTGGAAAATATAAACAAAAAATGTATGTGCTGGTGGGGTTCATTGTGACTTGAATTTTGTGGCATTGTTGTTGAGATGCATGTTGTTGGAGAAGCAGACATATAGGATTGGCATTATCATCCTAAAGACAAGGCTGCCAGTGCCTCAGAGTCAGTGCAGAATAGTAATAAAAAAGAGGAAAAAGAACACCTGCATACTGTAGCAGTATTTACTGGGTATCACCCATAACTTATGGTGTTCACTGGATAACACTGGTTGAAGATTTTGATTTTTTAAGTTTTTCAGTGAAAAAATTGATGAAAATTATTTTGAATTTCCCAAAAAAATTTCACTAAGCAAGTACTGTAGAGTTTTGTTCAATTCGTAAATGCATGTGACCTTTAATTTTTCTGAGAAATCTCCAAAATCCACTAAAATTGAGAAAAAATTATTGCAGGGGTTTTCAGAAATTGGGTGTGATGTGTGACATCTAAATTGAATAAAACTCTACAGTATCTGAAAACTTTAAAAAAACTTTTTCAGTACTTTTGGACCTTGAGGTGAAAAATCTAAAATAAAATCAAAAACTGCTGGAAAAGTAATAAAATTTTTAGGTATCTTTTCAAATGAATTTTTTTTTTGAGAAATTCAAATGAATTTTTACCAATTTTTTCACTGAAAAACTTGAAATGCTCAACCAGTGTAACATGTTCAATCCTCACCAAAGACAAGAAATTTGACTTTTTTTTTTTTTTTAGCTTATTTCAGCCCAAAAGTCACAAAGTCCCAGTACCAGTCTGCCTGTGGCAATGTGCTCACCACCTTGTTGCTTCTTCACAGGCAGACTGGTAACGAGTCTAGAAGTCTCCTTCAATTGCAACTTCAGTCCAGATTGTTGATCCACTGTAAGTCCAATTTCTAGCATGTTCCTTCTAGTCCTTGCTCCTGTGCTGCATTGGCTTTTGAAACTCTTTCTGAATCCAGACCTCATCATCTTCCATATTCGAAATGAAGCAGTGAAACCAATGGGAACTGGGAGACATGAGGTGCTTCTGGATTACTCATTTGGGTAAGTTCATTATCTGAATTCCTGCTCAAGAGTACCAATCTGAATTTCACAATTACTGGGAGCAATTGGTGCTTGGGCCAACATTACGTGTGACCAAAGTTACTCCCAGCTCTTTTCACACCTGCAGAGAGTTGCTTAAATCCCGTTCATCTGCCTATTTTCCACAAGGCAGGTATTAGACTTGCATGTGCTACAACTTAAGTACTTGGACTTTTCTGGAACTTGCTGCCAAACCTGATTTTCCATGAAATGGCACAAGCATCAACACCTGCATTGTATTGCTTTTGTTTGCCCTGAGTTTCCTACAGCACCATCTTTAGTGAATCAAGGGTAGCTCTTGATCTTCTAGGACATCCCTCAATCTTTGAACCACAAGGGTACTGTACTATTTCGATCAAATCAACAGTCACGCATCACGCACCCCCCTGTCAATCACGAATTTTGGTCAATGTCACGCATCACTTCAGCCTCTGTCGAACCTCCAAACTGTCACACAGGCCCCAAATATGCCCAAAATTTGCCAAAAAGACGAAAATTTGCGTGAGAATGTCGAAATTTTGGGGGTGTCACACTCCACTGGGGCCTCTACCAAAATGTCGAATAGGTAAAATGAGTCACATGTCACCCCTCATGTCGATTTGATCAAAATAGTACAGTAGCTCATTCTCTCCCTCATGCAAATGATTCAAATTAATTCTGCATTTAGCACTGGCAGTGTGACTACTATAAAGGAGGCAGACTGGACAAAGGCATCCAAGCTGGATGGGACTTCTATCTGTCTTTCATTGGATATTCATTTGATAGGGCTGTATGTTGCTTTCTGATCTTGCTGACAAGTTTCATGTTGTTGAGCTCTTTCCCCCTTGCTGCATGGCAACTGCCTGAAAACTATCATAAGAGCTTCAGGTGAACAAACTTCTGGCATTTGATTGTGGAGTTATATTCTCTATTGTAGGATATAACTTCCAAATGATGACTTCCGGGGCTTTTGGGATATTTTAATCATCATATTTATCTCCTCTTTGTGTAAGAACAGTGGCCCACAGGGTACACTAAACTTAGTCTATACACTACAATCAGCAGCTTGGAGCTCACTCTGATTCTCCTTTGTATCACCAAACAGAAGTCCAGAGTACTAGTGATAGTACTACTAGAAATAACCTTGCAACTCTTATAATACGTGTTTGTGAGTGTGAAAATAGCTAGATGATGCACAATTGGCGGTGTGCTGTCTCACCAGGCTGGGTAGTCATACCATTTTGAGGTTACAAAGGAGTTTGTCTTGAATGTAAGATGCCCAGTCCTGGGCTGTTGGCTACTATTGTAGCAGGGGCAAAACTATATGTATCTCTTGTTCCCTTATCTGAGGTTTCCCTGTACAGGAAAACCTTCCACATTTTACCTGTGGAAGGCTGACCAAGCTGGTATACCCAGCTCAGTCGTTATCTGACATGGTGGTATGACTGGTATCAGATCAAGAGAGCCCCCAATGGAAATCAAATTTTAGTAGGCCAAAAGGATGACAACTGGCAATGAACCTTCATGACTGAGTATGATTAATTGATTTTCAATGCTTCACAATGATCTGCTATGAACTGCTATGACAATCAATTATTTATGGTCATGGCATAGCAAAAATAAAGTTCCCAACTCAAAAAGGAAATTCCATCAATTCCCTTCCTTTTCCCTCCCTTTCAGTTCAGATGGCACAAATGGCACTGTGAAACACTTTATGAAACTCCTAATAGTCATTGTCTAATATAGCATTAATATGAACAAAAGGTATAGCATAGATTTCTGCTGGATACAGATGTGTTTCCTTTCACTGAATTTACTATTTACTGCAAGTCAGCTTTCTACAGCTAAATGTATCTATATAAGAATGGAACGAGGTTTGTCTCAACAGACAAACCGGACTGGACATCTGAGCTCCACCCTGCTGGCAAGTGCTCCACTGGTAAACGGAAAACTGTCAAGATGTTGAATTTCTCCACCAAACTGTTAAATTGCTGATTTTCACAATGTTGAGATGTCAAATACTTCACTGCTGTCAGAAATTTTGAATGAAAGAAACTGGGAAGGAAACTGAGTTACTGGATATGGGGCTGTGAGGAGTGAACTGAAGGTTCACGATGAGCGGTATGTTTAGCAAGTTGGCACTTGGCCTAATTCTGGGACTTTTATCACAGCTGTAGCATAGCACGGGCTAACTCCTAGTATTATAGAAGGGAAGATACTTGTACTAAGAACATAAACATATGCCTTTCCAGCTGAATATTGGCTTTCTGAGCTGAAAAGGAGAGAAATAGAAGAGAATTGATGGAATTTCCTTTTTGAGTTGGGAACTTTATTTTTGCCATTGGAGCTGCTCCAGTGTCTCCTTAGGTGCCTATTACTTGTGACTGTGTACCTTACATCATCATCTCTTGTGCTCTACTATTGTGTATGCTATCTAGCTTCTGGTTCCCCTGAGCCCAACTGGCTCTCCATTTAGTGATTGGAGTGGGCTTCACTCTTCTCCTCTGGCCTCAGGCTGACCGTCAAGACTTTTTTTGGTGAGACACCATCTTTATTGACAAGACACTGTGTTACAGCGTGAGAAAATTTTCACTGCAACTTCTGTCTGTGAGACCATCACCCACAGCAATGTATTACAACTATGACGACTACAGTCCTGACTACTACAAGTCCCTGGAGCAGTATTATGACCCAGAACCTGTCCATTACAAGCTGGAGTCAGTTTACTATGATCCTCAGCCTGTCTGCGAAAACAACACGTTTCACAACGACCAGGGCTATGACAGCACACAGGAGGTGGATGTCTACGAAGATTTTGATGATGGGTTCACCACCAACATCCCTTCATATGGCAAGGAGATCATGGAGGAAGAATTTTCCGAGGGAGAAGTAGTGACAGATTTGGAGGAGCAGGACCAATGAGACAGTGACCAGTATGGGCTCCATAATTCTCTGGAGTACAGTGCTGAGGAGGAGCCTGCCTACACTGCAGAGAGTGTAGAGACACTACTCAGGTGCAACCTGGCTCATGCCACTGAAGCTGAGGTGGATGAGGTGGCTTGGGGGTGCGTTTTTGCACAAGGCCCTCTAGCAGACAAGTCCCCTGACACATGGTATGACACTATGGATGCATGGCGCCTGCATATTGCTGCCAGCCACAATGCAGAGGCAGCCATGTCTTCAGAGGAGGATGTCGACATCCAGACCCCTTGCATGCATGCCTCCTGGGTCATTGTGAAGCTTGTTGAGCTGCAGGATGCTCTCCTACATGGGGAGATTGGGACTGACCAGTACACACAAGAGCATGCTGACTGGTTGGGAGATGAACTCAAGGACCAGCACCTGCAGGCAGCAGGCTATGTCTGGGATGAAGGTTGGGCTGATTATTGGCACCCAGTGCACAGGTGGGGTGCCAACAACAAAAATGAGCCTGTCAATGTGCTCTGGCCACTGTCTGACTTTTTGGAGATACTGGACTCACCGGACTCTGCACTAGAGACAAGCCAGCCTGCACTTCTTGCCAATGAGCTCCCGCTGCTGTCTGACTTTCCAGTGGTGCCTGACCTCACTACGGACATTGAGCAGCTGTACCTGTTCTCCCACATTGCCCCGAGCTCTACAAGCCTGTCAGCCTCGAGTCAGACGTTTATGAGCTCTCCCGCATTGTGTGCACACACCCAGCTCACATCAAGGCACGTCCTTTCACATTCATTACCCTGCCACACTCTGTGCATCACAAACCTGCCCCTATTCGCTATGCTTTGCTCCACATAGTGTATGCACCTCGTGATCGGCTGCAGCCTGCAAAACACCCTACCCACTGGCAGCATGACTACAGGAGCTTGTCAGCAAAATTGGCATCGAAGAATCAATGCTCCACCAGACGCCCCCACATGCTCCTGCCCCAAATTGCAGCATGACCTGCCCCCACACCTCAAGATACCTCCACCACCAGCTGCGCAGGACCCAGGTGAGCCTCCTGATACCCCCATGACAAAGGCAATACAGACAGTGGTAGCACACAGTGCAACTGCCGATGTACCACCTCCTGCCGAGCCTGTTCCACTCAACATCCCCTCACCAGGCTCACTCAGTACTCTATCATCCCCCAGATCTGGCACCCAGCCTGCATGTTCCTCACAAGCCCCACCCATTGCAGTTGTGCATGTGGAGGCGCTTCCTATCCCTCCTGACATACCCGGCTCCCCTTCTTCTGCCCTCTCTGCTGAACATCGCTGCAATACACTGTGCCAACTGGCCAAAAAAGGCAAGGGCTGAGATGCGTGCAAGGTCATGCAACATTGTTTGGAGGGGGGTGGGGTGGCCCTCTGGGGCTTCTCAAAAAATATTCTGTGGAGTCTCATTCTTTCTCTTACTTCCTACTAGATCATCCTTCAGCTCATACCTTATATTTCGATTTTACTCTACATTTCCTCTCTTTCTCATGCCTCATAAGTATGCTCCATGCTTCCATCTGACAATTATTAGATTTAGATCCTCATTTGCTACATTTCTCTACCTATTTTTTTTTTTACAGTACCTTTTAGTTAGTTCGAGATGGCTGAGGTCAGCCGTTTGGAGGGGGGATGGCTGGAGGAGCTGCTCCGGCATCTTCTTAGGCGCCTGTCACTCGTGACCGCGTACCTTACATCATCATCTCTTGTGCTCTACTATTGCGTATGCTATCTAGCTTCTGGTTCCCCTAACCCCAACTGGCTCTCCACTGTGACTGTATAATGAAACAAACTCAAACCCAAATTTTGTCCAACACTGGCTACCAAAGTGCAAGGGATGCAATAGTCTGGGAAAAGGCTTGTCAAGGCAAATCTTGGAGAGTGAATGCAACAGATGGGCGGGACCAACTGCATCCATGCCTGAGATTAGAGCACATTTGCAATGCCCTTTAGATGACTTTCTGGCAAAAAGTGATGGCAACTTCACAAAAATGATGAGCCCCGTATGGTGGGCGAGACTTGGCAAATTGCTTGGCGATACTAAATCGACGCGTCGCGTCGCGTTCCTGCGATGTCACACCATCCCAAAATACACCCAGAATGCAACAGAAGGGTTATAGTGAGGTTCCAGCTGTCAGAAATTTTAGTTGTCTATCGAGCCCTGCTTGTGCGTTAAGCCACTCACACAAGATCACATCAATCAATTCCTCTCGGCTAAAAGTAACAGTTGCTTAGAAAAATCTGAAGGATGCTGCAAATACGCTTTATTCGCTCTCTTTATAGAATCAAGTCCCTCTGTCTGTCCGAAGTTATATCTCCATACTTTCCGATCACCAAGATCAAGCTTCATGCAGTCATTTATAAAATTACAAGCAGCTGCTTGGCTGCTTCGCAGCCTCGCATCCCCTTCCTAAGCTCCTAAGAGAGCAAAATTTTGTCATGAAGTAGCGAGAAAAGTGAACAAATAAGTGTTTTGAGGACTTCAGGGAAACGTCCGGCCAGGAGCTGCCGGATTGATAGATTGATAGATTAAAAGCGAAGTTTAAAAAGGCTTCGGACGGACACACATATTTTTATAAAGAGAGTGACAAGCTATCACCGGCTCCTTGAGGGATAATTTTGTAATGAGAATGACGTCTGTCCATCTGAAGCCTTTTCAATGCAGCCCTAGGTCAAATCAGCCCAGGCTTTCGGATGAGCGCTAAATGAGTAAGCCATGTGTTCAGAAATGGATGCCTCAACCGAAGCGCTGGGGCGCAAAGCACCCGGCGCGCTCTTGTATTACATAAATAGAGTTCAATTTTGGACAAGGTCGTTTGCGCGCCAATATCTAGTTGATATTTGATGTTTTTCACAAAGACACTGGTAATTGTAGATACAAGGTACAGTCCATTTCCAGAATAAAGTAGTTAGACTGAACAGTATTTAGTTAGCCAGTGCTTAGGGTTAGTCAGTATTCTCGAACCTAACGCCTCACCCACTTAAATGCTACGGAACGCTATCTCCGCTCTTTCTGCTTCAGTGGAGGACATGACTTGGACACCCCGGGGTCTCTGGCAGCTCCCTCGGGGTTTCTCTTTGCACAGAAGGCGCACCGATTCTGTCACGAACAAGCGTCCTCTTACCCATAACTCACCTTCAGTCAACCTGCACCCTGCGACAGAGGAACGAGATATCGAGAACCCAGAAAGCACTCGCACCGGACGGAATGCCTTGAGATTCGCTCTGGAGACGCTGAGCACCGTTTCCAGCAATATCCCATTCGGTTCGGTTCTGAGTGGAGTCATCGACCCTCTCTTGAACATCGCCGATCGCATTGAGGTGCGTGAAATCACAGTCATCACACAATTGGTACTCATATGTGGATTCTAGCTAACGTCGGACAACACTCAAGGTTTCGTTGAATTGGCTGCACGAATTCAGCTTCTGTCGCCTCTGGTGTCTCAGATGGCCAGGAATAAGCCGGAACAGGGTGGACCTTTTGTTGAAGCTCTTAAAGGGTCAGTGATTCACCTCCTATGATCCGCAGCCTGACTTAATGGACTCAGCGAATTACAATCCATCACGGATACTCTGAAAGATGCCGACTCCCGAGGAAAACTGGACCAATTCTTCAACAGCCAAGATAATGCATCCTCCATTGCACAACACAACAACCGTCTGACCCAGATGATTGCTGATGCCACGGTAGAGCATTCTTTTACTCGTTCAACATATCTTGCTGACGTCAATAGCTTTCTAAAGTCGATGAGGTTCTCCAGTGGCTTCAAGACGTTAAGTCAAGAATTGGAGCAAACTCTGAGAAAGTAGAAGATACCTGCCCGGAATTGTTCGGTACGTTCAGGTGCCCCTCCCTAGAATGATTACCTCAATATCCGCACAGGAGGCACGGGTGGCAAGGGGTGGGCATGGTGGTTACACAGGCGGTGAGGGTGGTCTTGGCGAGGCAGCACTGCTTTCTACAGAAGATGTCGATCGCTTCTCCCGAATTTATGGTAGGCCTTCCTCCCCATCGTTAATCTCAACAAACGACCAATTAATTTTGCTAGGTGGAATCGGTGGTGAGGGTGGACCAGGCTCTGTGACAGGTGGTCGCGGTGGGATTGGTCAAGGGCCGAGGATTAGTCACCCATTGCTGCTCATCGAGGGGAATGATTTGCCGCTATTGACGTTGGCTGAATTTTGCCAAGAATACACGCTCAGCGGCGATCTTCAGAAACTTCTTAGTGACGAAGGGTTCGAGACGGTTGTGAGCTTTTCGATGGTAGATGAAGAGGATTTGAAGGAGGCTGGTTTCAAAATGGGGCAGCGTGCGGAGTTAAAGAGGGCGCTGAATGATTTTGTATTGAAGCAAGGCGGTGCAAAGTAGGAACTTTGTATATTGATATTATTTCAGATATTGTTCTATGACTTAGTTTAAATACATTAATACATGCAGTAATACAATGGTGAGGTTATACCAGTGCCACGAACGCTTACAGTGTCGGACGGTATCCAACCGATTCTAGAATGTTTTGTTAACGCCCGAACCGCAGATCACCGGCGTGTGGTGAAGAGCATAGGACGAAGAGCGAGTTTTTCGATTGCGTTGGGGTGAAAGGTCCAGCGCTACTGTATAATTATCGATCCACCGGCGAAGGGGATAAAATGGGGCCTTCGCAAGAGAAAATATAGAATGTTTATCTATTCATCGAAGACAGCGCTGCTGCTCGAAACGGATCCTTCACTCCCGTGTTAATGCTGCAGGACATGCAGAGGTAACAACAAAGAGCTCTGGAATGCAGCCGGTCAGAGATGTATCCAACACAGCGAATGGTACCGTCCTTGCGGCTACGAGTTCGGTCGATGAAAAATTCTGATTGGTCAAAATTAGCTCGGGGTCTTGTTCTATGCTGCAATCTAGTTAGTACATACGTTGTACATAAATTAGTAAGAGGAACTATTATTGCGGAGAAGAGGAGAATTTTTTTGGTATCCGAGTGTCAGTTGCATGGCGTCCAATATGGAACCTTCGGTCAATTCGGGTACGCGCACCTCCAGAAAAGTTTGTTTTCAACGACTGAAGTCTATAATAAATGGTTATGAAACCAGTGAAGGGGGTTTTGCAACGCGATCGTCTCTTAACTGAGAGCTCAGTACTAATACTGAGCTCTGACAAAAACAGTTGATATTAAACACATGAAGTGGCTTACTCTTGGATGAGGACCTACAAGATGATCTAGTGGGTATGTGGCTTGTGAGTGACCGACGATGGGATAGGTTAAAAGTTCTTTAGAAAACAAGACACCAAAAAGAGTCTTAAGAATCATGGCCCAGCCCCGAATCGAACGGGCGACGTCGACCCCACAATGTTAGCACAATCTCTTTATAGGTATTGCGGATGCGCACCATGCGCCGCCGGGCCTGTTGGTGAGCAGGTTCAATCTCGCGTGGAATAAGGTGCGCGGATGGAGAGGATGGCCATTCCAGCGAGCGTCACATCCGATAAGAAAACATTTAAAAAAATCAGTCATCTGTGCACGCAGTATACATTATGCAAAACCATAGCTAATATAACTTACGAGTCCGTCTCAATCATCCGAACCATCACAGTCCGTTCAGTCCACTCAGCATCCCATCCCATCCCCTCCCTCAGCTCGGCGCAGCTCACAGCAGTACAACCGATCCCACAACGCCTGCCACCAAAGCCCTCGACGCACCGCCCGTCTGACCCGGGGCCGAACTCTAGCTCTGCGTCTGGCTTTGCGACCCTGGAGGTGGCGTGGAGACGGCTGGGGTAGACGCAGGAGTAGGAGTGGACGAGGCGGGAGGAGAGGAAGGGGGCTCCGAAACAGGCGGAGAGGAGACAGGCGGAGGCGAGGAAGAGGGTGGGGAGACAGGGCCGTCATTGGAGGATGTGGGGTCACCGGAGTCAGTGGGCGTCACAGCGCCGACGAAGGAGGAATCGGTTCTGTGGGAGGGAGGGCGTTAGCGAGGGAGTGGGTGAGGTCGCAGCGCAGTTGGGCAGATGGGCATCGGGGATGGATGAGATCCGTTTCATGTCGTGGATCGGCGCACATCCGTGCCGAAGCCAGTAAGAGCCAAGTGGCAAGGGCGAGACCATCCAGCGCGTCCCTCGCCACAGCCGAGCCTAGAGACGAAAGGGAAACGGAGGAGATGGTTATTCACGTCACACTCGGATCCTGGGCAATACCCTTCGGACACATTAACCCACTAGAAGAGAACGAGCCGTCCTACAACGGTGCAAGCATCAGTACCGCTGAAAGTGATTGATGTGGCTGTGTCTTTTGATCCGGCTGCCCTCTGAATCACCCACCGTCGCGTACGTCCACCAACAAGCCTGCGCAAATAACAGGTAACGCGACTTGGTCCGTGCGCGACCGTCGTGGTATAAAGAGACCTTCTCATCTTCACTGCAACTCATACTTACCTTGATGGCACAGGCCCCTTCACCTCCCTGGGTCTGTGGGCCGTGGGAACACTCCATAGCACGGCGACCCTGTCCATACAGAGTGCGCCTGCGGCTTGTATGTGCTTAGGTGCATGCACCGTCCCAATATTTTCCTGTCCCACCACGGCCACTCGGCTGGGTGGGCCTTTTTTTCGATCTTCCATCCTCCTAACCCTAACCCTAATTTGATCGAAATATATCGCTTTGACCGACTTAATTTGGCAACTCTGTGATCTGAGTGCGGTATTTGGCCTCTTCAAGCCAGCTTTGATCAACAAATAATTTCAGTCAACACACGACATCTTTTACATGCACAATGAAAAAAAAAAAAAAAAAAAAAATCGGGTTGTGGTGCTGAGAACTCGTTGAGTGATAAAAGTTTTATCGATGGGTGGATTGGGTAAGGGAGTTGCGACTCACCACAGCAGAGCACACCTATAAACAAATAATACTGTATATTCAAGAAATAGGAATGATCCATGATCACCTCGCCTCCTTCCATTGCCGTTGAGCTACTGAATGGCGATGGCTATTGTTCACCGCGGCTTGAATGAGAACGTACTGTGTCTAATGATGTCCAGTTTGTGAGAGGGAAAACAACCTCCCGATAATGTGTGAATGGTTGGTGAATGGTCAAAAAAAAATGAGCTGCACGCGAAGGAAGCATTGCCGGCAGGAGGAGTCGAACCTCCGACTTAATCAGGCATGTGTAGAGAATGATAATGCGACGAAGTCCACAACGACTTGATTCAATCCCAGGCGAGGTTAGATGCATGATATTATCAGGTTTGATTCAATTTCATTTACTTGTGCATCCAGACCTTTGTCTGAAATTGGGAGTGCGGTGGGAGAGACAAATGAATGAATGGTTGCGAATTGGATAGGCATGCTGAAAATATACTTGAATGTTCAAAAGTGGAAAAATGAATCCCATTCAAAAGAGAATGCACAAGATGCCAGGACCTTGCTGCTGGGAGGAGTCGAACCCCGCACCCACGCATCTTTGCACATCATGCCTATTGATCGAGAGCGAGGGCCTGGGTTCACGGCAGCTTGGATTAAATACATGCATACGGGAGCATTCACAAATCGGCGTTTGTCCGGGGCGTGGAATATTAATTCCAGCTCAGCATCCGCAGCTGGGCAAATTTTATGCCAGTCTCCAAATCCTGTATGGTGCACAGGCAGTTGAAGTTCTTGCATTTGCCGATCCTCATACACCCCCGAGATGTATACTTCAATGCTGCTCATAAAGAGAATAACTATGCCGCCGGGAGGAGTCAAACCTCCAAGTTCGTCTCGCATTGCTGGTAAGAAGTGACGGGGCAACTATGACTATTCGTGGTCCCCAGCCACTTGAATTTGATGCAAGGAGGAGTGTATTTTGAGTTGGTTTGTCAGTGAGAGAAATGCATATCCTAATTAGAAATCGCCGAGAAATGAGTAGTTCGCCAACCAAGTTGTAATTAGCTGGACTCATTGCACAGAACCTCCTGCGGTTTCTAGATCCCCTTACAGATGATTTCCCTCCCTAATTTGAGAAGGCGCAAAAAAATTGCAGGAAAAATACTATACGGCTTAGAGAGGGTTCTAACCTCCAAGTTCGTCTAGCATCGCACTAGTGCAAAGGATTGACATATAACGATGACCATCTGCGGTCCACAGCAGCTTGAATTCAATGTCACCGTCGGAGAGTGTTACTCTCCATCGGCGGCAATCTCCCGCACCTGTATGTGTTCCAACAGAGAATGGTTAGGTACAATAAGCTACCAAAAGCTTGGGACGTGCATGCCGCCCCAAATAACAGCCCTATTCAGATCAAAAAATTAATCTATCTGTGAGAGCTGACATTAGAATGAAAACTCACCTCGACTGCCGAACGCTTCAAGCCAACCGGACCAAGAAATTCATCTTTGGGGCTGTAAACATCCAAGGGCGCCAAGAAATAAAAACGGTGGAATGCAATGATGCTCAAGATTCGTCGTCAACATCCGTCGAGTCGTCATCCCGGATACAATCGCGCTTCGCCCCGCCAAAAACCTCTAATGCTATTCTAGAGAGGGAAATGCATTGGAAGCCATTAGGACGGATACGCATGTACTTCAACCACTGGTCCGGGGGCTGCGCGGCTTCGAAGGCGTGGTCTGAGATCCTGCGCGGGAGTTGCCAGAACGAGCTGTGGAAATGCGTTATCCCGCGGTTGACGTGCGTAATGAAGCGATGGAGGTCGAATCCGGGCGGGAGGGTGGTCCCGGAAGCGTTATACGGGCAGGCCGCCGGCTTCGATGTGGCTTCAATTTCCCCCCTAAGTTCACAATAGCATGAGGCCGCCATACGCCACCGGGAGACTCCGAACCTCTCACTTCGTCTGGCAACGCACTGCGAGAGAATTACGAGGCAATGACGACTATTTGCGGTCTACAGCGGCCTGAGTTTGACGAGAAAGGAAGTACGCATTGAATGAATGCATTGACACTATCTGTGAAAGAAATTCTTATCCGAAACTCACCCAAAAATGAACGGAACAACAGCGAATCGAGTTGCAATTAGTTGGATTCTCGTTTCGTAGAATCCTCCTGCAGCTTTTGAATCCTCTGCCAGACGGTTTCACTCCTAATTCAAAAAGCAAGGGAAAAAAGCGTCACTGGGAAAGACCTCCAGACGCCGTCGGGGGAGCCGAGCATCAGGGTCCCCCGACTTGGTTTCGGTCTCAACCCCGCCGAGTTCAGAGCACCTCGAAAACCTAAAGAGGATTCTTTCAAATCCATTTGCGGAGCAGGGCTTCCTCTTCGTACGCTCCTGGAGTTTTTGCCAGATTTCTATCCTAAAATCTTGACTGTCAAGTTGCGAACTCGAGTTTAACCACAGCCGGGATCAGCTGCCCGGCTTTGCCGGAGGCCAAAGTCACACGGTCACGCTTCTCTTTCTTCCCCTCCCACATCTGTGTTTTCTTCCGGTAGGTGGGGCCCATTTCAAATGTGCTACTTGCTTATCCAGTCCAGTGCACTGTACTCACCCTTCCAAAAACATTTTTAGCACGAGCACTGTCTCCACTGGTGCAGACTCGGAGTGCGAACTTGAAAGGATTCGCGGTCTTCTGAGGACTTTCTATTGAGGTTCCCGCCGATATTATCTGTTTGATCGGGCAGTCGTAGACTACTACTATCCTCCCCCCTAGAACTCGGACATAAGCAAAATCTGTGAATATCATTTTATCCACAAGATCTGGGCTCAGGCTGGGTATCTAGATCATCGGTAATTTGTCTTTTACCTTGGTCTCAGTTTTTACTTCATGAGAAACAGGGAAGAATTGGGCAAATCTCACCGTTCTTTCCGGCGATGTCCGGTGTCGGAGTTCTAGGTAACGCATCAAATACTGATTGCCGGTCTCGTCCCAAAGCCACTCTTTGTCGTAGCGCCCCGAAACTTCGTGTGGTGAATCTTCCATATATAGCGTATGTTTCACACCTAGGAAAATTCTAGGCAGCCCTTTGGCGGGTTGGCAGACAACACGACTTTTGTAACTACAATTTGATCAAATTTAGCACGTCCATCACACATTTTCGGTCCACTGTGATATACTTAAGGCACCTACTCAGTATCTTTTCAGGGGTAGCAGATAGGACTCAGGCTAAATATCGGAACCTTTAAACCTGAGGTCTGTAGTACATAACTTACAGATTATATTAAACCAAAAATCTCGAAAAACAGTTGGGTATTCAGCGAGAAATATTTGTTCGTCTGAGTTCTAGGTTTGTCCGGGACGGTAGAAACGATAGTACCCGAGGCATGCTCTCCATCAGCTATCGCTTCTTTTGGTAACGCCGCTGTCTCATTTCGTGGTTTTTATGCGGAGAACTCGAAGTGGTCAACTATCCCTGGGCTTCCAGGTTTTGCCGTCTCGTTTATACAGTTGAATTCCTAATATGGAATAAAGTTGGGACACCAGCCAAAATGCAGGCCAACCCTATTCCATACTGCGGATATTCCATATGAGATATGTTCTACAAGGTGAAAGGCCATTTGGGAGAAGCCCAAGGGCCATTCCATACCACGGAATTTGACTGTGTATTCCATATGAGCTGATTCCATATGAGGAACTCGACTGTATGTTGGCACTCAGCCTTCTTTTTTTCCTCTCCCGTGATATTGTGAGACATCTCAGCATATTTGGGTCTGGCCTTCACGGATCTGGTCTTCTTTGGTTGTCCCGCTGTTTCATGCAGACTCAACCGTGACGGATCAATACGTTCAAGGCAACTGAATCGCCGAGGGTGATTATGGTAGTGGGTGCATGCAGAAGGCTGGCGCACTTTGTCTTCTTTCCCTCATGTTCTCCCAAAAGTTCGCAGCGTCGGTTCCCTTTCCAGATCTTCATCTTGTAATGAGAGACTCTATCTATGGCGACGCCTCGATAACAGAGAAAGACTTTGATCCCGCCTTTCTATTTGACAGTCCCCCCCCCACGTCGCCAGCCACTTCATGACATACCTGAGGATCTTCCGAGAGCAAGAAGATGTCGAAAATTCTTGGGTTGGCCTGCCGTGGTCATATTAGGACAAGTAATGATGCAATGTCTGTCCTGGGGTGTGTTCATTGGTGTGAACGCTCGTGGCCAAATACCGCTTGCGTACTCCGGGATAACGGGCACTTAGTTACGTTTCTGGCGACTCTCTTGGCCACTGTATTGGCAAACTGCTCTTCATTGTAAGTTCATGCGCCAGCGAAGCGAGTAATTGACTGATTCAGAGTACATTAGCCTTTTTTCGTACGCAATCCGCCGGTCGATGTCTCTGTACCTGTATCGCCCAATGTCCCTCGCTACACTGGGTGCAAGGGTCACCATCTCAATGCGCTCCGTCGTGTTTCACCGCCGCAGCTGGAAGTGGCCGACCGTATCATTGTTGTTCTTCATCTTAACGGGAGTTCAAACATCGAGGTCAGGGGATTGTCTATATTGTGCTTGATTACCTGATCCGCTTGCTAGCTGGTCTATGCTCCTGACACCAGTTACAATTATCGTCTCGACGCCTTTGGTGGGATCTGAGATAGACCTCTCGAGCCCCATTCTACGCCAAATGTACGACAACCACCAACTGAGTTCCATGTTTATGTCTCTTTTATCGACTACATCGAATCATCACTCGATAGTATCAATTTATTCATTGCATAACGTTGAGACGGAGAGCGGATACGCCGCCGCTTTGACCTCTTTGGGATAACCGTCGACTTTTGCGGTCATGGATCAGGTGTTCAATGGTTCCACAGGTACGCCTAATTTTAAACGTGAGACGCCTATATTTAATGTTGAATGTCAACAGCCGGCATCTTCCCTGCTTATTTACATTCCGTTCAGCTCTCATCCGCCTGGAATGTTACAGCTACCACTCACAATGCATCGGTTCCACCCTCTAAAGGATTTTCTACGAATTATTCCATGGTACAGCAAGGTGGGTCGGTTCGACATACATTCGAGGTACACACATTGAGTGGAAGGCCCGTGATGAGCCAGGATTCACCGCGGATGTGTCATGCAGCATCCAGATTCTTAACGGCACTTCAACTCCGTCACTCGTTCAGCACACCTCTACGGTCAATAATTGGACCACTTACGATGGATGGATCAAAATGGAGTACGGGACCATAACATACTCCGAGATGACCTCTTTTTGTGAAGAGCCCAATCGTTGTGACTATTTCACCTATACGCTCTGTTCGATTACTAAAATTCTTTACCTAGATAATTGGACAGGCGTGTTCGCCGCAGCAAGCAAGAGCTACCTGATGTTGTTCGCTTGCAAGCCAGATAATTACAGTGAGTTAGCGCCCTAGTTTCCCGATCGTTTATCTCATATCGGGGTATATCGCAGCCGTAGTGCTCCAGGCGCATGGAAATTATGCTTGGTTCCCGACGACCGTCTGCTTAATTTCCCCCAAAATAACTGTGGTTCACGCGGACTATACCTCTGTCATAAATTCCACAGTTGATACCAACAGCCAGGCGATATTGGACCCCGACGGTCCTACCGCCTCTTCGGCAATAAATACCACGAAAACCATGGTCTACCTTGCGCAAGGACTTTCCAGGAACGTTGTAGACTTGTAGTTTATCATTTAGCAGCGACGCTGGGACACACTTGGAACGCCAGCGGTGTGTAAACCACTTGTAAGTTTCTTCATCACGCAGTCGGTGTTGAACTGACAATAAATTTGACTAGGAAAAATATCTAGTCGGCGTCTTGGAATACTCGGGATCTGTATGTTACTTTTCTCTCCAACCCTCAATGGATTACTTTAATTTTTCGTAGGTGTTTCGCGGATGTCTCGCCGCCAATATTACCGCCAATAAGACTTTCCGTGACGCCTTGCAAAACGCCAACGTTTCGAATACCGGCAACCTCCGCACCAAAACGATGGGATGGAGCTTCGAGTCCAAAAGCACCCGCTGGGTCCTTATTCCAGGCACTCTCATCGCGCTGCTCACCATTTTGACCGTGGTTGTAGCGGTTCATAGCCATGTTGGGGATATTCCGAGAGAGTCGAACCAATTCGATCCCTCTGATCCGCTTCAGTTAATGGCAGTTGCTGCTGCTGGTGGGCTGAGCGACGCCTTCAGAGGAATCAGTGGGAATGAAATCAAGAAAGGGGAGAAGACGGATGTTGTGTTGGGATCCGTTCCAGGACATGGAATTGCACTGGTACGTGCAGATCAGTATCAGCCCGTATTCTCGGATGCGTTCTCGCCAAGGTCGGGTCACCCTGATAGTGCATATTAAACTTGAGGGGAAATTTAATAGATACTCTCTTGTGTCGGTGTTCCTTCCCCATACGTACGGACAACAGATAATTCTAATTTGATACATCTTGACTCGTTCATAAAATTGGTGGATGCATGCACGACTAATAAAGAATGGGCATTGTGGAGTTCCCAACATACACTAATATTGACACCAGCGAGCTACTGCGCCCACTCGCATTGTCTCATCGCATGCTCGTGTTTCGCCAGTATCAGCCGATACGCCGTTCCCCAGCACTCCACCTCCTCCCCCAAAAGTCCACCCTCCTGCCGTGCGCTCTCATCCATAACATCGATATCCTCCATTTCTTCCCTCGTCAAATCGTGTCGGGAAATCTGGCATCGCGAATGAACGGCTTGTGCAGAACGTAACACACCGCGAATCTCTTCGGTTGGGCGTTACCAAATTATGAGACTGCGGCGCTTGATGGCCAAGTTCGCGTTGTGAATGTAGGGGAGGAGAAGGGTGGCGCCGCCGAAGTAGAGGTTGAGAAATCCTTGCTCGGCGTTTTGGAGCGGATATCCAGCGATCTTTAGCTTTTGCCGCGTATCACCTGTCCGCAAGTCAGTTCAATACATCCAAAATGAGAATCAGGATAGAGAACCAACGCACCGAAGATCTAAGACGAAGGTCGATACGCAAGCACACCCGCATTAAACATAAGACTAAATCCGCGAGGATCGCCAGCATCCCACACATCGGGGACAGCAGCAAAATTGAACGGACCGTCGAACAGCTCGTCAAAATTCCGCAGGACAAGGGTGTCCGCGTCGAGGTACACGTGCTGTCGATACCCATCTGGTTCAGAGTCCAGATATTCAATTTCGTGTATTGGTCCACGAATCGGTGGTGGATGTCCTTGGCCCCCTGCAGAATACAGGCACTGTGAATGTTTCCCATCCAACTGTACGCACGATGCAGAGGGCCTTGTTTGAGATCTCGTCCTCCAGGTAAGGTAAAAGCAGGGGGACGCTGACGTTCGTACTCCTGGCGGATTGCCCGAGGGCCGCAACGGTGATAGCGTAGCCGTCGGAATATAGGGACGAAACAACGGCTCGTTGACTCGGAGGAGAGGGTTTAACACGCCCACGGTGGAGGTTACGGGCAGTGGACTTCTGAAGAGCTCATGTCACCAAAACGGTGAAAATGACTGCGGACTTAAAAGTTTTGATGTGACCTACGGGCTGTATGGCGTTCGGCGCAATATGACTGCTACAAACCACAGTATGGCAACAGCTCAACACAATCGCCGAGCTAGCAACTCGAGCGCATTTTGTGCAAACGGGAATTGAGTGCGGCGGTAATCGCTCATAGTGCCAGCCACTGGATATTGGTTGAAGAGCGAGGGTATGAGTGGTGAATCCTTGACACTATTTGATCAGACATTTAAAAGGTATAGGAAAGACGGAGAAGTGATTTCCGTCTTTCAAAGCAAGAGATAGAGCTGAGCGCTTCAGATAGGGCTGCGTGCCGTTCCCGTCGCGCCGATTCTACGGGCCCCGTACGACGGGTAACCCACCCGTTCCGTCAGGGGTTCTGGAAGTTTTTCGACGGGACGGTAACGGGACGCCTTTTTAACACGGCGGCCATCTAAATCACGGCCGTCAACGGAGATCGACGAGCGACGGATTTTTGCACAGCAAACGGACGAATCTCGCATATTTCCAACATATTTCGGGCATTTCTCGTGGGTGATACATTTGCATTAACTTTCTACAGCGATTTGCACTGATATGCATCACTCACAACGGTATTCTTACATCTCAAGTGAACCCAATTCTTGAGTACATATCTTTTTCCGTATCCTGTTCAGCATACTTTTCTTGTCAGAATGCAGTTCTTCCCTCAACGGGAGAATAGAGAAACACCTCACTAGCTCACAGAAGTCTTACCTTAATCTCACAGTGAAGTGCAGGACTGCTCGTCAATACCTTTGAGAGCGTGTTTCAGCGGGAATTGCCTGCCAATCTTCAACTTACCCCATGTTTTCCAATGGAAATGGCCAGGTTTGTGTATTGTCTCTGAATAAAATGGTAAGATGCTCCTTGAGATTCCATTGGATGTCGGTATATGCTAATTTCGCTCGCGGCTGAGCCGGCAACCTCCGTTCACCGTTGACGGCCGTCCCATCACCCGTCCCGTGCCGTAGAAAATTTGTTATCCCGCACGACGGGGAGTGCCGACTCCACACCGTAATATTAAAAACCTGGAAAACTCCGTTAAGCTTCAAGGAAATATAAAATTACCTGACAGATATGAAGGAAAAGGTTACGGCTTTGAGGAGGTGCATCTGAAATTCAACCAGTGAGGTGTAGACATATCAATCTTCACAATCCAAATCAACCGAATCACTGCTTGTGGCCAGAAATAGTGGAAGTCATAGTATTTTAAGATTTGAAATTTACATCAGTCATCCACAGATTGCAAGCATAGAATATGGACTATGCTATGGTTCAAGTCATCAAGAACATATGAAGTACAAACAGTCAAATCAATTCTCTTCTTTTTTTTCGGTTACTGAGTTGGAAGTAATGAAATCATTGAAACCAATTGCTCCAGGTTCTCAGCTTCTTGAATCATCCCCAAATATTTGAATGTTTGGGCCAGATTAGCCACAGCTGTCAGTGTATCCGGATGATCATCCCCAAGGAGCTTTCTACGTTTCTCATAAATTTCAAACTGAAGCTTCTTTGCATCCTCGAACTGTTCTAGATTCTGGTATGTAAATGCCAGATTATTCATAGCGACCAAGGTACTTGGATCATCATCTCCAAAAATCCTTCGACGATTATCAAGCACATCAACTTGAAGCTTCTTTGCTGCCTCAAATTGGCCCAGCTTCTGATATGTAAGTGCCAGGTTACCTATAGCTATCAAGGTATATGGATGCTCATGTCCATGGAGTGTTCTGAAGTTTTCAACAATATTGGTCTGAAGCTTCTTTGCATCCTCCAACTGGCCTAGATGCTGATATGTGATTGCCAGATTAGCCATGGCCATCAAGGTATCTGGATGATTGTCTCCCAAAAGGCTTCTGCGTTTTTCCACAACTTCAACCTGCAGCTTCTCTGCCTCCTCAAACTGGTCCAAATCTCTACATGTGAGTGCCAGGCGAGCAATGGCTGCCAAGGTATCTGGATGATGGCTGCCTTGAAGCTTTGTGCATATTGTAACAATATCACTCTTAAGGCTCTTTGCTTCCTCATGTTCACCAAGATTCTGGCACGTGGTTATCAGATTACCCATGACCACCAAGATGTGTGGATGATCATCTCCTAGAAAGGTTCTGAATTGTTTCAAGACATATGTCTGAATCTCCTTTGCTGCCTCAAATTTACCCAGACTTTGATATGTATTTGCCACTCCAACCATTGTGGTCAATGTCCCTTGATGGTTGGCCCCTTCAGACATCTTACACCTTTCAAGAACCTCAACATGAAGCTTCTGTGCCTCCTGAAATTGCCCTAGATCTCCAAAGGTTTTTGCAAGAACAGCCATTGCTGTAAGAGTGGTGGTATGATCATCTCCTAGGACCTTTCTGCACTTCTCAAGAGAATCAGTCTCAAGTTTCTTGGCCTCTTCCAATTGACCTAGGCTCTTATATGTGAGTGCTAGATTCCTCATTGCTGCCAAAAAAGTATCTGGGTGGTCATCTCCTAAAACCTTCTTGCGTTTTTCAAGAACTTCAACTTGAAGCTTCTCTGCCTGCCCAATCTGTTCCAGGTTCTTGTATGTGAGTGCCAGGTGAGCCATTTCTGTCAAAGTATCTGGATGATCATCTCCTAGAAGCTTTTGACATTGTCCAACAACATCAGCTTGAATCTTCTCAGCCTCTTTAAATTGGCCTAGGTACTGATATGTGGTTGCCAGATTACCCATGATTGCCAATGTATCTGGATGATTTTCTCCTAGGAGCGCTCTGCATTTAGTGAAAACATCAACTTGAAGTTTCATTGCATCCTCAAACCGACCCAGACTTTGATATGTGAGGGCTAGATTGGCCATGACTCCCAGGGTATCTGGATGATGATCTCCTAGAAGGTTTATACGCTTTTCAAGAACATCAACCTGAACCTTCTCTGCCTCTTGAAAGTCACCCAGATGTGAGTGTGTTACTGCAAGACTAGCCATGGTTCTCAAGGTATTAGGGTGATCATCACCTAGAAGTTTCCTACGTTTTTCCAGAACTTCAACATCTAGCTGCTTTGCCTCCTTGTGTTGACCTAGTTTCCGATGTGCAAGTGCCAGATCAGCCATGGCTGTCAAAGTATCTGGATGATCATTTCCCAGATGTCTTTTGTGCTTCTCAACAACATGGGCCTGAAGTTTCATTGCCTCTTGAAATTGGCCAAGGCTTTGATACAGGATTGACAGATGATGTATAGCTCTTACAGTGTCTGGATGATTATCACCAAGGAGCTTTGTACATCTTTCAAGAACCTCAAGCTGAAGCTTCTTTGCCTCTTCAACCTGACCCAAATGCATATATATGACTCCTAAATTAGCAAGGGATCTCAAAGTCTCTGGATGATGGTCTCCAAGGAGTTTTCTGGAGTTTTCCAAAACATTGACCCCAAGCTCCATTGCTTCCTGATATTGCCCCAAATTTATGTATGTGGTTGCTACCCAAGACATTGCAGCAAATGTGTCTGGATGAGTGTCTCCTAATGAATCCCTGAGTTTCTGGAGGAATGGAGCTCCTAGTCTTAGTGCCTTTTTATAGTTGCCTGCATAATCATACACTTTAGCAAATTGTGAACTGAAATCTGGAATCATCTGCATATCCCAGCTGACTAGAGCATCAATGTGGGGCAGCAATCTCATGCTTGCAAGCTGAAGCTCCAAGGCAGGAATGCTTGTGATGTACATTCCTATTACTCCAAGCATACAGGATTGATGTGATTCCTGCTCCTTGACTGTGTCATGGCACCAATAATGCACCAGTGGATGCACTGAGAACACCTTTGTTGTTGGATCAAAATTCATCAAGGAATATGCCAGTATCTCGTTTGTTATATCCTGGAATCGAAGAGAATCCCAACTATCATCTGGTCCCTTAAACTGTGCTAGGAACTGAGATGCAGGCTTAAGCTCTTCAGCATGTATGGCCACAGATGTCAGCTGGTTGACTGCTGGCTGAAGGTCCTCTTCTGAGAATACAAGTGCACATTGAATCTGGTAACTGGAAGCATTCATGAAAATCTCTTCAGAAATCCCTTCATAATGAATGAAGGAGCAGATCTGCAAGAACTGTGCAGCCAAAGGGCTGAGCTGATCAAAGCTGATTTGCCATGTTGTATAGACTGTCAGGGCATAACTATCATGTGACTGAGTTATCTTTTCACTGAGCAGCCGAGTCTTGTTTGCAGTATAAAGTGCCAGATAAGCTGCTAGATTTCTGGATTTTGCAATGAATGCACCTGCTTGGATGATTGCAAGGGGTAGATAGGCCAATTCCTTCACAAAATCTTAGTTTTAACATATCATCACAATTAAAACCAACCTTCACAATGGCAGCAGCATATACATTGTTTTGAGAGGTAGTATTCTGTGCAGCACTCTTGAGCAGCAGCTGAATAGCCTCTTCTTCTTCCATGTTCAAAACATGACTGTCTGATCCACTGTAGACACATAACCCGGGGTTTCGAGATGTGATAATAATATTTCCGTGGTTGCATTGAGGGAAAAACTGGTTAAGGTCAATTTTGGGGTCATTAGCATTGTCAAAAAGTAGCAGCCATTCTTCATGCTGGCTTATAAGCCACTGTCTGGCAGATTCAGCAGTGTCACCAATATTCTTGGAAATGGCTATCTGCTTGAGGCCTGTATCAATTGTCTCAGGAGAGCTAGTGTCGATAAAATAAGTGCTTGAAAAGCTAATACACAACCATTAGTTCATACATATGATAAGCTTTTCATGAACCAAACTTACCGAGAGCCTGAGAGTTGGATAAATTTAAGTGCAATTTGTGTCTTCCCTGCACCGCCTAGCCCATACAGTACATATATATGTTGTTGACTTGAGTCATCTCTGAAGTAGTCCTGCATTTTGTCCAGAATAGCTTCTCTCCCATGAAAGATTCGGGATGGAAGAGGACAGTTGTTGATGTATTCATTGACCAGAACTGATACAGGGCCTGAGGCAAAGCTGATTAACTGATGTGATTTGAATCATTCTATGAGTTTGCACCTGGTAAGATGCCAGCTGTAGTAATGGCATGTAGCTGAAAATTGTTATCCAGGTTGGCAACAAGCTGCAACATTGATCAGAATATGATCTTCATTCAGGCAATGGCAAATACCTGAATATAGTTAAGGAACATTTGAATTTTCTTCTCCAACCCATTGACTTGTTCTGTAGTTGTGTCTGACTTGAAGAACTCCTTAACTTTACCACGAGTACTTTCAGTTCTGGCTTGGATCTGTTCAATAGCTTTCAGAACATCCTTCATCAGGCTAAAAGCGACCTTAGAGTCAGAAAAGAAAAGATTGAGGATTAAGGTCCCTCACTTCTCAAACTCCTGGCAGATCTCTGTCAGCTTGTTTGTAGGCATTCCCTGACGAAACAATATCTGGTGTTGAATGATATCCATGAGTTTCACAGTATTGGCACAAAGGTCAGTCAGAGAATCCCGATTTCTCTTCATTTTCTACATCACTGCAGTTAGATGGAATGACAGTGGCCACTCATAAAACAATGAATTTATGACTCAACTTGAACAGTTTCCAAGAGCAGTACAACAATGGTAAAGGCACCTTTCACGTAGGGGATTGTGCAAGATTCACCCACAGCCGCACCTGCTTTGGCAGCTACCAGCAAGGGGCCAAGCCAGTCTGAGCTTGTTTCAGCAGACAGAGGTATGTTGCTTCCCTTTGAGGAATGCAGTTTGGTGCTCCACTTTCGAGCCGCAAGACTGGGGGAGCTGCGGGAGGACATGGTCGGTGGGAGAGATGTGTATCTGAGAAGCTGTGCATGGCTTCTCATGACCGTGTCCCACGGCCCGGCAAACCGGAGCTCCCGGACAGCCCCGAACTTGTTGCCTGACAGCAGAAGCCATGACAGCTGCAAGAGCATGGGCGCCTGGAATCAATGATAGAGAAAAAGATATTACTGCATCTGAGACTTCAATGAGAAGTTATTCAACCTCGAGCTGACGGCCTCATTGGGAGAAATCCAAATATCCAATATATGTATTGAGAAGCGGCTGCTCAGCCGCTTTGCGGCCTCGCATCCTCTCTTGAATTTCTATTTTAATTTGGGTCCCACACGAGCGTCTATTTCTGAGCACATGGCCTTGCTAATTTGGCGGCCATTCAAAAGCCCGGGCGGATTTTCCGCAGAGCGGGGTTTAAAAAGCTTCGGATAGACATGGGTAGTTTTATATAAATACAAGCGTTCGCCGGCGCTTCGCATCGTCTCCCACTTCCCGAATGTAACTAAAATTTGACTAAAATAAGAACGTTAATCGGAGAGTGACGGCGGGCAGGTTGGAGTCAAAGTTAGTTAGACACATGCCAAACATCAGTGCCTTCGAAACTCCAGCCAATATGACTAAATTCAAGTATTTTCAAGATGTATGTCCGAAATGCCCGAAGACGGCGAAATATCGAGTTTGGCATGCTGCACACCCATCCCAAAATTCGCACGCCACAGGAAAGGGCCAACTAAGTCTGACAATAGCACCACACAACACGGTACCGAAATTGATAATGATGAACAAGACATGGCTTCGCTTTGCTCCGGTAAATGGAATTGGATGTAATTCAAGTGACGAAGCTCCTGTATTTTGTGGTTTCACATACAACAAATCGGGGAAGAACCGAATCGTGTCCCAGACTCGTGAATTCTTACATTGTCCCACCGGAGGCACTCAAGCGAAATATCTTTTAGAAAAGTCACACCCGTATTGCGAGGTAAGGTTGAGTGGTTCATCAAGAGACTCAAGAAAATCAGGACTACAGACAATGAGGCGAAGGGGAGAAGGTAGCGGATTATATTCCTTGTTGGATCAACTGAGGCCGTCTACAGGTAGACTAAACAAAGCGTACAATTCTTAAAATGGCCTATATTTTCGACTTCACTGGCATTAAGACACTTGAGCACAACACACTCACCCTGTTGCTCGCTGCAGCTTCCCATACCAGCTAGTGTTGCCGCGACTCGAAAAGTCGAGTCGCGACTTGTTAAGTCGACTTCAATCTGATTTCGACTCGACTCGACTCGACTCCCCGATCTCGAGTGACTTCGAGTCTCTTCAAGTCGACTTGAGTGACTCAAGTCGGCACAGTTTTTTCAAAATGCTTCCAATTGCACTGTAGAGCTGATTATCTATTTCCTAGTGTCAAAACACATTAAAAAAGGATCCCCCCTACGCCAGTTCAGAGTATCAAGGTGATTTCGTCTGAAATGCGAGACCTCGGAGCATATTTTGGTTTTTTTCTGAGGTGTTTTATGACTGTACTAGGCATTATTCATGGTGTTTGGGCTGGGGGACGTGCGGTGAATGCGGCACGAGCAAACACTGAGCGTGGCGTAACATGTGTGATGGGACGTCACACGCCGTGTCACGGCGTTACGTCCGGTCACGCTCGGAATCACTGACCTTCAAAAGTGAGTTTTTCACCCATAAAATGAAGAACTATGCTAATTAAAAAAATATGGCATCAAGGGCGACTTCAAGTCGACTCAAGTGACTTGAAGTCGACTCAGCCAGACTTGCAAGTCGAGCAGGGTCGAGCAGAGGACTCGACTCGACTCGACTCAAGTCGACCTCGCGAAGTCGACTTGGGGGGCTTGGAGTCCAAGTCGCGGCAACACTAATACCAGCGGCCGAGCGAATGCGCGTGATGCGCTGCTGAGAACACTTTGGCTCACTGTGCAGATGAGCGATGCGCTGCGATGATGAGGAGGCAGAGCGCAGCTCGCGAATAGATGTGATGCGACGAGGCAAGTGATTAGGGCTCCAATCATTTCAGTTTGCAAACGTTTATAAATGGAAATACCGTTTCTATCTCCGCTTCGTTTGCAGACCTTTACAAACAGTTTTCAAACGGTTAAACGGTTGAGTGGATCACTGACCTAGCCAAGGCCTGGGGTATTTTTTTGGGCATTTGACAAGGTGCTAAGCATGGGTTAAAGTCTCTGCCGGGTCAATGAACATTCCATTCAGCATATTGCACTGGGCTGAGTTAGGTTCGCCCAAGGTCGGCAATTTCCGAATATGTTCGGCTACCTCGGCGACGTCACTGGCGCAGATTCCGCCCCATTTGAACCTCACACGGAGAAATGATGAAAACGATGAAAGAGGCACTGTATGCTCGTGAGCTGACTACCATTATATTCATGATCAAAGAAGTCTGTTAAATCCTCAAAAAAATTACTGTTTACAAAGGGTTTAAATGGTTTAAAAATGTTTCCTCTCCGTTTCCGTTTAGTTTAGCCCAACCCTAGTCTCTTATAAACAGATGCTATAATATTAACCTCGTACCTCGGTTGTTATAATCTGTCACTGACCTTGATCGAATTATCGCTGGCAGCGCTATTACAAATCACAAAAAATTCCCGGGTTTCGCAAGGGCGCAGTGACGTGTTTTTTGCTCTTTCAAAGCTGTATCTACATTTAGGAGCACAATTCCTGTAAGTTTTTCCCACCTACAGTGGACAGAAAGTTGCAGAAGTGCAATGCCGAAATTTGATGTGCCGGCACACGGAGACAGCCGATATTGCGATTCCTCGCGAAGAGCTCACAAATCGTGAGTTGGAAGAGGCAGTCCAATTTCGTACGATGTTTCGAGAGACTTTCTCTCCCAAAGTCTGTGGTTAGAGGTGCTGGAAGGTTCAGTGGTAGGAAAGAATTCAAGCTCCGATGATTATATAATAATGACGCCACGCATACATGACTGCGCGGTTAACTACAGACTACCCCAACCCGCAAACAAAAACGAAACAGTTGGAGCGTGGCAAGGAATGTGAAGCAGGATTGGAGGAGAGCACGAGTGGCTTGTTGCTGTGCGAGAATTTCACTTTGCAACTGCCAATTCTCTCGTGCAGAAGGAATGGCAGAAAGGCAGATGCAGTGGCTGTGAACCATCAGCCTGCTGGTCCGAGTTCCATTTTGAGCACATTCCACTTAAATTTAGCCTTATTCCTCTAATAGGGGGAACACTACAGTCAGCTACTATATGCAGGTAAGATACCAAGGCAATCCAAGATTTGAAAGAAAAAAGGTTTTTGAACTGAAAGTTTTTTGTTCAGAAGTGAATTGTGTAATATCTGTACCACTGTATGCAAGTGCCCTTGCAGATGAATTCATTCATTCATACACACCAACTTTGGGTTCTCTTTTGAATGCTTACAATAAAAAGTCTTCACTTGCAGTTGCACCCAAATTAGGGGTCATTGGAGTAACTCATATGGACTCTTGTAAATGCAACTCTTTGAATAGAGTCAAGGAGGGCCGAGAAATTTTGTCTATTGTCAAAGCCCCCCACACTCAGTGCCTTGTGGGAAAGGAGGCAACAGCAGAGGCCGTGAAACTCTAGCTTCAACAGTGCTCTTGGATTCATTTGGCGTGGCATGGACATCAAGTTCCGGTTGAACCTACAAAAAGTCATCTCCAACTTTTTGAAAGCAACCTGGAATTGGGAACAATTCTTCACATGCCTCTCTCAAACGCACAGTTTGTGTTCCTAGCAGCATGCGAGACAGCTATGGGAGATATTGAACTAGTAAATGAGTCATTTCACTTGGGCACTGGATTCATTGCTGCAGGATTCCGCAGTGCAATTGCAAATATGTGGTCAATGAACGATGAAGATGGGCCGGCTGTCGCTGAGATCGTCTACTCTCACTTGTTCTGCGATGGTAGAGTTTCTGAAGCAAGTGACACAGCAGAAGCTTTACAGATTGCGGTGAAGGAGTTGAAGAATGGAAAGGTTCCTTATGAACAATGGATCCCATTTATTCACATCGGACTTTGATTGATACAATTTGATTCATTTACTGTCGTGCTATTCCTACTATCAGCCACCGGGTAGTCAGCCACGTTAGATTTGATCGGCAATTGTCAGATGCCGTCTTGGAATTTCCTGGGTTTGAGGGTCCGGATTCAAAGGTACACATCCTAAAATTCGTTTGAGGTAGTCTGGCTGAATTTATGTGATGTCCCGGTGCTACAGTGAATTTCTTTCTACCAGCATGCCCTAAAAGGGGATAAACTAGGTAGTCGGCCACCTCATCAAATGAGCTTTTGAGCCATAAACTGGGGGTAGATAGGGGTAAATTGTGTCCAGATTCAAAGATCAGGTATGAATGAAGGATTATAAAAAGTTAGTGTGGACATATAAGCCACAGGACGAATATGAAAATATGTTCTGAACAGTGGGTAGCCGGCCAGAATGGCAGGTGTCAACAACCCGAGCACCTAGTTAGAGATACTGGCGGTATGAGCCCAAGCCACGTAATTGTTGGACTAATAGCATGTGTGTAGACATACCTAGCACACAACTTTAACATCTAGACCCTGGCAACTCCTGAAAAAATCTCCAACTCCTGCGACATTGAAAATAGGTGGTTTAGGATTATAGCAAGTGCCAAGAGGAAAGGTAAATAAATAAAATCAAATGGACATCATAACACAAGGAACACTCAATAAAGAAGACCTATACGAGATGCCAGACTCATAGAGTGAATGGTTCCTGGGATATGCCGGCGGGTTGCTTGAGTGGGTCAAAATGGCAGCAACATCTTAGGTATCTTGCGCAGCCATGTCATTTTTATGTCTTGCATACAATATTTCAGATAGATTTCCTGCATCAGGGCAAGAAAATGAGCCTACGAAGTTGTAAATTGGTAGAGAATTCATGAAGAAAGAGCTGTGGCAAGTGTCGGCCGAAGAGCTAAGTTAAGAAATGATGGCTCCCACCCTTCGGATTCCGTTCCGACATTGCGTAACTTCTGATCAAGGCATCAGTTTGACTTGAGTTTGACCCGAAAATTGGTACAGATAATCTCCCAAGGTTGTACTTGATCCCTCGGGGTCAAAGTACTATAATACCCAACTCCCTCATGAAATATTCACAAGTGGCCGACTACCTAGGGGTGGCCGACTATCTGGTGGCCAATAGTACTAGTAGATCATTGGAAATATAAGATGAGCTGAAATGGCTATGTTGGAGTAAAGTGGGAGGCAATGCTCTGCTAGAATTAGTAACAACCGAGCAACTGTTCTCACTCGTATACAATATGTTTCTGCAGGGGAAAAGAGATTGTGATGGTTATGTTCATGTTCGGTGTTAACAATTGGCCAATGACTATCAATGAAAAAAGAATATTGTGTTTGCATTTGACCGGTGCCGTTGTTTCAAAGACCTGAACACACTCGTTTGTCATCCTATAATGTGATATCTTACAAAGTCAACGTGGTACATTGAATCTAAAGAAACCAAAAAATCAGTGTTGCCACCAGGTTTGTCGGGCGTTTCTGGGTAATTAAACACTGATGTATGTGCCTCAATTGTTGTATATTTCCATCACTAATTGCACATGAGCCTACAAACCCTTGTCAGATGAAGCAAACCCACGCCAGAACTTTAATAAATGAATACCATACATATTTCACAAGCCCGGTAATGGATTCGGGTTACAAGCAACGCTCTCTAGCCGAAAATTTCATACATAGAAATTTGAATGGGATCTGGTATTGTCGATGAAAAGATGGGTCAGGAAGCGCATAAGTTAATCGAGCATCGGTCTACCTTTCTACTAAGTCCCTGGAGGGCACATGTTCAATTCGTCATGACCAATGCAATATGTGTGGAAAGGAAGGCTCAAACTCCATAATCGTTATCATACCTACAACGGTGATACCACAGTCAACAAGCGTAGTGAGACACCAAACTTCATCCAGTGTAACAATTTGGTTCCCCAGCACACCTTCTGCCTTGTTGAGGCATACATTCCGGCCAGAAACTGGCTCAGATGCATCTCGCAAGTGCCGCCCAGAGAATATCAGCATAAAACTGACAAGCAAGCCATAGTTGCATCCATGAAGGTAAGCAAGGAAGGAGGTTGAGTGGGTCCGTTGGAATGGCGATTGCAGTGCACAAGCTGTTGTCGAAGTCAGAAGGGTGCCAGAACATTTCCAGAGGAATAAGTAGAGCCAGTCCAGCAAGTCTCTAGAGAGTTACCAGGTATATTGTAAGTCTAGGGCAGTCACTGTTTGTGGTATTCGAATTCATCCTCGTGAGTCGATGGTTCCACTGGCTCTTTAGTTGCAAGCAAAGGTGGCAATTGCTGGTTAGGTAGCTAGCTGCCAGGTTGCAGAGGTGCCTGGAGCCTAAAAAATTCAATAACGATCATATGTGTGCTTGAAGCATGGATTTTCACCAGAACTGCGTTGGTGCAAAGTGGTTGGGAACAAGCCTCAAATGGCAGGACCTTCGAGGTGAAACTTTGACAAATACAGCCAGATCAGAACAGAAGCGTACATTTTGCCCCACACACGTGATTCCCAATGGGGAAATTGGCGTGTTGTATTTGTTCCCTTCCCTGATGTGGTATCTTTTTGCAAACTGGCTTGTCAGCACATGAACTGCCATTGTTCACAACAAGCATGTGGCATTGAAGTGGACAAGCTACAGTCATTCCGCGGTCCTTGCATTTTCCATGGTCCTTGCATGACACTTTTTTTCTGAGCCAGGAGTCAATATTCTTGCAGGGATTTTTTTGTAGACCTCTTCAATAGACTCTAATCTAACCTCCTATAATTTCCTGTGGTGCGACCTTCCCTTGGGATTGGCAAAAATGTGAAGACTGACAGGGAATTATGTTGTGAGCAACTGGGCCTCAGGAATTGGTAGAATTTTGACTGTCTAAATTCACTCAGATGTTCATTAGGATGCTATGGATATGGCACAAATAGTTTGAGTTGATCCGCTGACTGCACGGTGTCGAACAAGGAATGAGAAACTTCGTGTTCACATGACGTTGAAATTTGCGCAAACAATGACAACATCACACTCTCTCGTCACATTACCATGCCAGGCATCGCGCGCTGTGATAAGGACCATGGTGTTGCTATCGAAAGGTAATGTGTTTCGAAGGCAACTGCATTCGTCCTCTAGGGGGAAGTAGAGTCGAATGATAGAGAGGAAGGTCGGTGCTTGGATCCACTTTGGAATTGGTAGGGAAAAATGAAGAATGGATCGGGGAGACGGATTGTCTCCTTGATAGTTTGGGTGTGTGATGGCCTGTTGTCAGTCAAAGAAGGATGGAGAATGAAAGAATACTTGTTCAGGCTCCCTGTACTGTGTACGGGAACCTCTTATAACGATGCCCCGTCTGCTTTCCTTGGTGCGCTCTTCCCCTTAGAGCCAGCACAGGACGTGCGATGTGAATCGCACCAACAAGGACACTGACGTCATTCAAACGAGGTGCGAGACGATCTGTCTCCTCGACTGCAAATTGGCAGTTTGGAACTGGTGGCTTCTCCCTGGGCCTGTCTTCAACAGAGCTGAGCTCACGAAAATGGTGATCCTAATCGAGGAAGCCTGGAATGGTGACACCGGGTCCAGTGTGGAAGGACCCTGTAAAGGAGGTGTGGGAGATAAGACGCCGAAGGTGTGGGCAAATATGAGAGAGGTGGCCTGTCTCCGGCCTTTGAGAGCGAGGGAGAAGGGTGCACGACGAGGTACGAGTACGGAGGAAGGACGGGAAGTACCCCTTGGATTGAGTGAGACTTGGTACAGTGAGTGGGGAAAATGCCCCAGAAGCTACTGACTATTCTACCTAAGTGCGCTCCCTTTTATACTCCTTTGACAACTTCACACGTTTCCAGGCATGCCATGTGGCCGCAAAGTGTTTCCAGGGCACAGAAGTCGTCACAGCGAGTTCTGGGGTGCACATTTGGCAGGAGACGAGACGTCTCCAACGGGAGACTGATCGTCTCTGGTGGGATGTGAGGTGTGGTGAGGCCAAATGACCTCGGGAGTGGTTCAGGGCTTCAGGCACGCCATTTGGTCGTATTCTGGAGTGTCCAGCAGATACTGGTCCAGCAGAGATGAGTGGTCTCCCTCAGTTAGTGGGTGCCATGTGAAGTGCAAGCATGGTCATGGCTTGGATAGCCCGCCTCTCATCTGTCCGCTCGGCCTCGTGCATGCAGATAAGATCCGGGGCTGGAGGACTCGTCTTCTTGTCGTGTGGAGGAGGAGCAGAAGGCGCGGGGCTGAAGGGCGAGGAGATCCTGCAGCGAGAGGAGAGATATCCGTGTGTGTGGGTCATCTTGGTGCAGAACAGCTAGGAACGAAGCTTCCGGTGCCGCTGAAGAAGGTGCGGAGGGTTCGTTCAGTGGGGAGACCATCGTTCTCGTTGCGAGACTAGTTCCGGTAACATGGTTTCCCGATTTGGAAGGTGCTTGTCTTGGACTCCAGTCGTGATTGCCATATTCGAGAGCCACTTGGAGGGGCCATGAGACGACGAGCAGTGCGTAGCACGCTCGGAGACCTCACAGCACTCGAACCTCAAGAAGGCCGGGGACATCAGAGCATCAAAAGACAAGGCCAAGAAGGTGGCAGTAGACATCTACAAGCAGGAATTGGAAAAGCCGTGGAAGGAACAGAGAAGCGCGAAAGATATCGGGGAGGAGTTTGGTATTGACGGGACCACAATCACACGGCTTTCAAAGCCGGGTGCACAGATGATTTCGGACTTCAACGACACAAAGATTGCGCCCAGGCTGTCAATCCAACGACAGTTAAACACTGGTTCGATGCTGTGAAGACACGGGTTGTCGATGCTGGTGTTCCTCCAGACCACCAGTTTTCAATGGACGAGACTGGGTTTTTGATTGGGCATGCACCCAAAACACGAGTTATTGGAAGACGTGGCACACATAATACTTACAAGCGCAGAGGGGGCAGCCAGGAGAGTATCACATCCATGGTCACGATCTGCAGAGACGGGGGCCAACTCATCCCAACAATCATCTTCAAGGGTGTCAAGCTCCTGAAGTGTTGGGGTAAGGTCAATCCCCTAGCGGCCAAGTGAGTAATTACCTCTTTGAAGTGCACATAAATTGGACCCCCATGCTGCAGTATCTGTCACGCCAAGAAGGGCTACACTAATAATCAACTTGGTGTTGCATACATCAAGAACTTCCACGAGCAGACAATCGACCAGTTGGACTTGCTCTGTGTTCTGTATCTTGACATGCACAGGAGTCACTACACCATGCCGTTGTTGGATTTTGCTGCAGAACACAACATCATGGTGATGGGCTATTTTCCCCATTCCACGCCTGTCATGCAAGGGCTTGATGTCATTTGTTTTGGCGGCTTAAAAATCAACTACGGGCACGAGAAGGATGAATTTGAAAGCCAGACAGGGCAGGAAGCAAACAGCGGGAATTTCTTGCAGATTTATGCACCGGCGCACCGAAAAACGTTTATGGAGCAAACAATTCGAATGGCGTTTCATAAAACAGGTCTTATCCCCTTCAATCATGATGCTATCAACCCGTCGAAACTTGCTCCCACCAAGGAGCTCTCTGTCACTGGTGCCTTCCCCATTCGACAGCCATCCCCGGTGCAAGCAGTCTTGGGTGCATGATGCAAAGTTTGGGACGATGGAAACTCTGGGACCCCCCGGGCCTCATCCTCTCGCATGCCCCTTGCTCCACGAGAAATATAATGGGCTCACCTTTTATTCCCCATGCTAATGCGATGCTAGATGGTCTGGCATCGACGTCAGCGTCATTTCTTGTTCCTAACGACAACCCGTTCACTTCCGCCTATCAACTTCCGCCCCCATTTTTTCCCACTCTACTGGAACAGCCAACGACGTGGGATGTGATCCTTCAGAGTCCTAGTGGTCCACGAACCAAAGAAGACGTGGAAAACGAGAACTGCATCTTGCGCTCAGCAATGCATGATCAGCGAAAATGGAACAAGCAGGGAGAGGAGATCATCGAGGCCCAGAATGTCCAACTCGTCTTGCAAAATATGTATGCTGAGAAGCAGCAAGGCGCTCTATATCATCAAGAACAGGGTAGGAAGTGGGGCCATGCTGAAGCACTCCTTCAGACTGAAATGGGCCGCATCTGGACCGACCAGGAGTTTCGTGATGCTGTTCGACAGGATGATGAGAGGGTGGCTAAACGGCGAAAAACAGCCAATATTCGGGCCAAGAAAAAACAGTGGAAAGCGAGGGAGAAGAAGTGGATTGACGAGGAGCATTGTAGACTGTGTGCTGCATGGGAGAAGAAACAGGAACGCATGAAACAGCAAGGCAAATGAGGAGGCTGGGGACATCCTCCCGCGAAGCCGAAGTGGGGACCAACACTGGACCGGTTCCGTGAGGACAGCGATGAGATGAGTGGCGTGGAGGTTCAGATGATGAGGGGATGCGAGGTCAAGATGAAGAGAACATTTCTTCCGATGAATCTGGGGAATTTTCTGTGGAAGATTCAGATCTTGAGTCAGATCTCGAGTCACAGGAGGAAATGTGAGGAAGGTTGGGACTTGGGGAGAAGAATGAGTCGATATAAAGTCCAACTATTCACTAAAGTACTCCAAACCATCAAAGTTTCCATGCCTTGAGGTTGTATCGCAGAGTTTTGCACAAAAAATGCAAGGACCAATTATGGCAGAAAATCCGGCTTGTGCCGATGTGGCCCAAAAATGCAAAAGGTGGCGCATTCTTCCAATTCTTTTTGTTGTTTGGGCATCTATGCCTTCATTTACATCCTCTAAATACTTTGGCCAGGCCTTGGAGCTTGAATATTGATGGAGGAAAGCCAATATTCAAAAGCTCATGCAAGGACCGTGGAATGACTGTAATGGTGTCAAAGTATTTTTCCGTATGATTGTAAAAGTATTATGCTGAAGGAATCGGAATTCAAACTTGAAGGAAATTCATTTAATTACAATTCATTCGGTCAAACTACAGACGGCCAAAGAACAAGTCTACAAGAAGTGGGGGAGACGGACTAATGGACAGCAAATGCGCCGCCAGCGCGTGCGGCAGCCGGCAATCCGCCGACACGCAATACGCCACTCTCCACCGGAACACCATCCCGCCATTGCCACCGAGCGGCTGGAACGTACAGGGAGTAACGTAGGCATAATCACAGACCACCCTATGCATCCAAACACTCCCGTAACGGACGCCGCCGTGCGATATGGGCCGCGTTGGGGAGGGGCGCTCGAAAGGCTGGCTGCCGAAGATGTGAGGTGGCACGCATCCGAGCAGTTGGAAGAGACATTTCACAGCGTCGGGGGACAACACAGACGCACGTAGAGGCCGCTGGCAACGTCGGGGGAGGGGCGAGGGCCGAGCGGAAAGGTGGGATGGGGTGGTGAAAGGAGAATGACTGTTTGTTCGCAAATAGACGCGAGCTGTCAAACCGGCTCAAATGGAACAAATATGCCACGCCAACTACCCCATTCGGAATCACGTGCGTGGGGCGAAAAGTCAAAGACTTAGACTGATCAGAACAAGGTCAGAACCGATCAGAACGGTTCTCCCTTCCGTGAACCTTCGTGTCGCGTCTTTGTCAGTGGATGCCCTCCGCCAGTGCACTATGGCGCCTCCAGCGGCCTTTTGGAGCCATCTTGAGTCAGAAAAGATTCCGCGCTTGTACCACGCTCCAGGACCATTCGAGACATCTAAAATGCGCGTCTACAAGCGCTACGGTCCTCAATATCCCGAGGGCCAATGTGTACCGCTTCGGGGACGCAAATCGCGCGACTCCCGTCTTCCGCGATCTCGACTGGTCTATCAAAGCAAATGAGAGCTGGGCTGTCGTGGGGTCTGGCTCCGGCGAAAAATCCTCCATTTTCGATGTGGGTGGGTTTCCGGAAATAACCACTGCGTGTCGGGGTCTTCCCTTGTCTAATGAATGGCGCGTGCACAGACGCTCATGGGACACCTCCGGATACACCCACCTCCCCCCGCCTCCCGCGGGTCTGTTCCCCCTTCCTCTCTGACGCGAATGAAGCCCGAGACCCGCATAATTCCGTCTCGATCGTTTCTTTTGCGAACAAGCGCACTGCTGGGGGCGCGTTCTACGATTACACTGCGCGATATGGCGCGGTGCGGGAAGAAGACAGAATAACGCTCAGAGAGAGCATGTTTCCCGAGACCATCAACGATCTCAAGTCGCAGACACGTATCTCTTTAGAGCCTGCGTCCACCGATTACAAGCTGTTCGACTACCTCGTCGAGAAAATGGGTCTCGAGAATCTGCTCGACCTGCCTCGCATTGCTCTCAGCAACGGCCAAACGCGGAGAGCGCGGATTCTCAAAGCGTTACTCGGGAAGCCGCGGTTGCTTCTTCTGGACGAACCACTCAGTGAGCATCCAAATCTAGCATGTGTGAAGGACCAACACTAATATGTGAATGGCAGCGGGCTTGGACGTCGATAACCGATCCACCGTCCTAGCGATTCTGCACGAGCTGCACGCAGCATGCGACCCGCACATTATCATCGGGCTGCGGATGCAGGACGCAATTCCGGACTGGATCACCCACCTCGCGATCGTGAATGACGGACAAGTCAAGACGGGGTCAAAGGACCAAATGCTGCAGTACAAGGCACAAATCCAGAAAGCGACCAGCGCGCGCGAGGATGCGGTCGCGAATGTGAAGCCGGTGCAGACCGTCGGCGAGCCTGTGGTAGAGATGAAGAATGTTAGCGTCACATATGGGCCGCGACAGGTATATATAATCCGTGCTACTCCAGCGTTCCACTCTGACTCGTCTCTGCCACAGGTCCTCAAAAACATGACCTGGACGATCCGCCAAGGCGAGCGATACCACCTCCAAGGCACGAACGGTATGATACCTCTCCTCTCCTCCCTCCTTGCCTTTTCTCACTCACATCCTCTCCCCCTCGCGCTCAGGCTCCGGAAAAACCACTCTCCTCTCCCTCCTCACCGGCGATCACCCGCAATCCTATACCCAGCTCTCACACGGCCCCGGTACACAACTGCGGCACCTCCGCCTCTTCGGCACTCCGCGCCCCCCGGCTCGCCACGCCCCTTCTCCAGTCTCGCATCGGGATCGTCACGCCCGAGCTCTTCGATGCGTTCCCGCGCCGCGCGCCGGGGATGAGCGTCTGGGAGGCGCTCGGAACGGGGTTCGATGGCGGGTTTGTGCCGAAGGGTAAGGACGGCGTCGGGATCGGCGTGAAGGGCGTGCTGAGCGATGAGGAGAGGGAGTGGCGCGTTAGGAGGTGCTGGGAGGTGCTCGAGGCGCTGGGGCCGACAGCATGGCGGTCTCCCTCTGCTACATCTATGTCTCCTTCCGCCTCTGCTCCTATGCCCGCCTCAGCTCTTCCTGGAAGCGCCAACATCTCCCCCACCCTCACGACCTTCGCCTCCCTCTCCTTCCCCGACCTCCCCCTCGCCTCCCAGCGCATCGTCCTCCTCATGCGCGCCCTGGTAGCCCGCCCCCCACTTGTCCTCCTCGACGAGGTCTGGAGCGGCATGGACGCCGGCATGGTCGCCGCCGCGCACGCGTATCTCCGCACTGGGGGCGGCGTCACGTCGGAGCAGGCGGTTGTGGTGGTGAGCCATGTCGAGGGAGGAGGTGCCGTGGGGCGAGGGGGATGGAGTGAGGGAGGGTGATGTTGAGGGATGGGAAGCTGAGTGGGGACGGAGTGGACGAGGGTGAGGTGTAACCGTGTTCAGGATGTGCGGCGGGCTTTGAAGCTTTGAAGGAGCTGCCTGCTGTTATCGATGAAACGGTGCCGTGAAAGACAGGGAGCTGCATGCTGCGCTGATGGATGGCCGCTTGAGGTCCGCTCAGGCTGTAGTCGTGAAGTATCCATCTCGTGCGACGCGCAGTCTGCACGCGACGGACGGGGAAGTGTGGATCTCCATGGATCTGTCCGCGTATCCCTCCCTTTCTTTAAAAGAGCTGAAAAGTAACGCATATCTATAGTTGCCACTATCCGTCTGAGTTGTATTCACTGGAAATGGACTCGTTTGAGAAAGGTTACCAAGTCGTTAATGAGGCACATCCATGACCTCTACGTTTTTGGACTGATTCCTTGTCTTGATTTGGCATGCGATTGCCTGCAGACTTTTCTTTACCTACCTCAGAGTTCGGCCTGCAAACAGGGCAATTGTAAAGCTACACCTACAATTGCAAGTGAGAATGACGGAAAATTTTACATTCATTGATTTTTTGTACATACGTCTGCATTGGTATGTACCCCGTACGCGCGCATCAATGGCCGTGAATATGGAGGACTAGTACGGAGTGCATACATACATACAGGTTGAAATTGCGGGAGGTCGGTGGGTAATACCATGTACAGGGTAACGGGAAACACGATGGATGGATGGATGCTACAAGAAATGATACGATGACGATACGCTGCTGGACAATACAGTGATTTGATTCGGATTCGAGACGTGATGGGATGCGGAGACGAGATCAAGAAAAATAAACGATGGATGTATGTGTCGGACGGAGGTGGAAGAAGAGGTCGCAGCCGTCGCGATCAGCGGCGCACAGTCGACCAGCCCTCCTTCTTGGGGGCGACAGTCGCCCAACCAGCGTCCGTGGCGGGGGCGTTGGGGCTGCGTCCACCGCTGCGTCCCTCGCTGCCGGTCGCCGAGCCCGAGTCGTCATCGTGCCAGGGGTTCGCGCCCTTCTTCTTCCACCCGCCCTTGTTGCTGTTAGCGCTGCCGCGACCGCCCGCGCCAGATTTGTTCCATCCACCTATGGAGGAAGGTCGTCAGTACCGTACTGGGTCGGGGGGACGACAAGGTAAAGAGGAAGGAACAGACACCCACCTTTCCCCCCAGCGCCCGCGGGCTCCGTCGCCATCTTCTCCGCGCGCTCCTGCTCCCTCAGCAGCCTCGCATACTCCTTGCAAATCCCCTTCTTGCAGATGATGCCATGCACCGTGCACAGCACCGTCCTATCCCTCGCCTTCCCGGGGAGCGGGTTCTTCACCCGATCATCCTCGTCCTCCCTCGCCCCAAAGGTTCTCCACCACCACCCCCCGTCCCACTCGCTCTTCGCGCCAGCCGTTGGCGCGGTGTACACGTCCCCAGCGCTCGGCCACAGCGGATCATCCGAGACGGGCATCTTCTCCCAGTCGGCGACGTATGCAGCGGGGTCAGGGGGAGGTCTCGACCGCGTCGTTGTAGAGGTGCGCCTCCATGCTCGGGCTGATGGAGATGCCGACGAAGCCGGCGGCGAGGGCAGCGATGGGGAGGTACGCCTCCTCGCTGGCGGCAGAGGAGCTAGAGCTTGCGGCGGAGGCGCTATTAGGGCCGCGCACAATGCCTGGGGGTACGATCGGGGGCAGACCTGGAGGGAAAGATGGGGAGTTGGTGGAGGGCGTGTTCTTGGCAAGAGGGATGGTGTTGCTACTCTTCGGCGCGGTCGCGGTGTGCCCTGCATAGAGGAATTAATTAGTAACGTGAAATAGAGAGAAAAAGGATGAATACGTGCGAGAAGCACGGAAAGTGAAAGAAACATTTGGCGAATACAGAAAAGAGGACAGTCAGATGCTCCAGAAGGTACTTAATGACTCCTCCGTGTTGCAACGAGCTCTCAAGAAGCCCGGGCAGTCTCCGCATCCTGCGTCTCGCAAGCAAGCACGCCCGACGTACCATGCCCGCGCGTCGATGGATCGGCACCATCGGGGACGAACTATTCTGCATGCCACATCAACACCGTACACGGCATGCTGCTGCCCCTCCCCTCCCTTTAGCGAATGGCTGGGTTGCGTACAATTCGCCATGAAACGCTCCCTCTTCCTCGCCAACGTCATCGTCATCGCCCAATCTGAAAACACCTCACTGCCGGCCAGGGACGCACGACTGGGTCACGTCTGCAGTACGCAGCAATCCTTCGCGAAAGCAGCGCACGACTCCTACGATTCCTAGACGGCACCACACCCGTCCCCTCCCCTCCGCGACGAAGAGCACGAAGACCTTCGCCTTTGCCACCAACCGCTGAAGCACGGAACACGCACCCTCCTCCCTCCTCCACCAAGCCACCAATGTAGCTCATCACCTCCGCGTGCTCGCTGCACACCTCATTCGCCGCGACGACGCATGATATCACAAGCGCAGCCGCCCCGCCCCGCTGCGACGACTGCCGCACCTCACGCACGCCTTCCACGACGCGCGACCACGAACGCGCCAATCCGCTCAAGTAAGCAGCAAGAGGAGAAGATTGTTCTCGCCACAAGCGCATATAAGAACCTCCGTCGAAGTGATGCCCCACTCGACACACCCCACCTCCTAAAGCTAACAACGGGCTTCGTCGAAGACGCGTACTCGACATGCTGCCCTACATGACACTCCCAGCGGCACGGACGATCCGAATAGCTAGTCCTCGCCATCGGAGACTCATCGGCCGCCTCCCACATACATCCCGCCGTAGGCGGTGACAGGCCGCCGGCATGTATACGTTACTACCCCAAAAAAGGAAAAGACGACAGAAAGAAAGAAGAGGACAAAGAACATCTCGACTCGACGCCCGACTCGTGCGTAAACCCCCCACCGACAGGCGGCGAACGTGCTCCCCAAACCAATAAGACAGGGGTAGAAGGGCCCATGTAGACACATGCAGCCTCGAAACGAGACCTCGAGATAGAAAAGCGAAAGCGAAAAACACTCACAAGGCGCAGCACTATTCGCGGGGATTGCCTTCCCCCCGTTCTTCTTCTTGTTGTTGCCACCGCCACCGTTCTGCTGCTTCGCGACCCACGCGCCCTTGAGCGCGGCGGGTGTGTTCGTGGATGGCGCGGCCTTTTGGGAGATCCACGCTGCGGAGCCGGGGACTGTAGACGAACGAACGTGAGTAAACACTCTGTATATAGAAAGGAGGGGCAAGCCGAAAGAAGGGGAGGGCGGTGGGAATGGTGGAGCGAGGGTGAGGCGAGAAAAGAATGTATACTCACCCACAGGCGCCGGCCCCGCCTTCACCGGCGGCGGTGGGTGCACGCTGACGGGCAGCGGGCGGCACATAGGCTTGTTCGTCCTGTCCTCGGGCGGGAGTGGGCACCAGGCGGTGCGCGGGTAGGGGTGCATGATTACACTGGAGGGAGGAAGGGTTAGCGTATAAGCACGAGGAGAAGATGAGAGAGGGAGGCAGAGCATGGAGAGAACGTGAGGAGAAAGAAGTGGGGCGAAGGGTACGACACGCAGAAGTACGAACGCCATGTATAGAGCACAAGTGCACCCCCGGCGAGCGCACCAGTACCATGGAATCCACGTCGAGTCGTCGCCCCAATAATAGAAGAGCAGTGAAAGAGATAGAGTGGTAGACAGGTAGAGGACGCGAGGCGAGTGCAGACCCACAAAGAAAGACCAGGAGAAGTAAAGTAGGAGTGTACGGGCCCCCGCATCACACCCCGCGCATGAGGTAGCATCTGCATCCAGGCCAATCCTGGTCTGAAATACTCGCCGGAACCCCGACCATGGTCCATTTTGCACACAGCAGTTGCGCGAATGACACTTGTGAGGGGCAAGACAGAGGGAAGGAAAGGCTAGTGCCGGCGGCGCTCCCACTTTTTAGAGCTGACTGTACGGTCAATGCTCCGCCCACAGAGTCCGTCCCAGCCCGCGCCTGCCCGCTCCGATTCAGTAAAAGTGCGTCCCCGCGAGCGTACAAGCTCATCCAACTCATCGTCACAACAGAAAAAGAAAAAGAAAGGAAGTAAGGAAGGAACAAAAAGTGGCCTAACACCGCGACGCTTCATCCTCCCCTCGCACGGGGCAAAGCGCGTCCGTCACTCGACTGCATGTGCGCGCGCAAACTAGAATCGATAGTAGTCCAATAATATCGCCTACCCGCTGTGGACTCAGCGCACGCTCCCGGCCACAGACAGTGCACGCTCCGCGCATGATCCCCAGAGACAAAGGAGGACCTGGCGGGCACGGTCAACGACCGTCCGGACGCTCGACATTGCCGTGCAGGTCCAAAGCGTGCCTCTCCTCTTCACTGCACTCGACTCCTCTTTGACGCCAGCTCCCGGCGTCGCCGCACCAGTCACCCCAACACAAAAGAAAGGAAGGAAGGAAGCACGGTACGAGACACATTAAGAAAGGCACATATGATTTCTCGCCTCGCTCGCGATGAGGGGGGAGAAGAGAAAGAAAAACGAAAGAACGAAACACTGCTCACGGATTGACAGGGGACCAGTTCTTGAACCACGACTCGGCGACGTTGATCCTCTTCCAGCCTGAAAGCAAGTGGAATGGAGTAAATAAAGGATATTTACATAGGTGGCGGGTGCCGCGATCGGCGCGATAACGCCGCCCGCAAGCGCGAGCACGTCTCATAGAGAAGAGAAGGGAGCGCAAGAGCAAATAAGGACGAAAGAAAAGAGGAAAGGAGAAAAGCGAGAACTCACCATCTTTCTGCGCTTGCCTTCCCGTACTATAGACACAATAAAAGATCTGGCTCACGCGGCCCGCCTCCTCGACACTGGGCTTACGGAGGAACTCGCTCCAGCGGTGCTCGCCGAGAAGGCGCTCGGGGTGCGGGTAGTCGCGGTTGATCTCGAGGATGACTTGGCCGCGCGCCTGCACAATGAAGTCAGACGTCGCGTCAAAGAGCAAAATGTAAAGTAGACATGGAAAGAAAACAAGAGACCGCCACGCACACTCGGCTTATAAAACAGCGCAAAGAAAGGGTCGGGGCCGATACACCCCCGCAATCCAGCGCCCGAACGTGATATAGTCGTGCGGCAGCTCCCAGTTGGCGTTGAGCGGATAGGGCTGCACGACGGTGTAGTATTTCGGCTCGTCATCGCCCGGCTCGGGGGTCGGGATTCGTTTGGGCATCGCGAGAGTATAGAGTACAAGAAAGATAAGAGTAGAAGATGGAAGTCGAGGACAAGAGGTGTGGTCGTTTGTTTGGTCACCTCGAATTCGTCTTTAGCTTCTTCTGCTGCTTCGATGTCCCGCAGGCTTTCTGGCGCGGGAATGGTCTCAGGCTCTATTTATCTCAAGCTGCTGAGTTCAAAAAGACTTTCGACGCGTTATTTTTCCTCAGAGTGGCTTTTTCCTGTTAATGCAAGACTTCTCGGCCCAACTCTTCTAAAGTTTTCCTCGCCGACCACAGACCCTCGTGTCTATCTATGATCATCAACGTGTCCTCGACGTACCGCGCTCGCAATAATAGCTGCTGGTTCTCAACCTGAAGTTTGTCGGTGATACTCATCAGGTACCATCGCCATTAGTACCGTGATCGTGAAGATGTGGGACCGGTCTGCGATCTGCGCGAGCAATCGGCATGGAGTCCAATAGGAATTTTTTGATAAATCTGCAGCTGGATGGCGGAAGATTGACCTAGAAGAAATTATAATCTGCCCCGCCGTCTACGACCGCGCGGGGGGTAGGGGAAGGACCTGGAAGGACGACGTGGAGGAAATCCTAGCTGCTGGGCCGGATCAGATCGAATTCTTGGAGTTCGGTGGCCGCCCAGGTTGCACTGCCTCTGATTTGTAGTATATATACCTAGTCATGTTTCGGGGTCAATCTACCACTTACGCCAGTTCACTGCGAGGTCTCGATAACTTCTCGATCTCAAGGTACCCTCTGATGCTTCTGCTATTCTGCAACAATTTTCGACCTCTCCGTCTGTAGCCCGACCTTTTGCATGTCCTCAAAGTTTGTTCTAATATGTAATCAAGTCCTAGAAATCCCACTGCATCCATCGTTAGTTCAGCATATTCTTCACGACGGCGAAAACATACCAAGGTGCCAAACGCAGGTATGCCTTCTTTCTTGCACCCTTCCATCATCTCGGTGTTGCCCCCCCATGTTGGATGTAATAAAGACCACCTCGGCGCCCCACGAGAGGTAAGTCTCTTTTAATAACTTCATGACATCGGGCCGTCCTCCTAAACAATAACTATGACTCCACAAGGGAAGGATAAAAACTTTCTAAAACAAGCCTCGTTCTTTTGAGTCCCAAAGTGTGTACTGGGAAGGAGGGAGCGAAGCGATCAAAGCCGAAATTGTTTTACCGAACGTCTTCTCTTGATTTGACCCCATCCAGATCAAATACCAATCTGGACTCTGGAGGACGTCTGTGAAAAAAAGCGCGTGAAAAAAACTGAGCTTCTTACCTGCAAACAAGTCGAGAGTGCAGCGCCTAGTCCCGTTCCGGTGCAGACTCGGATACCGCGTTTGTACAATGTCGAGGTGTTGGAAACTCCGGCAAACTGGTCAACAGGTTGAGTTTGAACGACAGTTCTTACGAAATATCACCAACCTTAAGTTGCCGTGTCCACAGATGGGTTGGCGGGTGATTGACAAGGGATTGCGTGAAATCACCTTGAACGCCACAAATGAGGTAGTGTTCTTCAGACTGACGTCCTTTGCTGTTCTAGAATCAGCTCTCGGATCCATTCGACGTCATGAGAAGCCATACGAGATAGTTCCAAACGCGTGATATTCCAACAGACTACCTCGTAGTCCTCCTCGGCTAATCCTCGACAACAGCCCTTGCTGCATTCCACGCTCAAAGCGGAGAATGGCGACTTTTGGCGACGGCTGGAGCAAGTTCAAACCGAATTCTGACGGAAAAATTCGAGACATACAATTTCGACCACGACAGGGACTTTGCGCACGGTGACCCAGGGAAGAATGACGCTGGGTTCGGCATCAAATTAGTGCATTCTCTGCAAGAAATCGGCGTCGATCCTACTTACAAGATAGACATTACAATGACGAACCAAAAGTCCTGCTGGCGGACAATTGAGCCGTCTGCTTGCCAGTGCCAGGAATGGGTTGTCGCATTATAGCTATAAAAGCGGAAGCATGAGCAATTTTCCATAGTGTTTGTCTTAGAGAAACTAACGAATCCCCGAGTACAACGAACCACCACGTTGACAAGAGACCGAACCTGGATGCTAGTTAGCTGGGTTCGGGTCGCCGTCAAATGTACTTACCAACCAACCAAACGGTGGTGTCCTTCGAATATACTGAAACAGATTAATATCGTGCGAAAAGCAAGAGTTAAAGAGCTCACTTATGGTGAGCTTCGCGCACCCAAGGAAGCTGCAGGGAAATTAATGATCATCTAAATTATTTAGGCTCTTGTAACGCACTGCGGAAGCAAGAGAAATAAATATAGCGACGGTGGTAACCACCCCCGCAGTGAGGATGACCGCAGGAAAATGTCGATAGTCAATGAAGATCAAAACAATGCGAAAAATGAGCCAAGCGGCACCAGCGGTCGCGCATCCACTGTGTATACCTCCGAGGTGCTGAACAAGTACGGTTAAACGACATTACAAACAGAGGGCCAGCAGAAAATACCTGGAGAGTGGATGTGCATCCTAAGCGGAACCACAGAGGAGGCCACTATTCATGATGAGTGCGGTTATTTAGGTATATAAAAAGGACCCACCTTTGCAAATAGAGTATTGACGATCAAGTATAGAAAACGACCGAAAAGCTCGTTCCTCATCAAGATGGCACACTGCAAATTGCCCAGAACAAATGCGCCAGTATATTGTCTCGGATATTGCCATTTCCCAGTCGCAGCCAGAACGAGACCGATGAAATTCAACGTCACGGTGAGGGTGTAAAATTTTCTATTCCACTGGTCAAAATTAGGAACTGAAGCGTAATGTTAAGAGGTACCTATAAGTGTTGCACCAGAGCCGGAACCGAATCATGCGGCTGGTCTTCGGTTTCGTCTTCGTCAAAGGAGGTGGGGGGATTTCTTTGGAGAGAGTCGGCCGCATCAGGGTACGAAAACCGTCCTCGGCATCTGGTGTAGTGGGCGCCGCCAACATAGTGACAGTACTGTCTTGTCCACTCGCACCCTTTGTTGTAGTCCTCGAGAGAGCTGGTGACAAGGGGGACATGAAACTGTTTTGTGGACTCGAGGGAAACTTGGCCACTAGAGAAGGGGGGTGAAATCTCTTCTCAACATCAAGGGTGAAGGCGGACATGGCGAGTTCCGACCACGAGACCAAAGGAGAGCGAGAAAGGGGATTAAAGTGTTTACGGTAGGGCACGAAAGGGTGCGCAGTGGCACATTAAATAACGAGGCGGTGAACCAGGCCGGTCTTCAAGGGGATTCTGTCGGAAACGCGGCAAACTTATCATAGAAAAATCGCCGAAGCAGGAGGCAGTAGTGCGTCATCCGAGGTTAGACGAAGCCGGGTCCGCTCGGCCCATCCTCTCGTATGTCGCGTACAGATTGCGCTGAGAATCCAGTGTCCGGAGAAGAATAGCTGAAACTGCGGCAAGAGACAAGATTTTGACACTGTTTCCAGCACGATTCAACGCGGCAACCTGGTTGTTCTTATGCATAGATGCCTGCCTGCGCCCAGCATATACTACTTTGTCGAAGAGATGTTCACATTGAAACCAAGTTCGGAGATCATGGTGGGTCGGGTCATGGTAGGTAGGTATGTGATTGGCGAATATATCGGGCAAGGGATCGAGCCTGTTGGCAGAAAAAAATTAGGTAATAGATAAGGGCCTAAACTTTGAATTGTATAAATGGAGGAGATGCTGGACAAAATATGACCATCAGGCATTCAGCTGGTATTGCGTCTGGGTGGGTACCCTTGGTCGGCTTTGAGACTCATATATTTAAGCAGATGCCTCGTATCACGATGCACCTGTTTGCCTATCTGACTGGCATGAATTCGGATGTTCTTTCTCAAACACGTTCCCCGCCCTGCCTCCGACCTCTCTCCATTTGGCTCCGGCTAGCTCCGTGCCGTTGGACTAATCATCGGATGTACCCACGGTAGTACTTCCTTTTGTGCGATTAAGACCCATTCAAAATGGGTGAACCGTACGATTTTGCTTCTTTCCTTTGCCCCCTTTCTCCCCTCTTCATGCCTCTGTCCTATAGTCCCTACTCGCCCTTGCAATGTGCCGAGTCACTTCAAGGAGATGCCTCGTATCACGACGTACATGTTTATGTTTTTCTATTTTTCTCATTCCCACTCCCGTTTGTGCAACCTACTTCCTATTGTATTTTTAGAGTGTAATTTCCGGATATGTCCGACACATCATTAGCTCAAGCCAGGTGCCTCATTGCGTCAGTTTCAACTTCGCCGATCAGCCATTTAACGTCCACTCAAAAGACAAGGTCTGCGGCGCTTCGTCTCTTTGTTTCTCTTCCCACTAGCAGTTAGCCCGTGCTACGCTACGGCCACGACAAAAATTCCAGAATAATCTCTTGAGGTACCAATTCAAATTCTACTGATGGCTAAACTGCTGCTCGTCGTGAACCTTTGGTTCACTCCTCGCGGCCTCGTGGTCAGTAACGGCATCATCCTTCCCAGGTTCCCTGTTTCCGTCATGTTTCTGTGTAAAATTTTTGAATAGATTTCTCCTCTTCACTTCCCATTGGGCATCTCCAACTTGAATATGTTCTTGGCTTCATTCAAAGGGCTCAGATCCATGGCATACCACTCGATTTGTGCCCTGATTTTAATTTAGTGTCTTCCTAAACTCCTAGGCAATGTCTCAACATCTTAGAAATCAGCAATACAACAGGTCGGTGGAGAAGTTCAAGATCTCAACAGTTTCCTGTTTTCCGGTGGAGTAGTTCACGGCAGTGTGGAGTTTGGATGGTCGGTCCGGTTTGTCTGTTGAGACAAACTCGTTGGAATGGTGGGCTGTTTTTTTCTCAGATCTCGCTTAGTTTTTTCACACAATTTTCTGGGGTAAATTCAGCTCCTTAAAAGAGAAACTCTTTGTTGATGGTATCGTAGAGAGTATACACTGGTCTTCGTCAGCAACTTCATTGGCAAAGTTCTCGAAAATGGCAATACAATCAATATTGTCGCTAACACCAGTTCGTCCACAGCAGGGGCCACCAGTTCATCCACAGTGGGGGCAACCAGTTCGTCCACAGTGGGGGCCTTGACCACGAGCCTAGCAGGACTCATCACAACCCGACCAAAGTAATATGTTTCCACCTTTTGTGTTCCATACATTGGACACCTCTCGCGCCAAGACCTCCCTCGCCACTGGCACCATCGTGGGTATCACATTTGGTGTAGTCATCACACTTGTGATTTTGGGTGTCCTCCTCGTTCTACGTGTGCGCTGGAAATGCCCGGTGGATGCAAAGGTTACTTCTTTCCCTACGATCCACATGGATGAAAACAGCATACAGCAGCTCCTGCCGCCACCAAGGCATCGATCACTGGAAAAGTAGCTCGAGGACGGCGCAGGTGATCCTGGCCGTGATCATGCTGTGGAGCAAAATAGGATCCTCCAGGAGCGGATCAGAATGCTAGAGTGCGAGCTGGAATCGCAGAGGAGAGTAGAGCCACCTCCCGAATATCTGGACCATAATTGAAGTTGCACCACATCAATAAGATCGCATTTGCGCGTCAGAATTGAGTGAGAATGTTGTTTCCGCAAATAGGTGTAAGTTGGATACGTATTCCAAGGGGTGTGGTTATTTACGAGCCGTTTGATTGACAGGCGTTTACTTTGTATCCGCACCTTGATCCAATCGTCAGATTTGGTCAGGTCTTTTTTCAAAGCTCTTGCCACAAATTCAACGAAAGTACGTTGGGGTATCCTACAAAGAATGTGCTAAGGACGGCAAGATACAAGTACTGTCTGGAATACATCCGGATCACAGAAATCTCGACCATTGATTCGTTCACCCCCTGAAACCAGAGGCTCAGCAAGTTATTCATCACCATCATAGTGCATTGCCTGTTCGCCTCCCGAACATGACTGAACACTCACATCCAGTTATCTCTCACGTCTTTGACAGATCTCCATGTCGCACTGCTGATGGATTTGAACGCTGTGATATAAATCATTTACCATACACATCTCACAGGGAGGATAACAAGATAATCCAACCCAGAACACTGAAAAGATATGCAAAAAATATTTACAATACCCTTTGGATGTTTGTGGCCCAAAGAATGAGAAAGAGATTCAAAAAATATTCTTAGATCAGAGTATCCTTTGAATGTCTTCTGCATCTTTTGAATATCTTCTTCATGTTGGAAGCCAGGAACATGCCAAACTCATTGTAAATATCTTTTGCGTGTTTTTTCAATGCTTTCACACCAGTTATCTAGTTATCCTTCCTGTGAGATCTTAGACAGCAATAGTCAAGGGAATTAGCCAGATGTCAAATTTCTAAAACCGGAGCACATCCCCTATTGCATTCTGAATCTAGGTTATTCCGAGCAAAAATCAGGGCTTCGTTGCAAACCTCCCTAAGTTACTATTTTTTACCAACAACCCGTCATAAAACTTGCACATTCATTACCCGTTTTTATATCTTTATCACCTCACCGAATTTCTTCACCCCTATACCCCCCCTCACCCCGCTGGGGTACCCTCCAAAATGCCCACTTTTTGGTACCCAAGTGAAAATCATGCTGGGATGCCTTGGCCTTCTGGCCAAAAAACAATGTTCTGCCCGTCCCTTGGCACTGCTGCTGACCTTCTAGATCTATTTGTCATACAAAAATACCCCCTTCCCGAGCTCTAGCTCAAGCACCCAATTATTGACCAGGAAATAAATTTCCAACCACTCTGAAAAAACTTTAAATTCTGCATTCCTGAGTGTCAAGCATCATGAAAAAAAAATGTATCAACCTGGGCTCTTTTATGAAATGAAAGCATGCTAGATACTAGGCACCTTGTGCAAAAGCCGCATGAGCCGCATGCGGCTTTTTTTGCATTGTGCAAAGCCGCACAATTTCCCTTCCTCTTTCTCGGGTCTTATCTTGCTGAGTAGTGTTCAATATCCCTTAAGCCTCATATTACTCTCCTGAAGTGTTATGTGTTGCCATGTTCAACTGTGGGAGGCTGCATCTCCACAAAACAAAGGCATCACTCAAGCCGCATGAAGCAGCTCCACTTTCCTTTCACACACTCTCACGTCTGTCACACATCTGAAGCAAGGCTGATCCTATGCTCCCTCTCCCCACAGCCCCTCTCCTTCGCCTAGAGCAACCTTCCTTTGTAACTATTACTTCATACCTCTCAGATATCAAAATTTCCATGCAGCTTTGCACAATGCAAAAAAAGCCGCATGTGGCTCATGCGGCTTTTGCACAAGGTGCCTATTCACCAGAGACGGACACCTCATCTCGCACGACAAATCTTCCCTCTCAATGATGTGCAATCCTGGGGGTGTTGTGGCCCACTTATTCACTCCTTTGGCTCACCGTTGTTATCGAGAATGCGTCATTTCCCAACCTTCACAAGTGCCCGCCAACCATCGCGCAAATCTGCCCTCTTTACCAAATCCCCCACATCACCAGTCCTCATCTCGCATTTCTGTTGTCCCTGCAGTTCCACTGCCCGCTTTTTATCCATATTCTTCACTTCCACTGTCCTATGCAGTCCCTTTGCCATATGATATTCCCATTCCACCTCCTGACTTTGAATCAAATCCCCCGTACCCCTTCGCATTCACATCATGATTCCAAGCCATCTCCACCCACTACTTCTACGTTATCCAGCTCTTCATTTGATCTGTTCAACGATCCTAAATGACTCCCACAAGTGATTTCCTTGCGACCCAAGGATCTTCTCGAGCTCTCCCCGATCATGCAGGAGAAATTTGTAGAATATATTCGTCGCACTGGCCCAACTATTTCCAATACAACCGAGAAACTTGTTTGCGAACCCAGACCACATTCCACTTCACCATCCTTCAGGCCATCTTCTATCGCATATTTACTCATCAGAACTGTTCTTTTGACTCATCTTCCATTTTCCATCAAGTTGCATGGATATTATGGGCATCTCTTAGATACAATCTCTTACTTTTCACCATACGTCTCACTTACTTATGGACTTCATTCTTGTTTAGACCTTACTTCCAGCCATCCTTCTCCTTCCTTCTCTTAAGTTGATGCTGGGGACGACATCAAAATCCCCCGCACTGTGGAGGGGTAGACTCGTCACCAGTCTGCCTGCGATGAGCAACAAATGTGGCGAGCACGTTACCGCAGGCAGACTGGTACTTCTCGGATGCTGTCAATGGTCTGCACGTGGAGTTTGAAATTTTGGCGGGCGCCGATCGCTGGCATCAGGTGGCTGTGCTATGCCATCAATCTTCACTCAAATTCAACCCTCTAGTATGCGCCCCCGACACACTTAGTAGAAATTCTGAACAGACAGATCTTGAGTCAAGTCAAATTAGATTGGATGTTTCCTTTGGAATTTCCATATTCGACTTGAATTGAGACCAGAACGAGGGAAAAGGTTTTTTTTCAAATCCGCGCTCAGACCATTCGCTTAGCCCGAGAAGTACCAGCCTGCCTGCAGCAATGTGCTCGTCACATTGTTGCCGTTCGCAGGCAGGCTGGTCACGAGCCTAGTGGAGGGGTCGGACGGCCGGCGGGTGGAAATCTACCACACGCTGGTTTTGGCTCTTGACCATTTTTATTTTTATTCATAGTTACATAATTGTTTGTCCAGTAAATATATGCCGTAGAGGGAGAAAACCATCATCTCACCTCCAACGCTCATTCGTGCGAGCCAGTGTGGGCTAACGCCCAAATTTCGTGTTCCTTACGTCCCCATTCGTCGACTTCTAAATCACGCAGTACACACTTCGGCGTGCTAATCCCCACGACTCTACGTCACATTCACGCCTTCATACGCTCTCGTCAATTTCCACGGCCTACCGATACCTTCCTCTCATGCGGATTTTTCAACCTATCCATACAACGATTATCCTGGACATTACTCCTATTCCTCTACTCTAAAATCCACCGGCCACCAACCCTCATCAAGAACCCGCTCCTGGGCAGATAGCCCTTCCACAGCGTGAAGCATATGCTACATGTAATGGTCTCCCGATGGCGCCCTACCTGAATTTGTGGACTGCAGTACTCACATTCCGGAAGCAGTGCGGTCTTCCGTGATGAGATCAAGCTGTGGAATTCTGTCGACGACATACAGGCGTTACAAGTACAAGATAATGCTACCGGCCCGGTAGTGAAACAGTGATACAAGTACAAGAGAAACAATTCCAACTACTTCGTGGCGCCACCTTCGCCGCGGAACACATTTTTGGCCGCGCAGGGTTCCTTGGCCGCGGAGGCCGTGAACGAGCTTCCTCCATTCCGCCTTAGTCTCCGGGTGTGCTTCGCGAGAAGTGAAGTTCGTGAAGCGATGAGTGTCGCGCTCGGTGAACTCCTGCTTGTTGATGTTCGTAAAGTCGACGTAGACGCCTCGAGAAATGGTCATGGTGCCCGTCGCGAGCGGCATACTCCTCACGATATCATTCAGGAGGCCAGGGCCGTGGGCATCGGCGGCTTTGGTATCCCTGTAGATCGCGACCTTGTAGCTGGCGCCAGAGACGAACCACTTGGTGCTCAATGCATCAGCCGGCTGCATGGCTACCTCCGGGCGGGAGACACTGAGTAAGAGGTCTCGCTTGCCCTGAGCAGCATCGAACAGGACGCCGAGGTCGAACTCCTTCGCATTGAACCCGGGTCGCATGTCGCTGAGGGTGATCTCGGCGCACATCTGTGCGTTGGGCGCCTTGACGAGAGCGTGGTCGATGTAGAGACGGTTATTCACAGGGAACAGATAGAACGGGACGAAGGAGGACGGATAGTCGTCGTCGCGGTAATAGGAGTCAAGCGGGGTGTTCTTTACCACCTGTAGAATGGAGACCTGCACATTCTTGACCACTGTCTCGGCGCCAGAAGCATCTCTGGGGACACCGTCAGCCTACAGGTCGGAACAGGTACGAGGATGACCACTCACTGCGTGCGGATCGTGGCTTGGAAGGAGGCGCCCGGCTTAGCGATGTCGCGTACGTTCGTGTCTTGTTCCGTAGCAAGGAAAAGGACGTCGTCTGACCCTACCTTTTTGGAGGCGGATACAGAATGATCGGTAATCTCCGCGCTGAGGATGACTTGGAAGCGACCGTTGGCATTGTGGAAGTATGGCCGGTAGATGAGCAGCGCCTCGCCAGTGCCAGAAGACATGTTGGCGTCATATCCCTGGAGAACGAAAGACTGGGTCTGCGGTGTAATGGTGTTGCGTCTGATGACATGCTGAGCGACTCGTTGGTTTTATGTGTCGCTTTGAAATTTATCTGGAACATACCTTCATTTCCTCTTCCAGGATGCCTTGGAAGATGCCCGCGAGCTTCCCGACGAAGTCGCCGGCGGTCTGGAAGGGCGACATGACGACATTTCGAAGGACGAAGAGGTCTTGGTTCGACTCGGTCTCCAACTGCAACCTCTCCTTGAAATGCTTCACGCATGCACCGTAATCGCCAACCTTGAATGTCGTGGCGGACAAGAACATCGGGATTCCCTCGGGCTTCTTATTCGGAGTCGTAATGGAGAGTCGCTTAAAGATAGCGTTGTTCAGGTAGTTGGCCTCCTCGACGTCGATGTTGGCCACACCGTTGATACGGAAGTTGCAAGCAAACGCATTGATATTGAGGTCCGAGCCAAGCGTATTCAACAGCGCCATGGCGCGTTTGTCTTGAACGACCGCTTCGTTCGATTTCCCAAGGATGTGCGTCCGAATAAAGTCCTTTTCCTTGGCAAGCTTAGCCTGGTCCGGTTCCGAACTGAGTGGGTTCAAAGGGACGACTATGAACGGGTCTTTTTCAACAGACATGGCAGCCCAATGGGCGGCAATCTGCGGCGCAGAGGTCAACTCTCCTGGCTCACACACCGCAGGACTCGGCCACTTACTCTGCGACACGACCACGAGACTTCGCCAAGCAGGGCGCCGTGACCATATTTGTGCAGGCCGATCACTTGATGGTGCATATAGGTCGCGGCTGCGGCCGCACCAGGTTTACTGCCAAGCACACGTTGTCAACACCCACTCAGCAGTCGAGGCGAACTAACTGATGTACCTTCCTTCGACACCGTACACACCGATGCTTTCTCCCGTGTCCGACTGCTGCAGGTACGGAGCGCTCCATGTGACGAGGTACCGCATCCTCCCATCGCGATAGCACAGTCCGCCGGCGGGGTACGGGATGTAGCCAGCCTTGTGCGGATCGATTGTAATGGAATCCGCGCGAGCAAGGGCTTTGAACTGACGGACGGTCGATGGGCGGAGGGTCTCAGTCGGCACGAAGTCGCGGCTGGGCTCTTCCTTGGGCCCGCGGCCGATCGGGCCCGTCCTCTCGCGAATCATGGAGGCAAAATAGCCACCCCAGGCGGCATCCGCGTGCACGAGGAAGCAAAGACCCTTGGCCTCGAACTCATCGCGCATATCGAGGATCTCATCGAGCGGGTCGACGCAGCCTTCTTCGGTCGATCCAATAATACCGACAACGGCGAAGACGGGAATCTGCTTGTTCAGACACCTGAAGAGGTATCAATTAGCGACAGAGGAGGAACATTATAATAGAGACCGACGAACTCTTGGAGGTGCCCGCGAAGGATTTTCGTGTCGATATGGGCGTTAATGTCGATTGGAACGTCGATCATGTTCTCGGAACCGAGTCCAGCAAGGGCTGAGCGGATTCATGTTAATGAGCGAAATGCAGACAGAGATGTAGCGCACCTGCCCCCTTCGGCCAAGAATAATGCTTGGTGGCGGAAATGAAATAGCGAGGCGAAGTCTTCATGCCCCACTCTTGTTCGACGGCCTGCTTGCCCCGAGTCTGGACGATGTAATTGCCGAGGACGGCGTCCAAGTAGGTCGGAGTGATGCCGTACTCGGCCTCGAGACGCTTGGGAATGTCGAGGATGGTCTTTGGGGGAAGGTTGAGAAGCTGCCATAAGTCGAGTTTGGAAAGGAGCTCCATTTCGGACGAGACAAACGAATTGGGCAGGGGGACCTTGAACGTATCCGAGATCAAGTGAAGCTCTTTTCCGGGCTTCATGGCATCTCGGAGCGACAATGGGTAGTACTTGAGGTTACGAGCTATCCCAATACCGAATTACCACAGAGTTGACGCCAAAGCATGAGATCGAACTTACCGACCCTGAAATCATGGCAGGAGCACGTGAGCGAGGAGTGCAGAGAAAGGCTCGAAGCAAAACTCACCAAATGGATTCCAAGTTGGCCACGGTGCCATCACAAGCGATGTGCCCCCAGTAAAGTGGCTTGCCATCAGTGTCGTTCTCGTTGTAACCCAGCATCTCGCACATGTCATGTCCAACGTCGATCTCTAACAGCGTTGTGATCGGACTGGCCTCAAACGCTACGTTGTTCGGGTTATTGAGAACTGTGGCGACCCAGCCGAGGATTCCTGGCAAGCCCATCTCGAAGGACATGTGCCCAGCATAACGCTGAGAGAAGAAAGGAATCGAGTATGCGAAGAGGTTTGTGGTCAGGAGCTCGAACTGCTTGATGAGTTCGCCCTGGTGTTGTTGGAAGGTTGGCGACGCCTGGATACTTTCTGTGATGAATTTCTAGCAAAAGACGCGTGAGTACGCGTACTGAATCGTCGCCGAAAAAAAGGACAAACGCCATCATCAGGGTAATAAGCGAGACGAGAGTCCTTCTGCAAGTTGACAGCCTGCTCGAATAGCGTCTTCAACATGTCCGCGTTCTCGCCCTGAGGTCCCAGAAACCAAGCTGAAACGGCATCGTGGAGGTTCTCGTTTACGCTGTCGGAGTATGCGCGGTCGGGCATGGTGTGGACGAGCCGATGTTGACTGCGAGGAAGAGGCCGATTCATATACCGGCAAGAGTCACATCCCGACTGGAGTTCGTGTGCGCCACCATACAGTCACCAAGCTCATGTGGCCTAGGAATATTTGAGGGGACGGCCGCCGCTGGCCACCTGAGCAACTGTAATGTGAGGAGAGACGTCAGTCGAACACCCAAGTTTCGGCAGGCCCTCATGTGCTCCAGTAATATCCAAGGATGTTGGTCGTCTTGGTCCTTAATAAAAAATTTCCAGAGTTTCCCTGACAGCTTCCAGGGAGATGCTGTCAGGTCAAAGGAGCAAAGACGGAGTAAAGACGAGCCTACTGGTACATTTGTTCCCAGCGAAGCCACTCGCAAGCTCCGTTACATGTGAGGGATTCACAGGCCCCTTATTTACCCCAGTAACATTTGAGGGAACGATACAGTAGTCAAAGTCTATAAAAATATTCTTGAGAGCTTTCAGGGATATAAATCGGTCGAAGGCGCAAAGACGGAGTAGAAGATTTACCTTCGGGTACAGTTGTTCCCAGCAACTCGCCGCGAGCAATTGCTGCCACGATGAACCTTGGCTGACACCATCACAGGCGTCTTATGTGCCCGAGATATGGTGCAGTGGCCGGCTGGTCGTCTGGATATCCGTGCCAAAAATATTCTTGACAAGATATCCAGGGATGAGAGGGGAAAAAACGGAGTAGAAGACAGACCTGCTGATTTGTGAGTGGCAGCGGGTATGATCTCGAAGCATGCTTGAGTCTGACAATGGTGATATTCGAGAGGAAGTCCCAGTGTTTGAGCCGGCGGACATGAGTCGGAAGCAGAGTTGTGGGTCGTCCCTTGGGGACGAGACACATGGGACAAACAACTGTCACTTGCGCTTTGAGGGGTTGCTGTCACCTGACCTGTCATCCGAACTGTCATTGTGTTAACGCCGGTGCCGACGCTTTTGACGCGTCGGCAGCCGTTATTATGTGACAGTACCATTTGCGTGACACATGTTGAAAACATATATTTCGGGCTTATATGGCGCTCGGATGAGGTCCCCCCGAAAGCTTCACTTTTACTTATGAGAATGGTCGCTTTTGAGCACTGAAAGGGGTGCAAAGTCACCGTGCCGTGGACCAAGTTGGTGGGAAGTCTGCTGAGCCCGGCACCGGAGTTGACCAAATGACAGTTCAGGTGACAGTTGCCCTTCAAGGCGCATGTGACGTCGGATGTGCGTAGGGAGCTTACGTCGAGTAATATACCCGAAGGTGGAAAGTTCACTGGCAGCCAACACTAGCCACCGGTGTACTGTACTATTTTGACCAAATGTTCACTGGGTGTCACCTGTCACCTAAGGTGTTCATTTCTCGGCAATCATGGGGAAATTCCCATATATAGCAGTCCAGCAAATGCCAGACCAAAATTTTTAGTGTTTTTTTTGCCTATTTGGGCCACGAAATTGAAAAGTCACTGTCACCTAAACCAAAAATGTTCAGTTCACGACCTTCTGTCACCTGTCACCTGAACATTTGGTTGAAATAGTACAGTATGCTGGTGGCCGCCGGTGGGTGATGGTTTCCATGGCGTGCCAAGATAAGATATCGGTTTGTCTTGATTCTCATTGGCTCACATTGATCTTCATCCGCCAATTTCCAGCAAAGCCCAATGGGATACGCTGGGGGTGAATAAACGTCACAAATTTTTCTGCGACAAGTCGGTAAATCAGTTTTTGCTTTGACCTAGTACATCAGCAAACCCTGGGCCGACTACATCAGGAAAATCCACTTCCCTGAATTTGTAACAACTTCGCAGATTCAGTGGAATTGTCAACAAATTTTGACCAAGTTTCGTCAAGCGAAGCTAAGCGAACACAGATCCAAATTTGTCAAAATTGTGACAATTGTCTAGATACGTGAAAGAATGGGATATGGGAAGTCCGGGGATCAGTACGGCGGATGGTACGGCGGCAAGTACGGCGGCAGCTCAGCATTTGATCTCGGCCGGGGTCACATCATTATATTTGAATATTCGCCTGGTGCCTTCTGCAACTTAACCAACCACGAAATCAGGTGCAAGTGCAATGCCAACACCAACAGCCAAGGACACATTATTGTTATTGGAAGAAAAAGGCAGGTCACCATGAATAATTGAATAATTACAACATGTCGCCGCGGGTCTCACGCTGTAATGTTACCTGACATTCGTTGATCATTACAATCCAAGTGTCTTGAGTCTATGGTGGGCGCTATTCCTGCATGTTTCTCTGCCACACAACCCATTCAACTGGCGGCCGCGTTGATGCTTATTGACACTAAGAATTTGAAAGAAAGGAATAAAATAAATGCAATGTGTTCCAGAGTCGGGAGCTGGACAACTCAGCAGCTCAAGCGCGGCTGCCGGCGAGTAACACTATGGCGGTAGAGGATAAGAGCGGTGTCCGATGCAAAGTTTGCCGACATGCCGGATTGGATTACATGATCTCATGGCGATCGTACCAATCGCCGTACCGATCGCCGTACTGATCGCCGTACTTTCGAAAAAAAAATCCCATTTCCCGTTTGTTCTCCTAGATACGATTGTATATTTTGGAGACGGCGAGACCATACAAAATACCTACAAGAGTAGGTAAAAGCTTGGATGAGAACCATGAAAAACCCGGTAGTAGGCTGGCAGGAAGAGTTGATCTTTACATCGCCGAGGCATGAGGACAGCAGGACAGTAATTATTCGATCAAAAGCAGTGAAAAAATAATCCATGAACATACTAGTTTAATCGCAGGATGCCGCGTGTAGACGCGGCATGCTGCAGCACTGGGCTAGGTGAAAGTGCCGCGACTGCCGCGGCATTGACGCGCACTGACGCAGCACTGACGCGGCACTGACGCGGCAGTAGCTGTGCACATTGCCGCGGCGCGGGGGAGAAGTGCCGCGCAGCCTCTCTTTTCTTTTCCACCACTTTTTGGAACTCAATTCGACTTACCCGGAGTCTTTACAAACTAAATACATCGTTTGGATCCCAGAAGTCCTTGAAAACACCTTGAAATTGGTGCACACAAAACCTATCCCAGTCTTTGCCTAAAGTCGTGTTATTTGCTGGGTTTTAGACCGGAGAATGGACCCCGTTGACTCCAGGCCATTTCTCCTCAATAAAAAAAGGTTTAATACCCCGCAAGACCAACCACGACCCCACGGGAGCACCAATGAATGTTGTTAGTTATCAGAACCATGCACACATCTGTCTACGGGACCCGAAAAAAAAACCATCTGGAAGGCATAACCTCTGGATAATTTCGTGGATGTTGACCTTGAAATGTGCACCATCGGCTTAAGCAGCGATGAAACGGGTGCGCTATCGGGTGTGCCGGATCCAAAATGAATTGAAGATGAAAGGCTGGTGCAGGTTCACTCAACTCAGCACTATACTGCAAGTTCACGGCCTTCCAGAATTTGGCTCCGGAGCTCCACTCCATGAAATTCTTCTTGAAGCCATGTGAAAAATTGACTCACAGGGTTGCACTGACTTGAAGGTAATTAACGGCATTGAATCGTTCTCCAAGCTCACCATGCTTTATTCCTGACACTGATTCAAGTGTTAGGTATAGAAATCCGGACAAAGTACAGGTCGGCAGGAAAGAATCCAATTTCAAAACTTAACTGATCTAGCCACATTGGCTTGCCCGTGATGCTCGAGGCTGTGGTTAAATCACACTGCTCTTTTCATCAGCTTGTGGATAGTGTCACCGGCTGTGGTTAGATGGCATTCAGGTGAGTTTCCAGATGGAGCTATTGCATTTCTCATACGCTGACATGCATTGCCGCCCATCTGAGCGCGGCGGTGACATGCCACACTGAGATCACCTTTCAACTCCATCATTTACTCGAGTTTATGAGTCTTGGAATTTATTTGTAGAGCGCATTAACTCCTAGAGCTCTGAGTCTCTACCAAATTTTTGCCTGGAGTCTGTGGGACAGGCCCCAAACTGAATGGCACCAAATGAATCTTGGTCAGAATGGGTTCCTGTATAGAGGGTGGGTTTGGGGGGGTTGATATCACCCTGCTTGCCCAAGATTGGGGTGGTGCCGGTCGGAGTTCCTACAGCACAGTCATGGGATTCAGAGCTCTGAATCCAGCCATAGATATATAGAATTTCAGCGACAATGTGCACAGTGGAACAGTAGAAATCAAAGCTCTGTATCTTAGTTCAAGAGGATGTGCAGATGCCGAAGAAAGGATCTGGTCAAGAATAGATGAACTTCTGATGCTAGGACCTGAGGGGTGAAGAAGAAAGAAGAAAGCTAGAAAGGAAAGTTCTGTATGGAGGTCATGATGCAAAAGCTATTCATTTATTGCCCTGATATTGCGTACATGCAGCTGTGGACAGAAAGTGGACATATGGGGTAATACTGTAACATTATTATTCCAGTTTTCAGCAAAGAAACACAGCCTTGGAATGCATGAAAAATGCACAAGTTAGAAGTTGTACACCACTGTATCCATCACCATAAAAATACACAAGAAGGAGTGGAAACTCTAGTGGAAAGGACCTTGAGATGGGATGGATTGGTGTATAACTGCTATGGAGTATAATTTAGAGATTGTGGTTGCAAAGGAAGAGAGTTTGTTTGCCGAATGTGTTGAGGTCACGATCTGATGAATGCCAACGTGCACTTACTGGGAACAGCATTGATCGGCATCATCCGGTGCCAGGGGGCATCACCTGCGAACAACAAACACTGGTTCACGCTGGCTGATGCAGCCCCAGGCATGGAGCTATCTATCTAATCCTGGAATTTGGTGCCAAATTCCAGGGTTAAATAGATAATTTGCATAGGTGTGGTTGGATTAAAATTCCGAACACTTGAGTGGTAGAACTGTTAGTGCTGTTCAATCGGAGATGGTCTAGCTCCATCCTAGGCCCAACAATATACCTCACCCATCATTTTTGCAAATCCTCCTGGACATAGATTGCGAGTTAGTTGGGATATGGGAAAGGAATCTGGTTAGAAATTTTGGTTCTGTTGTTCTGGGTCAAAGTAAGTTCCGAAAATTTGTGAACCAAATCTCGAGGTACAAATTTGTTGTTCAGTGGAAAACCCCAAGCCTGAACCAATGTGGAAGGGGGGGATGAACCGCTAGTTGACTTCTCCCTTGCCCCTGTCTCCTTCCGTAGCGTATGGCACATCGGTCCTCGGACCGATCACTTATTTCGTACGTACATATGTCAATAAGAATCCTCCTTACACTCGAACCATCACGAACGACGCGGCCAGTGAAACGAGCGCTCCACCGAGGGCACGCCGCCAGTGAACACCATCCACCCGAGTCCCAGATTATCCCCTCCAACGAGTCCCTTCGAGCCTGACCCGTACTCCACGCCCGCACGGCACATCCCCTGACTCCCACTCGATTTCCATTCCACGCGTTCAAACTTCACGCCATATTCGGGACCGTTCGCCCTCTTCCTCATTCACTCGTACACCCCATATTCGGCCGACAGATCCCATCTTTCTATCTACGAGCCCCGAACTCCATTCTTCTTCACCGAACTTGAATTGAACTTTGAGCTTCAGCAGCTATTCGTATGCACTGTGTGTCGTTGGAATCCTTTATATTCCAAGTTGAATCCAATGGTTGGCTTTGGAAGAATTTCGGTTGACTTTTACACAAGTAAACGGGAGAAGCTGAAAAAAGTGCGCATTGTAGGGTTCAAACTTACACGCACATTTGAGGGCCTACCAAATTTACATGTTTAGTACTGTTACGACCTGAAGCATTCGAAATCTGGCGGGACCTCTATGACATTAGGGCGCTTCTGGACTCACTACTAAAGACAGTGGGCATCTATCCCATCTGTATCGGGTTTCCGGATAGAGGCAGAGATGGCCCACACAATCATCGCTGTATCGTGTCTTGCATATCTTTTCTAGCTCAGCAGCATAGATGACATCCCAAATTATATGAACGAAATCAAAATACAATATTCCCTGGAAGAGTACAGCGTAAATATGCTGTCCACAAATATGCTGTCCACGCACAGTCCAGGTGACAAGATTCGGGACATGCTCGAGTCTCTCTTCATTGTGGGCAGTCGCCAGTGGACGTTAGACTGGGACAGTCCAGGAGCAGTCGATTTACATGTGGAACATGGTTGTGAAAGACACCGTCTCAGACAAGCCAGCCGTCGATACAGGATGCTTCCGACAAAACTCCACCATTCTCTACACTGCAAGCTCGGAGTGGGACTTGTTTTGTTCTTCACTCCCATCCCGCCCAGCATCGAAACGCTGGATGGAACATCATCAATATTCTACCCAAATAATGAAACAAGAGTACGTACATTCATCACGATAGTGTTGTGCCCTCCGTCAGCATTGCCTGTACGCGAAATGACCCTAATACGGGGTCCACTTGAATTGACGCCGGGTGCCGCAAACCACAACCCAGTTTGTGGCGCAATGTCCACTGTTGGATCGCTTCGGAACATGGGAGCTCTGGAGTTCAGTGTTGCAATGAGCATGTTAGAATATCTACGTTCAGAGTCAGCCATTAAATATAAATGTGAAACTTCGCGCGTGATCCACTCGCAGTTCGCCAAGGGTGAGAAAGCTGTTAATACCACAAATCAGACTAGGCATCCACAAGGCACTGAGTCTGCGTACAAAATGAAGTGTATGTTCCATTGACGACAGGTGAGCCACAGAATGAGGTGAGTCGAAGCCCCGGCGGTGGTCACGGTCCCGGTCTCGATACTGAGCCGAATTATTTTATTGAGTAGACCATTCGTCTGTTGGAATATGGAGGCTTTTTTATGACGGGAAAGCTTGATCATGGAACAAGGTGAGTTCATAAGATACGGCGGGGCAGAAGTTAATGGTGATTTACTATGTAAACCAATGTCACCGTGATGAAGATATCGCACGCAGCATCGCCAACGACCCAGAGCTTTATACATCAATATCCAGCTGGTCGGTGTGGCGGGCACAAGACCGCTGCTCACCGTGATTTCCGGCGAGAGAGTAAACAGTTTGTCGACTCTAAGGCCTTCGAGAGACAGTTGAATATGATGAGATACATTTCAAAGAGCACAATGTCACATACCTTAATACTGACATAAAAGGCCGCCGTCATTTGTGTGAGCATGACCTGCGCGCAAATCATATCCACTCAGATTCTAAGGGTGTCTCGCGCACCTACACATCCAATTAATATCGGAACCCAAATTGATTTTGCCAAGGTCCAGATGCGCCAGATGTAGAAGCTCTGTGCCATCGCTGCCACTTGAAAGAGATGATGATAAGAATGTGTTGAAGCATACAGCGTGCTTGACTCACAAACTCCATTGAATGCAGGAAGAGGCTCCCATGGCCAGTCCTGCTTGAGGAGGGTGCCGGTGTCACCCCATCCCGGGCCGTAGGCATCCCAGGCCGCAATAGTCGTGAAGATGGTGAATGCGGTTTCCAACAGAAACAGGGAATATACTTGGTGCAGTTCAGAGGGTATATATGCACCGTTACAAAAATAGAGGGCATACCGAGTCCCTTGATGCCAATCTTATCTTTGGGAAACATCTCGGAGTAGAGGTCTGGAGAATATAATTCAACTTAAATCGATGGAATCGTCACTCACAGACTTGGACAATGAGCATGCCGTATAGACAGTAACCCCACATGTAACCCAAAACCTGCGACGTTCTCGTGAGTCGAAGTATTAGCAATTCAACTGCTTCTCTGTACCAGAGGGCCGGTACTGAGAAGGCGGAGATTAGCACGGGTTTGTAGGTCTGAGGGCACTGAGCCTACAGCAGAGGAACATCAATGCCTGGAATAACCACAGGTGCCATTATATGAACAAGGCGTTGAATGAGTTTGAGAGAAGTGGGCAAAGAAATCGCAGTCTCAGTATATATATGCTCCACTCACAGGATTGGGGCGAGCGGCTTTGATATGACAACGCAAGTTCCATTCCATCGATGCACATAGTATCAGGAAAATGCCAAATTACTATGGCTGTTATAAGTGTTACATAGCCCTACATAGACACTGATAGATGCTATAGACGACTGCTATCCGGTCTATGGCATCTATGATTGTCTTTGGTGGTCTATGTGGAAGCTCATAGCAGTTCGGGATTTTCCTGATGTACTTAACTCCGAGGTCCGGCGATCAACCAACGGAGGGCCAAAAGGCCCTCTCAACGTGGGCGGCTTCCTACTCTCGATGACTGTGCCAAGCTCGCGTATCTTGAAGATACATAATCTTCTGCTTCCAAAGCTGTCAGCTGACGATCGAGGTTGAAAGAATTGAGTTGAAGTCTCGCCTTTTCTTCTTCCGCCGCACAACGAAGAGAAGTTCAAGATGATGTGCGCGGCGGCGCTTTTGCCGACTCTGGCTAGTACCAGTTTCTGAAGATGGGTTGAACACCTGCGTGTATTTTTACTGGATTTGTTTGTGCCGAGTTCTATCAAATCACAAAATCATTATATGATCGCGCGAGACCAAGAAATTCCTAGATGCTGGGAACTCCTCATCTTTCTCGTGCTTCACCATGAAGCCTTTGAAAGCAATGCCAGCATGATAGTTTTCTGGTATTTTTGATTGGCTAATGCGCCACCAGGTGTGCGTATATCAATGTGTCGTGATGTTAACGTGCCACCGCCGTGCTCTCGAGCAACAGAGGTTGGGCGTGAGCCGGGTGGAGGCCGTCATTCCACACGACGGCGATGAGAAAAGGTACATCAGGTAAGTACCCTAGTCCTGTGTAACGGAAACGTGCCTTCGTAAGGCCGTGGGGGTGCCTGATTACTCTTTCATGCTTATCTTTTGCTTATTATGCTATGCCGTGCCGTCGCACTTTCCATATGCTCTCATCAAAACCATTCACTGCCTCTGATTTGTAGTATATATACCTGGACTGTCTGTAGTTATGTTTCGGGATCAATCTACCACTTACGCCAGTTCTCCCTGAGTGACCACCCCTCTGAACGTGTGCCGGATCTCGACTTTCCCGAGATCGCGTTATCACTGGGCGAACAAACCATCGTGAATTTCCGCACGTCTTTCATGACTTGTAGTTCTGAAATTCCAAATGATTCACCTTGATTTTATTGACGATTGAATATGGTTTCATGACGAAATATCATGTACCAGGGTTTTGAAATTCATGACAAGTATAGGGTCACTTCATGATGCTTCTTTCACTACGTTTGATCATGGTTCCACGACATTTCATTGTGACTCAACCCCACCGCAGCGCCCACCCAAATCTTGGACAGAATCCTCACAGAACATCAGGAAATCATGACAAAACATCGTTCATTTCAGTAATAAAGTACATTAATGCTACAATAATCCTCGTCCACACCCAGTTCCTCTTCCTCGTCACTCCCCAAACTGTTATCCCCACACCCCATCAGGTTCTCGTAGGGCTCTGTCTGAAGTGCTGGTCAACGGGGAAGAATGACGCAGAGCTGCCGCACTATTAATGGCGGCAGGGACCAACTCACACAACCGAAAACATACTTTGATTTTTCTCCCTCAGGAACCTTCTGCTGCGGCGGTAGCCTCATCTACATACACTTCTGAAGGTAAGCATAAGGTTGTTGTAGAAACAAGTGACGCACCCTCATCATCACGCTCAGCAGGCAGTGACGGCGGTCAGTGTTACGGCCTGAAGTAAGATGCGAAAAACAAGTCAGTAACATGAAAAACTTGACTTACAACGGCCCCTCTCGGTGTCCTGCATGCGCACATTGGTCAGTGACTCATTCGTTGACGGCGACGGTCGACGCCGCTTGTTCTCGCTTGTTGGATTGTTCTTCCCGGAAGTGTAGGCGAGGATATTGTTGATGTAACCTGGAGAATCGTTGATGTCACCCACTGGCGGGGGAACCGCTTGGCGGCGAGGTAGCTGTGACGAAGGAGGATGGTCCTGAGTGGAGGGTGGTGGTAGTACGGAAGAGAGAGGTGTGTGGAGCCCGTGCGCAGCTCATGGTTGGAGTTATGGAGTCGGTGGAGCGAGTGCCGTAAAGTCTTTAGGGCCAGCTCGGCTGAAGCTTTGGAACTACAAACAACTGCCCCGCAAATATTCAGGACTAAAATTCACGATGAAAGGTCGGGAATCTGTTATAAAAAATATGGGGAAGAAGTTGGAATACAACCGTCATGAAAGAGATGTTGAATTTCACGATACACGCCCTAACAAAGCATCATGAATCTTGAAATTCAAGACTTTTATGCTGAATTTCACGACAAATCCTTCTTACAGTGTATCTGTCACACTGATCAACTGCCGTAAAGGACCCTCCCCCCCTCCAAATCCGGAAGCCCCATCAATTTGCTATTCGCTCAGCGGCGCTCGTCACTCAATGAAGAAGTGCTTCTGCCCGCTGTATTCAACGTACTATACACCCTGCAGATGTTATAGACCCTCCTTGCACCCCCAATACTCACCAACTTTCTGTTGATTGCGAGTTGACTGACAATTTCCGCTGACAAACCGTCCAGAACCGTTAACGAACCGTCGAAAACATGACTTATTATGGCTGTTGATCAGTGTGCACGATCCAACGATCTCCCACCTCTTGCTGTCGTGTGCCGGAAATTGAGCCTGAGTACGGACCCCATCATGCCCAGCAACCGCCCTCATCGTTCCTGTCTCTGCCTAGAATTGGTGGCGATCCAAGTGGTTGGTCAGTGCTGTGATGAGGGATACAATGGCTGAGGAGCCCCTGGGTAGTAGAGGGGTTTTCAGATGGAGACTCTGCAACTTGGGGGAGATGATGGGGGAAGAAAAGAAAGGCGATGCAACTAACTTAGCCGTTTGGCAACGAAAAATCACGCCATCCCGCACATTGCCAACAGACAGCCCGCGACCCGGTGCTGGACTCTGGAAATCAGCGGATTGGTGTGCCGGAGATCCACGGCTTTGTTCTCCTGTGTAAAGCCGGTGAAAGGCCACTGGCTTTCTGCAAACAGTGTTGGTACAATTCTACAAACACATCAATTCTGCAGAATTCTGCTGCCAAGCCAGCTGGCAGTGTACACATATCTGTTGCTAATGAATTGATCAAACTCTCTTAGTCTCCAAGCACCTCTTCGACGACCCGGCCACTATCACTGGCATCTTCTAGGCTCGTGACCAGCCTGCCTACGACGAGCAACCATTGTGGTGAGCATGTTGCTGTACGGCCTTGGCGCATCTACAGTGCCAGCCACGTTGCGGCCACAAAGTCCCCGCATACAAGAACGGGTCACTCGCAGTGGGGCAGGCGGCGTTCCAGATGTTCTCGCATCAACCAGTCTTTGTCCTCGACATGAGGGTGGAAATTTGGGAAATGGATGTTACAACAGGCATTTGAGATTGATGTATTTCGGAATCAACTCAGTTCAATGTACCATCCTGCAGTGGCCAAATATACATTCCTTCGGGATTTCGCACAAATAACCCGAAAATATATTATACGCGACTGCCTAGTCGGCCAAACTAGGTACCCGGTCACTTGCACAATATGAGATGTTGCTGTGCAGATTTCCGCTTCCGGGCAGTTGTATGGTGGAATACGATTTATGAGGACATTGTATGTTGAATTTGGACCCAAATTGATGCGGCTATCAAAAACTGTGGGATGTTTTACCAGTGGCTGTAGCAACAGCCCCATCACCTCGCTTGGTGGCCGATTCTCAGCATCATACTTGAAGCCTGTAGTACTCTGTACTATCTTATTTCCTGTTTATGTTCAGAAGCAGCCCAGCACTTTGCTTGAAGGCTGCTTTGTCATGGGTATTTCCTCTGATTTCTTATATTGTGTCCAAATTGTGTTTAAACCATTCTTTGGGCCTGCTTCAACGTTTGCTGGGTCGGCGCGTGAGCGCCGACCAGCTCACATTGAGCAATGAAAGGAATTTAGTTAATAACTGCTTTGCTTGATGCTTCCGACTTGCCATCACAGACATTGAACACGACCGGGCAGAATTAGTTACTAGCTATAGGATCATTGCTCAACGTTTGCTCGGTCGGCGCTCGTGCACCAACCAGCTCACATTGAGCACGACAGGGGTGATTGTATAGTATCGTACAGAATAAGATGCGCTCCAGCCACCATGGCAACTCTTTATCAGTGTATGTACTTGTTTGTTTTCTGCAGGGCGTGAAGCCAGGATTTCGATCATGGTAGTATTTGTACATGTTTGGCTTCTCCATCTTATCGCTGTGTTGATTTGTTTGTTTTCTGCAGGCAGTCTGCGGTCTGTGGAACTCAGGTTCACGGTCGTGGTAGTATTTGTGCTTGTTTGGTCATCCTTATCTTATCAGGACGAGATGGTGGTGTTTGTTAACCGCAGATGTACTGACGTTTTTTTGGCATGGAAACTCAGGTTGGGGGACCTAGCTAAAGCAAGGTGATGTCAAGGTGGCGGCATGTGAACATCATTTCTTATCTCCGAACGGCCCTCGGGCTCGGCTTTCGCTCAGTTCTCCACCAATTCTTCACCAATTCGCAGGATTTTGGGTTCATTTTCATCCCAGATTCTAGCTAACCAATTCTCTGCTTAAGGTGCACAAGTCAACTTCCCCCTCGCCTCATGGACCAGCCAAGAACATCTCGACCTGATTCTAGGTAGCAAATTCCAGCCACCCCTCTAGCGACCTATCCGTGTTTGATATGGACCAAAGATTTGGTATGTTTATTTGACAAAACTATCTCAGAATCCTTCCACATTGATTGGCTGTTAGCTGTCCAACTTCCCCTTCACAGCTGGCTGCTACCTCAAATCTCAGAATTTCACTTGCATGGAAAGATGGATTTTCTTGGAGGGGTTATGGGTATGCGGGTGACATCTGGTGGTCATGAGTGTGTTGCAATACATCCTATTGAGTATTTTTTACCCTTGCTGGGGTCGTCAATATGTTCTGTCTGTTGCAGGGTACATCATTCCCTCTGAATCATCCTCTCACCTATTCCGGCCGGCTTGAAAGGGAAATTATTATTGTCCTCCTATGGCTCATATGTACACTTTGAGTGTGTGGAATCATGCAGCAGTATCCATTGAGTCATTTGGGCCATAGTAAGGTCCAGGGAACCAGTGTGAACAAGCGAAAGAGCCGGGTGGCCGACTAGCCCGTTGATTGCCCCTTTGGGGCTTTGCCGAAAGGAAAATTCAGTAAGGCATGGGATCGCCAAGTAAATTCGCGGAAACTGTCTGATTCCACTCTCGGTATGCATAACTTTGATCGAGAGCCCATACATCCATATCTATTGGCCTCCATGGGCATAATCAAGGCAAATTATGCTAAGGTGGCCGAGTACCCAGTCACTGATAATATTGCCGGGCTTCATGGAATCTGAGTGGCCTTATGTAACGAGTATAATTTTATCTTATCTTGGCACCCCTTATTTTTCCTGATCCCAACTCGACGCACTCGTCGTCGCCAAGACACCACTCTCATTTATTATATTTCATTCTCCTTTCCTTCACTTACTAACCCCTGATTCTCCGTTGTATACAAGCCCGTGATGTCCGTAGTTAGTCCGCTGGTCAATTCTACTATCACGCCACTGACCTCTGCGGGATTTGACCACCCCGCGAACTCTGAACTGAACTTCTGTGTGCCGGAACTAGCCGCCGGCTGCTCTCCGTCACACCTTAGCGGAACTTGAACACCTTTCTGGTTGTTCGACATTATTGGCTGTAGGGTGTTTCCAAGACGGAAGCAGACAGGATCGTCGTCCGGGAGAGCGAAAGAGACCCTAGGCAAGAGTGGATCTGCGTCCGTTAGACTCTCCGCCTGGTTGGCTCCTTTACTTATGCAGAATCCGACCCAAACTGATTTTCTTTCTGTGTTTCCAACTACTATCATCAGACCAAAAAGTTGTGTTAAGGCCTTAATGTGGGGCCTTAATTGAGCGCTATTAATGACTAATGCCTTAAGGTGGAACGCTGGTACTCTTTCATTGACTTTCCGGTCTCCATGCTGGATGACCTTCTCCCGGATGCATCTTTTGCATATCTGCCACATCAGATTTGTCCTCTTTCATCAACTTTCCAGTTTCCATGCTGAATGATCTTCTCTCGGATGCATATTTTTCATATCTGCCACATCAGTAACAACTGTCTCAACCAGAGCCCGACTACAACGAACAAGATAAAAACCCTAGCTTCTTTCTGACAATAGTCGTTCAATTCGCCACCTCCTTCGCCGGCGCAGATGTATCGTCCACGACCCAATCGGCCATATTCCAAGGAACTATACCTCAGGGACGAGAGACCACCTTCAAGAGGTGCACAAGACTCACCAGACACCGTCTCTCATGCCGCCACAACTTTGCTTTCGTTTCCGGAGAACGGTATAACACCTGTAGCTTCATTTGGTTCCGATGTTTATTACCTGTAGTACCCCAGAGGTCCGAGTCGTGGTCTTCCCATTCCTTGAGTGTATTATCGCTGGTTCTACATTCAACACTTGTACTCCTCCACCTGGTTTTCGTGGCGGTATGGTCGCAGGAACTGGAACACGGAGCGATCTTTTCGGCGTCTCCAAGGACACAAAAAATTGCCTCTTTTCTTATCACCGGAAGTACCACTTCATTTGGGACAGTACGACAACTTTCATGGAGCTTTACCCAATTCTCACCTTGTTCACAGATTTATTCATCGTTTCTTGTATCCCTCACTCAGAAACTCTCTACCTGAAAGAGTCTAAGAACCCCCCCAAGCCTTGACAGCGACGCACGATAGTACTGCTGCCTGGAGTGGCATTGGGTCTGCTCTGTCTTATCTTTGGCACCAGAAGACGGTCTCTGCTTCAATGCTCGGTGTGCTTTCTGTCGTGATATATCTTGGCAATATACTCGTATTGCACGTCACCACGTCGTCGTTGATATCACTCCAGACATTCAACTCGTCCCGCTTGCTGCCTTTTACGACGCAGAGCCTTCCTGTGTTCAATTTTTCTGCCGAAAATTGGTCCACGAATGACTTTGGTCCCAATGAGAAGGGTTGGTATGTGAACAGATCATGTTATAACAGGAGCACCGAAAATGTTGTACAGGTTAAATGTGCATGCATATGCGACAGACTCACTCAATTCTCTTCCGTCCATCCTCACCGGCAAAACGAACACCGTAGGTTTATATGACGGAACATTATATTATGATACTCTGGGTCCCAATGAAGGGGTAGGCAATGTTACGGTCAAAGCCACAGGCTTTAACATTAGTTGCGGCTACATTGGAGATATTAATCCTCGCTATCATGCGAAGGACGAATGTTGGAAATTTCTCATTCAGGGGGCAACTTATTGCATTCCCGACACTCGTAAGACGGTTTATCTGACAAAGCCACTGGCTGCTGATGCAGAAAATCTACAGGACCGGGAATCATCGCTTCGTTGGCTAGCTGGGGCCCTGATGAGAACCTCACTCTCATCTTCTACAGCACGGGGATCCCTATTGTGGATTCCGACAACAATCGCGGGCATTGGGTGGATGTCAAACCCGCTATGAACACATCAGTCTCCTCTGTACAGCTGCTACGTTGCTCCCTATCCCTTGTTGACCAAACAGCAATTATCAATCCACAAACCCAGCATGTAATTCAAGTCCAACCGCCAATTGAAAAGACGACGTCCACCTGGACATCGCCTTATATTCCAAGAGCAGGGACAAATTTAACAGAATTACTCCTTGACGCACTAGTGTCCTCTAGAACTTCTGCAATATTTGATGCAGTTGATGTTGTTCAGATCAAAACGCCGCGATATATTGACTCTTTTTCTCAGTGGGAGTTCTGGTACATGGCAGGCCCGGAATCACATATTTACCTCAGTAACTACACTGGCGCCCTCTTCAATTATGCCGATCTGTGAGTGAAGGGATATACTTATTTATTAGAGTGATCTTTCAAGTGCTGCTGCGCAGATATGTGATACAAGGGTTGAATTTATTTCCGGAAAATACCGACCCTCCCGCCAGTGTAGCCCTTCATGAGCTCGAGAACGCCATATCAAGAGTTGTTGCCTCACTATTCTGGGCTCCTGAGTCCGATGGTCGTGGCATATGCAATGTAATAAAACAGTGATTTGCTTCAGTAGGGCACATGCCAGCCATGGAATCGTCGGCGTTTATTTCAAAAAAGACCAATCGGATATGGCTCGGAGCAGGTTTGAATCTTGTCAAACTCCAGGATGGGAGCGCTACCATCACTGAATACTTTACTCAAGCACGCTTGGATGTGAGTACATTGTCGTCCCCACCCAATAGAAACTCACCGTCTCCCAGCTGAACATATTTGCCGTAAGAAGTCAAAATTCTCTGTTCCACAGCAATATACTGATGATTCCCAGGTTGCCGCCGGCCTCGTAGTTTCCGTGGTTCTCACGCTCGGCTCTCTCCAGTTTCTATGCTTCCAACGCGGGACGCCTGAGGACGATATTTTGATCGATGGAACAGGACTTCTTCACACAATGTGGCTTTTTGCAATCATCCTGAGCTGGCGACCCTGATGGAGCAAGTGGACTATCCTACAGATAAAAATCTGCGCGAGGCGGGGATGGTGCAGACGAGGTTAGTAGGTAGGCACCGTAAGTGCCGAAAGACTCGGGAATCTTTCTAGATCAGCCAGAAGGCATTGTGCGTATCGCAACTGGCGAGTAACGGGCATGGAAATTAGTCCGTAATCTCATCTAAATCAGGACAGCAAAGAGTGTCAATATATGACGGATTCAATCTTGTATATAGTCTTGTATACAGCAGTAAAATGTGCGTGTTTCGAGCCGGTTGGGATGAACTTAAGTTGGTATAGTGGCGGTAAGCTAGCGGCTTATATTATTTCATGTAATACCCCCTAATTAAACCGACACACCCTCTCGGGCAGTGGAAAAACTTCTTCGTCATCCATTTTCTTCTTCTACCCGAATTTCATTCCTTGTCCCCCTTCGTTTCGTTCTCCTACAAAAAAATAATAATAATCAATAAACTAGCGCTTGCTCCACTCTAGGCCCGCGCCCAATCGCCTACACACCAGATTTGTGTTTCATATGTGTAGAGGGTGCTTGATTCCCTGCGGCTGAAATCAACCGTCCTTCATGCTTCTTAATGATGGGCATAGGTTGACCTCATGGGTGGCTGGGCAGTACTGCTGAAGGTAATCCACGACCGAGAGTGAATAAAGTAACTTGTGTAACCTAACTTTAACCTTGATCGCCCCTTTGACTTGGCAGGGCTAACTTTATGGTACTTTACTGTACTTTACGGGCGATCAGCCAAACTAACTTGCCATCAGATGGCATAAGGTGGGTAAGGCCGGCGAGCGGCAGAGCCCGCTACCCAATCTTCTTTAAGCTTCTGTGAAGGGTATTGGGCCAGAGAACTAGACACAGTCGAAAGCGGCCCAAATAGGGCTGCCTGCCGTCCCCGTCTTTACGTGCCGTTAGCGGCATGCCGTCCCGTCCTGTCGAGCCTTTGGGCAAAACAATTTACGGAATGGGGACGGGCAGCCATAGACGTGTCAGCAGTAGTTTGGTACCCAAATTTCACTAATTAAAGCACCTCAAGGCCCAGCTCAAATCTCTCTGTAGTTGGGTTAAAGAGTCATGTTGCCACCAAGACTTTTGCAGTCATCATGGCAATTCGGATTCAGCCGAGCTCGAATCTTCTTTTGTTGGGCAGGCAAGTCCAAACCCACATAATTTGGGTGTTGCAGACCACTCACAGAGAGAACTGGACCTCGGCCCACCGGCAATTTGGAATCGAGTATCGGCTCGGCTGCCACTACCGTCCCGTCCCCATTGACGGCCGTCATTTTGCCGTCTCGTCCCATTCAGGCCTGAAATGCCACAAAGACGGCTGTAACCGTTGATGGGAGGATGGGCAACCCTGGGCCCAAAACTCACTTGGTTGATGCTGCTGCATCAACCAGCTCGCCTTGGGCCACGTAAAATCTCAGTTATAGACCTGGCGAGGTCGAGGAGAACAGCGTGGAGTGTTCAAATCTCTGCTCAGTTCAGTTTTGGCCCTTCAACTTGAAGGAGACTTCATGATCCTTAAATCTATGTGGCCCTACTTATGTGAATTTTGACTGAAGGAAACAATGCCATTGCTTCAATTCCATGCTTCTACAAGGGTTCAGATGGGCCAGATGCACAAGCTGAAGAGGATGAACACACCTGAAGACTTGAGCCAACATTCTGTTTTCCAGTTCACAATTACTTATACAACATTGGGAGTTCTATAGAAATGTGATTTTCAAATTTGATCTGACTAGTGACCATAAAGAGGATTACAGTGCTTTTGGGGTTGGATTATTCAAATTTTTACTTTGAGTAACTTCAAATAACTTCCAGTAACTTCAAGTTACTTGGAAGTAACTTGCCCCGCCAAGTTAGATCAATGCGATCAGACAAAGTAACTTGGGCCATCAGATGGCATCAATCCAAGTTACTTAAGTTACTTACAAGTTACTTTTTGCTTACTTTACTTTACTTGTCTGCCACAAGTAAAGTAAAGTTAGTTTTGTAAGGCCAAGTTGGTTTTTCCAAGTAACTTTGTTAACCATCTCCACAACCAGGTCAAAATACATAGTCTCCTCAGATAACTAAAAATTGGTCTAGGGAGTGAGGATGTGTGAGATGGAGGGAGGCAATGCATGACATGTATGAATTTTGAGTGATAAGGTGGTGGTTGCTGAAGGTTAGGGTTTAGGGTAGGGTTATTGAGGCAAAAAAATCCAGGTTAGGGATTCAACAGACCCCTATGCTGGAGTTTCAGGCATTTGGCTTCATGTAAGTAGGTGCTCATTTTTCCTCTTCACAGTACTGCGGAGCTCCTTGTATGACTCCACCATGGATCTGATACCCACGCCTTGGTAACTCACCACACAACACATAAGTCTTTGTCTATTTTTCACTGTATAGCACAGAACTCATGTTTATACCAGCTCATGGGTGAAGTGGGATCTGCGATGAGCCTTTGGTATGTTGCTGCCCATCTACATCCAATTTTTAATTGTCTGATACATCCATGACTGCTCTGCCATTGTTGAAATTGTTGCATGATATATTTCTTGGGCATCATTCTACACGTACCTGTATGTCTGTATTTCATGCAGAACTATACACTAGTGTCATTCAAAGTTGCCCATTTTCATTCTCATTTTTGTGCTCATTTTTGTCTCATTTTCGCATTTTTGGCGCTAAAATCGCAAAAATGAGAGGAAAATGGGCAACTTTGAAACCCCCCCTCCTGTAATTTCACTCAGTTTTGAAGAAGGAGAGTGCTCATTCTCTTTTTTTTTTGGCAGACATTGGCATGGGATCTGCCATTTGAAAGTCCGCTGGCACACATTATTCATCACTTGCCCGTTCGTTCTTTCCTTCCACACCTATTCTCATTGTACCTTCTCTGGAAAAGTGCTCAAGATGCATAAAGTAGAGGGATTCAGACTGGATTTATTGTACTTGTTTGGAATTCAAAAAATACAGCATCTAGTATATGACAAGAGGAAATCCAATTCTGATATATAGACTTGTGCAGATCAGACTTAAACTTGCTTGCATAGCTGTCAAATGTGAACATCTCGATGTCATACAATGCCGACACCAACAACGGTGTGAACATGTCGATTGAGGAGTGAAGATTGGATGCAAAATGCATTCCATCCGTGGGGAACTCAAATGGCAGGTATGCGAGCTCTTACTTCTCATCCGACCGCCCCTGTGCATGCTCCTCCACACGTTGCTGCTGTTGGGAACCGTCGTCTGCATACAACAAGGACTCCGTGTACAATGTCAGTGAGCGGGGAGATCTGTACGAGGGACTGTCATCGAGGTAGTGCTGCTGCTGTGTCTGCTTGGAGTATGCCTGCTGCTGCTGCTGTTCCATTGCAAACTCGACACCGTGTGCACTGGCAGCAGCACATGCACCAGCGCCTACTGTTGCTGCTCCCCCAGGCACGTTGAAGGGGCTCACGCCATTGCTCACGGGCGATGAAGCGGCGGGGGCGGCCGACGCCCCAAACAAGTTGAGGAAGCCCGCCTCAAAGAGCAAGGTTATGCCTCGGGGAGCCCCTCCTCGCCCTACTGCTGCTGTAGGGACATTGCTGAGGGGGAGAATGCCTGTGCGCTGCTTGAGTGGCACCTGCCAAGGGCCCAGTGCTGTTGCTGCCTGGGGCCCCACGAGCCAAGGAAGGCACCTGCAAAGAAGAACAACTCACGAACACCAGAGCCGAAGCTATATCGAAGCTGGAGACCCTTGAGGGAGTCCTCACTGGAGCTCGATGGCAGAGGAGGATGAAGCAGCCCAAGTATACTACTGTGAGGGAAGCCGATCGAGGGAAGGGTGAGGCCGTTCATCCCGCTACTGCTGCTGTTGCCATACATGAAGGGCGGGAAGGTGTACGAGTATTTGTTGGGGAGGGGCACACTCGTTCATCAGTCGAAGGGCACAAGCGTAGCAGTGAGTAAGGGAAATGGTAAGATCACGGTTTGGTGCGGAGTTCCAATTCTCGGCACAAGAAGGAGGTCAAAAATGACCATTTTTGACCTTCATTTTTGTCTTCCTCCTTGGAAGATGAGAGTGAGAATGAAACCAAAAATGAGACAAAAATCAGGCAAAAATGGCAACTTTGAACGACGCCACTATACTCTCTTGATCTGCATGCAATTCCTCATGCTGGTTTGACTTTCACTGCGTTCAAGGAGCTCCTAAACTCAGTTTGTGAAGGTGTGTGTAGGTCTGGCAAGGTAAGTGTAGGTGGCTGCGCTGTGTAGCTGAGTCTAGGTCTGTCTAGGTGTGTCCAGGTCCCTGTGTAGCTGCCTAAACTCACCTTGCCAGACCTACACACACCTTTGCAAACTGAGTGTAGGTCTGTGTAGGTCTCTGTTTAGGACCTCCTTGAACGTAGTGTTTGATTCAATGTTGTCGTGCTCTGCTCCACCATATCAGGACTAGTGCCTGCGCTGATTACTTAGCAGATGCTTCTTCATTGCTGCAGCCAGATCACTCGGCTTGTTGTGTCTTATGCCGCAATTTTTGGTCTGCAACTGATATGTCAAATACTGTGTTAAAGATTCTTCTTGACGCTGACCACAAGTAACTTTAAACAGATAATCTGTCACATGTTGCAGCTGCATCAAATATATCTGTGTCTGGTGTTCGTAACATTTGTTTTAAACTTTGCATCGCCATCCGTAAGCATGCAAACACTGTTTCCAAGCATCCGTTCATCTGCATCAATTGCAGACATTTTCAACTCCTTTGAAAGCCATCGGAAGCCTATCCTTTTACCAATGGCTGCATTACATCACATTCATCTTCCTGAGAGGATCACAGTGGAGTCTCTATGTGTTATGATCACTGAGCATATATTGTCTGGTCATTGCTCTCAGTTTTTTGAGTCCCATCCTCAAATTTTGCTTCCTAATGAGTTATCTTTACCAGACTGTGCTAATGTCTGTGATGAATGGCAGGGAAATACTCTCAATGCAGATCTACAAGTTCATATACTGACTGCTATTTATCCAAGTAACATAACTCTCAACTTGTTACGCCAAGTCCCATTGAGCTTAAAATTGAACATGAGGGTGCAGGAAGTATCGGAGAGTTATGCAGAGCACTTACAAGACACATCACTGATCTTCATTGAGGAAAAAAATGTGAACAATCCCAAGACCAAGCAACTGCCACCCATGCAGAATATGACCAACAACTCGAGACAATAAAGCAAGGGTGGCTACAACTTGTACCACAGTCTCTGAAGAATAAGCTACCAGACAAAAGAAATCCTCTTGACTACCATAAATGGCTGCACCCAAATTGCACTCCGCCACCTATGCCCTTTGCTGAAGGTCCATTGCGTGAATTCTTCTGGATCCCAATGGTGTCTCTTTCCCAAGTGATGGCAATTCAGCCATTTTATCCCTGTGTAAACTTGCAATTCATATTTGAAGAAGCATAAATTGTCTGCACTGTCTCTAGCTAATAGAACATTCCTTGGACCTGTTACCAGTGAATTAGAAAACTTGACAGTGCAAAAAAGAGGGCCAGGGACAGAGCCTGTCAATGCCGCATTCAACAATTTGGAAAGGTGTCACCCAGTGCCAGCAAAAGACACAAGCACAACACCGCCGGCACTCAGTAGCTTTTCTATCATGATAAACCGACCTCTTGTTCTTATTGTTAGTATCGTATTAACTTCCCATACTCCCCTTAGCCTTTAAATTTGAGTTAAAAAATTTGTTGCATCTTGATGTCCTTTTAATACAACTTGAATTGAGCCTTGATCAACTCCGGTAGCGGGCCATGCCGCTCGCCGGCCTTACTGCTTTATGTCGAAGGTGCAGCAGGAGATGAACTACGCGCTGATGATGGAGGTCTTCCGCGCTCCCAACGAGTACGTTATGAGACTGCGCCACGACAACCGCGTCTTCGGGAAGGCGGAGATTGAGGCCGTCGGTGATCAGTTGCGCACGATCTTAAACTCGATGGTGGCCATCGACTAGACTCGTCACCAATCGGCCTGCGATGAGCAACAAAATGTGGCAAGCACGTTGCCGCAGCTGCTCGCAGGCAGGCTGGTCACGAGCCTAGCCATCGACTGCGATGCTGAAATTAAAACGCTCATTTTGAATAACCATCCGACAGGCGCTCGTTCCTTCGCCAAATCTCTCTACGTTTCTGATATGCTATCGCTCAGATTGTCCCATGCTTCCTTTGGACGCGTGTACTTCAAACTCTTTGCCCAGTCTCCGTTCTGGCTCCTTTTGGCCATCGGTGCATCCGCGACTGCGAGGTCTCGATAACTTCTCGATCTCAAGGTACCCTCTGATGCTTCTGCTTTTCTGCAACAATTTTCGACCTCTCCGTCTGCAGCCCGACCTTTTGCATATCCTCAAAGTAAGTTTGCTCTAATATGTAATCAAGTCCTAGAAATCCCACTGCATCCATCGTTAGTTCAGCACATTCTTCACGACGGCGAAAACATACCAAAGTGCCAAACGCAGGTATGCCTTCTTTCTTGCACCCTTCCATCATCTCGGTGTTGCCCCCCATGTTGGATGTAATAAAGACCACCTCGGCGCCCCACGAGAGGTAAGTCTCTTTTAATAACTTCATGACATCGGGCCGTCCTCCTAAACAATAACTATGAGTCCACAAGGGAAGGATAAAAACTTTCTAAAACAAGCCTCGTTCTTTTGAGTCCCAAAGTGTGTACTGGGAAGGAGGGAGCGAGGCGATCAAAGCCGAAATTGTTTTACCGAACGTCTTCTCTTGATTTGACCCCATCCAGATCAAATACCAATCTGGACTCTGGAAGACGTCTGTGAAAAAAAGCGCATGAAAAAAACTGAGCTTCTTACCTGCAAGCAAGTCGAGAGTGCAACGCCTAGTCCCGTTCCGGTGCAGACTCGGATACCGCGTTTGTACAATTTCGAGGTATTAGAAACTCCGGCAAACTGGTCAACAGGTTGAGTTTGAACGACAGTTCTTGCGAAATAGAGAGGTTGTGCCCATGCGACATGCCACTTTTGGATTGTGCAAAAAGCGGCATGCTGCTTTTTTACTTTTTTCACTCTAAATGCCATTGTGAATGTGCAATGACATTGGAGCGATGGAATTTGACTACCAGGAAGAATTTATAAAAAGCGGCATGCCGTTTTTGCACAATGCACAAAAGCGGCATGGCGCTGGGCACAACCTCTCTAATATCACCAACCTTAAGTTGCCGTGTCCACAGATGGGTTGGCGGGTGATTGACAAGGGATTGCGTGAAATCACCTTGAACGCCACAAATGAGGTTGTGTTCTTCAGATTGACGTCCTTTGCTGTTCCAGAATCAGCTCTCGGATCCATTCGACGTCATGAGAAGCCATACGAGATAGTTCCAAACGCGTGATATTCCAACAGACTACCTCGTAGTCCTCCTCGGCTAATCCTCGACAACAGCCCTTGCTGCATTCCACGCTCAAAGCGGAGAATGGCGACTTTTGGCGACGGCTGGAGCAAGGTCAAACCGAATTCTGGCGGAAAAATTCGAGACATACAATTTCGACCACGACAGGGACTTTGCGCACGGTGACCCAGGGAAGAATGACGCTGGGTTCGGCATCAAATTAGTGCATTCTCTGCAAGAAATCGGCGTCGATCCTACTTACAAGATAGACATTACAATGACGAACCAAAAGTCCTGCTGGCGGACAATTGAGCCGTCTGCTTGCCAGTGCCAGGAATGGGTTGTCGCATTATAGCTATAAAAGCGAAGCATGAGCAATTTTCCATAGTGTTTGTCTTAGAGAAACTAACGAATCCCCGAGTACAACGAACCACCACGTTGACAAGAGACCGAACCTGGATGCTAGTTAGCTGGGTTCGGGTCGCCGTCAAATGTACTTACCAACCAACCAAACGGTGGTGTCCTTCGAATATACTGAAACAGATTAATATCGTGCGAAAAGCAAGAGTTAAAGAGTTCACTTATGGTGAGCTTCGCGCACCCAAGGAAGCTGCAGGGAAATTAATGATCATCTAAATTATTTAGGCTCTTGTAACGCACTGCGGAAGCAAGAGAAATAAATATAGCGACGGTGGTAACCACCCCCCGCAGTGAGGATGACCGCAGGAAAATGTCGATAGTCAATGAAGATCAAAACAATGCGAAAAATGAGCCAAGCGGCACCAGCGGTCGCGCATCCACTGTGTATGCCTCCGAGGTGCTGAACAAGTACGGTTAAACGACATTACAAACAGAGGGCCAGCAGAAAATACCTGGAGAGTGGATGTGCATCCTAAGCGGAACCACAGAGGAGGCCACTATTCATGATGAGTGCGGTTATTTAGGTATATAAAAAGGACCCACCTTTGCAAATAGAGTATTGACGATCAAGTATAGAAAACGACCGAAAAGCTCGTTCCTCATCAAGATGGCACACTGCAAATTGCCCAGAACAAATGCGCCAGTATATTGTCTCGGATATTGCCATTTCCCAGTCGCAGCCAGAACGAGACCGATGAAATTCAACGTCACGGTGAGGGTGTAAAATTTTCTATTCCACTGGTCAAAATTAGGAACTGAAGCGTAATGTTAAGAGGTACCTATAAGTGTTGCACCAGAGCCGGAACCGAATCATGCGGCTGGTCTTCGGTTTCGTCTTCGTCAAAGGAGGTGGGGGGATTTCTTTGGAGAGAGTCGGATGCACTAGGGTACGAAAACCGTCCTCGGCATCTGGTGTAGTGGGCGCCGCCAACATAGTGACAGTACTGTCTTGTCCACTCGCACCCTTTGTTGTAGTTCTCGAGAGAGCTGGTGACAAGGGGGACATGGAACTGTTTTGTGGACTCGAGGGAAACTTGGCCACTAGAGGAAAAGGGGGGTGAAATCTCTTCTCAACATCAAGGGTGAAGGCGGACATGGCGAGTTCCGACCACGAGACCAAAAAAGGAGAGCGAGAGAGGGGATTAAAGAAGTGTTTACGGTAGGGCACGAAAGGGTGCGCAGTGGCACATTAAATAACGAGGCGGGTGAGCCAGACCGGTCTTCAAGGGGATTCTGTTGGAAACGCGGCAAACCTATCATAGAAAAATCGCTGAAGCAGGAGGCAGCAGTGCGTCATCCGAGGTTAGACGAAGCCGGGTCCGCTCGGCCCATCCTCTCGTATGTCGCGTACAGATTGCGCTGAGGATCCAGTATCCGGAGAAGAATAGCTGAAACTGCGGCAAGAGACAAGATTTTGACACTGTTTCCAGCACGATTCAACGCGGCCCCAACCTGGTTGTTCTTATGCATAGATGCCTGCCTGCGCCCAGCATATACTACTTTGTCGAAGAGATGCGTAAGACGAGTGGGGATCACAGTTCACATTGCAAGTTCGGAGATCATGGTGGGTCGGGTCATGGTAGGTATGTGATTGGCGGATATATCGGGCAAGGGATCGAGGAAAAAATTAGGTAATAGATAAGGGCCTAAACTTTGAATTGTATAAATGGAGGAGATGCTGGACAAAATATGACCATCAGGCATTCAGCTGGTATTGCGTCTGGGTGGGTACCCTTGGTCGGCTTTGAGACTCATATAATTAAGCAGCCTCGTATCACGATGCACCTGTTTGCCTATCTGATTGGCATGAATTCGGATGTTCTTTCTCAAACACGTTCCCCGCCCTGCCTCCGAACTCTCTCCATTTGGCTCCGGCTAGCTCCGAGCCGTTGGATTAATCATCGGATGTACCCACGGTAGTACTTTCGTGCAATTAAGACCCATTCAAAATGGGTGAACCGTACGATTTTGCTTCTTTCCTTTGCCCCCTTTCTCCCCTCTTCATGCCTCTGTCCTATAGTCCCTACTCGCCCTTGCAATGTGCCGAGTCACTTCAAGGAGATACCTCGTATCACGACGTACAGTCTTAAACTAGGAAACGCAACGATTAGTGCGTTTGGGCCGATTATGGATTAGAAACACACCTTTTTTATGGGTTTTCTGTCAGAGGATGAAAGATCTGTACCCATCCTGCTGGATGAGCAAAAAATCCGCAAAGAAATCGGTTATTTTGAGCGAGTTTGAGGGGTAAAGATCGGACCGGCCCGTTTTGCCGTAATAACGGCGAAACGCAACACTTCGATGTGATTGATTTTGGTTCTGAGGGTAGGTATTTTTGTGCTTTAACTACATATCCATAATCAGGGACTCTGAAAACCCCCCAATGCAACAAAATTTGTATACCTTATGACCATAAACACGAAAAACGGGAAGGTCCGATTGCCGGGATCAATGGCTGTGGCAAGCGGCCACAAACATACTCAGTTTCAGGGCTTCACAAGATCTTTTGGGCCAAATCCTTTTGCAGGTAGTATAATACAATCCCTCACTACATTCCTACAAATTTTCGACTCCATCAGTCATCCCCAAGGTACGGTATTCCTAGTGTTGCGTTTCGCCGTTGCGTTGCGTTTCCTAGTTTGGGACTGTACATGTTTATGTTTTTCTATTTTTCTCATTCCCACTCCCGTTTGTGCAACCTACTTCCTATTGTATTTGGAGTGTAATTTCCGGATATGTCCGACACATCAAGGATTAGCTCAAGCCAGGTGCCTCATTGCGTCAGTTTCAACTTCGCCGATCAGCCATTTAACGTCCACTCAAAAGACAAGGTCTGCGGCGCTTCGCCTCTTTGTTTCTCTTCCCATCACCCCTCCCGCCGTACCTCACCCATGTTATAACACTGTGCTGTGAGTTCGACTTTGTTGGTCCAGATCTCGCTGCCTCCCTGACTGACTTCAGCCTCTAAATTGTCTATACTACATAGTAGGTATACTTGCATTGTAGAGAGCGACGCGTGTTCTCTTATCGTCGTATCGATTATCGGGGAGCTTGATTTTTATTTTCGACGTCGCCCATCAGCCGCTCGACAGCCGTTCAAACGGGAATCGACCCCTTCAGCTTTCTCACTTTTCACGCATATCATCCCTCCCCTTCCATTTTGACCGTTAAACCTGACAGACACGACATTATTAGCTGAGTCCCTCCACCTGTCTATTCCTGATGCTGCACTGATCTTTCCTCCAGACGGAAAGCAGAATCGCGGCGGTACGTTCGACTCGGATTTGATTCCCGCTTTCGTCCAGCTCACAGCCCAACTTGGAGACGGTAGATGATATTCATGTTCATACCCTTGGTGATCAGTTTTAGATCACAGTAAGCTTGACTCAATTCTTTCATGCAGTTGGCGTTGACCCTCCATCGTGGGATGCAGCAAAAGCGGTATGTTCAATCATGTCCAATACTAGTAGTATGCCCTTGACACTCACATGCAAGGGAAGGAAGTCAGTTCCCCCTTTGCGCTGCACCTTACTTCCATTCCATTTAGTCTGCAACCAAAATCAAAGAGGCACATTGGTATTATATTTACTCGTGTATGTTCGTCAGTCAGGTTCGTTGCTGATCTTCCCTCCAGATTGAAGGCAGACTTGGAGCGATATATACGTTTGACTCGCACTACATTCGCTTAGCTATGTGCACTCCCCTTCTGCTAGTTTCCGTTAATCTTTTCAAGCCGTCACCAACCTGGGGTCGAGGTACGCGCAAGTTACGCGCATTCCATGTGGTAATTCATGCTCCCACTCAAACTTTGGTACGGGCTCAATGTCAGCCCAAATTATATTCGAGTTCTGAGCCCGCCTTCCATCCGCATATCCATGGTGAGCTTCCGCGTGCTAACTCGGCTACCCGTTGTCTTTCTTGGATTCTCGGAACTCTACCTTATTCCCGTTCCCGTTCTATTTGGCGTCGCACCAACGGTTTTGGGTGAGCTGTTCATCGTCTGATTCTCTTACCACTTACTCTGGATTCAGACATTGCTAACATTACCCAAGGTCCGCAGGTAACACATACATAATGCGGCAGCGATCCACGATACAACAGGTTGGTCTTTATCCCCCCCTTTCCCCGTTATTTTTCGGCTTAAATCCGCCGTTAGCATACCGTGCTGGATTGACCTCGTTCCAATTGCTCACTTAAACCTAGGGCAGTAATTATTCAGTCCCTTTTTGTTGTAGGTCATCAAGCACATATTTTTCTTGCTAGCTGGCATGTGTATGTATATAGAAGTTCAATTCAATGACCAGTAACAGAAAGCTGTGACAATCAAGACTTCAACTCAAATGTTTTTGTTTCGGAAATTGATCAGCAATCCAACCGCCCGCGCCGGAGCGAAGCGAAGGCATGTCTTGTTCCGATTCATCTGTACAATGTGCGAGAAAGTGCCGGGTCGAAAGATTTGCGTAAGGCCTTCGCTTTCCCTGTGAGTAAATTTCGCCACGCTTCAACTGTCCGAGCGGGAAGTGTTGAAGTAAGCCCCGGACGATTGCAACTGGGGAACCTCGTTGCAATCCGGTAGAGTACATGGCTGTAATTACTCTACCTTTATACTCTTCTACTGTATCTAGGCTGTGTATAACCAGTACATACCCAGAATAAAGCTGTTAAGTATTGAATCAATGTAACTGCTGTTAGCTGTGAGCTCGCAACAGCTTGTACAGCTTTCCCAAATTCCAACAGGAAGTCCTTGAACAAGCGACGACTGCGCAAGTTTCGCCGAGCGTGGGGGGATGACAAGTAGGATTTGACCAGTGCGAACAATTAGGCGATGTCGCTGTATGTCGGAGGGGACAGAACGACAGCGAGGCAGTCGGTGCCAGTGGATTTCAAAGCAGTAATAGAGGCTTGCTAGTTTCGTTCAAGCTCCAGCGAAACGCCTCAACGAGCAAGACGAGTCAATGTGTCTTTACCTTTTGTAACATCCCCATTCCTGTGAGACAGGTGGGTTTTCCTCAGCTGACCATCTGTTAATCAATCCCCAGACTACCGCAGTTTCTCGCAGCACATTTCTCACTGTGCCGCGGTCATCCCTACGCAAAATTCTCACCGCGGCCGTATCACCGAAACCTCTATAAAATAGCAGCATCCCGGTTCCCAGTCCACGACTTTGTCCCACTGATTTGTCGGACCTCCCAACGCCGGCCTGGTTGTCAATGGAATCAGTATGTTTATTCTGTCGCGGATTGTTGTTTGTGTAAGACTTCTGGTCCGCGCTGGCATACCCTCTCTTTCCAGTGTTGGCCGTAAGCCTTAAGGCCTTAATTGGGTTAAGGGTTATTAAGGCCTTATCATAAGCCTTAACGGTCGAGCCGCTGGGACATTAAGGGCTTAAGGGTCCGGGCCGACCAAGGCCGGTGACCCTGGCCATAGCAAAAATTTATACTCAACAACCATTCATCTTCAGCCAACCCAGAAATCTGAGAGAGAATAATTCTCAAGTTTTTGTATTCTGCCTGGATGGTACTTCCGATTTCCCCCTATTTTCCCAGATATACATCAATCACCAAGTTGAACTGTTGAACTTGAGTGTTGGGCAAGGAGTTACCTCGGTGAGAGTCATTATGGCAAATTGATTGACTAGTAAATACCAACTATATATTGGGGCAGCCATACCTGCTTTTGGATGGGGAACAACTGGTACTTTTAGCAAGAGACTCGAGCGTAGGAACATATTTCCCAAAAAGGAAATTAAGGCTATAAGGCTTGCCCTTAAAATCAAGGCTTAAGGCTTAATAACCCTTAAAGGCTCCCGAGGCCGGCCCATAACCCTTAATTGCCAACACTGTCTCTTTCTGGGCGTCGACATATAATCCGATTTTGTCTTTAGCTTTTTCTGCTGCTTCGATGTCCAGCAGGCTTTCTGGCGCGAGAACGGTCTCAGGCTCTATCTATCTCAAGTTGCTGAGCTTAAAAAGAATTTGGACGCGTTATTTTCCCTAAGAGTGGGAACCGGCACCGCCCTTGATCGGAGCGGCAGCTTTGGTCATGTTTGGTTGGCTGGGGAGGTCAGTTCCGGTTTTGTAAACCCTAAGGCTTTTTACTTGTTCACTTTGGGCTCTTTTGTGAAAGGTAAAGTCATAGTGAAATAAGCATTAGAATAGAGCCACGTAGCCCTAACTTGATTTTTTGTCAAACACAAGGAAGAGGACAGAATTCAGCGAAAGATTGAAGGGCCCTTTGGCAGTAGAGACATTTATAAAGGAAAACTCTACGTTGCTTTGTAGCAGGGTCATTTTTAAACACATTTTACCACAAAAGTGAAAATAGTCATGAAGAGTTGAGTGAGGTATAACCTTTTTGACGGAATTGTATGAAATCACATCTACTGATGTTATCCCCCTCCAATATATTGATTCTTTAATCTGGGAAGGTATAAAAATGCTACTGAAACATTTTTTCTCAGTAAAAGGTATAGAAATAAGTCGAAGCGGGCTTGAAACCAGCCTGAAGGAGGGAAAGCACTGGAACTGTGACAAATGTCACACATCCGTGACACTTCGAATTTTCGACTGAGTTCAGGTCAGTATAGGGTCATTTCACCATGTATTCTGATAGTAGTCCTAGGATAGATCCAAATGACCCTGAAAAACAGATCTATCAACTCAAAATCATTTTTCCGCCACACAAATGTTTCAATTTATCGAAAATACCATTTGTAGGGGAAGTTTCGAACGTAGGACTGGTGGAAATTTTGAGGAGTGGAGAGAAAATACAAAAAGAAGAAGATTTCAACAGTTCTAGATGTCTTAACTGTAATTTTACGCCCTGAAACATGGTAGAACCCTGGTTTAGCGAGTTGGGTTCTGGAGTTGAAGGGATGGCCTCGCATTTTGACCTATTTCACTTGGGAGCCATATACCTATGATATTTTTGAACATTCCACCCAGCCAAGTTAAGTCAGTAAGACGAGTGAGAGGCCCGCTACAACAAGGAACATGTAAAACCAAAATGAGACTGAGAACAAACAGGGCCAAATATGCCGGATCGATCAACGGCGGTGCCCTCCCCACTAAGAGTCGCTGCGTTCAAGCCGGTCCTAGAATAGCCTAGAATGCCAAATTTTGAGGCACGTTGATCTTACGTAACCACGTTTAGGCCTGTCTAGACGTGGCTATGCTCGGCTAGCCCACCTCAGCGTGCCTAGAAATTTCCCGTTCTAGAAGCGGCTTGAACGCAGTGAGTGGCTTTTTCTTCCTGTCGATGCAAGACTTCTTGGCCCAACTCTTCTAAAGTTTTCCTCGCCAAATCGGACCACTAACTCTAGTGTCTATCTATGATCATCAACGTGTCCTCGACGTACCGCGCTCGCAATAATAGCTGTTAGTTCTCAACCTGAAGTTTGTCGGTGATACTTATAAGATACTACCGCCATTAGTACCGTGATCGTGAAGATCTGGGACCGGTCTGCGATTCTGCGCGGGCGATGGGCATGGAGTCCAATAGGAATTTTTTTATAAATCTGCAGCTGGATGGCGGAAGATTGGCCTAGAAGAAATCATAATCTGCCCCGCCGTACGGCCCGGACTCGATTCAATTCGAACGAGCAATCCCCGCGTAATCGGGTTCATACCACCATTGCAAGGAGTTTGCTTATGGTTCATTCCGAATGCTGGAGCCCTCACGGTCCGGCAGCTTTCTGAGCTCAAGTTGCTACCTCGGAGTTATCCTCGACTCGACCGCCTACAGAAATTCCTTCTCCCTGTCGACGCACATCGTTGTACGTGGGTATGCCTTCAAAAGTCAAAAGAAAGACTGATTCATCCTCGCAGCAGAAAGATTGTCATCGGATGCGTATGGCCTGGTCTCCGCAGGGAACGGGATATGGCTTGCGAGAAGAAAAGGCAACAGAGAAAAATGCAACGATAACGATAAAAGTCGAACGAGCAATCTCCGCAAGACTGTAACTCATCGTCGCCATGTCTGCTGTTATGGCGTGCATCGTGCCCCGCTGAGCCTTGTTCGTGCCCCCACTAGGTCTTTTTTCATTGTGCAACGAGCAAATTTGCCGCAAGGAAATTGACAAGTCGGACAAGAAAAATAATCTTTGAACAAGGCGCTTCGCTTCTATTGAAATTCTCCGACTGAGATATTGTGGCTTACTGCCAGCGTACACTTTGCGTGCACTTCTGATGTCTATCTAAAATCATGAAAGTGTCCTCGACGTCACAATGATTGATTTGGAAGACCGAGAACGCAGAAGTAAATATACAGTTATTGTACTGTACATCAGTTGATTATTTCAAGCTTACGAGAATGTGAGAGAGGTAAAGAGAGGCGCAAACGAAATGGAATAAAGAGATAATCCTACACGCGAAAGAATCCCAATTCTTTTGCTTTCTGCACCTCTTCCAAAAATTTAACGACCTGTAAAGAAGTTGCTCCTGTGGAGTCGTGGAGCGTGCTCTTCCAAGCCTCGGGCTGATTTGCTATCAGATTAAGCGTCTCGAAATTCGCAGCAGGGTCGACCGAATCCTTGGCAAGAGGCTCGAATCGAGCTCGGAGCTCGTCTTGCAGACTACCCCAAAAGTTTTCGACGGCCGTCTCTTGACGTTCCTGCCGGGCAATCAGAATAGCTCGAAAGTGAAACGCGGTGATGACTCACCACCAGGAAGGGTGATCGGAAGACCGTCGTCGTCGGTTGCCACGTCGAATCCGGGTCTGGCTGGGATTGTTTTCTGTATTCGTCCGAGAGGGTAGTCGCCATTGAAGTAATCATATCAGGAAGAATGAGCTTGACGTGGCCCCATGCGACGGGCGGCCATACTTTAAAAGCTGCCGCAATATCAAACTGGACCCGAAATAGCAGGGAAGCATAAGTACCTTGAGAATAGCAAGGCAAGTCCCTTATCCGCATGCATGTGGTCATTACACACAGCCGCTCGTTGAAAGTGGTCTCGAGCCGCGACGGCCGTTCGAAGAGATGTGAACCAGCCGTCGGTGGTTTGCCGCTTGCCGTCTCTTTGCATTACCGGAGGCTGGGCCTTCCGAGTCGATGATGGCTGCTTGTTCGGCGGTTGAAGGACGGGCATATGCGACCCACGAGGCCCGAACTTGAACTGATAAGGCCAAGAATGAGATGATCATAAAACACTCACATCTCCCTCTTCCGTGCGCTGCACCGACCTATAGTGGTACAGCTGCGTAGAGTTGATGAATCCCTCGAGTAAAACTGCGAATGTGAACACATGTACTGTATTGACATCATATATTAGGGCGCCGCGAAAAGCCAGACGATGAAAAATGAAAAAAAAAAAAAAACGAAAGGCAAAAAACAAGGTTGGGACAACAAAATAAAAAAAATAAAACTTACCAGGATACGTGTCACGCGCATAATCCATTATCTGGTCGTTTGAGGGGTTTAATGGGGGTAGTTTGATCCGAGGGAATGCCCGCTTCGTGAACCGTTTTCCGTCGTAACGGATAAAATAACAATTGGATAGATCGTAGAGGCAGGCGTAGATGGGGACAAGCTGTCGCTCGTTCCGGACGTCTCTGTGCGTGAAGCGGTTCATGTTCCAGCCCCCTGCGTCGGTGTTAATACGAGCATTTTAATAGTATCGACGAAATTTAGCAGCTAAAATCATACCGTGGAGCTCCACCATTGTTTGGCCAAGGGCCGACTCAAACTCCTTTTGGGTCCGGATCTTCCCGCGGGATTTGAGCTCGCGAAGGTGGACGAGGTTATCCGCACGACAAAATATCTCCCCTTCTACCTTGCCTCCCGCGCTCACCTCAGTGCCCGGGATCTCCCGCTCGGGTTTGTCTGTTAGGATACCCGCGAACTGTGCGACCACATTCTGGAAGTTCTGTTGGTTTTTAAAAAAATCATTGATAGTCATGGAGAATAGCGGATTAAGGGTGAGGGGGGACTTACCGTACTGAGGAATAATCCTGCCGCAGGCTCGTTCTCCAGCTCGGAAATAGGGCCCGGGTTTGCAAACGATCGACAAACAGTCACGCAATATTCCCAGTGAAGGTGATCTGGGAGAAGAATGTCCGGTAGTTCTATGTCTGGCCATTTTTCGAACGTCGTGTCCGCCAAGCGAAAATGCTGGGCAACGGTGGTGTAATTGGTCTTGGAGAAAGAGAGACGGAGGTTTTGGTAAGTTTTGATAGCTTTAAGGAGTTCGGAGCCCTGCTCCGCCCCCAGAGAGAGTTGAGAGTCCCGAGGAGTGCCTCCTCCGCTGCGTGCGTGTCTGCTGTCGAAGTTTGTTCATTGGAGGAAGGGGAGGTACAGGGGTAACTACATACCGTCCATGTCCACGTCCGACTCGGACTCGTATTCCTCAACCTCCGGCCCGGACTGCTTTTTGGCGGATCGAGTTCTCATTGGTCTGCGGCAGAACGACGATAAGAGATATGTAAGATGGACGCAGGAGAAGGGTAAAATAATTAAGGAGATGTTCGGTGATTGCCGAATGAGAAGACGCACGTGACAGCTTCACCAGCGAGAGTAAGTACTTCAGGGACCTCCATATCATGCAACATTCAAACACAGCACTTGCAGCACTTTCGCTTTCCAGATAAAACTGCAAACACGAACTCAACTCACATACTACGCCCAAGCTCGCTTCAAGCTCGCGTAACGGTAGGAATAGCCCGACCCAAGTCCGACCGCTTGCCGACCGCCCGGCAAGCCTGAGCTGCATAGGAATTAATTCGAGCGCCTTCTGTACAGCGCAGCGCCCAAGACCCTCCTCAGGTTTTGTTGGTGCATGAAAAGAGCGGAGGAGACGTAAAAAAGTCTCAACGACGACTGGGACGGCCCAGGCTCGAATCGAACGAGCGCCACTGCATGCATATATACGCGGCCTGAGTGTGACAGGTGGATTCAGGTGCGCACCGCGCCCCTCCGGGCCATATTAGTACTTGCGGTGAAACGCATTTTTGATATTCAGCGCCAAGTTAGCGGGGAGCGTCAAAAGAAATTCTCAACGACGACTGGCCGCCGGACAGCCCAGGCTCGATTTGAACGAGCATTCCCGCATGACTTTTATTAATGGAAATCTATAATGGTGAGCAGATGAGCATCATACACCGCTGGACCTTATTCCCTATGCGTTCAAACAAAATTTCTACAAGACAAATTTGGCAGGTCGAACGAGAACAGTAATGATTCAGTTTGCAAAGGAGGCCGATTTCAACGCTCACCATCCTAAAGCGTATCACAAAAATCAAATCCCATCTCCCTCTACTATTAGCGGCCACGGCAGATGGCGCACTAGCCTTTCTTAGACTTCCAGACTGTCTTATGAGACTCAATAGATCGGCATTTGCTGCAGCAAAAAAAAAAAAGATCACTGTGGAAAGTCACGGCCCAGGCTCGATCCGAACGAGCGCACCCTCGTGCCTGCGTATATTTAAGTGCACGACGAAAGCTGCCCAACGGCAAAAAGCTCAAAGGATCAGCCATACGATCTCACTTACTATGTAACTCGCCCTTCTTGGGAGCTATACCACAAAGTTTGCAGTTAGATAAGTTACTTCTCCCACGGTTCAAGTTCGTTCAAGCTCAGTTCAAATTCAGTTGAACTAATAGACAATAGCAAGAATCCTTTGATTTATCTCTGTTCTAGTAGACCGCTTATTGGATTTCAGAAGAGAAGAGATAGCGCGAGTCGGCTTTGCAGCATCGCTTCGCAGTGGGACACGGCGTGTCAAACCGCCATCCTGGATTCCAGAAAACCCGATTCGCAACCTTGACTCATTACCAAACCCGCAAGATCCGCCGTGCGCGACATGGTCGCGACGCGTGTACCCAGCGGATACATACCTGGTTAACTCCGTATAACCAGGAATACGGCGTGAGTCATGGACTGTGATCGCGGAGATAGCCGGAACCACGTTCTTCCTTCCACACTGGCAGTCATCCGAGAGGCGGATTCGTCGTATTCCTAACGTACCGTCTGTACAACCTCGGACGAAGATATAACTCGAGCAAATATCCAGTGAACCTGAACTCTGTGGCTCCATCGCACTATGATCAAAGCCTCCTGATTCAAGCCAAAAACAGACGAAAGCAGAAAATTCGTTATTTCATTCTGCTAGCTGCGCGGCGTACGACCAATGGGCCGAATCAGATGCAGCACGTTCTACTGGACGTAATAATCATCAAATATTGCCCTCGGGAAGACGAAAAAATCGACTTGGCCAAATCCAATCGGTTGCCGCTGATAATATGAAATTGAAACCGGTTTTCCCTGGCAGTCAGCGCAGGTACATCCAGGGACGATGTACGAATTATTCGGTCCTACTCGAGGCACAATACCCCTAGTATCAATTCATTCTACGACATAGGGGCTCGATAATAGACATCGACAATGAGAAATCAAGTTGCTTCCGTCCCAGCCTTGATTTTTCCTCAACCGTGCAAGTCGGCCTTGTACCTGACGCTAAAGAGCAACACAAAGAAATAAATATTTTATATCGTCTGACCCCGATGCAATGTACGGGCCCGAAAGCAGCGGAGGAGCCCCACTGGTCTCAGTTTTAATTCCCTTTACTTCCGAAACTCCAGCGATCGATCGTTAGGGAGCAAATAAGAGCCCGACTCTTTCTCCACCCCCTCTCACGACCTCTTTCCGGGATAGACACTGCTGAACGCTGGCCTCACTCACTCTCTTAACCTGCGACCTGCTTGTTACAACTAGTATACTTGCTTATTGCTTCTTACCCTCGCTCGCTCTCGCCACCGCTCTATTCCGCCTAATTTCGTCTCACATGAAGGACCTCGCTACCAGCACCATTCCTCGTTCAGCCAATCTCTCCCGTTTCCGTCCCATCTCCCTCCCAGTCTACCTCGATTCAAAAGCGTCACCAAAGCGACAGCCTCGACCTCCCGTCGAGTCGCCCCTAGCCTCCCCCGTGGTGCGTCACACAGGCACGAAGACCAATTCTCCCAGCGGCGGCTTCCAAATTAGCGCCATCCCGCGCATTCTCCGCCCCGCCGCCCGCCCGCCCCTCCTCTCCAAGCGGCCCACCACCCCTTCCGTTTCCGTGCCCTCCTCGCCCGCTGCCATCCACCCGCAGGCGAACGAATCCCGCTGCTGTCAAATGCTCATCCACGGCCTGTTCGTCGCCTTCGAGGACGACTTCACGTCCTCCGGCGTCCCCCGCTCCGAGGAGCTGCGCGCCGATGGCGGGCGCCCTTTCACGCACTTCATCTCTCTCTCCACGCGGCACAGCGCGCCCATCGCACACACCTCCGACCGGCGCACGGGCGCACGCCGGCTCAAGCTGCGGCTCCCGCGTCTATACAGTCCCGAGTCACCCACGACCGCGGAACTCGAGGACAAGGTCGCTCGCGCGCGCGACGCCGCCGCCGCACAGGGGCTCATCCTCTCGCAGGACGACTACTACGACATCGTCTTCGACGAGGGCGAGGGCACCCGCTATACGTCTCTCGAGGCGCTGCAGCTCCTCGCCGCTCGCGACTTTCTCTATGCGAGCGGTTTGAGCAAGGACAGTGAGCATGTGCGGGTGCTGGTGACGACGCCCAGGGACCACAGGACGGATGCGATCGCGGTGGTGATGGGGTACCTGGCGCTTGCGCTGGGGTATCCCGTCGCGAGGGTGCTGAGGACGCAGGATAACCATCCGCGGGTGCTGGCGATTTGGAAGGACACGATTTCGGAGGAGTGTGCGCAGTTTTTGGAGGATGTGTGTCATTTATAGGGCAAGGCCCCTGTTCAAGTTCTCTTGTCAGTCGTTCATGGGTTTAATGGTTTAATGTTTTGAGATATTTTGTCTATATTGCTGGCCATAAAGCCCATTCTTACCGGTAGGAATTTATGTATCCATAGCTTGGAGGAAAGCGTTTTTAAAACCTTCAATAGGAACTCTGAGTAAATGAGTCAATATCGCGCCCGAACAATAGCAACACCGTCAAGCTGGTCCTCGCCCAACAAAAACCTTCGCGCTCGTAATGTGCATGTTCTCACTTCACATACGGATCCGGATTCCCCTTACTACAAGCATCCTTAAGCCGCGAACACGCACCATAGCACGGCACGATTTGGGCGGATCTGTCCACTGTTCCAATATTTTTGTCCTGCAGCCGCCGCGAGCGGCTGAGCAGACCTGAGCCGACCGGCTAAAGTGATTTCGAAAGTCAGTGATTATAACATTGAGAACGAATTCCACTGCGAGTGCTGATCAGGAACCAACCGGCCGTTGAAATTATCGACCAGGTAGACAAGATTCATAGTTTGGTTGAGACAGAGACAGACAACATGATCCAGCTAAGTGCTGAGTAACTCAATAATCTGCCAAAAAAAGTGAATACGGACGCGGCGTCATTCGACCTGAGGTGGTGTTATACTCACCGGTGTTACTAACGGTAATGAAATGACGTTATTTCACTGGGCTGCCTCTTCGATCCCTTCCAAAGGTGAGTACACCCTCGGAGGCGCTATTTGATACTTAAGAGTGACCAGACAACCAACGTTTTCGAGGTCGGGGTGAATGTCACGTTCCATGGGACGCTTCAGCGCACAACTGAAGCGAGCGAGCTGGACGACATTCGAGACTTCGGAGCTTGTTCTAGACCCAATTCGAGGGCCCGTCCTTGATCGAATAAATTCGAGAAGAGTATTGTCCGAAACTTCCTTGAAATTCGTCAGCTCAACGCGTCGAAGTTTGGGGCAAAGCACGGAATCGGAGTCGACACTCTCCGACACTGGTGTGAGATGCACTAAAAATTCCGGGTCTCTGTGCTGCTCAGGGCCGGGTTGGCTCCAAGGCTCTCCAAAGATGTGCAGGTCCTTTAGGGACGGCATTTCCGCAAGAGCGGCCAAAAGCGTGGAACTGGCGAATCTGAGCACATGGACCTTGAGGTGCTCGAGATGGACCGGCATGGAAGGAAAGAGACACCGAAGAGGAATGTTGGCGGGAGGCATCCCGTAACAGCAACAGTGGAAGTATCGCAGAGCGGGGACGACTATATTGTCGAAGAAATGGGGGCCATCGGTACTCAACACACGGGTATAGCTGATAGATAAGTGGAGGAGCCGTGGCAGAGATATAAGTTGCACGGGAGTGCGATAGGCGTCACTGGCAGTCAGCCGTCCGCGAAATACAAGATCGCATGTTTCCAAGAGCGGGCACTGATGCAATATTCGGAGGGCATCTGCGGTCGAGATAGGTGAGACTGTGAAGTGCGTCAAGGAGCCCCAGGATACAGGACCGTCGAGGATCGAGGGCGTGCCCGTGCATTCGATCCGTCGAAGGCTCCTGGTCGCCAAGAACATCAACGATCCCTCGATGTCCTCGTTATGCTTGACGACGATGCTCTGTAGCAAAGGAACATCATCTGAGGACAAAGATGCGAAGTGAGGGCAACTCTTCGAGAGGAGTTGTATGCTCCGCCATCGATTGGAAACGCCGATCAAGAGGGACACCAGGGATGAGATGTTGGAAGTGGTACCCGAGGTGCGTGAATAAGCAAGAGATATATGTCGAGAGGAACGGCCCTAGATCTGTCGAACCATGTGTTCACCTTCTCCGTAAGCTGCGGGAGTTTCGACGGAGCGGGAACGACGATATGAATAGACGCCCATATACGTGGCGTCGTCAGAGCAAGTGCTCGCCAGGATTTACAGATCCGGCATAAAAGGAGGGGCATCTCATCAGAGCTGAGCGTGCAATTCCTGCTAGCCGGGAGGGTCTCCATAAAAATGGCCCGAACTATATCCTCTGGGAGCCTGCGGACGGGTGATACCAAGGCCAAGTGCGCATCAATATATTGCTCCAGCTCATCGCGCTTGCGGGTGGCCTCGTCAATAAGAGACTGAAGACGCGTGATTTCTTGTGTAACATCCGCAAGCTCTTTGCGTGGGGCCTGTAGAAGAGCGCGAATGTTATCGCATTCGGCATCGGTGGGAACGACGTTTGTCCCCAGGATGTCTTCGTACGGTGAATACATTTACACTGTTCCAAATAATTATCCATCCTACGTGGAAGTGAGCTACACTTACCGAACAGGGATGCGAAGGCAGTCCTTGGTGGTTGCAGGAGGGAAGGAGGGTAGATACGGCACTGCCGCATATCCGATGATCTGATCGCATTCTCTGATTCGTCCCACCACTACAATCAAGAATACACCCCCTTGCTCGGTGTTGGGCCATACCCACTTCTTCCAATGATCTCTGTTAGAAAAATACGCCAGGCTGCCGGCTACAACGAACTCAGGATTTCAACCTCCCACACAAAAATAAGCAGGTGCCATCTCTTGCCGGTGCCTGATCATCTTGGTCCGCGAATATGACTGCAACGACCGTCGTGATTTCATCTATCTCGTTGACTCGGGGAGGAGACTGTTATTAGATACCCTGGCGGCTATCTGTCAGTCTATGAGAGCCGTTGCTCCACTCATCTTGTCTCTCCATTCCCCCCTCATCCATGGACCCACTGACTCGCCCACACACCCCCGAAAGCGCACACAGCTGGTGGTCCGACAGAAATCCGCTGGGACCAACTATCTCCATCCATGCGGCGGCAAAACCTCTGATGAGGATTATGTACCACGAGCAAGTACGGACCTTCATCAAGAAGAATCGCAGTGCCGAACTTTCGCGAGCTACGATGGATGTCTGTTTCAGCTATCTGGCGTACTGGGCAACACTATATCATTGAAAAAACTGAACTGATATATTTCTCAGATTTAAATACATTTCGTCTGCGACTAAGCTTATGATACTGAAGGAGCTCGCTACGAGAGCCAAGGGAGAAAAGGACGCACGTATTATGGTACAGGCGATCGTGCTCCAGTGGCAACTTATCGTGAAATTCCTGGATTCTTCCGACCCTCAAGTCCGCCTATACACGTGCAGCATATTGGGCACCCTTGCATCCTACTATGACTCCACAACATGGGCTTTAGGAATTTGCCCTCGAATTGTATCCCTTTTGAGGTGCGTCTCAGATATTTTTTTAGGTGGACTGTCTTGCTAATGACTGTGGTCGGAAAGTGACGAAGATATGGAAGTCCGGGACTCTGCGCTACACGCCATTGTCCAGCTCAGTGAGACCCCGGACGGCGCGCAGGCTGTTAGAGACACCAAGATTTGGGAATATTTCCCGGTAAATCTCGACTCCTCGAACTCCCAAATCCGCGGATACATATGTACCATTCTGGTAAACCTGTCAAACTACCAGGTCGAAAATTTACCAAAATTGGATTCAAGGTACTTCAGATCTCTCTCATGAGGTCTGATCGATGATCGTCAACAGTGACCAGGATATCGATGCACGTAGGCGTGCAATATATGCGCTGTCGAAGATCAGTTACTGGTCTGAGGGCGCATGGGCTGCCCATAAGGCAACAGAATATGTTGCGGAACTGCTCGAATCATCCGACACTGAAATCAGGACATGGACGTGTCAGACGCTGGGAAACATGACGCTCCACGGTGTTACGTCGGCTACACAGCTAGGCTTCGAGCTCTGCACAAAAATTGTGTCCCTGTTGCGGTGCCTTCAATGCCATTTTCTCTCAAAGCGCTTACTAATCGCCGAACCTAGTGACGACGACAAACGCGTTCGCGATAGTGCGATCATGGCACTATCGAAGATCAACCGCTCATCGGGCGGCGCAGACACGGTCGCACACATAACAATTTTGAAAGAGTTGACCGAGCATTTGAACTCATCGGACCCCGGACTTCGCCAATTCACATGTAGTGTGCTGGGAAATCTCGCAGTCAGCCAGTACGCGTGTTTCGCCAAGTTGAATTACGAGCCATGCGTGCGTATCGCGCGCCTGTTGAAGTACTTCGAATTGGTCCCCTGGCAAGAGTTTTAAACTTATGGCTTTTTCGATCAGGGACAGAGATGTTGAAGCTCGGGGGTCTGCTGTGCATGCGCTCTTAATGATGAGTTATTGGCGCGAGGTTGCACAGATAGTGGGCGCTCAGGTAGTAAAATATCTCCCGGAGCTCTTGAGCTCCTCTAACGCCGTGACTCTGGGTTCGATGTGCGAGATCATCGGGAACCTAGTGCTTCATACATCTACGTCAGTTTTGGATGCGGAACTTTGCGTGCGAGTTGTGTCCCTCATGAGGTACGTTCTCGTCGCATTTTTTAGTTTACTTCTTTCGCTCATGACTCATAGTCATGAAAATTGGGGCGTGCGGCGACGAGCTGTGCATGCTGTCGCAACGATTAGCCGTTCGCGTCAAGGCGCAGAAATGGTCCGGGGAACGACGATTTGGGGTTATCTTTCGCGCAAGGTTCAACTCTTGACTTCTTTCGACAGCCGAATCTGTCAATTCACATGCTGTGTATTGGGAAAACCTGGCCGTTCGCGAATCTGCGTCTTTGATCTTGTTGGGATCAAAGTCCTACATGCGCATAGTGTTTTTGTTGCGGTACATCCACATTGTTGTATCTATGGCGTAGATTGACTTATGACTTCTGAACAGAGACAACGATATTCAAGTGCAGCGGTGTGCAGTATACGCGTTGTCGAAGATGAGCCACTGGCCCGACGCTGCCCAGGCTATGGCAGAGACAAAGGCTGTTCAACATATCCCGAGCCTTTTGTCCTCGTCCGATGCTGACACCCGGCGGTGGACGTGCGAGATGGTAGGAAACCTTGCATCCAATGGGTCCCTCAATACAAGCGAAGAGCTATCTACCACAGTCGTATCGTTGTTAAGGTACAGTTGCCGACTTCCTGTTAACTTCGTATTGCTCATAATCTTTGAAAGCGACGACGACAAGGATGTTAGAAAGTCCGCGCTGTATGCCCTGGCCAGGATTGCGGATTCAGCCAACGGGGCGCAGGCGATAAGGGAGACAAGTATCAGGGAATATTTCCCTGGACTTCTCAAAACTCCTAATCCAGGGGTCCGGCGGTTGGCATGCAACTTGCTGGCAAAACTGGTGACCAGGGATATCACTTCCCCTGGCATTATTCCGAACTTCGTAGAATGGAAGCTACACGAATGCCTGCAAATCGTCCCGCTCTTAAGGTGCTTCCAACCCGTTATTTATCCTGGAAGTGGTTACTTATCGCATCTCAACAGCGATAAAGACATCAGGGTTCAGAGACAGGCCATCAACATCCTCTCGACCCTAAGCTCCCAGCCACACGGTGCTCAGGTAGTCATTGACGCCGGAGCATTGGAATATGTTCCTGGCCTCCTTTCATCGTCTGACGCCGAAACTCGGAGATTGACTTGCGAAATGCTGGCCTACGTCGTCGATCACAAGTTCAAACTGGATGGGAAACTCTGTGCACGAGTCGTGGTACAACTTGGGTGCTTTTTGCAATTTATTTCGAAAAGACCGCTGTACTTATTTCTATTTTCAAGGGACGAGGATGAGGAAGTTCGCCTGGGTGCGATATTGGTTTTATCGAAAATCACTCGCTGCCGCGACGGGGCGCGGACGGTCGGTGACACCAAGATCATAGAATACGTGCCCAACCTCCTTGACTCCAACAACAGTCGCTCCCTAATTTGCGAGACCCTTGGCAACTTGGCACTATACCAGGCGCTGCCTTACCTTACTAAATCGCACCAAATACAGATTCCGACCCGTTTGAGGTGTCTCCCCTATTTTTTTGTCTCGAAAGAAGCTCTACTAATGGTGTCTCCAAGTGCCAAGGGAAGACAACAATACTCGCGAGAGTATTGACCTCCGTGAATGGATTTTGCGAGAGGTTGGAAAACTCTAAAGTTCAACTCCGACCGTCGATCTCTCGACCCACGGGTCCATGGGATGCATACACGATAGATTCCTCTGATACCGAAACTATGATACAGACGGAAAGTTGTAGAATCAGAAGACAAGTTACAATAGTAGATCTCATCGTCACAAAAAGAACAGTCTGGAGCCCATGCCTGGGTTAGGAATCAGCTTGTATGCCAACACCCCATCGGGCCCTTCGCTACCAGATTCGTCTGCAGGCTTCAGTCCAAACCTATTGAAGCCCACGTACACAACAGCCAGAGACATACACTTGGTGCGGAAGTTCTGAACTGCCGTCGTTAAGGCCTCATGGACGGCAGACCTGTGCTGCATCGCTGGATTTCCGCAACGTGCATTGCGATTGCTCTGGGCATTCGCGGAGCGTATAGTCAAACTGCGAAGGGCAGGCAACGTGGCAGCAGTTCGCAAGAGATGTTCCTGTTGCAACAGTCAGCTAGATCACTCGAATAGAATTTTAATGCACGGACCACGGCATTTGCTGGGGCCGCAATGTCAGCCTCATTAATACTCATTTCGAGGGACGTTAGCCTTTGCAGCTTTGATAACTCGTCCGCGAAGTCTGAGCTGAAACTCCACGGGCACTCGTAGCCTGCAGAGCAGGAAAGCTCCATGAGTGTTGCAGCGTGGCGAGGGAGCAGATTGTGGTAAAATGCATTCGGGTCACCCTCATCTGGGTACTCGAGGTGTAATTTCACGATTCCCGAGTACGAACACAGATATGCCGCTAGTTCCGCTGAGTACTTGGCGCTGATGTCCTTCAGATGCCAGTCCGGGAACTCCTGAAACACCTTCCAAAACTTCTGGCAACGCAGAGTAACCAGATGGGTGAAGAGAGATAAGACCACGGTTTTGCTTCACCAGATGAGGGACATTCTCGACCAGCGGAATATTTTTCCAGTACGGAGTGGTAATATTCAATTTGCGCAGGCTGGTCATCAGGGGCAAGGAGAGGTCTTCACTATCATCTGTGTGCAAGTGGAGGTCCTCCAGCGAGGGAGCGGGAGGCAAGAAAACCGAGGAAGGGGGCGCGTTGCCAGGCGGGGTCGCTGTTGCTCGCCCACCAGCTGTAAAGAATTAGGATACGTGAGGTCCTGTTGGGTGCTCGTAAGAAGATGCCTTTACCTCACACTACAAATATTCGTCATGGACCCAAGTGCCGATGCTAGTAGGCTCCCCATCGCATCATCCGAGAGATCTAGCCGCTTACGAACATCCTCCTTCTCTGATTTCTGACCATCCATTTGCGCAGGCTGAGAGCGGCTGTGCCAGACTGTGATATTAAGTGACCTCGCATAGCAAGACCACCCTGTCTTTCTTGACGCAAGGAGTGTCAACATGTCGACACTGGATTCGAGACGTAGTTCATTGGTTTTCAGGGTAAGGCTGGAGAAGAAGAGAGGGTTTATAGCGAGACCGACATCCTTAGCCACCGCGCGGAGACGTTGCTGGTCAATCTTGCCCAGCTGAGAGGGGCCACGGTTATCGTAAGTGTTAGTCTTCTTGGAGGTTTCGAATGACCCTTACCTCGTTTCCTATCTCCTGAAGGAGCTCGACGGACAGAGTGGAGAGCATGAGGTGCTGTGGATGCTAGCTGCAAGGTTGTCAAGCACACAGGTCGTGCGGTACCGCGAAAGCGCTGCATCATGGCAGTGTCGCCGTGGCATCGGCATTGGTGATCGACTGATGGCTAACAAAACCACACAGCCCCTCCTTGACCTTCCACCAAATATGACCGTTGGCACGCTTGCCCCATACTATCTCGGCGCAGTACTGGTGCTTGGGTTGTTCAACCTGTTTCTCATGCGCGTACGCCGATGTTGATTTTCATATCCAATAACATTCTTGATGCCCTTAACTTGGACAGTACTTGGACCTGGTGACATGCGGCACTGCATTATTTCTGGGAATCTATCGGGAAGAAGACAATAATGCTATAACCGATGCGCTTTTCCGTGCTTTGTAAGATCTAGAAGGCTGTATGATGAGACAGCGGGGCACTTGCAAGATACGTTCCAACTTTGTCTCAACAATCTCCGAAAGGATGGCTTACCTTCCCATTACGTCCATGAGATAAATGGGCGGCTATCTGTCCAACATTCGCTATGTGAGCAGAGCTGTAGTTCCAATTCGAGTGCGCCCCTTCTTTCTCCATGCACCCACTGACTCGTCCACCCACGCCGCAAAGTGAGCATAGTTGGTGGTCGGATAGGAATCCCGTGGGCCCAACAATCTCCATCCATGCGGTGGCCAAACCATTGATGAGGCTCATGTACCATGAGCAAGTACGAAGCTTCATCAAGAAGAATCGCGGTATGGCACTTTCGAAAGAGGTGGTGGAAACTTCTTGCAGCTACCTAGCGTACTGTGCTGCTAGTATGCCCCGCCGGATCTCAGCTGACAGATACCACAGATTCAAGTACATTTCACCTGCGACCAAGACGCTGCTGCTGAAGGAGCTGGATACCAGAGTCAAATCAGAAAAGGAGGCGTCTGTAGTGGCACAGTCTCTTGTGCTTCAGTCCGACCTTGTTTTCGAATTGATAGGTTCACCTGACGCTCGAATCCGTGAATACACGTGCAATATATTGGGCTCCCTGGGATTCTCCTACGGCTCGACATCATGGGCCTTGGAAATCTGCCCCCCGAATCGTATCACTTCTAAGGTGCATCCTCAATTTTCTTTTTCCCTGCGATCTTTCTCAAAACATTCAAGTGACGAAGATATTGAAGTCCGGGAGTCTGCACTGCACGCTGTCGCCAGGATTAGCGGAACCCAAGAAGGCGCACAGGCTGTCGACGACACCAAAATTTGGGAATATTTTCCCGAACATCTCGACTCCTCAAATTACGAAATCCGCCGATGCATGTGTAGTATATTGGGCAACCTATCGGATTTTCTTGTCGGAATGTTGGATTCAAGGCAAGTACCGTCGACGGCCATTTCATTCCTGGACGATTTCTAAAGTATCTACACAGTACCAAGAACAAGCGTACGGGTATCGAAGCTCGCCGTTATGCGATATGTGCGCTATCGAAGATCAGTTCTTGGTCCGAGGGTGCGAGGGCGGCCCAGAAATCACTGCAATACGCGCCAGAACTTCTTGACTCATTCGACACTGAAACTAGAAGATGGACATGCGAGACGCTGGGACACATGATGTTTCACCGCGTTGTGTCGGCGATACAGCTGGGCGGCGACGTCTGCACGAAAGTTGTATCCCTTGTAAGGTGCTTCTCATGATATATATTCCTCGAGAGCATCGCTGATTGCTGAAAAGTGACGACGACAAAAATGTTCGTGATGGTGCAGTACTGGCACTGTCGAGGATAAGTTGCTCTCCAGATGGCGTGAACGCGATCGCACACCCAACCATCCTGAAAACCCTTACCGAGTATTTGAATTCACCCAACCCTGGAATTCGCCAATTCACTTGCAATATACTGGGGGACCTCGCAGTCTGCCAGTCGGCGTGTTTCGCCAAGTTAGATTTTCGGCCCTGTGTGTGTATCACGCGTCTATTGAGGTCCATTAAATCGTCTTTTCCTGGAAAAAGTTGATAATTTTGATAGGGACGGCGATATTGACGCACGGCGTTCTGCAGTATATGCTCTCTCCAAGATGACTTATTGGCGTGAGGTTGCCCAGGCGGTGAACGCACGGGTCATGAAACGGGCCCCCGATCTTCTGGATTCTTCCGATACCGAAACACAGAAATTCACGTGTGAGATTCTTGGGAACTTGGCTGTCCGTACATCCACGTCACCTCTGAGTGTGGAACTCTGTGCGCGCGTTGTGTCACTCATGAGGTACTTCTTTGCATTCGGCTTGGCTTTTTTCACTCATGATTCGCAGTAATGACGACAAGGGCATCCGGGAGCGCGCAATGTATGCCATCGCAAAAATCAGCCACTCGCCGCAAGGCGCAGCCGTTGTCCGGGGTACGAGGATTTGGGAACATCTGGCTATAGAAATTCGATTCCTGGACTCACTTCAAAGCCGAATTTGGCGATTCACATGTAGTATATTGGGAAATTTGGCCAGCCAGGAGTCCGCATGTCTGGCCTTGTTAGGTCCTAAATCCTACACGCGGATCGTGTCCTTGTTGCGGTGATTTGATAGTATGAATTTTATCACCCATCGGCTTATAATATCTGAACAGAGACCACGATCTCCAAGTGAAGCGGTATGCGATATACGCGGTGTCCAAGATGAGTTACTGGTCCGACGCGGCACAGGCTACAGCAGACACAAAGGCACTTGAATGCATTCAGGACCTTCTGTCCTCCTCAGATGCTGAAACCCGGCGGTACACGTGTGAGATGATAGGAAACCTTACATTCCACGGTTCACTGCAGCCGAGTTCGGAGCTCTCTGCCACAGTCGTATCCCTTCTAAGGTGCTTCTCCAAGTTCGTATTCTACAAAATTTTGCTCATGCTCACCGACAGTGACAATGACAGCGATGTTCGGAAATCTGCGCTTTATACTCTTGGTAAAATTACGGATTCAACCCATGGTGCGGACGCGGTAAGGGACACAAATATACGGGAATATTTTACAGAATTACTCGACACTCCCCATCCCCGCGTCCGGCGGTTGACCTGTAAGGTATTGGGAAACCTGGTAGCGCGTGATATTATCTCGCCCGGCCTCAGTTTGCGCTTTCTGGAATGCGAGCCTTACGAATGCGAGGGAATCACCTGGCTTTTAGAGTGCCTCCAATTTTTTAATATTTCAATTATTCGAATATTGCTCATTCTGTCTCAACAGTGACCCAGATATCGAGGTCCGGCGGTGCGCTATATACAGTCTCTCCAGACTCTGCTCCCGGCCACAAGGTGCACAAGTGGCTATTGATGCAGGAGCATTGCAATATGTCCCTGATCTTCTGTCCTCGTTCAACGACGAAACCCGAAGATGGACGTGCGAAATGCTGGGGCACCTGGCCATCCACAATCATCGGGATGTGCAATTCTGCGCTCAACTCGTGGTCCTCTTAAGGTTATCTTCGACAGTTTCTTTTTGAGAAGAGTACTTACTTTGCAAAGTGATAAAGACAGAAATGTTCGCCAGGCTGCAATATGGGCACTGTCGAAGATGAGTCGTTCAGTTGACGGCGCGCAGGCAGTCGGCGACACCACCTTTTTTGATTATGTTCCCGGCCTCCTCGTCGACAATAGGGCACTGACGTGCGAGACACTGGGTAACTTGGCACTGTATCGGGCCCTACCAAAGCTTGATGATGCGCTCTAATCGCAGATAACAATCTTGTTACGGTGCCTCCTTTGTTTTCTACCACCGCAAGTATTGCTGATAATTTTTGCAAGTGACGAAGGCTATGACACTCACGAGAGTGCCGCTTTCGTCCGGCTTTCCTGAGATCCTACTTATGAGCCGCCCTTCCTCTCTCCAATCCCTCATGCTAATGTTGTCATTCTACCTTTTTTTGTACTTGTACTCTCTCCACTGTACGACGGCTCGAAAGCAACTTGAAAATTTTAATCTACCGTGTATTTGGCGTGTCAAAAATCTGTTGCATACAAAAAGTAAAAGAGTCGTATATTCTATTTCTTGGTATCCGGATGGTCCTTTATCCAACGTTTCACCACATTAGGCATCGGACACGCGGTGCTCTTCGCGTCTGAGCCTCCAGCATCGTACATCTTCTGGCAGCACATATACAGTGCGCGAAGCCGCTCATCGCACTTTTCAGGCTTGTAGGTGTTTTTGTCAAGGCACGTCTGCAGCGCGCAAGCTAAGGGAGGACTATCAACTCATTGTTGCGACAAAAAACGAGTCTGGCTGTTCCTGGACAGAAATTTACCTTCAGTTTGACACTCCTGCGCCTTTTTATTAACCACCCATCGTGCCCAAGATGAAAACAGCGACTTACTTCCGACATAGGCGATGGTTTGAGGGAAAGAAGGGAAATGACGTAGCATGCTTGTGTCTGTGGTGCAATCACGTCAGGTTCGGCTTTTCGGCAATGCTGTTCAACTTCGAACGAAGGAGACTTCAAGGAGATTAATCGTAGGGCAGACCGCGAATGTAGAGGATGCATTCAGAACGTGTCTTTTTTTAATCCACGCTTTTCACGTTTCATCCCACCGGCAACATACAAGTCTGAGGGTACACAACATATATATGATAGTGTCGCCACACGGGACTAAGCAGGTAAATAAAAAAGAAATATACAAATTTCACAGCACCTCAGTCGTCGGTGTCATCATACGCCGACCGGGGCGAGAAAGCATCCAAAAATACCGGTCTATATTCGTCCGCGCGCACCAAGGCAGGCCCTCGTCCCGAAACTGACCCCAACACAACATCTAACTTCTCCCCTTCCTTGATTTCCTTACCACTGATGCCTTTGAAGGCGTTGTTCAGCCCACCAGCAGCGGCGGCGGCCATCAATTGAAGGGGATCGGAGGGATCGAATTGGTTCGACTCCCTCGGAATATCCCCGACGTGGCGGTAAACCGCCACCACCACGATTAGAATAGTGGCCAGCGCGACGAGGGTTCCTGGGACGAGAACCCATCGGGTGGTTCCAGAGTTGTACGTGTAGCCCAATGTTTCAGTCCTGAATGTCCCGTTCGTGGGAACAGCTATGCCTTGCAAGGCGTCCTGGAGAGTCGCATTCGCGGCGAGACATCCGCTGAACACCTAGGCAAGTCGAAATCATCTACTGACAGTTTTTGGAAGACCAAAGTATTATACCGATCCAGTGTACTCCACCACACCCTTGAGATTGAAAAAAGTTCGATAGTTAATTTTCATTTGTGGAGTCTGACGAGGGAGACTACCTTGAGATATGCTTCGTAATTGAATCGTAAGACGAACATCTTCAAGACGCAAGGAAAATTACCAGAGGCTTGAGCATATCGTGCGTATCCAACTTGAATTCCGTTTTTATGGTTGTTAAATGGTCCCCTACTACGTTGTTAATAATTCCCTGCGACATGTAGACCATGTTGGATAGCGTATACATTGCGGAAACGCCTGTTGGGCCCATGGGATCCGGTATTGCTTTGGCGTTGAAATCAACCTCGGTGTTGATTCCAGACGTATAATCCACATGCATGGTAGTTATTCTGGGTGCGACTGAGCAGACGGTCATCGGAAGCCACTCGTAAGTGCCATTAGTCGCCATGATAACGGCTACAGTCAGGGAAAATGCATTAGGCAATCAAATTCGAAACCAAGTTAAGTAGGCGCACTGTAATTGTCCGAACTGTTGAGCTGGCAAACTATTAACATCACATAGTTTGTATTGTCGAGCAGGGTAAACGTAGTTGTCCAATTCACTGTCAATTGCCTTTTCAACTGGAATAAAACCGAAGAAGAGGATGCTCACTATCCCCTGGCATAGCGCAATCAGTGGAAATCGCCGAAAATGTCATAGAATATCCGAGATTGAGATCGTCTCCTTGTTTTATGGCACGAGAGACCGCAGGGGTAGTTGTGTTAGTAAGATTTTGGAAGCTGCATGAAACGTCCGCAGTGAATCCTTGATCACAGTGCATTATCAGTCCCATCCGGTACTGAATGCTTCGAAAGATCCATTCACCTCGCTGGATCATGGAATAATTGGTGGAAAACCTGTTTTTTGGAAGTGCGGAGATATTGTGGGTAGTGACCGGAATGACCGATGTGTTGGTAAACCAGGCGCTGGCATCCACGGAATTCAAGTATGCGGGGAGGATACCACCTGAGGCTTTCAGCGGAGCAAGAGAGCAGAGGTTATCCGACCGTACCTGTAAAAACATTAAACACCTGATCCATAAGTGCGAACGTTGAAGATTTTCCCATTGACCCTCGGGCCGACGCATATCCGCTTTCTGTTTGAACTGTGAACATCGATGAGTTGCCGGCTGTACGTTAAGATTTCAGAAATCGGCAAATTTGAGACCGACACATGGAACTCACTGTCTTGCCAGACGCAGTAGTCTAGTGGGCTCGCGTCCACAGGGTTGTACATATCACGAAAAGTCGGGCTTGATAGGTCAACCTCGGATCCTATCAATGGTGTGGAGATGACGATTGTGACAGGCGTCAGGAGCGTAGACCAACTGCAAGTAGCGCCAATCAAGCACATGAAGACACCCAAGAGACAGCTATCTTACCTCGATGTTTGAACTCCTGTCAAGAAAAATACCAACAAGGACAGAGTTGGCCATTTCCAACTCCAACGGTGAAGCACGACGGAGCGTGTTGAGATGCTTACACTCGCACCGAGAGTTGCTAGAGACATAGGTCGGCACAGGTACAGTATCAATGACCGGCGAATCGCTTGGGAAAAAAGGCTGGAGGTAGAGAAAAATGAGATATTTGCTTCGCGGAAATCGGAAACGTACAAGGAAGAGAAAGCTGAGATTATTGTGGCTACAAGAGTCGCCAGTAGCGTAACCAAATGACCATTATTCTTGACCCAGGACGCCACGCCAAATGGGAGGGGAATTTGGCCGCGGATTTGGACAGCAAGGAACCAGCCCCACCCGAAGCCTTGAATTAGCAGCTGCCCCATTATTACCATGGCCGGCCATCCAAGGAATTTCGACCCAAATTTCCGGGCTCCGTGAATATCCGTGTCCTTTCGTTGAAGAGTCGGAGTGGGACTGCCGGCCAGAACCGCTGGATCGAAATCCTTCTCTGTCAGCCCTGACTCTCCATAGAGGGAACCTCTAGCTTCCCCGTGTGCCGGTAGATGAGAAATTGAAAAGGGAACTGATTCTGAGAACATTCGCAAAGCCATGGGAGGATGCAAGAGAAAGGGAGAGAGAGCTGTTGCTATCCTGCCGACGGCGCCCACCACCATCACGTACACTGAACGGTCATCTAGCCACTGCCCTACAGAAGGACTGATCCGCTTGGTCTGCATTACGAGCCCCGAGTGTAACTGTCACCGAAACGGAATGCCTGGGGTCAAAGGAAGAAGAGTCACCAGGTGTTAACGGGGGAACCCAATCTTGGCCATGCCTCTATGTTCAATTCAATCGAGGCAACCGAGCTCGAGAAAAAGGTCAGCATATGCGCCGAGTGGCATGGTCGATGCGGTCCTGAGCGGACACCGAGGATTGCCTTGGGAGCAGTGATCCGCTTGGAAACGCAAGTCACAAAAGCTCTGTTTCATTTTTCGTAAAATAGACCAGCCGACTCGGAGTTCCAAACAAAGGGTGGATCTTTCGTATTGTGAATAAGTATGAAACGATCGGAATTCCAAGTAGAGAGTCCGAAAAGCGAAGGCTGTAGTCGCCGAAGAATTGATTTGGTTACGACTCTGCCGAAGAGATTCTACCGCACAGAACCATCAAGTGGAGGTTAGCATAACAGAGTCGGTCTAGTCCACGGAGGTCCAGATTTTTAGATGTCGGTTTTGAATGTGGGGAAGCAATAAGCACAGCCAAGGGCACGAGTCGGCGCACGGCAAGGATTGTTCGCATCAACTAAACAAGGGACGACATCAGAACATAGCCACTTCCAGCGCTTCTTTTTTTTCACCACGACAGCCTCAAAGCCGCGATGCTCGTTCCGCACAGGACTCTTCGTCCACTATCGAGCGGGAAGGTCTGAGACTTCTAGTCCTCTTGATTGGTTCCAGATGGACCCAGCTGTAACGGCCGAACGACACACCAGACACGCGTCTAGGTTTCTTTGACCCTAAGATCTTTCGAGGGAGGGCGAAACGGAACTGCGGGCTTGAAAGTATGTCGTGGGACTGGGTGATGTACTTTTCTCTGTCCTACTCCGCCTCTCTATCGCGCCAGACTACGCTGGCCCATTTTCAGTGGCCACCGGACTTGCGTTGCCTGCCAGTTCCGAAGTTTTACGGGAATTTGAGGCAACTCAAGGACCTATTTTGCAACGAACTCTATAATGACGCGGTCTGTCGTTGAGCACTTGCTCCGCCCCGCTGATGTGCCCTCGCCGCATGGCCAGCTCGCATGTTTCTGGATGTACGAGTGCCTCGGCGGGATTTAGTGGTTAATATCACGATCTGCCGTCGCACGGTTACGCGAGCGCTGCGGACTGACAGGACTGATTCCGCACCCGCGTATTGGATCCCGCGACACGCGGCGCCGCGGTGGGTTTGCTGGGGTCTCCTCGCACCCATTTGGTGAGCGGCGTGGGCGGGGCGCAGGCGTAGCGGGGATGTGGAGGACCATGGGATCAGGACAGTTCACCATCCTTGAGTACACTTTGCGGCGCATGGCACTCGTTTCTTCGCCCCGGGGCGGGAGACGCCGTGCAACTCGATTCAGACTACTCTGAGGCCGTCGTGGCCACGAATTTTTGGATAACCCTTTGCTCTTCGGAGTGATTTTCTGTCTGTGCGCGTTCCTCTTCAAAAAGCGTAGGTTTCACATCTTTTCTCTTTGTCGTTGTGCGTTGTCATTTCTTCGATGTTGCCCCGAATTCACTTCTCGCACAGATTTGTTTCCGGCAGTGCTACGTCTGAGTTATTCCCATACATGTCGCGCAGATATGTGATACTTGTAAATATATGTATGTAGGCCTGCGCTGTACAATTGCACTTCTCATTTCACACTCATCCATTTCCAATACCACTTCGCATTTCTTATCCTATTTTGAAGTGAGTTAGTTTGGTCGTTCTCACCAGCCTTACAAGCAGTCAGTTCCGAACTGGGCGTTAAACTTTAACGCCCACTCGCTGAACCAGAGCTCCCCTAAGTCGTAGCCGACTTCACCGTCCAACATTGCAGGAGGCTGCCAACTACGTTAGTTTTTTTTTGTACGTCGCAGCACCGCCTCAACCATCTTGATCGAGTAATTTCCGCCAATTGGCCGTTGATGTACCTGGTTTGACCTGGCCAGGAGATACCGATAGCTTTCCCCCTGCTTTAGGTCAATGTTGCGACCCACAGTTGAGAGCCAGTTTAAATGGAAGCATCACGCCGTCCGGATGCCGATCAAATTCCTGTGCGCATGATAAATTCCTAATTCTGAAAGCGATATTCGACACCATCCGCTCCTCGCAAATTAGAGCATACTCGTCGGAGCTTGCCTTATCCGTTACCTCTATTATTCCCTCACTCATTGAACTTGCGCAATGTATTCAAACCAAGTTGAGGAGTGAGCTCTTACAAGCAGGCCAGAAGCTAAGCACTAAGCAGCCCCGATGTCCTCTTTGACACACTTACATCCGAGACTCTACGTTCGATCTGCCCTTGCCAGATTTTCAGCGCATGGTATGTCCCTCGGCACTCATTTGTCCGGCTCGCAATGAACAAAATATTAATCATTTCATGTCGGCGCCTCGGAAGACAATATCCTCCCGCTAAGCACGCCAATCCAAACGCGAAGCAAGAGTAACGTTGACACTATTTTCGTGCGCAAGCGCACAATCGTAACCGTCCCGATTCGATGCATCAACCGCGTGGTGGAGTTTTGGGGCCCCGATGCGAAACAGTTCAATCCGACGCGCTGGTTTAATTTGACGGCGCCGAACAGAACAGCAACATTGGGCCAAGGAGACCCAGGGCTACCGCCATTTACTCACGTTTTTCTGGGGGGAAGGTTCGTCGCTCTGCCCTTGCCCTCATACCATATTTTTTAAATCTGCAAGTCTCGTTCTGCGACTTTTTTTTTCTGACTTGCCCTGGCTGTGCATATGGTGATGCCAGGTATTCGCCCCAATGGGCCGGAAACTAAGATTGAGAGACCGAGGAATATTCTGCAGAGGCCGAAGGCGGATGGGGGGGGATATGACGTGCCGTTGAGGGGCCGTTGAGGTGTGTTGCAGAATAGCATACCCTGATGCGTATCTTGGGCTGGCAGGAGATCCAATCAAATTGTAAATTGCAGCAGAAATTCATCGAAATGCTTGTCTGGATGTCATTTACTGAGAGCTATCGAATTTGATCCAATGCGGAGCATACACTTACACTATTGCTAGGGCGCGGGGAGAGGAAGGGCCATAGCGGCCGCCCGATCGCCTGCGAAATTGGCTGCGTGGGGGCAAGTAAGAATCATTGATCTACGTCGCCCATTGTGGGTATACATACAAAGAGATGCAAAACGACGCTATCGTTGAGCGGCATTTCCATTCTTTTCATTACGGGCGTTAATCAGTGGCGGCGAACGCCAAACGGTGTCGCTGCGTTCTTCCAAAGCCACGTCGTCAGAACCTAGGAGGCAAAACATGCTCTGAGTGGGCGCGCTCCTAATCAAGTGTCGCTGGAAAGTAACGGCCCATGGAAAGAGACTCGGGAGATTCTATGAAAAATCGCTTCACTGCACTCAGGATGCGACCGTGGCATGGGAAGGCCGTGGTACAGTACAGCAGCCAGTCCGTCGAGAAAACAAGAAATATCGTCGTAATCCCGCGCTGTACAGACAACTTATCCACCCGCGTTGCGCAGGAAGTGGGGATGAGTCGTCGGGGTCTACTCTATGGTGTAGAGACGCCACGACTCGGAGTCGCCATCAGAGCATTCAGCCCAAATTCCCAAACCTACCGCCCCACAGCCAACATCCCCCGCTCCACCAGTCTTGGCAGCCTCTCCCTGACCGTCCTCGAAAAGTGCTCAAAAGCGTCCGGCGCACCGAGGGAGAACTTCTGGTAGCCCTTGAAGGTGACGTTGCGGAGGTGCGGGTACTGCTCGCCTTTGCCGTTCCCGCCCGCATCGCCCTCGCCACCGAGCAGCGCCTCCTCGATCGCGCGCCAGCTCGCTGCGGGCACGGTGAGGAGGTCGCGCCGGATCATGCTGTGGTCGGGTGAGAGCTCCTCGAGCGCGCTTGGCTCGGTGTGCATGTGTGCGTGAGGGGAAGACGAGGGTGGCTGCAAGAAAGCACCGAGCCACGCGAGGGAGGCGCCGATGTCGGCGTCTGGGCCGTCGCGGAGGTGCAGTGTGCGGAGGCGCGGGAAGGATGTTAGACCGATGGGGAGCACGGTCTCGGGGCTGGTAAGGGGCATCGCTGGAGGGCAGGTTAACGGATGATGGGGAGAGCGGAGAGATGGGAGTGGAAGAGAAGGAGAGGAGAGGAAAAGAGGCGGAGAAGGGACTCACGCGGATCGAGGTGCAGCGTCAGCTCACGCAAGGACGGTGCAGCTGCAAGGACCAGCGCCGGGCGCGCATCCGGTGCGGAGTAGTCGTCTAACAGGTACGACACGTCGAGCACGAGCGTTTGTAGGGCCGCCAGCGCGCACTGCGGGACGAGCCATGCGCTGAGTGGTACTAGGATCTTGCAGTCACCCGAGACACGCAGTGTCCGCAGCCGGAGGGTGCCCGGTGCGAACGGTGCGGGCATGGGGAACGCGACGTCTGCGGCGGTCCAGGAACCCCAGCCGGTGGCTTCGGCCTTGATGACAAGCGTGGCCAGCGCGGGGCAGCCGTTGAGGAGCGCAGCCCAGGCGGGGAGCGGCCAGAGGCGGTCGATGAGGATCTCGACGGTCGTGAGGCGGCGGGCGGCCTCGGCGAGGACAATTTCCTGCCCGGTGGGGAGTTGGCGGAAGTCGAAAGGGTCGCTGTGCGCGGAAAGGTCGGTGACATTGGGCAGCTGCGCCAGAGTAGCGGGTGGGAGGATCGCGGACGGGGGGAAGTTGTCCATCATGGGCATTTCGAGGCGACGCACATAGGACGCGACTGTGGGGGACGATTCTATGAGGGCGCGGAAAGCGTAGATGTTACTCGCGGTGAGGCGCACGATGGAAAAAAGGCGCTGGCGGCTCCAAGGCAAGAAGGCAGACGAGATCAAAGCGCAGGTACGCAAATTAAAGGGATCATGTTGAAATTCACTGACGATTCTGTCGACTAGTTCGTGCGGCAGGTCCAATATCGACGCCATTGTCGACGCGCTGATGGTGCAAACAGAGGCTGAAAGGTAATTAGTGCCACGACCAAAGCAGCCGTCAATCAAAACAAACAAAACCTCTCTTCCAGAACGTTATGAGTAGCCTTGCCTTAAGTCCCTCTAGGCTGTTTCTCTCCAGCCGCCCCGACCCCTTGGTACTATTGTAACAATGTCCCGTATTCTGAGCCCTTCGCATCCAAATTTGCCTGGTCTATTTCATGCTCTCGCGGTACCGCTCTTTTTTCGTCGCAGTCGAGACGGCTAGCAACTTGGAAAGCAATTTTCTTGCATTCGAGTCAAAGATGCCGGACAATAATTTTTCAATCTGCTCCGAAAATCCTTGCGATGAGTACTTTGACGATATCGAGAAATCTGTCATAACCTGAATCGTTCTCATCCTGTATTTTAACACAAGGAAAAATTTAACCCGTCATGAATGTCTCCCTGGCTTTAGCAGCATGATATTCCACCACGTATCACCGCGGTTTTGGTGTGGCGGGAGAGTAGTCCTGGACGTCGCAGGAATATCCCACCACCCACTGGCCCGCATTGCGGTTTTGTACATCACTAAAACTACACGTGTGTCTTTGGCGTCTTTCGTCTTTGAAAGACATCTTTAGCTGTCTTTGTCTTTAGAAGGACATCTTTTGTCTTTGGATCACGTCTTCAAAGCAGTCTTTGTCTTTGAAGCGTGATCTTTCGTCTTTGACGTTAGTCCTGGTGGATCAGATATATTTGCATCTGTGAATTGGAGTTGTCATCATGTATTGAACAAAGTTATAAGTTAGACACGGCGGACAATCAACTGTCATTTGCGAATCGAGCGGCTACTCACACCGGAGATTGCCAGATTTCAGACCCGATGATGCATAAATTGAAATGCCAAGTTTCGAATTACACTTCAGCTGAGTAGAAACTCAAACTGATTCCGGCAGAATCAGTGCGGGTGATGTTGAAACTGAAATTAGTTGAAAACAGTTCTACATTCAGCTGCACTGAAACTAATTTGAAATGCTAAATATCAGGTTACGAATCAGCCCACCTGAAACCAGAACTGAAACTATTTGGTTTCATTACTAGAAAAAGCTCAGTTGATACTCAGCATATCAGGTGCACTGAAATCAGAACTGGAATTTTAAGTATCCATTCTCATTTCAGTCCATCCGAAAATACTTAGTTTCTGCTTTAATTTCAGCTTAGCTGAAATCTGAACCGAAATTACCACTTTCAGGCGCACTGAAATTTGGTCGGCGGATGATCCGCGGAACATCCGCTCCTCGTCCGCCGGCCATCCGCTCCTCGTCCCGCCGGCCATCCGCTCCTCGTCCGCCGGCCATCCGCTCCTTGTCCGCCGACCACCTGCGACTTATCGGCAGACAAGAAGTTCCTTCTTGCAAAATGATTTTGAACACGAAACAAGCATTTATTGGTTTGCACCTGAGTAGTGGGATTCTGAGCACGGAAAGATCGAAAGGAAAATGGAAATTAAGGGCTACATAGGAGTACTTGGAATATATAATTAAATGCCTGTTTTCAATCTGGTGAACAAGAGAAAGGCTCACAGTATTTACTCTCCGCACTCAGAGTCGTTCTGCACGGCCTCGCCCTGAGTCATTATTCCTCCCGTTTGCCGTCGCCATCGATGGCGGCAGGGCTCGCGCTGAGTGCGTGCTGCTCCATCACGCGCTTCTCAGCCGTCCGATTCAGCATCCACGTGTGTCTGCAGGTAAAACTGCCCAAACGAAACTTGAAGTTGGTTGAGGGTGTTCATCATCACGATGATATGAATGAACTGAAACTGCTGAAACTGACCTCGGTTTCGCGATGCACATACGCGGCGGCGTTCTGCGCACATCGTTCACCGCTCCGCTCTCGACGTCGAAAATTGCAAACCAAATCTGAAAATGAAATGTATATCAATCAATCTTACTTTGTCCACCCGGGACAGAAGACAGGAGACAGACCAGGGTTCCCTTATCCGCGGTGTCGAAGCAAACAGGTCCTGGATTTTGTTCATAGGGATTAACGTCGTGACCTTGAAGGTGAGACTCTTGGAATAGAACGGGCCGGACTAGGAGCGTGCGCAATTAGTTGTTAAACGCATGGTTATCGCGTTTCGACACGCACGATCCCGCCCACAACCTTCAGCGCTTCCGTTTCTGCCCAATTCTTAACAATTCCCAGCCATTCATCCACTTTAGACGCCGACACGGTCGTCGTGTTCTTCGTCAGCCGTACCTGAAAGTTCAACCCGCCTTGTTGTCTGCCTGGTTTGCCTCGCGGCGGAAGCACGTTCTGAGTGGCTGAGCGCAGGTCAATAATACATTCGAAACACTTACCGTCAAGAGGTCCTGCGGATGGTGAACCACATATACGCGGCCAACATGAGGGCCGTTATGGCGGCAAAATCCCAGTCAAAGTTCCAAGTCTATGATGAGGTCAGCCACGGCTTTATCAAAACTTACGGGCACCAACCAGAATACCACAGACAAGGCCGAACTTCAGCGCCGTCGGAGCAATACGGAAGAGAAGCGCTCGTAACAGCAAGGTTATCCCTTTGGTCCCGCGGTCGATGATCCGGGTCAAGCCGCCCGTTTGTCGCGACAGATGGAAGCGCAAATCAAGACTGAGAAGATGCTCGAAGGTCTCACTTGCGACCTTCCGTATCGCGCTTTGGCCGACATTGGCGAAAACAGTGTTCAATAATTTCCCGAACACGGCGGAACCGATCCTTGCCGCGTCGTCTAGATCGTTTGCTTATTGAGCCAGTAACAAAAGATTTAAAATTGGAAACATACATCCGATAAACAATGTCCCAGCAACGGTCCAGGCAGTGGAAGTCGCTGCAATATCCAGATTCAAAGAGTCGATGATATTTTTGAAGATCATGGGGACTTGGACATTGAGCGGCTAACCAAGTCCATGGAGAGAGGGCCGCAAGCGTAAGCGATGACGGGAGTAGCGTACCTGAGATGATGATGCCGAGTTCAAAGATGATGACTTCCAAGGCGACTTTGCGGTCGAGGTTGGGGTCGGCAACGATGTCCTGCCACACAGCGACCGTTGGGCCGAGGTCAGCGTTCTTCCCGAGTCTAGCGTCAGGGCTTCTTGGGACACAATGAAAATGAAGAACAGACTACTCACTGAAGCTTGTACGAGTAAATGATGGCGTTTGGCGGTTCTGGGCGGGTCATAAACACGAATTCAGTGGCAATTCCGAAAGACGCCGCCCCTCCTTTCACCGCCTGCGCCGAAATCAAGGATGGAAAGGAAAAGTCACAAAAAAGATGTATATGATAAAATATCTGGATTATGGGCCGCGTTCGCACGAGTGATCGTCCGGGTCGCCAGAACGATTTCGACCTTGAGGACATGATCCAGGGCGGGGCCCTACTGTCAGGGAGGAGCGTGCAGGAGCTAATGGCTGCCATGTCGAATTGTCCGTCGAAAATTGCTGGAAACTGACCATGTCGACCACGACAACGGCGTCCTCGCCTCCGAGGCCTAGAAGGAGATCAGAGACATGTTGTATGGATATGGAGGAAGACAGACCGTAGTTCCCGTAGCTATGACCTCCACTCCTCGCTTAGACTTTCGCCGTGCTCGCAAAAACACCGCTTGCAGTAACACCGGCCTCGCTGCATCGCACGCATCCTCGGCTCGCGCTCGAGCGCGGCGTAGAGAAAACCAGGGGTGCGGGCAAACTGGACAGGGACGCAGACAGTCAGAGGCGCCGGCGGAGGCGGAGACGTCCGGCGTGAGGATCTTCATAGGTCTCGTCACCCGCGGCCGCGCTGTCGTCGGCGTCTCCGGCTCCGCAAACGGCGGCGCAGGAGCAGCACGGACTGGAGATGGGCTGGATGGACTGGCCGACGCGGACCTCGAGTCTGAGCCCGAAGACCCGCGCGATTCCAATCCCAGCCGTTCCCGCTCGCGCTCGCGCATCCCAGGTGAATCCGCCCCGATCATCTGGAACAGCGAGCGCCCGACGCTGCTCCATCTCCGCCGCTCGCTCCCTTTCCCCCTTCTTCCGCCCCTTGCCGCGGTCCTTCTCTGCCCGTTTGCTAGGCTTGCGTCGAGGACAGATGCAGACGACTCCGCATCTGCCCCAGGATGAGGATTGCGCCGGCGCTGCTGCATCGTCATGGGATACCGCCCGAGGTGGGCGTCGGGGGCGGCGCGGCGGCGTCGGAACCGTTGAGGGCCGCGAATAAAGATGCGATGGTTATCGTGGCTGTGGATGTTCGGGTCGGAGGTGGCGGGGTCGGAGTCTGGGGCGGACGAGACGGAGCGGAGCATCGTGGGTGCGTACGTGCACGTCATAGGTGATCGGAGCCATTTTTTGAGGACAGAGGGACGAGAGCATCCGCGGGGGCGGAGATGGAGAGCCCAGCGTCCTCTTCGGGAATCGCCTCTGGATGTGTCGCAAGCGCAGATAACTTGGTATACAGCGTCTCGGTCGTAAATATCGAGGAAAGTACCGGAAGACCGAGAGACTCAACAGAAGGAGCGGAAGAGATGCGGGAAGGTCGTGGTCGCGATCAAGCGCGCGATGATTCTACATGACGAGTGAAGTCGGTGTCGACGGATCCTCAAACGCATGCCGGTCGAGGCCCTGGGTGTCACAGTGACCGTTAGCGGAGGTGAGAAAGAAGGAAGGATAGAGACGCACTCAAGGCGTGCGCTAGTGGGCGTGACGAGCCAGCTGCGCTCCTGCCTCCGAAACGCGCTGAGTCAGACGCTGCAGCTCCGAAATCTCATCCTAATACACGGTCGACCGGAAGCAAAGAAGGAGCGGACAGTGTGCGTAGAGTAAAGCCGGAGCCAGGATGGTGGGGAAAGTCAAGAGGTGGTTTTCCAAAAATGGAAGGCGTGACTTTTATCACCATAACCTCAAAAGCCAGCAAGTTATTCGACAACCGCCCGAGCAGCCAACTTGTTCTGAACCCCAGCTCAGCTGGCGACTCGTTTCCAACGCAACGCCTGGGGCACTGACGGAACTCCTGCGGCTGGCGGGATATCTTGCCGACTCGTCCTGAATTTCTTTTAAGCCCCCCTCGAGATCTTTCGTGCCCACCTTCTGCACCGTCCTCTCCTGTCGAAGTTTCTGTGGACATCGCCACGGCTTGTTCTCGTCGTTCTTGGGACGATATTCGCCTCCCAAGCTTCTACCGCGTCCTCGATTCGCGCCGGGAGCGACGTGGATCGCAGTCCATACCGCCCTGACCACTTCTCTTTTGTCCACGCGCTGCTTCCGGAGTGCACACACTCCCGGCTGCTGGTATTCAATCTCCTTCGCATCGGGCGCTTCCGCATTTTCCTCGCGCGAACGCCGCGCTGCTGCACACCACCGCCGGTCATGCCCCGTCATCAAACGATGAAGCGCACTCGAACGCAAGAGCGGATTCTAGGGAAAATGTCAGTGGTTTCCGTCATTTTTTGATTTTAAAAAAACTATTTCTTTACGTTTTGCAGTCGTCGGCTGCCATCTGAGGACCAAATCGTCGCGCTTCTCGCGCTCGCCCGAGACCCCAAATTTCCCCTGTACCTCGACGAAGGGGAGGGGGGTGTGTACTTCACCGCACAGCTCGCAGACGAAGTCGTCCAGGAGCAGCGTCCCAATCGACTCCTCGGCAAGCTGATCGTGAAATGGGGGGTCAGTAAATGCGTCCCGCACAGGCAGCTCGATTATCACCGGTGTGAGGTCGGGAGATTGCAGATGTGGATAATGGCATTCAACGTCAAACGTCGCCTGCTTGCTGGTCAGTCATTCCCAAATTAATCCTCTGCGACTGCTCACTTTTTTTAGAACGGATTATTCACTTGATGTTGGCTCACAGGGGCTACAAGCGCGTCAAGTTCTGGGAACCCTGCCCATGTGGCCACCGACACCGCGAATATCATTACATATACCCTGGGGGCTCGCTGGCGGAGATCGAGGGTATAATTCGCGAATGCCTCGCTCTTGTCGGTGAAGCTGAGGCAAGTAGGTGAGTTTCGGCTCACTCCTTTTTTACTGCATTCCATACCTCGTTTTTGCAGCCGAAATCTTCGTCCGCGCAGGCTATCTGCAGAATATTCCGCTGAATACCGCAAGTTGAGATATCATCATCGCCGTTGATTGATTTTTCTTGGATCGCTCTGTGCCCTGCGTTCTATAACTAGCTACGTAACCCGTTTTCTTGGGTCGCAACTTGGTTTCAAGTTCGACATAATATACTGTAGCATATTAGATGTAGCATAAACTAGATTTACCACGTACGCTTACCTTCTTTGCATGTAGATTAATTTCTCAATACCCTAGTTCGGGGTCATTAGCGTCAATTCTGTCGGAGATTGGTGCATGTACTTACTTTGGTTGTTTCAAAAGCCGTAATCCTGTAACATACTATTGATGTAGCTGCATATTAATTGGGCGGTTTGCCTAATGTAAATAGTAAGCCAAGGCGGCTGTCAGCGCCTACGGCATTGAGTATTAACGTCTTGGAAGTTTTAAGTAGCACTTGTAGCCGGGTTTAACAGTCAGACATGGCGAGACTCTTAAAATAAAAGGCAGCCGAGGGACGACGGCGCACATAGGACGACTGGAGGTGGAGGATCGAATTGGAAAAGAGTCGCTCATGTCCAAGTTGCAGCTCAAGAAAAAAAATTTCACCGAGGGATTCTTGACGCGCTCTGAATTTGGAGAAAGACCCGCAATGCTGTGTCGGTGGAATCCTTCCTGGTCCATAACGGGTGTAATTGACTTTAAATTATTGATTACCAATGCTCTCCGGTCTGTACACAGTGAATACATAAAGTTTGTGAGCTTCGGACTTCAGTGCGCGCCAATAACCCTGACGGAATCTCAGTCTGTATTTCGATCACGATGGAATGGACGTACCAGAAATGACTTGGTGGATATGCTATGAATCCAGTCTACCCCAGAGCCATCGGCCTGGAATATAATAAAGTTAGAATAAAACTTGCGAACGCCACAGGAGATTGCTGACCTCGGCGTTGGTGTAAGGATTTCCACTGGGGAGCCGGAATCAATTCCAATGGGACCATATATCCAATACGTGACCAAGAATAAGTTGGCCAGGGCTTGGCCAATCCGCCGCCAAATTTGAAGGTCGAGACCACCAGGCAAGGACACGACACGGGTAAGTCATTGCATATATGCTGGCAAACTCTGTGGCTGGATGGTTTGAAGGAAGCCTGTCACCGGCGTAGACACCAGCAAGAGGGTAGCAGCCTGTTACCGGCGTAAACGCCAGCAAGAGGGTAGCGGACGTGAGTGAGGACGGTGGAGGTTTGAAGCGGATCACATGGCACTGCATCACCACACTGATCCTCTGCACATCCTCTCCCCGACGTAAATATTCTCAGTCGTACTGGGACGTCTTACGAGCAGTGAAATAAGAGTGGAAGCATTGCATTATTCAAATTTTATCATACTACAAAATTTGGTATCGAGATTATGGATTGTAATGGCATTCTCAAGTACATGATATTCTACTTTGCGGTCGGCTTCCATGATTTATGTGAAAAGGTATCAGGACGGAAGTGCCAGCAGCCTCCGTGGACAGGTCTCAAAAATGCAGGTGAGGAGCTTCGAGTATCAGAGACGGCCCGTGCGGTTGTTGCGTGCTGGAAGTGCTAGGGCAGACAGGCCTGCTGGTTCGACGTCGTGCACAACGAGCACGAAGATACCGAGCATGGTTAGGTGCAAGGAGTTCGAATGGACCTTAGTGAAGAGGTAAAAGAAAGAATTAGGTGGATCGGTGAAGATTCCAGTCAAATACACTCACGGGAGCACGGAAAAGTGCATTTCGCACCGAGTCGTTTGACAATCGATGGTGAAGATCACGATGCCGACGACGAGCAGGCTCGTGAACGCAAAGAGAGTTGGGGTAGAGTCTAGGGAAGGGGTAGATCCAGGAATTAGACGAATTGGCCGGGTACCGGAGGAGGGGGGCACTCACGCGAGCACGAAAAGTGGACTTGGCACCAAGTCGGCCAATATTTGACGCTGAAGACCATGATGCCTACGGAGGACGAGCTTGAGGACGCACTGAAAGTCGAGGTGGGGTCTAAAGAAGAGTTCAATGAAGGAATTAGGCGTATTGGAGGGGTATTGTGGGAGGTGCACTCACACGAGTATAAAAGTGCACTTCGCACCAAGTCCACCAAGATGCAATGCTGAAGAGCACAAAGCCGTTGAAAGACGGGAGCCAGAAATGCTCAGGGAGCTCATTTGGGGTCTACGGAGGAGGGGGACGAAGGAATTAGGTGGATTGGAGGCGTATTTGAGAAGAGGCACTCACGGGAAAATAGAAGGTGCAGGTCTTCCGAAAATCGATGGTGTAAACCACGGAACCGGAAGAGGACAGGTACGTCGATATACAAGGAGCTCGGGTGGAGTCTAGGGAAGAAGTAAAGCAAGAATTTAGGCGAATTAGTCGGATACCGCAGGAGGGGCACTCACGGGAGCACAGAAAAGGGTTTTTGGCACCGAATCATTCGAAAATCGATGGCGAAGGCCACAAAGCCGCAGGATGACGGGTATATTGCTATGCAGGGGGCTCAGGTGGAGTCTACGGAAAGACATTTGAGAGAAGTGACAAAATTGGCGAATACATCGAAAAAGCGACTCACCCGCATCTAAGTCGTCCATCTTTTTGGGTTCCTGCTGGCGCTTCGCCTTTTACGTGCAAGAAAAGCACGAAAGACTCGTATAATGAGCCCCAAGCACGCAAACTACAAGGCCGCCGAGTTTGAGGATCCGGAAAGCGACAAAAGTGTCGAGGGGGGATCCAGACTGCGCCAATCAAGGGCCACGCCACAATATCATCGCGTACGCTAGCTGCAGGTTACGAGGCGCCAACAACAAGTTGGTTTGGTTTGCAGAAGACCTGTCACCGGCGTAAACGCCAGTGAGAGGAAAAGATGATGGTGGTAGGATCAAGGAGTGGATCACACCGCCACTTCGCCATTTTTTTTTCTCTAGTCTCACTACTGTTGGACGTCTTACGTTCAGCACTAGCCTCAAGAAAATTATTCACACTTTTTTCGCATTCCAAACGTACTATGAACACGATACATTGCGCATTATACATTATATTCTATCAATATTCTACATTACTATGAGCAAGCTGGGCGAGGAATTCGGCGGCAATTTTTTCGTTGGTTCTTGCGACATCATTGGTTTTCTTGTAATATCTGAGGACGTGCTTCCAATCCGCCTGGGTGTGCAGTTTGGCTGCGTTACTTTTTATCGCTGCTTCCCGCTGTGTAAACCACCTCTCGCAGTCTGGGGTCCACCACCCCTACGCTCAGACCTGAAGTGCTGAAAGCGTAGGGCTTTGGCCACCAAGAAACCCTGGTTGTTTGCCTGTCATTCTCAGTAACCCGGCCTAAAAATCGTTAGCAGTTGAATGTCTTTGCAGCATAACTCTGGCCTACGCACCAGTTGCGATCTCGTAGACTCCACAGATAAGATCGAAATCCTCATCCGTCAACATATCATCCCAGTACGCTGTCGAGCTTACACCATCCCACATCTGGATTCCTTTCACGAAAACCTCCGAAGTTGGACCTAGAGACGCAAGGGCTTCAGAAACGCATGCCCTCGCTAAACGTCCAACGATTCCCCCGGCGAACAGGGCTGCACGACCGCGAGGAGACAACAAAAACCGTTCTTGATACGTTAGATACATGCAGTAGTCAGAGTAAGAGGGCTTGAAGCCAACGATACGATAGCCTAGACCGGTATATCTGGGTCGGAGTGGGGGTGGAGGTCGGGGTCTGACACGGTCTCGGATGCAAAGTTGAAATTCTGCGCCCAATGCGAGCAGATGAAAAACTATCTCCTGAAGGTCAGGGCCCCATCCCATCCGAACAACCTGCAGTACAGTTGCAGGATTCGGTAATAAGAGATGGACGGGCCAAACCTCACCCTTGGGCCGGAGAACGTAGTAGAAGAGATCGCGATTTAGGCGCTCGAGGCCAACCGTGATAGCCCAATTTGACTCGGAAGAAATATCTGCCTCTGCTTGTCGCAGATCGAGTAGCTCCCGCGGTATGTCGTTCATGGACTGGGCGCCATGCAAGTACGTCAAAAGGGACGGCAAATGTGGATATTTCATTAGAGCCGGCCAATTCTCATCTCCCAAACACTTGAGACACAGCTTGTCATTGAAAGGAGTCGGGTAGCTTCCAGAAACGATGGGCTCTGTGAAGCCGAAACGCGGAAATGGAATGTCCTCCATTTTATGATACGGGTCGTACTCGTGCACAGATTGGCTGTCATCGCGAATTTCCCCAGGCTCTAAATCATCATTGAGCTCCACGTCATGAGAGCGCAGTATGTCGCTGGCTGTGGGAAGCTTCCCGATGTTTTCTTCAGGGTACAGCTCATCTAAAATGCCTGGAAGCTGAGGAAACTCATCGTCGGCGCCACAGTCATCGTCTGAGGGCTCCTCATCCGGAGCAAATGCCGTGCACAAGTTCCATTCGTGATGAAAACCGTCATAGACGCGCTGATTGGCAGTGAACTCGTCCCATCTGTCGGCCGCGGAAACGCGGTTGAAGGCTCTGCGGATGAAAAATCCGTCCTCCTCTTCCCAGATGAAAACCCGTGCACCCTTTCTCCCGGGCGGTGCTCCTTTAGCCGCTTCTCGTTCTCTCTCCAAGCACTTTGATTTTAGGCCGGGAGTCTCCCTGGCGGCCAGCTTCTCATTTTCTACTCGGCGGCGAGCCATGAAGGATTGTACATCTTCGCCATACATCTGACCGCTATCCTTTTCTGGCTGGGGATAACGGGCGGCGAGAGCATCACCGCTGGAGAATGCGACAGGCGATTGTGCGTCAACGGAATTGACGGCGCCGTCGAGGATTTGGGGTGGTTGGGCGTCAGCGGAAGTAATAGCACGGTCGGGGATTTGAGGTTGGGTGTCAGCGGAAATGACAGCACGGTCGGAGATGTGCGGTGGTTTGTATGGATGATCATCTCTCTCGGAATGCATTTTCCTGTCGCGCTTTTGAATCCATGCGCTAAAGGCGACCTTACCCAGTAGGCGGGATAGGTACACAATCTCCCGATGTTCGGGATAGAACCCTAGATCCTTCAAGCGCCGAGGAATGGGGAAATCCGGCTCGGCATCAAGATTCCCCCAGAAAAAATACAGAGGAATTGGATACACTCCGTAAATAATGTCGACTAGCCCTTCCAATTTGTGTCGTCGGCTTGACGAATTGAGATTCATATTGTATCGGTCGTGTGGACATGTGAAGTCGAGAATCCCACCAACCCTTGGAATGGAGAGATCCCCGATCGCGGAGGCCTCCAACATGGAAAACCAAACTTGCGAGGAATTTGGGTACTCCTTCTCCGCTGCTTCCCAGCGCGGATGTTCCTTTAATTTCTCGAGGAATTTCAGACGCCACCAATCGCTGGCCTGCCCACCCAATGAAGATCGCCCTTCGAAGAGGACAATCATCATAGTAATCGTGGCCATGAGAGGTATGAAGGCGTTTTGTGCTCGCGCCGCGACTGATTTGGCTTCGCGCCGACTACGAAAACACATATTGTATCCATATCGTTTAGGCCATACATTATAGGTCTCCGGCATATGGTCTATCATCCCCTCGGACAAGCCGGGCCCAAATAGGCTTCCGTAGACGTCATACAAGACTTGGAGGACGACTCGGGAGTGAGGACTCGAGGACCGCCCACTCATCAAGAAGACGTGATTCAAGGACCCATCCCATTCCCGAGGGGTTTTCAATGGGGAATCCATTCCGACGGGGGCGAAGGCAGGAAAGGAGATCTCCCTCGAAGGGATTGCCGCTCGGGACGAAGAGAGCATAGGGTGTGGAGGGAGAAGTCCATGATGTCTGTTGCCAATTCACATCAACAGCTCTGAATGAGGGGGGCGGGGCTTCCTTGGGGGGTGGGGAAATTCAATAAGAACTGGGGATCGCCGTAGTGGACTCCCAGAATATTATTATTGCTGCGGACATGACCGTCGAAGATGGATCGACTCTAACGAGCAGAATGTCAGACGTGATTATGGATATCGTAGCAGACGAACGAACCGGGAAGGTGGGTGGAATGTCACGGGAGGCCATGGAAAGAACGACGACAAGAAAGGATCTGGAAAGCCGCCTTAATTAGTCGGCGGAGTGGGATTCGATGAAAAGTGCGAGATTTACCAAATGGAGTGGCGCTGGGTGGGACGTGGACGAGGGCACTGCAGATAATACGACGAGAAAGGAGAGGAGACTCGATCGCAGGCGTAAAACACCAAGCAAAGGAGGGAATGTAGGATAGGGGACGAGGTCCAGGATAAGAGTAAAGCGGATCACGTGCCAGTACATCGCCACTGATCCTCTGCACATCCTCTCCCCGACTTAAATATTCTCAGTCGTGCTGGGACATCTTACGGGCATTGAAATAAGAGTGGAATCATTGTATTATTCAAAATTTATCATATTACAAAATTTGGTATCGAGATTATGGATTGTAATCCATTCTCAAGTACAAGATATTCTATCTCGCGGTCGGCTTCCATGATTTATGTGAAAAGGTATCAAGACGGAGGTGCCAGTAGCCTCCGTGGACAGATCTCACAAATGCAGGTGAGGAGTTTCGAGTAACATAGTCGGCCCGAGTGGTTGTTGCGTGCTGAAAGTCCTAAGGCAGACAGGCCTGCTGGTTCGACGTCGTGCACAACGAGCACGAATATACCGAGCATGGCTATGGGCAAGGAGTTCGAATGGACCTTAGGGAAGAGGTAAAAGAAGGAATTAGGTGGGTCGGTGAAGATTGCAGTCAAATACACTCACGGGAGCACGGAAAAGTGCATTTCGCACCGAGTCATCCGACAATCGATGGTGAAGACCACGATGCCGACGACGAACAGGCTCGTGAACGCAAAGAGAGTTGGGGTAGAGTCTAGGGAAGGGGTAGATTCGAGAATTAGATGAATTGGCCAGGTACAGGAGGAGGGGCACTCACGCGAGCACAAAAAAGTGGACTTGGCACTAAGTCGGCCAAGATTCGACGCTGAAGACCATGATGTCGACGAAGGACGGGCTTGAGGAGGCACTGAAAGTCGAGGTAGGGTCTGAGGAAGAGATAAATGAAGGAATTAGCTCAATTCGTGACCTATTAGTGAAGGGGCACTCACGCGAGTACAAAAAGTGCTCTTCTCACCAAGTCTGCCAACATCGGACGCTGAAGGCCATGATGCCGACAACGAACAGGCACACAGACGTGCAGGAAGCTTATTGAGGGTCTATGGAGGAGGGGGACGAAGGAATTAAGTGAATTGGAGGGGTATTCGGCAAGAGGCACTCACGGAAAGATAGTATATGCAGGTCGTCCAAAATCCGATAGTGTAAACCACGAAGCCGGAAGAGGAGAGGTATGTCGACGTATAAGGAGCTCAGGTGGAGTCTAGGGAAGAATTTCAGCAAGAATTTAGGTGAATTGCTCGGATACCGCAAGAGAGGCACTCACGGGAGCACAGAAAAGGGCATTTCGCATCGAGTCATCCGAAAATCGATAGCGGAGGCCACGAAGCCGCAGGATGACGGATAAATTGCATGCAGGGGGCTTAGGTGGAGTCTACGGAAAGACATTTGAGAGAAGTGACAAAATTGGCGAATATATCGAAAAAAGCGACTCACCCGCATCTGAGTCGTCCATCTTTTTAGACTCCTGCTGGCGCATCGTCTTTTACGTGCAAGAAAAGCACGGAGACATAACGTCCAGACACGAATAAAGAGCCCCAAGCGCGCAGACTATAGGGCTGCCGAGTTTGAGGATGCGGAAGGCGATAAAAGTGTCGATGAGGGACCAGACTGCACCAATCAAGGCCCACGCAGCAATTTGCCAGCGTGTACGCTAGTGGCAAGTTACGAGGCGTCAACTACTTGGCCCGCATTGTAGGGAGCCTATCATCGGCGTAAAACGCCAGTGAGAGGACGAGCGGCGAGCGGACTTGGCGGAGGATGAGAAGATTTCCACAGCACCGCCACTGATCGTCTTCTCATTCTCAACTCTCACTACTGTTGGATGTCTTACGTCCAGCACTAGCTTCATCCTTCTTACTTGGTCGAGAACGGCTTGGCCGCCAAAATACTGTTGAACGTTTGACGTACAACACTATCTCAATAGTAAAATAACCAAGACCTCTAATTTCAAGCATACTACAAGACAACATTGCATAATTGTTTGGAGACGAGGTGACTTTGACCTTCGAATTCTAATCGCACTTCCCTACATCACCATATCGGGCGGACGCGGCGAGCAGGTAGAACGTTGTCGGTGAAACCTCCAAGTTCTCGTAAAACACGGGACTCTTTGCCGATTCCCTCGCGAGCCAACTCGCGTCGTAGAGGGTCTTGGGCAATCCTTTAGGAGCCCCGGAATGACCTGGGTTTCCATCTCTGTCGCGATCGAGTGGTGAGGGCCCCTTGCGCCGCATGCGACCCGCCTTTATGAGGTTTTCCCCGCAAGTATCGACCATGCACAGATATTTGCCGACATCCTCGGCCCGCCAAACACAAACCTTGACTTCGTAGACTCGGCGCAACTTGCCGTTCACCTCCTTCTCGACTTCTTCCTCTGAAGACATCCCATCTTTGCCGAGATAATGCAGCATCTCCAGGAGCCTCTTCCAGGCCTCGAGATCGGGAGCCTTTTTCCCGGTTTTCCACCGGATGATGAATTCGATGGTGTGTTCGCGTGCATTGTATTTCTTTATCTAGCGTTTGAGTCCATTCAATATTATCATGAAAATCTCACTTACCCGTGTGAGCGCCGAAGTATTGCGAGTATATCCCGCTCGGTACTCGCGGTATTCATTGGCTCGTTCCACAGCTTCATCCGGAGTCTCCGTTCCGCGTGGGAGGGGGTCTGGACCAGGCGCCGCGACCTCTCCACATTTGTTCCTGGAGCATCTCGAAGATCCGCTCGCGTGGGACAGAAGCTAAACGTTTACGTTTACCCTCCTCGAACACACAGTCAATAATCTTGTTGAGAATGATCTTGTTCCATCTCGACTTGCGATACCCAGTGTTGAAGTCGAATCTAAAATCGTCTGGCTGAGGGGATCGCCCTTGCTCGCACGCGGCAACCTCATCTACTGACGCAGACTCCGTCAATACGAAGTCTTCCTCGATCTTGACGCCGCATTTGGCGTTCCTGACTTCCTTCAAGACACGCTGTGATGATAATGTTGACAATCGTAATTTTTCGCGAGATCGGACTTACCTTCCAGTCCTTTTCAAGATCGCTGACCCCGGTTTCTTTCTTTTTGCGTGGAGTTTTGGCTGTAGCGCCTGGGGCCCTTACATCGGCTGTAGCACCTGGGAAGCGTCCGGGCGAATTCGGCGAAGAACTCGGCCATATCGGTATTCGTGAACATGCTTGCGAATGGCCCAGGGTTCTCAGAGGCACCCTGTCCTGCACTTTGATTGCCAATCGACGAGGCGGCGGCGGGGATTGGGATTGGGGTGAAAGGAATGACGGGAATCGCCGCGCTGACGTTACGCATCTCGACCTCGCCCATGATCTTTCCCTTGCGAGTAAGCGGAGTCTGGCCCGAGGCCTGGTTAGCGAGTTTCGCTCGCAGTGCCGCCGCTTCATTTGTCTTTTCGATCTAGAGTGCAAAAAGAAATTTAAACGGTCATATTTTGTCAGCTGAACGCGATTCTTACTGCCGCACGTTCGAATGCCGCCGCCTCCTTCGCCTTCTCCATCTAGAGCGCATAGAAATTCAGCAGACGTATTTCATCGACAAAGCACAGATCTTACTGCTGCATGTTCGAATGCCGCTGCCTCCCTTGGCCTTCTCCATCTAGAGGACATGCGTACTTGAATGGACGTAGTTTATCACCGAACACAGTTCTTACCGCTTCACGCTCGGATGCCACGGCCTTGTTTGCCTTCTCAATCTAATGTGGACGAAATTTCAACAAAAATCTTCTATCGGCAGAACAAAAATGGCTTACCGCCTCACGCTCAAACGCTCGCGCCCTCTCTGCGTTTGCAGCCTTCTCTGCATACGACTCTTGCAATGCTTGATAGAGACCGTGGTTATGCGCGAGCTGGGGAAGATGTAAGTGACGTTTTCTCCTTCCCTGGAAGAACCCAAGTTCTTACGAGGTTACTCTGCTCAGTTTGGAATCTTCCCACCAGCTCGCGATGCTGGATTTCACTCTGTTCAATATTTCCGTTCATCCTTCTCATCTCCTCATGCATTGTTTGGAGATACGATCACAGACCGTTGAGCTCGGTATTCTTTTCCTTCACCTTCTCCTTTGTATTCATGACCTTCGCCCTTAGAAACTGTGTTTCACCCCGCAGCTATTTAGAGTAAGCATCGCGCAGTGAATTATCACAGTAAAGCCGCTATACTTACGTCCTCGACATCTCGATTCGGAGCCACCACATGAAGTTTGACTCGCGAGAAGTCCTCGCCGTCGTGTCCACGTCGCTGGGCGAATATAAGTGGACCTTCGCAGGATCTGGCTAAAAGCTGCATACCTCTGCAGCAGGTGCTTCTTCAGCAGAGCGCACCGGTAAGGCGGGATAACTGATAGGTAACATTGGCGCATCTGAGTGAGACATATCCTGATCGTAAAACGTTCAAGGAATCAACTGGGAAACGGCGAAGATGTATCCAGGGAGGAAGAAAGGAAGGAAGTTATAGTTTCAGGGAGTGTAGCTGTATTGAGGTGAAGTAGACGCGCCTTTCCTCCCTTTTTATACTACGTCGGGGCTTGCTCTCATTCTGGACATCGTTGTTCCCTTCTCATCGGCGCCTCTTGGAGACCTGCAAACCTTATTATCTCTTTCTTTGTTTCTTTTTCACCGTAGAATTATACTCACCTTGTCTTTGAAGAACCTGATTCCAAATACAGTGTTCCCTTTGCAGTCAGATCTGCGTTCAAGGAGTCATGTTATTCCGCCCTTTTTTTTTTTTTAACCGCCTCGGGGATTTGCACGCGTCGTTGTCTGCGGACAACGTCGATCTGTCGTCTTCTTCCACCTTCAGCATGCTGAGATCTGCATTCGTTATGGCATACAATTCCGGATTCAGTGTTCCCTTTGCCTACTCAACATGCATAGATGCAATTAGTGTTCCGTTTGCCTGCTCGGCATGTATGGAAACTGTTGTCCCAGCCTTTGTTTTTTTTGTTACCTCCTCGGGGTTCTGCACCCGCTTTAGACGTCGTTGCATCAAAATTCCACGGCCGTCATTCCTCTGCACTTCGTTCGGAATTGTTTTCTTCAAGAATTCAGAAGCATTTATTGAGATCGTGAAGAAATGTCAACGAGTAATATTATGCGCCAACGATGACTACAGTAGGAGCAATGATAATGTACGGTTACGGAAATACTCCAGCCATGATTGTGAAAAAAGAGCGGAGTTGTCTCCGCTGAGGGCTTTGGAAGTTCCGCAAACTGTCTGCCAGCCTGATATCGTTAATACATGCACAGAGAGAAAAAAAATGGAGGACGGAATGGACTTACTCGACAGCCAAAAAAATCGGCCACTACGCGGTCAGAAGGGCGCATGTTCACGACGTTCATGATATTGTTCTGGGCGGAACGCATAATGACGAGGTCGCCTTGAATGTCGAGGGCCTGGTTGATGGGGAGGCGCTTGTGGCGCTTGAAGTAGCAGCGGAAGGTCGAAATCACGACCTTACCCGACCGTAGGCGATGCATCACGCGAGCGTGAATGTCGTGGATGAACGGCTGAATATCAGCCGATTGCATCACGCTCTCAACGCAAGGATATTGGAGACGACTCCGGGTGCGAGGGCAGAGGACGTGGACAGACATGAAGGTGCGGTGGCCAATAGCTGGATACACGCGCCCACGCATGAAACGGTTCGCCTGCAAACCGTTGAGCGGATCCGCGCGCAGAAAGAAAGAGTGGAAATACTTACCCGCGGAGTTTGAGGGAGGCGCACATGCGGTCGGGAGGTGGGCATTGCAATTCGGTGGGTATTATGGGGCGAAAGTGGATTGCAAAATATTGCAAGCGCACGTCGCTTAAGAGCAGAGTAGGAAAATTCATGTCCTTGTCAGGAAGCTGTTATCCTGTTACGAGAATACAACGCTTGTTCAAAAGGAGAATACCCCGCAGATCTGGGGAGATCCCCGGCTGAGCAACGACTCTGCCGACGAGTTCCTGGTAACGTTAACGAAAAAGAGCCGACACAGGTGCCACAGGCACGAGACTAGAGAGCGACAGAGCTCAGGTCGGTAGATAGATGCTGGTCGTAAAACGTCCAGCAGCTCAGAAAACAGAATCCAGTGCCTCAGCTCGCCAGATGTCGAAGGAAACGCAAGTTAGAGGTATCGAAGAGGGTTCGAGTGGCTCATGACGTTGAGTGGCTCGTGATCCGCAGATCGAGGTCGGATGTCGGACCGCTCGAGAACGATTTCAACTTCGGACGAGTTTTAAGCAGGATTCAAGCAGGATTCATTCTATCAGGGGCAGGAGGGTAGGAAAGGCTAATATTTCGGCATACAGGACTGCACTATACTATATAGTATCACACGATTGCACGCTACGAAAGGGTCAGAACTTTACCAGAAGGGCACAAGAAGTCGCACCTGGCTGCGCGTACGGATAGGACGGGCCCTAGTACTAGGTGGGGGGTTGAGTGCAGAGTCGACTGCCTTGATGGTAGCTCGAGTCGAAGCATGCTTGTGGGAAGTACGTCTAGTCTTCAAATGCGCTTGAAGGAGACGGATGGTGGCCCAGTTCTTCGCATATTGCTTCAAAAATGGGAACTCGCCGTTCATCTATCAAGTTGTCAGAAAAAAACACGGGCAGATAAGACAAAAAAGACTCACTTCCTCGTAGAACTTCACCAACTTCTGCTTCGGTTGGTCTTTGAATTTTCCAATGGGATTGAGGTGAGTGATCGTAAGTTTCTTGATATGCTTCTGTGGTGCGGTAAACCATATAAGTTAGACATTGTGAGCAGGTTCACGTACTTGCACTTTGGTCATCTTCTTGGTGCCCCAGTCGGGGAAAAGTTTGGGAAGAGGGATGCGCGATGCATCGGATGGACGTGCAATCTTCATAGGGTCCGACACGGAATGCGAGCTGGAATCGGAATCCGAGTCGTCGCTGTCCAGCTCGGTGAGCGGACTGTCGGGAATCGGCGTCGTCTCCGCGTGATCGTTTTGAGACGGTCCAGCGGTACCGGTGGTCGCCGGTGCGGCATCGATGGTCGGCGGTGCGATATCGGTCACAGAAGATACGGCCAACAGGCTCGAAGGCAAAATGTCGACTTTCAGCGAAGTCTGCGCAGGCTTTACAATCTTCGGGGCGGGTGCATTGTTCACAAACTTCGGCACATGTCGATGTGCTGAAGGGACAGGGATTTCTGGACGGTGAATGTCGGTTGCCCAGACCGAAAGGACCATGGGCTGAGGAGGCGGGGTGGACTCCGCGAAGAAACGAACGGGTATGATGTCAGAGGGGGCCATATTGAAGGAGGACAACCGTCCCTCTCCGCATTTATCGAACGAATTGAAAGAAGGCGCTGCACAGAAAATGCACGTAGATCATTTACAATGAGGCCCAAAAAGCGGGGCGCGAGATCTTCGCGATCCATCTTCAATCGGGAATGTGGCTTCACGATGAATGAAGATTTGTTGTAAATCTAAAACTTGAAGCCGAGGACGCCCGTCACGCCAGTCCGGGCGAGTAATATTTGAGACCACAGCGCGAAGACCGTGTCGCACGTAAAACACGCGACAGGGCACAGAAAGAAATGCGAAGGAAGAGGCGTAGACCGTGTCGCGCGTAAGACACGCGACAGAGCAAGCCTGCTAGACTTGCACCGCAGAGCAGAAGTGGATGCAAAACGGATGCAAAACGGACTTATGGGATTTGTGTCCGCGTCGATCTGTTGCGTGATCGCCGGACTTGATATACGGCATGTCGGCAATCTCACTTCAAGTCTCGACTTGCATCCTCTTTCTCGCCACCACGATGTCTTACGTCGGGGTCGCGTCCAGCGCACTCGGAGCACGCTCTGGTTTGCTTTAGCTCGCTGGCTTCAACCTCCCTGTGTTGCTCGACAATGTTTCACGTTGGCGACCAATCTTGGCGGGATCTGCTTCCGGCCCTGCATGTCGCGACCTTGTTCTCGTCGGGCACCCGCCTTTGTCCTGAACATTCATGGTAAAATTATCTACCCTTTCCCGTAGAAACCCGAGGACATGAACCAGCATTCCCGACAAAGATGATCGAAAAACTTAGCTACAGGAACAAGAGCGAGCAGTACTGCAAGAAATACAATGACTTCTACAACTTGATTTCGATTAAAATCACCACTTCGGTGGTTCGTTCTACAATCTACTATACGCTCGTACACTACCTTGATTCTCGCCGTTATGTCCAACCACTACCGCCGGCTTGGAAATTTCGAAGGTCACTTTGGTGCGGTGTACTGTATTGCTGCAACCGACGACGGAAAACTTCTCGCCAGCGGCGGTAAGCATCATCGTCTTGCAGAAAAAAAAATGCCGCTCATGTTCGACCCAGGAATGGACGGCACCAGAATATGGGATGTCGCATCCATGGATCAGATTCGTGACAGGCCTGCGTCTGCCGGTCTGTGAGGAGCCACTACAGCAATTTCCTGGACCAACCGCGACGACGAGCCCGGGGAGATAGTATTTTTTGGTACTGTCCTCGGCTATTTGATTAGCTGGCGACAGACTCCAGTGAGTACCAGCGGTTAGATCGGGAACGTTGCTGACGGTCTATCAGGGTCAACGTGGTTTTAAAGAGCTTTTCTGCCGGCGGATCGCTCAGCCCTCAGAAATCATGGGTCTGGCTTTCGATACCCTCTCAAACCGTCTGGCAGTCTGCAATTACAATGCGGTCGTCCAGTTTTACAGTTTGGACTCGTCGGCAGCGCCTCACAGAATCTACTCTATCAACATCCCCAACTTTGTTCCGAAGTCCATCCACTTCGGGGTGATGCGGGGGAACGAGAGGGAGGTTTTGGTGTTTGGGTTCAGCGATGGGAAAATGTGGGTCTACAATTTCATCCCCTTCATGCCGACTCAAAATCTTGTAATATCTAGTCGTACTTTAACTGGTAATCTCGCTATCGACAATCTCTCTGAACCTTGGGAGGTCGGAGCCAACATGTAAATCGCTTGCATTACTATTTTCATAATACTTATCTAAAATGTAGCGGAGACGCGACGGTGGACAATCGCAAAGTCACCGTCTGTATCGACGATGTCGATGCCGGAGCAATTCTTTACCGCCTGGACGATCATCAGCGTGTCAAGACGTTTCCTGTTCCTAGCGCCGCAGCAGACAGGCTTCCACGGCAGGTGCGCTTCGTCGACGGTTCCAGGGCCATCGCGATCGGCAGTGACCACGGCGTCATTTACATCTTCGACCGCCGTAGCGGACAAACAATTGACAAGTTGACCATGAAGAAGAAAGAATGGGTTCAAACTATCGCGGTACGGTGCAGACTTGAGTTTTACTCGCCTGGCTCACCATCGAACTAGACCGCGGAATGTAATGGTATCCCAACAATTTTTGCGGCGCAATCTGGGCTGCACGTGGGTATGAAACCGACCGATATTATCATGTGGCGGAAAACTGCAGACCGGCAACGTTCCGGTACGAATTTTTGTGGGATAATTATAGCAATAGTCCAAGGGTCCATTATACTCGCGTCGCTGGTGTTTGCGTACCAGAGGAGGGAAGTTCTGGAGGCGATGATCAGAGAGAGCCTAGCCGATTTTTTTCAGCAGACTGCTAATGTTTAATCTTGAACCGATTTAATTTTTGATATTTTTTCGCATCTCTTGGCGAGTTGAACGTTGCAACGTTGAACACTGGGACTTTCAGAGCACGTCCACAAGCTCAAATGAAACTCAAAATATTTATCATCGAGTGCGGTCAGAGCGTCAACACGACGTGGCAAATGTACCGCAATACTATATATGTACTCAAAGCGAGAAATTTCAGCAAACGGCTACCCAATATCTTCAATTTTTCAACGCGGAGTCGGAGGCGAGCATTTTCGCAAGGGCAGCCAAAATCTCTTGGACCTTGATACAGGAACGGACAATTAAGTTTTTCACTTACGCGCCAATAGCCACTCGAACACTGCATTACTCAAACTCATCGAGGTGGTCATCGACCATCCTTAGTGGACCATGCGCGGAGACGGTGTCCAAATTTAAATTTGTAAACATTGTAAACATAACGAACACTTGGTATTTAATGCCTTCGAGCCGAACTATTGCCTCCATTCGTCCTGCGATTTTGCCTGCGAACGCCATGAGGGCAGCGACGGACCGTATGTTTGGGCGATTGATGACTTTTACCCTGTTCAATGAGTTAATGAGCGGCGTTACTGAGTCAAAAGCAGAAAATAACTGACAGTTTTTCGAAGCACACCATGGGGGCAGAGCCGATGAGGACAGTGACCAACTGAAAATCTGGCTGGAGGAGCGGCCGTACCCTGCTGAGCGCGCCCGTGCAGATATATGCACTGACTTCCGTGCGGTGGATCCCTTAGTCTATCCTAGATGTTACATGAAGTCCATCTTGAGCAGAATGCGGAACATACATATTCGATTTTACGATGAGGACAGTGACCAATTATTGAATTTCTGGCCGAAGGAGCGGCCGTACCCTGCTAAGCGCGTCGGTCTATGCACGGAGAGAGAAACCGAGGGACCTACATGCTGGGGACAGTGATTAACTACAGGTCGAGCTGAAGCAGATTTCGTAATCTGTTGAGTGCGTCAGCGTCTGCGTGCATAGGTGAAGATGAGGGTTGTACATGCTGAAGAGGCACACAGCTCGGAGCCTGACTCGACTGACTCGTGCGCTGTGTCATGAGTTCGGGGATTTCAAGTAAAGAACCCATACACACCGGATAGCTACCCAGAGCAATACCCCGCAAAGCGGTAGTCATTTCAGAGAGGGAGTCCTGTCTCCTGGTAGAAGGGTTAGCAGTTAGATTCTGGAAGAAAGAAAGAAATTCAAAAAATGCCGCTCGTGACGAAAAGCGATGTCTGAACACACCTTAGCGCGTTTGGCAGCTTTCATTCCCCTCCTGTGGTTCATGCGCCGCAAGATTTCTGTAGCCCTTTGCATGTTCTTGAGGGGAGCGTAATGGGAAGAGGAGGATGAGTCGGAGTTGCGTCGAGCCCGAGCTCGGTATTCATGCTGATAGGGCTCAAAACGATAGTGCGGAAGGGTGTGTCGAAAGGGACTCCCGAGTCGTCCAGTGTTCTCGCGGAGAGACCCAGATGCGGAGGAAGAGAAGGAATCATGCATTCTGGGAGCGGTCTACAGAATGGTAAAGTTTGAAGGGCCGTTCTGTGCTTGTTGGATCTTAAGTTTTTCGATGATCTTCGTCGGGAATGCTGGTTCATGTCCTCGGGTTTCTACAGGAAAGGGTAGATAATTTTACCATGAATGTTCAGGACAAAGGCGGGTGCCCGACGAGAACAAGGTCGCGACATGCAGGGCCGGAAGCAGATCCCGCCAAGATTGGTCGCCAACGTGAAACATTGTCGAGCAACACAGGGAGGTTGAAGCCAGCGAGCTAAAGCAAACCAGAGCGTGCTCCGAGTGCGCTGGACGCGACCCCGACGTAAGACATCGTGGTGGCGAGAAAGAGGATGCAAGTCGAGACTTGAAGTGAGATTGCCGACATGCCGTATATCAAGTCCGGCGATCACGCAACAGATCGACGCGGACACAAATCCCATAAGTCCGTTTTGCATCCGTTTTGCATCCACTTCTGCTCTGCGGTGCAAGTCTAGCAGGCTTGCTCTGTCGCGTGTCTTACGCGCGACACGGTCTACGCCTCTTCCTTCGCATTTCTTTCTGTGCCCTGTCGCGTGTTTTACGTGCGACACAGTCTTCGCGCTGTGGTCTCAAATATTACTCGCCCGGACTGGCGTGACGGGCGTCCTCGGCTTCAAGTTTTAGATTTACAACAAATCTTCATTCATCGTGGAAGCCACATTCCCGATTGAAGATGGATCGCGAAGATCTCGCGCCCCGCTTTTGGGCCTCGTTGTAAATGAGTCCCACATAAACTGCTGAACTCGCTGTGGCAAAACCCACTCCTTCAATTTCCTTCCATGCAGATTCGTGGCTCTCCTTCTGTATCTTCTGGTGCGTTGCGTAGTCTCCTCCTTCTCCAAAATTCCGACTTACTTTCTTGCAGACAACGACGACACTGAATACTTTTGCCCTCAGTGCGACGTTTGTCCAATGTGCGGCTCAGATCCCGATGAGAGCACGCATATGCCGATTCCTCATCGAGATGCTGTCGAGCTTCCTGCTCCGCGAGGTGGGTCCCATTGTCTGGCCGTATTCAGACACTGAAATTCGCTTCAGCTCATATACTTCCAAACATCCCCATCGCTCTGCCGTTCACACTTTTCGTTCTGGAAGCCTACCTTCAAGGGGGATGGCTCCACCTAATCATTCCCTACGCCCTTTGCATGCTAGTTTACCTCCTCTAAGCGCAGTAGTTGTATGCACTTCACACTTTATGAATACTCATGCCATATTGGATATTTTCTGTGCCAACATTTGACACGGTGCGCCACTCGCGACGCGTGCCAGAATGAGACGCCGCCATAACTTTAAATTAATGTCGGGCAATGACGAGGAGTCGGATACAATTCGGAATGATTGCCAAAGGATAGCCGACGGAAGTATACTACTAGTAGCAAGGAACGTCGAGCAACGCGTCCGCGTACGCGTCGCAGTCCCTTGACGTTACGAAACGTATACTCCTTCCGGAACGTTGAAGACGACGCCAAGACGACGCGCCTTTTTGGAACAATCGCATGGCCAGGGGTACCGCAGTGCCTTGGGATTACAACGCATACTCCTTCCGGAACGACGACGACGACAAGACAACGCGCCTTTTTTGGCACAATAAAGCTCAAGGATTTAAATATCGCATGGCCAGGCGTCCATTCCAGTGTATTCCTAGCTCGTTCTCCTCTCCCTCCTTGCTGGTGTTCCGCTGCCACAACGCTGCCACAACGTACATTCGGCGACAGACGTGAGTCGCCTCGTAAAGGCTCTTGCATCAACGAGGCTCAGTAATCTAATAACAGTGACCAGTCGTCCGCTTCCCTGATTTAAACTCGTCCTCAATCTCAGCAACAACGTAGGTGTCATTTAAATTTCTAGGAGCCGAGACTCAATAATCTATACCAGTGACCAGTTGTCCGCTTCCCCAATTTCAACTCGTCCCCAATCTCGGCAACAACGTAGGTCTCATTTAAATCTCTGGAAGCAACGAGACTCAAGAATCCAATATCAGCCTGTGTATTGCGATTCTTGCATCCCTCCTTACTGGTGTTTCACGCCGGCAACGAGCTGTTCTCTCCGTCGCGAGCGACTTGTAATCATGGCCAAAGAAAGACGGATTTTCTGCAGAACCTGCCGGATCGGTCACTATGTCGACCCTTCCGAATACCCTGCACATCTCGTGAAGATTGGAAAAGCTCCAAATCTCGCAGCCCAAAACAACAACAGCGGTCTGACACGCATGATGTCTGCTATGACCCTGACTGACAACGAGTCGAATGATCCTCCTCCCCACGTTTCCGTTCAACCCCGCGCTCCCATTACTCCCTCGACTATCTCGAATGTCCAACCAAATCCTCCATCACAACCTTCGCAACCCTTGCGCTCTGAAGGCGAACCCGACCTCGGGGATATATTGACTGCCTTGGTCATAGCAGACGATGGCCCAAGTCTCCACCAGCAGCCCTCGAAGCTCTTCTCCGCCCGCGAAGAGGTTCAGGAGATGATCGCACCAGAAATCCCTAGCGCATTTAATCCAATTAGTACTTCCGAGGCGACTCGCAGTATCGCGACCCTCGTCACTCATCAGAAGCCCGCCTCTCGCTATAACGAGGCGAGGCAAGAACATCCTCCAGAAATTACAGGCCAATGTTCGTGCGGCACTACAGAGTTTGGAGGTTAGCTTCGACGAGGAGAAACCCGAGGAAGTCGCAGCCATGCGCACTGCTTTATACACTGCTGCAGATGTGGCGCTCTCCGCCGAGGAGTCTCTGAAGGAACTTCCTGGTATGAGAACCGCTTCTTTCGTCTTGTAGAAAGTTTCGTTAACGCAACTACGTGCAGGCAACTCTCACCTGAAGGAGCTGAGAGATAGTGTTGAATCAGACGTTCGGGTCCTGGATCAGCACATCAATACCATCTCGGAACGTCTTCCACTTCAACAGATGCCAGTCACTGGACCCGTGCGATATAATGCTGGTGAGCCGTGATCTATTTGATTGCGTTCTTCTGTAATTTACAGATCTATCAGCACACATCTTTTCGAATCCAATTCAAGACCTGGATCTCATCGCACAAGTTACAATCTTGCTCGTCATGATATGTAACATTATCATCGGCATCGGAACCAATCCAACCAATTTCATTCTGGACGCTGTGTCTACACTTATCCAATTAGCAATGACCGTCGCGTCTGGTACGGGAGGCGAGACCGAGCAACGTTTTGTGTTAGACCAACTCCCGCCAAATCTCTTCGCGGCCGTTCAGGCTCTAAAGATTGACAGCCAAACCACCGTTTACGCTGTATGTCCATCATGCAGTTTTACGCATGCGCCGAAGATAGATAAAATCACGGGCGCAGACATATACCCTGATGTCTGTCAAAACACCATCGTCCAAAGTCGTGGGCCGTCTCCCTGTGGCGAGGAGTTATTGGAACTTCGACTTAAAAAGATGCGGCCCATCAAGACCTTCGTGTTCCCTTCGTTCGAAGAATACGTTGCCAGAATTCTGGCCGACCCGAAGATCGTGCAGATGTGCAACAAAGCTTGCGATGACGCGCTCGCTTCCGTAAACGAGAATGCTGAAGTCTTGAAAAAGTTTTTTCATGCGGGATTCATGAAAACGTTCCCGGGGCCGGATAGGAAGGGATCCCAGAAGAAAACTATCTTCATCGACAGAGAGAATCGCATGCGGTTAGCGTTCGAGGTGCAGCTGGACTTCTTCAATCCTAATGGCATCCGAAAGCGAGGGGAATCACGACTCCATCGGGATACTTTCGGTGGCGCTCATGAATCTCAACGAGGACATACGTTATAAGCCGGAATACATGTATGTCGCCATCATCCCTGGCCCGCACGAGCCCGACGTGGACGAAATCAATCATTATTTACGTCCGTTCATTGACGTCTTTGTGGCGAATTGGGAACGCAGCCTGCACATCTCTCCGATGGAAGGGTCACCAACCGGTCAGAATGTGGATTTCGCGATTGTCCTGTCGGTCAACGACCTCCCTGCTGCTCGAAAAGTGGCTGGTTTAGCGGGAACCAAATCACATTTCTTCTGCACGGTCTGCAACGCCTACCATCAGTCGAACGTGTGGGATACCAACTTCCACCAGTGGCAACGTAGGGATGTAAACCTTCTGCGTAAAGCTGCCTTTGCATGGAAGAATGCCACGACTCTACGCGAGCGCATCAAGATATTTGAGGAGACTGGTGTACGCTGGTCAGAATTCTGGCGTCTTCTGTACTGGGATCCCACTCAAATGCTGGTAATCGATGCGATGCACTGCGTTCTTGAGGGCATCGTCCAGTATCACTGTCGCCACATCCTTCGCGTTGACGCAACGGTCGCTAAAGGGAAGGAGGCCCACATTGCTTTTGAATACAACTGGACTCCATACGACGCGTCTAAGATCACCCCACAAACCTCTGAAGCGGATGTTTTATCTGAGAGGGAGGAGGAGCAGGTCCCCAAAATCCAATCGAAACTCGTGGAGGCCATTGTTCCCGCCGACAGCGATCTCCCTGGCACTAATGAAGAAACTTTGAGAAAAGCGCTTCTCAGATTCAATGTCCGCTCATTGCGATTCGTTGCAAAGTCACTCCGTTGTGAAGTGGATGAAACTACAAAAAGCCCCGTACGTCCGAGGCACTTATGACTTGGGTAAGTGTTTCGAAACCATTCAAGCATATTGTTTCTTATTTACTTTCTGTAGCGACGCACCCAGCCTTTGGTGGATCCGGATTTTGTTCCAAAGGCTGTGGACCTAACAGGGCTCAAATTCATCCAACGTGTTATCTCGAAAACGACAACCCCTTCGTGGATTAACTCCGTGCCTCACAATTACGGAGAGAACAACGCCGGTACCATCAAGGCCGACGAATGGCGCACTCTTGCCACAATTTACATTCCCATTGCCATTGTATTGCTGTGGGGTGATCAACCTAAAAACGATGCTGAGCGTCTGCGGGAGATGTTGGTGCACAGCATGGCCCTATTCCAAGCCGTCACCTTGGTGTGTCGATACACTTCGTCACAGGATCGTGCCACTGCTTACCGGCTATTCCTCAAACAATGGGTGGACGGAATGAGCTCGAACCACCCGCACACGGATGAACACAATGCTAGAATCAACATTCATGCCGCATTCCACATCTACGACTTTATCCTCCTTTTCGGTCCTATCATGGCTTGGTGGACTTTCCCATTTGAGCGTCTCATCGGCACACTCCAGAAGATCAATACCAATGACCATATTGGAGGCGAGCTAGAGGGGACGATTGTTCGGTCGTTTTGGAGAGGCGCCAACCTCCGACGACATCTGAACCATCCGGACTGCCCAGAGGTTATCAAGCAACTCAAAGTACTTTTTGACCGTACATTTTCCCCGCACCTTGATAGAAGCGCCGAGTCCGTTCCTAAAGAGAACGGCAAGGATCGCGCTCATTATACTCATCAAGGAGTTAACTATTCAAGGGCTTCCACACACCTCGGCAATAGTCTTGTTCTGTATCATCCGTCTGAGGCATCTGCCGCACAGTCTCCAATTGCAGGAAGCATTCAGCGCATCGAGACTGATGGGCACGAAACCTTTTTCCACATTCAACGGCAGGCACCGCTCCCTCCAGATGGATTTGACCCTTTCCTTCCTTTCCCCCACTTCCCGGCAAAAACCTACTCCTCGTTGATGGAAAACACCATCGACAGAGTGCCTCCCACCGCCGTGCTCTCCCACTGCGCTCGGATGGAATTTTCTGACGAACGCGCGCCGTAATTCTCGACCTATCCAGGGTAAGTTATGTTTAATTCTCAAAAGTTGTCTTGCTGACCCGCACGCACAGCAATAAAGTGCCGATTTCCCACTTTCCAGCTAGACACTCGTAGATATCCTAGAAATGCTGTACGAGGTTTTCGTTGTAATATATCGTGTTCGTAGTACACTCGGAATACGACAGAATGAATGATTTCTTGAAGCTAGTGCTGAACGTAAGACATCCAACAGTAGTGAGAGTTGAAATCGCAAAAGAAGAAGACGATCAGTGGCGGTGCTCTGAAAATCTTCTCATCCTCCGCCAAGTCCGCTCGCCGCTCGTCCTCTCACTGGCGTTTTACGCCGGTGACAGGTCTTCTGCAAACCAAACCAACTTGTTGTTGGCACCTTGTAACCTGCAGCCGGCGTACGCGATGGTATTGCGGCGTGGCCATTAATTTCCGCAATCTGGATCCCCCTCATCAATACTTTTGTCGCCTTCCGCATCCTTAAACTCGGCAGCCCTATAGTCTGCGCGCTTGGGGGCTCTCTCGAAACTATGTTCCCGTGCTCTTTTTGCACGTAAATGGCGGAGCAGCAACAACAGGAGCCCCAAGAAATGGACGATTTTGATGCGGGTGAGTCGCTTTTTCGCAATATCGCCGATTTTGTCACTTCTCTCAAATGTCTTTCCGTAGACCCCACCTGAGCCCCCAGCATGGCAATATACCCGTCATCCTGCGGCTTTATGGCCTTCGCCATCGATTTTCGAATGATTCGGTGCCAAACGCCCTTTTCTGTGCTCCTGTGAGTGCCCCTCCTGCGGTATCCGACTAATTCGCCTAAATTCTTGCTTTACTTCTTCGCTAGACTCCACCTGAGCTCCTTGTATATCGGCGTACCGTCCTCTTCCGGTTCCGTGGTTTACACCATCGATTTTTGGAAGACCTGCACCTTCTATTTCCCGTGAGTGCCTCTTCTCGAATACGCCTCCAATCCACCTAATTCCTTGGTCTCCCTTCTCCGTAGACCCCAAATGAGCTCCCTGAGCATTTTTGGCTCCCGTCTTTCAACGGCTTTGTGCTCTTCAGCATTGCATCTTGGTGGACTTGGTGCGAAGTGCACTTTTATACTCGTGTGAGTGCACCTCCCACAGTACCCCTCCAATACGCCTAATTCCTTCATTGAACTCTTCTTTAGACCCCACCTCGACTTTCAGTGCGTCCTCAAGCTCGTCCTCCGTAGGCATCATGGTCTTCAGCGTCGAATATTGGCCGACTTGGTGCCAAGTCCACTTTTCGTGCTCGCGTGAGTGCCCCCTCCTCCGGTACCCGGCCAATTCGTCTAATTCCTGGATCTACCCCTTCCCTAGCCTCTCCATTAACTCTCTTGGCGTTCACGAGCCTGCTCGTCGTCGGCATCGTGGTCTTCACCATCGATTGTCGGACGACTCGGTGCGAAATGCACTTTTCCGAGCTACCGTGAGTGTATTTGACTAGATTCTTGACCGATCCACCTAATTCTTTCTTTTACCTCTTCCCTAAGGTCCATTCGAACTCCTTGCACCTAACCATGCTCGGTATCTTCGTGCTCGTTGTACACGACGTCGAATCAGCAGGCCTGTCTGCCCTCGCACTTCCAGCACGCAATAACCGCACGGGCCGTCTCTGATGCTCAAAGCTCCTTACCTGCATTTGTGAGACCTGTCCACGGAGGCTGCTGGCATCTCTGTTCTGATACCTTTTGACATAAAATCATGGAAGCCGACTGCGAAGTAGAATATCATGTACTTGAGAATGCCATTACAATCTATAAATTCGATACCAATTTTTGTAGTATGATAAAATTTGAATAATACAATAATTCTCTTTTATTTTACTGCCTGTAAGACGTCCCAGCATTCCTCAGAATACGCAAGTCAAGAAGAGGATGCGGAGAGGATCAGTGTGGCGATGCAGTGGCATGTGATCCGCTTCAAACCTCCACCGTCCTCACTCACGTCCGCTACCCTCTTGCTGGCGTTTACGCCGGTAACAGGCTGCTATCCTCTTGCTGGTGTCTACGCCGGTGACAGGCTTCCTTCAGCTCATCCGGCCACAGAGTTTGCTAGCTTATATGCAATGACTTACCCGTGTCGTGTCCTTGCCTCGTGGTCTCGACCTTTAAATTTGGCGGCGGATTGGCCAAGCCCTGGCCAACTTATTCTAGGTCGCATATTGGATATATGGGTCCATTTGAATTGATTCTGTCCCCCTAGAGGGAATTCTTGCACTAATGCAGAGGTCAGTAATCTCCTGTGGCGCTTGCAAGTTTTATTAAAATTCTATTATCTTTCAGGCCGAAGGCTCTGGGGTGGACTGGATTCATATCATAATTTTCAAGTTGATCGTGGTACGTTCGATATTCCATCTGAACTGAAATATTGACGGAGACTCCCCTCAGGCTATTGGCGAGCATTGAAGTCCTGCAAGTTAATTTTATATATATATTCATTGTGTACAGACGGGAGAGCATCGGTAATTGATAATTTGAAGTCAATTAAACCCATTATAGACCAGGAAGGATTCCACGGATGCAGCATTGCGGGTCTTTCTCAAAATTCAGAGCGCGTCAAGAATTCCTCGGTGAACTTTTTTTCTTGAGCTACAAATTGGACATGAGCGACTCTCTTCCAATCCGATCCTCCACCTCCAGTCATCCTATGTGCGCCATCGTCCCTCGGCTGCTTTTTATTTTAAGAGTCTCGCCATGTCTGACTCAAAACCGGCTAGTACTACTTAAAACTTCCAAGACGTTAATACTCAACGCTGTAGGCGCTGAAACCCGTCTTGGCTTGCTATTTACACCAGGCAAATTGCCCGACTAATTCGTTATCTGCAGCTACATCAATATTATGTTACAGGACTACGGCTTTGAAATAACCAAGTAAGTACATGCAAAAATCTCCGACAGAATTGACGCTAATGACCGCGGACTAGGGTATTGAGAAATTGATCTACATGCGAAGAAGGTAAGCCTACATGCTAAATGTACATTATGCTACATCTAATATGCTACAGTATATTACGTCGAACTTGAAATCAAGTTGCGACCCAAGAAACAGGTTACGTAGCTAGTTATAGAATGCAAGGTACAGAGCGATTCAAGAAAAATCAATCAACGGCGACGATGGCATCTCAACTTGCGGTATTCAGCGGAATATTCTGCAGATAGTCTGCGCAGACGAAGATTTCGGCTGCAAAGACGAGGTATGGAATGCAGTAAAAAGGAGCGAGCTGAAACTCACCTACTTGCCTCAGCTTCACCGACAAGAGCGAGGCATTCGCGAATTATATCCTCGATCTCCGCCAGCGAGCCCCCGGGGTGCATGTAATGATATTCGCGGTGTCGGTGGCCACACGGGCAGGGTGCCCAGAATTTGACGCGCCTGTAGCCCTTGTGGGCCAACATCAAGTGAATGATCCGCTCTAAAAAAAAAAGTGAGCAGTCGCAGAGGATTAATTTGAGAATAACTGACCAGCAAGCAGGCGGCGTTTGACGTTGAATGCCATCATCCACATCTGCAATCTCCCAACCTCACACCGATGATAATCGAGCTGCCTGTGCGGCACGCATTTGCTAACACCCCATTTCACGATCAGCTCGCCGAGGAGTCGATTGGGACGTTGCTGCTGGACGACTTCGTTTGCGAGCTGTGCGGTGAAGTACACACCCCCCCTCCCCTTCGTCGAGGTACAGGGGGAATTTGGGGTCTCGGGCGAGCGCGAGAAGCGCGACAATCTGGTTTTCGGGTGGCAGCCGACGACTGCAAAGCGTAAAGAAATAGTTTTTTTAAAATAAAAATGATGGAAACCACTGACATTTTTGCTAGAATCTGCTCTTGCGCTCGAGTGCGCTTCATCGTTCGATGCCGGGGTATGACCGGGCGATGGTGTGCAGCAGCGCGGCGCTCACACGAGGAAAATGCGGAAGCGCCGATGCGAAGGAGATTGGATGATAGCAGCTGGAGCGTGTGGTCTCTGGAAGCGGTACGTGGTCAAAAGAGAGGTGGTCAGGGCGATATGGACTGCGATCCACGTCGCGCCCGGCGCGAATCGAGGACGCGGTAGAAATATCGTCCCGGGAACGACAAGCACAAGCCGTGGCGATGTCCACAGAAACTCGACAGGAGAGGACGGCGCAGAAGATGGGCACTAAAGATATCGAGGGGGCTTAAAAGAAGTTCAGGACGAGTCGGGCGGACTACCGCAAGATATGCCGCTGGCCGCAGGAGTTTTGTCGCTGGCCGCAGGAGTTTTGTCAGGCGCGGTCGAGCCAGGCGTTGCGTTGGACACGAGTCGCCAGCTGAGCTGGTGTTCAGAACAAGTCGGCTGCTCGGGCGGCTGTCGAATACCTTGCTGGCTTTTGAGGTTATGGTGATACAAGTCACGCCTTCCATTTTTGGAAAACCACTTCTTGACTCTCTCCACCATCTTGAATCCGGCTCTACTCTACGCACGCTTTCCACTCGCTCTTTATCGTGTGTCGAAACGACTTGGGGGCAATAGGAGACGAACCAGGACGCCGGCACCCAGTGTCTTTTCGACTTTGCCGTGCCCCCCAATTCCGCTGCGACGGCGGCAGGGCTGGATTCTTGCGAGCTCAAAAGCATCCCCAACCACTTTGTGCGTTGCGTCGTCTCTTTTCTACCTATCGGGCTTTCATCCCTTGTCCCGATATCTTGCTCATCGCCCGTGCAGATCGATGTTTGCGGCTCGACGATGCGATCGCCGCTTTTGAGTTCTCGAAGGACATACCGCTGGTAGTAAAGGGTGAGTCGTTTGTCGTGAGGTGGGCGGCAGATGTAGACTCACTTATCGCGCTTTAGCACGACTGCAAAGGGCGGAGCAGCGCTGGGCGGCTTTATCGTCTTATTTCTCCCTCCGGACAGCGGGAGCGCGAGCGACCGTCGTACGCAGCCCCGCTTCGCACCCTTTAGGCTTGCGTTCGCAGTCTTCCCGCCGACCGGCCTCGATTTGTCTGCACGCGGTGCATTCGCGTATGCTACTCCGCACCCGTACCATCCCCGTCCTCGCAGCCCTCATGGACGTCATTCGGTGCAGAGCCCTCTCTCTTATTTCCCGAGAGCGATAACTGTTAACGCAAACCCAGGATGAAGCCCGTTACGATCTTCGACGGCTACAAATACGTCGGCACGATGCAAATCTGCGTCCGCACGCATGTTGCAGGAGTCGAGCATCTTCTTTGCGCTGCTCTCGGTACTCATGCTAGGCTTCGGGCAGGGGGCTGTACGCCCTCGATGCATCGGATGGGAAGATCGCGAGCACGGGGGCGATTGTCAATTCCCCTTGTGCAGGCGCTGTTACAGGCCCCGGATTATAGCAATTTTGAGCAAAATACGGCGGGGTGGACGTTGTATTATCTGTGCGTGTCCTTGCTTTTCCGCACATGTCACTAACTCTCTTGCCTCCTTCGCAGCTGGGGCGTGATCACCTGCCCGATCCTGCTGAACATTCTCATCTCGCTGTTCTCGTCGGCGTACCAGGACGTGGTGGACGATGCGGAGGCGCAGTACCTCGCGTTCTTTGCGAGCAAGACGGTTGGCATGATACGGGCGCCGGACTCTTATGTCTACCCCGCGCCGTTCAATCTCATTGAGGTGTTCCTCATCTCACCGTTTGAGTGCGTTTCCCCTACTCTCCTCCTTGAGGCTAATGCTAATGCTGACACCGCGCGAAGGCTCTTCTGGTTTTGCTCCCTCAGCCCCTCCGCATATGCCCAGCTCAACCGCGTTGTCATGGCCTTCGTGTTCTTCGTCCCTCTCTCTATGATCGCGTTCTACGAGTCCGTGTTCGAGAACGGCGGGAGCAAGCACGCGTGGATGAAGCGGTGGCTGAGCGGGAACGACGAAGGCGAAAACGATCGGCCGGAGTATCGCGATCCGGAGGTGGATGAGCAGGAGGGGCAAGGGAGGGTGATCAGTAAGGTGAAGTGGGAGGAGCTGATTAAGGCGTTTCCGAATACGAGTCAGGTGCGTGTCGAGTGATCATTTGGATGAGGGAGAAAAGCTGAAACGGAAACGGATGTAGTCGAGCAAGGCGCTGATGCTGAAGGAGATTTTGGAGTTGAAGAAACAGCTGGCACAGGTGCTGGAGAAGCTGGATGGCAGGTCGGCGACGAATGGGAGTGCGGCGCAGAGCAAGTGTCGGCGTATCTCAAAGGTCTTATTGCATACTGCGAAGAGGAGGTCGCGATTTCAAACGTCCGCATCGGGGACCACAACACATTTGCAGCGGTCAGAGCTGTTTTATCTTAGATTTCCCAGCGTTCTCATATCTTGCAGGACTCTTCTCCCTGATAAACCTGATGTCGTGATTGCTACACCTTCACGAGCACTCGCTCTGATGCAGTCCAAGGTACGTCCGGCAAAGTTCATTTCGCGAATAAATATTGACCGTCCCACGGGCACTGGTAGTATCGTTCCTCGAGTCACTTGTCATAGACGAGGCGGACCTCATTCTGTCTTATGGCCACGACGAAGACGTGCGGCAAATATTCAGCGGCGCGTTCCTTCAGAAAGTGTACCAATCATTCCTCATGAGCGCTACAATGACCGAGGACGTTGAGATGCTGAAAGGGCTCACTCTGCGAAATCCTGTCCGTCATCTCCGCTCCCGCCTGTGCATGTGCTAATTATTATTCAGGCAATCCTGAAGCTTGAGGAGACGGAGGACGAGGCAGCTAACCTCAGCCAATATGCCGTTCGGTGCGCGAAACATCCTTTAAATCAAAAACCCTTTTCTGATCCCTTCTCTTTCATAGATGCTCCGAAGCCGAAATTCCTCCTCACCTACGTTATCCTCAAGCTCAAACTCATCAAGGGCAAATGTATCCTCTTCGTCAACGACGTCGAGCGCTCCTACCGCCTCAAGCTCTTCTTGGAGCAGTTCTCCATCAAGAGCTGCGTGCTTAACTCGGAGCTGCCATTGAATTCGCGGTACCATACGGTGCAAGAGTTTAATAAGGGTGTGTATGAGTATATCATTGCGACGGACGAGAGCGGGGGCGGGGAGTTGGATACTGACGATGAAGAGGAGGGGGGAGGATGAGGAACCGACGCAGGAGGACGCAGATGAAGATGAGGAAGGAGAAGAATGTGAGTGATCTACTGCGGATTGCCCCCAGTCAGCTCACCTTTCACAGTTGTTCCCTCACAGCGCGAGGCGCCTGCATCCACGACCCCGCAGGGGACGCACCGCTGCCTTATGGACGACGACGAGGCGGCTCGGTATGCGGCGGTCTTGTCTCATTGGGACGGTGCGCTGCTATGCGCCACGTTTCGGAGGAGAAAGGCATCGCCCGGGTCCGCGCTCATGGGAGCGTGCAGACGCCCCTCTACCCTTTCACTCAGTCGACGAGGATTCCCTTCTCGACGCATTGGGAGTCGGACGTTCGGACGCGGCACGGCTCATTCGCGGTGCTGCTCCACGCTCCACTGCTTCGCTTTGTCGCACAAGCGCGGTCGATGGAGGATCCGAGGATAGGTGGAGGAAGTCGAGTCGCGGAGGCAACTTCCCAAAGAGACTGTACGCGCGGTGTACTTGGCGCTTTCACACGCGACTCTGCGGTCGAGAGAACCGGGTGGAAGATGGCGGCGATGCCAGATATGCAGTTTGCCGCAAGTGAGTTACTAGCCCGCCACCGCTGCACCACCTATCCTTGTCACGGTTCGTTGGCGTTGTGGGTACGTTCTCCCCCTCTACTTCCCCGAGCCTTCATCCTACTAAATATTCTCCAGGCCCACAACCTCAAAGACGTATGTCTTCCGCCCCAGGATCCACCATCCACCATTCACCGGCGCCGACTCACCCTTCCCTATGCAGATATCCTGTGGTCCCGCCTTCGTCACCGAAGGATGCTCCGACGCCTACCCAGGAGTCACAGCTGGTATGCGTTCTCGGCTCCTCCTCGCCCACCATCCCTCCGCCCACGCTGACACACCTATAGGCCGGCGTACAGTTCTTCGAGGCGTTCCAGCTCACAGAGGAGCAAACATCACGCTCGTCGGCGGAAGCGACGCCACCGTCGGCCTCGCGGGCGGCTTCACGATGGGCGGCGGGCATGGCGTGCTCTCGCCCGTTCTCGGGCTCGGTGCAGACCGTGTGGTACGTCCTACCATCCTCCACCCCCTCCGCATGGAGCATATATCTGATTGAGATGCGGCCCGCAGTTCCAATACAAGATCGTCACCCCCGACGGACAGTACCGCACGGCAAGCGCGTGCCAGAACGAAGACCTCTTCTTTGCGCTCCGCGGCGTGACGGTCGCACTTTCTACATTCGTGATTATGCTTAGATCTCCTCACCACTCAGGCGGCGGCAGCTTCAGCGTCGTCCTCGATGCCACCATCCTCGCCGCACCCGCCGCGCCCGTCCAAAGTCGTCATCTGGGCCCCCATCGCGCGCTCCACCGCCCGCACGGAGGCTCTGTGGGACCTCATCGGCGAGCATGTTTTTTCGCTGAATTCGTCCGCATTTGTATTGGTCCTTAGGGCTATTTTCGGGGTGTTTCCGTCCGCATCTGGATCGGACGTCCCAAGGTAAAAGCTACTTTCCTATATTATGATGCGCCTTGACAAATACTGTGAGCCTTTCTCTTGTTCTCATTATTCACTGCTTTGACAACAGCCTTTCAGGCATTTAAATTTATATTTCAAGTACTTCTACGTAGCCCTCGATCACTGTTTTCCCTCCAATCTTTTCGTGTTCGGTATCATTGGCGCAGACCCAAGTCCATTACTCAATAAATGCTTGTTTTGTGTTCAAATTATTGTAAAACAAAGAACTTCTCGTCTGCGGATAAGGCGCAGAGGATTGGCGGACGAGGAGCGGATGACCGGCGGACGAGGAGCGGATGGCCGGCGGACGAGGAGCGGATGTTCTGCGGATCATCCGCCGACCAAATTTCAGTGCACCTGAAAGTAGAAATTTCAGTTCGAATTTCAGCTAAGCCGAAATTAAAGCAGAAACTAAGTATTTCGGATGGACTGAAATGAGAATGGATACTTGAAATTCCAGTTTTGATTTCAGTGCACCTGATATGCTGAGTATCAACTGAGCCTTTTCTAGTAGTGAAACTAAATAATTTCAGTTCTGGTTTCAGCTGGGCTGCTTCGTAACCTGATACTTAGCATTTCAGATTAGTTTCAATGCAGCTGAATGTAGAACTGTTTTCAACAAATTTCAGTTTCAACATCAGCCACACTGAAACTACCAGAATCAGCTTGAGTTTCTGCTCAGCTGAAATGTAATTCGAAACTTGGCATTTCAATTTATGCATCATCGCACCTGAAATCTGGCAATCTCCGGTGTGACTGTCATTGAAGTGTCACCTTAACTGTCATTTGCGGAAATTTGGCCAGTTACCCCTTTGGTCGAGCGTTCGGACTTTGCCGTGGCCATGATGCAGCCATGTGTTTTGGATACACTTCCTTTTTGAACACAGTTTGAGAATAAAACAATTGTCCTTGAATTTGCCTTGATCCTCACAAAGAAATATATAAAAGTTTAGCTACAAAGCTCTATGTGACCTTTGTGAGATGCCGAACAAAGAAGAGTGGCGGCGTCTCGCTCAGGAAGGCGGGGGGGATCTCCCAATAGGGAGATCGTTCTGGGTCCGGCGCCATCTGAGGCGTCAACGCCACCACTGCTGATGCTCTTTGCGTCGTCCTCTTCTACTTCTTTTTCCTTAGCAACGCGATCCCCGCGCAAGCACAAAGCCCTCCAAAACAACCATGGAAAGGAAAAAGATGATGGACAGAAAGTGCGCACCACATGCATTACATATATTATTCCCCATGTTGTCCCTCCTCCACAGCGGTGTCGTGCTCGTGCCGCAGTTCAATCGAGAGGTCAGAAGGTCAGATAAGTAGCGACTAGTCGGCAAGGCAGGTTAGCGCTGAATGGAAATATGATCCCTGAAGTTGAGGTCAACGCAAGAATGTAGTGACTGTGTAGCAGGACTAACACTGAGGAATTGCTGGTATGTTGCTCTTTGAACTCTGACAGAACATAGGTTCTTTGTGAGGCTCGGCATCTGTTGGGTACAGTGTACTTACTATTATGACTATAGTCAGAATCACAGCAACAGATATTTCAAGTTGGGTAGAGCTATAGGGCCCTACACCCATATGAAGAAGAATCTATATCAAGACAGAAACTACATAGTAATCTAATAAGAACTTACTTCTGAAAAATGGCCTTTAAGTGCTCGGGCACAAACTTCGTTCTGATGTCAAGGCTCATTGGCTCAGCGAGCACAGCTTCTGGAGCAGATTTATCATGACCTCCGTGTCCACAGTCCACTCGTTGTGCAGCTAGAACTCTTGGACAAACTATCCGTCAGGTATATCAACAAGATGGGAATAAGATTGAGGTAGGTGTACCTGCAGTGCGCAATGTGCATTAGTATCTGTGGATCTCAGTTCCACACTCAAATATGGTCGGATGTGTGCGGGTGTGGATGTGTGTCGACGTTGATCGTCGTGCGTCGGGTGTTGTATTGTCGGTGTTTATGTTGGTGTTGACGTTGCGGTCAATGCTCTTGTGCGCGACACAATGGAGACCGATGCTTTGTCCCCTACCTTCCTTCCATCCTTTTTCAGCTTCGCTTCCATTCTACTCCCATTTTACTCACCTTATTTTTCACTAGGTACCCCCTTGCTGGAAGCCTTAGCTCCAGCGATCCCTGCCACAGGCAAAAATTTCTGACCCTCTCAATTAAGCTGTGGTACGAGCATGACACCGCTGTGGAGGAGGGACAACATGGGGAATAATATATGTAATGCATGTGGTGCGCACTTTCTGTCCATCATCTTTTTCCTTTCCATGGTTGTTTTGGAGGGCTTTGTGCTTGCGCGGGGATCGCGTTGCTAGGGAAAAAGAAATAGAAGAGGACAACGCAAAGAGCATCAGCAGTGGTGGCGTTGACGCCTCAGATGGCGCCGAATCTAGAACGATCTCCCTATTGGGAGATTCCCTTGCCTTCCTGAGCGAGACGCCGCCGCTCTTCTTTGTTCGGCGTCTCGCAAAGGTCACATAGAGCTTTGTAGCTAAACTTTTATATATTTCTTTGTGAGGATCAAGGCAAATTCAAGGACAATTGTTTTATTCTCAAACTGTGTTCAAAAAGGAAGTGTATTCAAAACACATGGCTGCATCATGGCCACGGCAAAGTCCGAACGCTCGACCAAAGGGGTAACTGGCCAAATTTCCGCAAATGACAGTTAAGGTGACACTTCAATGACAGTAGCCGCTCGATTCGCAAATGACAGTTGATTGTCCGCCGTGAGATGAATTAGAAGATTCTCCTTGGCTCTAGACAATGTCATACAGGTTCGCAGGTTGCAGAAGCAAGGAAAAAATTAGTATGTATTCTGGGCAAAGTATTAAATTCTAAATGTAGCTCCCGAGACATACCAGTTCAATAATGAAGAGAGGTGTTTTATTTCGAGGTTTTTTGCGGCCGCGCACTGAGTATTTGAAGCGCGAATGGAGCGTGGATGGAAAATTGACTAAGTCTTTCAAACTCCGCTCCATCATGATGCACGTTGATGGATGACAACGGATGGCGTGATCCATCAAATGGTTCGTTGCTCTCGTCTTCTCCCTCCATCTTCTCCCCGCCTCACCCGCCCGCCTCACTTGTCGCGATTGGTATCCTCCGACGGGATATCGCCCTGATTCGCTCTGCCCCCTGTATCTTCTCAAGCTAATCTCAAGCTCTCAAGACTCGTGCCCAAGGCCTTACAATTTCTCGCTCAAGTCGTCTGGGGGCTCTTCAAGCTTCAAGACATCAAGTTGGCTGTCTTTTTTGTCTAGTCTCTCTATATCAAGATCATTCCGGACACAGCGGCATCAATACTATGGCAGGTTCGGTTGTCCTTTGAGCTGCGCAAGTCTGGATCAAGGCTACGAGTTGGCGCGCGCGGGGAAGATCCGCAGTGGGCCGCATGTGAGGGGGTTTCGTGCGGCGAAGTTTTGCAGTGGGCTGTCTCATAGTGCATGGAATTATGCCCGCTCTTTAATGGTGTGTCTCCAGTAGCGTCTCGGCCCATACTGACTTCGTTTTCCCTCTTGTTGCATCGCCGACTCGACAGCTTGGATATATCATGTCAATCCACAGATTATTTAAAAGGTTCATCGCTTCACACAAGCCTTCACTGTTACTGATTTCAATTTCGAGATGTTGGTACAAAAACTTGAAGCTGTCGTCAATTTTGAGGCTACCCACACCCGCGCTGGATGTTTTGCCCCACTGCTCCCCAGCGCTTCCCACCAGGTGCTACACCTCGGCTAATTCAGGTGGTACGAGAACGGAGGGTTGCACGCTGCAACGGGTCACTATTTAGGTTGTACGCATCGTAGATAGCTATGAATATATGTGTTTTATTTCATTCTTATCTTGCTTTTGCCAGCTTTGCGTGGAGCTTTGATATCTTTTGAGATCATCCTTGGAAAGACATCGGGCATCTTATTTGTCTTGTCCAAGACAAAATGTCTTGCCCAAGAATTTGGGCCCGACCTAGCGAAAGACGTGCGTCTTTAGAGAAAAAGCGTCTTTGGTGTCTTTAACGTCTTGGCAAAGACGCCAAAGACGCCAAAGACGAATGTGTTATTTTACTGATGTACTCGACTACGACCCGAGCAATCATGTTGGATATACCTCCGGGTAAGAACTTGCTTTTCTCTGAGCGCTTCCCAGAGAACCACAATATACATGAGATCGATTCAGTCTAAACTCAACATACAAGCCGCCGACGACCGCTCTTTCCGCGATTCCCGTTGCCCCTGCTCCATCACCGCCCAAGTACGATGTGTCGGCAGCCTGATCACGATCGATGCCAGTTTCGGCTGTTGACTGGGTTCAGGCTCCGCTGGACTCTGGAGATTATGTGGCACGTACCAGTGTGCTTTTCGTTCATGAAATTTATTTAGGATTCGGCCTCCCCGGTCTGGGTTTCCCTGTGATCATGCTGATTGGAGCTCCGACGGAGCCCATCGTTCTTCTGATATGGGACACTGGTTCGTGGTTAGTGACAAGGCAAGGTATGTTCCGTGGCAGTCAAGGGAAAGATGGGCTGTGACAACCATGAACACTGGCACCTCTGTGCATCTTCTTCTGCCTATTGAACTTTGTTTTTACTTTTATGTAACGCCTCATCAATTTCAACCTGAGGAATAAAGTCTATCTTCCATTATTCACCTACACCGCAAACCAGAAAAATTGTCCACAGAAGGTCAAGGACAGGATAGCACGAGGACGTCGTCTGATAATGTCTATCTAGGATAATTACGAGCTTCGTCAGAGGTCAATTGGCGCAAGCTCAGATTGACATCATGCCAGACATCAAACGAACATAGATCAATTGATACTACTTTGTTGTCTTCTAATCAGCCTCGAATAGAGATCCCAATACACACCAAGGAGTCATTCTTCCTCCAATGTCTTGCTGATGTTCTATATGTTCCATGCGACGTGCCCATGCCACCACTTTAGCTTGTTACTGACCACCACCATGCCTGCCAATACTGCGCCCAAACGTAACTTGAATGCACCGTGTACCATCTCCTCTGGGGTAACATTTGTGATAAATACCCAGGGTCCCGGCCCTTTCGTGTGTTATCTATACATTAAATATAACACGAGTGCACTGATTTCATTGCCTGTGAAGACATTTAATATCAATTTGTCTGGCGCTTCAGCGACAGAATCAGTCACTTTCGCTGTCAATACTGAGGTGTCCGGTATTCACGTTACTCCACCCCGGGCAATGAAGCCACGCCAATTTTTGGTTCCACGACATGAGCCGAGTGAAGTTCCGCAAAGCCCGCAAGGCTCATGCATGGAACTCCTCCCGCTTCCTAAAAAATCGACGCCTGCGAATCTAGAGAGCGAGAGTGTGGTCGCTCCGAACACCCCGCAAAGTCCGCTGGCAGACTGCTCGGATACAGAAGACTCAGACACATACCAACACAATCAAGATGAGTTACCCGCAAAATTCAGTCCACAATGCCAGGTGCGTAATTCCAATCATCTCTTCTCGTGTTCCCGGCCGTATGCTGAATGTTTTATCAGCTGGTTACGCTGAGTCGGAAGCGTAGACTCGATCGGATGCAGAATGCAGAAGATTTTGCAAATCAGCTATCTCCCAATTCCAAAACTCCGAAACGAGCAAAGACATTGGGCGATGGACACGAAGGTAAAGTTGAAAGTGTTGTCGTAACACGGAGTTTCCTTATCTAGAATAACAGATGTGGCAGTGTGATCCATCGACGTAGCGAGTTTTTATATAAAATATTGTTTGGACATTCCTATTGAAAGAAATAAATCAGAGGGGTTCGTTACACTTCAGATGAGTTAAATGTTTTTTTTTGAAGCGATTCTATAGCAAGCCCCATGTACCACAAAATCAAACTTTTATTGATATTACTACTTTTTGCTGCGGGGGCGCTTCTTCGGTGGTATATGGACCTCATCTTCATTCTCCACAGCTTCATCCTCATCCTCATCCATCTCGCTCTCATAAGAATTTACAGCCCCCGCCTGAGCAAGTTTCTTTGCCTCCAACGTAGCACGGCGCTTTTCTTGGGTCCTTGCACGTTTCAAAGTCTGTTCTTCACGCAAACGTATGGCCACTTGGTGATGGTGTGCTTCTCTATCCAGATAAAGAGGTCGAGGCACGGTGAGGGCGACTGGAAGGCTGCGACGGAGTAATGTAGTGTTGTGCAGGCCTGCCATATTGATGACAAAGTGGTCATCATCTCCGTGTTCCAGGAGTTGCATGGTTTGTGAAGTTTCCTGACGCTCCTGAATTACATGCCGCAGTGCAGTTGGTGCACATTTGACCAGGCGACAGTCATGCGCAACCGAAAAATTAAACATAATGTCCTGGTTATTGTCGGCAGTCAGGATTGACAGTAATACATCTGAATTTAATCTATGACTCACCGTTGCAAGAACAGTGGACAAATGGAGCATTGGATCAGTTGATTTTTGCAGAACAGGCATCCCAAAGTCAGGATGCAGGACCTCTGAGACAACAAACCTGTCCAAGGTAACAAGTCCGCTTGGGACACCATTTGGACAAGCCTCGGGAATGATAATTTCCCGGATGCGCCCAACAACGAGGGTGTTCTTTGTGTGCAGATGAACCCATGTGCATTCATGACAGAAGATAAGAACCTCACCTCACTATCCTTCGCGAAAACCCATGAACTTTTACGACAGAAATCCCCGGAGTCAGCTGTTACTCCAATTGCGGAACGCCAGCGAACAGAATTGAGGGTCGGAGAATTAAGGCTCGAAGAACATGCATGAGTTTCTTTCCAGCGCATAAATGGAGCCTTCAACTGGGTAGTCACACGCATTTTTCCTGCATAGAGAAATGAAGTTAGAGATAACGGTGATGTAAGTGAAGCTGAATACCCGAAACAGGTGTGCACGGTGGTACCCAGCCTAAATGGCGTTGAATTATGGGCATGTTCTTCAAAACCGAGAGGACATTTGGGCCAGCGCAGACCCATTCATCGCCCTTCTTCCAGTAGCCACCACTCAGAATATGCTTCATGCGATCCATGGAGGCAAACTTGCGGGCGATGTCCCGACTTGGCGCTTGATGGTTGCTCAGAATGGAGCACAACCGGAAAATTGCGTTAAAGCATTCAAAAACTTCGGTTGCATTTCGGATAGGAGGACCAAAACGAACTGCATCCTCAACAATGTGAGGTAGGAGGTGAAGTTTGATTTTCACCAAGAGTTTGGCTGGATCCTGATCACCAAAGGCATCGAGAACATTGCCAATGAGAGTTGAAAGATCATTCTGGAATTTTTTGTGAGCGCAAATCCGCAAATTTGTTACTTTTCGCACCACATATTGAGTCATATTGTCAATTTCGTGAACCCAGAGTAATGGACCCAACTCTGAGACAGTCTTCACCAGAGTAAAGAGCTCGGGCGAGACGAGGTCGTGCACATGAAATAGCATCGTCTGCATTAAAGTCTTGAAATGTTTGCCAATGAGGCCATTGCGGTACTGCATCATATATGCTGCACGGATCGGGGGTATGGTCAGGCCACTGATGTCGGTGGATTGCAGCCGGATGACAAATAGATTGCGCTGCGCTTCTGACCACCCGGAGTGAAGCATGTACCAAACATACTTGATAATCCCAAGAAGAATTGTATGAAGGATTTCCACTGGTGTATCGCGATTGGGATCAAGACCTTCCAAATCACCGCATTGAACAAAAAATATTGACAAAAGTTGGAAAGAAATACCTGCAATATCAAGAAGCGGATTTACTTTGTCCCCAGGCTGCTGAGATAGCCAAGTCTTGAGCTCTTCTCGAATTGACTCTGCTGTACGACCTGGATTATTGGCCTTAATTTCTCGAGATTTCTTGAGCAAAATATCAATCCAATATTGCGCAACCTTGTCCTTGACGCCAGTTGCAGTTTGCAGTCGAGTAATTGGTGCCTCGACACCATCCATGGCTAAACTAATTTGTTCTTCAAGCGTGGCTTTGGTTTCGGCAGCAAGACGAGGTATGCCCGCCTGTATCTCCACTGAGAAAAATAACGAACCATTAGTTGTTCACTCACATAATGCATAGCATGGTATCCTTCATTTGACTCGGTTTGTTCGTGTGAACCACCTGCCTTGCAGCGGCGACAGCCACAGTTCGCATTTCCACCCATATGCGACGCTTCTTCGGACTGCTGGGGATTATCTGCTGGAAGACTTGGTACACGCAAAATTACGCGGCAATTTCGTTTAGTTTCTGCATTAAAGCAGGGAATCGGTTTGGTATGTGTGGCCCTGATGAATGAAATCAGCGTAGAGGACAGCAGATTTTTGCCAAATATTACACGATTTGTTCCTTGAGAGCAGAGAATTGCTCTGGCGATGTGGCATGTGGAGATGTAGAGACAAATCGAACGAAGTATTCTTGCTGAAGGAGACGACCCGGAAGATTCGAGTTTGCTAGGTACATGTTGATATGCTTGTTATATTGTTTTGATTTATTCCCCGAAACGTCGTCTGCCCAGATTGGGACCATGACTACATATAGGTCTTCGCCTTCCGCAAGCTCGCGGAGCGGGTTTGGCATTTCTGGTGTCTCGACACTGTCTGGACTTGGTTAAGAACCCGGACTGTGAATGAAATCGATCTGACAAACCTGCCCATTTAATTTTATCCCCAATGCGCTCAAGAACATCATAATAGTTGAAACGAAATTGCGAGGCGGGAACAGAATGTATGTCGGTGCCAATTTTCCAACCGTTCTATAAGATTGTTAAAACTAGTCTGTTTAAATTTTGATATACATACCACGGCTGGCGTAACATCTACGCAATTTGCGCACAGGATCCCTTCTCTCTTGATCCAAGCACGAGGGATCACATAGGAAGTATCTTCCAGTGCTGCAACCTCGTCGATGTAGAATTGGCGCAGCCCACGTACATACATCGGTGTTAATTCAGATGGCTTGTATTCTTTCCATCGTTCGGCTTGCCAGACTTCCGAAATCGGTCCGGTTGTTTCTTCTGGATAAAATTGCAGATGTTTTGCTACTTCAGGGTTTGAAAAGTCCTAAAAATGTCGGTGAGAACCGTAAGAATGTATTGAGTATGTCCCTCACCCGTGCAATCGTCTCTCTGATATCATTCACAAAAAAGCGATTACCAACGCTGGATGTGTAGGCTTTTGGTTCGCTGCCACAGAACTTGCGTAGTTGATCCTGCATCTTGCGAAAGCTATTATACGATGGGACGCTCGAAACATTGCACTCTTTCAGTATCCAGAGGATTATCTTGAACTGATTACTTGACATTCTGAGGCGTGGTAGATTGTCGAGAATGTCAAGGAGCATATTCTACAAAAACTGTCAGCCACTTGCAAATGCAAAAATCTACTACTTCTTACCACTTTATTCGGGTATGGATAATATGCACTGTTGACTGAGCACTGAGTGTAAGTCATGTCATCGTCAAGCTCGTCTTCGTCATCACCTGCAGTCGCAACGAGAATCAGAGCAGATCTCTCATCTTATAAAGCAGAACACCAACCGGAGTCCTCGAGTGCACTGGGACCGAGATTATCTGGTAATGCTATATCATCGTCTTCATCATCCTCTTCCGATTGTGAAAGTATTCGCTCGACTTCTGCACGCAAACGATTTCTCTCTTCATCGGAATCACAGACCTCCATGTTGGTGGGGATCACTGGGGCGGTCAAGCCTGCAGCAGCAAAATCTGCATAAGTTGGGCTCAAGGCCCGCCCGTTATCGTCGTCAAACATGGAAGGGAATGGTAAAGTCGGTTGTTGGGGCTCAGAGTCAGGAAGAGCAGCCCCTGGGCCAGAATATACATCTCTCAATTTTTGGGTGTTTGCTTCGAGTTCCTCCCTGCGCCGTTGCATGTTCAAGACATGAGCTTCATGGATATTGGCCCTGAGATGACCAGCAATGGAGCCTTTGAAAATCCACGACCCGAAGCCGGTTGGATCGCCCTCCTTGCAAGCCAAACAGCGAACCTTCTTCGAGACAGGATCCTGTTCGAAGCCTACAGTTATGAGCATTAGAATGTTCGGGTTTTTTGTCTCAAGGGGCGCACCAGGCGGGATTTCTTTAGCTTGTCGACCCTTTCGACTCATGGTGGAAGAATAACAAGAATATAGGCACGTCAAAGCGCTGCTCTGGCTTGTATTGTCTTCGCTAATTTTGGTGATTATCGTTGGAGTTCAAGCCAAGACCAGGCAACATTTTTATCGTTCAGGCAGGAGATTTGAAGTCAAGAAATCAAAGCATCTGCATTTTAAAAGGGGGGATATAGATATTGAACTCAAGTACCCAACTGCAACGAAAGTCTTGTGGTGCGGCGAGGTCGGCAAAGCACCAAAGTACAAAGTCACATCAAGTCACAATGGACGCGTCGCGTCGCGGTTGCCGCTAATTACTCTTTTCGTACATGATGATCTTGCCACCACCAGAATCGTTTATAATGGCTCCAGTGGGCGGCTCCTTTTCACTCTTCTCCCATGTCCACCTTCTTGAACGACGACAACATCGACCCGACTCTCCGCACCATGGATCCATGCGCTCAAATGTTGGCGCAAGTACGAATGGGTGGTCTTCCCACATCTCCTCCTGTTCCATCGGGGTCAACCAACGACGATGACGACGATAACATGGGACAGGATGGCCAGACGCCTCCTGTCAACCTCTTGCCTTCAAGCATTTCTCTCGTCTCATTCGGGAACCTTATTAAGCGCAAAGTCAAGTTAAGCGAGAACTCCACCATCGCATTTGACCAGTTCTGTCAGGTACATCGCTGTGTACAGTCTCTGCTGATAATATCTCCTGGTTGATTATGTGCTGCACAGAATCCATCCCCTGATGAGCGCACCGCCATTATGTTTGCCCACATTCTCGAATTGGTCGACATCAGCCGCAAAAATGAGAAGGCTGAGCTGTGGACGATTGCCCCCGATCTCAAGGCACGTCTTCCTTCCTTTTCACTGCTTCTGGACATTAATGCGACCTACACTTCAGAAAAAAAATTGCGTCCTATTCTCAGGCATTCATGTACTCGCCAGATCTCACCGCATACCGGGGCCTCAACCTCGATGGACATGTCATGGTGTGTTGATGGTCTTATCGTCTTGAATTTGGCGCTGATACATTTCGAGTGTACAGAATTCGATGCGTGACAGCAGTGTTAAGGACCTTCCACCGGATGAAGAAACTGCGCAATGCGAGGATGTCCTCTCCAAAGTACGCAACAAAGCGACCCAGTTTCGAAACATCCTCAAGACGGCGGTATGTGTTCCAATGTCATCCATCTATATAATATAATCATCTCATGTCCATCGAGATCACTGTTGCCCTCGACCGAACACACGAAACTGCAAATGTTGCAGCGCTTGCAAACAAGCTTCTTCAAGGCACAAAAATCAAAGCAACGCTACAGTTCTATATACGACTTGCCTTCATAGTGCGTGTTCCACTTCTCATGTCGTGCTCCGAGACCGATGTTCCTTGCAGCGTTTCGTTATGCGTTCCTACCCATGGCTCACCGAAGAAACCTTCTGGCTCAAGGTCGACCTGTGCCTCGAAGCCAACAGCAAAAAATGCACCAGCAAGGCCGAACTTGACCAGTACGTTCTATACTTCCCATCTAATCCTGACTTCAAGCTAACGTGCCACTGAGATTGTATAATGCAATTTACCAGCAGGACGTCCAAATGTATGGGGATCCCGCTGACACGCCATACAAGACTGTCGAATTCAATGCCACTCGCACGACATGGCAAGCCACTGTTCGCAAGCACTCGAAACTTGTCCAGCTAAACCCCAAGAATGCCCAGCTCCTAGCGGCGGCCGAAGCGGCGGCGCTGGTCGAGTCTGGTCCGTCTCGGAAGCGGCCCAGGCTCGAAGTGAATGGCGAGGATGAGGAGCAGAATGACGATAACAACGATTAGAATTATCTTTTTAAAATGTATTTTTCAACAATTCATTCATGATTCTGATTATATCCCATTTGTGAGCATTGAGAAGGATTGGTGTGACCATTCTCGGATTCGATGGCTGAGTTCACAGGATTCGGAACCCGATGTCCAGGGCCCATCCGCCAAACCAACCATGGATGAAATTTTAGTCTTCTCAAATCCTTGCGCTCAATATCACAATGAGGTCCTGAATACGTGAAGACAAGGTTCTTCCCATGACCACATGTAGACATTTTTCAGATAGATCTCAAAGTGACCACATTATGAATGGGGTCATTCAGACATCAACAGTCAAGTTGATGTCTCTTAGATTTAATTTTTGCGGTCGATCGGACCTTGCGATGATCCCGTTTGTACAGCACAAGCCGGATATATTGATCAGATATCTCTGAGCTCTGATTGACCTCCGAGTCCTGGTGCGGTGTAGGCTGATTAAACATTGATCTTTCATCTGTGATTCAGCATTGTTGTGTAATCAATGAGGTTACTGATTTTGTAGGCCTGTTAACGCTTCTCCAAGCTCAGCTAGAGGTTTGATCTGAGGATGTTTAAAATCATTGATCTTCAAGGATTTATCTGATCATTAATCCAGCTTTATTGGTCCAGAATATTCAACTGGTTTAAACACTGTTTTTACACTCCATCTTGTCAATTCAACTCATCTCAAGTTACAAGAGGAAAGTCCAAGTAGAGTTGCTGGAATCTCTCATACTCTCCTGATCAAGGGGGTGTCAACTTTCAAAAATTGGACATCGGGTCGGTTATAGGGGGCTGGCAATCGATTTTTGATTTTTTCCGATTTTTCCGATTTTTTCTTAAGAAGTTTCCCACGGTGGGGGGGGGGTCTGGCCAAAAAATTTCAAGAAATGCTCTAATGGATGCGTTCATTTCAGAAAAAATGTCAAAAAATTCCGAGAAAATATTCAACTTCACCATCAAATTTGCTATATCTTCCCAACCTCAGCTCGTATCAACCTGAAACCTTCAAATATCGATTCCCCACCCTCATTTACCCCCAAATTCGACCCGGTTCCGAAATTTTAAAGTTGGCACCCCCTTGCTCCTGATGCTATTAGGACCTGTAGCTACCCTTGCTCTGATGGTGTAGTGGTAGTGGTGTCTGTCTTTCTATGTCTTGGTGTCCGTTTGAGTCCCCTTACAGTCTCTGTTTTCATTCACTTTCGCTTGTGTTCGGATTAATTAATCCTGGATTTAATCCGGGATTAATGTCTCAACATGGATTGTTTAAGCAAAACTCCTAGGGTTACTGGACAACCGCCCTAACGCAGACGCTCTTTTAAAGACTCAAATCCCCTGGACACGCGCTTTCAACACGGCGGCGCCATGAGGTTGGGACACGCCATACTCCAACCATGGTTCGAGTTCTCCTCGTTTGGGTGTAACTCATCTTTGGGCGATACAGCAGAACAGTTCCTCAATGCCCCATCCAACCCCCATCCGAGATAGGCGTTTGTGGAGCATAAGCCGCTCCGCCGGGCGTACTAGCACTTAAGACCCGACAGTCTGGTGTGAAAGACTCACGGCGGACGTCGGCTTGCACAGCAACATCCATAATTTTCTACAGCTCATTGGAACAATCAAAATGGTTCATATCCAGCTGCGTGGTACTTTTCTGGGGCCGTTGTTCAGACAGCATCGTGGACGCCGCATGTCTGGAAAGCGAAAGCTAAATTTACGCCTGGAGTAGAGGCTCGAAGCACCGCAACATGGGGACTAGTTGTCTCACATCCACGGTCGCTCCTTCCCCTCTCAAGTCCCCGGCTCGTAAGTAGCTTCATGGAAGACACCAAAAAACCTCGAGGGAAACACGGCTCCCCCACGCCGTTGCCTATTTGGGAAGGGTCGCGTATCAGACGGGTCAACCGGTTAATGAACCCGTCGCTTAGCACATCCCAATCCGGCAACGCGACGTGCCATTGTTCTTCCCCACTGACTGCGCGATAAGGTAAGTCAGGCGGAGTGAAAGCTAGGCATTAACAACTTTTAAAGAACATATAATATTGACTGAAAATCTAATTGTACGAGTAGGATTGGTGCCTTTTTTGGGGCTTCTCGGGAGACGGTGGAAGTAAGTAGCTTCTTTTGCGCTTCAAATTCTGGGTGGGTCTGGCGGCTGTAGACGAAGAGGGTGGGACCTTGGGGAGGGTAGAGGATGGAGGTACGTCGCCCGAGCAGAGGCGTTGAAGCTCGGACGTGAATGCCATAATGGGCTGGCAACGTTCGCTCAACGATTGCCGAGCGTTACCGACTAACGGCCCGCGGTTGTGCTTGAGGAACTCGGCAAGATCGAGGAACTTAGGGCCCATATCCTCCAACTCCCACAGAGCCCGCGCCAGGGCCTGCTCCCCAAGTGCTTGTTGGTTCTTCAACGCGCTCGGGATTTCGGGACCGCGCACAACTTCCTCGGACTCGTCGGCAACAGGCTCATCGTCATCATGATCCGACTCGCCGTCATCCGAATCCGATGATGCATCGGTAGCAACGCTCTCGGTGTCACTGAAGTCGTCCTCGTCGACAGCAGTATCAGCAGCAGCTCCGGCTTCTGCGTCGTCGTGGCTCGCGAGCATGTCCTCGGCGATACTTGCAGCGTGTGCAGTCGGTACATCTGGTTTGGGAATTGATGGTAGGATTCGCTGTTCCAGAGCATACGTGTCAGGAATGGAACGAGGGATGGGGATGACGGGGATATTGGTTCCCTGGGTGCGCAACCAGTCTAAATAGATAACAGCAGCCCGCAGATGTTTACAAGCCCCGCCATGCTTTTGAAAATCTTGACATTTACATGTTGCCGCCCCGTTGAATAAAATTGTGATGGTGTATTGCGCAGGTGTTTGGTCGACCTCCAACGCTTCGGAGGAGTAGCATTGGAAGGTGAGGCCATTGTCATCAGGAAGGAGGGAAGGAGCGCTAATCTGACGGTGGCGGACAAGGGAAGCAGCGCGCTCATCGCGCTGTTGATCTGGGGTCAGATACGCCACAGCCGGAATTGTCGGCCTGGAGAACCGCTGCTGCAGGAGAGCATGTCCACCTGGTAGTCCACGAATCTGAGCTGCGAGACGAAGGCTCTGCTCATAGTAGAGCCGGCGCGCTTGAAAAATGGAAGGGGGGATGTGCATGACGAGAACCTGAATGAGAACGTCGACACGTAACCGACGATTGCCGTTCTGCCAACGCTGTAAGTGTTTTCGTTTGAGAACTCCATTGAATGATTCGAGATGATTTGTGGTAGGGATAACCCCATCGATGTGGCAGCCGAGCAGTGCCGCCGCAACCTTTCGTCCATAATCTGACCAGCTCTTCCACAGTTCATCTGTGGTCCAATAACTGGACAGGTACTCGACGTGCTTGATCGCTTTCGAAATTGTTTTTGAGCGCCCAAGTCGACGCAATGTCTTCTTTTCCGTGTCAAGAAGACTGCGTGCTTCCTCTATATCCTGGGTTTGAACGAGGTCGTCTTCCAAACGTTTGAGCCGACGTTTTAGATCGATCTTCAGCTGGCCTTTCCCCTTCAACAGCTTGTTACGATAATTCTTCCACGACTGGCGCAAATGGAACCGGCAGATCAAGAGCCAGATTGTGGGTATGACAAGAACTAGCGCCCCCCCGCTCCTTCAAATCCGTGTCCGTTATAGCGGTCCTTGGATTGAAAACAATGCCTCCAAACCCGTAGAGGTGACCGCAGTTGGTCAGGGAAACTGTCCATGTGCGGAACAGCTTCTCGAGGATGGTCGTGTTATAACCCGCGGATGACTGTTTGTTTCCGGTCGGTGCGGAGAACAACAGGAAAGCGACGGGTACACCCTTTTTATTCTCGTCGACAACCATGATGATGAACAACAGTATACGGCTATCGCACACGCCAAAGGTACCATCCACGATTATCTGATTCTCGTGGCCATACTTCCACGCTGCTCGGCGCATGTCCTCGGTGGCAATGCAGGCCTCGAACCGCTCGGATTTATCTGTCCGAGCAGAGTAATGGAATATAGCTTCGGCGAGTGTAGCGTTATATTGGGAGGATGTGGGATCAAGCCATTCGTCGATATTTATTTGGGGCCTTTCCGTAACTTTAACGCCATTCAAGCGATTGAATTGCCTCATGAGAGAGCGCGAATCCTTTGTGTCGATCAACCAGCGGTAAGGAGAACTGGGCAGGTCGGCAGGTGCGGGGAAGTCCTTGTAGCGTCCTGCGTTATAAAGCTCCAGATTCTTTTTCTTTACGTCCGTAAAAGTAGCTCCATCCTTTAACTGAGCTAAGGCGACGGCGAAGACTGATGGATGGACAGGAATTGGGGGGATTCGGGTAAAGACGGCTTCCTTGCAGCCCTCGTTGTGCTCGAAGTACCCACGAATACGAAGAATCTTCTGGGAGCCAATGACGAAGGTGATTTCGGCGTGGCCGAGGCAGCCGGTAAATGGCACGGGAGTCTGTCGTTTCTTGGACTCGTTACGCGTGTGGTCATAGCCGCAAGCACTAGAAAAATGTCAGTTAGAGCATAGTACAATTACTAAATAAATTCGGCAGCTGCTTACCAGAGGTACAAGATTTTCCTTGCGCTGTTAGGAGACGCCTTTGAATTTCTCCCGCTTCCTCCGCCGGTTCGAGACCACTGCTGGGACCACCTGTTGGACAGGTCCTCGCGCGCCTCGAGATCAAGCCCGTGCTGGACCATGATAGCTGCGGCATGCAGCTGATCCCCATCGTCGAGCTTGAATAAATGGTCGACAGGAACTCGATCCGGAGTGGCACTGGGGCGGGGACGATACATGTCCTCGAGCGCTGTGAACTGCTCTGCCGACACCATTAATTTATTCAACGGGATGTCGGAGGCTACGCTACGGGCATTCATGGCGGCCTTTTTCTTTCCAGAGGCGTCTTGCTCCATAATCTGAGCGAATTTTATATTTTTGTAGGCATTCGGGGTAGGTAACGGCTGCGAGGGAGCCTCGACATTGATGAACTCGAAGCCAGACATGTTGGAGGATAAGCAGAGGGCGGGATTTGAGAACAGCTGGTTAGGGGAGGGAGAAAAACGCGCTTGACGCGTCCAAAGCGCGTCGAAAGTGGCAAATACATCATGAACAATGGCCACCGAGAGCTTTCCAAGCGCGTCGTGTCTCGATTTAGAAATGCCGATCGGTTGATGGAAGTTGATGGGCGTGATGGCCGAACCTCCCAATTAGGCAACGGCGTGGGGAGGCCTTCTTTCCGGCTACGACACTCGGTTCAGAAAGCAAAAGTTTCGCCGATGAGCTTCTCCGTGACGTTCCACAACTTCTCAGCATTTGCCTGTTTCATTCAGATAAATTGGAAAGAAAGCCCAGAGGCAGATAAGCACGCACGGGATCGGAGCTGTGAGCAGCCACCTTCTCATTGGCAACGACGGAATTCTCGAGATAGGCACCGGGCTTGTCTACAACAAAAAAGTTCAGTCAGACGTAGACAAACCTTATTTTCCCATACCATTGAGTCGCGGATCGAAGGCCGCGGCGACAGTGCTAATAAATGTCTCCATTGATCCTAGCCACAGTACGAGACAATCTGACGTACGTCGCAGCACCCTCAGGAATCGTCTTCCACTGGCCCAGTTCCGGATTCGGTTTCCCATCTGGAAGCAAAATGCCTGGGCACACCGTAGTCAATAAATTTGCATCCGAGAACAAGAGCGCAGACCCATGGCCTTGAAAACAGGGATCGCATTCGGGTTCTGATGGATGTTGGTGAAGATGCCTGCGGAAAGTTGAATCATCCTGCGACATAGACGGAGCGGTTTCCGAGTCGACGACTTACCACCGGGGTTGAGACTGTAGGCGTTGATCTTCCCCTTAGACCGCTTCGAGAGCTCGATGGCGGTGAGGATATTCGCGGACTTGGCCTGCGCGTACGCGTTAATCTTCACATACTTGGCCGGGTCGGGCTTCGTGAGTGCGTCAAAGTCAACACCGGTGCCGAAGGAGTGGCCTTCGCTCGAAACAAAGACAACACGGGGCGTGTAGGTCGGCGTCCCGGCAGCGAGGAGCTTGGGAGCGAGTAGCTTCGTGAAGAGGAAAGGCCCCACGTGGTCTGTCGCCAGCTGAGTCTCCAAGCCATCCTCGGTGAGCGTGAAATCCACGAAGGACGCGGCGGCGTTGTTGATCAACACCTACGAGATTTTTGGGTTAGCTCATTGGATGGATATCAAAATCCAAACACACATGGAGCGGCTCTGGGTTAGTGTTAATGAGCTCGACAGCTTTGCGGATGCTGGCGAACGACGAAAGGTCGAGAATGAGGCGGTGGATGTTGGCTTGCGGAACCTCCTTCTTGATGGTCTCCTCCGAGAGTTTGAGTCTGTAGATGTGGTCAGTCCTGCAGCCTTTTGCCCATGTAGGAAAGGTTCAAACCTCTCCTCGCTGTATCCAGTTATAACGACGAGTTTGGCATACTTGGCGATGACACGAGCAGTTTCGAACCCGATGCCATTGATGGACGTGCCAGTGATCAAGACTAGCTGGAGTTGGCGAGCGATTTGTGAGCAAAGAATGAGAAAACGGACCATTTTTTCCCTTGATTTCTTCAGAGAAAGCGGTAGCAACTTCCTCGGCGGTCGTGGTGTATGTAAAGGTTAGTTCAGTCGACATATTTGTGGTTTGAAGGGTTTTTGAGGATGCAGCGGATCTTCGAGATACTTTCTTTGCTGTACCTCTCGTACTTTATAGCTAGCGATATTTTATTTTCAGTCGAACAAACTGCAGTGTGTCAGACTAACATGAATCAGCCGATGACTGGAACATGCCCAAAACGGTGAGAATTGGTTTCCTCCCCCAAAGGGAAGAACTCGTTGATAATCATAAGACAGAACGCGCGTCCAGCATTAGTCAAATACCGAGTGCCGGGAATCCGAATAATACGTATATCGCAGAGCTCGCACTAATTCCCGGCACAGCCGGCTTTTTGAGGTTGATTACTTTGCATATCTGGACTCCGTGGCCACCGAGAGACAATTTGGCATTTGCAAGCGAGGGATGGCATTGGACAAATCATGGCCGGGGGATGGTTCGGCTGTTAGCTCATAAGCATAAACCTATAGATCATCAAATGAAACAAACAGACTCACTACAGATAGACTTTGAGCAAATCCAAGACACTTCGCTTTTCACTTCTTTTTTGGTCGTAACTCGCGAGAGTTACATTCCTCATAGTCACTTCACCCTCGCTTCTCTCAGATCAGTGCTTTGCAAGTTGCTTGCTACGGATTCGAGGTTCCTCGAGACTGCACGCGGCGTATATTTTCCATTTTCGAGTACCCCCCCTTATGACGGCGGAGCCTGTGTAGCTTCGATGTAATGCATGCTGTAGTATTAACACTTGGGACCAGGACTCTGGGAGTACATATATCTTGGGTCCCAGTTGCACCGAATATTTTAACGATCGGCATACAGTAGTATTGTTATAAATTGTGGCGGGAGAAGTCGAGGTCTTATATGCCGATTCTTAGCACTTCAAAATGCCGTTCAGCTCCTTGCCGGACATATATACCATTCTGGAATCTGTACTCTGGACAGGGCACTGGCTTGCGCGCCCACACTAAGTTGATAATGATTGATCGGAAATTTACCTACCTACCTACGTTCGACACCTGTCTCTCTCCGTCGTGTTGGGTCTTTCTTACCAAATCAGCGTCATTTGGCTGAAAATATCATTGCATCCGCAAATTCTCCTCCCCTTTTGACCCTTAGATTCAACCAAGCACATTGTATCATTTCCAACTTCGCCGAGTTCAACGCCCCAAATTCCAAAAACACGAAATGATCTCGCAAAGCTCGGGTAGCTTCTCTGTTCTGTGATAGCATTAGTTGACTCACAGCACCAACAACTTGGCGGTAACAGCTTTGTGGTGGGGTTCTGTGATCTTTGGTTTCGGGCAGGGAGTCGGTTTGTCTTTATCAATTCTCTCGCTCTCGTTTGTGTCCATTCATGGCGCGAAAAGAGATTAAGGGAGTACATACAGCTTTGGTAGCATAGGCGTTCATTGAGCGCCTATTGCGGGCTTGATCGCCTATTTTGTAAGAACCGGCGCCTATCCGGTCCCCAAACGCCTGCCCATCACTCGAACGCGCTTAGCCAATGCACGGGCTGTCAACAACTTCATCCGACCCGAATCATCGTGCTGCTTGTGCTTTTCCTCCTCTATCCTCTCTTTCTTCATTCTTCCTACTACCTGTGCCCCCATGAACCACCAAAGGGTTGTATTTGTGCAACCTGTGCAGGTCAGCAAATAACGGTGTCCAGGACAACGAACGGGAGCTCCGGCTCGTCCGGACGTTGCACATCTCTAGTTTTCTACGACTTTTGAAATGGGCCAACAGAGTATGTACATCTCCCCAGCCCTTACTTGCATCTGCCATGCTCGATGGAAGTACGAGCCGTGGCGCGCGGGAGCTCGGGAAGCATGAGGCAGCTGGTACGACGATGTGGTGCGCTTCGATGTTGGCTTCAAAATTTACAGCGTTTCGGCGCGCTTTTTGTTCACATCTGTAATCACTTTGGCATGAATTTCATTTGTCAACTTGGCCTGAATGGCTCAATAGGAACAATGAGACCCTCCCTTCACAATTCTTTATCTAAAAGCATGCCCTGTACAGCACGGCGATACATTCGAACACGAGCGCGGAAGTTGCCGACACTTTTTGATGGCGTGTTGAGTTGGGGTCGAGACCGTGTGCAAACACCTTGGCAGTGGAAAATCAAGGAGGTAGGTATATAGGAACGACTCTCCGACTCTGCATTCACCACCAACATTCATGGTGCCCTGCGTCCCAAGACTGGGGTCCTTTGCGTGGCTTCTGCGATTCCCAATGAAACATAGTAGAACCAAACAGCGTAAGGCAGTATATTATTCAAGGTAGCAGTCGGAGTAGACAGGAGGAGAGACTTTAAGATTCAGAAAGTTCAGTAGTATCGGAGCCGTATCTAACTTTGGAACTCTACATTGTCCAAATTATTTCAAACTGAATCCCGCCAATTACTGCGACAATCCACACGCTTGCAAACAACTTTCAACTCCCGCAGCGAGGTTCACGGGGAGATGAGCCTTCCATTGAGCGATATTCCCACCGCCTATGCTTTGCGGGAAGCCCAACGCGGCGTCGACAACGTCCGATGGGAGCATCCAGAAACTGGTGGCGATATCGCTGCGGCCGGGATCCTCGTTACTGAGCGCAGCGAGGAAAATAGCTGGAGAGCAGGTGGGATTCTGCTGGTAATGCATGCTACCCATGGGGAACACAGTCGCCTGGTACTTCCCGAGTTGGGTCTCAATCACCGTGTCGAACCCGTCCTCCTGAACGAACCCGGTGTCAAGAACTCCTTCGAGCACTGTCAAGAACTCGTTCGCGCGGGGATGCAGATGGGGGATATTGAGCCCGCAAGGCTCGATGTAGGAGAAGGCACCGGAGATGCCGAGTTCTTCCAAGAGGGGGAAGTTGGAAACAGTGGCCAGGATAATGGAGCCTCCCTGTGACCCAGGGGCCGGGGTGATATTATTGTAATCGAAAACCGTGACGTTGCGAAGCGCATCTCCGGTCAGGAGAGTGCCGTTGGCATCCGTCAGAAGTTTGTTGAGTCTGTTGACGAAAGTGGGCTGGGTCCTGAGCCCTGCAGCAATAGCAGCGCCGTTGGTGATGAGAGGGACTGGCGCCGCTGAGGTGCCGGTAGGCAACGCGTGAACTGGGAAGATCGCGGCGAGGAAGGCAACGAAGACGGCGGATCTGAACATGGTGGATGGTGATTCTACTCAATAAAAGTTAGTTCCAGTTCAGTACAGGGGAAATGGGACAGTGAACGAACTGAACAATTTGAACACACGAATGAGAACTCGACAGGGGATGAGTGGCTGGTCCATTACCTCGCAACTTCAACGCCTTTATACCTTTAGGTTCAAATTATTGAATGGCCGAGGGGAGGAATAATGAACCACCATTCGGCGGCATACGAGCCATCCGATGGCAAAGTGGAGTGGATGAAACTGCTTCGCGTTTGGATTGAGCCGGCCAAACACGCGCAGTAGAGTATCTCGCGTCCAGAATACATAATTTCCTTCCCCTCCGGGCTCTCAACCCGATTCCCGCCGAAGGAAAAAGCGTTTTGGTATTAACTGCCGGGCTGCCAATTTTGCCACGCTGCAGTTATAGGGCAAATTTTATTTACAGGTGAGCATTATAATGCACTGTTGGCGGTATGCAGGAGATATACAGCCAATATGGCTCACAATCCGATATATTTTCCATCAGGACAGTTCGATAATTATAGCTGAATGACGACAGCGCAGCATGTTGAGCAGGTACTATTTTTCGACGAGCAACTCTGCTGCGTCCTGTCTGTTAAAATTAATAGAAGATGCACGATATCGGATCACCGAACCACCCCGCCCTTATAATACTCAGCCTAAAGTCCGCGGCAAACAACCCTTAGGTGCTATTTCCGGGCGATGATTTCGGGGAGATGGGCCTGTCCATCGCACCATAAGATTATTATATCTAGCTACCAGAGGATGGTTGATGGTCCGCACTGTGCACTGGCGAAAATTGCGAGACTATGGGGGGGTGCTTGTGCTGAACTTTCATCCGCAGTCCTTTCTCGCAGCATTCTGTCACTTTCCTTAAAACTTATCGCTGCAACACATCTGTAATCCTCTGCCTCTTCCTCCCGAATTGGCCAGCATAATTCCTATCATGACTTTTTGGAGCTTCGATGACCTTACGCCCAAGAGTGCACTGCGTAGCAACATGGCAAACGATGGCGTCACAGATCCGCGACCGCTGCGATAGGGCTCCGACCCGTCTGAGGGGGACAGGACCCGTTCGACAAGTGATAAGATATCGTTTCGTGGCGGACGGGTGACGGGTCCCAATAATGTGTCGGGGCTTTCGGGTGCGCAGCATAAAAGATCTGATGGATCTGCGCCACGAAGTCCACTACTCTTCCACCCTCATATCGTGCCGGTTTTCAGACCACAGTGCGGGGTCGCCAGAAGGGGAAGTTGTAAAAAAAGAAATCAAGAAAGGAAAGAATGCGGGAAGTTCAGAGTGCTTCAAGGGGAACTCAAGAAACTTACAAGAAATGGTTCTGTACACATTGTACTGTGTACTGATCTCCAAGCATTCTGTTTTCGAAGTAAAGCTTCAACAGGGCGGCAAACTGATGATTAACATGCGCGGAAATTTCTTTGTGGAGTTTCGGTGACCTTGCGCAAGAGTGCACCGGTGCGGGCGGAGTTCGCGGACATTTCTAGGCCTATTAAAGTCCTGACATCGGTGACGACATTTTTTATCTGTAAAGACTACATCATTGAATTTATTTTAGTTCCTAGTCGAACCCAACGTATTTCGAATGAGCGTCTACCGGCCTAGGCGTCGGGGAAACTCTGCTGTTCACCCCGGCTTCAATTTGATCCTTCGAGGCTCAACATGTACACCGCCACGTGAACATGTTGCATTCCCGTCCTTCTAGCAATGCCGTTCTGCTCATTTGGAATCCTTTCACTTCAAAGTCGACGATGTACGATGTAACCGATGTACAATGTAATTACAAGCCGCTGTTACCGATGGTGAAGCCGTGTCCTCGATTACCGATATCGTGGCTTGAGGCCGGGGTTCGACTCCCCATCCCAGCTTGCGCGTATATGCTGCAGTTTTTTTAAAAACAAAAATTTGACCGTTCATCGCTTGAGACTGCACCACTGCTGTTCTTTTCTTTCTTTCTTTCGGCACTCCCGACCTATCCAGTCCATCCAACCACAATCATCGTTACGCAGTAACACACAGATACGTATCGTACATCGACAGACTCCAGCCCTGGAGGGTACGCCAACGAACAAAAAAGCCCCAGAAGTAAGTACGTGCGCCAGTCAAGTAAAAAAGTGGATCAAGTTGCAAACCAATTCCATGTCCGCGCCTATATCGTCCAATTGCGATTGAAAACTGAGATGGCACGCATGCGTACAATCAAGGCAGAAGAACCAAATGGAGCCGGAGCCTACAGCAGCGTGAAAATAACGAAGACCGCTGGCAGCACCGCGAGCACGCTTCCCGCGCCGCGGCTCACAGCGCCATTGCTGTTGTTGTTGTTCGCGTTCGCACCAGAGTTCGCGACGCCGCCGTCGCCAGACGGCGTGGGGGACGCGCTGACGATAACTATCGTGGTGACCGTATCGTCTGTAGTCGCAGGGGTAGTCGCAGGCGGCGCCTGCACCACTGGCGTCGTCGTCGTCGAGGCTGAAACCTCCGTCGTGGGCTGGACGGTGGAGAAGAACGTGCTCGTCGAAGTGATCGGCGCCTCCGAGGTCGTCTCCGGCTGGACGGTGGAGAAGAACGTACTCGTCGAGGTGATCGGCGCCTCTGAGGTCGTCTCGGGCGGCGGCGTCTCGGTGCTCGTGCTCGACGTCGTCTCGGGGGGCGGAGATGGGGGCGAGCTCGTCGTGGTGGGCGGTGGCGGTGGCGGCGTGCTCGTCGTCGTCGTGGCGGGCGTGCTGCATCAGAGTGTCAGTGCGTGTGCGAGAGCGTGGGGTGTATGTGGACATACGTGGTCGTGCTACCTCCACCAGAGCCAGAGTCGCTAGGCTGCGGGAGACCCTTCGGGCAGGTGCTAGAGCCTGAGGAGAAGGAACCATCCTAAAAATAATTCACGCGTCGGTCTGTGTTCGCGAAAGTGTAATGATTCGACACACCGCAAAGAAGAACGCGCACACGCCGGCGCTTGGGTACGTGCATTGTGCGAACTCGTTCCCAAGTTCGTCCTTGAACGAACTAGATGCACTCAATGCTGAACCGTCCTTGTCTACCGCCGGGCAGACGACACTGTCTCTATATATAACAGCACAGCAAAAAATTAGTATATCCGACAGACGGACGGACGAGTGACAGGCGCTACGCACGAGGCGGCAGTGTTAATAGAGTCACTGGAGCTCGAGTCGGAGTTCGAGGTACCGGCGGACACCGTGTCCTGCGGAAGGCCTTGCGGGCAAGCGCTCGAGCCTGAGGAGAAAGATCCATCCTGAGAGCAAAAACATGAGGCCGACAGAAATAGATCAATTTCCGGGGACACGCACCGCAAAGAAGTAGGTGCAATCACCGGCGCCCTTGTAGATACACGTTGCGAACGAATTGGTCGCGTCGGCGCTCGAGCCGGTGAGCGCGGTGCCATTGTCGTCGACTGCCGCACAGTTTATGCCGCGCTTGAAGGGAGTGGGGACCGCAAGGGCCACGGACGCGGCCGTAACCACGATAGAAAATGTAGAAAAGCGCATGATTGTCAGAACTTAGGGGCTGTAAAGAACGGAAGGGGCGGCAAGAAGAACACCGAAGGCGGCCTGCGACTGGGACTGAAAGCGCAGCGCGTCTGGCGCGGGCGGAAAAAACGAAGAAAGGTGGAAGGAAAGAGCAAGAAAAGACGACGGCTACCACGCTCGGCTGATGGAGATTACATATGTTGCTTTTCGTCCAAAATTAGAAGTGATTGCTTACGGTTCCGCTAAGCTGGTTCGCGATCGGTTATGGCCATTGATAAGGCGGAAGTTATTTTGCCAGAGAAACCCGTTGGAGACGGGGGAACCAAATTTGGCGAGTAGAACCTTATTGCCTCGATGGCAATAGGGTACCCAAACAGCATGCGAAATTTAATCGCGGGAACAGTCATAACTACCGCGGATTTCGGTGTGGTTGCGGCAAGGTTGCGGTATAAAGAAAACGAAAGTGGAAGAAACATGTACAGTCAGGTGCGTTTAACTTACTTCATGTTTGGGTCTGCGAACTGTATGCCTTAGCTCTGAATCTGAGGAAACAATTCGACCTCACTTGAGTTTGAGGGGGGGACGAATATTCGTGATAGCACGGCTCGGTAGCAAAGGGACATCATCCGAAGACAAAGTCATACTACATGGCAACGTTAACGTCAACTCGTCGAGACGAGTTGCATGTTCCGCGATCGACGAGAGACGGTAAGAAGGAAGGACAAGAGCCACTTCCAAATGAGAGGAACCCTATGCTCGACACTTGAAGTCGATCGCACAACCCGCGTCCCTGAGATCCCGCCAGAGGTCGCGTTGCATGGGACGTCGCAGTACGCAACGAAAGGCTTCAAGCCGGACAACATTCCGGACCGGTGTTCCTCCCCTGAAGATATACAAGGCATAGCCCCGTTCTTGAAAGAACGAATTGCTGAAGTGTATCGTCAGGCACCCCGCTGAATTGTTTCAACTGGAGGTCTCGAAGACGGGGGCAGAGCGCGAAGTCAATATCATCAGAAAGGGTGAGACGTGCGAGAAATTCGGCGTCTCCGACATCTGGGTCGATTTGGCTCGAAGGTTCCTACCTGATTTGCAGCTCTTCGAGGGATGGCATGTCCGGAAGAGCAGCCGGAAGAAGAGCACTCGTCAATCTCTGCAGGCAGATCTTGAGAGATATCAGAGGCATTGTCGACGACGGAGACCGAGGAGAAGTATTTGAGGACAACTCTCCACTAAAGCAGTGAAGGGTGCGCAGCGCAGGGAGTGCAATGTCGGAGAAGTTTTGATAGGGAGGACACCGTCGTGCCTAAGAGTGAAGTGACGGAGATGAGGAGGAGAGTGTGCTGGTGGACCAAGTCGTGATCCGACAATCCATTGGACCTCTGGGCCCTGACTGTAAGGTCATAGGTTCTAGGAGCGGACACTGGGACAGTATCTGGTGGACTTCATGGTATGAGAGGCTGTATGATGACCCTTGAAGTGCATCAAAGATCTCCATGATACAGGGCTAGGAAGGATATCGCGGATGTCCACACAATCAATGCTTCGAAGACTCCTGGTCCCCAAGAACATTAACGGCGTCGACGTTGGTGGGCTGCAACTGCAGATGGAGAAATTTTGCAGCAACGGGACATCATCAGAGGATAATGATTGCAACTGGTCCAGACGAGCTTTATGTGCTGCCATCGACGAGACACGGCGACAAGCAACGATACGAGGGATGAGATGCCAGAAGCGGAAACTTGGGATCGGGAATTAACCAAGGAGATATCCAGATGGACTACTCCTGATCTTTCAAGTCATGTCTTCGCTGTCTCCGTAAATCGCTCGAGTTTCGACGGGGACAGAACGACAATATTGATGGACGTACATAGACGTGGGGTCGTAAGAGCTAAGGTAGCCAGGAACGGCATATCCGGCGCAGGATGAGGGGACAATCGTCAGAGCTGACCTGTTCTTGTTTGTGGGAAGGGTGGCCAAAAATATCGCCCGAACGATATCGTCCGGGAGCCGTCGAAAGGGCGACACTAGAGCGAGATGTGCGTCGGAAAAGTACTCCAGCTCAGCACGTTTGCGGGAAGCCTCGTCCCTTAGAGACCAATTTCGTCTGTGAGGTCTGCTACCTCTGAGCGGACCATGCAGAAGCGCAAATCCCCACTCCGCGTCGGTGGGGACGGTGTTTGTGTTAAGTATGTGTTGGAATGGTGAATGCATTGCACTGAACAGGATAAGCAATAGCCAATCTGAAAATGAGCGCCACCAGACAGGAAAATGCGGGACGAGATGGAGGACGTAAGTCAAGACACGAGGACAGGTTCCGGAATTTGCCGCAATGATCATTTTTTGGATCAGTACTACTCCTGGAAGATTTTTTTCGATATCGCTTTCATGACTTCATTATCCATCCTGCTCGCTTCGGGCTTTTTGCGGGACCTACTTCCAACATGTGAAAATGAAGAATACAAAGTGGCTTAATTTTGGTGGCCGGATTGAAGGTGCAGGAATGTTGCCGAAGTGGCACGTCTTCCACCATGATCGAACTGCGACCACTGATTTTTTTTTCTGGCCTCAAATATTCGATGGAAATTCAAATTGCTACCACCTAGGTACCATCTAAATTCCCGAGGACCATCCTACCTTTTTTCTGAGTGAATTGGACCAGAATCGACGGCGCAAATCTTGCGTATGATCCTCATCGTGTTGATAGCAAAACATCAACCTCTTCAAATTTCTACGGCGTACGATTCCGTGTTTGTCCAGACACGAGTCGGTCCGTCCTGTCTATTAAAATTATTCCAGCGGTCTCCAGGGCGCAGACAGGGTGCCTGGACGCCCTTCAAATCTCCCGCCAAGACAACTTGAAAGCTGTTGGAGGCGGTGTAAAATTGCGATCATCAGCGCCCACGGCTAGCAAATCAACGACACCGTATAGTATGTCGTTCCTCAACACCACCATTTCACCTTTTTAATATTCGTGGTTTTTTTAGACAAGATGCGCACCTCTATCATTCGGTCCCTCGGTGTCACCGCTCGCGCTGCTTCCCTCGTTGCTCCCTTGGCACTCGCTCCAATTTTTCCGGTTGTGAACATGATCCTCACGCCTGGAGGCCACAGCGACCGGACGGAAATCACGGCGGTCCCCGCCGGTGGCCAAATCAAGCACATCGGGAAAAACATCCACGTCCTCTCTGCCAACGGCACTGTAGTGCACATCGCCAAGCCGGCGCCGCGTTCGACCGCCGCGAAGGCGCGAGCTCTCGCGAAGACGGGCTGAATCACTTTCGCGTCGTGGCTCAACACCGGAGCCCCGATTGGATCGCTCAAGACGTCGTGGAATGTCCCTCCCGTGCCCGTGGGACAGCACGGTCAGCTTCTGTACCTCTTCAATGCCATTGAGCCCGCCAACGGGGACGCGATTATGCAGCCAGTGCTTCAGGTGGGTTCTTCAGCCACTTTCAATGTGGTCGGATTTTTGACGCGCCCACTGCCAGTACGGAATCTCCCCAGCAGGTGGCGGCCAATTCTGGGGTGTAGCATCCTGGTACCTTTACTCGGACCAGGTCTTCCACTCGAGTCTCGTGCCCGTCAGTGTCGGGCAGCGACTGGACGGGGAGGTTCAGCTCGTGGGCATGGGTAATGGCTTCGACTATGATTCGCAGTTCACCAACATCGAAGGCACGGACATCACTGTCGTCGGGGGTGAACAGTTGGCGTTGGCGACCATAACCCTGGAGGCGTACGGGGTCACTGTCATCAGCGACTACCCCGCTGGAAAGACGGTGTTCTCTGGGATTAACCTCGAGCTACTGAGGTATTTCATTCAAATCGACAGTCACGCGTCACGCACCCCTCTGTCGAGCACGAATTTTGGTCGCTGTCACGCGTCACAAAGGCCTCTGTCGAACCTCCAAGCCGTCACGAAGACCTCAAAACTGCCTAAAAACTGCAAAAAGATGAAAAATTTCATCAGAATTTCGAAATTTTGGGGGGTGTCACGCGAAAATTTGGCCGCTGTCGAGATGTCGAATTGGAATTTCGGGTCACGCGTCACACCCCCTGTCGATTTGAATGAAATACCTCAGTACTTAACGGACAGTTCCCGGCTATCATGTGGTTGACCTTGAACGATGATGCGGATGGGCTCTCGACAGTAGTTGATTTAGGCGGCTCCACAAGTGCGACAATTGAGATCAGGTGCTAGGGTTTTCTCTGGTTTTCGATAGTATTTTAGAGTTACTCCGGCAGCGGATTTGGATTTGGATTTGATGCTTTACATAAGTGCGGCCCGAAGGCTTCCCGAGGTCTTCCGAGAGTCGATGGCACTAATCTTTGGACCATCTGTAGCCATTACGCCAGCACCCTTGACCAGTATCAGTACTCAAAAAGACTGCTAGAAGGCCTACCTTGTATCTGGTGGCCATAATCCAGCAGCTGTGTCAGCCACATTCTGTTTTGCTTGACCATTTCATTCACATAAAGAGCTCTTCAATTGGTTCAAATTGGTACATGGTATGGGAACAAAATAGTTTTGGAGAGATAAAAATCCAATAATTATGTGCAAAAGAAAGTAATTCGGCCTCCACAACCTCAGTAAACCCTTGACATTATTCTACTCAATCGGCAGGAATTTCGTGTTTTGCCACTCTCTCGACGCGTTTTTGCTGCAGGAATTGTCCGGCATAGCTACTAGGGTCAATGAAACACAATTTTCAAGAATCACTAGATAAAATGGGGCGAGTTACATATTGAGAATGAGTTGCCGGCCCATGAAGGCTGGTGTTTTGAGGAATTTCAAGTTGTGTATGTTCTGGCTATTTGGCTCAACCCGAGCAGCCGAAAAAAATTCTGAGCCTTGTAAAGGGGTAAATAGATTTTTCTGCCTCTTCAGATGATTCGATATACATAGGCCCATTGTGTTTGGGGGCTGGAGAACAACGGAAAGCAGTGTGGGAATGGTGTGTGAATACGCCGTGTAACACTTACTATCAGGCACCGGGTAGTCGGCCACGTTAGATTTGATCAGCAATTGTCAGATGCCGTCTTGGAATTTCCTGGTTTTGAGGGTCCCGAATCAAAGGTACACATCCTAAAATTCATTTGAGGTACTCTGGCTATATTTATGTGACGTCCTAGTGCTACAGTGAATTTCTTTCTACCGGCATGCCCTAAAAGGGGATAAACCAGGTAGTCGGCCACCTCATCGAATGAGCTGCTGAGCCATAAACTGGCGGTGAATTGTGTCAGATTTGAAGATCAGGTATGAATGAAGGATTATAAAAAGTTAGTGTGAACATATAAGCCCCAGGATGAATATGAAAATATGTTCTGAATGGTGGGTAGCCGGTCATAATGGCAGGTGTCAACAACCCGAGTGCCTAGTTAGAGATAATGGCGGTCTGAGTCCAAGCTATGCAATTATTGGACTAATAAGATGTGTGTAGACATACCTAGCACACGGCTTTAATATCTAGACTCCGGCAACTCCTGAAAAAATCTCCAACTCCTATGACATTGAAAATGGGTGATTTGGGGTTATAGTAAGCACCAAGAGGAAAGGTAATCAGATAAAAATCAAATGGAGATCAGAACACGAGGAATAATCAATAAAGAAGACCTATGCGAGATTCCAGACTCGTAGAGTGAATGGTTCCTGGGATATGCCGGTGGGTTGCTTGAGTGGGTCAAAATAGCAGCAACATCTTCTTAGGTATCTTGCACAGCCATGTCGTTTTTATGTCTTGCATACAATATTTTCGATCAATTTCCTGCATCGGGGCAGTAGAATGAGCCTACAAAGTCGTGAATCGGTAGAGAATTCGTGAAGAAAGAGCTGTGGCGAGTGTCGGCTGAAGAACTAAGTTAAGAAATGATGGCTCCCACCCTTCGGATTCCGTTCCGACATTGCGTAACTTCTGATCAAGGCCAAGGGGAGGTCGGAATTCATAAAACAGATATAGGGTCAAAAAGTGTTTTTCGACCTTCAGCGGACCCCCCTCCCCCCCTCTCCTTCCATATAGGGAAGGAGTTTCCCACCCCTAGCTCCGGGCCGTCCGCTTCGAGCTGAGCTGTCACTCCCTATTAGGCTTCTTCAACTTTCCGTCCACCTCTCTGCATGTCAAGTACATTCTCATGAACTTGTTCATAAATATTGGTAACTTAAATACATTTATGGTATTTTAAGCCTTTGCTTTTCCACCACCTAATATTCCCCAGCCAACTTCTGGTGCTTGGGCTCGGAACCCTTTGTTGGGTTGAGAAGCAGTCCAGAGGCAGAACAGGTTCCTGGACAATGATTTCAGTCTCTTTAAACCTTCTAATGCATTCCCTGTAGTCTTAATCGTGGTTTTGAGCTCCTGAGTAACTTGGCCTAAAATTTTTTTTTGGCTGACCTCGGGAATTCAATCTAAGGTTAGGTTCAGGACCCTTCAAGTTTGAAAAAAAAGGCCCACCCAGCCGAGTGCCAGTGGCTGTGGTGGGACAGGAAAATATTGGGACAGTGCATGCACTTATGCACATACATGTCGCAGGCGCACTCTGTATGGACAGGGTCACCGTGCTATGGAGTGTTTCCACACCCACAGACCCAGGGAGGTGAAGGGGCCTGTGCCATCCAGGTAAGTATGAGTTGGATGGAGGTCTCACCATGGACTATATCCAGTCATCCCGTGTTGTAACATGTCACAGTCACATGAGTTGATATACTGTGACTGTCATGCTGGCATTCCTCACTTGCATACTTTGACAATGTTGCAGTGAGGGTATGTTCATTCTGCATCACAGTGTTATTCCTCTTACTTACCAGTACACTAGTTCTAGTTTACTCACTAAGTGTACAGTTTCCAACTGCATGAGTTGCAATGAAAATGAGGAGACCATTTTATACCATGATTGCTTGCACACAGACCAAGTTGCATTTAATGTTATTTGGGCAGGCTTGCTGATGTGCATGTGGACATATCACAGCTTTCCTTCTTGACCACAACTGTGATGATTCAACTTTCGGTTTAACTCCGGTTCAGAGTGGGCAGCGCCTTAACTCTGAAGATATCCAATGGCCTGAAGCATTGCTTCTGCCCCTCCTTGGCCTCTACTGGATACCTGTTCAGCCTATGCTGGATGGTCCCATACTGACCTGGTTTCCAGACTCCCAGCAGCAGCCCACACATCTGCAAGGATTCAAAAATGCTGCTGGCACTTGTGCTCTGGCATACCAGCCATGGAGCTGGTGGATCACCCTGTATTGATATAAGTGTTGGTGCCACATATATACTATTATTATTATTATTATTGAACCCATTATAGTGCTTGCAGGCCCTTTTGGGCCTATGTAGCACTTCTACAGTAATACAATGTAACTACCAATAGGAGTGGATTGAGGTTTGAGGAGAAGGGGCAGGGGTAGGACAGGATCATTGCAGCGCCATGAGGGAGTGGTGTAACATATGTATCAAGAATTCAGGTCATGGCAGGGATACAAGGTCTAATGCAATGCATAACTGTCTAAGAGAAGAGGCAAGTCAGTGTAAGTAAAGTTAAAAGTGGGGTTCTTGAGTCAGAGAGCATAGCAAAGGAGGTGGCCAGTGTCATGCATGAAGGTGAGGACAGGGGCAGGGTCATGTTTGATGGAGAGGAAACAACACATGGAGATGTGGGCGGTACCAGTGTGGATGATGAGGTGGAGGTGATGGGCATGGAGAATGAGGCGAATGCAGAGGAAACAGGGAACAGATTTGGGGGTGGAGGCACAGCACAGGCAGAGGGGGGAAGGAGCAAAGTGGAAACAGTGGAGGTAGGCATTCAGCCCAGTGTGGCCTGCACAAAGCTGGGTTAGGATGCTGCAGCCTGGGTGGCTGAGGTTTCTGTACATGCACATTACTTTGGAGGGATGGCAGAGTCAAAGGCGGCAATCCAGGCAAACCTCAGTGATGACTGCCATTCCTGGAGCCACCAGGTGGTGAATGCCTTGATGCCTGACATGATGACAATGGACTTGCTAGAGGGGGGTGGGGACTCAAAGAGGGTGATGCATGTTGCAAGCAACATTGAGTTGCCTAGAGTGGCATCCTTTGTGTGAGTATTAACCAGCTCATTCCTGGTGATGCCAATGTGCACAGTACCTAGTGGATGCAGATTCTGAGGATACAGCACTTGTTGAGCAGTTGACTGAGGAGGATGTGGAATGTGGCAAGAAGGTACTAGCTGGGCTGGGACTGCAGTGAGGAGATGGTGGGGATGGTGGCTTGGCAATCCATAAGAGGTCGACATCGGTGAGTCTCAGGGTGCCTGAAATGATGTCCAGGACAAGGATGGTACTACATACCTCAGCCTCAAATACTGTGTACTTGTCCTCATTGTCCAGGTGTTTCCTCTTTGTTGCCCTCACTCCCTCTCTCTCCTCATTGCGACTGCAGCTGACTTTACCCCTCTTTTGAAGTCTGATCCGTCTGTGAAGATGCATGTGCATTTATGGCCCCTCAACATGATACATGTTATCGCATCCTTCATGTTTTCCTTTGTCCATGCAATCTTGGTGGTGAGTATGCCATCTGGTATTGGCACAAAGTGGCGCTGGGGGTCGATCATCTCAAAGTCACATTGAAGAATGGGGAAGGCAGCAATGATGTGATGGATGGGTGAGTGGTGGAAGCAGAGTATGTGGTGACAGCAGAGGAAAGTGCAGTAGACAGGGTTGGAGATGGGGAGGGTGGCAAGACAGGTGGCAGCATTGAATACTGAACAGTTGAGGTGGATGTGGATGGGAGAAGGTTGGCATGGAAATCAAGAACATCAGTGGCAGTTGTGTGAAGCACACTGGTGATCAGTTTGCATGCCTGATGCTGTACTTTCCCCAATGCCTTCAATACCCAGACCGTCCCTGTCCTCTGGGCTCCAGCATGCTCTGGTACCATACTGGGGGTGTATACTCCATGTGTAGAACTGTATACTCATATGGCCACCACCATCCAGCAACAGCAGGGTTCCGGTTTAAACTGCATCGTGTCCAATGATACCCCTGGGTTTAAACCGGTTTAAACTGGAATGGTTTAAACCATGACTATGTCACCTATAGAACTTGCCTATAGCTATGCAGTTTAAACCACAGTTCCAACCAATGTGGCTCCAACTGATGTGGTTTAAACCACAGTTCAACTCTGAAGCAAGAGGAGCACAGAAACTGTTTGGAGTTGAGCAGGGGCAAAGGCAAAAAAGATGGCTGAAGAGCGACTAGAGCATTTTCATGGCTTATACATTGTCCATGGGCATGCATTGGTTGACAAGTGGCAGAAAGAGCCCACTCAGGCATATCAAAAGGGAAGTGAATGGCACAGTGTATATTGCCTCAAGGAGGGAAAAGGTTAGTCATAAAAAATTCTCCATACTGTGTTGCTAAAAATATTGAAGCCCCTAGCCAAGCAAACATCTTGAAAGAGATGGTGGCTAATGAACAGAGAGCTGAGGAGGCATCTCAAGCACAAGTCAGAACTCTTGTTGCTCATTTCCTTCATGTTGGATTGAAACTTCAAGCCAGACAGTGCATGATCCTTACTAGGTCACATCAAAAGTTTCCGCCGATCAGAAAAATATCCATCACAGTAGGTCAATTTTTACGGAATAAAAGTAGTAATATAGTACACATATGAGCTACATATATGAGCTTTCTATGTGTGTGCTTAGATCCTGGTATGTCCACCCTCTGCATAAATTATAGCCTACACAACTCTTGACATCTGATCAATGCATTTTTTGACTTCCTCCACTGAAATTGACTCCCAAACCTTGGTTATGGCATTGATGAGCCATTGCATGTCATAGGGTGGTGCATTAGTTGTGTGAGATGGCCTTGAGGACATGCCAAAGTGGTTTGATGAGAGAAATATCAGGAGAATCTGGCAGGTGTTTGAATTTCAATCAGCTCACCAACCATGGCAGCAGCTTGGGCAGTGTATTCCCTGGCCTTTTCAGCATCAATGACATGAGTTTTATGTATGAGAGGGCCAATTGGGTCACTAACAATGCTGGCATACCATTTGGAAGGTAGTAGTTCAAGAAGATGACATAATGCTGCAAGAATCATGATCGGCGGAAACTTTTGGTGGGACCGAGTAGACATTCTTTTCATTGACCAAGACTAAGTTTCATATGTATAAGACGTATTTTAAAAGAAAGCATTAAAATCTAGCAGTCAAGATGACGAGCAACTAGACATCATGCTTGATCAGCAGCGTCTAAGAGCAGATATCAAAAAGTGGCATCAGCAACAACAACAGATATGTCCTCAGGTTGTCCCATACATTATTGCAGAGCCCTACTGCCCACCTCAGGAGGAGAAATTATTCTTGCCTTTGGACTTCAATAGTCATGATTGCACCAAGCTTGGGTTAGACATTCTAGGAGTAGAGCTCAGACTGCAAAAGGGTGAAGCAAATGATGCTCTTCATAGCTTGTGTGAGCACATCTGACATAGCCAGGCACTTAGACAGCACAAAAACTCACAAAAAAAATGCTGTCCATGGCCAAGAGAAGAACACACATGCAGTGTGCAAGATCAAAGATGTTCAGACCAAAATTCAAGATTATGTCAACAAGTATCGCCAGGCTCATGTTGCCATAATTGCATTAGGCAGCAGCCCAGAAGACCCTAGGTTCGACTATCCAGAGTTGAAAGATGCAGATCTATACACTAAAAATGTTGATCAACCCCATAATCTGGGTGATGGAGGGAAGGTTGAGGGTTGGATTTGGCGGAAAGGCAAGCATGGAAACTTGTCCAAAACAGAGGATGCTGAATACACATTGAATTGTAAGTTCAATTGTCCCTTGAATGTCTGATCACTAAATAGTCTACAGCAGCTTATGTGCAGTGGCACTGTCCCCATGCAGATATGGAGTGCTGACAAGAAGAGGTTGAAATTCTTGCACAAGAGTTCCGACAAGCAATTCAAGGTTTCACAAAAATGGAGGCTGTTTGGACTGCCCTTGCTCAAGATCACAGCAATGATCCAGGCAAGCAGGCTTATGCCTTGAAGACTGCAAATATGTATGGGCAGATGTGCAAAGATGCAGAAAAGAAGTTTGCAGATGTTGGAGGTACTTGGCCCAGTGCAGGGGTTAGCCTTGCTGAGCATATCAGATCTGAGCACCCAGATGCGAGGATTGACTGGGATGCTGTAGTAGCAAATAACTGAGCATCCTTATGTATGTTTGTTTTCATGTGTTAACAATAAAAATAGAAAAAAATCTACAGTTTGAATATCTTGAGTTCAAACCATGAATTGGTTTAAACCACTGATGGTTCAAACTGGTTTGGTTGGAACTGTGGTTTAAACCGGTCTGGTTGGAACCGTGGTTTAAACCGGTCTAGTTGGAACCGCAGTTTAAACCGGTTTGGTTGGAACCACGGTTTAAACTGACTTGGTTGGAACCATGGTTTAAACTGCATAGCTATAGGCAAGTTCTATTGGTGACACAGTCATGGTTTAAACCATTACGGTTTAAACCCAGGGGTGTCATTGGACATGATGTAGTTTAAACCGGAACCCTGCTAGGGTACCACCATCACATACTGTGCCAAACTTCAAAATAAAGTGTTATGCAGCAATGCTGAGCTGCTTTTCAATGTTCTGCACAGTGGTTGCTACCATAGTCTCTTAAGACCTGTCTGTCTCTGTGCCACACTGCTCTCCCCATTCTTTGATAACCAAGCTGCAATAATCAGCTGACTTGCAAGGCATGAGTTTCAATAATGAGTTCTTACCTCCTGGCCCATGGATCATCACTGGGATCGCAATGAGTGGAACCAGTACTTAGACCCATGTTTTTACAATGTTTGATGCCAGCATGACTTTCTAAAGACCTGGGGCAAGGGCAACAATTACAGTGTTAAAACCTGGTTCCAAAAAAAATGATAGGACCTGGTATTATAGAAGAACCAGAGCAGATTTGAACAATGTAAGTCAGCTATGATGAACTACATACCTTCAGATCTATGCATGAATATTTTCAGATTTTTTGGTCCCATTCTCATGTCACATAGCACCATCATATATTTGGCCTGTTTTGAGGTTTGACACGGATCTGAAAAACACAGTACAATGCAGTGCTTGCCACAAGGGACACAGGCCATGTTCCAGGCATTGTGATGATGACTGCAGTGTCGCTATTGGAGGATATGTGGTCTGAAGAGCAACAATGTTTGGCCTCTAGGGGGTAGTAGAGCTGAAAGATAATGAGGATATGTGGGGGATAGATGTGTGCTGTAGAGTGTGTTGAGGGTTGTGAGTGGATGAAGGACACTGCTTCAGAAGTGAGAGTGGTGTGGCAACAATAGCCTTTGACTGATGGTGCAACGACAATGGCCTTTGTCTGGTGGTGCAACAATGATAGCCTTTGTCTGGTGGTGCAACAATGATAGCCTTTGTCTGGTGGTGCAACGATGATAGCCTTTGTCTGGTGGTGCAATGATGATAGCCTTTGGCTGGTGGTGCAACAACAGTAGCCTTCACCCAGAGGGATAAACCTGCTATCAGCTGAACTAAATAAAAGAGAGAGATACTTAGTGGAAGTAAGAAATGTGGGAGAGATGTAGAGGATGAGTGTGGCCTGCTCTGGCCAGTGAAGCGAGAGAGAAGAGCAATGCCCAAGATGAGGTGCAACCAAATAGGAAGTGTGTCCCAAGTTTACTTGAGTGCACAACAACAGATGAGCAGGGGGAGATGATGCCTCAGAGGCTACATGACTGAATCATCCTTGACCTGCCTGAGATCTCCCTTTTCCCTCAAAATCCCTCTTGCTTTTATACCTTTTTGTAACTAATCACGAGTTGCTTCCCTCTCCTTGAAACCATGGCAAGTGCTGACCATTGTGGGAGGTGTTTCAAGGTGGCCATGAGGTCTGAAACTGGGGGAAACCAATTCAAGACAGCAAGGATTTCCTTTATCTGCAAAAAGAATGTGTCGATGAGGTGCAGAACACATTCCCTGGGCAAAGGGAAGGGTCCTAAGGCATGTTTGGGGATGCTTGAAAGGCTATACAATTGCCAGAGGTGGGCCATCCATTGGAAATGGGGCACAATGGTCTTCATCGCTTGAGCAGTTGCCAGTTTGGGGTGTGTCTAGAGTCCTGGCCCTGGTACTGTTCTCCTGGTCATAGGAAACCGTTCCTATAGGTCGCTGGGTGTCTGAGGGTTGTTGGTCCGCATGTAGAAAGTCCTAGAAATGTCCAAAACTCGTCTGAGTGGACGGAGTCTGCATTAGGCAAGGTCACTCTTTGATTAGGAAGGTGCTGCTGAAATTTGCCAAGAGAGCTGGTGTGAGCCTTCTAGGGGATGAAGAGGCATGGAACCAGTGTTGGTGTGCCACTCCAGATTGGGTGAGGATGGACTTCAAATAGGTTCATTGCATCCACTGGTGATGGGCCTACACTATTGGTCATCAGGCAAGGACAGTTGTCAGGCGAGGATGATTGTCATGTCACTTTGTGCCATTTGCTATCAGGTGAGGATGGTCATCGGGCAAAGATGGTTGTTGTGCTGCTTTGTGCTGTGGTTGGAGGGACCTTGTGGTGGTGTGCAGTGCGTAGCACAAACACCAGCCTCACAGCATGGTCTTGAGCATCCTCATGGTCATGTTCATGCATCCTATGATGTGTCTGAGTGGGGTCAGGGTGGGTGGCATGGCGTTCAAGGCAACAGATGAGCTGATTCAGATGTGAAGAATGAAGAGACCAGAATGCTGAGCACATCCTGTCATCCACCTGGCCCGAGCATCATCAGAAACTTCCAAACAGTCTTCTACAGTACAATACTCATTCCATAAAACATTGTACATGTGAATGAGCTACTACTGTTCTCAAAATATATAATTCTCAGCCACAATCATTGTGACTTAGCCATTTTTGATGATTGTTTGATTTTTTGCTTACACCCAACTGGCTCAACACTGAGTCTTTGTGCATTAAATTACTCATAGGTCTTGCGACTATTCCACAAAAAATAATCAAGCTGAAAACCCTGAGGGTTCCAGTTCAAATTGCAATTTTTTTGGATCTGGGTTTTGACACTGTACATTGTTGCAAATGGATAAATTGTCAAGCTCAAAATGCCAACCTGCATCCATGAGCTGCACATGATATATTTGGGTGATACCTCTGAAAGTATGTGCCCCTCCCATGTTCATAATTTTAACTCAATGCATTCACTGATATCTTCAGGCATATATGAATTTGTCACCAACTTTATGCTGAACTTTGCCAATGACAGCACACAACCACTTTCAGTGTAGGTTTCCAGTTGAGGATTGGCCACTGAGCCAGAACCTCCAGTTTTGGTGTACACAACAGGAGGTGTGAGTTTGAGCACTTGAGAAAAATGTGATGGGCAGAGGATGGGGTGTATCCATATGTATTCCCCTCCCTTTATTTGTCTTTTTCCTCAGACCTAACTCACCATCTCCCTTTTGCACCAACAGACCATACAGTGTCATCACCAACAAATGGCAAATAACTACAACCAAAGTTAAATCTACCAATGGTCAACTTCAATACCCTCCAAGCAGCTGCTTACAAACATCACACTGCCAATGCTGAACTTCACTCATCTGCTGCATCTGACTGTGATGGGGGTGAGATAGCACACTGCCAATTATGCATCATCTCGCTATTTTTGTGCTCACAGACACATATTATAAGAGTTGCAAGGTAGTTTCTAATAGTACTATCACTAGTACTATGGACTTCTGTTCAGTGATACAAAGGAGAATCAGAGTGAGCTCCAAGCTGCTGATTGTAGTGTATAGAACATGTCTTGCATAACCTGCAGGTCATTGGTCTTACATAAAGAGGAGATAAATACCATAAATGCCCTAGAAGTCATCATTCAGAGATTGTATCCTACAATGGAGTACCAACAACTGCACATGACTGCACAGAGAACATTTTGGAATAGTGATGAGCCTCAGTGGGTCAAAGGGAGAGCGGTCAGAGGCAGGATGTATCGACTGTGGGCACCTTGGCTAGTTTGATGTTAGGTTGTGAGGGCAAGGTAGTGCCTGCAGGCTGTGCTGAAGCAGCAGAGAACAGTTACAGAGGAGAGAAATGTAGAAAGAGTGCATGTGGGGAAACACATTGTGTCTCTAGTGACAAGCAGAGACACATAGAGTAGTACAATGGGATTTATTCCATTGGACTGGAGTTCAGAGTGAGATCATGGGTGCATTCTAACAAGGAATGGACCTGTGGGCTCCTTTTGACAAGAGCAGTATTATCCTGGAGGGTGAATTCAACTCTGCACCCAGAGATTCTAGGCCTACAGTTGCAGACAGCAGTCTGTGGCACCTACTATATACCCAAATCAGGATGTGAGAACCATGTGAAGGGTTTCTCTTGGCCTGTGATGACACATCAGATATGTATGGACATGTTTTATTTTCTTTTGTTTTCACTCTCTGTTTTCACATGTAAATCTATATTCTAGTAGTATAAATAAGGCTTGAGGATCCTGCAGAAAGCCAGTACACCATAGTGGACATTGTTGTGGTTGTTCTCAGGCCAGCTCACAGAGAGTAGTATTTACCTCTGTTTGTAGTGTGTCTATAAATTGAAGTTTAGTTGTTGGCTCTAGTTCAGTCTGAGTTAAGAAGTTAAGCTTCACATTGTTGGCTCCACAGGTGGTCTTCACATATAAAGGAGAGGTTTACCTACCTGAGTGGGCTTGTTGCTTTGCATCTGCTTTGTTAGTTGCATCTGCAGTTGATATTGTGTTACGTCCATGCACATCTCCATCCGAAAACCTCCGTCCAGAATCTCCGGACCTCCAGATCTCCGATATCTCCGACCTCCGGATGCGTACGTCCTACTGTTTCTACACGCCACCCTCATTTCGAGGAAGGCCGGGCTCCCCGGCCTAATGCTCTGGTTTCGTGGTCCCGTCCCGTCCTGGAGGACTTGGCTGGTCCTTCCAGACGGGCCCCACGTCTTAGTCTTTCACCGACACTTTCTGAGTTCCAGGGTCACACTGGAATGGAAAGCATTTTGGAGGAGCGGTTGGAAAACCTGCCCTCCAGTATGGAACATCATTCGGTATCAGGTAGTCATCATAGTTCTCCTCATCAGCTTGGCTCACCACATCCATCGCAACACACACCATCCGGAACACCCGTTGCACCCCCGTTGGCCAGAGTTCCGGTTGTACCAATAGCTCCGGTTCCTCTGGTTGCTATCCTGGTCCCAGTAGCCCCTCAACTGATGGCTGCTACCCAAGGTGTGGATCCTATTAACCCTCCTATTCTGCCGGCTAGACCTCCTACCCCAACTGGAACTGGTCCGGCAGGACCTCCGGCTCCTGGGGGTGGTGGAGGTGGCGGAGGAGGAGGTGGTGGAGGCGGTGGTAACAGACCTAATAATCCTCTGGATCCAAATCAACCTCTGGTTAACCCTCCCATTCCTCCCGCTGGACCGCCTGTACCTCCCAAACCTGGAGGTGGAGGAGGTGGCAGACCTGGCGGAGGAGGAGGTGGTGGTGGTGGTGGCGGACCTCCGCCACCAGTCAATCCTCAAGGTCCTCCTGGTCCTCAAGGCCCTCCTGGCCCTCCGGGATTTCCGGTTTATATTCATAACCCCCAGCTCGATGCTATGCAAACCTTTGCAACCGCCATGACCGCCTTCGCTCAGAATGCCAATGCTCCTCCCCGATCCACCCAGAGCACTCTCAAAGCTCCGGATACATTCGACGGATCTGATCCCTCGAAATTCCACTCCTTCCTGTCCCAAATTTACCTTCACATTGCGGAACGTCCCCAGGATTTCCCCAGCGACGACGAGAAAATTCTCTACGTCCGGTCTTATCTCCGGGGTACTGCACAACGATGGTTTGAGCCTGGCATGTATGTCGGAGCTCCCATTCCGCTTTGGGACGGAAACTTCCGTCTATTCATCGAGGAATTGCAGGCCAATTTCAGTCCCCATGATCCAATTGGGGATGCAGAACAGGCACTCAAGGCATTGGTCATGAAATCGTCGGATTGAATTGCCACTTATCAGGTCGATTTCGACAATTATGCGGCAATAATTGGGTATAACAACATGGCGCTCCGTCGTTTCTTTTACGATGGACTTCTGCGCCGGATCAAGGACCTACTCGCGCACACCGACTACGACAACACTCTTAATGGTCTTAAAATTGCTGCACGCCGGATTGACGCTCGCTATTGGCAGCGTCAAGGGGAGCTAGAGCATGAACGTGCTCAACAGAAAGCTACCTCCGGCGGATCCTCCGGCAAAACCTCCGGCGACTCCGGTTCCTCTCCGACCACCTCCGGTAATACTAGCGGAGGTAAGGGGAAGGGTAAAGGCAACAAACCCCAGAAGCCTAGGCCCTCCAGACAATCCTCCGGATCATCCTCCCAGGCCGCTTCCGGTAACACAGGCCAGGCGTTGACTACAACGCCGGCCAAGCCCAAACCGTATGCCGACAAACTTGACAAGTCCGGTAAGCTAAAACCGGAGGAACGCGAGCGGCGTGTCAAGAACAACCTCTGCCTTTTCTGCGGAGGTTCCGGCCACAAGACTAACGAGTGCAAGAAGCGTCCGGGCAATCAGGCCCAGGGCAAGGCAGGCTCTGTCTCAACTCTGCCTGTTCCCTCTGCTGATGCAACCTCTTCGTCCGAGTCAAAAAAATAGTTAGCAGCTCGGATACCTCTGCACCGAGTCCGAGTTGCGTTGACTCCGAGGTGCTTCCAGAGGTTTGTCTCAACGCTTCCGCTCTTTCTCCAAACGCTTTATATGTTGATCTCGATATCTCTTTACTCTCTGTGGACTATATCTCTACTTCCAGCTCCCTCTCCAGACTCCTTACAAAGACAGGCCAAACCCTGTCTTTGTCTCTTGTAAAACGAATTGCCGCGGGATTCAACTTCTGCTTACGAGCACTCATTGACTCCGGATCTTCCCACTGTTTTGTGTCCACGAATGTCTGTGAATCCAATGTTTTTACTCCGTATGCGGTGTCTCCGGTTAAGCTCCGGTATCTCGACGGCTCTTCATCCATCATAAACCGACAGCTACAATTGCTCCCTCGGTTTCCCTCCGGCGATGTCCAGTTAATGGAATTCTACGTCACTCGTCTAGATTCTCCTTGTGATCTGGTATTGGGATACGATTGGCTTGCCCGCTTCAATCCGTTGATTGACTGGCGCAGTGCCACTATCACTTTTCCCTCAGTTCCCTCCGAGTCTCTGGTGTCGACACCTCCGGAAATAATTCCGATCCCTGTTGCGGCTGCTCCTACTATGGATGAGGCAGAACCTCCGTCTACGCCATTGACGTCTTCGCCAGAATTTGGTCCTTCAATGGACACCCCTTCCGATCCTTTAATGGATGACATCCCTGAGGTTCCTATGCCTCATCCGTTCACCTCCGCTCTGCTTGTTTCACTAGTCTCCGCAGCAGCATACAACGCCATCATACGAGACAAGAGTACAATCCAGTATACTTTGCGTGCAACCCTGACTGATGAAGCCCAGGCTCGTCGTGCCTCAGCTGAGGAACCGGATCTCTCCGGTTTACCTCCGGAATATCACGACTTCGCGGATGTTTTCTCCGAGGAGAAGGCATACAACCTTCCTTTGCACCACGAGTTCGACCTCAAAATCGAGACTATTGACAGCGAGGAACCTCCGATCAGTCATGTATACTCCATTTCTCCGGCTGAACTTACCGCTCTCCGGGAGTTCATCGACAAGAACTTGAAGGCGGGATTCATTTATCTGTCTAGCTCTACTCACGGAGCTCCGATTCTCTTCGCCAAGAAGAAAGACGGAAGTCTCTGTCTTTGTGTCGATTATCGGGGTCTTAACCGCATCACGAAGAAGGATCGTTATCCACTTCCTCTGATTGTGGACCTCCTCGATGCTCCGGGAAAGGCACGTATTTATACTAAACTCGACCTCCGGCACGCTTACCATTTGCTCCGAATTGCTCCGGGTGATGAGTACAAGACCGCATTCCACTCCCGCTATGGCTCTTATCAGTTCCGTGTTGTTCCGGAAGGCCTCACCAACGCTCCGGCCGCCTTCCAATGCTTCCTGAACACGCTATTCTCCGATTTGCTGGACGTCTATGTCGTCGTATATCTCGACCATATCTTGATCTACTCCAACGATCCGTCCGCACATACGGCTCATGTTCGCGAGGTGCTCCGTCGTCTCTGCGAAGCGGGACTATACTGTAAACTGCTGAAATGCGAGTTCAGCGTCACCACTTGCAAATATCTTGGCTACATCCTTTCGCCGGAAGGTTTCCGCATGTCTCCGGTCAAAATCTCCGCTATCACGGAGTGGCCCGTTTCCCGAAAGATCAAGGATATTCAGTCTTTCCTTGGTTTTTGCAACTTTTACCGACGTTTCATATACGGGTATTCCCAAATCACCATTCCGCTCACTCGACTCACTCGTTCGAATGTTGCATGGGATTGGTCTCTGGCTTGCCAAAACGCTTTCGAGACTCTCAAGCGAGCATTTACAGAGGCTCCGGTACTTCACCACTGGATCCCCGGTCGACAAATTACTGTCGAGACGGACGCCTCCGACTATGCCATTGCCACCATTCTCTCCATTATAGGGGATGACGAGCTCCTTCATCCTGTTGCATTCCAGAGCCAGACCTTAACTCCTCCGGAGCTCAACTACGACACGCATGATAAGGAGTTACTCGCCATTTTTGACGCCTTTAAACACTGGCGCCACTACCTGGAGGGAGCTCCACTCACTATCGACGTTGTCACGGACCATAAAAATCTCGAATACTTTGCCACCACAAAGACGCTTACACACCGGCAAGTTCGTTGGTCCGAATATCTTTGCCATTTCAATATGGTAATCTGGTTCCGTCCCGGAAAACTCGGAGGAAAACCGGATGCTTTGACTAGACGATGGGACGTCTACCCTAAAGAGGGGGATACGGCTTTCAGCCAAGTTAATCCTCAAAATTTTCGCCCCATTTATACTTCCGATCAACTCACAGCATCCCTCCGGACGACTCTCCTCGAGGAAATTGTCCTCCAAGCCTCCGTCGTTATGGATATCGACAAGCTCCACAGCGACATCAAGTCCCATTATGCGGACAATCCCACCACTGTTGACGGACTTTCCTCTGCAACGTCTGGCAATTCATCGCGTTGGTCTATAGATTCCTCCGGTTTACTCTGTCTTTACAACCGGATCTATGTACCCCAAACCTCCGGCAACACTCCGGATATTCTCTGCGTACGTGTTTTACAACATAAACATGATCATATACTCTCCGGTCATTTTGGGCAGAATCGCACACTTGCCCTCGTATGCCGGGAATACTCCTGGCCAGAGATGCGGACTTTCGTATGCGACTATGTCAGGTCTTGCGTGATCTGCAAACGCAACAAGGCTCCACGACATAAACCTTACGGACTCCTCCGTCCACTTCCGGTTCCCCTCCGTCCTTGGCATTCCATTTCTATCGACTTCATCGAATTCCTTCCTTTATCCGGTGGATATGATGCAATTTGCGTTATAGTCGACAGGGCTTCAAAACAAGTTATTCTCTTTGCCTGTGATCGATACATAACCTCCGCCCTTCTAGCTAAGGCATTTCTTACACATGTCTTCGCCAAACACGGAGTCCCGTCCCATGTCACTTCCGATCGTGGCACGGAGTTTGTCTCCGCGTTTTTCCGTTCCTTGGGGGAACTACTCAGCATGAAAATGCATTTTACCTCCGGTTACCATCCGTCGGCGGACGGACAGACGGAACGAATGAATCAAACCCTCGAACAATACATCCGGATGTACTGCGCTTATCAGCAGGACGACTGGCACGAGCTTCTTCCGCTCACGGAGTTCGCACTCAATAATGCTCCAAATGCCTCTACCGGAGTTACTCCGTTCTTTGCCAACAAGGGTTATCATCCCTCGATTACTTTCTCCGACGTCGAAGTCTCCGATCCCTCTGCTCGTGAATATGTGTACGACATTCATTCAGTTCACGAATACCTCCGGCAGCAACTCACTTTAGCTACGGAGCGTTACAAGGAGATCGCGGACAAAAAACGTGAACCGGAACCCATCTTCGAAATCGGAGATGAAGTATTCATTACTGCCGAGTTCATTGCAACGACACGTCCAACTGAAAAGTTTTCAGAGACTCATTTCGGACCATATGAAATTATCAAGAAACCTTCCGCTGCTTCCTACACCATCCGCCTTCCTAAAGCTCTTTCCCGCATCCATCCCGTATTCCATGTCTCTCAACTCGAGCCTCACTTTCCGAATCCATTCCCCAGACGAGAAGCAGAACCTCTGGGCGCCGTCCATACACTTGACGGCAAGGAGTACTACGAACTCAGCTCTATTGTCGATTCCAAGATTGACCGGAGGTACCGCGTAAAGCTCCGCTACTACGTTGAATGGTTGGGCTACGAGGATACCGACACCCGTTATGAATGGGTCTCCGCGACGGACCTAGATGCTCCAGAACTTATCGCCGCATTCCATGAGCGCTATCCGGAGAAACCGGGACCGGAGCTTACGGATTGACCTCCGTCTTCTCTTCAAATTTCCGACTAATTTCGACAAGAAAATCAAATATACAATTTTTTCGGTCATACAGTAGGATAGCTCATAATGCATAAGGTTGGTTCCCTGCCAAAATGAGCAGCATTTTCCCCAAGTCCATGCATTATGACCATTTATGCATTCTGAGCTTGCCTCTACAGTGGTAAGATGCATTTTGGTGGATCTGAAATCTGATGCATTATGAGAATTTTTGGCTGGTATGCATTATGAGGTTATGCATTATGAACAATCGGACTGTATATACAACATAAACTAATGTCCTTATTCATTTCTCCAGCTCTGGGTTTTCCTCCGGGGCCTCCGGCATCTCCTCGTCGCTGTCCACCAACTCGTACACAACTTGTTCATCGACGTCGACAATGCGACGGAGGGCCGGAGGGGTTGGCGGACGGATTGCGATTTCCGTTTCCTCCATCTTCACCCAGAGGCTTTCCGCTGCCACTGCCGCTTCTTCTTCCGCTCTCCTCTTCTCTTCCTCTTCTGCCTTCCTACCCTCCTCCAACAACTTGGCCATCATGGCCGCCCTTTCCGCCTTCGCCTTCTCCGCCTCTGCACGTTCCTTATCCCTCTTCACCTCCGCCGCCTTCAGCTCCCGCCATTTCACGACGTTGGCCTGGATCAGTACCAATTGACCGGCACTGTCGTTTTCGATCTTTACTGGAGGCTCTGTCTGAACCTCCGGCGCGGCCACCACATTCTCCACAATCAACAGTGGGCTTTCCGCCCGTACCTCCCTCTCCTCCAGATTTCCCTCCGCATCCACGATCTGCTGGAGCGCGATCCCCACGTCCAGTTCGCCATCGGAAACCGCACGACGCCATTCGTCAATGCGGGATTCCTCTGGATCTCTGTCACGCTCCGCCTGCTCATCTCCGTTATCCTCCGCCCCTCGAGCTCCCTCCGTCTCCGTCCCGAAAATAGCGTCGGGAATGGGCTCCTGCGCCGTGGCTTCGAGATACTCGGTGGCAGCCCCAATCTCGTCGACACCCTTGTCAACTAGCTGCGACGCTAGTGCGGAGAGGAAAATGCGGTCCAGAGCTTGGCAGCGGTGGATGCGACAGAGGTTATCCCGCATCTCCATCAGCTCCGTCCGCATATTCCCCGTATGCGTCTGAATTGGTTCCTGCGGGCCAACCCACAGCGGAACCTCGCGTGCGCCCCGGACCTTTCCCTTACCCTCCGTCCTTCCCGACTTCTCCGTCCTCCGTTTCTTTCTCGCCCCTCCGGTCTCTGTCGTCGCTGGCGCCCTTGGTTTCACGATGGCTGGACGCGCCTCGTTCTCCGGCAGGAGCTGGCATTTCCAGTGTTTCCGCTTGCAACGGTTGCAAGCGAGGTTCCGGTTCCGGAAGTGATTCTGCACATAGCAGATACTTCCGTCTCTCCTGCAACTAGAACAAGCTGGAAATTATCAATAAAAATAAAAAAAATCCTCCGGTCAGTCGGTGGAACTTACCATTCTCCTCCCTCAGCGCCCGCCATTCTATTTCCACGGGGCCCTTTCGCCCAATCCACGTGGTGATCAGGCGGCGCGGTTTCCTTGCACCATCCTCCGACTCCGAACTTGTCTCCGCTTCCACCTCACGTTTTCGCTTGAGGCGACTAGGCCCCGGTTGGCCTATCTCCGGCTCCGGCTCCGTCTCTCCGTCCTCGCTCGTATCATCCGACACCGGCTCGTCGGGCACGTCGTTCCGGTCCAGCGAATCCCTGCGGTCGAGGTCTGCGATGACAACGCGGTCGTGCGCCGTCAACTCCCGACGCTGCGCACGCGCCAGAAGCTCCGCGACTTCACAGCGGCGTTGTTCAGCCCCCTGAGCTTCGCTCTCCGCCTCGAAGAGAAGCTGGGAGCGGCGCACCTCATCCCGCTTAGCCTCCTCCTCAGCTTCCTTGTTCTCCTGCTCCATCCACGCGATATCCATCGCCATTCCCTCGTCCTCCCTCTCCTGTTCCTCCCTCAAACCCTCTCTCCCTTTGCCTTTGTCTTTGCGCGGAGGTGGGGTGGTGTTTGATCCGTCGGACATGGAGGTAGTTGGGGATGGTGGTGGTTGAAAGGAAGAAAAATTTTGTTCTCACGCCACTCGTTCCTTGATTCAACATGTCAATGACCCATGACCAACTATACAACCTTCTCAGCAATCCATTCCCAGCTCCATCGTCTCTGTCTCCGTCTCTGTCCCCGTCTCCGTCTCCGTCTCCATCCAGTACCTCTTCAGTTCCTCGTGGGCGAGGAACCTTAAGAGGGGGATACTGTTACGTCCATGCACATCTCCGTCCGAAAACCTCCGTCCGGAATCTCCAGACCTCCGGATCTCCGATATCTCCGACCTCCGGATGCGTACGTCCTAACCTATGGGCCCGCGTCCGATTACTCCCTGTGCATTATGCTATGGTTTGATGCACAATCCTCTGGGGTTTTTACGCAGTGAAGTCTTCTGAGTGTTTCCCCAGAATTACTTATGATCATATGCCCTATGCTCCACATGCTACTCCTTATTGTTGTTATTGTTATTCGATGACCTTATTGTCTTTTACTTACTTCTCCGTCCACATCCAGAAACCTCTGGATTTCGTATAAATACGTAGTCGTTCATGGATGTACTTTAGTTTGTTAATTAACGTGCTTTGCCTCCGCATTGCTCCGGTCTGACCTCCGCTCCTACTCCGTCTGGCAGCCAAGAAGAGGGCGCTCACCCTTAGACCCCTGTGGTGATCTGCGTTAGCCCCGTTTTACCTCCGGCTAGAATTCTCTGATCCTCCGGTCTCCGGCCTTCCATCCCTCTGGTCCAACACGGATATAACATATTGCCTGCTGTAACCAACAGGAAGATCAGATTGGTTGCCAGCAAAGTGCTTAAGCCTTGAAGTAGAGCGAAAGGTTCCTGTGGCAGGTTAAGCCAAGGTCTACAACAAGAATTGCTTGTTGTGAGAGTGATTGAAAGCCGGATCTGTGACCTCAATTAGAGGATTTGCTGTTGAAACCTTTACAAACTCTGCCCTGATGTTGACAAAACTATTGAATAGTCTTCCTCTTGTCTTGTATCCAAACCAAAACCACATATATTACTCATTCATCGAGGCTGTAGGGCATTTTTCCGTACAAATCCTGCATAGTTGAGGTGCTGCAGGCATTGTTGTCAGTCAGATAGTGAAGATTTGTTGTCACATATTGGGTTTCAAAACCAGTAGTCACATACTATGACTTGGACCCAAACTCACCAAGGGAGCGCACTTGTTCTTTGGGAGTGATAGTAGTTGGTTGTGTGGTTGTTAGTTGTGGTGTTTGTTAGCATCCAACAATAGTCACATTTCTAGTTTATAGTTAAGTGCACTGTTTCAGTGGCATCATGGTTCACAAGTCTATGTGTTTGGTTCAGGTTCAAACTGATATTTGAACTGAACCTTCCCAGCACTACTAAGGAAGGCCAGGGTGGTTCTGGGGATGGCTTTTTATATGGGTAATTTGAAACCATACAAGTGTCACATTTCAGGTTCAGTGTTGAAGTGTGAATTGTTTGAATTGGAAGCCAAAGACTGAAAAAGTGTGGTTCAGATTCAGCAAAATACTAAGCCTTGAAAAGTGGATCCTATCACACTGGCTGAAAATTTCAAGTTTTTTGGTGAAAGAACTAGTGAAAAGTGTTTTGAATCTTAGAGCAATTTTCCAGTGAAAAACCAAGTGAAAAACTTCAAAAACTTCATAACTCTTTTTGAACTAGAAAAAGATTTCAACAAATTTTCAAAAAATTTTCATAAGATTTGAAAAAGTTACCAAAAATTTTCAAGTTTTTTGCCTACTTTTCTAGGGAATAAATGCTATAAAATTCAAAACATTTTTCACCAAAAGTTTTGGCAAAAAAACTAATGTTCAACCAGTGTTGTGGTCCTGAAACTGACCACCAGTTCAGCCTTCACTTCTCTTCCTGACAATACATATGAAGGGAAATCAATATTACTTGAGGGAAGGTGGAATCCTATATATTAAGAGACAATGTGCACAGCCTTTGACAGAAGTCATGTGGAAAATCACCTGAAAATTCACATGATGTTATCGAGAAGTGGCTGCTGGTTATTGAGATGTTTGCCATCAAGTCCCACAGTGTCAGAATCCACCATGTGCAGGCAAATCCCGAGGTGCCACATGCTGTGAGCATTAGCAAGCAGCAGTGCAGCACCAAAGGGCTTGGAATCTGTGTGGCACTGGGATTTTACCATGTCTAAGCACTGAAGGCAGGTCAAATATTCTTATCCTGTACATGAAAGCACAGTGAGCACAGCCTTTTTGATAAGTCACATGGGTTCAGAACCTGCCATATGTGGGCAAACCCTGAGGCACCATGCGCTGCAAGCATTCCCATGTCTGTACAGAACTGGGACAAGGCTGTGTCTGATTGCCTGTGGCAAAGACACAGGTGCCTATGTACATCTTGTCAAACTGTTAATGTTAAATATATACTCAAAAGTGACAAGAAATCACACCATAATCATGTGCTGAGATAAATAGGGTTAGGCATGGGTGTTACTGTGGGTGTCACACTATCACACCATATCTGTTTGCCTATGGGTACAGGTTTCACAGTAATTAACCATGGTATTTATGTAAAACCCATGGTATGGTATTTGACTGCAGTATTTGACTTTGTGGATTAGATTAGACCAAAATCACAAGTCCTAATGGGTAGTTTCAACACATAGAGGCCTGAACAGATCAGTTTCAGTCTTGATTTCAATTTGTGTTGAGCTCATGTCAGGGGAACCCCACCTTCCGGCCAACTTTCCAGTCATTCTGGTCGTTCCAGTCGACTGGCAGACCTTACCGGCCCTACTGGTCAACCGGCAGATCATGCCAACCCCACACACAACTCTGTCTGCCCCACTTACAAGTCCAGTTGGCATACCGCCTGCGATCAGGCCCAGGATCACTGCAGATCACTCTGATCAGATGTCTTCTGATTTGTATATAGATGCACCTCAGCACAGGAGATCCTCAGTCTTTCTTCTCTTTGGATCCTCCCCTGCCAGGTTCGCCGGGTCATGTATTGTATATAGTTCCTTTTATTTATATCTTTGGATCCTCCCCTGCCAGGACTCTTGAGTTATTCTCAGGCCGCCGGGTTGCCCTTACAGCAGAAGAAAGACTCTAAGGGATTAACTGGTCAAGATTGGGAAGTTCAGCGTCAACAGCAACTCAGAAAGCTACTCCAGCGCTCCAGACACCTCTACTCCAAATCTTGCCCCCTCCTCCCCTGTTCTGAGTGCTGTCATGGACAACCCCCCTAACCCCGCTGCTACGTTGGCCGGTATGGAGGAATGTATGGCCCGCCTCGAAGAACTGATCCATGGGCTTGCAGCCCGAGTCCCACAACCACTACACCTGGACCCTCCTGCCATGGACCCTCCCTCTTTGCCGACATTCACCCGGCTGCAAAATCAGTCCTCTGGCTGAACCCACTCTTCGTCTTTGACGGCGACCGCGGCACAGGGTCAGGCCTTCCTGCACGCTGTCAAGACTTATGTCCGGCTTCTTCTGGAGGCGTTCCTGGAGAACAATGAGCCCTCTGAGGAGAAGGCTATCCAGTTTGCCATGTCCTTCATGGCAAAGGATGCTGCAAAGTGCCAGGCCGAACGCCAGGCTGCCAAGGCCCCATTCCCCCTTGTAACCTGGGAGGATTTCATCCAGGAGTTCCATCTCCGGTTTGTTGAGGAGAATGAACAGGACCACACTCTCGCCAAGCTTGAGTCCCGGGTGTACTACATGGGCTCACGCAATGTCTTCAAGTACACGGACAACTTCGAAGACCTCATTGACCTTGCCGGGTTTGAAGACCTGCTCGTCAAGGTCACCAAGTACCAGACTGGTCTTGACCCGGGCATCAACCATGCAATCACCACATCAAGCGACCCGCCCAGCCTCTGTGACTACCCCACCTGGCAGCTCCGTGCATATTGCCAGTATGAAGTGCAGGTCTGTGCCCAGGCAACTGGCACATCCAGCCAGGCACCTCCCCCTGGTCCGCATCCCCACCCAGTAATGGTTGTCCCGCTGCTGGCATTTATGCCTACACCAAGGCCCACCACTCCTACTGCAGCAGCTCTGGTCCTAATGGATGTCAACTGGACCCATGCCCGGGGCTTCCCTCACCACACCTGCTACTGCTGTGGCGATCCGGGGCATCTTGCCTGGGATTGCACTGTGCTGGCAGACGTCTGGTCTGCCGACATCCTGGACGAGGTTATCCAGCAGCTCGACAGTGACCTACTGGAGGAGCTCATCACCTGGGTGGCCACCTCTGCTGCCATCACTGACCCGGCATCTGAGCCGGTCAAGGATTTTCTCCCCTGCAATGAGTGAGCGGTGCACCCTCGTTTGCATCCCCTAATCGTTTCTCCTGTTTGTATAATGAGCCTGACAATATACCTCATGCACTGGTTGAAACAAAAGACACCTCTCGACCTGGCTGATTACATAATCCCATCAAAAACTTCAGGCGAAATTACAAATCAGCCAGTAGAGACCCTGGCTGCCCCAGTTCCTCCAGAATTGGTGGCCCCGGTACCCCCGACCGCCTCCCACATTCGGAAACTGGGTTGGGAGTGCAAACAGTACACAGTAGCCATGACCCTGGGTGGCAACTCACTCCACCTCCCTCTGGAGATTGAGTCAGTTGATGATGCTGTTAAACTCTCACTGAACAGCCTTGTCGACTGTGGAGCCACCTCAGACTTTGTGGACTTGGAGTATGCTGCTGCAAACAAACTTCCAGTCTGCTGGCTCTTGCAACCCATCCCAGTTTTCAATGTGGATGACTCTGCGAACGAGGCCAGCGCCATCCGGGAAGTTGCCGATGTGGTTCTCCAGTATCGGGGCCACTCCGAGCGCGTTCAACTGGTGGTCACCTGGCTAGGTAAGCAGCAGCTCATCCTCGGATATTCCTGGCTCCGGAAACACAACCCAGAGATCAACTGGAAGACCCGGGAGGGCGAGGATGATGACAAGGAACTTCTGGAGCTCACCCTGGACTCGGAAGATGATGATGATGGTGAAGACAATGAACCGGTCGAGGAAGGTGACCGCATCTTTTATACATGGTTCACCCCCTCGGAAGACATCTGTGCTGCCAGTACCGTCTCCCAGTGGCTGGCAGAGGCCTTCACCAAGAACTCCGCACCCATCTGAACCGACGTACTGGATTGGGTCCGTGAGTTCAACAATGTCTTCAATAAGGAGTCGTTTGACTCCTTGCCAGAACACCGCTCCTGGGACCACGCCATTGAACTTGTCCCAGATTCAAAACCGGCCAACTGCAAGGTCTACCCCATCTCCCCTCTTGAACAGAAGGAACTCGATGCCTTCATAGAGGAAGGGTTGGCCACTGGTCGGATCCGCCCATCCAAGTCGCCCATGGCATTGCTGGTCTTCTTCATCAAGAAGAAGGACGGTGGCCTCTGGTTTGTGCAGGACTACCAGGCGCTGAACGCGATGACTGTCAAGAGCCAGTACCCGCTCCCATTGATCAATGACTTGGTCAACCGGCTGAAGGGTGCTCGGTTCTTCACAAAACTCGATGTCCAGTGGGGCTTCAATAATGTCTGGATCCATGAAGGCGATGAGTGGAAGGCTGCCTTCCGTTGATCGATGAGCTCTGAACCTACTATGGAAACCAACGGAAACTTATTCCCTAACTCAAAAACCCAATAAAACCTCGAGAAGAGACAAATCTAATCACGAAGCTCCAAGAGAATGAGCGAGAACCAGGAAACCAGAAGTTCCAACAGTCAGATGAGTTATAGTCCCTGGAACAGAGCCTTGTAAAGGTTGGAGGGAAGGTTATGGTCCTTGTTGCGATGGAGAAACAGTGCTGTGTTGTTGCAGAAAGCGTAGGAACTCGCTTTACCGCACACACGAGACAAAGTGGTAGGGTGGCAGACAGCCAAACAGTGGTTTTAGGAAGCGAGAACACAAGGTTCAACGGTTCCGGTGGGTTCCCAACAATGGGATAGACAATTCAATATGCAAGACACGATTCCAACAAGCCAATACGAGCCAGAGACGATCCGAGACGATTCAATAGTACGATTCGATACGATTCAAGGTCCAAGACTGGTGATTCAATACGATCCAAGGTCCAAGACCGGCGATTCAATACGATTCAACACAATTCGAGATGTTTCCACCCAATAGAATATATGATATTCGATACAATTACAATCCTGAGATGGTAACTGGCTCGAAGACCCGGATACACCCTCTAGCGTGAACTGAGCTCACTTGAACTGGAGTGGATCGCGTGTCGATCAAGTCAGAAACCCTAGCTACTTATACTAGTCCGAGAATAAATATTACAAACAATGAAAATAAGAGAAAATGAGTCAAGACTCCATTTATCCGTCTTGGTAAGAGTCCGGGTATAGTTCCTATTGGTTCCCAGCCTGAGCACGCCATTCCTATGCCATTCCGAGTGTATTCCGGATTACAGAGCGTCAGGCTTTTGTGTGGGGCCTGATGTAGGATTGATCCCCATCAAGTCCTGGTCTCTCTAGCAGGGTCTCCTAGGTTTTGATTGGTGTCCCTCGAACAACTCTACCAGAACTGAGCAGTACTGGTCAATAGCTTTCGAATGATACCCAAGTTGTTGTGTTCCCAAGAAAGGGATCCAGAGAACTAAGTATAGTCCTTGTTCCAGGATAGTGATGCTAAAGATAGCATGGTTTCTTGGACGATCTTGGTGGATCGGCGCCTCATTAGGGACGATCCCCATTGATTTCCATCATCTAACAGAACGCATCTTGCATTCTGAACCAAACACCAATGAACAGAACTGTGAACCAAGCTGAGCATAGGTTCCAAGAGATTCCTGTCGTCAGGAATCTTGTAAAATCAAACGAATATCCCCAATGTTTAACGTTGGACTGCACATTCTCCTACAGGTTTCAGAGCGAGCACCTGCCAGAGACCCCAAAGGTTACCCCTTTGTGATCCACTTGTTACTCTGTGGTCAACGTCCTGCCAGCTACTTTGGGAACTCAGTACTGACACCAGTAGATGACATGCACGATGTTTCCGTTGATGAAATGCGAAAATATAGTGTTTCCGTAGCCGGACACATCCACTGCATATCACCGTACTAACCAGGGACTCTTTGAACCCTTGGTGATGTACTTCGGCTTGACCAACTTCCCGGCAACCTTCCAGACAATGATGAACGACATCTTCCAAGACCTCATCTTGTCTGGGGACGTCATGGTATACCTCGACGACATCCTCATGAGAGGTCCTCCGGCGGCTCCAGGAGCACAAACTCTATTTGCACCCAGAGAAGTGTGAGTTCGAAAGGATGTTGATTGCATACCTCAGAGTTATCATCTCACATAACCACGTTGAGATGGATCCAGTCAAGGTCGCCAGTGTCGCTGCCTGGCCGGCCCTGGGCAACAAGAAGGACGTGCAGCAATTCCTTGGCTTCACGAACTTCTACTGGCAGTTCATCCAGTCATTCTCAGACATTGCCTGGCCCCTCTTTGACCTCACTAAAAAGGGGGGTCAGGTGGTCCTGGGAAGACCGTGAGCAGTCAGCATTCCAGGCGCTCAAGGACACAGTCACCGCCAACCTGGTGCTCATTCTACCAGATGAGTCAAAACCTTACTGGCTTGAGGCAGACAGCTCTGATTTCGCAACTGGAGTCGTCCTGTCTCAACCCGGGCCAGACGAGAAGTGGCACCCAGTTGCATTCTTCTCCAAGAGCTTGAGTGAAGTCCAACAGAACTACGAGATCCATGACAAGGAGATGCTTGCAATTGTCCGTGCCCTAGAGGAATGGTGACACTTCCTCGAGGGTGCGCAGCATCCAGTCGAGATCTAGACTAACCACAAGAACTTGGAGTACTTCCAGAAGGCGCAGACTCTCAACCAGAGGCAGGTACAGTGGCCCCTGTACCTGTCCCAGTTTGACTTCTCGCTTCACCACAAGCCCAGGAGCCTCATGGGTCGTCTGGATGCCCTCTCCCGCCACCCGGACCACAGTGCAGCCACAGACAACCAGGATGTCACCCTCCTCCAGCCAGAACTGTTCCACATCCATGCGTTGGAAGGTATGGTTGTTGCTGGCCCCGAGGTTCCTCTCCTCCAGGACATCTGGGAGGCCCTTGCCGGTGAACTGGATCTTGAAGACCCCATCGCACTTGCTGCACGAGGAGTCCTCAAGGTCCGGGGCACTCAGTCTACTCACTCTGCTGAGTGGCATGTCAAAGGCAGACTCCTCTACTTCCAGGGGAAAGTGGTTGTCCCCTGGGATAAGGACCTTTGCCACCGGATCTTGGAGCTGCACCATGACACACGGGTTGCTGGACATGCCGGCCGGTTTAAGATGCTGGAGCTTGTCTCCCGGAACTACTGGTGGCCCCAGATGTCCCGACACGTCAGCCGGTATGTCGCCACCTACGATCTGCGCTGCCGCACCAAGGTGCTCCAGAAGTTGCCGATTGGTGAACTCCACCCCACGGAGGTCCTGGCTGAACGGTGGGACACTGTATCAATTGACTTCATCATTGAACTCCTGGAGGCACACAGCTACAATACGGTGATGGTGGTGGTGGATGTCTTGGCTAAGCAGGCACATTTCATTGAGTGCCACACCCAGCTGGATGCCGTAGGCGCTGCCTGGCTTTTCTGCAAGAATGTCTGGCAGCACCACGGCACCCCCTGGAAGTACATCTCTGACCGGGGTCAGCAATTTGTCACAGAGTTCACCACCAAGCTCTGGCGCCTGATTGGTGTTGAGCCGGTGACCTCCACCACTTACCACCTGCAGACCAACAGCCAGACTGAACGCGTCAACCAGGAGCTCGAGCAGTTCATCTGGCTCTTTACGAGCTACAAACAGGACGACTGGGATGAGCTCCTGCCAGCTGCAGAATTCACCTACAACAACCATGTCCACTCGTCTACGCAGCAGGTCCCATTCATGACTGACACCAGCCGGCTCCCCCAGATGGGCTTTGAGCCAAGTGGTATGCATTCCCAGGTGGAGTCTGTGAACAAGTTCCACGACCAGACTGTGTCCGGTCTGTCTAAAGCCCGATCGGCGTTGGTAAAGGCCAAGGAGGAGTACAAATGGTACTATGATTGCCGACGCACTCCAGCACCGGAGATCAAGGTGGGCAACTGGGTCTGGCTTGATGCCTCTGACATCCAGACTACCCGCCCATCCCCCGGCCTCTCCCATCGCCACCTCGGCCCCTTTAAGGTAGCCAAGGTGGTCGGTCACAGTGCGTACAAGCTGGAATTACCCCCATGTCTCTCCCGGCTACACCCAGTCTTTTCAGTTGTCAAACTGCAACTTGCAGAGGATGATCCCTTCAAAGGCCGGCCAGGGTATGACGAACCCCCTCCAGTTCTTGGAACTCCCAGTGACAACCAATGGGAGGTGGAAGAGATCCTGGATGCAAGGATACGCTACCGAGGCCTTTGGTACTACGTCTGGTTCAAGGGGTATGATGAGTCACATGACCAGTGGGTTAAACACTCGGATGTGTTTGCTCCAGACGCCGTCACGGATTTCTACCACAAATACCTTGGAAAGCCACGACATATTGCCACTGCCACCTTTGACTCCCTTCCATTCCGCGATCCTGCCGTCCACACCCAGTCGATGCGTCAGGGCACCGCATTCCAAGGGGGGGGGTGATGTCAGGGGAACCCCGCCTTCTGGCCGACTTTCCGGTCGTTCTGGTCGACTGGCAGACCTTACCGGCTCTACCAGTTGACCGGCAGATCGTGCAAACCCCACACAACTTTGTCCGCCCCACTTACAAGTCCGGTTGGCATGCCGCCTGTGATCAAGCCCGGGATCACTGCAGATCACTCCAATCAGATGTCTTCTGATTTGTGTATAGATGCACCTCAGCACAGGAGATCCTCAGTCTTTCTTCTCTTTGGATCCTCCCCTGCCAGGTGCGCTGGGTCATGTACTGTATATAGTTCCTTTTATTTATATCTTTGGATCCTCCCCTGCCAGGACTCTTGAGTTATTCTCAGGCCGCCGGGTTGCCCTTACAGCTCAAAACAATTTGTTGCTTGAATCAAGTGACCAGAACCTCTGATTAAAGGTCATGTAGACAAGTTGCAAATAGTGCTATACTAGTGGTCACTTTCTGAACCTTTCCCAAGCATTTTTAGTGTAGTTGGAACAATGTCTTTCAATAAATTTCACTTGTTCAGTAAAGGTCCTGAGTTCAACTCACCCATTAGGCATTTTCTGCGCCTTCATGGTACTATGGGTATGGTTTTCCATGGGTCACGGTATTCACGGTGTTCAAAAAACTAACTACCGCACTCGTACCTGTGACACCCGTGACTGTGACACCACGAGTTTACCCATACCCATGCCAAACATTAGTCTCAGATAAATATGAGAGAAAATTCTGTAAAAAGGTAATTCACATGAATGATAGAGGCTTATATATCATGTTTTTGGTCATGCTGTGAATGGTTTGCTGGCAAAAAGGATCCTAAAGAGCAATTCCTAAGTTAAATCTAGGGAATCCTAATGTTGGCATTTGTTTCTAGTGTAGAAGGCTGGAAAACACCAAGTTTTGGGGGTAGGGATCCAAAAAATCTGTGAGTGAATAAAAGTGCATCTGGACCACAATAGATGAGAGAGAATAGAGAAAAGTAGGTCCTGCTTGTAAAGCATGGGCTAGAAGGATATTTTGAATGGTCATCAAACTTTCTGAGTAGGTGGACAAGAGAGAATAGAGAAGAGTAGGTCTCACTTAAGAACCAATACAGAAGGCAAAGAATTTAGAGACTATTCTGGTGTGTAACACTGTGCCCAGTCTATACCATGGACAAACTTGTCATACAATAGACAGGTTTGTCGTTGACCAATCACTAGTGTGGTGTGGGGAGACCATAGACCAATCCTATGATGGCTTGGGAGAAAAAAAAGTGGTTCCAGTGGATTGCAAGAGACCCAACCATCCTTGATCTGCCATTGTAGTGGAATAGAAGGGGACTTAAGAAGAAGGGCCTGTAAATGAAAAATTAGACAAAAGCAGAGGGATGCATAAAAATAGGGTTTACATTAAGTAAATTACGTCCACTGGGTGCACTGGTACCAGGCAAAACAGAAGACTGGTTAAGAACACTCATGACATCCCAGACACGTATTGTCCTGTCTGAGGAGCCAGAGATGATATGCTTGCCATCTGGTGAGAATGCAACAGAGTGCACTGAAGCTGTGTGTTCTTCCAAGGGTACACCTTGAGCAGCTCTGGTCTTCACATCCCAAACACGCACAGTGTGGTCATTGGAGCCAGACACAATATACCTACCATCTGGCGAGAAGGCAACTGAGTTCACCATCTCAGTGTGCCCTTTCAACGGACCACCAAGAGCAGCTCCAGTCTTGGCATCCCAGATGCGGATAGTGTGATCATGGGACCCAGAGACAATGTGCTGACCATCCAGGGAGAAGGCAACAGAGTAAACTATGCCAGTATGCCCTTCCAATGGTTTACCTAGAGGAGCTCCACTTTCTGCATCCCACATTTGCATAGTGTGGTCCTTAGAACCAGACACAATGTGCCTGCCATCTGGTGAAAAGGCTATAGAGTGCATCCCTGTTGTATGTCCTTTCAAGGGCCCATGCTGAGCACCCCGAGTCTGAGCACCCCAAGTCTTGGCATCCCAAACACGCAAAGTGTAGTCATCTGAGCCAGATACAATATACTTTCCATCAGGTGAGAATGCAACTGAGTTTACTACATCAGTATGCCCTTCCAATGGCCCACTGAGAGCAGCTCCTGTTGCTGCATCCCACATGCGCACAGTATGGTCATAGGACCCTGACACAATATGTTTCCCATCAGGGGAGAAGGTGACTGAAGTCACTTCATCAGTGTGCCCTTCCAATGGCTCACCCACAGCAACCCCACTCTCTGCATGCCAAATTCGCACAGTGTGGTCATAAGATCCGGAGGCAATATGTTTGCCATCAGGTGAGAAGGCAACTGAGTACACTCCATTAGTATGCCCTGTCAATGGTTGGCCCAGTGGTGCTCCACTGTCTGCATCCCAAATTTGCAAAGTACAGTCATTGGACCCAGATATGACATGCTTGCCATCTGGTGAGAAGGCAACAGAAATTACTGCCTTTGTGTGTCCTTCAAATGGCCCACCCCAAGTAGCTCCAGTCTCTGCATCCCAAACACGTGCAGTGTGGTCACCAGAGCCAGAAATAATGAGCTTGCCATCTGGTGAGAACGCAACAGAGAGAACTATATCAGTGTGTCCTTCTAGTGGCCCACACAGAGCAGCTCCAGTCTTTGCATCCCAAATACGTACAGTATGGTCATAAGAACCAGACACAATATGCTTGCCATTGGGTGAGTAGCTGACTGATGTCACCCCATCAGTGTGCCCTTCCAATGGTTCACCTAGAGGCACTCCACTCTCTGCATCCCAGATTTGAATAGTGCGGTCATAGGCTCCAGACACAATGTGTTTGCCATCAGGGGAGAATGCAACTGAGTATACCTGATGGGTATGGCCTGCCAAGATGGTTATTGTGGCTGGCCACTTTTCCATGTGCTGTTTGGTGACTGATGATGAAGTGAATTGGACTTGACTGATGTGCCTTTCAAACAGCTTATACCGAGCAGCACCAGTTTCAGCATCCCAAACATGCATAGTGTTGTCACCAGAGCCAGAAACAATGAGCTTGCCATCTGGTGAGAAGACAACAGAGAGCACCACATCAGTGTGCCCTTCCAACAGCCCATGCAAAGCAGCTCCAGTCTCTGCATCCCAAACACACACAGTACAATCATAAGACCCAGACACAATATGCTTGCCATCAGGTGAGTAGCTGACTGATGTCACTCCATCATGGTGCCCTTCCAATGGTTTACCCAGAGGAACTCCACTCTCTGCATCCCAGATTCGCACAGTGCCATCATAGGAGCCAGATACAATGTATTTGCCATCAGGAGAGAATGCAACTGAGTATATCTGGTTGGTATGGCCTGCCAAGATAGCTATTGTGGCTGGCCAACTTTCTACACGCCCTTTGGCAACAGACAATAAATGAGGGAATTGTGGCCAAAATGCCCGACCAATCTCAGAATCCCTTGGTGCAAAGGCCAATGCCGACACATAAATATGTGGAGCACTTTGAACAATTGGTTGATGAAAGAATTTAATAAATTCTTTGGCATCTCTTGCAACTCGCACCAGGGATGGGTTCTAACATACCTCAGTTTCTTTTCAATGATAAGCATGGAACATGCACACCTTATCAGCCCATGTGATCAGCTTTGATAATGCTTTGGGCACAGAATGGACAGTCCCAAGCAAACTCAGTGCCTCCAGCCAGAACAGACACTGTTTGAAGAGGAGTTTTTCTGCACTCTCTGCACCATGAGGTTCATAGGATATTGCTGTTAGGTGATCCACCCAAAATTGACAAGCATATCTGAGATGATGTGGTATGTATGTGTCAAGCCGCAACTGCAAATCAGGTATGTCAACATTTTGCAAGTATGAAGTGGGAAGATGACAGATATTGAATTTTAGTTCTTTGAGCAGTAGGTTGAGGATGGCTGATGCTAGGACCCGTTGCTGGGTTTCCGTGCCACAACGAAGCTTCTGACAAACATGAGAAGTCATAAATTCTCTGAACGAGAGATGTATGATCTTGATTGCTACCCCTGGGGTATGAGAGACATGGATCACAGCACTGAGAGGAAGGAGTATGCCATGAAGCACCTCTGCATCCAGTCCAAGCAATGCAGCAAGACTCGGGGAATCCAGGGGCTCAAAAAGCTGCAGAATAGTACTCAGAATCTTCATGGCTCGATCATAGACTGCTTGTGAACGTCTGTCTCCTGGAGCCGGTGCCGGAATAGCCTCATCCACAATCCGGAGATACAGACCATGTAAATCAGTGAGGATCTCCCCACCCAGAAGGTATTCAAGAGATTCCTGTGGGGGAACCTGTGGCAGCCCTCCAATAACATAACGAACAGCTGTGGCTGCAAACACAAAAAGGCCACTTGCACGATTTGTTACTTCTTGAATATGATGGTTCTGGATCTTCCAATGATGCCGTGTCGTCCAGTTTGCACCGTTAAGTGATTGCTCGACATAGCGATAAATGTCAGAGGTGACTATTCTGATGTCAATGTTATCCAGGACAATCCTGTGTGTTACAGAGACCAGAGTGTCAAGCTCAAGATAGGAGGGAATATCCGGACGCCCAGTCAGAAAGAATCGGATATAATCAGGAATTCGAGCAATACTATCTGAAAGCCACCGAAGGAAGGTTTGGCCACGGTCCTTTCCACATTCGTCCAGAGCGTCCAAACAGATTGCCCAAGGCTTTGAGCTTGGGGGTAGTTTTTCAAGAATTTCAACAATCATTCTTTGGAACTGCAGGTGTGGTTCGGCATCAAGAATGCCTGTTTGATCAGTCTCCAACAGATCAATTAGGCCAGTCCGAAAGGCCACATCATAATCTGCGAGGTGCATAGCCAGTGTGGTGGGGAGATGCGTGATCTCCTTGCGTTCGGTGTAGTCACGCGAGAAGAAAAAAGATGCAGCCAGTATGCCATGCTTCTCTGCCAGAATAGCCGCCACAGTCTTTGCGATGGTGGATTTGCCTGATCCTGCTAATCCACTGAGCATGACCACCCGCTCCGCTGAGTTCGGAACGGCGCTCAACCGTGTGACAATATCCTTGAGTATGTCTACCCGAGTGCCATCCATGCATCTGTCTGGGGTATTGACGGAATTGTAGCGTGCTGGTACACATTTGAGTTTTGAAAGGACCTCATTGATACGGACGGTATCCATTTTGCTGCCAACTGCTTGGACTGGCATATATCAATGTCTATCTGGATCATGGTTGGACATTGAGTGGTTCTCGCACCTTTGGATGCCATGTCTTCCACACATTTCTCAATCGAAATGTTGCCGTAAAACTAGAAAAAAGTCAGAAAACGGACTGAAACAATTCAGTATACAGACAGTGAAATGAAGGATATGGGATGCCACGGAATCCTTGATGCCCTGGATTTTTTCCTTGTACTGCTTACTTCGGAGGAACCTCTGGAATCGACTTTTCTCTGCCAGTGATTTGCGCTCGAAGTCAATCATTTTCAGTTCCCTGAACCCCAGAGAAATCAATGAATTTGCAACGAAGTAATTCACATGAACAACGCACGAAGACAAAGTGTCGAGCCGCTGCTTTAGATTAGCACCAACGCCCGCGGTATCGATAGTAATCAATTTATGAAGGGACTTTTCGAGCTTGGCAAGGTCCTCCTTGTTTGCTTTCATCGTCTGCCACGTACGAGTCAGTGATATTCCAGATGGATGTAGAGTCGGATACCGAGAGCATCATCGCCAGCTCCAGAACCCCATTGATTGCACCCTCTACTCCAGGTATGCCAATCCCGGTGACACCCGATTGGGCCAGGGTAAGCGCGGGGAGAATGGTGTCGTCGAGTATTGATGCAGGTGAAGGGAACGGAGAAACTCCGCCCGCGGTAGACCTAGCTGGGGATGTCGTCATGGGAGTACGGAATTCTCGTGGTGGGAGCAGGAAAGAGGAGGCCTTGTCAGGATCACAAGTTTGGCGTCAAGGGATTAAATATGAACTCTAGCGCAGTGGGAAACCCTCGGGCTATCAAAACCTAAAGTGGCTAGAGCTGTTGAACAAGTGTTTGAGATAAGCACGTTACACCATTTTTTCCAATTTCTAAAATTGATGTCCGAATGTTGCGACTTGCGTGTGAATGAACCTTTCTGAGCTCCAGAAAGCATACTAATACAGCCTGTGATTCTGTCACTGCGCCACGGATTCATTCGTCCCTGAACACTTACTTGCAACACTTAATTGTGAACGTGCTCAAAACTCTATGGCGGAAAGCACAGCGTGTAAATGAACGACCAAAGTTATCATCATCGATAATCGATAAACCATGTTCTGTCAGATTCTCGCAGCCTTAGGGTTTCTCCGTGCGTAACACAATTTTCGGTAAGAACCATGTAGACAAACACACATGATTTCATTGGTCTTTGTGATTACTACCCGGGCGCACACAAATAATCTGGTGGATCTGGACAGATGTACATGGGGTGGACGGGGCACTTCTTGCCGCATTTGTGGCAATTGAATGGCTGGGAAGCTGGGTTCACGATATACCCATATTTGCCGGTCATAACGTCAACCAAGAACTCTTTGCTGTGAGCTCGGAGTCCCGTTTCCGCTACGTCGAGGAAGCTGAAAGCACGGCCGCAGTGGCGGCAGGCTTCTTCCCCCTTGGGAAAGCCCACAGCTGTTCCGCCCAGCGTTCCTGGAGACACGCCCAGCAACTTCGCCAAGATCTGGATATCTTCGGCTGGGGTCTCGATGCGTCCGCTTGTCTTCTGAAATGCAGCGGCCACCGCGGCATCGAACTGGTCCTTGCTGACCACCTTTGTCGTATCAATGCTGGGCGAGTCACGGTCAGACCAGTAAATGCCAAAAGATGGACTCACGTAGTCATATTACGCAGAAGGTAACAATGTCAAGAATGTGATGGCGCGGCTGGAGTGATGTCGCCTGGGGGATGTCTGTCAACAGTTGTCGAGAAGTGGGGGTTTCCGCGCATTTATATCCACTTCGATGACAGATATGGCAGCGGACATTTGGCGCCCAGCATGTGTCGAACAGGGTCAGAAGTAGGAGGAAGTCGACTCAGACCCAAGGGTGGATTGGCTAGAGGTCATCTGTCCATCGAAAACTCGCCGGAAGAGTCGGAGAAGCCAGGCTGAAGCGGTCGGCAGTGAAAATTTTGACGCCCAGTATCTGTCAAACAGGGTCGGAATCAGGAAGAAGTCGACTCAGGCTCAGCAGTGGATTGGCCAGAGGTCATATTTCCACCGAAAACTCACCGGAAGGGTTGGAGAAGCCGGGGCGCGACAGCGGAAATTTTGTGCCTATCATGTGTCAGACAGCGTCAAAATTAGGAACAAGTGCACTCGGCCCTAGTGTGGATTAGCCAGAAATCATATTTCCACCCCAAAACTCGCCGGAAGAGATAGAGACGCCGGACTGAAGCACTCCGTAGCAGTGGCAAATTTGGACCCAGCCAAAGGAGAGGGGAATGACGAAAAGAGTGGGAGTGGGACTCGACTAACTCTCGGCTAAAGACCGATAGTGCGACTCGGGCCTCGGCTAATGCCTGCTTGTATTACTCATGTCCATTAGTGGGACTCGGCATGTTGGCACATCGGAACATTTAAATATCTGCCCATAAGCTTTGAATTCAACCTACACGCCCTAAAAATAATATTTCAGGCCCCACGCAGTGGGCCTAGCGGCGAGCGTCAAAGGGGTGCGCAGGCGTCTCCCCCGCGCTAGATGGATTTTTAAAGAATAAGCGAAAAAACACAAAAAGTTGAAATAAACACGAACCATCTGATTTAGATGTGCCGTTAGGCCAAAGGAGGGGTCTGGGGGGAACGCTGTTCCTGTTCCCCCCCAGCCATTGATATACTTGAAACTCACCTCAAAATACTCTAGTAGAGAGAAAATCCAAATGAGATGCGCATAAGATCAATCGCCGTCTTCTCAACCCCGATTACCCCACCATAGGTTCTACAGACACGAGGCCGAAAATTAAATCTAGAAATGCACGAGTTAACACCTGGGCGAAAGATGTGTGCCGCTTAACGCTGGGGCATGACGTGCTCAGATCGATTCCAGTGGTGTGCCGCCCGGATCTCGCTGGGGCTTCGGCAATGGTTGATGGGCTGGGTAAGACAAGCTGATGACTTAACTACAGAGGTTGCCGCCAAGTTGCCACAAAACACGGTCAGTATACGTCCTGTACGGAGGCGACGCACGTGTTAGATGAGCGCGGGCCGCCCATACCTCCGTCTGCGCACCAGGCAAGTTATAGTCATTGGATATCGCGGATTCGCGGTTGCCGATTCCTCACAAGCTAGGGCGTTGTTTATTAGTCCGGTTTATTAACATTGTTTTAAACACCGGTTTATAAACGGGTTTTTAAGTGGCTTGGCTCAAAGTACTGGTTTTTTAACTCACGGTGGCTGTGTTAAGGAGGCCAATTTAACTTGAACTTGACCGAAGAATTGGATGAGCGTTGTGCTGTTGCAGGGTCGGACGGCCGGTCCGTGGAACTCTTTCCACGCGCTGGTTTTGACATTACAGCACAGTTATTTTTACCTACCGTTACCACATTGTTTGTAATGTAAATAAGGCCAACAGAGGATCTTCTCATCACAAACCACCACGACTGCGGCCAGTGCAGGGCTTACGCCTAGAGGTACCACCAAGGGACCTCGACCTCTTATTCTCAAAACGTCGCCAGTGGGCTGTTTAGCCACCCGTACCCCCGATTTCGCTTCCCACGACCTCTCGCTCTCATCACGACATTTTTCGACATTTTTACTCTATTATCTCGCTCTTTAGTACTCTACGGCTCGGGGCCTTGTCCCCATTTCTGTCCATCGCATCCCCTCGACCCCTAGACGGACTACCGACCCATTTCAGCAACCTACAGGCCAGGCATTCCCCACTGCAACAGTGCCAAAAATATTCCGAGAATGTCTTCTAACTAGGGCTCCGATCCGTTCCCGTCTGAGACGGGTCGACGGTCCGTTTCGACGGATTCCGTTCCGTCCGTCGCGCCGTTCTGTCTGCTTTGAAAACGGACGGATACAGTACGGGTTCACCCGTTTAAACGGGATCCGTATCCGTCCGTAAACGGGAAACGGGTTGATGCAAAGTCGACGAAGAACTGTTCAATTGTCAACGGAACTTCCACAAATGGCGTCGGCCTCTAGTTCCGAACATGCGGTAATTGCCTCAGAAATGTCCAAACGACGTCCTGACACGTAGTCGCCGTCATACCTGAACGCCACCACCCACCATCTATTCCACTAGGCCTTTTAAGTTGACTTTAACACATAAGTATATTCTCCGGATTCTTCCTTCCTGAGGCATCTCTCTGTGTTTTTTTTTCTTCGGTCTTGACTCACATCAATTGACTACTCAAATTGCTTTGAACCCTTTTGATTCATTTCTGTGTGCAACATGGACCTCTCATCAGTATTTAAGGTATGTCATTCCCACGCTCCCGTGATAAACTACTCATCGCCGGCATAGCTTCTCGTATCGAGAGGGAGCAATCAAAGAAGTGCAAGGGTCAGATTAGTGTCCAGGATTGCTTAAATTCTTTGTTATGTCGTCGTTGCCTCGATTATAGTAGTGTCATGGCAAAGTCCCAAAAAGGAAATAAGCATCCGTCGAAACGGCCGTAACGGGTTCGACGGACGGAACCCGTCCGTTTGCCACTCTCAGAATTCCCTTAGACGGACGGGTAGGCCCGTCCGTTGCCAGAAAACGGCCGTTTTATCGACGGCCGTTCCGTTTTACGGACGGTTCGGAGCCCTACTTCTAACATTGGTGTGAAGTGTGAAAGGCTGGTTGAAAAAAATCAGAAATACAGTCAAAATGCTCAATATACCAAGCTCGGTTGGCCTGTAACAAGTTCCATGTCTGTCTCCCAGCCCAAAGACACCCATCCTGTGTGTGCAGGTTGCTTTGGCTCACGCCGTGGAAAGGAATCTGGGCGAAAAATCGTAGAAAACGTACTGGAAAACCAGTTGTTGAGCATATTTGGGCGAGTGTTTAAAAACGCGTTTATAAACACCCTGTTTACAAACACAGAATTAAAAACTGTTTATAATGGGCTCGGGAATTATAAACAGGGCCCTATCACAAGCAACCTTTATGCTGCCATCCGCTCAATGCGTATAACTCCAGAACGAATGAAAACCCCCGCGATGCTCGACAAAACTCGATATGCCGTGAAGTCTCAGTGTGGTAAAACTCCCATGGATGAGGAGATTTGGCGTTCAACTCGCCAGAGAGATTGATCGAAGAGTCCGTGATTTCCTCTGGCGAAACATGCCCAACATGCAATACAGATGAAACTCTAGAGCACATCCTTTTTGAATACAATGCTCATGGACAAAAATTAATATGAGTTATGCAGGGAACTGGAGAAGAAATACCATATAATGCCAAACCTGTCCATCGGACTTGTTCTTGGTTGCGGCCTGACTGAATTCTGCAATGCCAAAGGAAACAGAATGCCAAAAGCAAACAGACTCTTTAAGATAATAGTCAGCGAATCTGCCTATCTCATTTGAAAAATTAGGTGTAACAGAGTGATAACTGGCAAACCGATGCTCACTGAGAATGCAGTCCATAATACTGTGCCTCCCTGTACTGAAGCAACGGTCACGGTCACGGTAGGTGCCGTTGCGTTGCAAAATTTTGGCTGGGTCACGGTCACGACGAGCACCGTTGCCTCAAAATTACCGTGACATGGGAGGGAAAAATAGAAAAAGATTCTAGAGGCTCAGAAAAGGTATTTTACTGTTGGCAAATAAGAAATGGAACAGTTTGAGCCTCAAGTCTCGCTGAAAATGACCTGAACACACTGAAAAACAAACAAAATAATACTCACTGTTGCCTTTTTTTGCAACAGTCACAGTCACGATGCTGGCTGTTGCCTAAAAAAATTGCAACAGAAATGTCACGGTGAGTCTGGCGTTGCTTCACTACAGGGAGACACAGTAGATGGGTTGCATGCATGCAGGCGCTTGATGATTGACCGGTTACTTACCGATAATTCGCGCGATGGTAATAGGGCTTTAAATGTTAGAACGGCCCACTTTTGTTTCCGGCCCTAGATACTTTCTCTATTCCTCTAGGTTGCAGTCGTCAAGCGGAACTGATCCTCAACGCACTCCAAGACAACTCTGCACCCAATCTCACCACCAAGCTCACATTCCGAATTTATTTGTCAGACTCGCACGACGATGGTATCCGTACGCAACTCGACCAACTCCTGCTGGCTGTTTTCCTAGGCCTGACTTCGAGTTCATCATAACGCACAAATTTCCCCTCATCCGGCGGATCACATTTAATCTCTGCTTCCCCCGAGACTCGGCCCTGCATCTCAGGCGCGGTTTCCGCAGGCGGATGGAGCGGCAGTTGAAGGAGCTGTTAGCGCAGACCGAGGATAGTGTGACGGAATTCCTCGAGTTTGAGTGGCTCGACGAGAACCATAACGTCGTAGTGTACAGCAAAACTAATGGAAAACCAGATTGGAAGCCCCCCTCGGGTATTCAGAGCCCGACTCCCACGCAAGCGACTCGTCGGACAATGACCGAAATATAGCGGAGCAGGAGGATTTAGTTGAACCGCAGCGGGCAAATGTTGGCGGATGTCGTGCCACAGCAACAGCAGGGTTTTAGTTCAAACTGCATTGTGTCCAACGATGCCCCTGGGTTTAAACCATGCTGTTTCTCCTATACAGCTGGCCTCTAGCCGTGTGATTTGAGCCATGGTTTAAACCAAAGTGGTTCAAACTGCTCTTTAAACCAAAATGGTTTGAACCAAAGTGGCTTGAATCACAGTTTAAAACAGTAATGTAGGTTTCAACTGACTTGAACCAAAGGTTGAGATTGTGATGGACCGTGTGACTTGTCACAGTCACTGTAAGTAAGAACCCATAGAAGGAAATCAACTGATGGCAAGTCTGTTGTCAGTAACTCAAATGATGTTCATGTAGGTGGTCAAAGAATACAGTGGTTGGATTCATACTGAAGAAGGAACAGTAGATCTGGGCACAGGTGGGTGTGGCACAGTGTCTGTGAATTTTGAATATGAAAGCTTCGAGCCAAGATAATATTCTCTGCACCAGTGAGAGCATTGACTGTCAAGCAAGGGAAATCAGGGAATATTATGTTGAGCTGCTGTCGCAGACTCGCAAGATCTAGCACAATTCCTGATCAAGCCTGAAAGTCCACGGCATCAATAAAATGGACAGGTGATGTTAAGCAACAGTCACAGATTAGAGTGCAATATCTATGATAAGATGAGTCCAGCTTAAGCGATTACCCTCAGTCTCAAGGACGTGATGTGACACAAAGTGATCCTGCTGGTGCGTGAATCTGAACACATATGGCACACAATTGTTCAAAGCCAACAGCTTCAATTTTAGGTATCAAAATGTCCCTCTGACTCAGATTTCATTCATTTACAAGCCCAAAAGAATGGAGGCCTGAACACACATTTCCACATAAGGTAACCACAGTGCAGAAGGAAGGCAGCCATGGTATGTGGTTCTTGGACGGGAAAAGGTTTGTTTTCAGGTGTGGAAACTGTTTCAGACTTTGCCTTACATTCATTCAAAAGCCCTTGTGCAATCCATTTGCATAAGACTCAGAAACTTCAAGAAATACTTCCTCACAAAATGCGATATCGAATTTCGTGGGAAGAAAGAGCCAAGACAGCAAAATGGAGTAGACTGGAAGGAGTTAAAATTAAATACACCCCAATGTATTGAGCAGTAAATCTTGATAGAACAAATAATCAGTATTCCACCATAATCCCGAAACTTTCATATCCATGTTAGCCAATGTAATATGGGACAAGATAAATGCATTTGATGCAGAAAATTAGGTTGAAGAAATATTAAATCCTGAGGTGATAGAGTATAGTAAACATGTGGAGGATAGCAAGGTAACTAACTGCTTTGTACTGAAGAGTGTTCAAAGGTATAACAACAATCATCTACATTACAAACTGTGTTTAAATTGCATCACGTTTGAACTACATTGGTTTAACATTGGTTTGAAACACTGCAGTTTGAACTAGTGTTATCTAAACTGGGTCAAGGCTCAACCATAGTTAAATTTAACCTTTGACTGCAGGTCAACCTGGATGACCGCAGTTTGACTGTTCCTTGGCCCTTCCCAATTTAGAAATATCCATCACTGGATTTACTGGAGGGAGGTTTCATAGCAGTAAGAGTGTTTCCCATCCACCACTGTCATTCCAATTGATTAATGTCTCCAATATCCCTTGAAAGACTACTGACATTTCAAACAGTCAATATTGGTGGCTTTCCAATATCCCTGTGAAGAGGGATGAACAGTGTCACAGGAGGGAGACTGCAGCCATAGTGTGGAAGCAGGTCTGGGATAGGCTTGGCCTGTATCAGGTTGGGGGACAAAAGGGAAACCAAGTCATAGCACTGACAGGGGATACCGCCAGGCAAAATCATGCTCTTCCAGCTAGAGGTGGAGGGTAGGTCAGAGGTTACTGGGAGATACCCCAAGTCTCCCAGTTGCTCGCACAGGTAGTAGTTATGTGGTGGAGGATTTAGTGAAGCACAATGAAGGAAGGTCAATGCAGCCTTGAAAAAGGCTGTATATGGAAGGCAGACCACTGTTGAGGATGGAACAGGGGCTGGGGGTCCCACTCTGTAATTTACCAGCCTCAAATTTGACAGAAAAGGGTGATGGGGCATGTGTATGCACCTTCTGAGAGGCCATATGACTGATAGTGGGGTATGCACAAGTCATGTCAACACCAATGCAAGGCAAAGCAAGAACATTCAGAAAGGGCCCACTGCCAAGGTGAGAACCCGAGGACATGCCCAGGGGAAAGGCATAAGCATGTTCGGGGTTTGCTGACAGGGGGTATTAGGAAGCCTAGCTCATATACGGGTAAGGGTAATGGGCATTGGAAGGCCCCAGTGCGGTGATAGAGCTGGATCTCGAAAAGCTTGAACTCGACTGCAAGCTGGAACGGCTGCATTCTGTTTCATTGTTTCTTTGGTGACATCATACTGTAAGACACGGGAGGCACTTTCGACACACGATGACCGGCGGAGACTAGCCAGGAAGCCATTAGCGACAGCTACAACAAGAACTTTTGGATGTTGGTGGCAAGAACCAAGCGGGAAAATGACGCTCAAGTGATAAGCATCTTGCAATTGGGCGCTTGTTAGGCGCCTATTCAACGCCTACAATAAGGTTCACGCACGGACCCGCGGCAACAGTATGTAACATTCCGGAAAATCCGAAGTTTCGGGGGCCCTGAAAATGTTCCCGAAACCTAAGGTATCAGGAACTGAATCGGTGCTCCCAAAACCGTTCCCGAAACCAAAGGTTACTGTGGCACAGAAACTGTTCCCGAAACGGAAAGTTTCGAGCACGGTTTCCGACCACCCGAAACCTTCCGTTTCGGGAATAGTATCGACCTCGCCAAAACTGTTCCTGAAACCTTTGGTTTTGGGAACGGTTTCTAGCAACCAGAAACAAAAGGTTTCGGCCCTCCAGAAACCGTTCCCGATACTTTTGTTTTCGGGAACGGATTTGGTGTCCCCGAAACAATAAGTATCAGCAACGGTTTTGGTGCACCGGAAACTGCTCCCAAAACCTAAGTTTTCAGGAGCACTGAAGCGTAACTGCAGCTCAGCTGCAGCTCAGAGGCAGCTCAGTTGCAGTGTGCAAAATTTTCAGAGGCAGCTCAGCTGTAGTATAGAAAATGTTTTTAATTACACAACATATACATCTACAGTATACTTAACATGTATGTAGAATTATCTAGCTGGCCAAGCAGAGGCACATAGAAGGGTACATAGGTAGGGAGGTTTGTGGAAGTTTGTATTGAGTTATCAACACCTGCAGTATCTGATTCAGAACAAGTTTATAGGTAAGGAGAAAAAAAATAAAGCAAAAGAAAAATAGTCTGGGAGTCACGAGGTAACTTGTGTAATTGAAACATTTCTCAACTACAGCTGAGGTGCCTCTGGAAATTTTGCACACTGCAACTGAGCTGCCTCTGAGCTGCAGCTGAGCCACAGTTAGGCTTCAGTGCTCCTGAAAACTTAGGTTTCGGGAGCAGTTTCCGGCGCACCGAAACCGTTGCCGATACTTATTATTCAGGGGACACCAAATCCGTTCCCGAAAACAAAAAGTATCGGGAACGGTTTCTGGAGGGCTGAAACCTTTTGTTTCTGTGCCGTAGAAACCTTTGGTTTCTGGAACGGTTTTGGGAGCACCAACTCAGTTCCTGATACCTTAGGTTTCGGGAATGTTTTCAGGGCCCCCGAAACTTCGGATTTTCCGGAGTGTAATGTTGCCGCGGCTCGGCTCAAGCCACAGCTTAGCCGCGGCTTCGACCGGTTATTTGCGAAACAAATCCTCTACACATTGTGCAATATTGAACAACTGCCTAGTGGAGACTACTATCTCACTGAGCCCGGCTGGCTCTACTTGTATCTGGATTTTAATGCCTTTTTAATAATTACTAGCAGGAACCCGTGCTATGCACCGGAAATATTGCCATAAATTTCAAGTGGCCAGAATTCAAGGTCTGCCAATGTCGAAGAATTTTCTTGTGTGGACACTTGTCACCAACCTGCGGTTGGTTCCTCGTGTTCACCATGTCCAGCTTTCAGCGTTATGTTGATCTTAGTCCAGGAAAATTGTACTACTATGACCAGAGATCTGGGGTCCGTTACAGCAGGCACAGCATATTAGTTGTCATCAAGTTTCATGTGATACAGAACACAGTGGTAGTTTATTGTGGGATTATTGGATAGCCCGAGTCAGCTGAGGTCATGAGCTTGCCTGCACCTGTATCAGTTAACCTGTGCCCAGTAGGTTGTACCAAATGTCTTGAGAAAAGAAATAAACTTTTAAGAGATCCAGCTTGCACCCGTCAAATATGAAAATGCCTCCAGAAATTTAGAAAAGAGATAAACTCTCAGAGTTGTTTCACCGTTAATCAAGAAGCAAATCCTCGGAGTTCTCATTCATCCGGAGCCCATGAATTGAAAAGTATCAAACCATCAGAGTTCCGGTCCATGCTATACCTGAAGGAAAGCTACTGTCAGAATTTGGATCCAGTCTGCACCCGTATTAGAAGTAGATCGTGGTCATCAAAAAGTGAGAAAATAGACAGAAATTAGAAAACAGTCTGATGTCGCGTTAAATGTTGCCAGAAAGAGAGCAGAACTCGTGACTTGAAGTTTTAGAAAAGGAAGGAAGAAACAGAACTCGAAGTCCTGCCTCAGACCGCCTTTTTCAAATCCCATGAAATATCTCCAAACAAAAACTGTCAGAGTTCTGGTTCAACTTGTGCCCATAAGTTGATCATGGCCTCCAAACAGCTGTCGGAACAATGATGAAAGAAACTGGGCTCTGAGTTCTGGTTTAGCCTGTCTCAGAGGTTGTGCCACACGGTGTTCTGTGTTCAATGTCTCATTGAATCAAGAAAAACAAATCATCGGCTGCCGATATCAGAGTGACACCTGTGAGATCAAGTTGAAAGAAGAAAGGAAATCCAGGTGTCAATTCTTGGACTTTGAATGCTTCTGGAGTTCTGATATCGCGCCCGTAAAACACAAGTAAAACCATGTAAAGTTTGAAGCCAAAAATAGTGAAGCCCGGATATCCAGAGTGTCAAGGAAGAGGCCCACTGAAGTGTGAGGTTTGAGAGCACACAATCAGAAATGAGAGAGGAAAGCGGAAATCGGAAATCGGAGCTAATCGGACTCTCGGAGTTCCCGAACGCGTGATGTTTGTCCGATGTTTGTCCCAGAGCTAAGTGAGCATTCTGATTGGCTGGCGAGAGCGTTACGTTACCCTTGTCAATTGTATAATAGATCACAAACTTGATCAAGCTCCCGCACTGTCACAGACAGCATGTGCCAGTCAGAGTCTTGTCTCCTTCCCGCCCCCATCATCCAGCCCCGTCAAAGCTCGTTTGACCGCTTCTGCTTCAAACCCCTGCAAACTTCAGCAGCCAATTGTCCTGCCTTCTTCTCTCCGGCTCCCCACGTTTCACGCTGAAATATCAACACCAAGACCACACACAACTAACGCCGAACTGACGCGTAAGCTCCACAAGGCACGCAAGGTGCTGCCTGCGTTCAGATGGGAACGAGCCCAGCGCTAAGGCCGGGAGAAGTGGGCGTTTGTGGATGTGTACATCTTTTGCAACTTGCTGTGGGGCGGGGGATGGAGCGTGCGAGTGGCGTGGGCGGGCCGGCGGCGGAGTTGGCAAGGGATTGTTCGTGAGCGCTCGTGAGTCTATCATTTTCCTTTCTCAATGCCGAGTGCTGATGGCGACGAAGGTGGAATAAAAAATCCCGGACAGGCGCCCAGCAGGACAGTGGCAGCACTCTCATGCTCTTCGAGGAGTTTGTGCCGCGTGAGTATCGTCTTGCACTCACTGGCGCCGCGCCTCCCGGTACGCGCCAACGGCCCCCATCTTTATTCTTGCCCTCGCCGGGACCCACACTCAGCGGCAAGACATGGAAGCAGACTGCCGTATTAGATCCCGTTTGACGCACTGTGAACGTGCACGCACATGCCTCATGGTCACTTTGTATGCGGGCAGTTAGATAAAATTGCTTCGGACTCAGTAGTAGTTTAGCTTGAATGTGATTCGTTTTCGCGTGTAATTCACATGTATGAACAAATGCGCTGCAGCTGGTATAGTGCGAGAAAATGAGTAGCCCAATATTCGGCCAATACGGCGATAATATCTCGCCAGTATTTCTCCAAAACACCCCGGATTGGCCAAACGTCCATAGACACGGAGTCGTAAGAGCCAGGGTGCGCCAGGATCTGCATATCCGGCATAGGAGTAGGGGAGGGTCGTCGGAGCTGACCTCAGAGTTCTTGTTTGTCAGAAGGGTGGCCAAAAATATCGCCCGAATGATATCGTCCGGGAGCCATCGAAAGGGCGATACAAAGAGCAAGATGTGCGTCGATAAAGTACTCCAGCTCAGCACATTTGCGGGAAGCCTCGTCCCTTTGAGACTGAGGGCGAACAATTTCGTCTGTGAGGTCGGCTACCTCCTGGAGCGGACCATGCAGAAGCGCAAATCCTTTCGCACTCTATGTCGGTGGGGACGGTGTTTGTGTTAAGGTCTTGGAGTGGTGAATACATTGCACCGAACCGGATAAGCAATAACCAATCTGAAAATGAGCGCCACCAACCGGAAAATGCGGGACGAGATGGAAGACGTAAGTCAAACAGACGCGAAGGCGGGTTTCGGAATTTGCCGCACTGCTCATCACTGCGGAGATCCCTTTGTATTACCGTGTGTAAAATGGCCTAGAAAAAAGTATTTGAGGTCCACCGTGTTTTACTGCGTGTTTTACCTCACGGTAAATTAGAGCCAAATTTTTCGCTTTGTTAAACAATCAGTCTTTCTCCTGGTAAAACACTTCTCCCACCAAACACATAGTGAGAGAATCCTTTTTCCTGAACAAAAAGACATCATTTTGCAAAGGGAAAAAGACGACGAAATTTTACACATTGGTAAAACTCCTTGCCAAACAGCTTGATTCTCAAGTACTTTTTTTAAAGGCCATTTTACCCGCAGTAAAACAAAAGGATCTCCGCAGTGCATTGTTTGGATCAGCAGTACTACTCCTGCAAGATTTTTTTGATGCCGCTTTCATGACTTCATTACCCATCCTGCTCGCTTCGGCCTTTGAGCAGACACTACTTTCAACATGTGGAAATGAAGAATACAAAGTGGCTTAATTTTGGTGGCCGGATTGAAGGTGCAGGAAAGTTGCCGAAGTGGCAAGTCTTCCACCATGATCAAACTGCAACCACTGATTTTTTTTTTCTGGCCTCCAATATTCGATAGAAATTCAAATTGCTACCACCTAGGTACCATATAAATTCCCCGAGGACCATCCTACCTTTTTCCTGAGTGAATTGGACCAGAATCGACGGCGCAAATCTTGCGTATGACCATCATCGTGTAGTTGATAGCAAAATTATACCCGCGATTTCCGTTACAATAATGAAGCAGTGGTATGAGACGGCAAGGCACCATATTTTCATTAGCTCTGAGCTCACACCAAGCAACAGACGTGTTGTCGAACTTACTGCCAATCATCTGACAGAAATTAAACTTTAAAACCAGCCGCGCAGCCATGCCGAATGCGTCAGACATAAACCTCTTCAAATTTCTACGGCGTACGATTCCGTGTTTGTCCAGACACGAGTCGGTCCGTCCCGTCTATTAAAATTATTCCAGCGGTCTCCGGGACGCAGACAGGGTGCCTGGACGCCCTTCAAATCCCCCGCCAAGACAACTTGGAAGCTGTTGGAGGCGGTGTAAAATTGCGATCATCAGCGCCCACGGCTAGCAAATCAACAACACCTCATTTTCTCGACGTGTTCACAGTAGTTTGGACCATAGCATTAAGAACGTGCGCAACCAGAATGCGAGGATACGTGGTACATTGGTAATGATGAAGATTGGCCCAAGATCAGCTCTCGAAGTTCAACGCCTATGTTTTTCCGATGAGTTCAGCTGTGTTCGACGAGAGTGAGAACCATGATATTTCACACCCACGACTACGTTTGGCAAGCGCGACGTTCCACATCCGCAGTTCGCCACTGAACAAAAGCCGATGTACGATTGTCGGTCCCGCGAAAAGACAAGGCACGGATCATACTAGAAATTCTTCATAAAAGCCTGCAGAAGCAAGAGACCACATCCAACTACAGCTGGATATTCCCCTTCCACAGTATAGTATGTCCTTTCTCAACACCACCATTTCACTTCTTTAATATTCGTGGTTTTTTTAGACAGGATGCGCACCTCTATCATTCGGTTCCTCGGTGTCACCGCTCTCGCTGCTTCCCTCGTTGCTCCCTTGGCACTCGCTGCAACTGTCCCGGTCGTGAACACAATCCTCACGCCCGGAGGCCACAGCGACCGCATGAAAATCACAGCGGTCCCCGCCGGTGGCCAAATCAAGCACGTCGGGAAAAACATCCATGTCCTCTCCGCCAACGGCACTGTAGTGCACATCGCCAAGCCGGCGCCGCGTTCGACCGCAGCGAAGGCGCGAGCTCTCGCGAAGACGGGCTGGATCACTTTCGCGTCGTGGCTCAACACCGGAGCCCCGATTGGATCGTTCAAGACGTCGTGGAATGTCCCTCCCGTGCCCGTGGGGCAGCACGGTCAGCTTCTGTACCTCTTCAATGCCATTGAGCCCGCCAACGGGGACGCGATTATGCAGCCGGTGCTCCAGGTAGGTTCTTCAGCCAATTTTATTATGTTGTCAGATTTTGACGCGCCCACCACCAGTACGGAATCTCTCCAGCAGGTGGCGGCCAATTCTGGGGTGTAGCATCCTGGTACCTTTACTCGGACCAGGTCTTCCACTCGAGTCTCGTGCCCGTCAGTGTCGGGCAGCGACTGGACGGGGAGGTTCAGCTCGTGGGCGTGGGCAACGGCTTCGACTATAATTCGCAGTTCACCAACATCCAAGGCACGGGCATCACTGTCGTGGGGGGTGAGCAGTTGGCGTTGGCGACCATAACCCTGGAGGCGTACGGGGTCACTGTCATCAGCGACTACCCCGCCGGAAAGACGGTGTTCTCTGGGATTAACCTCGAGCTAAGTAACGGACAGTTCCCGGGTATAACGTGGTCGACCTTGAACGATGATGCGGATGGGCTCTCGACAGTCGTTGATGTAGGCGGCTCCACAAGTGCGACGATTGAGATCAGGTACTAGGGTTTTCTTTGGTTTTCGATAGCATTAGGGGGAAATGACAATATGAGAATGTAAATCAGATCTCATAAGAACCCAGGCATAATTTCATTCCGTCAAGAAGAATTGAGGCTCTTTACAAACGCATGTTTGAATTTTGTTCATGGGTTGAGTTATGGTCAATTCAACCTATGTAGTTACTCAAAAACCCAAGGGCCTGAGTCGATATGTGACGAGCCGCAATCCACTGGCACGAATTGCCAAATTAGGTCGGTCAAAGCGATATATTTCAATCAAATTAAGGTTAGGGTTAGGAGGATGGAAGATCGAAAAAAAGGCCCACCCAGCCGAGTGGCCGTGGTGGGACAGGAAAATATTGGGACGGTGCATGCACCTAAGCACATACAAGCCGCAGGCGCACTCTGTATGGACAGGGTCGCCGTGCTATGGAGTGTTCCCACGGCCCACAGACCCAGGGAAGTGAAGGGGCCTGTGCCATCAAGGTAAGTATGAGTTCCACAAAACCTGAGAAGACCCTTTTATACCACGACCATTGCGCACGGACCAAGTTGCCTTTCGTGTTATTTGCGCAGGCTTGCTGATGTGCATGTGGACGTGTCACTGTCAATATTAATTACACAGCTTTCCTTCTTGACCACAACCGCGATGGTTCAACTTTCGCCGTTCGGTTTAACTCCGGTTTAGAGTGGGCAGCGCCTTAACCCTGATATCCAACCGCCCGAAACATCGCTTCTGCCCCTCATTGGCCTCTGTTGGATACCTGTTCAGGCTACGCTGGATGGTCCCATAACCGACCCGGTTTCCGGATTCCCGGCGGCGGCCCACGTGTCTGCAAGGATCCAAAAATGCTTCAAAATGAGTATCGTACAGCAATGCAGAGCTGCTTCCCAATACTCTGCGCGGTGGTTGCCGCCATAGTCTCTTAAGACCTGTCTGTTTCTCTGCCGCTCTCCCCGCTCTTCGATAACTAAACTGCAATAATCGGCCGATCTTGCAAGGCGAGTTTCGATTATTAGTTCTTCCCTCCCGGCCCGTAGATCATCACTGGGAGCACGGTGAGTGGTACCAGTACTTAGACCCGCGGTTTTGCGATGTTTGATGTCAGTATGATTTTCCAAAGACCCGGGTCGAGGGCAACGATTACGTCGTCACAAATGGATAAATCCTCGAGTTCGAAACGCCAACCTAGGTCCATGAGCTGCAAATGGTATATTCTGGTGACGCCTCTGAAAGCACGTGCCCCTCCCATATTTTAACACACCGACCGATATCTTCAGACGGATATGAGTTCGTCGCAAACTTTATGCTGAACTTTGCCGACGAAAGCACGCAACGACTCCAGCGTAGATTTCCATTCTCTGCCCATCGCATTTTTCCCGAGCGCTCGAACTCGCACTTCCCATCGTGTACGCCAAAAACTGGAGGCGCTGGCCCAGTGGCCAATCCTCAACTAGGGCGTTATCCGCACGTACTCCCCTCTCTTCGTTCGTCCTCTTCCTGAGACCCGACTCACCATCTCCCTTTTTCCCTTTTGCACCGACAGACCATACGTAACTACAACCAAAGTTATATCTACTAATGGTCAACTTCAATACCCTCCAAGCAGCCGCTCGCGAACATCACGCTGCCGACGGTGAACTCCGCTCATGGGCTGCATCTGTTCGCGATGGCGGTGTCGTGATTTAAGTACCACTGCGAACACGAATGCGACCGCCAAGCCGACCCTCGCGTACCGTCGCGCACGCTTCACGACGCGCTATGATATCATGCGTAGCGCACGGGCACAAAAATTGCTCCCCTCTTTCCACTGGAAACTTGCTCAGGCTGCGATCTATCGCAAAAACTGTTGCTGGCGGCTGTTCTTTCCTGAAGCGGCGGTGCCGTCTCCAACTTCAAGACGAGAAATTCAACTCCGAGTCAGCATCGCGCTTTTTTTTTTTTTCGCGATCTCAAATTCAAATATTTTCAATTCTTTCCAGAAACATCCATCGTCCCTTTGCCGGCTTGGAATCGTCAAGCTAGAACCCATCCATCTAGCCGTCGTTTATTTTCCACAACTGTCGGGTATCACACATCGTTTCTTGTGTCGGCCTGCGGAGCCAACGACCAACCAACGACCACTCAAGCTCCGGAATACACCCATACCAACCCGGCCGCACTCTTAAAATCTTTTTCAGGCCCGAGGAATTCACTCCCATAGCAAAAAATCCATTTATTCCCAGAGATGTCGAAGCTCAGAACGAGTTATCCCCGACATGGACCGATGGATTCCGTTCACCGTCTCAATCCTCGGAGCATTCACGCCCTTCACGTCCGCCGTGGTCCTCGTCGTCGAGCTCGTGGATGCACCGAACCCTCCTGATACCTCATACTTTTATCTTCAAACTTGGCGATCGTCGCTTTGGCTATCGCCACCACAATATCGCCACCACAATGGGCCGTAATCAACCTGGCGGCTTGCGATAGAGGATGAACCATGTGCACACCTTCCTCACATCCTAGGTCCAAATCGGTCTCAGCAGATTCCGGGAAAATATTATCGAGATCCGGTCGTTCCTGACGCCGACGATGATGCGCCGCTGGTGTTTCCTGTGTGGGACGGTTGTGAACTGGAGGTGCATGTATGGAAGATGATAAACGAGGCGTATCTTGGGGAGGCGCTAGCCTACCGGCACCTTCACACACTCCAAGGCGGCTACCGTGCGCCTCTCGTTGTCTCACGGCAGCGCCTTCCTCCATCCACTAGTTGATTTCGTATCCGGACTCGCCCTCGAACACATCCCCGGGCCCAACATGGGGATTTGAAAGTTGGGCTTTACCTCAGCAAAGCCCAAGCGAACAGCATATCCGAGCGTCTCCTCGACAATGTTGCCAAATCCGCGACTTGTACTGTCACCATTACGACCTCCGTCTGCCCAATGTCTTGCTACGGAACTGGCTAGACAAGCCGGAGCCCGTCCTCATCGATTTTGGTCATGCCGTCGTCATTCATCCCGACGCTCCCAAGGACAGGTGGGGCATGTGTCACGATGAAGTGGTCAAAATGCGCAAGGTGCTGACGGACCCCGAGTACGGAGACTGGCACGTCGCGTCGCCACATAAACAATATCTGTATGAGCGCTATGCGGTGAATATTGGCTACGAGACAGTCAACAATGAGATTCTGAGCCCGCTTGAGGAAGTCCACGCATTGCATTTTGAGCGTATCCTGGGCACCGACGGGGCCGAAGCGAGGACTAGAATGTTGCAGTGGTGAGTGCGGCCGGGCGTGCGGACTCGGGATGATTACCTGGATCGCCAATGTATGCTCCACAGGCACATTTATGATGCATAGCTTCGAAATTTATCGTCACACCGGTGGAGAGGACGCCTCCAGTTTCTATGTTCCCTGCGAGCGCAAGGCGCGTAAACCGTCAATACAGCCAAGGTGTGCAGGTGCATGCAGGCGCTTTATTCATTCGGATATCTTCTTAAACTAGGAACTGTGGTTCGTCCCCACGTTTTCTGCAGGTTTGGCGATTCATTCAGTACCGATCCTTTGCCAGTAGGCGAAATTCAATTGAATGTTCGATAATGCTTTGCAAACCCGACGAGATTCTGAAAGGGAGATCACCGCCGACGTTTCTGCAGGCAGTGCAACATTCCAAACGAATATATTGATGCTAGACGAGGTCTGTCAGATTCATCCTCGTCCACCCTCAGACTGGATCAACTCAACGACATCCATTTGGCGACTGGGAAGCGCTGCAAAAAAACTCGAAGGCCAAATAGCTGAGGTGCCGAGCCTAGGTTCACATGAGCTCATACGCGGTAAAGGGGAACTGCCGAGACTCTTACTTACATTATGCCTAAAATGGCTGACGTTTCCTAGGATGACGTGATATTCAGGGTCGTTCCGTAAGCTATCCTGAAAGTTACGATTGAGATAACGACAGTGCCGGGATTGATCTATACTAATACTGCGCTGAGGAAGGCAAGACGTTGAAAACGAAGCGAACAAATAAGGCGAAGCATACTCACTGCACATCTACCGGGAGAAAAGAACTCATATCCTGAGCGCTGTTCGTTATCCCTATGGTCCAAACTCAACGAGAACACGTACTTTATTCTTGCAGCTTCCGCTGGATCCAGGCTGGTTTTTACCGTACAGCAGCTGGTACCGATGCTATCAGCGGTGACCTCAGCGCCGGAGTCTGACCCAAGTTTATCGTCGTATTGCTGGTAGACATGATGACTGATGCGGCTAACGCCTAGGAAGACGAGGAGAAGCCTGGTATCTTCACCGCTTTCAGTGTAGCGCCATCAGGTACCATCCTTGCCCTGTGGAGGACGTTGTATTGACCGTCGGGAAGACGGATTTGTGATGCGCAGGAACGTATCATTCGCCCTGCTAGCCATTGCGTTATATGACGGCTAACACGGAAAAGTGATCAATTAAAAATCGGGTGCGGATAAACGGCAGACCATAACCTCGTCCAGAGGACGAGATGTATTTCGAGTAGTGGAGAAAGAACATGCAGATTTCCAACAAGAACCATAGTTGTTCAACGGGGGAAATTTCCTACAATACATTGGGGAGCTTCTACAATCCGCCAGCATCGACACCAGAGAATTAGATCTGTTGGTGGTTCAGAAGATTCGAGGAGCAAGAAGGCTTTCTGAGGACTGCAGGGAGGGAGCGAATGCATCCAGAGACTTCCAGAAATATACTGAGAAACACCGCGGCCTAACCAGATTGGAGTGAAAGTTGACAGCGACAGCGTCCCCTCAGAAAATTGCCCAGAATACAGTTGAAAGCTTCTCCGATCCATGAAAGAGAAACTGTGAATCAGGCTCATGTGTCGAGGAGAAATAAACCAGCGAGGGGGCGTGAAGCATAACGGCAATCGTCCTCTCTTTTGGAGGGACCGAACAGACACGAATAGATCGTTGGGGAATAGGTACACCGTGATTGACTTTTGATAGCAATACTGCGAAATGTGCAGGCGCTCTTCAGGCTTCCCAGCGGATGACATGCGCCACAAGTTAGCGTAACAACTAATTCAAGCTCACGTACGCGATCCAGCGGACTCCACTGCCGCCAAGTTGCAGCTTCTGTAGTTGGCGGGGGTCGCCTGAAGGTACTGGAAGCGGTGGAATGCATATAGAAAACCTAAAGCCAACAGAGGGACGTCGAGAGAGATCAAGGATGATGTTGTGGTATGTGGAGTTAATGGCAGCGGCATAAGTAACGGCATACTAACGGCATGCCCTGATGTCTCCCAGGGCGCCTCGTGGACTACTAGCTCGTGCAGCACGTCAATAGAAAGACTGGCAGAACGATTCTTATCGTCCTTTAAAACCCCCGACAGGATGCTCTGGGCCTTAATATTGGCGACCACTGCTTCCGTGGGCGTTATTTTCGTTCGCGACATCTTCTGAAAAAGGGTGCGTGAACGCCGACAAGCCTCTGCTTGCTATTTCGATGTCCAGTCTCTCCCCTTCCTGCGGCCGAACTAATTGCGCAGACGCTGGGCTCCCTCTCATATGGCGTTTATCTGGTCGGACTTGGTCTCTTCAAGACCGACGCGTAACTGAGCGGTCATATATCTAGGTCACGCTGGGTATCGCTGGACGACTCCTGCTCACCACGGAGTCAGGGAAACTGAAACGCCGGTCAGCGATCAACTGGATAATAGTCGTCGTCTCCATCGTGCTATTTGTAAATGGGACCCTCAACGTGAGTAGCTTGGAAAGTCCATAAATTTTACTTATGCGATTATCAGCTGGTCGTATCCACGATCACCGTTGTGCAAGCCTTTGTGCTGTACACAGGCCCTGGCGGGGCGGAACACATTTTTACGCATGGCTCCGGCTGGCAGACAATTGTCAAGGTTCGCTCCTGAACACTATTTCTGTCCTCCATTGATTTTCGTTGAGCAGTCATTCAACGTTCCTTTTCAATCACTCGTTGGGGATGGTATCCTGGTACGCGCGTATTCGTAGCTCTGTTACTTCTTTTTGTTCAACTTCTTTGTTCAGATCTACCGTTGCTGGTTCTTATGGAATAAAAACTGGATCGTAATCGCCTTGCCTCTGCTCGTATGGCTGGCGAATATAGCCTCCGCGATCCGCCTGTTGACTCTTTTAGCACAAGCATCCCAAGGACTGGTTATTTCCAGCACGATCCAACCCTGGGGGCAGGCATTCTGGTCGATGACAATCTGTATCAATGTTATGGCGACATGTATGTGCCCTTACTTAAATTTCCACACCAATCAGCCGCTCAAACCAACTTGAATTTATATAGCATTGATCGTTGGGCGCATTTGGATGGTGGAAAAAAAGCACAGAAAATTCAGGGCGTCCAGCGTCGATACCGTCTCCTCCCAAAACCGGCCTCGGACCGCACTCGGCCACGCCATGCGAAACATCATTGACTCCGGCATGATTTATACAGTCCTTTCGATCTTCACGCTCGTCACCTACACACTGCAGAGCACCTTGCATTATCCCGCCTCTCATCTGGTAAGTTTACCATCATATGGACGTCTTGTCGATGCCCTTACTCATCCTTTGCGTTGTAGGAGATCCACAGCGTCGGAATCACATTCAACTTGATCATCATTCGAGGATCCCAAACGTCCCGATCTCGCCAAGATGTCGCCGCGCCAGGCGCAGTTCTCTCGATTCCATTACAGCTTACTCGAACTCACGCCAACGATGACCAAAATTCCACTGTGACGGATGAACGCGGAGAAATTTTCCGGTTTTCACGCGACAAGGACTTTGAGATAACGTTCGCCCCTACTAGAATCGTTTAAATGTTGTTGTATTGCTGTACTTTAACAAAATCTAGAGATGTATGTATCTTGTTAATCGCCTGCTCGGAATTCGACTCCAGTCTTATAACTCGGGCATGGCTGACTACCGGCGCCTCCTTGAGGCATATCGCTGCGCGGATTTAAGTTGTGTGACGACATTTGACAGTCTGAGCAAGTGGTGAGCAAGCAGATATCGGATGGCACCCATAATATACGAGACCCTGCCCATTATACAAAAAATGTTTACAGTGGGTACAAGACAAGTACTCTCGTTCTCAAGGTGCCTCAGCATGCGCAAAGTCAGTGGTATACTTGTTGAGGTGCGAAAACCTGAAATTCCCATCGCGATTACCCGCCACAGTCGCGGGATTCCCGTCATCGGCCTGAGTTTGAGTAAACTGCAAGGGAACTGAAACCGCCGAGGCGCCATCTTGGGGGGACCGGGATGGATGGGAGCGACGAATCAAGATCAAGTTGAAGGTGATTCCGACGCTGTGCATCTCCTATGGCAGAATAAGAGACAGAGATATTCACAAGACATCACCAATGTTGAACTCACCAGGCCAGACACAGGATAATGCCAGGTACTCTGCATTGTGTACGTGACGAGCGTAAAGATTGAGACCACAGTGTAGATCATCCCGGATTCGATGATATTTCGCATTGCATGACTGAGTGTGCTCCGCGGTTGATGCGTCGAGACAGTGTCGAGGCCAGATGCCCTGAATTTTCTGTTCTGTCTCTCGACCATCCAAATGCGCCCGACGATCAATGCTGAGTACATAAATCAAGGTGTGCATTTCAGCCCTCGTTCCGCGGAAGGAAAAAGACTGCGTACAAGTCGCCGTGATGCTAATGCAGATTGTCATCGACCAATATGCCCGCCCCCAAGGCTGGATAGTGCTGGAAATTATCAGCCCTTGGGATGCTTGTGTGATAAGATATAGAAGACGAATGAAGCACGCCATGTTAGCGAGCCATATGAGCAGTGGTAAGGCAATTATGGTCCAGGATTTATTCCAGAGAAACCAGCAGCGGTAAATCTGTTTCACTAGCCATAAGAACGGGTAACAGAGACTCTACTACAAAACCGACCAATATACCATCACCGACAAGGGATTGAAATGGAACATTGAAGGACTGTCGACTGATATGAATGAGAGGAACCGACACATGTAACACTGCGAACCTTGACAACAGTCTGCCAGCCGGAGCCATGCCGAAAGAAGAGTTCTACGCCGCTGGGGTCAGTGTGAACCACAAAAGCTTGCACAACGGTGATGGTGGCCACGACTAAATTGAGGGTCCCGTTCACAAACAGCACGATGGAGACGACCAGTATTATCCAGTTCATCTCCGAGCGACGTTTCAACTTTCCGGACTCCGTGGTGAGGAGAAGCCGTCCAGCAATCCCTAGTGTCACCTAGAAGCACGAGCGTTCAGTTGGCGTCTATGCAGGAGAGACGAAGTGTTGCCAGATAAATGCCATATACGATACAGCCCAGCGTCTGCGCAATTAATTCGGCCGCGGGCAGAGAGAGGCTGGTCATTGAAGTAGCAGGCGAGGGAGGTGGGGATTCGTGCTGCCTTTTCAGAAGATACCAACGCCAATTCAAATCGCTCGCCATGTATTGGTTCCATCATGTCTGATGAGTCCACACGGTGACAGTGATAGTGATAATGATATATGATACGCAGCATGGTCCAGTCTCTGAACATTATTTCCCAGAGGTGCATGGTATCAGCATCGAAAGGAACTGATCTCACCAAGGATTGATGTTCTTGACAGTTGAAGGCGGTGTACAGCCCTTCACACTCCCGCGCGAGGATGCCCGGGCTTTAGAGACATCGTGGGACATGAAAGTTTGAAAGCCAATGTACCTTCAATGTGCTGGGCCAGATGTTCAAACGCGTAAAGAAAGATGGGTTGAGACCGGAGAACAGCGATGATGGTATTCGACGAGGTTTGCTAGCGGCCTAGCACCCAAGACTTCATTTGGGATGTGCAGTCAGATGACTGAACGCCGAGTCCGTTACGCAGTGGCACAGTTCTTTGATGTATAACATACAAGCAGCGAAGTGTTTCCCCGCAGATATGAGCAGACCTGTTACACATACACCGTCAGAATAACAGCAAACTTGTGCCTGGATCAAATATGGGGATGTAACCGCCATAGTTAGTAGGAATTCCCAACCAGTGAGCTGAAATCCGAGAACTGAGCGGATATACGGACAAGTCAGTTTACACGAGAGAGAGGAGCGATCTCAAGGTAGACACAGTCAAAATTACGAGCACCTCGAGAGATGCCGGCTCCCGCGAATCCATGCACAAATTGATTTCACTCGAAGTTGGATGCCGTTCCCCGTCCGTGAGGTTAATCCGCCGCCTGTTGCCAAGTCAGAGGAATACCAGACAGTATATTCATGGCATTGGACATACCACACTGTCCACAATCGTGCTCTATCGGATTCATTCCATAATAGTCGGGCAGCTACAGACAGCCTAATATGTGAGCAAGGGTCGACTCTTGGAAGCTCAAGAGGCTGCCCATTTCCTCCTCATGTGCCCGACCCTCCGCGCCCATCGCCTCCGCCTCATCGCCCGCATTGGTACCGCCCGCATCTCCATGCGCCGTCTCCTCTCCATCAAGTACGACCCTGCCCCTGTCCTCGCCTTCGTGCGTGACACTGGCCGCCTCCCCCGTTACGCTCTCTGACTCGAAACCCGCCCCCCCCTTTTTACTTTTACTTATACTTACTTACCTCTTTTATTAGACAGCTACTCATTGCATTAGACTCCATATCCCCGCCATGACCTATATTCTTGATACGTACGATACACATCCCTCACGGCACCGCGACGATCCAGTCCCGCTTCTTACCCCTTCTCCCCGGACCTCATTCCCCTCCCGCCGATAGTTACATGGTATTACTGTAGAAGTGCTACATAGGCCCCAAGGGGCCTGCACGCACTATAATGGATTCAATAATAATAATAATAATAAGAGGCTGCCCAGAGCAGGATTGTGGAAAAACTTTGGCTGTTCTGGCCAGGATGGATAATAGACCATGGCTTCCAGAAAGACTAGAGATTAGAACAATGCAGACCTCTATGTACGACGAGGTACACGAGATGATGGAAGAAAGAGAAGTGCTCTGATGAAGTTGACGTTTGTTGATCAGTACAAGATCAGTATAACAAACGAGGTACGAGTCGATATTGTTATAGCGTCTGTTTAGAAGAGACTACAAGATCAGTACCTCGCGTCTTGTCGTCTCTTCACGATCTCAAGAACTTTGTCTTTCGCTTGCAGCACCTCCGCCCCAGAATGCATCGAGCCCTGAGGATTCCCGAAATTTTGCAACTGATTTGCCTCCAGATATGTCCAGGGTGAAAATTCCAAATCGCAGAAAGGCGCGTCGCGCGATCCTGAAATGCTGGCGAGGACCTGCCACATGACCCTGAGCAACCCTGCCCTCGATGCCCTTTGGTCATTTCAAAAGACCATACATATTTCGAGTTTTTGACTGTATGCCAACCAGTATCTGGAACCAGGATAGGGTAGAGTACACTCGGAAACTATCTCAGCGATAGTACTGCCAACTGAACAGAGGCCAAGCCCCTTCTTCGGCCCATTCTCCAAGCTGACCAGGACAGGTCCCTATTCTAAATGCATCGTGTTAGGTTTTTGACCTGCTCCGACTCGTTTCCGTTAACAATGAATACTCGAGTATTTCCTCTCTTGAGCCCGTCGGGACCTGAACGTGTTCTTGTGGGGATTTCCCGCCGATGAGCTGTTTGGTTCGAAGATTTCGGGATTTCCGAGCGTCAAGGTCCGTAGATAACGCAGTTTAGATCGATGATCGAAAGCAGTTTGGTCGAGATGGTTCAACTCGAGTGACTGGATACGTTTCAATCTACGAGGCTTCGCATCACCAACGAGTTGGAATCTACACAGAAGTCATGGATCGGAATTAGTCTCCCTAGTCAGACCATAAACACGTGTTCTCTCTTTTGACAGGCGGAGATGGAAGAGAACTGTTTTGGATCGGAATAGAAATTATTTGATATCTGTTCCACTTCAGCAATTTGAATTTCCTGGAACTGCAGCTCCACACGAGAGTCGATGTGAACGACACGGTACTCTCACTGGCGGAAGCATGGCCACACCTCCGACACTGGACACTATTATCCGCCGCGTCCTACGATCCTCCCCACCGCCCAACACTCCGCACTTTCATATTCCTTGCCCAGAGTTGCCCCCATCTAGAAAAAAGATCGAGATCAATATCGATGCCTCGGAAGTTTCCAAGATGAACAACAGTGTGCACAGACGCGTCCTGCAATATGCCCTCGTTGTTTGAAGTGGGAGACTCGTCGATAGCATCGGGGCTTCCAGTCGCGCACTTTCTTTTCGACCAGTTTCCTAACCTTATCAGTACCGGAACCGGCACCATAATTGAGTATTCTTGGGGTGATGAAGAGCAAGAATGTTGGATTAAAGTCGAGGAAGCGCTTCCAATTTGTCACGACTCGGAGAGGCGAGAAGAGGAACGATACTTGCTGCAGCAAATTCCGTGCGACAGGCCACACCGTGCGTCAAGAGGAGAAGGAAAGACCCATACAACAGCAACGGGTAGGAAGTCGAACCTCCCGGGAGTTGGTGGGGAGAAACGAAGAGAGTGGCAATTAATTGGCATACGACATCATAACGCCACAATCGGGATAGCTCACCCACACCGCAGGTAGTAACAATGGACTCGTACAGAACTCATGCTTTACCACGTCTACGCTTCACCCGCGGCGTCCAATGTTGTCCATTAAGGTCCTTCAAACGAATGTCTTGCTTGAGGAGCGCCTCAGCCACCTTGACCCACTCGCTCTTGGCGATCTCCCGCCTACTCTTGTTCAGCGGTATTACGATTCATGCATTGAGTTGACTCACTCGTTGGTAGGCCAGCACAACCAGTCTATTTGAATTTCTCGCAGAACGGGAAACTTGTCGAAAACGATATCTTTAAGAGCCCTGTTCGGAACGGAACGGAAATGAGCGAAGGATATCAATGGCGATATCAACCTCACTCGGTGCTATAGACGCCATGCAGATTGATCTTGATGAGAGATTGCTGGACTTTCTCGCAAAGAAGAAACCGCGGATCTTTGAAGCCCGTCGGCTGGAAGGGATTGGACCATAAAGCGAGAACGACGAGGGTGGTAGTAAATGTACCCTTACCAACTTGAAAGTGACGGCGATGAGATTCGGGCATGCGTCCAAGCACTTGAAAGGTTCACTAAGGAACCAACGGTTGGAATCGGTGGGGTCGGTGGTGGTCGGGACCTTGAACGGTGGGATGACTAGTTCGGTGAGCTTCGTTCCGTGGCATTGAAGGAACTCCACTTGGGCACCCTGCCCGCCTACAGAAACTTCTCGTCGGAGTGTGAGGTTTCGAAGTGCAGGGAGCCTGGCGCACGATGTTTTATTATTATTAAGAAACCGCCAAAAAAGAGGCAGTCAATTCGTACCTCATTTTGAGCAAAAAGTGTCATCACACCCGGCCCCTAGATCAAGCGTATGGAGGCTCTCGAGGTCATCCTCCAATGCCTCTTTTGGGGATTCAATTGTAAGCGGGGTTAAATGGTACATTGAGGTCCACTCCAGCACACGTAGTTTGGGAAAAGATCGGAGGGTCGACACAGGGAAAGCAATTGACTTGTAGTCGCCGCAGTCACCGCGTTCGGAGCGAAGACATAGGCGAGCCTCGTGCAGCGAGGTCCCCACCTCAGCTAGGGCAAGAAACGCGTCCTTTGGGATTTGAGCTCCGATTTTTTCGTGTAGACCTGCTATCTTCTCGAGACTGGGTGTGAGGGAAAGAATCCTCGAAAAAACGTGATCCTTTGGTGATGTGAAGTGAGAATATTCGATGAAGAGGCATCGGATGTGCGAGCCGAGCTCAGGACGTTCGTTTAGGGTCCGTAACAACAAATCGGCTTGTGTGCGGGTTAAAGCCGGTGAATCGAAGAAATAGGGGGAGCGCGAATTCCTGTTGACACGATCAGACGATGTTTTCTGTCAACAACGAGTCTCACGTTGAACATCTTCGATACGAGCAAAACTGGAAGCCGCGACGGGTGCTGAGGTCGAGGAAACTGCCTAAGCTCCTCAACATACATGGCAAAGAACATAACACGTTTCCAAATCTTTTCTCGTGTCTCACCCGAGACTGAGCAAAGCGGAGTGTAAGATGGATCTATGGACGGTGCGATCTCGGGCCCCGGTTGATATAAGTTTGTTTCGGGTTGTTTGGTAGCACTACAAGCCGTGATTCAGGGTAGGAATAACAGCGGACACAAGACCCACTCAACGTTGGGAAGTCTGAGGAACCGCCGCATTGTAGACTCAGCATCAACCCTTGAACGAAAGTTCAACGAAAATGAGTGATGGCTGAATCGACACTGACTCATCCGTGTACTTCAACAGTCGTTTGAATCGAGGCTCAATGGCGACTTGAGGATTGGGCCGTCCCCGCACTTCTATGACTCGTAAAGATTGGCTTTTCAGCAAGGTGTCGAAGTAATGTGGTATCCTGCGGAAGGAAGGGGTAACCAGGGTTTCCAGAGCCGGCGATTTCACAAGCGCTTGTGATAACGCTGACCCCTCTGCTGACCAGCGATTTCCCTCATAGCACGATGCAGAATACGGAAAATGGAAGGTTTTCTGAGTACTTTGAGTGAAAAAGGGGAAATTTCAAACTAATAATTCGCACCATTTCCCCCCACTTGGAGAGGCACGACATTAGGACATCTCTCAATGCCAAACGGTTGTCGTTCGTCATAGGTTTGTTCGTGTTCGAGTCAGATAAGATGACACGCCGAGGATTAATGAGGGGTAGTCCGGTGCATAGGCCTCGTACGCTATCGGACGCGTAGATTCCCAGCGTAAGGAAAAGATCCGTGAGATTGGGGGTCGATTTCAGGATCTTGTGCATCGCCAGCCCATACCCTCCTTCTACCCTTAGTTTCTTGACGTAGCGGCCAAACGACTTTTGTTTGGAGAACACATCCTCGAGAGCATTCGCTTGAGATTTGGATCTCAGAACCACGACGTTATACAACAAAGGTGTCGCGACTCGAAGCCAGTCCTTGCAGACCAGCAGATAGGCGGATGTGGACACCGAATAATCCGCAAAGGGAGAGATGTATGCTGTATCGGAGAACACCTCGTCTGATATTTTCAGCGCTGGAGTGAGAATATCGGACAAGATCTCGTCTGGTACTCTCGGCATGGTGCTTGAAAGGAACGTGTATTCAGACAAAACAAAGATAAACAGCAACGACACCGCCTATCGGGTAACCGGCCCGCCGTTTAGTTCGGAAACTCGCTGCGGTTCAACGCTGCAGATATCAGCAAATAGGCTTTCCCGTGGATCTCAACAGTGTAAGTGAGATAGCTCAGTTGATTCTCGCTTGCAACTATCAGTAGTAGATTGATTCCTTCAATGTTTTCACCGAATTCTCTGCCACTGAAGCTCAGCATCATTCATCGGTCATCTCCCGTATTGCAGACAATTGTATTTCGGCATCGCTCGCGTAGGAAGTGATTCAATCCGCCCAAAGGAATGAGTTGGATTGGGCATTACCCATTTAACCAGACTGGTTAAATGGGTAATGCCCAATCCAACAAAAAAATGCAACCCCGGGCATCCGGGTAGTTAACATTCGCGCTGCTTTGCCGTCGGCAAAGCCCGCTGGCCAGCTGGTAGGTATTTTATGCTCCAATTAAACAGGTCCTGTGGGCCCTGGTCCGTCCGCACTGCGAGAAATGCATTCCGCATTAGGTCGGGCTGGGGGATCGAACCCAGAGCGCCGCCAGTTCCTCACGTGATCAGATCACGGGGTTGCATTTTAGTTGGATTGGGCATTAACCATTTAACCAGTCCACAAGAAGACTAAGTCAGACAAGAGAACGATAATGAATTCTAGTTTGAGTAGTCCTAGTGTTTACATCGTAAATACTGTACTTATATACTCTGTAGCTACCCCTAAGCGTCTCTCCTGTGTGTCCGATCCCTACATACGTCCTCCCGTATTATCTTTAGAGAATACGCAAAAGAATTAAGTAGTGAGTAACAAAAAATAGAAAAATACTGATATAAAGATAAAGTCGTAAACCAATTAAGGGTCTCCAGCCTCAGAGAGAAGCTCGTCATTGTCGCCCTCAGGCAAAGGCGGAAGAGGGTTACCGTTTTCGTCCCTCGCCACATCGTCCTGCTCCTTCTGTTTACCCTTGCCCTTCCCGAAACCCACTGACTTGTTGACCGTGTTGCTCGTTGGAGTATTTACCGTGCTTGTAGGGCCCGTCAAATTAGAAGGAACATTGGAAGCAGAAGCGGACTTAGAACCGCCCACTTGCTTCTCAACGTCTTCCATGTCAACTAGGGCTGTTCGCCGTGCCCGTCACGGGCACGGTCGTCGTTTTGACGGGTGGGCAACGGGGTCATCCGTCCCGTCTCCGTCCCGTCGTAGAGGATTGAAAATTCTCTACGGAACGGGACGGGTGACGGGACAGCCGTCACGGGCAACGGGACGGAATCGGCTCTAGAAAAATCGTTCAACAGAGGTCGGTGGACTGGAAACGTTCTCCAATTCAGCTAGAAGTTGAATGTAGGTGAAGGCCTTTCACCAAATAAACATTCTACCGCCAAATGGAACTCAAAGGTATATTCCTTCTCTCCAAAAAGCAGCAAAGGGAGAGAAATATGGCCATGGCCAACTATTTTACTGTTTGTGAGCCTCTCATTTGCTTGGAGAAGTATGGAACTAAGTTAACACCCAGATGTTGGCGACGACCGAAAATGGTAACCAATGTTCAACATTCCTCTGAAAAACAATGAGGCACATTAAGAGGAGAGTTGATGCTTACCAGCCAATGCAGAATGATTCAAGGAGCCTAGGTGAGTATTCCTACCACAAAACTTGTCGAAATATCCGAATATTGAGGTATTTGGCATCATCAGAACCGTCGTCCGCCAACAGCCGTCAACGGCCGTCATTTCGACGGCCGTCATCACTGAAAACCGTCCCGTTACCGTCCCGTCGAAAAGTCTCCAGGACGGAACGGGTCGGCTACCCGTCGCACGGGACCCGTAGAACCGTCGCGACGGGGACGGCGCACAGCCCTAATGTCAACATCGTCCGGCTTGTCACCGACAGTCTGGCCCTTTCCCTCGGGCTTTCCCTCCGGGTTGTCCCCAGTACGCTCCGCCAAAGGTGCGCGCTCACGCTCGGCAGAACGAGAGTCACGACGGTTATGAACGCGACGTTCGTCCGGCGAACTTGCGAACGGTCCTGCCTCCCACGCTTGTCTCCAGCGTTGGCGCGGTAAGCGTTTCCGTAATAGGTGTCAACGCGACCATACCACCGGCCACGCACCTGTAAAGCCCAATAAACCCCGCTAGTTAGCGGTGGATATGTATATGGTATGCCTCGCTAATTAGCGGGGATTTGAGCTGTAGAGGGTGGGCGCAATATTTACGTCCTAAATGATTGCTCGCTTACCTCGCTTAAAATTTCGCCACCAATGATTGCTGACAGTGGGCGGGGCATCCTCCGTCCCATCATTCCGCCGTCGCTGCCATCAAAGAAGGGCGGCGACGTCACTTCGCGCCCCTTCCGACAATTGCCATCATTTCCATCAAAATCCCCGCCGCTCACGCGTTTGACCACAAACAAATTAAGGTAAATTCGCACAAAAATTGGGATGGATTTGGTGATGCAAGGCCTATATATTTGGATGAGATTTCTCAAGTTTGGTGTACTCCCCCCAGTGTTTTCCACGGGTATTGTATTGTCTATCCTGGTGCACAATGTCATATACCACAGATTATGCGTCAACCATACGAGACTTTAGGTTCGGGTGTGAACCACTATCAAGTGTCCAAGAGCAAACACTTGAGCCAACTTCGATGGATAACATTCGAGATGAGCTATTGACTGCACACAGGTCACGCCTTGACACTAACTACTGAATTTACATTTGAATAATCAGACAAGTAATCCTTCGAGACAATTCAGTACTTCAGACTCCTTTCCCAGTATTTTTTCTGCGGAAACAACTCCAGGCGCAGTGATTTCAACATCTTCGAATGCCCGAGCGCCATTGAACGGTGTTTGATATCACTTAGCTCAGGCTGTCCCTTCCCGTCGTATGCGCAGGCCAATATAAATGCATTTGAACTCACTTCATGGTCTGAGGCTACATAGTTTTTCCTGCAAAGCTGCGAAGGATATCGATAAACCCAGAGCATAAATAATTTTCATACAGTGTGCAATTATGGGATTTCAGAATGCCCTATTCATTTTGGATTCAGTCCAGTGGGCAGATGGGTGGCTGTACACTTTGAGTGTAGAAAAAATCCAACCCAAAAGTATACAGCCACCCGTCTGCCCACTGAATTGAACCCAAGATGAATAGGAAGGCATATACACTGACGACAGGCTAGTGATCGAAGAGAGCTGGAGGATGCGTGCGTATGGGCGGTTTTGTGCAGGCTCCCACATGGAAATGTGCGTTGGGCAGAGGCGACGCGAGGTACAACCCCGTCCGTCCTCCGAAGTGTGCTAGGGCGTTGTCCGGGGTGCGTGTTCTGAGTCCTTTATTTGGTTTTCAGTGCCAATCTAAGCACCCTGAAAGTTCGCCCTCGACTTGCTGGCGTTGGTTGAGAGGGAGAGCCAGGGAGCTGATATCCCGTGCCGTCGTCGCGGCGGTAGTGTTGCCGGTGTCGGGTTCAGAACCGATTCTGAACCCGAACTGAACCCGAACCGGACCTCAATTCAGGTTCGGTGAGGGCGCCTGGACCGAACCGGACCCCAGGTCAGTTTTGGGGTTCGGGCAATTTCAGAATTTTCTGAACCTGTCCGAACATGTCCGAGCCTGTTTGAACCCAGATATTTTTGCCTTATCAACAGAAATATTTCTGTGAAAGGATCGCTTTCCTTGGGCATTTCAAGCACCCGTGACCGCGTTTGATACAAATGGAGAGATCAGTTGATGGTGGCGTTACACGACGCACCACGCGTCCTGTTTGTTCTTACCGCAAACTACCCCCATTCAATTTCTTTTTTCTGTCCTTCTGCTGTTGCTTGCACCGCTGTACACTATGGCTGGCACTCTCAAAACCTCTATGGTCTTTGGAGAGTGAAAAAAGTAACTTATGACATGTAACTTAATTTAACTTTGATCGCCCCTTCCGAAGTCCGCTTGGTGGGGCTAACTTTACTTAACTTTTCTTAACTTTTCTTACGCTTGACGAAACTTGTCCAATTTGTAATCTCTACTCCCTGCCAAAGAGTCCGACCCTCTTACCTTCCAAAAATGGCAACTTAGTTGAACATTAAACAATTTTTTGGATGGAATGAGACTAGGATTGCAGGGGAAACAAATATCTGGCCCAGCTCACGCCGGTCCGGACGGATAGTAGCTAGGCAACATGGCCAGATATCACACGCTCCATGGAGAGCGGCAATTCTCTTGGAATTAAAGCTGCGAGATGTTACTGGGCAAGTTCACTTTTTCAAACCACTGATAATGGATAGGATCATCACGACAACTTTTCTGAGGAGACTATCGTTTCTCTGAGATCTTTTTACATCGTTGACTCACAGCATTGACTCCGACAAAAACCTGGTCACCGTTATTTGCTCTCCCTCTCTGAAGTCTCCTGTGGCCGTCGATGCAGCTGTTCCACTCAAGGCTTGCCGTGTCGAGGCCGACGTGGTTATCGTTGATCCTGCTGATCTTGCCCAGGGGCGTCACACAGAAGGGTGTTTGTGTCACCCCGCGAACTGTCAGGAATTGGGGTAAAGGTGGATTTATACCCACCGAACTGAGATGTCGGAGAAGATTAACTAACATACGCCAGCTTTTCAGCCATTATTCTAGTGCAAAATGTGTTCTCTGCTATACCAACAATGTGTTTTTTCGCTCGGCTCCCGCTGGGTAGTGCAGCCTTTCCACCCAATATTATATTTGGGCACTAAGTTTCGATTGCATATCTCAATTGGACCAAGCAATGAAAAACTAGACCTCTGTTATAGTTTATTTGGTCGCTGAAATGAGGACGTGACGATCACCTGATCACCTCACCCTCGCTGTTTGCTTATCATCAAAGGCAGTGCATCGATTCCGAATTGACACCAACCTCAGGCTCAGTCGAGATTCCATGTGTCACTGCACGATGAATTTACTCGTTGGACTCGGAGGGAGAAACAGATGGTTCATTACCCTATATATTTCCTTGTCTCTCCTTTGCCCATTGATTTCTAATTTCAATGTATGATTGAGGCACAGAAAAGAAGTAATCGTACCTTCCGCGCGAAGTGACGGCCTGCAAAAGACAAGTCAAGAAGATCGCGCCCTCCGAGCACTCCATGTTCTGCCTTCGCACTCTTCGCGAGCTCACATCAGGAAAACCGTAGCCGATTCAGAGCCATAGTTCGGCCATAGCATCCATAGCACTCATAGTGGGTCATAGCATCTGATAACACTGGGATAGTGCTATGAGATTGGACACTTGGCACTATAGAGCACTCTGAACCACTATGCCAGCTCACGCAGCTAACTGACACTGAACACTATTTGCCAGATTCTTTTTGAAATTTCTGAATTTCCCGTCAACACAACGGCAAATGGATATGGATATATTCATATGCTAATAATAATATAACAAATCTAAAATCCTATGGCATAAATCTGGGCTGCAAGCCGCCGCAAGAATGTGCTGCCGCAGTCACAGCCGCCACGTGATGTAGCATACGCCGCGTCGCGCCAGCGCAGGGTTGTGGCTCATGGCGGCCCGACTTTGGTGTCGCGCACTCACCACCATCACCGCGGTCGGCGTGCTTATAATTATCGTAGCCAGCAGAAATGGAATGTGGAATGTCGTGAATAGGGCTAAAGACAGGGGTGGGTAGGCGGCGTAGGGCCGTAGGTGCGCTGCATGAAGGGAAGCGGGCAAAGGGTACGGCTGCAAGGCGGCGTGGGCGGCGGGGGAGTGACTGAGAGCCGTGGAGCGAGAGCTTGCAAGGCGAGACGACGACGACGATTTGTCCGACAGTCGAGGAAAAACAAAGAGCAAAAAGTTTTGGTGTTGATCGCCGTTTTAAGTCCGCATACACGTGAGTCACTGCCACATGGTTGTTCTTTCCTCCCCACCACCACCATCCTTCAGCATCCTCGACACTCGTCACGTCGTCTCGTCCGACGTCTTCTATTCCTCTCTCCCCTCTCGCTACCACTTCTGGTCCGAAGACAATGTAACTCCCGTCATTACCTCGCACATCCCACCCTCAGTACATACGATCTGGATGCCACCGGCGTCGTAGCCATGGTACAACCTTCCGAAAGCCGACAAGCCCGCCGCCGGGCGGTTCCCACAGTGTCACCTCCGTCCTCAATGCACCCGAGTCGACTTTTGTGGAGAAGCTCGCGCAGAAGTGGGTGGGCGGCGCTGAGGACGGTGTAGAGGACGGGCGATCCATCTGTTCACAGGCGAGTCGTTCGCACCTCTTTTTCCGCCCTTACCCCTGTCTTCGCTTCCCCATCGCCCTGACACCAAGTACTGATCAATGTTCCCAGTCCGTGGCAATGCTTCGAGTTCCTTCTGCAGTTCAGCTCGATAGACAACAGGCGGGGCTTCACCAGGTATGTTTCGTGTCGTATGCTCAGTACCGTTCTGACCCATATCCTTTCATGCTTACTCTCATATTCAAGTTATGCAATGCACGAAGGCTGTACGATAGTGAGTGCGGCCGTCATCGGTTTATACCACTCTTAACTTTCGTGGAAGGTGGCCGCCGGCTCCTTTTGTCCGAACGGATGCCTGCGCTGCACCGCTGCTTGGTGAGCGGCTACCGATATTCTAGGTACAAAAACCTTCGGGCGTCTGCTGATGGTGTTGAGGAACTAGGATTGCGGTGCGATGGCAGGATACGAAGCAAATGGGGAGGTTCGGGTGCAGAATCTGGTAAGATGGGACATGCACGGGATGAACGCAGATGTGTTTGTCGTCCTCATGTATTAGTTATTACAAATAAAATATGTTTTACTCGATTCCTTTGTTGTTACGGTCCCATCGAGCGCAGTGGCAAGCGGCAATAATCTGGAGGCTACGCAGTAGGCGGACAGCAGGTGCCGCATAGTATTCCATAGTACTTTCATAGCACTCCATAGTGATGGCGCACCAGCTTCATAGTGCCCCATAGCACTCCCATAGCACCGGCATAAGGGGGGAGTAGCTATGGCAACTATGGTGCTATGAAAGTGCTATCGAGCACTGTCAAGTGGGGGCCCGTTTTCCTGATGGCCAAGCTCTTCAAATTCCTCTCCGAGGCTGGAGTCGGCGAAAATGTGGGTCAAAGTTCCCCATTTTCGTCTTAGTCTCGTTCTCATTTTCGCTATTTTAGCGCCGAAAATGCAAAAAGAACCTAAAAGTGTGCAACTTTGAACGACTCTAATTATTTTCACACAGGGATAGGCAAGTAAGAATCTCCCTCAAATATGGCAAACATACGGAGCAATCAGGAAGGACTGATACAAATGATAGAAAGAAAAAAAAAGCCATAGGCTTTGGGATCCGGGTGCACTTGAACCACCGTCTCTTTCGGATTGGAGATCTGCGCACACCAAGGGGGGGCTTGATCAGCGATAGATCAAGCGGTAGCTGCGGCAGCTGAAGAAGCGGTGTTAGTGTCAGGACTTGAATTCAAAGATGAGAGAACTGACGAGCTGCAAGAATAGTCCAGGACTGTTGGTTTTGCAGGTCGGGGGAAATGGGAGCCAAAGTGACCTGTTCAAAAATCGACAATGTCAGCGCTCAAGTTGAACTTGACAAGATACGTGCACGCACAGGCGTATGGTCCAGACCCTCAACCGCCCAGGACGTCAAGGCCTGTCCGCTGCGGTCTTCGATGAGGCTAAATAATAAATTAGGCAAAAATAGAGTGATAAAATCAAAATCAAAATTTGAGAACTCCAATTTGTAATGTTACATACAGTATACCCGGGCCGGAACCAATGGTTATGAGAGCAAAGTCGAGGAAGTCCAATTCGGATACAACCATCGCAGAGAAATTCGGACTGGAGGGCCCAGAGGACATAAACAGCCCGCCGATGTTTCCAGGCACGGCACTTTCAACCTCGAACAAGCCAGTGTTCCTAAGGGGAGCAAAGGTCCACTAAAATTCAGCGATAAGTAAGCATGTCCCAACAAAGATTGAATTGGTTGCTACCTGCTGACTGGTCTCGTTATCAGAGCTCGCAGAAACCGCTACGACTGGTACGTCATTAGGACCATCGCCCGTTAAGGCTACGAGGGAATTGCCGAGGAAGTCGTGGATGTTAGTCAGGCCTGCAGGAGCAACAGTGTCGGGCGTCAGGGCCACGCGGTTGTCCTTTGGGACGCCCACAGCGGTGGTAGCGAGAGCGAGGAGAGCAACGATGAGAGAGCAGAGGAGCTGCATGGGGGAAAGGGCAGAGGGAAAGCAGATGGAGGAGTACCGAAGGAACAGAATTCAACAATCCATGCATTTATAAAGCCTTGGGCGGGACACCAGGCACAACGTTCGAATACGAGTCCTGTCTGCTATATCGCATTCACCCCCGAACACCGCCGCCAGTTCACAGACAGTCTGAATGCAAGCATCATCAGACACACGCTTTCTTAACTCCTGAAATCGTTTCTCCCAGTCCAATGAAGGAAGGAAAGAAGACCAGTCTGTGACAACACTGAATCATTCCGCAACTCCCATCTTGCGGACTTCTTACCTCGCCGCTTTCCCTGGGGAATGTTTCAAGTTTCAAGCCGCCACCATTTCGTGTCTCAGGCCGACTCTCCGTCATCCCTACCGCCAATACTGATAATAATCTCCTTAAGCCCGCTGATTTCCTGAGAACGCTCATCCTGGTTGCAACTTCGGTCTGGCTTTCAAAATTCAATGCACACAACTGTCCGACGAGGGCAGCCCACCTACCCACTCCACGGCCACGGTCTTTTTTAATCATCAGAAAATACAGACATACACGCCGCTTACTCCCTTTGCGCGGAGGAGCGTATGCTGGAGATGCGGCTGAAAACGAAGTCGTTCGCGGTAAGAAGCGCCACTCATTCGGCCATCTTCGGAGAACGCATGATCAAAATGAGAATTATTAACATTGCTCTTGGTTCCTCTTTCGTGGTTTCCTGTTACTTAAAAAGAGCGCTCCGCGGCCCACCACTTCGACTAAAGAAGTTGAAGCCGCAGTGGGAAAGACACCGAAGCAGTGTCTGTCAGAGGTTGTTGGAAGGGGGACGCAAACCAGCCGTGACGGCACAGATCGGCAAATAGTTCAGCATCTGTATCAAATCTGTATGGTGTGATAAATGAATAACGGCAACGAATGGTGGAGCGGAGTTTAAAGGCTTCGGACAGACTATGATAGACGGACACGTAATTTTATAAAGAGAGTGAAGAGTGATTCTCAGAAGTCTTATCTCAGATCCACCCATCCGTCTGAGCCTTTACGCACAGCCCACACTTTCAGGCAGGATCTTATCGAAACCATTCTCGCGAGGGTTTTTCATGTAAAAGATCCAGCAATATCCTTGGTGAGAAAATCTTAGAGCGGAGGCCGGAGGCTGATGCGATCAATGCGATATCTTTCTTGCAATGACCCACATTGCTCAGCCGCGATCGAGCAATGCACCGACGAGAAAGAATCCCCACCGAGGTGACCCAAGACCACGGCCGTCCGCAACGTTTCCGCCTGTGGTATTCATGAATCCAGCGAGCTCCAATATGGCTCGACAGCAATTCGAAGGGGCTTCCAGTGGCCGCGGCGAAGAAGTGAGAAATTCCGAATGTTCATGGGATGGGCCATGTTCTGCTATTGGCGATGCTGTTGCAGGTGGGAATAGATGTGCATGCCCAGCTGGAATGCCATCTCCACTAATGGCGTCAACAACTCACGTTCTCTCAAACCAAGTATATCACTGCGATAATATCCGGGGTTATATCGCGAGCGAAACTGTCATACCCCCGTAGTGACGTCGAACGCGTATTTTGCGACTCGGTTGACAGCCTTCCGTGAAGCAATAGCTGCGCGGTGAACGAGTCTTCCAAGGACAGAAGATATCTTCCAAAAACAACTCACGCATGTCCATGTGGAGAAACGGCGGTGATAAGTTATTCATAATCATATAGAAGACTTACCCACCCAAGGGAAAGGGGTATCTCTGTACAAGTTCAGAGGCAAAACGGGTGCGGTTTACGTACATCCGTGTAGTGAAAAGCCTGTTAGAGGAATTGCTACCAGGAAATCAAATCACGGTCTAGCAGTATAAACGCCATCTCCTAATTACGATGCAAAGCCCAGAAGTCAGCTTCTTGCTTCACAATGAACGCCCTTCTCTCTTCCGTGCTCCTCGTGCTCTGCGCCATGACCGCGCTCGCCTCTTCCGTCGAGCAGCGCAAAGCAGAGTCAGGCTTTGAGGATACCTGCACATTCATCACCCCCCGATATTGAAAGCCTCACTATGTTTGCAGTTTGTCCAGATGACGCTGGCGGCTTCAATTTAGCCGGCACAACCATAGGTCTGGAAGAATGCGTCGGCAACGTCAATGGTGAACTCGTACCGTAAGTTGTTCACTTGACCATAAAAGTCGTCTTACTGGCACTGAATTGCTGCGCCATGCCAGAGGCACTGGTTTCACGTCTTCGTGCACCCAAATTAACATCGACTTCATCACGCTCTCCGCGGTCTGCTTCACACCCTCTGGAACTACCATTGCTAGCAGCATTAACTTGAGTGAGTTTTCGAAGTCGGATACTTGATTCGACCTGAGCACTAATTGTCACGCCACTAAGACACCGCCATCAGCAATGTAAATGGAATTCTTACCTGTCCTTGAGTCTGCCTATATGGAATTATGGATGAGATAGCCATGAAAGAGAATGTTAACATGCCAGTGTCTTTTGTTGTACTTTTGTTGATTCGACATCATGTTGTTTTGTCAAAAAAAATTGGGTCCTCCTACCATTTGTGTGCGCGAGCACCCTTCAACAACGCGCCGTCCGCAGCTCGCTGCCGCGACGCGACGCGTTTGCTTACCGCCATCAACACCAAATCAACGCACTCTGATCCTGCAGGTCAAGCGACAGGTGGTCGCGGGAGTGGATCCACGCGCGTCTTTTTTATTTTCATCTTCTCTTTCTCCCGCCGGACCAAGGCAGCGCATAGATATATTTTGGTCCAGGTTTGAATTAATTGGATGCACAGGAACCAGCAATTACCACCTGTATCCTTGTCCAGGGATAGCAATCTATCAGTGCCAAGTGGATGGATTCCGGGCTCGGGACAAATAAAAGCTGCGTAGCGGAACTGCGCGACAGTAGGGGTTCTCATTTGACGACACAACAAAGTAAGGCGGAGAGTAGAATGCCGTGCAAACACTGACACGGAGACGGGGCATTCAACACTCCACAGTTCAGGGGTGCGAACAAAACCCACTCACGGCGTGCCAGGTCGATATCATGTGTCCGAGTTCCAAAAGCCAGAGGATCTCATGAGAAAGATGTTTGGGTTGGCTGGTGGTTGTGCATTTCACCAGATGAAACCAACCTGGATGGGGCAGTTCAGCCAATATCCTGACATCTCCATCCCCAACATACGACAGCTTTTAGAAGGTTTGAATCTTGCGAAAAATGGCGATAATAGTGAAAGGTCTGCAGCGTCTCGATCCCGAAGAGGAAGACACCCAGCAAGGTGCCATTCTCAGTAGCACCGAGAGTTCCGCTCAGGTAAGGAAAGGAAAGATCGGAAGGGATAGCCGACATGGCCAAGGTGGGATTAGTGGGGAAGGTGTGGAGGGAATGCAGTTTATGTACCTGACTTGAGAAGTCATATGTGGTAAATTGGTAAAGCTGAAACGATCTTTGGATGAATGAACTGCCATCGCGTGGGATAGCACGATTCCGGAACTGTGCCGTGCGCGGCTTGTGACTGGGAAAGGTAGATGGCAGCTTCTGACTCCACAAATCCATAAAAACGGTCAAAGATGTCATCTACATTTGATCAGTGTTCATCCTATGGGCATTGGGAACAACCTATTATGTGCCTCCGTCAATGATGGAATGAAGGAGTCGTAATTTAAAAGTGATCACACCGATGCGTCTAGGGAGTTCCAACTGACCTACTAGGCAACTCAACTTCCGAGTTGGGGTTGATATTGGCCTGGTTCTCGCAGTCGATCGGCGAGAGGGAGAAAATAAAATGCATAGTACAACCCATTGAGCGTCAAAAGAGGGATACCAATTCTGGAATTCTCAGATCCCCCGGAGGCTGTAACCGTGTAAATATGGACAGATAGTATGATGCCGAACTGCTGAGGAAGTACCTGTTAGCCAGTGACCCACCAAAAATATTGGGAGAGACATACAATCACGGGCTGTGTGGGGTATCAAAAACTCAAAAAAGTCCGATCCTCGCCGCGGCCAGGAATGTAGAAGTAGACTGTGTCTCGATCTGTGCAATCAGATATTTTTCTAGAACATCCACGGTTCTGATTAGGGATGCTGCGCCCCCCCACAAGTCCCTCAAACGGAAAAAGTTCGAGCGTCACGCATCCGGCAGCGGTGTCAGCTGGAAGTCGAAACACATCATGCTGGAGATGATTGTGGGTATTTCTAAACTGCTGATGGTGAGTGGCTCAGGGTCGCGCGCTAGCTGCCAAGTATTTCAAAGTTTTTTTTCTTTTCATCCGCAAGTTCTGGACAAGGACGAAGGGAAACACCGTGCGTTGCATCAGCCCCAGCGGCGTGCCACGCGTAGGCACGTGCAATGGGCAGGACCGTCCAGGTACGGAAAAAAAAGAAAGGAAAATACTCAACACTTAACAGATAAGTGTACTGCATCGGCCATACTAGCACCCACGCATACACTGAGGGCGCAGTCTTGGGTTACCCAGCAGTGTGCACGAAAAGACGGAGGTCTCCAAATAACATCATTAGCATTTCAAAAGTCGTCGCAAATGACGAACGAAAAGCGGGGTAGGAAGAAATTGAAGGGGCGGATACCACTCACCCGCAGACTCAGAGCGACCAGTACGGAAAAGAGACCGCGGCGAGAGAGAAGAACGGTGAGTAATTGAAAGAAGCCGAAGGGTCCGAGCTATAGTGTATATCTACAGTCACGGCAAAAATTGTTGCCTGTACCATAAAAGGAAATTTTGTGATGGCTCATAAAAAACACACTGTGGACCAACCACTGGTGGGTTCTGAGCTTGAATATTGGCCAGATGTTGTATATGGTGCATAATATATGCTATTTTGGTGCACCTAACCCCGGAAATTGCTCTTAGGCTGGGATTTGGTGGTAGCCTGATGATCCATATAACTGTGCATCCAAGGCCAAGTGCATGACAGGATAAGTGGTATTTTGGCTTATATACTACATATGAATACTCGTCTACCCAAACATTAGCTAGTATCTTGTTGACCGTGCATTTATTGTGAGCCATCACAAAATTTCCCTTTATGGTACAGGCAACAATTTTTGCCGTGGCTGTAGGTGACACGAGGACATGAAAGAGGGGTGCGGCCCTCTTTCAAACAGTGAAGATGGGTGAGAAAATGATTGCAGGATGCATGAGCAGGGATGCGGAAAGGGAAAAGGTTAACGACGTAAACAAGCACCGTGGGCAGTGTCGACGGAATCGTAGAAGCTGGCAAGAGAGACCCCAGCGACCACAGGTCAAGGTAGGTTGACTTTTCATGCTTCTTGTCCGGTGGGGCCGCGACTCACGCCGTCCCTTGAGTAAGAGGATTTTGTTTGATCTCTCCTGGGAAGGGAAGATGTGAGGAACCCAGCATTGTCACCATTCACGAAGATGGGGTGGATGTCTAGGGCATTGAGGAAGCATATGATTGGGACAAGCTAACAAAGATAGTGGTGGGAGACATACAGTGGTCTCTGTGGAAGACATGCTGACTAGTGCATCCATGGTGAGTTCACCTTCAACAACACACCGAGAAAAGGATGAGGGTGCAACCCAGAGAGTTCAGGAGGCCTCTACGCCAAGGGGATCGGGCAATTGAGGGCCAAACGAGAAAGACTCACTTGACTAGATCTCAAAACCAGGAAGGAACGTCGCAGTAGTGATGGAGGCAATGGTTACAGAGGTTCGGTAGTGTCTACTGAGAAGTGAGGTACGCATGAGTTATAAGGTGAAATGCCACAGGTGCTGAGAAACACGGACCTCTGTGCTGTATCCTCCCTCACCTTAACCGCATTGGGGACAGCGGAAAATATGTGAATGAGGGAGTGGACCTATCAGCAAATGGTAGACCCGTCAGTGGTATGGGACAACGGTTGTGAGCGGGGAAAAGCGTGTCTCTGTGTGTGGATTCAGGCCGCCTCTCCTTCCATCTTGAATGGTGGTCACTGGGGCGGAGCACGAGAACACTCCGGAAGCTACACCGGGGAAGAGTAGTGAAAGAGCCTGATAGAACAGCAGGATGCTGGATCAGAAGGTGCAAGAAGCAATAATAGCAAGAAATGTACCATCCTGCAAGGATTCTGAGCGAGCGGAGCTGACTTCCGTGCTCCTGAGTCAGGCGCAAAATGTATAAGATGAGCCTGCCTCCAAGCTGTCAGATTCCTGGGCAAGGATTGTGAATAGAAAAAGGTTCTGACTTGACAAAAGCACAGATGCTTCGCAAGCCATGGACAACGGCAGAGGAAGAGATGCATGAGCCAGGCCAAATGAATGACATCCCGGGGTATCTAGCAAAGTCAGGGACCAGCTTGGAAGGTGACCGCGGACTTTATGATTATTCGATAACTGGATACGTTCAACTGCCGCAAAAATGACTGGGTACAGGCTTCAGTATGGAGTGTAGAGAATATTGGATGACCCCAGTGAGAAACACAGTCGTGGAATGAGACTAGAGAGCGAAGAAGTTCGGATGAACAATGAACAAGCTTCTGAGCCTTAATTTAGAGAAGTTTGAGCAGCTGAGGGTGAAAGCAGCAGATTGTCGCAAAGAACAAGAGCCAGTCAAGTCTCAGGTTATGTCCCAAGGGCAGATTGAGAAAGGGTTAGGGTTATTAGGGGACAAAACACCTACAGTCACGGCGAAAATGTAGTCCCCACCAAATAAGGAAATTCCCATCAATCCTGCTCCTTTTGCCTGGTTTTCAGCTCAGATAGGTGGTATTTGGCTTGGAAAATGTTTTTTTAAATGTTATAAGTATAGGTATCCTACTTTCAATAATATTGCTCCCCCAAAAGAAAGCTGGTCTACAGTGAATTCAATGAGTGGAAATGACCAGGATCCAGAGGAAATCTGTTGTTCAGATTTTGTCCATATCTCTTCCAGACAGATTACTGGCTACTAAGAATCATTTAGACTATTTTTTCAATCACATATCCAGTGTCTGAGCTGAAAAGCATGCAAAAGGAGTGAGATTGATGGGAATTTCCTTATTTGGTGGGGACTACATTTTCGCCGTGACTGTAGGGTCTAGGGATCTAGGAAGCCCTAGGTTTTAGGATTGGCATGCCACACCTAAAACCTTGCTAACCACCTTGCTACAGGCCACCATTTTTTCTGGTTTTCTATTTCTCTTGGACAGTTCTTTGGCCAGCAGCTGTGTGTGGCAAGGGTTACCACAGGCTGGCATGCTGGATGTTCAACTGCCAGTGGGCCAAGAACTATTCACAAATAATAAATTTTGCAAAATTCACGCCTGGTAGCAGCCTGTGGCAATGGTTGCCACAGGCAGTTGCTGGGCCAAGACCTGTCAAAGAAAAAAGGGAAAAGGAAAGAAATCGCAAAAATTGCAACCTGTAGCAGCCTGTGGCAATGGTCGCAACAGGCAGTCGCTTGGCCAAGACCTGCCAAAAAAAAAAGGAAACCAAAGAAATTGCAAAAATTGTGACCTGTAGCAGCCTGTGGCAACCATTGCCACAGGCAGTTGCTGGGCCAAGACCTGCCAAAGAAAAAAAGGAAAACAAAGAAATTGCAAAAATTGTGACCTGTAGCAGCCTGTGGCAACTGTTGCCACAGGCAGTTTCTGGGCCAGGAGCTGCCTAGTGTCCTATCATAAAATTCGCAAAATTTGTGGCTGGTAACAGCCTGTGGCAACTGTTGCCACAGGCAGTTGCTGGGCCAAGACCTGCCAAAGAAAAAAAGGAAAACAAAGAAATCGCAAAAATTGTGACCTGTAGCAGCCTGTGGCAACTGTTGCCACAGGCAGTTTCTGGGCCAGGAGCTGCCTAGTGTCCTATCATAAAATTCGCAAAATTTGTGGCTGGTAACAGCCTGTGGCAATGCTTGCCACAGGCAGTTGCTGGGCCAAGACCTGCCAAAGAAAAAAAGGAAAACAAAGAAATCGCAAAAATTGTGACCTGTAGCAGCCTGTGGCAACTGTTGCCACAGGCAGTTTCTGGGCCAGGAGCTGCCTAGTGTCCTATCATAAAATTCGCAAAATTTGTGGCTGGTAACAACTTGTGGCAATACTTGCCACAGGCAGTTGCTGGGCCAAGACCTGCCAAAGAAAAAAAAGGGGAAAACAAAGAAACCGCAAAAATTGCGACCTGTGGCAGCCTGTGGCAACGGTTGCCACAGGCAGTTGCTGGTAAGACCTGCCAAAGAAAAAAAAGGAAAACAAAGAAATTGCAAAAATTGTGACCTGTGGGCAGCCTGTGGCAACCATTGCCACAGGCAGTTGCTGGGCCAAGGCCTGCTAAAGAAAAAAAAGGAAAACAAAGAAATCACAAAAAAATTGCAACCTGTAGAAGCCTGTGGCAACCTTTGCCACAGGCAGTTGCTGGGCCAAGGCCTGTCCAAGAAACAAGGAAAAGAAAGAAATCGCAAAAATTGCAACCTGTGGCAATGGTTGCCACAGGCAGTTGCTAGGCCAGGAGCTGCCAAAGAAAAAAGGAAAATGAAGAAATCTAGTTTATTCTCCTCCAAAAATTCACCTTCATTGCACCCAAGGATGAATCAGACAGAGTGAGGAGGCTGGTGTGAGTGGATCCAGTAGAGTGACTAAAGAGGAGGTGAAGAGGACAGGCGAAGTGAATCACATGGACGGATTAGGAAATGCCTTAGCCCCTATCACCATTGATGATGCCGATGTGCCAAACGGGTCGGGAGCCCTCCCCTGGATATGAAAGGGAAAGAAATATTGAAATCTTGACCAATGTTACAAACAAAAATCAGTCTAATAGTAAGGTATGATTATCAATGTATTAATCATGGGACTGAGATCCCAAAATCAGGGCACCCCGACATTTTCTGAGGTGATCACTGTTGTCAAGGAGGGATGGCTGCATTGTACAGCATTCTGGTTGAGGCCGTAATTCTGAAGCCAATACTTGGCCATTTGGGCAGTAATTTTAGGAGGATGGGCATTTGGGTATGTGGAAACAAGTAGTGTAGTCGTTTGGAAGAAAGAATGCAGGATAAGCAGTTTTGGGGGGGAAGGTCCGGCTGATTTTGGTTCTGGAGCTGCCAAAAAGGAGGCATTTTATTGCGATTCGCTCAAGGGAACCATTATAGGTATGAATGAGATTTTTGCGTGGGAGGGTGCAGGTCAAGGGATAGTACCGCCCCCCAAAACCTCAGAACAATCAAATAACATCTTGATACCTGGAACCCTTGGGTGCAATGAAGCTGAATTTTTGGAGGAGAATAAACTAGGCAATGAGACATCCAGATTGGCCACTGTGGGAGGCGGCTGTTCTTGCTGAGTTGGACACACTAAGCGCCCAAGGTACGTGGCACATTTGCACATGCCATTGCTGACAATGGCATTTCCTTCTTCCCTTCACCGTCTCCAAGGGTGGAATCCGCATATGGGGTACCGCACCTGATAAGTATGCATATGCACAGATGGGCCGCAATTATTCTAGTAGCTTTGGCATATTCCCATTAGGTTTGACTATAGTCTGATTCATCAGCAAACTGGGAGAGAATGTGCCCAATGTGACTAGCAGAATACTTTGGCTCAAGACTAATTTCATCATGTTTTTTGGGTCATTTCTAGCAGGGCATTGCCCTCAATGGGAACAATGTGACTGTTTTGCAGCTGTGATTGAACCAAGAATGAGTTACATGTCACACGATGAAGGCATACGAAAATTGGGTACGACATCACCTGAAAATGGGCTTGAAATGGCAAGTTTTGTTTATGAGAGACACAGTTACAATGAAATATGAGCCCCAAAGCCAATCCATGTTCCAGATGACAGAAACTGGCTTTTGACATGTCAGGCAAGGTCAAAAGGTGATTCAAATTTCAACATGACAAATAATATTTCATACAATGATGGACACCAGTGTACAGCCGTGAAGTCATTGCTTGTTCTCTTCAAGTACTGATAACTCCATCTTGGTAGTGGCCATGCATACTAATCAACACTCAAGACACCATTGACATTCTCAAAACAGATGTCTGTGTGCGACATGAGCTTCAATCATCAAACACTAGTAAACCACATACTGAGGTCAATCTGGCCCATCATGATCCCGCCTTGAATATTGCCACAGTGACCAGTGAGAAGAATCCTGCCCCCTGAGAACTCCAAAGTCTGGTCGAAGCTACACATCCCATTGATTCCAGCTCCCCCATTAAACACAAACACCGGTGAGTGCATGTATATGGATATGTGAACTCACACGTGAAACACCTACTTGGGCTGGCACACCATGTTTCCTGATGGCTGCTGAATGCTGACACATTGCCCAATGAACATGGTGTTGCATGTATTGATAGTGGGGTCCAACACCTTGCATCCGACCATGAAGATGTTGTTCACCGGCAGGTTAGAGAGGGAAATTTCGTTGCAGGTTTCACCAAAATTGCCTGGACCGGTGAGTGCAGGGGGTGATGGGGTGGGCAATAGTGAGACAGGGGGGGAAAAACCCATCACAGCCTTTGGTCTGCACATTGAGTCCTGGGATGGCAGTGAGGATAAAGGTAAGGAGGAGAGTGAATTGCATGGTGTTCGGGTTGTTGGCGCCTTGAGAGGATTTCGTAGGAAAACAAAGTGGATTTAAAAGGCCACTCCCAGTCACATGCCAGGGCTTCTCAGCACAGAGCTTGTGTTGAGGTTGGCTTTCCATTCGTCTGCCGAATTGGAGCCGACCCAGTGAAGCCCCAAACTATCAAGCAGCTCAAGGAATCCCCCAAACCAACCAATTGAGTGTCAATTATGTACCAGCATGTGACGTGGTTTTCTCACATCTGCAGGATGGTTAACAAAGTTACTTGGAAAAACTAACTTGGCCTTAGAAAATTTACTTTACTTTACTTGTGGCAGGCAAGTAAAGTAAAGTTTGCAAAAGTTACTTGTAAGTAACTTAAGTAACTTGGATTGATGCCATCTGATGGCCCAAGTTACTTTGTCTGATCTAACTTGGCAGGGCAAGTTACTTCCAAGTAACTTTATCTGCATTGGATTAAAACAAGGTTTATCTTTCTGATCTGAGCTGAATGAGCCTACCATGTTGTCACCTGAGCCAACAGGCTGCATGGTTCCAGTTTCAGGACCTGCCACTCCACCCTCCTCTGTAACAGTTTCCAAGGTGCTGCTCTCTACAGTGTCAGAGAGGCCTCTGTTCCTAGCTGTCCTTTAGACAGACACACCTCCTGTGCTGGATCCTGCACTGGCATACAGCAGGGATTGAGAGAATAGTGGTGACTTGTCATGGTTCAACAATTTTTAATTCATGACAGATCCACAAGCCCCCAAGCAAAGCTAGACTAGGATACTTTATAATATGGATTACTCAAGAGGTATTGAGTGATTGAGAACTCACATAATAATTATGAAATCTAGAAAAGCAAAACAAGACTTGAAACAATGGCATCCCACATCAAATTGGAGTTCCTGCTGCCCAAATTTTGGTTCAATATGTGCTGTGGTGGTCCGGGAGCTAATTTAATTATATCCAGAGTCACACAGGCCATAACAAGTGTCAATTCACACTCTTGCAACTATAACTTGACGAACTTGACAGGATTTGATGCCATCTGATGGCACAAGTTACTTTGTCTGATCACATTGATCTAACTTGGCAGGGCAAGTTACTTCCAAGTAACTTCAAGTAGCTTCAAGTAGCTTCAAGTAACAGTAAGTATATGTGTAAATATATGTAAATAAGTGAACTGAAACTTGTCTAGGTCTTTTTCTTCACCCATATCTCAGCTATTTGGCCTTCACAGCTAGTGCTTTAGCTTTCTGCACCCTATTGGTAATTATTGTGTGTCCCAGGCTGTGCCCAGATGCACTTTATATTGAAACTCAACTTGCTTTCACAGAAAATGTGAGTTTGGCCATCCCTGGGCTGTTATATTGATCAGTTTATCATTTGGGCTTAGAACAACTAAAACCAAGCATCAAGACATCACCAAACATTCATGAGCTCCAGTGCGCCTGTAGTTGAATCTTTGTTTGTGTTATTGAATAATTTCCTTCCTCCAAGCAGGACTAGACCTTCTAGACTTCCTTAGCAGTTCAAATTCCAACATAATGCTTTAAAATTGTTGGGGACACTGTTAAAGCTATTCACATTTGGAACATGGTACTACTCTTTTGGCTTGACCCTGACCAATGTATAGCTCTAGACAGCACCAAATAGGTTTGATAGTAGTGAGGGAACCTCATTTCCACAAAAAGCTTCTCAAAGACTTATGAAATTTAGGGGCCCAGCATTGTCAAACCATTGGCCTGTTGACAGCTGCTGTTTCAATGGCCATTGTAGCAGGTAAAACTTTTTCTAGATCCCTAGACACAATGGGTCAGCTACCTGTCAGATGGAACCCATCAAACTGGTGCAACAGATGTGGCAAAGATCAACAACAATGAAAGGCACTCATGGTGATTTTAGTGGAGTGCGAATAATGATTATTGATGTGTAGGGTCTTTACATTGTCTTATCAGAACTGTATAAGTTATAGTTGTCAACAAGTTAGCCCAAGTTAGTTATATGAAGCGTGGGAAAAGTAAAGTAACATAAAATAAAGTTAACCCCGCCAAGCCAAAGGGGCAATCAAAGTTAAAGTTAGCAGTTACAAGTTACTTTATTCACTCTCGGGTGCAAGGCCTCATTCAGAACTGCAGAATCCCCGTGGTTTGGTGCGGCAATTAACCAAACCTCGCGAATTTTTCACCAATTGACAATGAAGAAGATTCTATGGTTCCTGGATCGTGAGTTCAATTTCGTGTGCATGGCGGTGAGATGTACTGTTCAGGTCTGACAGCTATGAACAATGACACCCATCTGCTCCTTCAAATTTTGAGAACCTTGATCCCAGGTGAACTACCCCTAAGATGGGAATATTACCGTGGGTTTACCTATGTTGCTAAATGACCAATTCCTAACGTGCCTTTTGAAATAGTAGTAGAAAAGTTCGCTTTTCACTTTTCACTTCATCAGATGTCCACTGGAAATGAAAGACTCAATTGATGGTTTTCTTTTTGCAAATGAAAAAAGCAACCTTTCCCCTGAGACGAAATATCCTCGAGGATTATGTTACCATCATCTGCTTGTCATCAATAACTATAACGGCTGATCTGACACCCGAGTTCGCCGCCATGGCTGTGCTTCAGAAGGTATGTCTTGGCCAACTATATCTAGAGTAAATAGAATGCCACGTACTTGTTTCTCTTTTGCTCAGAATTGAGTCTCGAAAGAGGTACTTATACTGATTCCGTCTTGAGCACTCGAGTAGGTCTGAGTCGCAGATCTAATCCACCAAGCTTGTGTACAATGAATCAGCTGGTGTAATATGAATACACTGTATATTGGCTCGAACCCCCGATGAATTCAACCAACTGCGCGCAGGATGTATAATACAGAAAGCTGTTGTTCTCATTGGCACTCTTGTTGTTGCTAACTCTCCAGAATTTTCAATGCAGAGTTTCCTTGAACAAAATAAGGGAGTTGTGAGTCGCTCTCAGGGCCATTTTGCAACCTCGACGCTATGGTCTCCCTACTGAAAATGAATTTCAGCACAGTTTTCCACAAGTCTGAGACAGTCAATATCGGCCTCGTCCAAGCTCAAACCTGGTCATATAAATGGCAAGTGAAGTGCGACAAACAGGAGGTTTGGCCATGGGAGCGTGCAATTGTTTGTCGCAGAAAATTTCATGCTGTGCATACTAACCCTGATTTATTTTTACGAAATTCCTGTCCACCCAAATGATCTTCTATCTGTTGGTCCACCAGTCAATTGAATAGGAATGGTGTGAGCAACAGCAAAAATTGTAACAATAGAGAGAATGTGGTGGATCCACCTGGCGCCACCAGGTGGCTCATCAGGCATGTGGTGCCGGGTGGCTATTTTAGTTGGTGGCTGTTCGAGTGGCATGAGGACAACTTATTGTTGGCCTTCTACAAACACTATGCATATGCAGATGTGTGCTGGTATACACACAAGTGCTATAAACTCAGGGGGCAATCAGTGTCGCTATCGGGTAAATCGACCCAGGTCTGTATGTTGGTGCTTGGCTACAGCATCTACATCGAGCCATACCGTTCAAATTACGCTCATTTCCAGTGTAAAAAGACCAAGGGAAGTCCAAGGATCAAGAGCCTCCACTTGACACTCTTTCCGCTATTCCACCCAGGCCCCAGGCACTGAGGTTGTTTTTTTCAACCAGTTCCGAGCTGTAGCCAAGCACTAACATACAACCAGCAAACATCAACATACAGACATGGGTTGATTTACCCGATAGCGGCACTGATCACCCCTTGTATAAACTACTGCTACAAGCCAAATGATTGATATCCATATCCACAAAATCATAAACCAGTCTTGTGTTGCTAGTTGAGAATGAAAATAAATAAATACCAAACACAGTGACCACGGGATTGAGTTATTGTTCTCATTTTGTCAAACGCGGCACCACTATAGCGTGCCTTCAAACTCTTCAAACATCTTATTAATTTTACAGACCATGTACTATATTCTTTTCAGCGCTGCCATAGAGTAATCCCTGCAAAAAATCAAGTTCTGCAAGAGCAAAGGTTTGTCATCAAAACCGTGGACACGTCAGGGGTTCGAATAGTACTGAAAATGAATCCATGTGTTTGACACCCATCAACTCGGCGTCGCCTCCATGTTCCAGGTCCTAAAATATTCAATTACGGCCATGGCTGAGTACTAGGGACAACAGAACCAACCGCAATGGATATAGCTGCAGCATATTAATATCATTCCCATTAGTTTTGACTATAGTCTAGCAGCAACAATGACATTGGTTCAGAGACAAACAAGGAGAGAATATGCTCAATGTGACTAGCAGAATACTTTGGGTCAAGACCAAATTCATCACGTTCTTCGGGTCATTTCTGGCAGGGCATTGCCCCCAATAGGAGCAAAGTAACCGTTTTGCAACTGTGATTGAACCGGGAATGAGTTACATGTCACACACAATGGAGGAATACGCTCGAAAATTGGGTACGACATCACCTGAAAATGGGCTTGAAAGGGCAAGTTTCGTTTATGAGAAACGCGTGTACGATGAAATATGAGCCCCAAAGCCAATCCATGTTCCAGATGATGGAAAGTGGTTTTTGACGTGTCAGGCGAGGTCAAAAGGTGATTCAACATGACAAATAATATTTCATACAATGACGGATACCAGTGTATAGCCGTGAAGTTGTTGCTTGTTGTCTTCAAGTACTGATAACTCCATCTTGGTAGTGGCCATGCATACTGATCAACAGGCCAAAAAGCCATTGAGATTCTCAAAACAGACATCTGCACGTCAGATGAGCTTCAATCATCACATACCAGTAAACCACATACTGAGATCGATCTGGGACGTCGTAACCCCGCCTTCGATATTGCCGCAGTGACCAGTGAGAAGAGTCTGAAGCCCTGAGTCCTGCAAAAACTCGTCGAAGGTACATGTCCCATTGATTCCGGCTCCGCCACTAAACACAAATACCGATGAGTCCATATGTGAACTTCGCACGCGTGAAACACCACCTACTTGACCTCGCACACCATGTTTCCCGATGGCTGCTGAATGCCGACACATTGCCCAATGAACACGCTGTTGCATCCATCGGGATTGATCCCCTCCACCCTGCATTCCGTTGAGAGGATGCCGTTCACCGGGTTGGAGAGGAAGGTTTCAAAGCAGCTTGCAGCAAAATTGCCCAGACCGGCGAGTGGGGCGGGTGGTGGGGTGGGCAATGGTGTGGGAGCAGGGAAAAAAGAGCAGTCCTGCGCGTTGAGTCCTGGGATGGCGGTGAGGATCAAGGCAAGGAGGAAGGTGAATTGCATGGTGCTTAGGTTGTTGGGGCCTTGAGAGGATTTTGTGGGGAAAGAAAGTCAATTTAAAAGGCCACTCCCAGTCACATTCCAGGGCTTCTCAGTGCGGCGATTGTGTTAAGGTTGGTTTTCTGTGCATCTGCCAAGTTGGAGCCGGCTCTGGTGAGGCCCAAAAGACTAGTGAGCAGTTCAAGGAATCCCCCAAACCCAGTGTTGTACTTAAGGGGTTAAGGCCTTAAGTCATATTAAGTAAAGGCCTTTACATCGGTCAGATTTTTCCTAAGACATTAATAAGGTGTTAATATCACAGCCGGCCTGGAAATGATTGCCGAGGGTTGTGAATAGACAGGAGCCTTGCGCCGCCACATGGCGGTGGCCATCCAACAGTTGGCAGACAGGCGGGGACCTTGTGCCACCACATAGCACTGTCCAATGGTTGGCAGACAGGCAGGGACCTTGTGCTGCCACATGGCGGTGGCCGTACCCTGCAGGGAGGGCGGAAAACTCACAGCGAACTCGTAGAGTACTTTTTCACTTGAATTTAGGATATATAGTCATCCAATCGAGTCGCTTCCCCTCTTGTTGAAATGGTGGCCCCTCGAGGCGAACTCTGGTCAGCATTCCATAGCAGCATTGATAAACCGAACGGCATGCATCACCGTGCAACACATTGGAAATGTATAGAGTCTTACCAACCATCGACCAAGCCCATTGATCTGGATCTCGACACCGACTTGAGCCTTATGGAGAATGAGACATGGTTCAAAGACAGCAAGTGCTTTCTCGAGGACTGTTAAATTTTTCAGTCATACTGACCTTTGTGTTCAGCTCTTAAAGCCGTCCTCAAAGCTGACAAAGATTGCAATGGTGAGAAGAAAGCAATGGCGGGGCATCTGTGCAAATGCCCGCACACTACACTGGCAGAGAAAAAGCTTGCAGTGAAACTGGCACCCACCAAAACAGAGCAGAAAATGGCTGAAAAGCGCAGCGCAGAGCAGTGCAAGCAGAACAGTGATGAAAGTGAGGGTGATGATGAGGGCCAGTCGGGCAGCAAGAATGGGGGAAAGAAGAAGCGGAGGCTTGTTCATGATGTGGAGCGGTCATTTTTACAGTCAAAGCTTCAAGTCTACAGGGGCATCAACATTCCTTTCAGCCTTGCACAGAAGGATGCAATCGCAGAACAATCCCTGCATGCAATGCAGTCAGCTAATCTCCCCGAGCGCTGGCTAGAGGATCCCGAGGTCTTGAAGCTTTTTCTGATGCTTTGTGGGCACGCTCTCAACATTATCCCTTCTTGCCGTCAAGTTGGCAGGTCACTTCTCCAGGATGCCAGCAATGAGGTAGACAAGAGGGTAGAACAGACTGTTCGCAGCAAGTATGTTTTGATGAGGTACGCTTGTGAATTTCAGACAGTCCATATCGTTAAAACTGTTATGCAGTACTGATGGGTGGCGAAGTAATATGAAAGATGCTATTGGTGGTGTCCACTTGAGTTATAAGTTTAAAAGTAAGTTTGTCTTACCGTTCAAAGTATAGCATTTCATTCAGACCACAGTCTTTGCTCATTGACATTATCCACATGAATGACTGGCTGAAAGATGGCGAAAATATGGCTGTGAAGTTCAGTGAGATGATTGACAAAGCTGAGAGCAAGCTCGGGTGCATTGTCATTGGGTTTCTCACAGACAACAATGGTGGGAGCAAACGGGGACGTAACCTGCTAGCAGCTGCTCGCCAGTGGCTGCTTGTCTTCCCATGCTGTAGTCATCAGGGCCAGCTCATGCTTGGTGACTATCTGAAGGAGAATGAAGAAGCAGCCATTCTTGCTGAAGAACTGATCGAGTTCGTCCACTGGCTTCATAGCCATGACAAAGTTTGCAATATATTTGATACTCACCAAAAGAAAATCCACGAACGCAGCAAAGTTCTTGTGTACCTCGTTGGAAATCTCACTCGCTGGACCACACATCTCCTCGCCTTCATCCGCTTTCGCAAACTCAAGATTCCTATTCATAATGCGATCCTTGACAACTGGGATGCCATTGTCGCTGCCCAAGTTGGTGCAGAAACAAATCGTCACAAAGCAGAGGCACTGCGTGCTGATGCCATAGCCCATTGCACGAGCATCGAAACAAACCAACGACAGGCTTGTTGGACAACTGAGCTAGCAGAATATGACTTTACATTATCACATCATGCAGCCATGCTTAATAGACAAGCCAATTTATTATCCCACAGGGTGGATCATGACCAGGGCAAGAACAATAATGAGGATATCCTGCTTGTTAAGCCCGAATATTTCCAAGCACAGGACATAATGCTCGAAGGCCCTGAGAAAGAGATCATGGATCAGATTCTCGCAGAAAAAAATTGATAAGAGTGTGAAACTCACTCTTGAGAAAAAAACTTCCTGGTTGGGAAAAGAAGGATGGTGTTATTTATTACAACAATCTTATTTACATACATTGGAATGAACAACTCCGAGACAAGATTATTGGGTTACACCACAATAACCCCTTGCTTGGTCATCCAGGAGAGAACCATACACAGGAAATAGTTGAATGTAATTATTGGTGGCCGAGACTTGGAAATCAAGTCTCAACTTATGTGAAACAATGTGAAGCGTGCAGGAGAACATGTGTTCACCATGATCAACAGGGCAAGTTAAACCTGCCCAAGATTGCAGAAGACCCTTGGCAGATCATATCTATGGACCTTAATGGTCCTCTACCTGTTAGTAATGGGTATAACACTATTCAGGTGTGGGTTGACACCTTTACCAAACAACTACATGCGGAACCAACAAGCATGGGAGTTACCAGTGAAGGGGTCGCACACTTGACACGTGACAGAGTGATTAGATATCACGGAGTCCCTGTAAAATTATTTCAGATCAGGATCCAAGATATGTCTCCAGTTTCATGTGAGAGCTTAATAAGCTCCCAGGCATTGAAATGAACCCAAGCATGGCACATCACCCAATAACTGATGGACAAACGGAGCACATGAGCCAGGAGATTGAGAAATATCTCCGGGTTTATGTAAACTATTGCCAGATGGACTGGGCAAAATGGCTTGCTTTGGCAGAATTCGCTCACAATGACAAAGTAAGCTCAGCAACCAAAGTCTCACCATTTTATTTAAACACTGTCTATCACCCTTGGAGGGGGATCAAGAACGCTGTTGAGATGAGAAATGAGGCAGCACAGGAGTTTGCCAATAAAATGAAGAAAATCTGCGATGAAGCCACCATTGTGTGAGAAAAAACTCAGAAAAGAATGAAAAAATACTATGACAAGAAGCAGAAAGATGCTCCTGTATTCAACATCGGAGATAAGGTCTGGCTTGTCTCAAAAGATATACCCACAGATAGACCTTCAGAGAAGGGCTGGGCCCTTAAAAAATCCTAGAAAAGGTCGGAGCAGCATCCTATAAGCTTTGATTGCCAGAAATGGAAGGGATGCACAACATGTTTAATGAGGCCAAGCTTAGGCCTTACGTGGAACCACCACCTCATCGGCATGAGGAATAACCTGCACCCAAGATAATTGCAGGACAACCAGAATATGAGGTTGAGGAAATCCTCAAACACCCATGCAAAGGGTGTGGATATCAGTATTTAATTAAATGGAAAAACTATCCCCTGGGGGAACATACATGGGAACCGGCACATCATCTTACCAACGCAAAATGGTTGTTGAATGAATACAACAAGAAAAACAACATCGTTATCCAGAGGTTGCTGATATTACCTGCAGGACACTGGGATTACTTAATAAAATGATATAAACCAAAGGTGGAGACCTTAAAATACTCGATGAAGAAATTATATAACCCGATATTTAACAATTTCTTCGAAATCAAAGATTATACCATATGCTCTATGGTTGCCGAGGACGTTAGTGGTAGTTTGATGCGTGTATCTCCTTAGTCCTTTATTTGATTCTCTTTTTAAAGCTAATACCGCACTACCCAATCCACTATCATCTTACCGATAGTTGGACGTGAGGCTTTGACTGTGACAGTGAGTGCCCGTTTCTCAGTTTCATGGTCAGCACTTCCTTTCTGATCGACTTTGGTTTTCTTGACCAAAACATTCTAAATCATGTAATGTCTTGTGTAATGCCGCCTATTCCTCGTATGTTCCATTTTCATCTACTCGCTTCATATGTTCCTTTCTTGGTTGTTGAAAATAGACTTGCATCGAGGTTGTACCAGCCTTGTCATTAGATGCGCCTCTGCCCTGCAATACCATTATCATATACCTGCCTGGTCTTCCTGCAGAAGATTATTCCGACAAATAAGTGTATCAACTACTAGCTACATGACTGTCAAAACTGAATCAGTAGTCAAGAATGGTCGAGATATCCGAGTCGCCACTCGGTCTACACCCAATCTACACCAATGCCTTTCTAAGTAGTAGTAAAATTATGACTACGATATTGAATAAATAGTTTGGAGCTGCGGTCTTGAGCAAATAATACGGGGAGAGATTGCAAACCATTGTTGCACACTGGCTGATGGCCGGAGCCGGGAGAGCATGTCGGCTTACTGAGTAAGCCGAAGTTCCAAGAGACAAGGCAACTGAACCACGGTAAAAACAGATCTCTAAGTCTGGTTAAATGGTTAATGCCCAATCCAACTGCATGATCCCTGACATAACGCCGCGATTGTTTACCACAATTCTGACCGTGACAGGGTTTAAACTCGACGCGGGCAGTGTGTTGCTGGAATTCCCCTTACTCAGGTGTATACAGTGCCGGACAATCAAAGCCAACAAATTAGCAATTAATTAATTGCCGGTGAACGGCTTTTTTTCGAGCAACTCTGAGTTCAGACTCAGATTCCCAGACCTTGAAAGTGCTTCAAAAACCGCCTCCAGAGTTTTTCCCACGACAAATCAGCTGCGGCCAAATTTTTGGACCCAAAAATCAAATTGTGTGCACCCCTTTTAGGGCAGGAACATGAAAAAAAAAAAAAAAAAAAATGTACCTAATTGACAATTGATGTAATCTGCATCATGGCCCGTTGTGACACCTTCCGATGCCCCGTTTGCTGCTTCACCGCCCATGCAGCCGCATCTCCGGTCAATCCTTTACGATATGCATCCATAAGCGATACTAGTAGTTTGCTCGTCAATAGACATAGCACTAGTCTCGGATTGAGCATCTTCATTGAGAGAATATGGAGACTGCTCTTCAATCCCAGACATCCCAGCACCAACAGATATTTCAACAGCAGAAGCATCAAGAGCAGGATTCCTGACAGGAGGAAGCTTCACAAAGTCTGACCCAGCCCGCAGTTTGGTTTGTGTGGCAATGGAATGACGGTAGCGTCGTTGTGTGCGGTCTGATTTTGATGCAACATCAGGGCCTTTTTTGTATTCACCCCGAGCTGCAAAACATTAGACGATATTTGTAATCTTTGCAAAGACATACTTTTTTTTTCCTGTTTGCGTCGCTGTCGTTGGTAGCGAACTCTAGGTGGTACCCATTCCTCTTCATCTGCACCATTGCCGCGCTTTTCTGCCTGCGGAAGTAACCGTTCAAGGAGCACCTCATCTTCGAGAAACTCTGTAGCTGAGGAAAAGGCTTGGTCTTCTTCCTCCACCTCAACATCTGAATCAACATCAATGTTAGATCCTGGCTTGGACTTCATTCCATCCTCGTGAGCCAAATCAAATTCCTCGACCTCAGGTTCATCTTCGCTTTCGTCAACGAGGTCACTGGGCCAGTCTTGGCTGTATTCTGGGTCCGAGGGTTGGGAAAGTGCTGGGTCAGGGGTTGGAGAGCGAGGTTTCTGGTTACGGAGGCCAGATAAGTTTCGTTTGACCTTTGTTGGACGGCCACGGCCTCGTTTGGAGGACATAGTATGGGTGGAAGATGGGGGAACAAAGTGAAAAAAGGTTGGGCGCAAGTTGTGCCTCAAGGCATCCACACCAAATCCATGCTGCACGACCATGTGATCTAATTATCGGGTGTCCGGCCCACCTGCCATCCCAAAAAGGAAAGCGAGTTTTTGAAAGAATGGCTCGTTGAATTTTCTTGATTTTAACAGATTCAGAAAGCGCTTGCGAAAAGGAGTCGATTGCAATTTTTTTTTCGTGAATTTTGGCGTGTTTTTAGGTATTTGGCCAAATTTTCGGGCCTCAAAATTCAAAATTGAATTTACGAGGAATCGGCTCGTACAATATGAACCATTTAGAGATAGATGCACTCTTTCATTAATTAGAGGCTTATCGGTTACTTTCCCGCACCCACAAAAATGGTCCATTAATTTGTCAGCTTTGATTATCCGGCACTGTACGCGGGGAGTAAACTGCTTCAAGCTGCTGTTTACCATGATAGTTCCCCTCAAATCATAATCGAGTTATGTCGATGATTACGAGGGAGACGGAGGTTCGATACCTGCGGACGGCATGACCCGGTCGCTGAGTACTCTTTTTTTCTGTGTTTCGTCCATCCTCTCGATAAGGGGCACGACCTTTCTAATGGGACGTACAACCCCAACTGGCCAACTGATAGAGTGGGTGGACGTCACCGTTCTGATTTCTTGAGCTGAGGTTGTTTTAAGCCGTCTGCTGGATTTTACATGCTCAGGTGTTTATGTGGGGAGTAAACTGTTTCACGCCGCTGTTGACCATGGCGGTTCCCCCTCAAATCATAATATAGTTATGTCGATGATTACGAGGGAGACGGAGGTTCGATTCCTGCGGACGGCATGACCGAATCGCTGAGTACTCTTTTTTCTGTGTTTCGTCCATCTTCTGGCTAAGCGCCACGACAATTTTAATGGGACGCGCAACCCCAATTGGCCAACTGATCGAGTGGGAAGATGTCACCGTTCCGACTTCTTGAGCTGAGCTGTCGGTGAGGTTGTTTTGCTGGAATTTACCATCCTCAGGTGTTTAGCAGGCGGAGTAAAGTGCGTCAAGCTGCTGTTGACCATGGTGGTTCCCCTCAAATCATAATCTTGTTATGTCGATGATTACGAGGGAGACGGAGGTTCGATTCCTGCGGACGGCATAATACAGTCAGTGAGTACTCCTTTTTTTCTGTGTTTCGTCCATCCTCTCGCTAAGCGCCACGACCTTCGTGGGACACTCACAACTCCAACTAGCCAATTTATAGTGGGAGGATGCCGCCGTTCCGACTTCATGAACTGAGGTTGATTTAAGCCGTCTGCTGGGATCTTACATGCTCAGGTGTTTACGTGGGGAGTAGAGTGCTTAACGCCGCTGTCGACCATGGTGGTCCCCCTCAAATCATACTAATTGAAGCGCGGGTCCGTGATTACGAGGGAGGCGGAGGCTCGATTCCTGCGGACGGCATGGAATAGAACTTGGAGATTTTTTTCTCTTTCTTTCTTCTTTGTTTATTCATCCTCTCGCTGAGTGTCAAGACCATCTCAATGATACGGTCCAACCAACTTACAGCCCAATTGGCCAACTGATACAGTGGGAGGATGTCGCGGTTCCGACTTCTTGAGCTGTCGGTAAGGTTATTTTTGTTTCAAGCCGTTGTGGACAACGTGGTTGGTTTCCCTCGACCTATCGCATGATCTCTGATCTGTTATTACGAGGGCGATGCTGGTTCAATCCTGCCCACGGCATGAATGGTTAGGATGGATTTTTTTTTTCTTTCATTTTGCTAGTACATGTTGTAATATTGACGCTAGCAGGTGGATGTTCACAAAGAGACCTGTCGAGTTGGTTGGTTCAAGCCGCTGGGTGGTCGCCCACTTCCAGATCTCCTGTTAGGACTCAGGACGCTTATCGAGGGAACCGGGGTTCGATTCCTCGGAGTGGTATTACTTCTGGACAAACTGTGTTTTTGTTTTTCTCAGCAGGAGTTCTGATTGTCTATTGAGGATCTTTTTCAGCACCGGCCAAGAAGGCCGCAGACACTTCGGAGAGAATTGGGCTACACCTAACCCCGCTTCCAACCTCGATTAAACTGTCAGAGTGAACCATTCCTACTTCTTATAAGTGATTTAAAGCCGTCGTGGATCATGAAAAAAGATCTATGTGGGCAAGACACTCAAGGAGGTTCGACTCCTCCGACAGGCATAAGGTAGTCGGGCGGTGTTTTTTCATAGCTGGTTCATCCATTGACTGGCATAGTTATTTGCGAGATATCCTGGTTCAAGCTGCCGTTGACCATGGGTGGTCGCCCGCTTCATATGGTTAAGAATGGGCTGAACACTTGTCCGAGGGAACTGGGGTTCGATTCCTCGGAGCGGCGTGTGGCATTTGGGCAAAAGGGCCTGAAGCAAATTTCAATGGGCATTTTTGAAATCTGTAACTTCTTTGAACTCTCTCCGAGTTCCACTTTCAAACCAACCAAAATGCCCACTAACTTTAGGTAGTGGGTCCTGAGATGCGATCGCTTAATTTTTTGGCTGTGGGATGCACTGTTTGGTCTTGTTAGGGCATATCAGAAGTCGCAAGTTCGATTCTCGCAGGTCGCCCTTTTTAAAAATGAGCTCCGAGGTAAAAAAAAGTCCATGTTTGACTTGTCTTGAATCTGCAATGCCCCTGCATATCTTTCTCGTGTCTCCAGTAAATTTCCTTGAGTCTATTCCACCATGGCATCATGTATCTCTACCCATGCAATTCACCCCGACACAGTCGGGGTTCCCAAGCCCAATGCGAGCTGGTCGACGAGTCGACCGAGCGAGAATTGGGCGCAATTAAAATTTTCCATTAGATGCTGGTGGAAAGTACATTTTAGGATAATGTGTTGGTAGTTAGTGGGCTCTGCCGCAAAGCGCGCTACAAGTGTTATCCTTCCTGCGCAGTTTCAACTTGAACTTGGTTCGGTCCGAGTCCCGGGGCGGTGCGCTTTGTCGTGCCCTGTTTGTCCGTTACGTACGCTCTCTCCTCCCCGCTTACGACCACCACAATCCGATCGCAACGATGAGCGGCCACAGCGACGACGACGACGAGCAAGAGACCTGGTTTGCTGGCGGCGAGCGCAGGTCCGTCCGCATTTTCCATCCTTGATCGCTCGTTAAATCGTTGATCCATATCTTCAGTGGCATCTCAGTACAAAACCCCGGACGCGGACGCGGCGGCGGGCCCGGTGGGGACCTGGTGAGGGATCTGCTGAGGAGGGCGCAGGAGTGTGTGCCGTTTCGTTTCGTTTCTTTCTGCGGCTTACGCGCGGTGGCAGGGAAGGCGCGAGCGGCCCGGGGGAGACAACATCTGCACGGCCAGGCTTCTTCACGGGCGGGGGACACACGCTGGGCGGGGAGGGCGCGAGCAGTGCGTATGTGCCGGGCGAGAGGGTGGAGCAGGAAGGTGCGCCCGTCTCTCCGCCTCGCCGGAACGGGACTGATGAGAGTGCTGTATTGCTGTAGACGAGCTCGCGATCCGCCGGCTGACCTTTTGGCGGGATGGCTTCACGGTCGAGGACGGCGCGCTCATGCGCTATGACGACCCCGCGAATGCGGATGTGCTTGCCGCCATACATGCTGGGTGCGCGCGCTTATTCCTTCCCTTCTATCGCCGCTAATCGTTCCTTGGCACTCTTCCTCGTCATCTTTTCCCTCATCCATATAACGACAACGATACTCGTCTCATCCAGGCACGCCCCGCCCTCGATCCTCAACGTCCGGCACGGCCAGCGGGTAGATGTCCAAGTCACGAAGCGGACCGACGAGGACTACATACCGCCCAAAGTCAAGCCGTTCTCAGGGACAGGTAATCGGCTCGGCGCGCCAGTCCCCGCTGCGGCCCCTCCCGCTTCCACCTCTTCAACGTCGAGCTCGGGCGGAGCGGCTGGCGCGAGCAGCATCACCCCGCGCTTCGAAGTGGACCAGTCGCAGCCGACGACTAGCGTCCAGATCCGATTGGCGGATGGGACGAGGTGTGTCTGCGTTTTACTGATGCGAGCGTGTTTGCTGATAGTTCGTGGATGCAATATAGAATCGTCTGCCGCATGAACCTAACCCACACCGTGCGCGACCTGCGCAACTTTATTAATGCCGCGCGGCCGGAAAACCTCACCCGCCCGTACACCATCGGCACAACGTTCCCGAACCGCACCTTGGATGACGACGGCGCGACGATTGACGGGGCAGGGCTGAAGAATAGCGTCATTGTGCAGAGGTGGGTGTAAGCTGTAGCGAAGAAAGCAGGGAGGGAGGGATAAGAAGAAAAGGATACGTGTGTACTATGATCAATCGAGGCTACTTTGGTTTTGTTCTTCAGCCCAGATATTCGAGGGCGAAGATCAAAGTGATATGTATCAGTGGGATTTTTCATGTGCCAAGCACATCGCCGCTTACGGATTTGAAGCAAAGTATACATCCCACCAATGCCAAATGCGCCTGCCTAGAGTCGAACGGGGTTCTCCTGCTTGCGATTTTGGGAAGTCTTTATAGTCTGCAGACGCACACCGCGTGCTACAGGCGCTGTACCCCTCGTATTTTATCCCTCTTTATGTGCGTGAGATTTCGGTTTCTGGCTGAACCGCTCTTCTCGTCCAGGGCAAAAAAAGTCGAGCACTCGACGTGCAATATGCGCCTGCCCCGAGTCGAACGGGGGTCCTTCCGCGGGCACAACTATGAAACGACATCCTACATGCAGTACAGACGTACACCGCGTGCTACAGGCGCTGTACCCTTGTTATTTCCCCCCTCTTTATGTGCGTGAGATTCTGGTTTCTGGCTGAACCATTTTTCCCGTCCAGGGCGGAAAAAGTTGTGCATTCGACGTACAATATGCGCCTTCCCCGAGTCGAACGGGGTCCTTCCGCGGGCAATATTGTTCCGGTAATATGGGGTGCGGATGCACACCGAGTGCTACAAGCGCTGTACCCTTCGTATTTTCTCCCTCTTTATGTGCGTGAGATTCTGGTTTCTGCTGAATCATTTTCCCGTCCCGGGCAAAAAAAGTCGAACCGGCGCAGAATATGCGCCTGCCCCGAGTCGAGCGGGTCCTTCTGCAGGCACTACTATGACCTCGTCAATGCAGTGCGGATGCACACCGAGTGTTACAGGCGCTGTGCCATACCCAAGATCGTCTTCTCGTAAGTTATCGAACTCCATCCTCAATTCGGCGCAAGGTTATCCTTCGACAGCTCTCAGAGAATTTCCAAAGACCCATCTCCCTGTATGCAGAACAGCGGGAGGCGAGTGAAATTTCCGTTCGTCCATCTTAATCAGTTCTGGCTGAGACATTTTACCCGTCCAGGGCGTAAAAAGGTGAGCACTCGACGTGCAATATGCGCCTGCCCCGAGTCGAACGAGGTCCTTCCGCGGGCACTACTATGGCCTCAGCCATGCACTGCGGATGCACACCCAGTGCTGCAGGCGCTGTACCATACTAATCCAAGTTCGTCTTCTCGTAAGTTATCTCTCGTAAGTTATCGACCATCTTCCCCATCCTCACTAAAGCTATTCTTTGACAGTTCCCAGCTTTTCAAGGAACCATCTCTTTTTTTTCTCTTTTTTTTTTTGGCGCGATGGGACCACCGGGCAATTAACTTGTTACCCTCCGGCAGCCGCATACGGAGGCGGACTATTTGCCCCCCATCAATATATTTCCATCCCTGGGGAAATGCATTTACGCACGCCGCGTGCGCGGCAGTGTGGGGCTCAACGTCGCCACTAGCCAATCCCATCATTTGGAGATGGGGATCTTCGTGACCCTCTCGACGATATACCCGCTAAAACCCCAGCTTGACGAAGCCAATCCAAAGATTTCTCTCATTTTCGAGCGTACCCCGCCAAGTTTCAAGAACAAGTTCCGGAGGTAAGGAGTATCGCTTTCTGAATTTAAATTCATTCGTACCTGTGTACAGAAAAGCGGGAGGCGAGTGAGAATTTCCGTTCGTCTATCTTCATCCAGTTCTCATGAGTGGCCGAACTGCTTCGCAGGACAAAAAATAGTGCTGGCCCAAGTCGCATGCACCTGCCCCGAGTCGAACGGGGTCCTCCTGCATAATCGGCTCGGAATACTTTGGCTCCCCGATGGTCCGCATACCGCGTGATACAGGTGCAGTACCCTGCGTATTTTCTCCCTCTTATGTGTGTGAGATTCTGGTTTCTGGCTAAACCATTTTCCCGTCCAGGGCGAAAAAAGTCGCGCACTTATCCTGCCCCGAGTCCAACAGGGTCCTTCCACGGTCACTACTGTAACTTCGTTAACGCAGTGCAGATGTACATCGAGTGCTACATGTCAGAGTTTCGTTGACTCCGGTCGAGAGGCGGTAAGGGCTCAGCACGAAGATATGAAAAGTATCGCGTTTGTGATGGTACCGGTACAAACGCGTAAGGGACTGTACAGCATGTTCGTAACATAAATACTGACTGTCAAACCTAATATGGAAATCATCCCGGCAGCTCGCAAGCTCGCTCCCCGGAATACCTCTAACACTCCCCCTCGAGCGTAGCGTGGTGCCGAGAGTAGCTAGGTAGCTCCCCCTGGATCCAAGGAATGTGTAGGCTCGGAATTGAGCACCGTCGATGTCGAAAGGAATGTGATGCGTCACGACTGTCTTGCGTCGCGCGCGTGAGGGGTACGCCTCAAGAATGTGTCGGGCGTTGTGAACAACTAGCACGGCTGTCATAAGCCTGTGCTGTGCGCCATCAATGGGCGCTGGTGCCTCGGGGGTCCGGGCGCTATGGCGGCCCGCATGCGGCGTGCATCGCGGCGGATGGTGGTGCATCAATGGCCCACCGCTGCGCCGGGTGTATGTAGTCGGCCTTCTCGCATCTGCATCGCGCTCGTTGGCGTCGTGTCTGGCGTGCCGCTGCGCGCATCGCGCTCCCGTGCGCGCTTCCGTTCGTCGTGCATCGTCCGTCGTCGCGTGTGTCGTCCTGCTGCCTGATGACGTGGCTCCCCCTTCGTCTCGTCTCGCGCCGCTCCCCCTCGCCACCTATGTTTTTGCCGCCCGGTTCAGCGTTCCCTCCGGTCCTTGCTCTCTGGCTGGCCGGCTCACGACGTGTCGGCTCAGAGGCTGTCCTCGGCATCTGGACCTCTCTCGGGCCTCTGGCTCATTCGCAGCTTGTCCGCCGTCGCAGCTGTCGTCGACCGTAGTCATGGCCCTCGGGTAGTCGGCCTGCGATGTATCGTGGACGCTGAGGTCTATGCTTGACAGTGCCCGCGTCGTCCTGCGGGGCTTTTTCCGTCGAGCTCTTGTACCGCTGCTCGAGACTGTCTGGCTTATTTACGTGGTGCCACCACGGACGCGTTTGTGTCAGAGTTTCGTTGACTCCGGTCGAGAGGCGGTAAGGGCTCAGCACGAAGATATGAAAAGTATCGCGTTTGTGATGGTACCGGTACAAACGCGTAAGGGACTGTACAGTATGTTCGTAACATAAATACTGACTGTCAAACCTAATATGGAAATCATCCCGGCAGCTCGCAAGCTCGCTCCCCGGAATACCTCTAACACTACAGGCGTTGTACCCTTCGTATTTTGTCACTCTTATGTGCGTGATATTCTCGCTAAAGATGTGTATGGCGGTCCTCAATCTTCAAGCCAAGTTCAAGTTGTCTTCAAAGCTGAATGCTAGCTAATGCCAGCTCCCTTCCTCCCTCCTTCCCTCACTGATCTGTTACTACAGGAAACGTTCAAAAGCTAGTGCCAAAAATAGAGTTTGAGAGACACATAGGCGCTTACCCCGAGTCGAAGGGGCCGTCTGCGGCGTATTGCAAAACATGCGTTGCGTATAGCTGCAGAACCAATCGAAGGCTACAGGGCCCAGGCGCTGTGGGATTCTGTTGGTTTTGTCTCGTGAACCAAGTGAGATATCACTCCCGGCTGTTAGGCTGGTAACGAGGGGGGTATATTATACTCGCGCGGTCCACAACATGTTTCGGCATGTTCCCTCCGATTCCAGGTCAGTGATCTTTGAATCAGCACCTCGGCGATATCTCGGGCTTGTGCTGGACTGCCAATCTCCAACAGATTCGCATTCTTCAGATTCACTGGAGTTTCCGTCCGAGCTAACACATGCATTTGCAGCCCCTCATTCGATCTTTACGAGGGCATGATTGCGAAGATACCATACCACACTTCGTGCACCAAGTCACTCGTAATCTCCATGGCTATATTTGCTCCAACTCCATCCAGCTTACCGTATTTCGCTACCTCTGCTCTTCTGTTGAAAACCTTACAGCGGTCTTCCCTACTAAACACGAGATCGACGGTGCCCGAAGTTCCGGTGTCCCTTCCCACCAGTATAACTCCGAGTGGAACGCAGTTCAATCGCATTTCAAAAATTGTTCAAAATTACCCAAAATGGGTTCAACTTGTTCACAGCGCCGCACACGCTTTTATTAATAACACTGTTAACTAAAGCTTCGCGTGGATCACCTGTTCTGGCACCGGTTGCGTAGCGCCGATCTCGTGAACAAACTCAAAGTCATTCTAAACACCCAAAAAGCCACAACAGTCCAAAAGCAATAATTCAGAAATTTACTGAAAATAGTCTGAAATGGCGCTGTCGTACCTTACTTGCTGCAATTTCACCCCAGGTTCCTACCTGACTACCCAATGACTACCTGACTGGCAGCCCGAACCAACTTTTTTCAATAGCAGCCGCAATGGCCGAGAATCTACATTTCCGATCACTCGCCAGGGTAGCGGCCCCCACAAGTGGCCATCGACCGTAATCGATGCCGGTGGGGTTAGGGCACGGCATTCAATATCATGCATGTATAGTACTCCTGCTTATATTGAACTGGGACCCCTTCAGCGAGCCGAGTTCGCGCAAGCTGGAAGCAACAAATTCGGAGGCCCGTACTACCAAAGGCTCGAGGTGGGCATATAAATAATGTACCTATAAATTGACCATGATCTCACGACTGTCGTTCAGAACGTCCGGTGATGTACCTGGTTACGGCATCGATCTTGGAGACAGGGTCGCCTATCTCGCTAAGTATTCGAGTCGCGTCTCCCCAGCTCTCCCTTCCCATACTTCCTTGTCAGTAATGGACATCGATACTATCGACGCCAGCGACCGATGTGTGCAATTAAAAGGCAAGTAACTCATTTTCGTTGAACGTCAGTTCACAATAGACGTCCAGTTACTTCTGCAATGTGCAGTTTTTTTGCTCTGGGAGCTACGATATACCGGTGTGTCGTCTACTTACTCTCCCAGATTCCTCCTTATGCCCTTTTGGAGGTTGTACAAGCGTCAAGACAGGTTGTGGTCGGATGATGCGTGGGCCCTGTTCGCATCCGTCAATCTGATTATCCAGGTGGTCGCTGTGTTCATGGATGTGATGATTCCTGTCGGGCCTCAAGTGAACGTACTGACGAAAGGATCCAGCTTCCTCTTCCGAATAACTTGTCGAAAACAACGCGAATAGCTTGTAGGTGACTTCCCACCAAAACTTCATGCGCATGCTTGACTGAATATTCCCAGTGTCTTACTTGATGGGCACAACATATTATTCGATTGTCTGGTTTGTTGGTTGTGGGAATGCTGATGGATAGTTTCCCTAACAACGTACATTCAGGGCATCTCGACTAAGCATTCTATTCAGTATCGTCCGGATCGACCCATCTGTCGAACGACGGAGACGACTGTTCTGGATCGCTGCGGCTTTTGTTGCGACTGCACTTTTATTGCTTGGACAACTTCTTTGGGTCTGCGAGACAGACCCCTCGTGGAAGAACAAAAGAAACCCACAGTGTGAGTTGCCGCTACAGGTCGCAATCTGCCAACTCGTCAGTGAGTGCGCCTCATTTCAACTTCGGAGATCTACTCACGTCATGCGTAAAAGCGGGTGTTATCTCTGACTTGATCCTACTGTTCGCCCCATTGCCATTATTCCGGAATCTGCTCAACAAACCCCTGGGTCATAAATTAACTCTCATCTTCTCAACTTGCGTGGCGACCACCATCGTATGTTTACTTTTCCGGTTCAGGCAGAGATTCACAGTACACCAGGCTTCGCTTTTCCACGCCGCCTTTATCCTTCGAGACTACAATGTCAAGATCTCAATTTCAGCTATAGTTGAGGTACGCGTCCATTATTCTTGGAGTTGACTCTGTTTTGATATATCCAGGGCTGTCTGAGCCTGATTGTTGCGAATATCCCGGTGATCGTAACAACAACAATAGATATCGTTGGTGACCAAGAAGACCAAGTTCAGACGGCTCAATTCAGCACCATATTTTGGTCTAGCGAAGCGCAAACGACCGGAACAATGCAGTTGCACACAATTGGTGAAGAACGCCCCGACGCCGTGAAACTCTCGTACGCCAAAACTACTCAGGACGCCTCCACTTGGAATCAGATTGACCTGCCGGTGAGCCAAAGGACGATCGTCGATAGGTTGTCGTCCACAAAGCCTGTGGTGGTTTCTGTTGACCCAATCTTACCCATATGATGCACTCATTCTCTTATTCCTATTTGTATGCAATGCGTATGGCATAGAATGTACATTTCAACAGAACCCGAAACCCGACATTAGGGAAGATGGACATTTGGAATAAACCATCCCGTGAGTCATTACATAGACTTGTGACCGCTCTGCCTGCGAAGAGCAACCTTAGTATTGAGTAAGACTACATTAGTTTCCGTTTGTAGTCAGCGGAAAAAACCGTTCAAAATTTCCTTATCAATACTTACAGCTAATTGTAGAACCAAATGCGCAGATCAAAAACTGGTATTTTTGGGCAGTTTTCGAAGAATTATCTGGTTCGGTCAGTTCTGCACAGATTGAGATGAAATATAGCTAGTTCTTCTGGAATAATCCATGCGCAATTAGTTATAGAAAAATATCAAGAAATATATTATTATTTCATGGACCTGTCAGCACTTGAGGCTGTTGGGCCATGAAATCCAACCAGCTCACCCAAATCTTGTTCGGAGAAACTGATTTTTTGGGAGGGGATACTTTGATATGTATGTGACGTTCTATTGGAAGGTTCTTTAGAATTCTATTACTGTATCATTTCGACGGAACGTTCAGGTGACGGGTGACAGGGGGTCGTGAACTGAACAAATTTGACCTCAGTGACGGTGACTTCACATTTTGGGGCTCAAAATGGTTAAAAACACAAAACTTCTGAGTGCGGAAAATGCCGGATTTTCATTTATGGTAATTTTCTCATGCTTGCCGAGAAATGAACACTGAGTCCAGTGAACATTTGTGGTGACAGGTGACACCCCGTGAACATTTGGTCGAAATGATACAGTATATGGATTCACCATGATCTCACGACTGTCGTTCAGAACGTGATGTGCCTGGTTACGGCATCGACTTTGAAGACAGGGCCGCTGCAGTCGCGTTTCCTCAGCTCTCCCTTCGCATATTTTCTTGTCAGTAATGGATATCGCTACTGTCGACGCCAACGACCCGTGTTTGCAATTAAAAAGTAAGTAACTCGTTGTCGTTGAACGTCAGTTCACAATATATGCCCAGTTACCTCTGCATTGTGTGGCTTTTTTGCTCTGGGGGCTACGATATACCGGTGTGTCTTCTACTTACTCTCCCAGATTCCTCCTTATTCCTCTTTCCAGGTTGTACAAGCGTCGAAGCAAGTTGTGGGCAGACGATGCGTGGGCCTTGTTCGCATCCGTCACTCTGATTATTCAGGTGGTCTCTGTGTTCATGCATGTGATGATTCCTGTCGGGCCTCAAGTGAACGCACTGACGAAAGAGGCCAGCTTCCGCTTCCGAAGAATTTGTCGAAAACAACGCGAATAGCATGTAGGTGATTTCCTACCAAAACTTCATGTGCATGCTTGACTGAATATTCCCAGTGTCTTACTTGATGGGCACAACATATTATTCGATCGTCTGGTCTGTTGGTTGCGGGAATGCTAATGGATATTTTCATTAACCGCGTACATTCAGGGCATCTCGGCTAAGCATTCTATTCAGTATCGTCCGGATCGACCCATCTGTCGAACGACGGAGACGACTGTTCTGGATCGCTGCGGCTTTTGTTGCGACTGCACTTTTATTGCTTGGACAACTTCTTTGGGTCTGCGAGACAGACTCCTCGTGGAAGAACAAAAAAAACCCACAGTGTGAGTTGCCGCTACAGGTCGCAATCTGCCAAATCGTCAGTGAGTGCGCCTCATTTCAACTTCGGAGATTCTACTCACGTCCTGCGTAAAAGCGGGTGTTATCTCTGACTTGATCCTACTGTTCGCCCCATTGCCATTGTTCCGAACTCTGCTCAACAAATCCCTGGGTCATAAATTAACTCTCATCTTCTCAACTTGTGTGGCAACCACCATCGTATGAGTACTTCTACGGATCAGGCAAAGATTCACATTTCACCAGGCTTCGCTTTTCCACGCCGCCTTTATCCTTCGAGACTACGATATCAAGATCTCAATTTCAGCTATAGTTGAGGTACGCGTGCATTATTCCTGGAGTTACTCCATTTTGATATATCCAGGGCTGTCTGAGCCTGATTGTTGCGAATATCCCGGTGATCGTAACAACAACCATAGATATTGTTGGTGACCAAGAAGACCAAATTCGGACGGTTCAATTCAGCACCATATTTTGGTCTAGCGAAGCGCAAACGACCGGAACAATGCAGTTGCACACAATTGATGAAGAACGCCCCGACGCCGTGAAACTCTCGTACGCAAAGACTACCGAGGATACCCCCTCTTGCAATCAGATTGACCTGCCGATGAGCCAGAGGACGGTCGTCGATAGGTTATCGCCCACAAAACCTGTGGTGGTTTCGGTTGACCCGATCTTACCCATATGATACACTCATTCTCTTATTTCTATTGTGTATGGCTTAGAATGTACATTTCAACAGAACTCGAAATCCAACCTTAGGAAGATGGACATTTGGAATAAACCATCCGTGAGTTAGTAGACTCGTGACTACTCTGCCTGTGAAGGGCAACCATAGTGTTGAGTAAGACTCCACTAGTTTCCATTTGTAGACGTTAAACGGAAAAAACCGTTCAAATTCTCCTTTATTTTAGCGGACCCCTGCAGAGAGTGTGCAAACGGTGAAATGATTACAAAAATCAACCACTCAAAGAACTCAAACCCACCAGTCGGCCTACAGCAAAATGCTTGCCATAAAACTCCCAGCTGCCATCACATCACCCCCTTCATAAAAATCATCTATCCTATCCGCCTGAAGCCTTTTTAAACTCCGCGATCTCTGCACAACTTTTCAATTAATGCCGGGCTGTTTGCTGCGCCAGCTCCCTCACCGGGGAAAAGTGTTAATTCAGGGGTCCCAATAACCTACCTGAAACCCACCTGAAACCTAGGGTTTCAGGAAAAGAATTGGGGGCTCTGAAACCTTTGGTCTCACAGGTTCTTCAGACAAAAACCTTTGTGGAAACAAAAGGTTTCTGAAGGTAGTCACACCGGAGATTGCCACATTTCGGCCCCCCTGATGCATAAATCAAAACACTAAGTTTCAAATTACAGTTTGGCTGAGCCTAAACTCAAACTGATTTTGATATTTTCAGTGCAGCTGATGTTGAAACTGAGATTAGTTAAAATCAGTTCTACATTCAGCTGCACTGAAACTAATGTGAAATTCTAAATATCAGTTGACAAACTGGCCCAGCTGAAAGCAGACCTGAAACTATTTGTTTCATTATCAGAAAAGGCTCAATTGATACTCAGCGTATCAGGTGCACTGAAGTCAGAACTGGAACTTCAACTATCCATCCTCATTTCAGTCTATCCAAAATACTTACTTTCTGCTTTAATTTCAGCTTAGCTGAGATCTGAACTGAAATTTCAGCTAAGCTGAAATTAGAGCAGAAGCTAAGTATTTTTGGATAGACTGAAATGAGAATGGATACTTGAAGTTCCAGTTCTGATTTCAGTGTACCTGATATGTTGAGCATCAACTAAGCCCTTTGTAGTACTGAAACAAATATTTTCAGTTCTGCCTCCTGCTGGGCCAATTTATAAACTGATACTTGGCACTTCAGGGTAGCTGAAATCCAATTTTATTTACCTAATTTCAGTTTCAACATCTGCCGACCTGAAACTATGGGAATCAGTTTTAGTTTAGGCCCAGCTGAAGTGCAATTCAAAACTCAGTGTCCAAATTATGCATCAGGTGACCTGAAATCTGGCAATCTCCAGTGTGAGTAGAAACTGTCCTGAAATAATTAGTTTCAGTGGCTGGACCAATGGTCGGAGCTGGCCTGTCCAACCATTCCCTAAACCTAAATTGTTTCAGGAACAATTTATGCATTCTAGACATATTATTTCTGGAACAATTTTGGGAGTGTTGATTCTTTTCCTTGAGCCTTAAGTTTCAGGTAACTTATTGGAGGCCTTGAATCAACACTTTTTCCGGAGTGCCTGTGAACTATTTTGCAACCCATCATGTCATGATCCACGCTCATACCCCAAACTTCAATTTTCTGTTCAGGATAGTCTGACACCATATGGGGTATCATCCGGCGTTGCAAACTATCCCTTACCAATCCCAATCATCCTGCACCCCTACCTGTTGACCTCTTCATCTATTCTGTTGCTACACTCCTTTGTGTTGCTGTGGACTCCTGACCCCTTAGTTAAACTACTTAGCAAATATACCCTAGTCTACTCCTTATACAGTATGCTATTCTGGTCTAAACTCTAGGGGTCTACTCAGCCCACTCTGCTTGCTCATGCCCTCCTCTCACTTGTGTTGCCAAACCCCACCGGGCCTCTGTGCTGACACATCACCTTCTGTCTCCTTCAAATACACACATGGCATGAACTGGGCTTTATTCTATAGTAAAGTTACAGTACAGCTCTCAACATAGTTCAAAACTTTGACTTTTTCCTCCCACTGGGAGGGGGGGGTTATGACGACCTGGAAGTTCGACAAAACCCTCTGTGACACGTGACCACGACCATTATTTGACATCAACCGAGGGGTCCATGATGTGTGACTGTCAATTTGACCGTAATAGTACAGTACTTAGGTTCAGTTGCAGGTCACAACACTGGCTGAATTTAACCTATTTAATTTTGGTCACAGGTCACTGGCCTCGAGGGGTCTGTTTTTAGGGCAAAAAAAAAGGGTGGCAAATTCCGAAAAATTCCCCCAAAAGGCAACTGAACTGATTAAAAGTTGAACCTAAGGGGCTACAGGTCACACCCGTGAACCTATGGTTGAAATAGTACAGTATGAGCCTGACCCAAGTCAAAAGGGGCCTTCTGAGATGCACACTGAGTGCTACAGGCACCGTGCCATAGATAATTTTACTTCCTCATTCTCTGATATGTTATTGACCTCCCTCCTGGTCCATTCAATTTCACACCTTGGCACGAGTTTTTTCCTCAACATTTAACTATCCTCACCGGTTTCAGAGCCCACCTTGTGCTTTTCCCGACGCAAGTGACAATTCCCGTTTGTCTTTCTTCTTGAATCATCAAACTGTATCTAGGGACAAGAAAGCAAAGAAACCTGAACCAAACATATGGGCGACCCTGAATCTACTGAGATCCTTCCATGGGCACCACTATGACTTCGTTCATGCAGTGCAGATGTACCCCGAGTCTTACAGGCACTGCACCCTTCATATTTTATCCCTCTTATGTGCGTGAGATTCTGACTGAAGATGTCTTCAATCTTCAAGTCAAGTTCAAATTGTCTTCAAGGCTGAATGCTAGCCAATGCCAGTGCACCCTCCCTTCCTCCCTCACTGATCTGTTATCACAGGAGATGTTCAAAAGCTAGTGCCACAAAAGAGTCTAAAAAACACATACTGAGGTATTTCATTCAAATCAACAGGGGGTGTGATGTGTGACCCGATTTACCTATTTGACATTTTGACAGCGGCCGAAATTTTGCGTGACACCTGTCAAAATTTCGACAATCCTATGGAAAATTTGACTTTTTTCACCACTGGGGGGGAGGCATTTGTGATAGCTTAGAGGTTTGACAAACGGCTCCGTGACACGTGACCTCGACCAAATTTCAACATCAACAGAGGGGTCCATGACCCGTGACTGTTGATTTGAATGAAATACCTCAGTAATACCTCAGTAAGCACTTACCCCGAGTTGAATGAGGTCTGTCTGTGGCATATCACAAAACATGCATATAGCTGCAGATGCACATTGAGTGCTACAGGGCCCAGGCGCTGTAGGATTCTATTGGTTTTATCTCATTAACCAAGTGAAATATTGCCCGGGCTGTATATCACCCCCAGGGAGGGGGGTTATTCGGGCTCGTTACCCACCTGCCTACAACGAGCAACCATTGTGGCAAGCATACGATGAAGTGCTTACCACATATTTTTATCATTTGTAGGCAGGCTGGCAACGAGCCTAGAGGGTATATTTGCTCGCTTTGCTCGCAAATCTTCCTTAACACGTGACAAGAGGCAGAGGGACAGAGTTTGCAACAAACAAGAACAAAGGCATTTCTACGAGGCTGTGCACATCCTGGGGAAAGAATGCCTTCGAAAGCGTTCAATTCTGGGTGGAATGCGATGAAAAGTGGATCAAACGATGCATCTCAATCGCGCGAATCGGCTCCTACCAATTTCTCATTGAGCGAGGAAGATAAATGTACGTCCCAAAAAAGGAAATGCATAATCATGATTACGATCTGCTTCGCACCCCACGCTTTCGGCGGATTCCTAGTATACTCACGTGGTCCACAAGCTGTTCCCTTCCAGTCACCTTTTAGTCAGTACCTCGGCCATGTCTCGGCCTTGTGCTGGATTGCCAATCTCCAACAGATTCATATTCTTCAGATTCACTGGAGTTTCTGTCTGAGCTAACACACGCATTGCAGCCCCTCATTTAGTCTTTACGAAGGCATGACTGCGGAGATGCCATACCATAATTTGTGCACCAAGTCACTCGTTCTGCCAGCATAACTCCGAGTGGACCACAGTTCAACGGCATTTCAAACGTTGTCAAAGATTACCCAAAATGGGTTTAACTTGTTCACTGTGTGATATGACACGCCGTTATTAATAAGACCGTTAATTAGAGCTTCGCGTGGCAGTTCTGGCAGCCCATGCATAGCGCCGATCTCGTGGACAAACTCAAAGCCGCTCCCAGCACCCGGGAAGCCATAGCGGTCCAAATGCTGATTCAGAAATTTGCTGAAAATGGTCTGCAATGACTCTGTTGAACCTTACTTAGTTCACCCAGGTCCCGACCTGACAGGAGTAAGTTGGTTTTTAATAGCGCAGCGGCAATGGCCGAGAATCTACATTGCCGATCACTCGCCAATTGGTAACCAGACTAATAATCAGACCCACTGACGTGGGGTGCGGCATTTATCATCAGCCCTGCATGTGGTACTGTGTTGAACTGGAACCCTCCGGGCGAGCTAGCGCAAGCTGGAGGCAACAAATTAAGAGACTCAAACCACGAACTCCAACAAGCGGGCTGGCTTGAGGTGGACATATAAATTATTGTCTCCGTAATTTCACCCTGATCTCACGACTGTTCGGTGATGTGCCTGATACGTCATCGACCTTTGGAGGCACATCTGGAAAATGCCCCATGTCTATTGGTATCTATCCGGTCTATATAGACAGGGGAAGTCTCGGCTAGACCAAATAGACGCCGACTCGTGACACCGATAGACACCGAATAGACCCGAATAGTAGCGAGGTGTTTACCAGATGCAGGGTCGCCTATCTCGCTAGGACCGCCTATCTCGCTATTCGAGTCGCGTCTCCCCAGCTCTCCCTTCCCATACTTCCTTGTCAGTAATGGATGTCCATACTATCGACGCCAACGACCCATGTGTGCAATTAAAAAGTAAGTAACTCATTTTCGTTGAACGTCAATTCACAATAGATGCCCAGTCACTTCTGCGCTGTGCAGCTTTTTTGCTCTGGGGGCTACAATATACCGGTGTGTCGTCTACTTACCCTCTTAGATTCCTCCTCATTCCTCTTTCCAGGTTGTACAAGCGTCGAAGCAAGTTGTGGGCGGACGATGTGTGGGCCCTGTTCGCATGCGTCGCACTGATTATCCAGGTGGTCGCTGTGTTCATGCATGTGATGATTCCTGTCGGGCCTCAAATGAACGCACTGACGAAAAAGTCCAGTTTCCTCTTCCGAAGCATTTGTCGAAAAGAACGCGAATAGCTTGTAGGTGACTTCTCACCAAAACTTCATGCACATGTTTGACTGAATATTCCCAGTGTCTTACCTGATGGGCACAGCATTTTATTCGGTCGTCTGGTCTGTTGGTTGCGGGATGCTTACGGATAGTTTCCCTAACCGCGTACCTTCAGGGCATCTCGACTAAGCATTCTATTCAGTATCGTCCGGATCGACCCATCCGTCGAACGACGGAGACGACTGTTCTGGGTTGCTGCGGCTTTTGTTGCGACTGCACTTTTATTGCTTGGACAACTTCTTTGGGTCTGCGAGACAAACCCCTCGTGGAAGAAGACAAGAAACCCCCAGTGTGAGTTGCCGCTACAGGTCGCAATCTGCCAAATCGTCGGTGAGTGCGCTTCATTTCAACTTCGGAGACCCTACTCACGTCCTGCGTAAAAGCGGATGTTATCTCCGACTTGATCCTGCTGTTCGCCCCATTGCCATTGTTCCGAAATCTACTCGACAAATCCCTGGGTCATAAATTAACTCTCATCTTCTCAACTTGTGTGGTGACCACCATCGTATGTTTACTTTTCTGGTTCAAGCAGAGATTTACAGTTCACCAGGTTTCGCTTTTTCACGCCACTTTTATCCTTCTAGACTACGAGATCAAGATCACAATTGCAGCTATGGTTGAGGTATGCGTCCATTTTTCTTGGAGTTACTCTGTTTTGATATATCCAGGGCTGTCTGAGCCTGATTGTTGCGAATATCCCGGTGATCATAACAACAACAATAGATATCGTTGGTGACCAAGAAGACCAAGTTCGGACGGTTCAATTCAGCACCATATTTTGGTCTAGCGAAGCGCAAACGACCGGAACAATGCAGTTGCACACAATTGGTGAAGAACGCCCCGACGCCGTGAAACTCTCGTACGCAAAGACTACCGAGGATACCCCCTCTTGCAATCAGATTGACCTGCCGATGAGCCAGAGGACGGTCGTCGATAGGTTATCGCCCACAAAACCTGTGGTGGTTTCGGGTGATCCAATCTTACCCGTATGATACACTCATTATCTTATTCCTATAAACCCCAGCATTCTTACTTGTAGATCCAGTACCTAGAACAGCTACCATAGCCCTCGGACCGCATGTAGTAACAATTTGAACTAATCAAATCAAATCAAATCTTATTCCTATTTGTATATGCACAAAGCGGCTGCTCGGCCGCTTCGCGGCCTCGCATCTCCTTCCTAAGCTCCTAAGCGAGCGAGATTTCGCCTCAAAAGACGGATGAAAGCAACAAGGAACGAGAATAAACACGTGTTTGAGGACTTAGGGGAGGTCCGGCAAGGAGCTGCCGGAATGATAGATTAAAAGCGGAGTTTAAAAAGGCTGAGAACTAGGCATACTTAAGTATGATTTTGCAGAATGTGCATCTCAACACGATAGAACCCGAACTCCGACCTCGGGGAAGATGGACATTTGGAGTGAACCATCCCGTGAGTTATTAGACTCGGGACCACTCTGCCTACGTAACCATTGTGTTGGGTAAGACTCCGCCGGTTTCCGCCGTTGGTAAATGTTTTAAAAAATCAGCCACTTATCAATGCTTCAAAAAATGATTCCGTGCACTTGAGGATGCTATTTGGGTGTCTAGGCACCCCAAAAAATTGACTTCTCCCCAAGACACTTGACGGGCATGGTACCGCTAATAAAACAATATTTTGGCCGACTCACCCAGTCCGCTTTGAAGATCTTACTTGGCATACAATTGACAACATGAATTATCGTGTTCTGAAATGGCCAAAGCGCGTCGCGAGCTGGTTCGCTGATGGCAGTACACGTTTTAGCTAGCCTCGCAAGAGCGCGCGATTCGTCTTGGGTCGGTTTGCGGTCACGATGAGGATAGATATGTACAAAGCAGCTGTAAAACTTCCGTTTTCATTAAAGCCCGATGCATGACAACTGTTTTTTCCCGAAAAAAAAGGCTGGTCAGCGAAGGAGAAATTTCAAGGATGTGGTTAGAGGGAAAACGGCGTGTAGACAGCCGTCAACATCAATGCACAGCCACTTCTTCCTTATCTTCTACAACAACCTCCGCCATAAGTGCAACACGGTGAGGGACGCTACTGTTCGGTGCCGAGCCAAACTCAAGCGCACTATAGCGACATGGACTCACCCTTCCGATCCCTTCTCCACACCAACACAGTCCCTTCCGATGCGGATTGCGATCGGATTCGCACTCTACTGCATCGGTCGCGGAAGCAGGTCGAAGACCTCAGCCGAAAGATTCACGACATGGGGCGTCAGCTAGACGACCTCACACGACAAAGAGATGATCTCACCCAATACATCGATGCGCATTTCGCACTGGTATCGCCAGCCCGCAGGTTACCGCAAGACATCATCCGAGCCATCTTTGTTGCGTGTATGCCGTCTACACGCAATGCTGTGATGAGCCCCGATGATTCTCCACTACTTCTGTGCCAAATCTGTAGTGCCTGGCGCCAACTGGCACTGACAACCCCACAGTTATGGGCTTCCCTCCACATCGTGGTTCCGAGCCCCTCGAAAATTAACCAGCTCACTCAGACGGTCGGCTCTTGGCTTTCACGCTCCGGAATAGTTCCCTTGTCAATTTCCATGGTCACTTCGTCTTCGTATCCGACGTTCGATGACATTAACATTGACCACGACCTAACGGAGCTGCTATCCTTGTTGGCAGACATGACCAGTCGCTGGCACCGGATCCGTATGATTCCCCCTGCATTCAGCAGCTTCAAACCCCTTTCTCATCTCTCTGCTGCGGATTTTCCGATCCTCAAAACCCTGTCAATCGGCAGTTCCTCGCTGTTCGGGGTTGCTTCTGTGGAGTCGTCACCGTGGCAATCACTCTCCCTATTAACTGCACCCAATCTTCGAAGTGTGTCCATCTCGTCTGGATATGATTTCGCACACCTTCAGCTACCATGGACACAGCTCACCCACCTGAGCATCGACGGCACGCCATACGTGTGGCCGCGACCATTTAACATTCAGGACGCTATCACAGTCATGCAGCGATGCCTGAATTTGCGGACATGTGGATTTATTCTTGCGGAAACCGCCGATCCTTCCGTCCCCCTCGCGCCTGTATGCCTTCCCTATCTCTGGCATCTCAGTCTCGTAGACGACATGGGGGATCTGGAGGCTGACAGGTTATTCACGAAACTATCACTTCCGAATCTACGCTCCTTGAAATACACTTGTGTTTCCATACCAATCTTTCACACTCCGCGCCACATATTTCTGCCCTCCCTCGAGCGTCTGAGTCTCAACGTCTCAGGGTTAGAAAGTTCACATCTCATCGAGTCGCTTAGGCTATTGCCACTTCTCATTGACCTGGAACTCGTGCGGGACCCGGTGCTCGCATCTGCACCCGGAACAACGATGAGCTTACCAGACCCGGATTTTCTCGCTCGCCTGATCCCTCATTCCACGTCTCCTCTGTGTCCCAACCTCCGCCGGCTCCACCTATCCCACTTTCGTGCACTGAGTGATGAAACAATCCTGGCATTTATCCGCGCACGTACTACCAGTGTTTCCGATGCAGGACCGGTTGCGCGGCTCGAGCGCATCGTGGTGCAGTTGGCACGCGAGAGCACGTCTAATCTTGCTGCAGCTCTCGAAGAAGTTATTGCCGGCGGACTGCAGTTATCACTGGAATACTCTTCTCCCCCATCGTTCCAAAAATACTCGCCGTGGGAGAACGCCGAGGAAAAGGACCTGGTTTAATTGCTGGAGAGGCAGTCTAATCTCTTCTGTAGACATGTTTCGCAACGTAGAGTAAATTTCGGTGGAACCAATGGATACTAGTTATTCGCTCTTAACTCTTGAATATACCTGGTCTCGAAGAGATTACATCGAACATCAAGTTCTATCTTTCACGGAGCAAATGGGGAGTAGTAAGAAGACAGGAACCAAAAACAATGTCCGGTCCACGCACGACTCGACACCAAATCAAACGGGGCAACTTTGCCTAAGAGCTCCAATCTTTGTGTTCTACATTCGCTGCATGCGGTCCACCCGCCGCGGAGTCGGTGTTAGTTGTGAATGCACAGTGAAAGCCCGTAATAAAGATACCGACAGGCATGGCACTATGAGCAGCACCACAAAGATTGCTCGCCTGGCATGTTCGCAAAGGATCAGTATAGATTGGAAGTGCCCCGCCCGCGTCCATGAGTTTTTTTTGGATTGGGAGATTAAGCTCAAACAGTTCGCCACTGAACCTTGACGGCTCAGTTAGGGAGGTTCGTGAGAGTAGAATTCGACCATTCAACGGAGAAAAGGCATACCGGCATGGATATGAGTAGCGGCCCGAGTCGAACGAGGGGTTCTGGCGACTTGAAGTCGAAAGTTCACGACACACAGATACGCTTCGTCCTCCACCGACTCAATGAATAGTGTTTATAGAGGCAAATGATTATACATATGTTCCAAATATGTTCCGAGGAGCTATTCTTTTTCTCAGACATCGGAAAATGTACTCACGGGAGCCTGATAGCCATGTAAAATGAGTCTAAATATCTTATGAAGATGGCAAGTAAACAGTAAACACGAACCAGAAACTAAAATCAATGCACCGATATTCGATGCAGCATCGAACTTGCAACTTCCTCTCCATATATCGCGGCCTGGAGCGAGCCACACAGTAGACAGAAAAGGAAGATCAGCAAATCGGCAATCACGGCGGCCGTGTGCACGGCGCTGATCTCACGCCGATCAACGCGCCTTTCTTCTTGCCACGAAGCACCACCGAACACACTGGCTATGCCCGACAAGACGACACACCTGTGCTCCCTGCAGACTGAAAGCTTGAACGCACAAACTTAGCAAAGGCACTTGCGGTAGGCCCAGCTCCACTTGGACATTCGGCGAATGTTTGCCGCATCAGTGGCACGGAAATCTCGTTCAACTTTAGGGTCAAGATAACATCCAAACCATCAACTTATGCATGGTAACCCGCTCAATGTGACCATCTTCCATGCGTGGAAGGTTCAGATGCTGAGACTGTTTCAGCATGGGAGCCAACATTCCTTGAAGTGCGTCACCAACAGTTATAATTGTACACAGACGACGACAGGGGTTCCGAGCTATTCCGAGGTCTAGTATATCTTCCGCCATGTTTCGCTATCTCCGCCCATCACGACGAATAGGTCAAGAAAGAATCATTGTATCTGTCGGACTGTGCCCAATCTTAGCCTGCCAGCCTTGCAAACGCATCCTTCATGTCGACAACTCACCTCATGTAGTCTGGCCCACGGTCTAAATAACTTCTTTGATGATACTAACTTTTGATCACCCATGACATTGTCATCCAGGCATCCAGTCAGCACGAACGCACGGGAGCACACAGGGCGATGTTCACATGGAACATCTGATGATTCAACACGAAAAGAAACCGCGTCTTATGATGCAAGTGAGCGATCCTCCCTTTAAAAGCCGTCCGTCTGCAAGTGACTTCACGGTTCCTTCGACGGTACCTCGCGTTCTACGGTCCTCCTGTATGTCGCGACGTTCTGCCTTGTTCCTTTTCAAACCATTGATGATCAGATTGCCTAGCATCCAGTTAGCTCATCATGCGCGCCTCTACCGCTGCCGCCCTCCTTATCGGACTCCTCATCCGCCTCACGCTCGCAGCACCCACCGTTGAGACAGTCCTCACCCCGGGCGGCTACCGCGCCGCCACCTCCCTCCACGAGATCCCCGCCGGTGGCAGCCTCGCACACGTCGGCTCCGAGATTCACGTCCTCGCCGCCAACGGCACCGTCGTGAAGAAGGTCGCGAAGGGCACGCCGACGAAAGTCCAGGCCGCTGTCTCGCCCCTGCAGACCGGCTGGATCACCTTCGCGTCGTGGCTTAACCAAGGGTCGTCCCCCATCTCGTCGTTCACGACGACGTGGACGGTGCCCCCCGTGCCCGCGACGAACCACGGCCAGACCATCTTCCTGTTCAACTCGATTGAGCCCAGCGCCGGAGATGCCATTCTACAGCCTGTGCTTCAGGTGCGTGTTACTGGGATATCCATGTTGTCGAAATTAATGTTTTCCTCCCAACCAGTACGGTGGCTCGGCCGCTGGTGGTGGTGCCTTCTGGGCCGTTGCGACCTGGGTAAGTGTCCTTTTCGCTGATACGACGTACCTTTCCCTCGCACCCAATTGTTCTTCTGGTCTTGGGCTTTGGTTAACTCGGTTTTCAGTACCTCGACAGCTCCAACACCTTCTTCACCACCCCCGTCCAAACCAGCGCAGGTGCGACTCTAAACGGCATCGTCCAGCTCACCGCCACCAGCGGCTCCACATACACCTACAACTCGGCGTTCACCAATATCGGCGGCACCGCGCTTACCATCGTCGGTGTCCCTGAGCAGCTCACCTGGGCGACCGAGACCCTCGAGGCATACGGTGTCACTGCGATCAGCGACTATCCCGCCGGTTCGACGGTGTTCTCGGGCATCAACCTGAGGCTTCAGAATGGCGCGACACCCAGTGTTTCGTGGGCTACGCAGCAAGACACGGCTGATGGCTTGTCAACGACTGTTAATACCAATGGCGCGACGAATGCTGTGATTACGATCAGGTACTAGGGGTAGATGCTTTTGGTGTTTACGGTTCTCTGGAAATTTAACGAATTTGTACGGACTAAGCTTGGCATTGCGGCGCGGTCTTTTTGTTGTAAGCAGTAATGTTCGTAAACTTAACGACACTGCCTGAAAAGTAATTGACCCTCCCGGCCTCGACTCGGAGTGAAGCGGAACAGTTAAACCTCGTACGAAGCACCCGCGATAGATTTTATTGACCATCAATTTTATATGCTCGATACAACGATAACCCTGCTTTTAATGCCCACTAACTTTAGGTGGTGGGTTCTTAGGTGCGATCGCTTAATTTTTGGCTGTAAATTGGATAAGTCCTCATATTTATTTTTGTGTGGCTCCCTGAAACGCTCCGGAGAACACGTGTGACACGGATTTGGGTTAATTCCAGAATTTCACACTCACAGCTTCTTGTTCCTGCTCACACCCACGACATTCAACGAGCCACCCTGGATGCAATCACTCTGAAGGCGCTTGTTTACGGCTACACGTCTCGTTCAAGTAGCGTTGTGCTGGGTTCCTAGGCCCAATGAACCCCGGCTAGACCTCATTCCACTTCGGCGAGCGGCAGTCTCTTCCTCTCTTCAAGGTTCTTCTTTGATCTCCGTCGCCCAACCATCAAACACAGCTTTTCAATCCTGATTCTTCTCGAGAACAGTCAACGAGCAAATCTGGACAGTCGCTATGAAGACGCCTGTTCTCAATGCCCACATCCTAGCTCGTTTCCCAATTATCGGCAGCTTCCGAGGACCCAATCCAGACCTGAATTCCTTCTCCTACGCTCTGCTTCGTCAACAAAAAGCTGCATCGCTGCAGCGCCTATCGTGATACAGCACTCGACGTTCGCCACTACGCCACAGATTCACACTGCAAAACGGCTGCAGTTTACAAATAACCTGATGGCTTCAAGGCGATCATCGAGAATCACCTAGGTTTCCATGCCTCCTATTAATTTGCCCCGTCCTGGAATGAATCGCGAGCGCAGCGAATCGCCATCTTTTTCATGGTGTCCGGTGTGCCCTTCGCTCAAATTGCTCTACAGTCAACTCATAGGATATTCTTAGGCCCTTAGTGAATTCAAAAAGTTATCAATCGTCTTCCCGGAATTATAAACACTACGAATCGTTTCCATTATGTTTGTGATGTTCGTAGGGCAAATGACGCTCCATTGATATTCTTAACTCACACCATGGGCAACTGTTTCAACTGCTGTTCAACGTATCATGGAACTTACGTTCGATGAGAAGAACGCAGAACTTGATTGTTCACTGCCGCTCTGGCGCCATTAAAAGAGTCCTACCAACCGGTATGTATCAAGATCCTCTACATGTTTCTCATCCCCACCTTGACGGTCTGGCTTTATGTTTTTCATGCGGTTTGTCAGGGCCAGCAGGCTTCCTCGCTCTGGCGTGTGCGTGACCTTCGCGCAAATGACTCTCGAATAATTTGGCTCGGCAGAAACCCAATGTCACCATGACCCGCGCTGACCGCGTGAGCGTTGCCGAAGCAGCCCTGGAGAAGGCAATCACATTCCTCGATACTAGTAATGCCCTATTTCCCGATCCAAGTACGTATACAACATCGCCCAACCTACAATGCTCATCCCTTTTCATTAGGTGATTCCTACGGAATGTCGGGAGCCTTTTACTCCCAATTGGCCGAATTCGATTTAGCTACCAGCCAGACGAAATACGCGGATACCCTACAACAGTACTTTGCACTAGCATCGACAACGCTCAGCCAACAATTCCAGGCGCAAAACTTCACGGGAGAATTGTGAGTCCCTCAGCCTCTGTATCGATTCCAATGTCTGAAGAAAGTATCGCCCGTAGTGTAGGTTACAGCTATTTCTGAGAATACCCTGGCTCCGTATTCTAAATACTGTTTTTTTTTCTGGACAGATAAACGACGGTTTGTAAGTCACGCGTTGTACTCATTCCCACCAGACTATAGACTGAGACAGCTTGCAGGAATTACGGCCACGGGGCGGCCGTAGCGTATGCGACGTACAAGACGGGGGTGTTTCTCCAATATGCCGAGCAGGCGTGGTGGGCCGCTAAAGCTTTTACCCTGGGGCAGAACGATGTGAACAGTGGTACTGTACCTTCCAAAGATTTCACGATAAGCCCAACTTGCGGAGGCAGTGAGTTAATGTGATCACGCTGTTTCCCTTCTCATTTCACTTTTCCGCCAGTCACAACAGCTGGGGCCACATTCCGGGTATGTTCCATATTTACATTGATTGATACCAAGAAGCTGAGTCTTTGCCCTAGGAAAAATCTTCCACGGCTCCGGACATAAATGTACTGGCTACTGGGTTAGTACACAACGCTGGTGAGGAAATAATATCAGTGCTGATTGAGCTATTTTCTAGGAGTTTTTTAGTGTGCGTTGCTTGTTATTTCAACCTTGTTGCGGGACACCGATACGTCTGTCTAGCTTGTCCGCTCTCTTGGCCGAGGCAACTGGAGAGGATTTGTATCTGGAGGCGGCAAAGGAGTCGGCTGATTTTATCAGCAATCATTTACTGAATGCCAAGCATGTTGTACAGGACGGGTTGTCTGTCCGGGCTAACGACTCCTGCGCATTAAATCAGGAAAAGGACCAAGAATCCTACAATTCAGCTCTAATGATTGAGGGATTGACAATTCTTCATTCAATCACACCGAATGCCTCGCTTTTTGAGTCGTGAGCAGATAACCTTTTGTTTCTAATCTATTCCACATTAAATGTCCGTTCTGGCCGAATTGGTGGTAGGATTCAACAAATGGTGCCCGCTGCAATTGAGTATGCCGGATGGCAGGGCAACAATGGAATCATTGCAAACGGAGGCATGCCTTGTTCCCTTGTTTTGCGATTGAAATATTCACACGTTCTCAGCGTCGAAATCGGGAGACCTCAATTTACCTCGCACCCTGTCTACTGTGATCGCTCGGAATGCGACCACACCTGTATTACGGTCTTACGTTGAAGCTTATCTCGGTGTTCAGGTCGGTACTAGGACCCGGTCGGTCTGGACTTGCAATAATTATGCTCGTTTTTCTATAGTTCAACGCCGTTCTTGATCTCGCAACTACAAGTGGCAGTAACATTTATGCTGGTTCCTGGAATGGACCGCCATCTTCCACTTTCTCCCCCGGAAATCAAACCAACGCAATCCAGGTCCTTATCAGCGTGATAAATCTCCACAACGAGACCTTGGCAACGTCAACCATTCCCTCCGCCCCTGGTCCTTCTGGCTCATCTGGGCCTACCCATTCCCTTTGGGCCTTCTGGCTCCTTTGGGTCTACCCCCGCGCCATCTCTACGAAAAGCGTCCAAAATTGGGCCGATCGTCGGAGGTACATTGGGTGGTCTGCTCCTTCTGGCCGGCGTGGTGTTCGGGATCGTTCTATTACGGCGCCGTACTCAGAACCCGCCACGGTCAGTTTTTTCCGTGTTCAGCCCTGCAGAGACTGCCCCCGCCATCAATCCGTTCAGTGTGCAGTCGATTAGCCCACCGTCCCCGTCACTACCTCGCCCGAGAAAGGGGGATCCCAGACAAGCTTCGTTGGCTTCGCCGCAGGAATCCACCATTAACAGTGATGAAGTTATGTCGATGTCATCCAGGCTTCCGACGAACGAGTTGGTGGCTCTATTGTATCGAAGAATGCACAATGTGGAATCCAGAGGCGGAGAGCACCCTCCGGATTATCCTGTAACCGAGGTCGGCCATTAGGATAATGTAGAATTGTTTCCAATGGTTCGTCGCAGGTATTGAGTAGGTATACCCATTCAGAGATCAAACTGTTCAGTTCTTGTAGTAGAAGCGAATTGTCACATGTGGTTCCGCTGTCTCCTACCGCGCCGGGGTTTTGTGTAGACTGAAAACCGATTGGTTTTGTGTAGACTGAAAATTGATTCAAATGATGATGATAACGCTGGAAAAATGAATAAAGAATTCAGAACATAAAATAGACTCGAACCTGAACGTTGAATCGAGCCTGAACCGAACCCCAGGTGCGGTTCGAGGTTTTAGTTCAGGGTTACCTTGCCTGTCAAGGTCTCTCCGGACCCAAAATTAAAGCCAGATGGCGACTCATGGCCCGCCCGTAGTCTCCCATTAATCAACCCAAGTGTTCAGCCCTGCGCGTTCGGTCCGACCCTAATGCACACCACCTCAAGAATTCGGACTGGTTGAGAAATACCATCATATTAAACAGGCAATTGAAAACCACACATACTCAGATGCACATCGCAATCCAATGTGCGGGCCCAGCAAAACTCATTCAAGGTCTTTGCGGAAAATCCAAGTGCTCTGGTTTGGGATTCTTGTAAATCAAGGATACAGGGTAAATATGTTTCCAAAGAAACAATCAGAGCCTATTCCTGGCTACCCTTCACCATCCGACGACTTCAATGGAACTGCTTCAGTATTCGGCCCCTCTTTTCAAAGGAGATAGAAAAGGTCTCTTCGGAAGTTCTTCCTGCCTGTTCAACCAACCACCCACCTTTAACACAAGCCATGCAATGGCACATTTCTCCAACAGACCACGCTACCTCAGTCGCATGCAACTTGCCTACACAGCATCAGTTACCTCAACATGTCATCGGAGAACATCAAGGACGAAAAATGTAGCAGTTGATTAGAAATCATTCCTCAAGAACTCCGTCTCACCCTGTAGGTTTTACTGGGCTGAGCTCATAGCTCTCACAGGCCCTGCACTATCCCAGAGTCGCGCCATCGACATGCAGCACATCAATAATCTGCTCCAGCCCCGCATTCCCTCCGAGTCTGGCAATCTCTGCCCGCGCCTGTTTCTCCAGCTTCCCCAGAACGCCGACTGTGTACTCGAAGGACCGCGTCTTTGTCTTGAGATATTCTACCACCGGGGCTTTGATGGTCGGTGTCGTCGGGCGTTGTTTCAGAACATCTGTTCGTATGCAGAACAATCCAACTCGACGAGCATTCGGGGTAAGAGGTAAGTCTTACTCACCCAGAACCTGCTTGTCCGACGGATCTGCACGCACGCCGTGCACGATTGGAAAAAGAGAACTTGCCCTCGGTGAGGTCCTCTGCGAAGCCCTTTGTGTTCGAGTACTACGCAAAACGTCAAACTATATACAAGAGCTAGCTGGCGAAGCACGCACGACAGAACTTTGCAGGTTCAAGAGATCGTCGCGGATTTGATAAAAGATACCGATGAGGTTCATTAGTGGGACGTAATTTCTATTCACAACGAGAACGATTAAAGCGAGAATAAAGACAACGGATGTTCGGCGACGCACACATCGACGTTCCGTGTCGCACAGGCCATCATGAGTCTTATGGTAATGCGAAGAAGGCCGCTGGTTTCTGCAAATTGAGATATATATGGATGTGCAGGGTGGAAAGAAGTGCACCTACTATCATTGACCATGTGGACGTACTCCTCCTCTGTCGGGCATTGAAGCGATTCGCGCCAGAGGAGCTCCAGTCCTTGGCCGCGGTGAAGGCTTATAAGTTCCTCTTGCGAAGCAACAATTAACAAAGAATCGAACAAGCAGTCAGTTGAGACATGAATTCAACGAATCGAACAGGAGATTCTACTGGTGAGCATGGAAATCAGGTCTTTGTCGTCGAGACGCGAGTTCTGCAGGCCAAGGATCTCTTGTTGGGCGAGAAAATACACATAGTTAGCTGCGTTGATGGTGCGCGGGATACCGAAAATGCTGTGCGCAGCTGGAGATCGACGCTTCACCGAAGTTGCAACTCACTCAATGAGGGCAGCAAACGTACCTGGATTCCCCCGCCTCAGATCAGATCCGTCCTCGATATCGTCAATCCTGCGAGTCAGATTTACGAATGATATTTTAAAAGAATGCGAAGACACTGATGACCCCGCACATCAGACTCGCGTTGTGGAGCATATTCACGGCCTTGGAGATGGTAGCGCGCGCCTCAGGAGGAACATCCATCCACGCGTTGAATGCCTCGATGAAACGATAGAGTATATCTTTGCCAGGATTGGAAGTGAGATAAGTGAACGGCTTTAGGACTTCCTGCAGAGAATATTGACCACAGCGGGACGCTGGAGGGGATGGGTCGTACAGATTCATTATCCGAGCTCCACATTGAGGGCGTCGCCAATCGGGTAAGAATGTCGTCGTAGAATACCATGGATGAAGCTCCTGAAGAAGTACGCCAGAGAAAAGTCGTGATGTTACGATGGTGAGATGGCGAAAGACCGCTGATGCCATCAGTTTCTTTGTCGCAGTCACGCACCTTCACACCGGAAATTACCGACATTTGCGAACTGAACATAAACCAAGGGCTAAAGTGTCAGTTTAACATAACATCAGTAGCGCGCTCCACGGCAGAGCCCACTAACAGTTTGAAACTCAGATCACTTCGGGCGACACTAATCTGTTTCCAGGCAAATCAATAATTGCAGAGATATTACTGCTATTTGCGGAACTTAGGGCGCGGCTGTTTTTGTCCCAAAAATGGATCGTTTTTCATATATCGCCCACAACTCGTTCAATTGTTGCTCTTGACTTGTAACCTTGACCAAACGGTTCGTAGAGTGATTATATGCAGCCGCAACATTTTAAATATGTTCTCACGCGTTGATTCCGTGTTTCGAATCATAATTGATATAACATTTTTAACAATCGAAGGACTTGCATTGGGGACCTGATTTTTTGACCTAGCCCAAGGTATTCTATTTCTTCAAGCACAACACTACTTCAGAGAGTAGGAGAAGCATTACTGTGTTACCTCACGCAAATGTGACGCGTCCCTGATTAAGCGCGTTCTGCGCACATCTTACATGCTTCTCACACCCTCTGAAGTAGTGTTGCGCCTACCGAAATTGAATACTTTGGGCTAGGTCAAAAAAATCAGGTCCCCAATGCAAGTCATTCAATTGTTAGAAATGTTATATCAATTATCAGCCAAAGCCCGGAATTAACACGTGAGAAAATATTTAAAATGTTACGAAGAGTCATGCGGGTGCGTATTCACTCTACGAACCGTTTGGTCAAGGTTTCAAGTCAAACTATCAACAATTGAACGAGTTATGGGCGATATATATAAAATGATTCACCTTTGGAAAAAAACAGCCGCGCCCTAAGTTCCGCAAATAGCAGTAAGTGAGTTGGAAACTTACTTTCACAACTTCACTTCGCACAAGTCCATTATACAGGTCAGTTTCTGAATGCCAGGTAGGTTCTGATTCACATGAACTAAGGAAGTTCAACAATATTTGAATTCTACAATGGACCTGCAGTTTCATTTTAAATGCATGTGGGTGATCGGGATTTTTGGTCTCTTGCACTTACACCACGACCCAGGTGTTGGAAATTTAAGTGACTGTGAGAGCAAAACAAAAGGAATTGACATTGAAAGGAACAAAAACAAGCTGAGAAAGCTCCAACATGAAAGTCTCGGGAACGGCAAGGGAAATATCATGAGACTGAATCGGGATATGAGCACATCAGGATTACTCGGAATTCTTTTCATGGTCCTAGTCTTTCGGGAACTGTTGTAGAAAATGTGGGTAGGTTTGAGAAACAGAAAACCAAAACTGTTCAATGTATATGCGGACTTCTCTCCCTGTCCAGATAGAACATGCACATCAACATCATGATTGACTAAGCCCAAATCTCGCTCGGTCGACAGGTCAATCAGTTCGCATTGGGCACGGGGACTTGGGGCCTTTTCCTATGTCACAATTCCTGCCTAGTAACATTGAAAAAAATTATGAAGGTTCAATAGTTCAGCTTGAGCACCTGCAGGCAGAAATGAAATGGAGAGGACTAAGTGGGATATTATTGTTTCAGGTGTGATTGAGTACACAAATAAAATTTCTTAGCATGGCTAGAAAGCTGCCATCAAATCATCATGTTTGATAAATTTTTACAGGGGTTCCTGAAAATAATGACAATTGTCAGGTTTTTTTTTATGCTTTCCAAAAAGGAAAATCCCTTTCCCCACATTCTTTTGCCCAATTTGGCCCGCACTTTTGGAGAGGGAGAATTTCCTTTTTGGGAAGAGCAAAAAAAAAATTGATCATTGTCATCATTTTCAGGATCTCCTGTAGGAAGATTTTAGTACACCATCTGCTGATTTATTGTGCACAATATAGAAGCCAAATTGTGCTGAGACATGTTCAACATTTGAATAGAAAAGAATGAATGCCCCTCAAATTTGCAGGGATAGGAGCGTGAGAAAATGGCCTGTCCGCAAAAATATAACATCAAAAGTGCAAGTGAAAAGAAAAGGCACCTGCGAGAATCAAACGGGTGACGTCAAAATGCAAATTTGGCAGAGAACCCTATACCATAACATCAGTATCACACCCCACAGCTGAGCCCACTAACTGGTTGCAGTTCAAATCACTTCTTGAGCCAACTGCAAATTCAGTTTGCATTCATGGGGTTTATTCAAGTTCTGAGAAATCTTGCTGTTATATCCATGCATACACACTCTGCTGTGAGGCTGGTGTTTGTGCTATGCACCCCACACCGCCACATGGCCCCTCTGAACGAAGGCCAGGAATCAACAATGCTCATCTTTGCCCAAGGTCGACCACTGAGAATGCACTTCCCATCACCTGATCACAGATGACGACCATCTTCGCCTGCATTGCACCTTTGACCAGCATTGCACAAACAATCTCCACTGCCACTGCACCCCCGTAGGATCTTCTCGACATCGCCTCCGAGCCTCCCTATGCCCTAGAACGTTCCCAAGAGGGCTCTCAACAATCCTCATCGACATCTTCCCAATTAGGAAACGACCTTACCGAATCTGGAATCTGCTCATTCGCAATCACCATGGATGTTTTGGGTGTTTCCTGCACATGTAGTGACGACCCTCGGACACCTAGCAGCCTATGAGGACTGACTCCTAGGACCACAGGGATGGTATCGTGGACAGGACTCTGGGCGCACCCCAAATTGGTCACTACATATGCGATGAAGAGGACCATCGAGTCAGTGCTTGTGACGAAGGAGTGACCCCTGGTGAACTGGTGGCCCTTGACACACCTCGAAACGCTTCCCTGGACCTCCTCTCCCACTCGCGGGGTCTGTTCCGCACCTCTTTAATGTGTTCTCTTGCGAATGAAGAACAGCTTCGCCATCCTGAAACGGCTTCCTGGGTTTTGCACTGTGTGGCTCCCTCGAAACGACACCCACTATGGTCGGCGGTTTCAAGGAGGAGGGAAACGACTCGTGACAGGTCTGGAAAGGGTATAAAAGGGAGAAGGATTTGAAGGAAGTAGACAGACATCTCTCAGGGTTCAGCTCTCAGAAAGAGCAGTTCTTGCGGCCTTACCACCTCTGTTGTTGTTTACTCATATAAACTCAGGACACACACACTCTCTCTCGTTCTCTGTCTCGCCAAGGGTCAGGGCAGGCACAGTCTAAACGGTCTTTTATCGTGCTCTCAGGAGTGTCAAGGATTTCCTTCGCCGTGCACAGCCTATCGTAAAGGACATCTGAAGAAGCGTCCTCACGAATAGAGCAAAGCCTCCACAAGGTACTTCTTCTCTCTGTCTCTCGGCTCACGGCAGGTACACCCACTGGGCGGAGATCGTCGTCGCCTCACTCTGCCTGCTCTCCACGTCGCACTCTATGGTGCACATCTCTCCCCCTGCATATCCTCATTACCTTCCAGCTCTACTACCCCCCTAGAGGCCAAACATTGTTGCTCTTCGGACCACATATCCTCCAATAGCGACACCGTGGTCATCATCACACTGTGTATCCTCCAGACCATCTGTCCTAGCATCCAGTCTTGTCCGGTTGTGTTTGGTCATCCAGTTACCGGATCTACTGGTAATTGACCAGAGCTCTGCTCTGAATGGGTTTTTACGCTATGAAGGATTACTGAGCGTTTCCTGTTTATCCAGCTTCCTAACTTCGTTCCTTTTGTTAAAGGAACTTCTCTTCTATTCCTCAACCGCATCTGGGTACAACTTATTGTTCATACATAAGCTGTACTTCTATTACCATATTTAGGACTACAATAACGGACTTTACTATATAAGCCTTGTAATTACTTCTTGTACTTCAGTTTGATTATTAACATGCTTAGTGCTCTACTTGGCTTCTTGAGTCTCCTTGTCCGAATGATCATCAGGACATCTCTATCTTCATCTGGCCATATCTGGTCAAGGTAGTACGCTCACTCAACTTCATCCAGTGGTGATTGCACCCACAGCCAACTCATCCAGTCTGGTCTGGTCAGTCACCTAGGTCTTGTCCTCGACTCAGGATTTAACACTCGCAGAACTTGGCCAAAGACATATGGGCACATTCCAGGTATGTTGAATAGGGAAAAGTTCTATGGGGAAAAGTTTTATGGCTCAGAATTGTTTGATTTCTTTCACCCATAAATAATGGTGGACAGTATTATGAATTCAATTGGCCCAATCTTCGCTCAGTCGACATGTCAACCAGCTCACATTGGGCATGGGAACCCTGAATATGTCAGGGTTCATTATATCTGTCTCACCTTCAACTTGCATGTAATAAAGGGAATATTGGCAAGGACTAGGGCAGTAAGCACTGAGGTTGAGCACTGCCATAAAGTCCACATGAATACTACTATGTTCCTGTGCACCAAGTACACAAATAGAACTTTTTCGGTGCAGCTGCTGAGTCAGCTTTCTGAGCTCAAATTCAAATTTCCTTGAATCTTGAGAAGCAGCCAATCCATCTTCCTTGCCCTAGGTCCCAGCTGGTCCAGCCCTCATCCCTTTGGATATCCTCATTTTACCATCCACCAGACAATGGTCACAACTGCCATCTAAAAACAGCCAGCAGTATGATTTTGAGTGCTCAAGAGAGTAAAAATATTTCTGAAATACAAATCCACTGCCACTGGTTGAAGATTTCAAAATTTCAATGAAAAAATTGGTGAAAATTGTTTTGAATTTCCCAAAAATTCTACATTGAAAAAGTAGGGGAGTTCACACTAGAGAATATTTTCCCGTTTGTGAATAAAAATAATCATGTGATGGGACAATTATTTTTCCAAAATAAAAATATTGCACAAATGAGATTTAATCTTGTTTGTGGAATAAACATTTTTTTGTGGAATATACCTGCTTGAGTAAGCAAGCTGCCCGTGACTGTCCTGCCCCCCACCCAATGGCCTGCCTCTCCCGCCCATCATCCTGCCTCTCCTACTCATCATCCCGCCTCATCCCACCCATCATTCCGCCTTCCCCACCCATTGTCTTGCCTTGTCCCGCCCATCATCCCGCCCCTCTCCTGCCTGTCATCCCACCTCTCCTGCTCATTGTCTGCAACAGTCCTGTCCTCCCATCAAAAAAAAATAAGGTGCAGAGTATTTTTCATAAGGTGGTTTGTGAGGTGTGTGTGCCTGGCAGGTGGAATTGATGCTACAGAAATATAATAATATTCTGGGACTCAAATGGGGTGATCACGCATTTATTCCACAAACAATGATTTTATTCATCCCATCAAATGAATATATTTATTCACAAACAGGAAATTCAGCCCTACTGTGAACTCCCCTAGTATATGAAAACTTTAAAACTTTTTCAGTACTTTTTGACTCTTAGGTGAAATTTTTGAAATAAAATTAGAAACTGCTGAAAATGTTTTGAATTTTTCAGATACTTTTTCAGTGAAAAATTTTTGGGAAATTAAAAATAATTTTCACCAAATCTTTCACTGAAAAACTTGAAATGTTCAACCAGCGTGCTTCCTTAACACAAACATGACTTCCTACTGTTTTTTGGGGAATAAATAGACCGTTTAATCTCACTGCATTCCGGGCCTACCTAACTGACCACTTTGGCAGCTGAGGCTATACCTCAGCTAGCTCACAGCTGGGTCAGGGCTTTATGTGTACCCGCTATGACCTAGGCCCACGGCATCGGAGTTGTGGCCAGCTCACGGCTATTTTAGGCTAGTCAGCTAGCTTCAGCCAGCCTGTGGCTAGGTGCGGCAAGCACTGATGGCACCTCGGCTAGCCAAACGGGATGGCTAGCCGTGGTGATGCCGCCCTTGGGATAGTTGCTGATGAATGCAGTTAGTTAGCATCAGTCAGCACCCTAAAAAGGTCAATGAAAACGCAAAAAGAGAAATGCCTTTGAAGAATTGAACGGGTGACCTCCAGATTACCTAAAAGTGAAAAATTGGCGGGGATCTGTGTTTCACTATCGCACCTGAGGACCCACTACCTAAAGTTAGTGGGCATTAGGGCATCTGAGGACCCACTAACAAGTTAGTGGGCATTTGGTTGGGACAAGATTCAAACCCAACTAAGTACTATTGGTTTGAATTTTGGCTTCACCAAAAATCAATGTATTGGCTGAGGTCTTGGTCAAGCCAACAGTGGATCAAAACCAAAGCTACGGATTTTGATATTTAAAATGGTTCAGCTGATATGCCCACTGAAGCATAACATATTGATTCCTTCCAATACAAAAACCGAAAAATAAGACATCGGTGTTTGTGTTGATCCAACTGAAACATCCAATTTCAGTTTGAATTTGGGCATAAGTTGAACATTGAACCAAATCCCATGGTTTTGGTTTTCCTGAAAGTCCACCTAACAAATTTCAGAGTAACCGAAACCTGTGGTTTTGGTTCAAGTTTCGACTGGCACTGAAATTAAAATTGAACTTAGATGTTTGGGGCAGACCGGTACGAAAACTGATACCTTCTCTTTTGGTTTGCATATTGGCACGACTGTTACTCAACCAAAATATTTTGTTTCAGTGGTGGTATCAGCTGAACCATTTTTCGCACCAAAATGAGTAGTATTGGTTTGGATTTCAGTCCAGCCAGTCCTTAAACTGACAGATTATGTTTTGGATCACTGCCAGCTTGACTGGCAGCCCAGCCAATACATTTATTTTTTTGTGAAGCTGAAATTTGAACCAATAGTACTTGGTTTGGTTTGAATTTCGGTTCAACTGAATTATAAACTAATGTTTTAGCTCTCGGTTTAAGATTTGGTTTGACCAAATGTCGACACTTTTCGGTGTGAAATTTGTTAAGAACGTGTCTGAGTGGCGCTCTTTGTTCGAACAAAGCGCAGGCATTTTGGTCAGGCATAAAAGAACCGGCCCCAAAATCGCTCCAGCATCTTCCCGCCTGTCATCGCCGCCACCCAAACGACTGCCAACCCACACATTTACTTACCCTCGGTACCATAGCTGCTATCCTGCCACCGTGCGAATTCAGACGTTGTCTCCGTTATCGCTGGCACCCTGCGGCCGCAGTTCTTCACGATTATCTGCAGCGCTTTGAATGTGCTGTGTTTCACGCAATTCACGGCAGCCAATCGGCAGCTATCACGTTAAAGATCGCTGTCTTCTGCAAGTCTTCTGTTCTGCTTTCATTATCTCATTCGTTAGATTTGATTTCACTACCAGTCACGGTGCACTTAGTATCAGGAGGGAGAAAGAAAATGTTTGGTGGTTTATGCGGCCTTGTCGCGAGCTGGGGGACTTGCCACTTGAACCCAGCTCGCGCGGCTATGTCTGTCTGACATTCATCAATAAATAGAATGGCCGCGCTGCATCTGCTTCGCTCTGATGTCTCCACTATGTCCACGTACGTCTCCGATCGACTGATCTCACTCTGGCGGCGTTGAAAGCGATTTCTTGTTCTGGATCCGCCGTTGTTCCACTTCGACGACCCTGAAACGCGCGTCAGAAAATCACAAGAATTATTGCGCTCTTAGTAACGACAAGACAGTGGCTGGATCACTCAATGATCTCTTGTAATTCAAAGGTAGCGAACATACCTGAGTGTCTATCTGATTTTGTTCCTCTGAGATTGATTCTGACGACGGCGGCATGAAGTAAACCGATCAGTTGGTGCGGACGCCGTATTTCGTCTGATGCTAGCCTGCGGTGCTGATCGTGGTGGGTGCCATACACACCGTCACCTCGCTTCTCTTCCTCGTCATGTCCTTTGCACAGACTAGGAACGCTCTCCGCCTTCCGCCAGCTCTTCTGCTACGAGATGGAGCCACGATAAGCCTACCTTATGTTGATGTTGGATAGACGGACAAGGATTTCGATCTTGCTGTTCTTCTAGACAGTCCTCCTTTGACCCCTCGAGGAAAAAGACAGACAAGCAGACTAAAGAACCAGAGAAATTAACAACCAGAAGTCCAACAATCAACCTAGTCAAGTTTCCAGCCCACTTGAAGCGAGATTTACCATTGATTTTGCTTTTTCTTTCTTTCCTTCCTTCTTCATGGTCAGGAGAAGAAAAAAAAATTCACGAAAGCAACGAGTAATACCAATATAATATCGATATCATATGGGTCACGATCATATATGAATCGTAGCGTAGCGTGTCATTTCAAAAGCATACGTATACGTGGGGGCGGGAGAACTCTGGGTACTCGAAGAAACTGTAAAGACGTCACGGCGAACACTCCAGGACCAATACCCGTGCTATATTTCTGAAGAATTTGTGAAAATGTGAGTCCCCACGGTTTTCAAAATACAAGTTCAACTTAGTCCAAGTCTGTTGACCCGCTTACTGGTAATCGATGAGTCTGCGGTGTTTCTGGCCATGATGTTTTCAGTCCCGGTCTAAGATGTGTTTGTCTCCCATACTCACGCTTTCAAATGATAAGGAAGCATCTGCGCGCTGGAATAGATGCTCGGACGCAGCCCGTACCCGTTCCCAGCGTATACATCCAAGTGCGTATACGCATCGCACTTGTAGTGGATCCCCTTGCCCTTGCTCTTACCGCCACCCTTCTCCGCGGGCACTAATCCCATCCTGACCAGCTCGAGCAAGACGCGCTCGACGTCCTCCTTGTCCGTAAAGTCGCGCGTGTACACGCAAATCAGCCTGCACCGATCACCCTCTTCCTTCCCGGCTGTCGCGATCTTGGCGGCGGTCCCGAGCCTGTTGTTCGCCGTCGCATTGGCCACGAGGGCCCATGTCTCGTTCACCTCCTCGATTGTCGGGAAGAGCATCCACTGGGGCACATAGATTAGTAACCGAATATCGCATGACGGGGAATAAGGAATAAAGACAGACCTTCCCTTCCACCATGCCCGTCGCCTTAGCCAGCTCAGCAATCTCCTTCTCGAGCTCCGCGCTACCGTGCCTAGGTAAGAAGGCATTCCCAGGAGTCTTTCTCTCGCGATAGCGGTCTAGCAAGTCTTGGCCCTGTCTCTCCAGGGCGTCGACGTCCCGCTGTTGGCGATAGTATTCGAGCCCGACGTGCGGGTTGACAATCCAGTACCACGGCGGCAGAGCGTCGAGATTTGCCGAGATGGGGTGTGGAGGCAGGCGCGCGAGAAACTCATCGACGGTCTCGTCGAGCTGGCGGGATTCGGCGCGCATGAGATAAGGGTTCAAGAGGTTGCCTAACCGAGCGGGCCCACGGGTGGCACAGGGAGGTGCTGCGGCAGAAGCCGCTGGTATGTCGTCGTCGATATCCATAGGGTCCATCGTAGCGGGAAACGAGGCCTAGTGGCGAGGTCGGGTCCCGGATCAGGCGCCTTGATGGCATTGATGACGATGTCCCGTACTCTACTATTATTATCCCACATATATGCAAGGCTTTCCTGGCTTCATCGGGTACTGAGGTATTTCATTCAAATCGACAGTCACGGGTCACGGACCCCTCTGTCGATGTCGAAATTCGGTCGAGGTCACGGGTCACGGAGCAGTTTGTTGAACCTCCAAGCTGTCACAAATGCCTCCCCCCCCCCCAGTGGCGAAAAAAATTAAATTTTCTGTACTATCATTGCCCCCTCTTTGCAAAACGGTTTTGATGGCGCCTTGTTGGGCATGGTGCGGGCGGTCTCTTGCAAGAATGGGCTTCGGCATTTTCACAGTACACCATTAGCATGTTAAAATGTTGAATCCCAAGTGGCTTAATTTTTGAGATAGAATTGAGGTCGTAGTAAAGCTCCGATTCATGTCCCCACCTCGATTCATGTCCCCACCTTTGCAAAAATATTTGCCTGCCAATTTGGCGGGCAATCAAACCCATCAAAAAACTCACTCGCGATTTTCTGCTGGGCTCATATGGAGCTCTTGGCTTCTATAAAGTATCTGGCAAGCTCCTTAGATCCAATTTACATCTCAGAAATTTATCGCAGTGGAAATGGTGCAAAATTGAAGTTGCCAGATCACAATTTTGCAAAGGTAGGGGCTTTTGCAAAGGTGGGGCAATGATAGTACGAATGTCGAAATTTTGGCAGGTGTCACGCAAAATTCCGGCCGCTGTCGAAATGTCGAATAGGTAAATCGGGTCACGCGTCACACCCCCTGTCGATTTGAATGAAATACTTCAGTAGTATAAAATTCTGGGAACATTCATGAAGCAGCCAGAGACCGTCAACAGTAACCAAAGTGGAGGCACTGTTAGTTTTGCCCACCTCACATTTTTTTCACTCAACCCCTAACCGCCTCCAAGATGTTTGTCGATGAGAACCCGAATTTCAGAGAAAATGGCGCGGTAGCGGTGCAAAATATATACCGTGCCTACCCAACCGGAGATATCTGTGCGAGATTGTACTTCCTTGGGTGGTATCCATCCTTCTGACCACCTCCCGCTCATCCCGCCCTTCCCGCTGTGGCAGCGCTAGCAGCGCTTCCATCCGAGCTGTCCGTCAGTAGTTTACAGCATCATCCCTTGTCTTCCGCTACCATCTCTATGCTATTACTTGGCTTCTGGTTCCTCTGAGCCCGACAGGCTCTCCATTTGGTGATTGGAGTGTGATTTGCTCTTCTCCACTGGCCTTGGACCGACCGTCTTGACTTCTTCTCGACGAGACACCGTCTTCACTGACGAGATACCGTGCTTACGGCACGAGACAAAAATTTCACGGCGACTTAAAACTCGCGGGACCATCGCCGGGCGCCAAACGCGATGTACAACGACTATTATAACTATGGCTACAACTCCTACGACCCCCCAACACAGTACTATGAGCCCAAACCGGTCTACTACGAGCCGGAGCCCGTGTACTATGACACCGACCCTGTCTGCGAGAACGAGGTATATTACGACGACCACGATTTCGACAACGCCGCGGAGGCCGATGTTTATGAGGACATCGGCGAGGGATTCAGTGCTGACGTCCCCTCATACAACGAGGAGATTATGGAAGAGTTTTGCGAGGATCCGGAAGTACTGGGGGATTTTGGGGAAAAGGAGCAATGGGACAGTACCAGGTACGAGCTCAACGGTTATCTGGAGGACGTCGACAACGCGGAGCCTCCCCACACCCCGGAAATCATTGGTACACCATACAGCATTGACCTTGCTCACGCCACGGAGGCAGAGATCGATGCAGCCTCTTGGGCAGCTGTTTACACGCAGGGCCCGCCGCCAGGCGAGTCCTCGAACACGTGGTACGATGCTATGGATGCGTGGCACCTGCGGATTGCCACAGGCTGCAACCAGGAGCCAGTCGTATCAGGAGACGATGATGTCGACGTGCTAGAGGCAGCGGCGCCACCTGCGTATGTTCCCTGGATGGCGGAGCAGCTTGCAGAAATGCAAGGCGCTCTTGACCGCGGGGAAATACCGGAGGATGAGCGCGAGCTTTGGGAGCAAGATCTTGCCGAGTTTTGGGCGGATGAGCTCGAGGACCAGCGCCTGCAGGCACTTGGCTACGTCTGGGATGAGGGACGGGGCGACTATTGGCACCCAGTTCATGGGTGGGGCGCTGACGATGAGGGGAGCGATCATGTTGATGCATCCCCGCTGCCGTCTCAGTTTACAGATGTGTTCGAGTCTGCACTACGCTAGGTCACCTCCCCGCCTAGTATGTTGCCCACCCATTGAACCATAAAACAGCGGCTGGGGCACGGATGGCTGCACGGACTCAGCCACCGGTAGCTGGGCCCATGACCCAGCCACCGCTTCATGGTATGAAATGGCTGGGCAATAAATATAGGAATTCGATCGGGGATCATCAAGACGGACAATTTACACAAAGAAGATAGCAAAGACTTTAAAGTCAGGCGGGCCAATGGTTCACTAAATGGCACGACAAAGGCAAGCTAGGTTGGGTTCGCTCGGTTGAGATTTTATATGTTTGTTCACAGATGGGATAGAGTGACGTTCGCTCATTCAGAGACCTAGGTCTGCTAGCGTCAAGTTATTTGGAAGCGCCGAAAACTAGAACACAAATTGACGTTGGTAAATTTCTGGAGATAACTAGAACTCACTGATTGCGAAAATGGGCTTGACATCATGCTCTCGTACTAGAAATTTCCACTTGGTACAAATGGTTGAGAATAGAAAAATCAACTTACTGCGTGTTCAATGCACATGTCACCTCCAGTCGGTCCAACGCGCGCGCAGTGCACCTCGGGGTGAAGCGGGAGCTTTATCTTGACCACCAATGGCCAAAACCAGTTTGACCCGTCAAACCCACACCACCTCGTAGCCAGTGGTGCTGCCGGGAGGTTGAGTAACGTGTTCACCGGCCTTGGTACAGAGCAGCTCAAGGAGCGGGGCAGATTGAATGTTTTATTGGGTTCCATTCCGGGGTGGGGACTTGCGTTGGTGCGTGCGGACCGCTGTGGTCCTGAACTTCTGGAGGTGCTCTCGCCGCGCTCGCCAGTTGATTATACTGTGCACTGAAACCCGATATTTGATTCAAGCAGATACGTTGTCTACCACTATTTTTTGGGTTCTATTCAAGTCCTATCATTATCCAAAGACTTAGAATACAGGAGACGTCCCTTAATTCTATAGTATGACTTTGAAGATGGAAGATTGATTTGAAAGTGTCTTCATCCCAAAGAGGATTGGACTGGGTGTTACAGTTCGGTTTTATTTCTTCTTTTTGGCAGGGAGGCCTTGAGAAACTTTGTTCAATTGTAAGATCTGTCTAATTTGGCGGGGCGTTGTGGTGACCGGATTTGGCCGATCGGCATCAGCATGTGGGGCTTATTAATGGCTGTATTTCGCACCTCTTCCTTCTCTTTCATTGCGTTACAGTCGATTGAGCACTGATTTTACGAAGGATCTTGAGTTACTCAGCTCCCGGACACATCCCTTCTCCACCATTCCTAGGTTCCGCTCTTGACCATTTCAAGGCATGTCCCCCGAAAGTGGAAGTCATTCAAGCCCCGATTGCACTTCTATTCCTGTCACGATGGGAAGAAAGAATTCTATTTGCATATCTATGACACGTGTTTGGAAACGAACAAGCTGTTCTGTTTGCTTCCAGCGTTCTCTAGCATTGGGGACTTCTATCGTAATTCCGATTTGGGTAAACGGGAACCCATCGTCTCGGTTGCTGGAGGAGCGGAGGCAACCATAGCGGCCTTCATTTAATGTGGGTTCCGCGAGCCGAAGAAGGAACATGTCGGCCCAATGTTCAAGTTGGATTGGGATGGTATTTTGGCCAAGAAGCGGGCTTTGGGGCTCTAGCATTGGCTAGTTGTGTTGCCTCAGAGTGAGACTCGCCTTTTCTCATAAACCCATAGTCTTGTTTCGAAGAATATTAACGAACTACCCAGCACTCCCCTCATCACACTCATTCACAGACAGTGTACGCATTTGAATTTCTCAAGGGTCTCGGCGCGTCCACAATTGGTCGCTTGAGATGAGACGGTTAATATCAAGAAATCGTAAGGCCCGGAGGCTGATTGACGCGTCCCTGCGTTCAGTGTCCAGATCCTGTTGCGCAACAATACCCAGGGCACCTCGTTCGATTCTAGTCTGGATCATAACCGTGACTACAGAACGTCCTCTTTTTCTTTCAACTTTCCTCCATTGTGTCCCCGCATGGGAGGACGGATATTATGTTCACAAGTATAGGATTGGAACATCCCCTAGAAAAATTCACCATACGATCACCCACTAAAAGTCCAGAATCACCAAAATCCAAATCAACCAGGAATGAGCACAAACGGTGATTACACCAGTTCCAAAAGGCTTGATACAAGGAGAGTAGGACCCAGAGGCACGATGCGCGCTTGCACTCACTGGCCGGATATTTGTGACTGGGCCATAGCTCAGCAATGGGTCCAGTCTTTTTTCTTCCAGGTTTCTCTGTGGCTAGTGCGACTTCGAATGTCGGACAGATTATAATATTATTTTGAACAATCCCCCACGTCCTCGATTTGCAGCATCGAAGCAATAAAAATAAAATAAACATTTCGCCGTCCGATTTACCGGTCAAACAATCCCTGTTCGAACCACATGATTCTTGGAATGAGCAGTACTAATAGCAGTGATCCACACTAGCTTTAGGAGGTGAGATGGACAGCCAATAAAACCCAGAGGCGAATGGTGCACACCTGCGTTCACTGTTTGCTCAATGGCCACAATATGGCAGAGTTTGTTCGATTCGAGCCTGGGTCCTGAGACTTGGATATGCACCAATTTTTTTCTTCCAACTTTTTTTCTGTGCGACTCCCATCGGGCGGATGGATATCTCAAATTTTTCAATACAAACGTCTTCTCGATCTGCAGCATAGAAATGTGCTAATCGCACAGCCAAGCATTTTAACTATGCTATCAAAAAATCCAGATTCAAACAATGAACCAGGAATGAGCGACAGGAATGATTCAAACCAATTCCAAAAAGGTCAGAACATAGGGAATGAGACACGGAGGCGCGTGGTGCGCATCTGCATCCAGTATCTTAGCTTTGGTCGGCCAACACTAATACAGCAGGGCAACGAATAGGACGAACATTATGTTCGAAAACCTAGGATTGGAAGATCCCCTCAACCTCAAAAAACTTATGGTCTGATTTACCGACCTGCGAATGCATGTTCAGCAGTTCAATAGGCTAAATACACAGGGAATAAGACCCAGAAGCGCACGGTGCGCACCTGCATACAATAGCCTAGATCCCACGGCTTACATTATAGCAAGGCAGCTCGTTCGATTCGAGCCTGGGGCATCAGAGAGATGTTGGGTGTTTTTTTCTTCTTCCCCCTCCCACTTTCTTCTTGCGTGACTTCGATTTGCGCTATTCCACAGATTATGGGTTATCAGGATTCAACAGGCAGTAATCAACCCAATTCGAAACGCCCGACACACAATACATGTTTGTCTTCGGTAGACTTGTTGTTCATGTTGTGGACCACGCGAGTATAATAAACTCCCCCCCACACAAGAAATAAGACGCAGAGGCGCACGGTGCGCACCTGCTTTCAGGAGCCCATGACCAATCCTATACCGCAGGGTCGCTCGTTCAATTCGAGCCTGGGTCATACGTGATTCGCCCATGACTTTTTGGCCCAGCGGTGGGGATTCAAGTTATCATGCGGTTACAACTTTGCAAAGGATGCATAAACGACCGACCCGTAAAGAAGAGGTTCAGCGGAAGCGAAATACGAATTGTTGATCGATTATTGGACCGTAGTATTTTAGGTATCCACTTTACAAGTAACTGGATGATACGTAAGCGTGCAGTAAGGCAGTCTGGCCACGAACGGAACTCTACCTAACGAAACTCAAAACCCCGCCCCAGAAGACCGAAAAGCCTAAAACTTCGTTCCCAAAAACGAAAACCCCTCCTTCGCAACCTCCGCAACCTTTACACATCCTTTCTTATGATGCGGCCAGTCGATCTTCTGACACGCCCGCACATCCGGCGCACAGTACCGCGCGACCTTGCATCGCGCGCATCTTTTCATCGTCTCGTCCGCCGTGCGGCCGCAGAGGGCACAGCACTCCCCGCGCGTACGGTCGCGGTCGGACGCGGCGACGAGCGCGCTGAGCCCGGGGACCAGGCTTTCGGTGCGTGAGGTCATGTAGCGCACGGTCATGCCGTCGCTGTCGGCGATGTCGACGTTCCCGCCGTGGTCGAGGAACCACTTGAATGCTGAGGTCGCGCGCGCGACGACGCTCTTGTCTTGAGGCGTCCAGATTTGTGCGATTTCGTGTGCGGCTGTGCCTAGAGCCGATATTCAACAAGGAGAGATGAGTAACGTGCGATATGGCTGGCAGCGGAGGTAACATGACCCACCCCCGTAGCGATTCCGGTTGTTCACGTCCCCGCCCGCGTCGTACAGCAGCTGTGCATATTCAAAGTCGAGGGCCGGCTTGGTGGAAATCGCGTGAGACAGCGCCAATGTCCCAGAGAGATCCGGCCCGTCAACAGGGACCTTCGCGGTATCTATCAAGAAGCGCGCAACGGCGAGATGCTGCGCCGCACGACCGGGGTAGATGATGCGCAACAGCCCAAGCAGCCCGTAGATGCGGACGACCGTCGGGCCCCACGTGAGGGCGTACAATTCCTGCGCTGCAGCGGCCTCAGGCGTGAGCTGCGCTGCGGGTTCGTTGGTCCTGGTGCTGGGCCCCGGTGCGGGCGTCTCGGAGTCGGAGGCGGTGGCGGCGTGGCGCGCAACGCGGCTTGCAAAGTCGTCTTTTACTTGGGCAAGGTCGCCGTTTGCGAGAAAGACACCGTACGCGTCGAGGTCGCGGCCGGGTTCCATGCAGTTCGAGGTGAAAAATGTGCGAAGACGCTGAGATTCTGCGCCTTTGAGAATCTCTTGCGTTTTCATGAGCTCAGAAAGGGATCTGCGACGGTTAGATAAAGACAAAGACGTCGAGTAGATGAGGAATTACCTTCCTGCGTTAGTCTGATGGTCTGCCACCAGGCCCTTGACGTGCGCTCGAGTTGCGGGATCCATAGAGAGTGGCGCAAGGAGTGGCGCGACGTGAAACAGCAAGGAGAAAACAATGGACTCGGGAAGTCACAAGCCACAACAACCGGGGGAAAGCCGTGATGGGGCTGCGCTTGCTCTTTCCTTTCGTGTACTCCCCATGCACCGAAAATGATGTCTAAATGGCCTCCCATTCTTCTCTACTTGGAATATCCTACGTCTTCATGATGGTCCTCTTCTGCCTCCAGCTCTTTCTTCAGTTGATTTTTCCAAACGACTTTCAGAATTCAAATTTTCTGGCGGCTTGTGGCAAACGTTATCGTTTCTTCCAATACTCAGGAAAGAGAAGAAAATGCTGTCAGCCTTCAAAAAAATGTTGTTCTTCGTGACGAAGGCTTGCAGTCAGGCTTTGGAATGGGCTCTTTCTACTCGGAGCTTAGCGAACAGAGGACAAAGCATTTACAAGCAAAGAAAATCAAAAACACGTAGTGGCTTTATGGCCCTTTCTCTGAAACCAGACTTCTCTATGTCTAACGTTTCAATCTTATTGACTCTGTGGGGATTCGCTCTGACCTTGCAGATCGACTACGCTTTGACTAAGTGGCTCTTTGAACTTTCTCTTTGGTCTCCGAGCTTTGAAAATGGCAAATGCGCTTTGAACAGAGCAAGTATATAAACTATTCCTGCGGCCCTCGATATGCAACTCAACCAACTTCCACCCCTCTTCCCTCAACCACCGAAACTACTCCTCTCTTCGCTTCAGTTCCAATGGCATACCGTTCCAACACCACGCGTTACGCTGCATCCCAATCGCATTATTCTACCTTCAACTCGCCGACACGCCGCCGCTTGCCACTGGAAGTCTACAACCCCCCAAAATGGCGCGCCAGCATGGCCGGCGGGACCGGCCTCCACTCTCCCGTGTTCTTCGACTACCTGGGTCAGGCCGGACAGGGCGTCTCGATGCGGGACCTGCGGCTCAAAGGCGTCTCGACGCCCATCCAGTGCCCCAATGACCTCGTCCTCGCGCACACGCGGCTGCAGCGGATAATTTTTCGAATTATCGTATGTGCAACTTTGTTGCGTTGCATTCGCGCGTCGAACTGAGCTGACTATTTCCTTAGTGGCCTGGATACGAACACGTCGAGTGGTGTCGTACAATCACTGTCACCAGCTCCAACGGCGCCGCCATCACGCGGGCGGCCCTGGGTGTGCAGATCGCCTCGAGCTTTGCCCACTTCGTTGAGGTGCGCATCAACATTTCCTTCCGACCATCCTTGATTTCATACTGATCTGGATCTTTTTTTTCGGATATCTTCTAATAGAAATCCCAATACGAGACCCCCACCTCGCGAGACTGGATGGTCGCACCGAGCTGTGTCCGCTTCGAGCATCTTTACCTCATTTCACTCCATAATACGTTCGAGGATGTGTGGCAGGCGGAAGTCGCGCTAGACTTGTGCTGAATTTTTTAGCATCACTCTCAGGACCGTTATCATGGAATAGTTCACATGGATTCCCTTCCCTCTCGCATACCTGCATCCCGCAATTGTAATACCCAATATACATTCACAGAGACATGTTTAGATTAGAAAACCAACAGATACATGGTTATTTACAAATAGACTCCGTCCTTGGGCTTCGTCGGGTTCCCTCCTAGTCTCCTACATTTTTCTCCTTGAGACAGCACCTGACCAAAAGTTTAGACTCATTGCCACTTGAATTATCGCGTCACAGATACTGGGCCGCGCGTCGACCCGAAGCCGAGGCACATACTGAAGAAACTTACATGTGTCCCTTACTCCGTAATATGTTGGGCCACATATGCCGAGTCTGACCCCCGCCTCATCTTCACCAAGCGGAAGGTGAGGATATCAATCAATTTAATCTCAGTGGTCTCTGCGCCTCCCGTTCCAAGAGAAGGGCACTTCTCGGTAAATGCCAAATGATTTGGCATTTACCGAGAAGCCAGATCATGTCGGCACCGATTTCAATGTAATTCGAAGGTTGAATCAGTTTCCTTTGGGTAGTACCTGGTGACGGCCATAGTTGCGATGCGTTCCCTCTCATGAACTTCCTGAGGGCTAAAAATTGAGAGATAATATATCCCGGTGCACGAAGGTTCCAATCATAGCACAAATTCCGTGCCGGGTCGGGGGTTGCCAGGCGCGGGCGGTGTGCCGTGATTGTCCAGTCACTGTCCCCGAATAGAAGAGAAAGACATTTGGGCCACATGAGCGAGCTCTGCACTAGTTTTTTACATTAATCGGTAATAGTTATATCGAAGAAAACACTGAGGTTAGATCGAGTTCATCTGCAACCCGGTTTGGGCTATTCAACGCCAATCATTTGTTTCGGAAATCGTGATGCGAAGATTATCCACGCACATCGGTGCATATCAGATCCGACAAAGTGAGGTAATTACCGAGGTCTGCGATTCCTTAAAACCCTCCGAAGAACGATTCCAATCCCTCATTCTTTTCCACTCCTTCTCTTCTTTTCTCGAGGACCGAGTCCTTTTGCGCATTTTTTTCCCCCTTGTAGTTTCCTTTGGACTGGTTCCTTTTCATACATTCAAAACAAACAAACGCATATTCACGACAGCCAATCTTTCGAATTGAGCACGATGTTCACCCGCAACAAGTCCGTCTTGGCATACGCGTCTCTCCTCCTGGCGCTGGCGGCCCAGACATCCGCGCATGCGATGCCGAGGTACGTCTTCCTTCTAGCAGTTAACGCGCGATTGCGAGGCTAATCGGGAATCGAATTTATGTAGCCCCGCTCTCGGCGTCCAGGGCACGCCCCAGCGTAGCGACACCCAGCGCCCAACTGACGCTAAGCCGTGCGGCAAGATTAACATTGCGGCCAACCTCGACAACTCCACGGCCATCGCGGCCGCCGCCGATGGAACGGTGACCATGGACGTGCAGAACTGTGAGCCCATACTACGTATTGATTTAATTAAGAATTGGACTCAATGGCGATGAAATCAAGTCAACGCGGGGAAAGATGGTTCCACATCCGTCGCGGTTCAGGTGGACCAAACGGGTACCGGAAAGAAGTTCGTACCAGCAAAGGTCACGACGAACGGCAACCCGGTACGGGAGGATCTGCATTATCCTTGATATCTTTCATTAACGTTTGTTCGCACAGAACCCGTCCAAGGTTGAGACCGACAAGGTTGTATTCTCGTGAGTGTTATGAAGCATTCTAGACTCGAATTCAATACTCACATTTGATCATTAGTTTACCTGCTGGGACCAAATGCACTGGCGGAAAGGCGCAGAACCTCTGCCTCGTGGTACGTGTCCCTCCTGGAGCCGACGTACCTGCAATGACGCCTCCACCAAGTCCGTCAAAACCACCCACGGGTTCGGCGGCTGCACAGTGGTATCTCAGGGCCAAGCCGCTGCCCCCCGGCCAAGGGCACTGCGACCAAGACAGCAACAGGTACGAAAGGGACCAAAGCTGCCACGAACCCAGTCGTTGCGAAGCTCGCCGCGAAACAGCAGGACAAGAAACATATCAACGACACCTGCACGGCCGACTCCGAGTGCCGTCAGGGCTGCTGCGGCTTCTCGACGGGCAAGTGCCACGGTCCCCGCGCCGCGCAGACCGACGGGACTGGTGGATGCGGGTTTGGGAACGCTGCGCCGAACTGCAATGTCGCCACGCTGCTTGGGTCGAAGAATTGCACTGCCGGCGCCAACAAGGGCAACCTCCAGAGCCCTGCCATCCAGGCAGCCGCCGCTTTTTCCGCACAGCTCCACGACCTCCCCTTCACGCCGGCAAAGAATGGGACCACCGCCAAACCCGCCGCCAAGACGCGCAGAGCCGCTAAGAAAGGCCCGACAGTCGCCCAGCTCGCCGCGAAACAGCAGAAAAAGAAGACTGTCTTCGAGACATGCGCGAAGGACATCGACTGCCAGCAGGGGTGCTGCGGCTTCTCAACTGGCAAATGCGCTGGCCCCGATGTCGCACAGACAAACGGCTCAGGTGGATGCGGCCACGGTAACAAGTCGCCCAACTGCAACGTCGCCACACTTCTCGGATTCAAGAACTGCATCGCCGGTGTTAAGAATGGCGACGTCCACCGCCCCGCCATCCAGGCTGCAGCTGCCTTCGCCGCCCAGCTCGACAATCTCCCTTTCACACCCAGCGTTAGTAAGCCTAAGGGTAAGGGTAACGGAAAGAAGGGGAAGAAGGCAAACCGGGATATGGGTACGTTTCCGCTTTCAATAATTTCGCCTGCCATTTCCTGAGCGATTCCTGTCGACAGTCGGCGCGCCGGACGAGGAGATCTCCCGTCGGGAGACGCTTCAACAAGGTAAATTCGCACCTCGCTTGCTGAAGGCCCGCGAGGCGACCCTGGAGATCGAGGCCAGTGAAGCACGCGAGGATGCTGAGTTCGATGATCTCGAGTTCGAGGACGACGACGAAGACCTCGAGTAAACCTCATGGCCAGAGCGGTTTATGTGAATAGTTACATTGAGTTTATACTTGCGTGTACGTAGAAGTATCGGAGGCGAACTCTGGTTGACGAATTTCTTTTCTGGGGCTCTTCATGGTGAACAACGAAACTCTTGATCATTGCCTTCAGCATCTTGCTCCTTTGATTGTATTGAGTCGTTGTCTTGAAAGTCGGGCGAAGGAATTACTGACATGGAAGGGCATGTTACTGCCTGCGGCGAGACCCAAAGTCGTGCGATTCCTCCGCCGGGAAAGTAACAGAAGCTCTAGAGCTCTTTCCATCACGGGATACCAGAGTCCCTGGCCATTTTCGAGGTGTAGATTTGTGACGCCGAGCCGCGTTTTAAGACGATACATGACTTGATGGGATACCTAGATGGACCATAGCCGTGCATCTGCATCGCAATGCGGGAATAGGGTGCGGGGTATACATAGACTATGAATAACGACCTCAGGTTTCGTAGAATTTGGACACACCGCGCTGACAACCCATAGAACATTGAGTGACAGAAATGACTGAGTCACTCCTGCCAGTGCCATGATCCAGTCTCCACTCAGCCAGTAAAGGCGGTCCAATCGAATAGCATCAGGCGGCGAATAATCTAGACCAAACGAGTGGTATTGAATCCGAAGCCAATAGTATTTGTCTCTAAAGAGAAATGGAGGCAACGCGTAGATAGAATATGAGCCACCAGTCGAGGCCTTGAGGGTCTGGCGTAGAGCGGGTATAGCCCTTTGTTCCGACCAGGCGGCCCAGACCTCCGGGCGCTGCGCATTGTTACAATCTATGGGTGCTCCAAAAGTCGAGACGGGCCAGGGTATTAGAAAGCTGTATCGTGCGCCGAAAAAGTCCATCCAGCGATAGAACAGAAAGTGCAGGTAGAAACCGGCGGAAATCCTGGATGCGAGAGCTACAAGGTGTATACTTGGTCGAGCCTTCGTGCGATTCTTGGAGCAATATAGCGGTTAACTTTGAAAGATGTGGGCGGTGGCAAGAGCAGTTTCGGCAGACCGCGGCCATCACGAAACAATGCACGTGATGCACCCGCGCGTCAACTAATGCCACAACATGAGCAAACATAAGTTCCACATGGGAAGGATCTTGCATCCTTGGACCTAGACGCGTCTATCTCGGTACATACTCTATCCTGCGCTAATTTCAGTCTTGTAATTTGGTACATTTATGATTAGAACAACACGTGGCTCCCCCACGGGCGCCTGGAGGTCTGGGCCGTTTGGCTGGAGACCGCCGGCATTCTGTCTGATAGATTGATGACAACCACTCCAAGCTGGACCCGTATCCAGTACAGCTCTGGACCTTCCTGACGTTTGAAGACTCTGAAGGTCAATTACAGTTTATCTCCATTTATCGTTCAACATAAATACTATTGGCTACAGAATCAACAGTGCTCGATTGGTCTAGATCATTGGCTGCGTGAGGCCATTTGTATTGGATGTTATCTTTGGTTGATAGCGCTCATCGTGTGGAGCCTGTATCACGAAGTAACTTATTTTACTACGCTCTGGACTAAGAAAGCTGTATGGCCAGACCATCTCAGCATATTATATGCCCGTGAACAGGACTCACTTTTTCTCGACTATATCTCCACTATGGCGCCAGCTCCCAGTCAACTCACTCAACCCGACTGCCAACCGGCAGATATCATAGCAGAAATCCTACAAGATCTCCCGTGCCTTCGTTGCACCCTAATCGGGCTCACTTCTCTGATTCTCACCATCATTCTCTTCCGCCTGCTCTCACCCGTCAGGCTATGCAGAACGATGCGGACTTCACTGAACATTGCTGAAAGACTCTATCACGGATCTATCATCGCTGGGATATTCAACCACTGCTCGGAGTCCGAAATAGCGGAAAGCATGCGCCGGTACGTTTCCGTTTCGGCGGCATGGACTAAGAATATAACGGAATCTGACACACCGAACGCACCTGCCACAGCCTGCAATGCAGAGTATCCCACATCGAGGAGCGGCGGGTCCGAAACTCAATGCAGCCCTGGTGCTCGATACTCGATATGTGTACTGGCCATTCCTTTGTGATCGCGTGGTGCATATGGGATATCGAGGCTCTGAAGGGTAGGATTGAGGTGCGCCGCCTTGGTCAAGCTGGTGTTAGTCAGGATCGGGAAGCTAATGGAGGACACGAGCAGGTGCTTCAGGAGGCTCGGCTTCGAGAGCTCTTAGGTGACCCGCAGAACAGTGTCGAGGGTGGAGCGTCACCACAAATGCGACACACTCGCTCGTTCACGTGCAACTGTTGAATTAGCAGTCGTTCACCCCGGAATGAGAAGTGAAGATTTAAATACAGATCTTACCCGTTGTACTATTTTTTGACCAACGTTAACTTTACAAGTTGGTTTTCTTTACCGACCGAACCACCGTCTCCGTAACACAGTATGATCCGAGGCCCAACGTTAACAGTCAACTCTTCCTTTAAAACTTCGCCGGATCATTCCGTGGCACTGATAAGATAAGTACAGGCTTGAGAATGGGCAGGAAATAGGACCGCCGTTAGCTTAGAGTTTCGCCCAAAAAAACCAAAAATGGCCAACTCCCTAATGATTGCGGGGACTACCAAGTGGACATCTCGTCATTACATTTGGAAGCGAAACCTCGCCTGCCGCCACCCCATATGCACAGGCATCGCATTGAGTCGAGAATCACATGGCACCTCTCGGCGATTAAATCTCGCCTGTGATTCCAGAGGTCGTATATGTGTCAACTTTAACCTATGTAAAGTAATCTGAGATAAAAATAAAAATCTGTGCCGCAATTTTTGAAACTGTGTAGAACTCTGTTCGATTTTTCAACCAAGACTCAGGCTCAGAGAAGGAAGTCGGCTTCACAAAAAACCGCCGACGCTCAAGCTCACACGCTCGCGGCCCAACTTCTGAGATCACCATGATCTGCAGCACGCGAGATTTCGGTTAAGTTGAACTCCAAGCGGAATAACGGAACAGAACGGAACGCATCAACATTAAATGATGGGATTCTTCAAAATTTCATGCTCATCGAGATTTCTTAACTATAAGTATGTACCGGTGATGTGGAGCCCTGTTTTTTTCTTCAAACATGACACGACTCTGGTGACCTCGCAAGACTTGCACCGGACGGTAGAGGATCTCCAGAGCCGGATCATTTTCAAAGTTGAACCGTCGCCAACAATAGACATCTGATGGGCAATCATCCTGCCAAGCCCCCGAAGCAAGAGGCACTCACCGGAAGACGCCGAGGCATAGCCTCTGGAGGGAGGGAGGGTCTCGGGCGCCTTATTTCACTTTTCGGACCAAGTTTCCAAATGCTTCAAAAACACGTTTTAGATGGTCAGAAAAAAAAGTCGGAAAAATATTATTTTCTGCCTACTTATTGCTCTTTGGCCGTCAGAGCCTCGGAAGCCCGGGGGCCAGGAGTAAATAGCGTCAATCATGCCATAACATGGTTCGCAAGAAGCGTCAATTGTGACTTAGAACTCCATTCTCTGCAAAACAAGTACTTGGAGATGTAGAACTCGCGAAAAATGTGTTGTTCAGTATGTTTTACCGAGATCATTTCCCGGTTTGGATGTGGCTGTACTCGGCTAAGAGGGAGGGAGGGGTCCGAGGGTGTTAATTCAGTTTTCCGACCCTGTGTCGGAAATTTTAAGGGCGAGTGCCTCTTGCCCCGAAGCCTCCATGAAACTCGCGCTCGGTATTGACCGCCTGGTCTCAGTGAGCTCGTAATCCTCTGCCGACCGTCTTCTGTGTTTGCCTTGACTCTGTCAGCGCGCTTATTTCGGTCTGCGACGGCGAATTGAGTCCAAAGTTAGTCTTGGAACACCCACGCTATGGCGCTGGCGGGAGTGAAACAGTCCACTCCGGCATTCCCTGCGTCCCGGAGGGCTGTCCTGGGCTGCAGGCTCCAAGTTCCCGGGCCTGCCAACGTTTTCCGAAATTCCTGAAGTCGCCAGGCGAAGGGCAAGTAGAAACAGTGAGTCCTCCCTCCGCCCCTGGGCTCCATCCGTAGACCTCACATATACGCAGTACGGCTGCCTGTTGTTTCAATGCGGGATTGCGGGACCGTACAGGCAATCCTTCTGGCCTCTTCCATTTCACCGTTCACTCGTGTCATTTTGTTGATGAGATGGAAGGATGGAGCACTTTGAAATTGTCTGATTCGCGTGATTACGGTTAAGAAACACCTTCAAAACGAAAAGACAAAACGCTTGGACCGCCATTTCTGACCCTTCCTGCTCTGTCCGTCGATCTTGCGCGTCGATCCTCGTCATACGCTGCATGCTTCCCGCACTGCCACAGATAAACTTCCATCTGACTTTCTCCCCCGCGGCACAGCCTCCCGCATTGAAAATCACAGCCTGCAGGTCAATTCGCCCTGGGTCTACACGGCTAATTACAGGCTCACTGCCACCATCTTCAAGTTCGCTTGCGGCTACCAATGTTTACCACTCGCGAATAGAATTCCGGTTTTACCATCATGTGTGCAAGCAATGCTCGCTATGATTCCCGCCGGAATACTTTTCAAGGGATCCACGATGGAAAGTGTTATTTAAGGTGAGCAGAGATGTTCATGTTTCTTTGGACTTCGGCCTATCGACCTCCCCCGGATACCTCAGGATGTTCAATCCCTTTGCTCAAGGCGGATGGCCCAACGCAGCAAATCCGAACGCAGGTTCCTCCGGCACCGGGTCCTCGCCGCAACCGTCGATTTTCGGCGCGCTGCCTTGTATGTAGTTTAAAGCTTCAGGCGTCTCTAATTTGGCTCATCGCCCGCCAGATCCCACCCGGAACCCGACTCCCATGTTTATGACCTTCCGGTTCACCCAGTTCAGTCCAACCATCATGGACTCCACTGTGACCGCAAACTCTCGGACGTACTTCCGCGTCAAGACAGATGTTCCGACGGTTGGATACACCGTAATCCATAATTCCGCGAACCAGCCAACGATTGTAATCGAATGGCTGAGACATCCTGTCATCGAAATTCGGGACATATTGTCGAAGAGGCAGACCTCACAGTGGCTGGAGCTTTCGGCGGACAAAACGTGCGTTGCAATGCTCGTGTTATCTATTCAAACGTTTACGTATTTCTACAGTTACCGGACCATGACTGCTCGGGGGAAGACCTTCCTCTGGGTACCGGATGGGTCCCACATTTCGGTGCGTGTATCGTTAACGGCAGGTAGCGGAATGATGTCCTAACGTGATGTTGCAGCTGTACTCGGCTGGCCTTGGTGCGCCCCAAATTTATGCCCGCGTCGCCCGAGAAGAGGGCGCAGTAGCACTCGAGCTGACGTCGGAGGCCATCCAAATTGGCCTCCTTGAAGTCACCGTCGCCGCTGCGCTCCTTCTTCAATGCGGACGCAATATCGATTAATTCAAAATTCAAAACGCCAGCACAAGGGACGCTACAATAATGCTCTCTTCGGACTATCAGACAAGTCTGGCCACCACTATCGTTAACGGAATCTTTCTTGTACCTCCCCGGACATTTGTTGTACCCCACGGACAATTTGTAGGTCTTCCCTACGGACACTAGCCAGAATTCGGACTATCGATGTAGCACGCGCGCATGCCGCACGCCCTCACTGTATTGACTTACCACCCGCACACTTTCCTTTAGCTTTCGAGATTTAGCTGCTTTCGCCACACTTAGATAAGTAGATACAAAAGTACTTAGCAATTACAATCCAAAAATGTACACTCCAATCGGAACCACACTGAGCAACAAAGAGCGTTCGGGAGAATAAATAACAAGAACCTGACAAGAGGAACGAAAGAAGAGAAAAAAATGACACCCCTCACGCCCCAAGTCCTTGCACCTCAATTTCGCCTGGCTCTTTGAATATTACGGGTTGGTGTCCACCGGCTGTTCACGGGCCGGCTATCCGATGTGTCATTGTTTTTTGTGTTCGGATGCACGTCAACGTCGAAGTTTACTCTCAATCACCATGCCGAAACTACCAGACGAGATCTTGTCCGATGCTCTCACTCTAGCGCTCAAAATATCGGACGAGGTGTTCGCCGATACAGCATACGTTTCTCCCTTCGCGGATATTCGGTGTCCACATCCGCCTATCTGCTGGTCTGCAAGGACTGGCTTCGAGTCGCGACACCTTTGTTGTATAACGTCGTAGTTCTGAGATCCATATCCGAACGCTCTCGATGATGTTTTCTCCAAAGAAAAGTCCTTTGGCCGCTACGTCGAGAAACTCAGGATAGCAGGAGGGTATGGGCTGGATGCACAAGATCCTAAAATCGACCCCCAATCTCACGGATCTTTTCCTTACGCTGGAAATCTACGCGCCCGATAGCGTGCGTGGCCCATGCACCGGGCTATCCCTCATTAATCCTTGGCGTGTCATCCTCTCTGACTCGAGCGTGAACAAACCTATGACGAACAAGAATCGTTTGGCATTGAAGCGACCTAATATCTTGCATCTCCAAGTGGGGGGAATGGTGCGAATTATTAGTTTGAAAATTTTCTCTTCAAGTGAACTATCCCGATCCTGGCGTTGTGTTATCGTATGCCAAATAATCCTTTGTGCCTCGAGCCTTGTCCCCAGCCAGCTCTCAGCACCTGCGTGCGAGTGTTGACATAGTTCCAGACCTCTTTCCTTCTCCTTTTGCTCCGCCAAGGGAAGACTCGAAGCATCGTACCCCAGGGTTGGGATTTAAACGTCTCATCTACTTTACTCGTTCCCAGATCCACGAGGGCAGCAGTGGTTCGATAATGTTGCATATATATTGCCTTCTGTCGTACTTTTGACATTTTCTTTTGACCATGGCCCTCGACGTAACAATGTCAGTAGCTACAAACCATGAACAACCTAAACTCATTTCAAAAAAATAAACGAAAAACATACATCGCGGTGTTATTGAAAGCATACAACTTAGTTATAGTCGAGCGGGCATTAATTTCGGTAGCGTACATGGGTTGTAAGACAGGATAGCGAGGTCACAAGAATTACAGAAGGTTAGGGCAGTTGGGTCCAATAAACGTGAACGATCGCAGATATCGGGAGCCTGTGTGTAGAAGAGTAAGTCGCCGATTCAAACACTGAGTTGTACTGCTAACCTATACTTCCACCGATGACTCGCGGTGTGGCCTGTCGCACGGAACTTGCTGTTGCCAGTATCGTTCCTCTTCCCGCATCTCATGACAGATGGGAAGCGCGTCCTCAACATCGATCCAACGATCCGATACTTCCTCATCCCAAATGTCATCAGTTCCAAGGATGGTTAATTTGGGAAATAGGCCAGAGAGGAAGCGGGCGACTGGGAGCGGCGATTCGATCGACGAATTTGCGACATCCCACGCCACGAGCGCGTACTGTAAGACGCGTCTGGGTACACTGTTGTCCATCTTTGGAACTTGGGAAGCATCGATACTCATCTCGAGTCTTTCTAAGTGTGGGCAACGGTGGGCAAGGAATACGAGACTGTGGAGTGTTGGGCGGCGAGGAGGATCGTCGGATACGGTGGATGACAATACAAGGTGCCGAAGGTGCGGCCATGCTCCGGCCAACGAGAGAACTGCGTCATCGTCGACATGGATTGCCATGGCGAGCCGCAGTTCCATATGAGTCAAATTCTTGAAGTGGAACAGATAGCGGAGGGTCTCGATTCCGATTGGAGATTTTTGGGCGGGTTCTAAAACGTTGGTGATGCAAAGTTTAGTGAGGGAGGCGGGAGGGAGATGGATCTTGAGAGCGACGTTAATTTTCTTCATCAAGCCGTCATCGGGCCGCTGGTCTATATCAATCTCTAGTGACTCGAGTGGACAACGGGACAGGCTGCAAATGAATGCGAAAATGGACTGCGAAGGGGCCTCCTCCAGTCTGAGAGCCCGTAGGGACCTGAAGGTGTTCTTGTGGGGATTTCGCGTCGATGAGCCGTTTGGCTCGAAGACCTCGGGCTTTCCGAGCGTCAAGGTCCGTAGGTAACGCAGGTAGGAGAGATGGTCGAAAGCACTTTGGTCGAGATGGTCCAGCTCGAGTGACTGGATGCGTTTCAATCCACACACGAAGGAGGAAACGGAAGAGGCCCCTTCACTCTCATCCTCCTGAATGAGTTCCACGTGAGTCAAAGAGGGACATTTGAGAGCGAGAGGCGGAAGCATGGTGAAGTGAAAGATGGAATGAAAACTGCCCAATGCGATATGTGTGATGGTGGGGGAAAGCAGAAGGGAAACCTGGGAGAGGTAGGGGCTCTCGTAAAAGATCCAGCGAAGATTCCGCAAATTTGGAAAGAGATGCGGTGTGGGAAGGGAGACGCATAGAATATCGAAAAGGGAGGAGAGATCTGGGGCCAACGGAAGCGAGTCGTCAGAGCAGGTCAAGAACCTGACGCGATGCATGTAAAAAGTAAGGGCCTCTCCCAGTCCGACCGGAGAATCGGTCGAAGTAGAGACTGGACTAATCTTCAGTCTGCGGTTTATCGCTGGTATAATTTGAGAACGCACCCTGTTTTGACCCCAGACATCAGTCGGCATGCAGTCAAGAACACGAAGTATAGTTTCTTGAAACGACCAAAGCGCATCGAGGGCAGGGTCGCTCAGGGTCGTACAGGTCCTCGCAAGTATTGCAAGATCGCGCGACACGTCTTTCTCCGGTTTAGTATTTCGATCTGGACATATCTGGACGCAGATCATGTGCACTATTTCAGGAATCCTAAGGGCTCGGTGCATTCTGGTAGAAAGGGGCTACAAGCAGAAGAAGAGGTTGAGGAAGAAGACAAGACGCGAGTGTCAACAAACGTCAACATCAAAGCACTTCTCTTCCCCCACCACCTCGCTTTGCATCTTGCCAATGCGTCGAGCTCTGCAAGTCCCTTAGTTGGTGGAATGGATATGTGCTCAGATTCACCGGATGCAGGTCTCTCAGCTCGTCAGGAAGACATTCTCCGTTTATTCTCGCAAGGTCGGACCGTTACGGATTTCCACAATCCGGCTCCCGATAGCCTATGGGGCTTACAATCGATAATTTCTCGCATGTTATGCTGTATCCTTGAATAACTATGGATGATCCGACTAGAGATCGATGGGTCGACTGTCCAGTAAGTCTATCACCGTAAATATACCGTCTGACATCGCTCTGAGGCAACGAAGCGGCCGATTTCCCTTCCAGACTGGACACGGTATCCCTTGCGGCATCTCATAAGTGAACTCGGGTTGTTATTTTGGGGTAAAAAAGACCTGTCATCTCCAAGTGCTCGAAACTAATCCTGTGTCTGTAGACGCTCCACTCCTCGCTTTAGACCGACTCGCGGCCCCCTTTCTTGTATATCCGCACAGTTTTTGATCTCACTCACGAACGTAGGAATTCCTACCTACCATCGCGATTGACGCACATGTCCGCTGTGATTTTGACAGTATGAAATTTCTGCTCCCATCTGCCGGAAAACATTTGTGCCAGACCTGGCTACACTTTCCGCATTCAAGTCCTCAGTGCTGGCAAACCACAAGAAATTCACCTCATGTCGCCGCAGTCCTCTGACATCCCGTCTCGTGAAGGTGACGGTTTCGTCGTTTTCCGTCTCGACTGACACAACTGGCTATCACAATTACTCGCGCGAGTCTCTCGGAGATTTCGACGATTTACCTCACCTCACCATTGGGCCGAATATCCCGTACGAGAATCTACATTCGCTGCAAATCTGCGTCTATGATAAAAACGACACAGTCGATATGGCAGGCATATGGCATTACGACAGATGTTCTGTTTTTATTACCGCACGATGGTCGCCCATGAAATAGACAGCGGGTTTGCCTTCGCCGATGCGGCTGTACACATGGCTCAGGCTCCAATGTAAGTATCCAGAGCCACTGTCCAGAGTTCCGGACCCTCTCAGTCGAGACGAGTCTGCTGACAATCCTGGATATGGATCCTAGTCAGCGTTGTGAGACGCATAACACAAACTTAAGACATAAAATCAACGCTGGTTATCACGAATATTTCGTTGACCAAATCGGTGTCGCTGAACCGCTTGCGGGGCATCTGAGTGTGTCCAGCTTGTACCCATGAAGCCGGAGCTTGTGGGGAAATTAATGCCCCCCATCTGAATACCTGCAACTGAACTCAAATTCATGCTCTATATTTTCGAGTAAAATCGGAATTGCGGCCGCAATATTGTAACGGTGCGCTCCCGCGCTTGTCTCTATCTTATCACACACACATTCCTTCCTTACTATTTCTCTATTTTCACTTTACCACTACACTCGTTACTACCGACGCCTCGCGTCATATACCTTTACCCCATCACTCTCCGTGTTTCATCCTATACTCCTATTATTCTATCGTATATAAACTGTCAATGTCCGTAGTTAGGTCCTTAGTCAATCTAAACCTTACGCCACTTACCTTCCGCTGGGACGACTACCCAGCTCTCGTGAACTCGTGTGCCGGAACTGTTAGCCGACTCTCTAGCCGACTCTCCTCCGTCACATCTTTTTAAGTGCTCGCTTTCGTCGCTGCTTTGCTGGTTACCCCTGGTCTGATCAACCGAGTCTACCGCCTGCTGCCGACACCAACAAGTACTAAGAACCTCGCTATGGACAACAAGAAGAACACCGACATACCCCATACCCGTGCCGCCACTCGCGCCGGCATCCACCCCGCTCCCCCTCCCCTATTCAGTCCCGCCGTCTCCTATTCGTTCGGGTCCGTTGGGACCGGGGGTGCTGCGAACCCCTCTGTCGACGCTTCGGTGTCGGCGAGACCTGTGTCCGCCTCGGCGGGCACATCTGTCGCCGTGTCCACGGCGGCGAGACCGTTCCTTGCTTCGGCGGGAACCCCCAGTGCCTCGAGTGCTGGTGATTACTCTTCGGAGTTGCCCTTGCTCACGCCGAGCAAGGAGAATGAGGGCGGCCCCGGCGTTGCGCCGGCGTCCTCGGTGGTTATTGACGGGGGCTGGACTCCCGTCACGCGCAAGACTTCACGTACTCATCGTGAGCATCGCACTGGTTCAGGTAGAAGTGAATATACCGTTAATTCTGCTTCTGATTCGAGCGCTTCTGATGCGGAGTCTGAGTCTACCGTTGCCCGTGCGACTAATGAAATGAGCAAGGATGAACTCGATGCTCTAGTTCGTCGTCACGAGGCAATAACCGCCCAGTATCGTGCCGCTTTGCGTGCGCGTGAAATATCTCCTGAAGCAACTCAGAACAGTCGGTCTACCGACAATGAGGGGAACATACCGAGCGTCGGGATTTTAATCCCTGATCTCACCGGCTCTCAGGTTGAGCCTAAGACTGTCTCTATTGCCGCGCCTAAGTCGTACCGCGCGAGCGTAGAAGAAGTCGATGATGAGGACGACCTCATCAACTGGAGTACTACGACTTCCGTAAGCCCCGTGGCGGGTCCCTCCCGTAACCGAGGAAAGGGTCCCGACCCCGGGAACTGGGGAGACGTATCAGGCCTGGAGGATTTCTCTGAGGCCGACCTCCGTGCGCAACGGGAAATGCTGGCAAATTATGAGGAGATTAACCGTGTAATTAAACAAGAGGAGCAGTCACTGCCTACCAATTATCTTGTGGATTTTTCGCCGGTTAGAACCTCCTCGCCAAAGGTGAAAGCACCCCGTAAGCGCTCGAAGAGCCCTAAAGCCAAGAAGGCTAAAGCTCAGAAAGAGGCATCCCAACCCGCAACAAAGGTTGACGAACCTGTCGTGGTTGCGCCTCCCACTAAACCAGCTGCAAAAGTTGAGTTTCTGATCCCCGAACTTCAGATTCCTGAAGTATCCTTACCTGCCGTTGATCGCGACGCGGATAACGCGTGTGACGTCAAGTCCGGACTTTCCACTGAGGAAATCGTGGCTCTTGTTACTGCCAAGGTGATTGAGCTACAAAAGAGGCAGGGTACGGAGGCAAAGTTGCCCAAGGCCAAGGTCAACTTACCTCCCAATGTAGATGCTTCCGTGCCTCGGGCGCGTGAAGCTGCCGTACCACGGGGTGTAACCCCGGGGAGAGTTGCCGCAGAAAATTTCTTTGAGAAGGCCCTTCGAGGCGCTTCTCCCTCCTCGCCTGATGATCCGTCAGACGACTCGAGTTCGGATTCGGACGAAAGTTCTCACCACTCGGGTTGCAGCGATTCTGGATCTGAGCGACGAGGTGCGTCAAGCCCTCGCTTGTCGTCTAAGCGCAAGCGCGGTCACGACCGCAAGAGGAAAATGCTGTTGAAGCCGATTCCTCCTACACGGTATGACGGCGAGCCTGATGCAAATGCGATTCAACGATTTGCTCGGGAAGCGACGACCTACGTCAAAATGGGACGCGTACCTAGAGAACAGCAGGTGTATTACGTCTCCTACTATCTTGACGGAAAGGCCCTTGATTTTTACAATCAAGTGGTTTGCAAAGATGAGAGGAACTGGGACTTGAAGCGGTTCTTTATTGAGCTATTCGAGTTCTGTTTTCCCGTTGACTTCCGGAATGCGCAGCGTAAACAGCTTAATCGCTGCTTCCAAGGAACCAAAACCGTCGCTGCGCACGTTGCTGAATGGTCGCATATCTGGAATACGATTGGGTTAGAAGACACCCAAGAGAAGATCGTGAAGTTATTCAATAGCTTTACCTTTGCTGTTCAGACCGAAATATACCGCAAAAACATCGATCCCGAGGTGAATACCTGGGATGAAGTTGTTAAGGCCGCGGAGCAAGCTGAGGTGCTATTAAAACTTGCCAATCGGGAGCCCGGTGGCGGGTCTTCCAAACGTGCAGCCCAACCGCAGCCGAAGTCAGGCGAGACTCGCTCGCAGACTTCGGGCAAGACCTCGCGTGGAGGTTACCGTGGCCGTGGCCGTGGTCGTGGAGGGCCCGCCAACTCGGGCCGACCTCGTGAGGAAGTCTTACGGACTTCAGCGGTCAGCGTACCTGGAAAAGGTGATAAGGCGGGTGAGCAAATGTCAGCACAGAAGCGTAACGAGATGCTTGCCAAAGGCTTGTGCTTTAACTGCGGCGAGCCTGGACATTTGTCTCGCAATTGTCCGAAGAACCAGACAATGCCTTCTAAAAAGAAGGGTAAACCACCGGGCCTTAATACGCATGCAGTGCACATACCATCTGGATCATCTTCACGCGATGCGTTGTACGAGAGTACAGAGGTGCTTGAGACGTTGGACGTCGGTGCCATTTGTTTTGGTGATCTTAGCGGAGTCGAGGAGGGCGGGGAACCCCTTCAAACATTTTCTGATTCTGGAAACGAATTTGAATTAGTTTCTGACCAGAGCTCGGATTTCGGAATCGACTCCGTGGATGAAGACTCACCTTCGCGGCCCATTGGGGACTTGTACGCATTTTATGCGGCAATGATGCTTCAGGCTGCGCAGCCCTACCCCTGGAGATTCACGAACCCCAGACGAATGCTTTGATGAAAAGCGATTCTTCATGTACCTAATCTCAGATACTGAATATATTGTTATGGACCATGAGAATGATTCGAAGGAACTCACCCTCGAGGCTGAACTACTGCATAACCCCGAATTTATGCCAGCGCTTTGGTACGCGCAGATGCGTTCAGTGGAACTGGGTCTTGATCCAGAAGATGCCCTGCAGGAGGAACGCTATCTCGAGGAGATAGGTGACGTTCAAGCCGGGGCTGTCCAACTCTTACTTGAGCAAAGCAAATGGGATGGTAGTCATGTTGACGCACCTGCAGACCGGTTTGAGATCCACCCCGAGGATGATATCCTCGTTATTTCTGACCGGGTGGATGCAAACTGCGTGCGCCTGTCCCGAGAAAGTCTTCTCGACACGAAGTTCGACCTACTAGAATGGTATGAACGAGCTTTGTTGGAACTGGACACGGGAGTTAATACCTACGATCTCCTGGAAACATCGGATTCGGAACCCGAGCTTGTTTTCTTTGAGAACTCTTCCCATGAAGACTTCGCGTCCATGCCCCCACTGCGCACAGTAAGCGACACAGTTTCCGAATGTGTATCCTCAATGCCGAACCTACAGTCTGTGAGTGACTCGTCAGATAATGGCTCAGAGGGCAGTGACTCTACTCACCTGGTAATGCCGGGAGAGGAGGGCGAGACCTTCGAAGATCGCCTGAAGTTGTGGGCGCACGTCTCGGAAAAGATTTGCCGTGATGAGAACCCAATGGGGCCTTTGCCAAGGTCGCGCCGCTTGGGGGATGTTCTCGGAAACACTGTGGCGGCGCTGCTGGAATTTTTCCAGCCGTACCCCGGAGACGAGCAAATCCGATGGTCTGACGAGCGCCGAGATGCTACTCGGTTCCGTGTCCTACGGGCGAGTGAGGAAATCTATACCATAGAAGACTCGTATTTTGACGAGGTAATGACCTTACCTCTTGAATATCTTCGAGTACCTTGCTTCTATCTGGTGGAATGGTACGCCCAATTGCGAGCTACGGCCCTGGAGATTGAATACCTCAAGGCCTCTCCCATTCATCACTTCCCCATCGAGGAGATTCTGGCCGATGCTGTTCAGCAATATTTCCGTGATGTGAGTCGGAACGCACCAGAATTCGAAGGTGTGAGGATAGAAAGGGTGCTCCGCGAACCAGACAACCTGGAAGGGCCGGATACCTTCATAGTGATGATCCCACTCGGGGTGAGCAATCTGCACGAGTCCATTTCCGAAGGAGCATTATTAAACCCGCGCCTGGATCTGGCAAACTGGGTTCTCAAGCGTCAGCTGAAGTGTCTACTTCGTGAAAATAACGCAAGGAATGGCTGGGACTACGCCCGCCGTCCTGGTTACCTTGGCGCGTTATTCAATGAGCCGGAACCCGAAGTGGAGGGCGAGTTTTTCCTACACTGCGGGGGAGTTCAGATCCCCGCAGACAGTGTTAAAGGAATTACACGTACTGCTTCCATGCCGCGTGTCACGGACCGCATAGTCGCGCGGCCGCTTGTTATCGTGGTTCGCGTTAACGGTGAACCAGTTCGAGCCTTGGTAGATTCGGGATCCCTCGGAGACTTGGTGTCTACCTCATTGGCGGATCAGTTGCGCCTCAAACGCAGGGAGCTAAAGGACCCGATTACCTTGCAGTTGGCTGTACAAGGCTCGCGTTCCAAGATTAACCACTCTGTGAATGTAAAATTCAGCTATCAAGATATTGCGGAAGACCGGAATTTTCTTTGTCGCTAACCTGAGTGGGTACGATATGATCTTGGGGACTGCGTGGCTATTCCAACACAAGGTAAGCATTGGTCTTAATCCTGCTCGAGTTTGCGTTGGAAGCGCTAACTCCTTACCTCTTGAAGGCGTTGCAACTGCTCGAGTTTTCGCTGGAGCAGTTGGATTAGGCGAGGACCGTCTCCAAGCGGCGCGGGATGAGATCCTGGAATACGCTAAACCCATATGCAAAACGGCGGCCGAGACTGGCTTACCGCCTTTGCGAGCTATTAACCATACTATCCCGCTTATTGATGAGAATAAAATTCTTCCGTGGAGACCTTCGCGCTGCCCTGAGGCCTTGAGAGAGCAATGGGATCTAAAAAGAAAAACATACCTTAAGGCTGGCCGCTGGCAAGTCACCAACTCGGGTAACACTGCTCCGATGCTGTTGATCCCGAAGGTAAAAACAAATCCGCCTGGCCTGCGCGTGGTTGTAGACCTGCGCGCACGTAATGCCAACACGAAGAAGATGACTTCTCCGTTGCCGGACATGGAGGGAATATTACGGCGCGTCTCGCGTTGTAAATTCCGCTCGCTGATAGACGGGCAGGACGCGTACGAGCAGATCTGCGTTATACCCGAACATGTCCCACGGACGGCCGTTAGTACACCTGACGGTAACATGGTTAGCTTAGTGCTGCAGCAAGGAGATTGTAATGCACCAGCGACTTACCAGTCGTTAATGAATTATCTCTTCGGCGAATATATTGGCCGATTCATGGACGTGTATCTTGATGACATCATCATCTACTCAAACACTCTTGAGGAACACATCGGACATGTGAAGAAAATCATTGACATACTGGAACGCGAGAAGCTTTATTTAAGCGCTAGCAAAATGCAGCTTCTCAAGTCGGAACTGAGCGTCCTGGGTCGCGTTGTTGATGACAGAGGTATTCGGATGGACCCTCACAAGGTTGATATGGTGTTAAACTGGAAAACACCGACGAACCGTGAATTACTTCGCGGCTTCCTCGGTTCAGTCACCTACCTTGGTGGGGATGTTCCAGACGTTCACATTCCTATGGGGATACTTCATGAGTTAACAAGTGACTCGGTCCCATATCGATGGGGGTTTACTCATCAACGTGCGTTCGAGGATGTCAAACGCTTGGTAGAGCAAGCCAGGGATCATCGTCGGATGCCGCTGGATTATAAGCCAAGTGCGCCCCAGATTTGGTTAGTCACGGACGGCTCCAGTTCCGGAGTCTCTGGTGTTGTCTGCCAGGGGAGAGGACTGGAAGAACGCCAAGGTCGCTGCCTTTTTCTCGGCAAAGCTAAACTCGGCTCAGCAAAATTATCCCGTCCATGAAATCGAGATGTTGGCTGGGGTGGAGGCTATGCTACGCCATCGCGACATCCTTCAAGGATGTAAGTTCATTTGGGTTACAGACCACAAGGGGTTAATTCACCTCGTCAACCAAAAGAACCTGTCGGGACGCCAAGCACGCTGGATTGAGAAAATATCTGGTTTTGACTTCGAGATAAAATACATACCGGGGACAGAGAACGTCCTGGCAGATGCTTTGTCTCGTATCTATTCGAACGAGGCCCCTGGGACTGTTCGCGCGCGATCAGAATACACCTACCATGATATTATTAACAATAACGAATTGGATATTGATTCAATTACAATGCCAGTTTTTGCTGGTCTAGAGGCAATGGCTCTATCAAGCGATAGAGTGACACGCTCGATGACTCGAGCTACTCAGAACGTTGCCAAGACTCAGAGCGTTGCCAAGCGTGTCAGGTTTGAGTCCGAACCCCGTACGTCCCCAAAGGAGGGCGAGGGTATCAAAAAGCCCGACTTTTCGACGTCGCGTGCCAAAAAGTCGAGTACACCGCCAACAAACCCCGTCGCCAGCGGGAATCCCAGTCCGCCGCCGACGAACTCCGTCGTCAGCGGAAATCCTAAGCCAAAGAACTCCCCGACGCAACGCATCGAGGAGTCTGCATCGCCAGCCGACCACGTCGTTAGCGATCCCCGCGCATCATCGGCGTACAACGCCAATGAGACTCGGACTCGAGGTAGCAGAGGAAGAAAGGGACAGGTGTCCCTGTCACCTGTCAACGACTCTGATCCGTCACCTCGTGACGATCCTTCTTCCTCCGCGGAACCAAATCACTCAAGTGACTCGCTTACCGTGGATCCTGATACTTCTGGACCTACAACTGAATTCGGCAACGACTTCGAACACCTGGATGACTCGCTCCTCAACGTCGTGAATTCGGGCTGGCAAGGACTGGATGTCGTTCGCCTTATCGCCGGCAACTATGGTGAAGATTCTTTCTTCAGTAAAATCCTGGAGAATCCAAAAGCATTCCGCAATTTCGAGGTTGAAGAAGGTCTTATCTATCTCAAAGATTCCGACCATCAAGTCCTTTGTGTTCCAATGTTGACATACCGGAATCGTAACCTTCGTGAGATTATCATCTCCGAGGCTCATTCCATCTTGGCTCACTTGGGACTGAAGAAAACTCTGGACTATCTTCGGGATCATTTCTGGTGGAAAGAAATCGTTGAAGATACACGTAGTTTTTGTGAGTCCTGCCCCACTTGCAAGCGAAGCAAGCCGAGTAATCAGAAGCCCTATGGGCTACTGCATTCACTAAATCCGCCCTCTGAGCCCTGGGACTCAGTGGGAGTGGATTTCGTGGGACCTCTACCCGAGTCCAGGAACCGAGACGGAGTTTTCAACTCACTTGCAGTCGTCATTGACCTGTGTACAGGAATGGTGCATTTAATTCCGGCTCGTATCAACTACACGGCGCGACAGATGGCCGAACTTATGTTCGAACACATTTACAAGCTTCATGGCCTGCCAAGGTCTATTGTCAGCGACCGAGACTCGCTGTTCACCAGCATATTCTGGAAGCGACTGCACGAGTTGATTGGGGTCAAACTCCGTATGTCCAGCGCTTACCATCCTGAGACTGACGGGAGTACAGAACGCGCTAACCGCACGGTCACCCAGATGCTCCGTCAGTGCATTGGTCCCAAGCAAAAGGATTGGGTCTCGAAACTCCCTGCAATCGAGTTCGCCATGAACTCCGCCCGCTCTGAAACTACCGGATACTCGCCTTTTTTCCTGAACACAGGGCGCATGCCCCACTCTCTATTGTGGAACTCGGACCGCACGCGTGAGTATCCCGGCGTTGCCAACTTCGCTTTACAACGCCGTATCGCTATCATGGCTGCTCATGATAGTATGATAGCTGCTCGAGTTAAACAGACTCGGAATGCGAATCGCAAGCGCCAGCCGGCGCCATTTGAGGAAGGAGATCTCGTGTATCTCTCTTCCAAGAACCTTACCTTCGAGAAGGGATTAGCGCGCAAGCTTATTCCCAAGTTCATCGGGCCTTACTCGATTGTACGGGACTTCGGTAACGGCTCGTTCCAGCTTGATTTACCCGCTAACATGAAACAAAGGGGTGTACACGACGTATTTCATTCCTCCCTGTTGCGGATCCACGTCCCGAACGACGACCGCCGATTCCCCGGACGTCTCGAATGTCAGCTTGGCATATCGTTGGACGATGAGACCAACGAATGGGCGGTTGACCGCATCGTCAACCACTACGGCCGTCGGTCAAAGGCACTTTTTGAAGTCCTTTGGAAATCCGGCGACAAAAGCTGGATGCCCTATGACCAGGCGAAGCGCTTACAGGCGCTTGTGGAGTACCTTGAGGCTGTGGGCGTCTCCGACATTAAGGAGCTGCCCTACGGCTCGGGGAAACCCCCTGTCGAGGGAGAGGAGCTGATGGTTAATTCAATTATGTCTCATTTTTGGGCATATAAATCTGGTGAGCCGCTCGAGGAGTTCCTAACCCCCCGTTCCCGCTTTCACCATGCCCAAACAACCCTCTCCGCGCTATCCCTTCCGTCTTGGCGCACTCACTGAATCCCTCGACACCCTCTCCGACCGCATGCACGACTACAACGAACTCCACCATGCCCTGAAGCGGATTAATATTGACACATTCCGCTTCGACATCCCCGGGCTTCCCACTGAACTCATCCGCGCTACCTCCATCCGCCAATTCCTGGAGTATCATGTTGCTCTATGTGCCGACGACGACCTTCCTGGGCTTGCCCCTGCGTACTACTCGAATTTTGCGCAGCTCATGAATGAGCACGACAATTCCGGGTTCGGCTGGGCTCACCTCGACGACGAGTCTGGCACCATCGTTTGGGACAACGGTCTCGTCCCTGCCGACGCCGACGCCTTCTGTCTTCTCGACCACGAGTTGGATTCTCGCCGTTTCCTACGCAACGACGAGGTCGCCGTGTCCCGAATCGAATTCGAGGACTACGAGCGCCTCAAGCGGCAGGAGACGAAGCGTAACGTCAAGTGGACGAGGGCGCGGGTGGACGAGAAGGAGAAGAAAGAAGCAGAGGCCGGGAAGCTCGTCGTGTCGATGGAGAGCTTCACGAAGAAGCGGCGGATGTTGGCGAAGAACGCCGAGGACGTCGCCGCTGCTAAGAAGCAGAAGAAGTCGGGCCCCGAGGAGGGGGAAATTATGCAGGTCGACAACGCACAGGCTTCGGGATCGTGAACGAGTCCGCCGTATGCGTCGGCCTGGAGGGCGGATGTAACGGTGCGCTCCCGCGCTTGTCTCTATCTTATCACACACACATTCCTTCCTTACTATTTCTCTATTTTCACTTTACCACTACACTCGTTACTACCGACGCCTCGCGTCATATACCTTTACCCCATCACTCTCCGTGTTTCATCCTATACTCCTATTATTCTATCGTATATAAACTGTCAATGTCCGTAGTTAGGTCCTTAGTCAATCTAAACCTTACGCCACTTACCTTCCGCTGGGACGACTACCCAGCTCTCGTGAACTCGTGTGCCGGAACTGTTAGCCGACTCTCTAGCCGACTCTCCTCCGTCACAAATATATATGTCAAAGTCGCCGATCAGTGACAGCGACTGTTGTGACTATCAGATCTCTTGTTCTCTGCCACCACCACCGCCTAGCGAAGTAAAGGGACTGTAAGTCGCGGTGTAGGCTCTCACTTCCTCCATCGTCTTTCTTAATAATGATTGTGAACCTGTAGGCCTTTTGAACTGAACGGCGGCGCGCAGTCTCTCGAAGGAATGTCCACCATTCTTCGCATCCCCTCCCCCATTCACAATCCGATGCATCGCCTCACCACTGAGATTTCGGCGCTGGAAATTGCTTCTTCAGAAAGCATCCCCACCACGGATAAAGCGGAAGCCAGTGGCACTCAGAACGACGACATTCAAAGAGCCGACATATCTCGGGCCATTGATCGGATTCCGGCCGAGCTTCTCTGTGAGATATTCACGTTGACATTTCCGTACATGCGGAGCGTCGGCAAATACCTCATAGAGCAGGCTCCGTGGCGGTTAGGTCATGTCTGCCAAACGTGGAGGGTTGCGGCTTTAGCGAATCCTCTTTTCTGGTCGTCCATAACGCTATACGCACCTCCGGCCGGCTGGATGGGCCAAGCCTGTCCGCCGCTGATGATTGAGACGCAACTTATTCGGTCTGGGGGTGCCCCGCTCCAAGTCAACTTCGACAGTCGGCACGGCGACATTATTGATTGCTGTTCCCCAGCATCAATCGACCTCATTCTTGCCCAATCCTTTCGCTGGGATACTGCATCCCTGCGATTCCATCGTGTACTTGCCCACCGATTAGCCAATCGCTTGCGCAGAGTGAAGGCAAACATACCCGCCTTGCGTTCCCTGGAATTGATCTCCACACATAATCTCGACTCAATCATCGGGGACACCTTTTCCATCGCTCCCAGTTTGCGCGGCGTTGTTCTCACCGACGATGAATACGGATTCATTTCTCCAAAAATACAGTTTCCCTGGTGCCAACTCACCAAATTCCGAGGTTCCTATCATCGACTTTCCTACGACTGCGCGACGATTTTGCGGGCGGCGCCGAATCTGGTCGAATGTGGGATATCTTTGTCCCAAACAAGCTCATCGGCTGGCCCGCCTATCATTCTTGGGAATTTATTGCGCCTCAGTGCTATCGGAGATGTCCTCTCATCCTTGGTTGCCCCAGCGCTGGAGGAGTTGTGGATTTATGGCAGCGCCACTGCCTCCTTCCTCGGATTTCTCGGGCGCTCCTCTTGCCGCTTGAGGAAGCTAGTGGTATACGACTGTTCCGACCCTGAAACTCTCATTCCTATCCTCCAGACTATCCCGACCCTGAAGACATTCTTTGTCGACTTCGAACGGAACTCCGACAACACCGGTCAAACCGCCCTCTTTGACGCCCTCAAGTTACGCGGTGGCGCTTCCGATATGTGTCCCAACCTCACCCGCATCGCCGCGGGCGGGCCCCCACGATTCGCGATAGATGCGTTCATCGACATGGTCGAGTCACGTTGGTACACAGCCGACCTGCCCATTCTTTCTTTCGTGCGCGCTTTCTCACATTATGAGATGTCGAGACGCGTTTCTGCGAATGCTAAGGCGCGGATCGACCGTATGAGAAGAAAAGAGCTTGACGTAGCTCTGGACCTTCTGTTTGAACGTTCTCGCTACAATTACCTCGGCATTGATCGTCCGTGAATCCCAAACTAGATCTAAACGTCGCCATCTCGACGGTGCTGCATTTCGTACCATATTGTTATCAAATGTCCCATTCTTTTTACTGGAGGTAGTGCCACATGCCATTGAAACATGGGAGTTCGAGAGAATCTCGGAAGTCCAATTGTACCTCGCGAGCCGATTACACGCTCAAACACCGCCAGCTTCAATCTATGTTTCCCTACGAGCGTGGATGGATGGTTGTAACCTCAAGATCTATGGCAGACATGTAATTGGTTGAGCATGACAGAATCCTCATCTTTCGTATCAGTCTCGACTCCAGGACGACGGGGTAATGCATTTTACACGAGACAGTAGTTAAAATGGAAAAAAAAAATTAGAGTGATTTACGGGCATCCGAGACCGAAATAGTTGCGCGGTTCCGGACGAAACCCGGTATCGAATCCCGCGTCGAGCCCTTCACCCCGCATCTTCTCAATCAGTGATACGACGTCCTTGAAGGCAGATGAACTCGACGAGACATCAAGTCTGTAGAAGGTGCGCATGAACGAAAGGCGAGGCGTGCCTTTGTACCAACGGGTCGCGGCCATATTCACAAAGGCGTTTATCCCAAATCCGGATGAACCGCCCGCCGCTAGGTGGGTGAGATTGGGAAGGATATCGCTGGGGCCCCCGGTTATCTTCAGCGCATCAAAAAGAACCTTGGCGATGGCCTTGTCGGAGAAGGCGATGTATAATGTGGTGAGCGTGGGGATGTCGGGAAGAATCATGGCTAGCCAGGGGGGATCTGAGCAATCGTCCATAACAAGTTTGACCAACGTGCAGGAAGAGTGTTGTATGAAGGGACGAAGGTAGTAGTGAGCAGTATCACCAGTGATCCACAGCTCTTGCAGCAAGGGAGCCCTGAGTAGCTCCAAGAACCCTCCATGGGCATCGATGCTGAGGCGGCGCAAATTGGGAAGTGCGACATGTGTACTACCGGGAGGCAGAGAATCCCGCCCCACGATGGTTATTCCACATTCGACCACATTTGGAGTGGACCTTAATATGTTCAAGCCGTCCTCCTGGAAACGCCACGTCCCGCGAAAGTGGGTGAGTTGGGACCACGAGAGTTGCAGGTCTGCAGTCAGCGCCACATTGTGGAATGGTTCGCGCGTAAGAAAGACTTTCTGCAATGCCGGGGCGATAGAAAAAGTGTCTCCTGTGAGCGAAGAATCGGGGGTGCGGTATTGTTTTGTAACCTCTACAAACTCCAGGGTGCGCAAAGCGGGAAGCCGGCCCATTGCAGGGCGCAAGCGAGCTAGGATCCGGGCGGCAACTAAATGATGCAGCCGTAGGCTTAAGGTCACCCAGTGGGTAGAATGGCGAAGAATGAGGTCGATGGATTTTGAAAAGTTCGATGACTTGATTTGGCCATCTTTACAATCCAAAGTCACCGCAAGGGACGCGTTGGCTGACCGACGGAGATGCGTCTCGACCATGGCCAATGAATAAGTGTCGTCGTCCCAAGACGCGTGGACTGCGATGGACGACCATAGAGGTGGATATCCCAACACTGTGGCCCTCCACTGGCGGCAAATATGTCCCAGTCGCCACGGTGCCTGTTGGGTATCAAGGCCGTTGACCCGCCGTGTGCAAGGCAACGTGTAGGAGAATATCTCGCAGATAATCTCCGCCGGGACCCGACGCACCGCAGAAAGGATGGCTGTGTGGTTTTTGAGACTGGCTTTAGTTTCCTCCAACTCTTGCATTCGCCTCTCCAAAGCCTTTTGGAGCTCCAAAATCTCGGTTTGGAGGCGCTCGATCCGATTACGCTCGGCCGAGACAATATGGCGGACACCCGGGATTTCAGAGGCAAGAGGCGCGTCATTGCTATGTAGCAGATATGTGGCTGAATCAAGCTCCAAGGACGACAACATCGCCTCGGACTCGGGCAGGCCTGGTGCATTGGTGGGGGATGCTCCGCACTTCCAGCACGGAGCCTGCATTCTGCGAACAGGATTGAGATTTTGAAAGAGTCTGATCTGATAGGTGACTACTCACGGTCTCAAGGTACTTGATTCTCGGCTCCAGGTGCAAAGTTATTGGTGGACGTTTGGAGGGGGAAAAAAAAAGTGATAGCCGCGCGGGTCACGTAAAGATATGATAGCTGCCGGGATATGCCGAGAGTATGTTGGAACACGGTTCGCGGCAGTTCAGGAACGCAGCAAAGCCAGGAATACGCGCAGCGAAGAGTTTGAGGCTGGGCGCCCCGCCAACTAGTACTACCGGCATTTTCTGAAGCTGTTGGAGGCTATCCATATTCCTTTGAGCCTCGGTGAAAGCAAGCGCAATCTCACCCTGTGCATTCCTCATGTGTGCGGTCGCAGTGAGGAGATTTCCAAGACCGTTGAAACGCTAGGACCCAGTTTCAGTGGAAATCATTGAGCCTCCATAATGACGCCGAGTATGCCTACGAGTTAATATTTGTGATGATCGCCTCTGTGAGTACCTCCCTGTGCCCGCCATGGTGATGTCTTTCGTCATGAACGGAGCTTCTCGATGCCTTTGCTGTATCCCTCGCTGATGAAGTTTGTACCGGTAGCCAGAAAATGAATGTTGAGGACCCTGCACTGTGTGCAGCACTTGGTTTCACCTTTCCTGGAAGATGAACTTCTTTATCGTTGCCTCGAAGGTCGTGCCGTTGGGAGAGATAGCAAGCTGCTAGAATGCGTTATGCAGAAATTCAGAGATGAAAACCGAGGTGTATGATTTGTGAGAGAAAACTGTGGAGAATCGCCTTAAATATAGCCCAGGGAGCGGCCCAAAACACGGTAGAAAGAATGAAAAATACCGTTTATTAAACGCGGAATATCACCAAACAAGATGAACGAGTGAGCGAAAGAATGGGGCGAATGGTTATTTAAACACAAATTCTCGATGAATTGGATGAAGGGCGGAAACGCCGAGGTGCCGTTTCGTGCATTCCACCTCTATTTCACTCCATATTGACCGTGTCCTATCGCCGGCGTTCATCAGGCCAGACTTGGTCCAGGCCTTCCGTCGCTTTCTTATCACCGGGGTACAACGGCATCAAGAACTCCTAACGACAACTTTGTACATACGTGATCCCATCGGAGATTCGCACCAGTTCCCGTGGCACCTTTGTGTGATCATGAACTTGTTTTTTTCGGATCCGACGAGGGCTGAGATTGATTTTCCAGCCCTCGAGAGCGAATGGTCTTCCGGACATTACCGCCAGCAAGGCGCGAGCTTCTGTCTGGGCCCAGTACAACTGTGGTATTACCGGAGGAACGTGTACCTGTTTGACTTGCCGCCGGAAATTCTGAACTCCGGAGCAGCAAAGCGAATGGTAGTACGAATTAAACTATGTTGGACGATGCCCTCTTCGTAGTCAGAAACCCTCCGGAATTGCATCCTTCCGGAGGATTTCTGAGTGTCGCCGGTGGCGAAGGGATTTCTGAGTGCCGGAGTTCATTGTTTTGCTGGCTGCGAGTGCAGAGTTCCCCTCATTTGCTGTTTAATTCCCCCCCTTTTCAGCATCAGTTTGTATTTCTAAAGCACCGGTCAATTTGTTCTCCGACCGTTGAAAGTTAGCATTTCGCCCGGCATTATTGAATCAGACGCACTATAAAAGCACTAGAATACTGCTGGTAAGAACAACAGCTCTCCTGTTTCTCGCATCTCCAGCGTTGTCGTTTTCTCGCACCTCGTCTATTTGACAATGCTTTTCTCCCTCGTCTATGTTGCTGTTTCTGTGGCCTCACTGGTCCCCGCTGTCGCAGGGGTGCCGGTATGGATCCATGTCCTGTCTTTTTTCCGCTCTAATCTCTCTTTAGGTATGCAGGAAATGCCCCGCCACCAAACACGACGACGGCCCCGAGTATGTGTGTGAGGACAAGCGCCTTGGCCCCGTTGTCCTCTCCACTCGGACGCCTGAGCTCAAGCTCCTGCTCGCCAACTACGACCCACTCGGCGGCCTCTGCCCCGAGGAGTGGCTCATGAAATACACCTACACTAACGGCTCGATTCACTATCCCGACGGAAACGGGTTCGAGCTCTCCGCCGCGGGCACGCCAATCAAGGAAAATAAAGTCCTCCCAGCTGGCACACTACTCGACCGCTTCGGGAGGGAGACTGGTAGTTACCTTTCCCCTTTGCATACACCGGCGAACCAGCGCTCGTTGGCGCCCTCGAGCTTCGATCCCCCCGCGGAGTATCATGTTTACAAGGTCCTCACCGAGTTGGCCGTTGAAGAGGGAAAGACTGCCCCGTGGTTCGGGCAGCCTGGGCTGGGGATACAGTATCACCTTTCTGTGGGAGTTTCAACCTTGTTGGGCAAGAATTTGACGGAGATTTCTGAAGAGCCTATCTAGCGCTTACAAAACACCTTACAGTAGTCGCGAATATGTTTCTGTTGTGTTTCCTTCTTTCAGTATCGTCTCAGTCGTTTGGTTCTCTTTCTAAATATACTTGGCCATTTTAATTATAATTTTTATGAAACGAATGAGGTTGATTGGATGAAGAATTGCAAATGATCACTCTTGTACAAAGTTCAAGTCCGTGTTGCGTCAGCCGTGCCGTCCTGTTGTCGAATTGCTTCAAATCGATATCCAAATGCTCAACACTCTGGCATCTACATTCGTAGTCATCTGACTCCGACCTATTTGTGCGTCAGCGACTGTAGAATTGCGTCCATGTACGACGGCAGCGTACAGAATGATTTACGTCTTGCAATCATTTGGTTATATAGTCAGATCGGGGCATTGGTAGACCCGATGCACCCGAAAGTTAGGTTTTCCGGGAATAGCTTCACTATCAATTCCGCGCTACCGTTTTCCTTCTGTCCAGCAAAGTCTGATTAAGTCCGTCGAGCCTGGGCCTGCAACAGTACTGCCGTCGATGTCGGTTCCATTGATTGTGATGATGGTTCATTTTATAACTGAGTGATTTTTCATGCGCAGTGAGGCAATGATCTGCCCTGTATGTCGAGCGGTCGCCAATGGGCGATCGCCAGACACGCAAAGCAAACTTGAAGGTTGCTCAATACTCCATGCCGCACGGCCATCACTGATCCGTTGATTGGTATTGCCGCAAAAAAATCCTTTTTCTTCCTGACACTGTCACACTCATCAACGCCGCCCAAGTCTCCGACCACACCGCGAGTAACACTCTACGAGACCATCCGGAACTGCTGGCATCCAGTGGCGTTGGATTGGGCCCAAATTGAGGGTCTTTTTTCTTTTTTACGGCTGGCGGCCGGACTGACTACCCGAGCTCGCCTTCTCGGGCTTGTGCTTATAGCGTCAGCCGTAACGTTCCCAGAACTCGATGTTCCCGTCTGCTAAATTCGTTGTGCTTCAAAGGCTTTGAAAAGCTAGGAGAAAAGTCGTTGTGGACCATGGTGGTCACCCTCAATCGTTGGTTCCCTGAGAAAGTATCCGGAGGGCGAAGGAGGTTCGATTCCTCCCGGCGGCATTCTTCGGAACTTGATTTCTTTTTGACTTAGCTTTAACTGAGAGTCGTGGCGTTTCTAGAAAAGCAGTCATCCGGACCTTGAACTAAAAACATGACAAGACTGAATCGCGGCGAACACAGCGTTGGGCCGGGTAAAATTCAACAAGATTAATTTTCATTAGGGTCAACTACGTCTACTCATCTTATCGTATCGTACACTACTCTAAAATCGAGAATACAGACTAAGCGAGCGTCATAAGTATGCGTACAAGTCCAACATCGTCCGATCGATCTGGTGTACAACAAGTTCTAAGCAGGTCCGTGTCCGTGTCCGTGTCCGTGAAGCGTAAGAGTCCAATGCATCTACCGCTCGGCTCGGGTCGGTTTTGGTGTTGGGAATGGTGGCGAGGCATGTTGAACGTCCGCCGCGTGCAAGAGGCAAGAGTCAACCCCGGTGCCGCGGCGTCGAGGACAACACCACATTCAAACCTCCCCCGCTTTCGATACAATATCCCTCCCCCGGTCCGCTCGCTCGTGATCCCCGCGCGCGCGCACGCGCCCCGCCACGCCGCGGAGGGTACGCATGAGCGATGCACGCCGTGAGGGCTTGCTTGCGCTGACCTCCGTGCTCTCGGACGTCGCCGTCGGTGAGCCAGAAGATGAAGTAGTGGTCGCGGCTGGGGGAGAGGCCGACAAATCCAAGCTCGCGCCCCGTGAATGCCCACCAGACGCACTCGGCGCGGGCTTATGGTTATCCCTCCGCCGCAACGACGCGAAGCGCTTCACCGCCCCGCCCAGTCTGCTCCCACTCCCGCTTCCACTCGCATCCCCGGAAGCGGGCGAACGTGCGAGCGTGGACCCAGCCTTCGTCACCGTGGGCCGGGCGTCGGCGGTGGAGGGGGAGTAGGTCACGCTCGGGCGGGGTTTCAGTGATTTAGGGGAAGAGACGGAGAGGGTGGAGGAGGGCGCGGTGCTGGTGGTCGACTCGGGGGTGGTGCTGAATCCGGAGCCGGAGGCTGAGCCAGAGGAGGTGGACGCGGAGGAGACGGGAGAGGCGGGGGTCGTAGTCTTCTCCATTGGCAGGGTAGAAGAATCTGTGGTAGACGTAGGAGGAGTATTCGATTCAGTGGGAGGCGGGACGACACTAGCATCGACGAGCTGTGCCTGCTCGTCCGTATCCGTGGTCGATGCCGGATTTGGGCCAACCGCAGGCGCACTGGAGTCCTGATCCGGGGACGCGGCGTCGGTTGAATGCTCGTCCACATCCGCAACGACAACAGGACCGAAATAGTCGCGCTCTACGGCGCCAGAGGACTTGGAATTGGAATTAGTGTTCGAGTTGTGCGAGGCGAACGCACGCCCGCCAGGCGTAGGGAAGTCGCCGGGGGTTGGCGTGAGCGTCCCACGCGACGAGTCGGAATCGGCCCAGGCGCGCGTGCTCAAGGCGCTGGTGGCGCTGCTGTCGGAGTGCAGTGCGACGCCTGGCGTGTTTCCCGCGGAACTTGGTCTCCCCGGCGAGTCGAGGTCGCCGACCGAAGCTGAGGTGGAGGCTGATGAGGAAGCTAGAGTATCTGTCAGTAACGGGCATGTGGTGGTAACGGTGAAAGGATAAGACTGCGAGAAATCCGCCCGGATACCGCAAAGTCCGAGAAGCAGAACAAACGTACGGAAATAAGACGCCACCGCTGGAGGCAAATATGCCTTCGTCGCCGCAAGCAGTCCCGGTCCCGACTTGCCCTTCGACGAGGGACGATCCCACTTGTTGGTCGCAAAGACGACGCTATTGCGCGGGTAGCCACCCGGCACCTCTGGCCCTGGTGTGGACGGCATGGAAGTCAGTGCTGGTGGTTTCGGTGGGCGCGCGGTCGGGTTCGTGTTCGGGGCAGACATGGTTGAAAGATGAACGTGAATGAAGGTGGGGAAGGAGAAAGAAGTATGATGGGCACACGGTGGTGCGGTGGGCTACTTATAGGAAAACGACGCAATTACAAGTTTTCCATCAGAGATAGCGACGCGAACTCCAAGGCTGGTCCAGACTGGTGGGGTGGAGTCGCATGCTTTGGCTGGGAAAATGACGTCGGGGGTCGGGAGCAGAGCTCGGTGATGCGGCAATTGCCGTTATCAACATCAATTCGCACGCAGCCAAAGTGCTCTTGCTCTTGACTCTCATCTCGCTTTCACTCGTCTCGGCGTCAACGGTTGGAATTCATTGCTAGAGATGCTATGCTTTAATTCATCTGGCTACTGCTCTGCTGCTGCGAGTCAATCCAGTACCAGTGCTCGAGTTCGGCGCGCCAGTACTTTGATCAAAATCTCTCGGACTGTTCGTCACACCGGATGACGATATTTATTTCTCCGTATGACTCCGATTACAACACCTGGATACCAAATTGCCCTTCGTGGATTGCCCTTCGTAGATACGTGGACATCAGTCCGATCATGAAAGATAACCCATCAAACTCTATTATCTGGATTTCTCTCATCCCGTTTGGACGCTGTATATGTGCACAGTTTCACCTTTCCGCATATCTCCATTTTTCTACTTTGCAGACTCGCAAGATCAGCCATCATACCTGGCAAAGGTATCTACACCAATTGAGATGTGAAGCCCGCAAAAATGCGATGCAGGTTTCTCATGAGCCCGCCCCGAATCGAACGAGGTCCTTCTGCGCTCACATATCGCAATTTTCGCACACAGAAAGCAGATGCACTCCACGCGCTACAGGCTCTGTATTCCTCTGATTGCTTCCCCAAGTTCGTGGCTCGAGTTGGAATTTCCAGAAAGAGGGGCTCAATCTCATTCAGGCCAGCTTTTCCACTCATTTCTGTTCAAGGCGTCCTGGATCAAATAATCGGCTCGGAAGGCAAGTCGCTACGCCCTCAGTCACGCAAGCGCCCCACCGATGGTTCTACCACGGGGAAGTGAATTCTGTAATCAAAAAGAGTAACCACCGCCGAAATTATGCGCCCCCCCGAGTCGAACGGGGTCACCTCCGCATGGACTCCCACCGATATTAAATGGGACGCAGATGCACACCGCGTGCTACAGGCACAGTAACTTCCCCTAGTTCGTGGCTATATTGAAGTTCCTCCTCGCTCAATTTTGGTTAGTCCTACTCGTTCAATGATTTCTGATCAACATATCCTGGATCTATTCGACCGGGGAGGCCATCCTTGTCTCCCCCGGTCACGCAGTGTATCTTTCGCGCAATCACCGGTAAGTGAAATCTGTAATCCCGGCGCAGAAAAAAAAACGCCTTTCCCAGTGCTCATTCGCCTGCCCCGAATCGAACGGGGTTCTCCTGCGTTTACACATTGCCGCTTTCAGCCATGAGATGCAGGTGCACTCCACGTGCTACAGGCGCTGATTCTCTGCGGATGATCCCCTAGTTTCAGGCGGTCAGTAATTAATTTTTACGCAGAACGAAAAAGAAAAAGGACAAAAAAGCATGGGGTTCGCACGCGCCTGCCCCGAGTCGAACGAGGGTCGGCTCCGCTTGAGCGCACACGGGCAGAGTACATGGGACGCAGATGCACACCGCGTGCTACAGACGCTATCACCTCCTCAGGTTCGTGATTGAATATTGACTTTCTTGGGCGCTCAATTTTGACTGGTCCAGCCTGTTCAATAACCTCTGGTCAACACGTCCTAGATTCATTCTCTGGCGAAGGCACGACTCCTCAGTCAGGGAGTCTACCGGTGGTTCAATCACTGGGAAGTGAATTGCGTGATCAAAAAGAACGACTGCCCCCTTGCTTACGCGCCCGCCCCGAGTCGAACAGAATTATCAAGAAGTGGTTGATCTTGTCACAGAAGGCGACTCGGACGTGGCAGGCCGACTGCATGACCTGCCGGTTATTTTCTTGCTTCGGTACGAGAATCTTGGAGATCCAACAGACTTGGAGGCTGCTCTGCAGAATTTTCAGAAAGCTGTTGACCTCACTCCAGAAACTCATCCTGACCGCGGAGTGTGATGAAAAGAACTTCTTCCTGCACCTCTCCCTGCCGTACCGCGCCTCTGTAGGGGCCCCCGACGTGTCTTTCACCCTGTAATCTATCTATATTTCTCCCTAAACCTTTTTCCCTTTTATGGACACGCTTATATGTCTGAAAGGGGTATAGTGCCCATCGAGAAATATTCTATCACATTCGCCCTTCGTGAAAAATATCAGAGAGACGGGCAACGGTGGGTTTGATCGACGCAAAGTGTTTCCATAATGCTCAACAGAGAGAATGTGAAAGGTGGTTGACAAAGGACGTGAAGAACATGTTCTAAGTACGTTACATTGCGCATGATGGGCTGATACATCTTCGGGCTGTCGACCATAATCGGCCCTCGATCTAGTAAATAGCTATACACATGCTGTATCGAAAATGCCAGCATGCGTGTCCCTCAGAACTTCAGTGACCGCGTGTGGATTTCAGTACCAATGCATTCTCACGTCGAGTCTTTTGCGTGAGTTTGAATTATCCGTCTTTGTGCAAAATTACTGATGCATGGATAGAATGGGACGGGCTCGTAATAGCACTCCGATATTTAAATATTCTGTCGAATCGCTGGTGACCAGAATCGTGTTCTTTTGGGTGATCATTATCATTGCGAATTTGCTGTTCTGGACGCAGGGAGCAGTGTTGCCTGCATGAAAAGCCGTCCATGGGCTAACACGGTTCTGAAGGCTAGATGGACGACCAAGTTACGGTGATTCCTAACGAGAGCTTCTGCCGCAGTACCAACAGCATCAGAGTGTACAACGGTTCGTCTCGCCAGCAGCGTACCGAATATAGTACGTCGGAAACGATGCACCCGCCTGCGGTGGATGTCGCTGTGGCGACACGTTTCGAGGTTACAGTCCGCGAGCTGGGTTCGAGGTTGAGTGTTGCGCAGAACTAGAGATATGATGGAGGCGTACCTTACTCCAGCGTTCCTCTGGACGCCAGCGGCGGCAGGTCTTGCAGTAGTCTCTTTCAACAATGTACCGGCACATTCGTCGATGTTGTGCAGAGTGATGTGAGATGGGGCGAGGGTTTAGGGAGCGCGATTCAGGAGGAGATGAGAATGTCGATGCTTTGGCGCTCCGGATTGAACTTAATACTCGGTATTATAGGGTCACTTTGGATGACTACAGACCCATCTGAGGACCTACGTTCTGAAAGAACCACTTGTCTGGCTACTTAGATGATCAATGTTCCTTTAGTTAGATGAATTAGATGATCAGTTCTCCATTTGGCAACAAGGACAATTTGCCTCATTTGGAAATTGCCACAAGGCTGTGGTATCGCCTTCACTAACTTTCACAGCAGGTTCAGGGTGACACAGCAGGGGCCGATGGATTTTTTGTGCCAAAATATCGGCTAAACATGTCTTGCTTTTAGGCCATATTTTTGCGGTCCTTCGGAAAATGGAATAAACACGATAGCTTTTCCAGCCATTTTTAACAAGAGAATGTTCTCAAAACCTGTCACCTCTTTGTCTCCGAAACACCGCCAACTTTTCGTGGTCTTTTCATCTGGGAAAAGGCGTCGATTTCGGCCCCAAAAATGGGACGTTCCTTTGTTCTTTCGCTGTTTCGGTCTCCAAATGAGGTATGTTTTCCTTTCCGAAATAGGCCATATTTTTGGATAGATGTTCGGCACTCCAAAATGTATCATGTTTTGGGCGGGTTTGGATACAGAACATTGTTCCAGGTGGGAAACTTTTTGGGCCAATTTTTCTTCTGACGAGAAAAATATTCCCCAACAGGAAGACGTGTTTGGACGTCGTGTTTTGGTCCCAAAAATCCATCGGCCGCAGCTGTGTGACAGCCGTCCCATGAACGAAGCGAAAACTGTTTTGATTCGGTATACACTGGAAAGCTGTCATATTTTCCTTGTCCTGCCACCGACTGAAAAACCGAACGAGTCAATTGCACAATAGGTAGATCCCGGTAAATCTGGTACGTATGCTAGTCAATTGAAGAAATCACCTGGACGGAAACTGCTCTTCCCGCTCCCGTAACGATAATTGTCTCAAATTATCCCCGTCCCTCGCTTTTCCGCAAAGCCCGGAAGCTGAGCTTCCTTGAAATATTTTTATACCTCCACGATACCGAATTTTGGGGTTGCAGACACAGAAATAGAAACTCTGGAACAAGGTCAGTGGCGCACCTTGACACCACAGCCTTGTATCAAACTTCCAGAACTGTCGAGTGACAAACAGATTGTTGCCGGAAACTTTATGTAAACGACACCAGTTTTACGCATATTTGAATCTCGTCTTGTTAGTTAGTCGTCGCTATCGGAGAACGGTCCCCTTTCCGCGCAATATGATTTCGATATGCCTCATCACCGACGATCAAACGTACCTGACGCTGTGAAGGCCGAGTATTCTTTAGAGCGGAGCCAGTCGGTATCTCTTGTCTGGGCCTGGCAATGACTTGAGTGCTATTCTCAAGCTACTCTTCTTATTTCCGAGACGACACCGAGCACTTTCCTTGCGCGATCTACTTGATTGGGCTGTCTGAGTAGGACTTCCAAGTGATCGAGCCACGATTGGACAACAGCTTACTGCCTATGACTTTCCATTCAAGTATACACCGACTCGCGGCGTTTTAGAAGGTCTGCGGCAAGTCTGCTGCAAGCCTGAGGCGACCGGCGAGAATCTCATACCTGAACCTTGCTTCAACCCCCTGAATATTGAGGATGAGTCAGTGTGCCGCATGTACCAGCACCCTGCAAGGTAGCCCCTTGGCGTGCGCGCCGCCGCCCTCAAGTTCCTCAGCCCGAAGTTGCCCGTCAAGAGGCCGTCATAAATGTCACAGTGATGGTCACGCAATATCCCGCCAATACCGCATCGCCGGTAGCCGACTTTTTTTTCACTCAATCTCTCTACCTGACCATCACTGTCGTTCTCCGACTGTCCGTCGCTCTCTGGCTACAGCGCAGGATGAATCCGTGATACCGCAGCGCTGCCAGCACACGATGCTTTTCATGGCAGTCGGTGAGTGGGCATTTCAGTGGGGATCGCTGCCACCCTCCCCCCATCGTCGTACTATCGCTTCTTACCCCATGTTGGCCAGTGTCCTGTGATTTGGAAAGGTCACCCGGGAACGCCCCGCTACGTACGTACAGCGCAGACTGCGACAGGCATGCCTCGTTTCAATTGGTCCTCGTGCCAGCTTCAAGTTCTTCGACGAGGCACTCCGTCGTCCAAAGTCAATCCATATTTGTGTCCCTCAAGACTCGCATAGGGGACAAAGAGACGGGAAGGGTGAGTGCATACGCTGTCCGCTCTTGCTCTTGCCTCCTATTCTGCTCGTCGTTGGGCAGATACACCTGTCTGTTCCTCTTATGTCCTGAATGCAGCGTTTCGTGCCTGAAATGCACCATAGCCTGCGTCCTCTTTTGGGCTTACATTCTGCGTCCCATCTTTCACGCGTAGCAAAATATTTTGCAGCTACTTTGCTCTATGGGCACCCTTTCCCGTATCCCATCTTTTCGCCCGTCGCCCGTCGAGCCCTCGCGAGGCCTGGAGTTAATCGCCTTTCTCACCGTTCTCGTCCTGAATCAGCAATTGTTGTGTTAACATTTCACATCCATGTAGGCATTCGAGTGTCGATGGCGATCGGTCCCATATGTCTCTTCGCCTTTTCGACTCGTTTATTGGCCATTTCGCGCAAAGGAGAATGAAAGCTTGGAACAAAGACCTTCCTGTGCCCTTGCGTCTTCGCCTGATCTCAGCTGACGCCGATAGCGTGGTGTGAGTATCCCCAAGATTCCCACCAACGTCGATCTTCTGGACTTCGACGGTCGGCGCGAGCGGGCACTGCCGGTTCATACCGATCAAGCCCTTTTACTCATTATATTTCAGCGCTACACGCTCATTCGAAGTTTGTGACATATTCAGGGCTTGCGGCCGTTCGTACCATGGCCACGGGATGGTGATTTGATTCATTTTGACGCATAATCCACATTTAAACTCATTACGATGTGTTTTTTCATAGCTTGACTTCCAGCTCCGAACGTTCCGCATTTCAACGCACTTGACTTTCGCCGGCCGACTGCGTACGAACGCTCAGAAAATAGTATACTAGTAGATATTCGGACTTCGCTGGCTGTTGGCTCATCGCATTGGGATAAATTTTGACCACAACGCCGTCGACGCGGAAACGGACAGTTACGGGTCCAACATTTACGGATCAAACTGTGCCTAAGAAGAAACCCGATCTGCTCGCATGACAACCTCATAACCATTTTTACGGCCCGTCGTTCTGTATATTTCGGGGACGACTGCAAGGCTAGACAGCTTCCCTTGTCCGCGGGCACTATTCTAGTGCTGTGATATACATCTTCCTGAAGGCGACTGGTGAAGTCTTATATCTCGTGTGGCAGTTGATTCGCTGATTGATATTTGCTAGCGCAAAGTCCTATGGCGATAGCGCTCCTATCTTGCCGCTTCTGATGAATGGAATCCCAACGGCGCTAAAGGCGGCCTCCGACAGGCGCTCGCTCCAACCCTGCGACGCGTATTCCGGTGCGCGGCGGAAGAGTGCAGGTGACCAGCTTGTTCGGCGCCAGCGGCATCTCCATCCGGACTATGGATATCCATCCAGCCAAGACTGTGGCGCTTTCGTTGACGACATTCCATGCCAAAAGAGTTAGATTGAGGGCACGGTATGTGTACTTTTTTCAAACTGTTTCGAATATGGTGTATCATACACAAGGTCGTTGATGGAGAACATTGACGACTGTTCGCTCAAAGAACCAGCGATGTCGTCGGTTTCGCGTTGCACTGCCCAAATTCCATCAGCTTTCACTGCTGTCTACATGTTTTTTTAAACTTCTGTTCACGGGTTACCTCTCGTCTCATTTATTCCGATAGAAGTCAAGCGGTCTTGCTCCCTTCCCCCTCCCCATCCGCCACTCATCTCTTGATGTCATGGCTGCCGCAGCGAGATGCTAATATTCTGAAAATCGTAGGCGTGATTTCGCACTCCCCTCACTGGCTGTCACTGACCACCCGAGAGCCACACGTCTCTACGACCGGGAGAGCCCACCGGGCACGACGATGCCCAAACGGCTGGCCATGTCGTTCGCCTAATCATTAAGCACGAAAGACGGTTCGAAGACCATTTGATGGTCTGACTGTCTTCATCTTCGTCTCGTCTAGTGGCACACATATCCCGCCGATGACAGCCGATTCTCCTCCTCTTTGATTCTTCCACCATCGCATCCTCCCCCTCCCCACCTCGCCTTTGTTCCTTCCAACATGGCAGTGAGAAGCGTCGCGCACATTCCATTCAATTCGCTTACCGATGTCCAAAGCAGAAGCCCAACTTCCCGCCTGCGGATTTCTCGATCCCATCGAGCAAGGAGACCCAGGACTCAGAGATTGATGGCACAAGGAATGGTCGGTCCTCCCTCGTGCCGTCCACCGATGGCCATCCAGTTGATTCGAATTGCAGCTGCTCCGAACTCAATGCACAGGAGCCACTTAATCATGGATGCGGATTCCGAATGGGCCAGCAACGCGGAGGACTTTGGCGGGAGCCCAAGTGACTCGGGCACACGGAAACGTAGTGCGCGTTGCTGGGGCGGCGGCGGTGGAACAATCGCGCCTCTTCAACTTCCAGATCCCACCCATCCCCTCCTCACCGGGAATTACGACAGTGGCCTGCGCGACAACCTGCACGGCGGGACCGATCTTCGATCCCCCCACCCTCTTTGGCCTCCCATGCAACGAAATACACCCACTGCTTTGCCGTTCCCTTTAACCAACTCATCGTACGGCCTTTCCCTTCCGGAAACTTTGCTCATTGTTCCGCCGCCCTCTTCGACCAACTACCATCCTGAAAATTACAGCTATGATAACTTCTCTTATCCTATTCATCCCCGCCTCGCCCCGAATGAACGAATCGACGACCTGGACAACGGCACCGGTGTTCCACCCCTCCAGGCTGCTATGCATGTCGGGGAGCGTTTTCTCGATGCGTTGCCATGGCTGACCACCGGGACTGAACGCAACGGCGTCGCGCTCATCAACGGGATAGCGCACCAACTTGGTCTCCATATTCACATCGTCCCTGCGCTGCCGCCCGTCACGTCGGCTCCGCCTCAGCCCTTCCCGAACTCGCCAACCACACATCCGGCCCCCACTCTTCCTGAGTCCGGCGAGGCCGGTACCGGCCCCGGTGCGGAGATTCCTATGTCCCATGCTGTCCAGATCACCAACCCGTACCCTGCTCACATCGCCGCCGAGCAGCCTCAGCGTTTCCCAAGCTTGTCGATCGCACCCGGAGCGACACCTCTGTTCCATGGCGGCACATCTCACCTCTCCCGCATGTTGGTGGAGCCCACTCCTCCGTCGAAGATTTCTTCTACGTTGCCCGCCATATCGCAGTGTGGACCTGGGCATGAGCTTCAGTCATTCCAGAGGGAGCATGACACCAACCCGTCGTCATCCATCCAAGGTGGTGCGCCCGTCGGACCGTACCATCCAGCAGGGTATGGGCAATATCCAGCAATCCCGACCGACGCCGCGAATACTGTACCCATGGCGTCGAAAAGAAGGCGGGCTTCGAGCGGAGTTCGGGAGCCCGAGCTCTGCTCTGAATGCGAGGTCGCCAATACACCCCAATGGCGGCGGCATCCCGACAACAACTCGCGGCTTTGCAACTCCTGTGGGCAAAAGGCACACAGCAAGAAAAGAAACAAGAGCAAGAACGGAAAGCGTGAGTGACTGGCTCTCCGCGGAGGATCCATCATTGACATGTGCATCTGGACAGACACACCGAGTAGGAAGCTGCAGCAACGCCGTTGACCAGGGGTAGGTTGTACCGCTCCTACTGTCCTCAATACGCCACTAACATGTGCCCATGAAAAGAGCTGCTGGGCGGAGCGTACCGCGGAGCGGCAGAATAGCAGAGGGGGACCCTATCAGGGTGCAGATGGGAGGGTCGTACGGCCACACCGGCGGAGTCGAAATACCACTCGGCGCATCTAATTCCTTCCCTTTACCTTTCCTACTTTCGATTATCCTCATTTTTCATTTTTTTCATTCCACCAACTCAAACCACAATCCTTTCCTTTAGTATGCCAATTCCACGTTGATCGCTCCCCATTGTCGTAGAAACTTCTTCGGTGAATCTACTATATACTTTTAGATCCAGCACTCTCTGTGTGCTGGAGCTCGAAAACCCTGGCTTCACGTCTTGAATGCCTACCTATCCCCGCCTGTGAAGATAGGGATATGTTGAGCCTTCCATGCTCTCCTTCCGACTCAGAGCCCGTCAAAATTGGTCAAGGCGGTCTCACGATCGTGGCATTCCAGTTACTAGCGGTTATGTCAATTCCCCGGAGGCCATCAAGCATCGTTGTCAAATCATTGCTAGACGAATCTTGTTCGTCTTTGATGTATCATTCTGACCCTCTGATTCCTATCCGGCCAAGATGCCTCCTGGACAAGGTAGAAACAACGGTCAATGAACACTATCTGTTCCTCATGCCTTCATCGATCCAGAAGTCTCGCTGAGAAGTCCTTTTCACTGCACCAGGTAGATCGATCTCGAACACAAATGCAGCTGACTAGTCTACGTGCCGATATTCTCATCAAGGCCGCGGACACTGTTTTGATTGTATGCGGTCGGACCGGCAGTAATGAAACTGTTCAATGCAAGTATGTAGTACAGGACCACTCTGTCCAACCAGACCGATAATGCGATTAAAATGAATTGGCGGGATGGCGGAGTAGATCCCTGTCAGAGACGAGGACACTGAAACTATTTGCGGATGGAACTAGGACTCTATCCTGGCCTCCGTCTATGACGACAGAACCCACTCCTTGATTCTTCCCTTCGTTGATTTATTGCGAATGACAGCCGATCACGACACTCGACGCATTTTCCATGCCCCACGTGGTTGTCTGTTGTCATCTGAGCCGTGTCGCACCTCTGCTGCTTCAGGCCTCTGCTGCCATGCAGATTCTTAACCGGAAAGCTCACTTTATGCTTATGTTGTGACCTGCCGACCGGGTGGAATCACTAAGCAGAAGCATTCACCTATTTTTGAAATGATCTTTGTGCGCTATTTGAGCGGTAACGTGAAGTACCGCGGGAGAACATCTCGAACATGTGTACATTGAGAAACGCCGCTCGATAGCTGCGCACCCATCTTCAAACAAGCGCCTGATATATTGGCCCGGTTCCTCGATGAAAATATAACTTAGCGTTCAATACACTGGGGCAATACGCTCACGAGCCAGCAGAAGCACATAAATATCCTGACTCGGAAACGAATGGAGAATCACTACTATTGTCAGGTCCATGAGGGTCACTGGCTCGAGAAGTATGAAGGCACTTATTCCCAAGACCATCCCTTCTCAAAGCATCACAAATCTAGTGAGTTCCTTGAAACCCAAAAGGTCTAACAAATGCGATCCAGAGAATCCTGCCCTCGCGGCTGCAGCGATATCCTGGCGTGAACAAGGGGGACGCGAGGGCCTGGATTATGAAGTAAGAATACACTGTCAACACGCCAATAACCGTGCGTGAGGGATGTACCCGCATGCTCACTGCGCGCTTTGCCTTGCAACTTCTTAAGAAATCCTGAGTACTGATTACGTACTGTAGTATTTTGTTCAATTCTCCTGGGCTGTGACCCGTGACAGGGAAATTCGAGCTTTGGGTTTCGAAATGGGCTGTGACACCGTTTTTTTTTTTCTTCTTTTTTTCGTAAATCTATGGCGGTCCAAATGTACATTTATTCCCGCCCTATATATATCGGTGATTTCGGGGGTTCCCGCCCCAAAGATAAGTGTTTTGATGTCTTCTGCGCTAAACAGATAAGATTGATGAGTGCGCGTGTTTTGCGCGGAAATCAGCGATTTCCGCGCAAGATAGACAGGTTCCGGCAACTTCCGCTCTAAATACACGGAAATCGCCCGCCCTAAATACACAAAAGTCGCCCGCCCTACTTTTAAGATCGTGCGCAAAACTTTGTCCAAAATCTCATGGAATCAATGTGAGTGAGTTATGCAAAATAGCTTACAGCTGTTTACTTAATGAATACCATTCAGTCATTTTTTTTGTAGATAAGAGCAAATTAACTCAGCCAGATTACTTTCCATATTCCTCGGTCATTTCTCAACCGATTTGCTTGAAAGCAGGTGGGTTTTGAAGCGATTACGTAGCACTTCCAACCAACAAGAACCTCAATGGGTAAGCCAGGAAAATCAGATCCTTAAACATTATCCAGCGTGCTCTAGAATGCAACTCGAACTGCCTTTTATTCAATCATTTCTAGACCAATGTTGGACTTGTGTGGAATTGGATATAAAGGCACAGGCTATTCCTCCAACACTTTTGAACCTGCTTACAAATGGTTGCTGGCCTATGGAATGTTTCCAGTGAGAAGTAATTCAAATTAGGAAGTGCCTCGAGGCTCGCAACCTATGATAGGTACCATGAATTTTGAAAATTCCGATCAGATTGCCTTTTTTTTGAGCTTCAAGACTCAAGAGTAATCCAGTCTCGACAAAACCGGACTGACATTGTCAGTGAATGGTCATTCGGAGCTTGCCAGTCCAGCAGTTCCTGCCAGAATTTCCACCAACTAGAAGTTGTTGCAAATAACCTAGATATTGGTATGCTGAACCGGTTCAAAACGCATCTACTTTCAAGCAAATTGGTTGAGAAATGACCAAGAAATGTGAAAAGTAATCCAGCAGAGTTAATCTGCTCTTATCTACAAAAAAAAATGGATCGACAGTATTCATTGAGTGAACAGCTGTAAGCTATTTGGCAAAACTCACTCACATTGATTGCATGAGATTTTGGACAAAGTTTTGCGCATGACCTTAAAAGTAGGGCGGGCGACTTCCGTGTATTTAGGGCGGGAGTTGCCGGAACTTGTCTATCTTGCGCGGAAATCACTGATTTCCGCGCAAAACGCACGCTCTCACCAATCTTATCTGTTTAGCGCGGAAGACATCAAAACACTTATCTTTGGGGCGGGAACCCCGAAATCACTAATATAAATAGGGCGGGAATAAATGTACATTTAGACCACCATATAAATCGACCGGAAAACGGCAGAGCTCACTCCAACATTGTTAATAAAGTTGATCAGGTGTAGAAACCGCACCAAGAGAATCTAGCCAGAAGGAGGTGCAATCAATCAGAGTACAATGACAGTACATAAGGACACTTCTTTCTTCCATTTTTGTCGATCACATCACACATCACATCGATATCTTCTCGTCCTCTACAGACTTGCTCCAGACTCATCCTTTGTCAATCCCTTGTTGTCAACGTTCGACATTCTCCATTGCCTTCAATTTTGCGACGAACTCCGCCAATCCCAGGGATGTATGCAAGATGTATGTCTGAACCACTGCGAGTTACCTCCGTCAGTCGATCTTTGCGATGACTCCTCCACATACCTTCTTGCATACCCTGGAAGAAATCATCAAGACGTACTGAGACCCAGGAAGCATGAACCACTTTGCGTTGTGCCTTCTCTATATCTAAAATAATTTTAGGTGCCGTGCGGCTCATCTGATATCGTCTGTCTCGTGTCATCTATGATGTCGTCTCTCTCCGTCTCGTCTTGTGAGTCATTTATACTATCCTTATTTACAGCACAGTCAAGTATCTCCTCTGACCTTGCCTTTGAGCCCACCAACGAGCATGTTGCACCCCGGCCTCGCACCTTGCTCCAACGCCGACAACAGCTCATTCGATTTCGACAGCGGCGCAGGGTATTCAACTCTTACATACTCTCCCTGCACGCCACTAGATACTCTCAGCTATGAGCCCCCCCGTAGTGGCTTTTCAGCCGATGCCAATACCTGGCTCAACCCCTTCGCACCGATTCACAGTACCACCTCGGATTCGGGGAGGGGAAAAGCGTGGGCCGAGGACGGCGACGCACCGTGGCAGCAAAGTCCATCCTTCGACGCTCTTGAGAACGGTGTCGACGCAGTCAGTGCAGCGTTCTTGCAGTTGATCGAGGCTCACGGATGCGGCCGGAACCCCGAAGTTGTCCCCCTTCTCCGACTATTGCTGTGCAACAGTTCGCTTCCGCGAGAGGAGCTACTTGATGTAGTCGACTGGGGCCGGCTGCTAAGCCTTGCGGCCACCTCTGCCTGGCGCGTCCTCCACTGCGAGGCTTGGATGGTGCCATCAACCACCAGCTCTCGTCATTCAAAACTCGACCATTCCCCGAGTTCGCTGACCTCGAACGCAACCACGACCCTCAGTGATCTCGACGGGGTCAACAATCGCGCGGAATTCTTGCCCCCGGCTGACACGACGCCCCGCGCTGCAATATCCGACTACGAGTTGCACGGCATGCAACCCTTATCTACCTCCCCTTTCTCAAATGGTCCGGCCAGCCCGGCGTTTCCTTCCGGTGCACTTGACATTGTCCAAACGGCATCAACAATCCCCAGCACGCCATTGACAATCTCTCCTCCTATAGAGCCCGAACACCAGCAGCCAGCGTCTCCAGACACCACTGTGTCGAAGCGTCGGTGCCTCGATTGCGAGGTGGAGCACACAAAGCAGTGGCGGATGCACCCAGAGCTTCCTGGCTATTTGTGTAACGCGTGCGGGCAACATCAGGCGAAGCACAAATCGCCGCGATCGCAACTAGCAATCAGGCGAGAGCGGGCAAGGGCAAACGAGTGAGTGGCCAGTCTGTCTTTCTTGAGGCGCAAGCTTAATATGCACGGCGCAGGAAGTACGCCGCAACGATGCCGACGCGCCCAAGTAGTCCGCCTGAAAAGCGCGGGGGAGAAGTGATTATGCGGGTTCCCTTGAAGCAGAGGGGCACAATTGACGCGCCGACGTGATCTCCGACTCCTGCGATCTGAATCAAACTTTTACGTTCTCCATTCCTCCGTTCCATGACATATACCTCCATGCATTCATATTCCGTGTCTGCAACTAATTAAACTTCTATCTACGCTCTCTATTCCTCCGTTCCAGTTCAGCCACTTCCGTATTTATTGATCATCCACACGGCATATCAATTTCAGTTTAATACAACGTGTTTTCCGCTCTTTGTGGTGTGATTGCCTGTCTCGCTTATAGGCTTGTACTATTATTTTTGCGCCTTCGATTGCGGGTGCCTACTCTAGGTTCAGATATTAAACCCCCAATTCTAACGAGAAAATCAGACTTTCTTTTAAATTCAAACTACCTGGATCTCGCGGCTTGCCGGCCAATTACAGATAGAGACGATAACTACTATATGAATATCAAGAGGATTACAACGCGCGCCCAAGGTTGCTCGATATTTCATATCTCAGGCCCGGTCACGCACGCCGTTAATAGCGTTGTTCGCCGTTGGGCTGACATTTTCCAACTCGGAATCCGTTCTTCTTCAAGTCTGCAGGCTCTGCAGAAAGTGAGGTGCGCGGTCCCAATCGGCACTCATGGCACCAGCGGGAAGTACTGTTGCAGATAGCCAAAGGCTGAGAGTGACGTAGCGGCAACCATGAGGCCGCATTGTAGCGATAGGACGAATGGCAGGCCTCGTGGAAGCATCTCGGATCACGGATGCCTCTCCTTCTACATTGCCTTCCGCGCGCGCGTCTACGCATGCAGGACAGCGTGGATGAGTTTCAAAAATATCTCATGACTGGGGCCTCACCGCGGTTTACAGACTTTTCAGACAGAGTCTTCTCGATATGTGGAGACTGCACTACTCGACTCAACGATTGTTAACACACAGTAGGACCGTGACTAAGATTGCGCACCAATTGCAACCGAGCAGCGGATGAAGAGACGGCTGTAAGGTCCAATTATCTGGCAACATCATCGCTAGCAGCATTGAACCCCTTTCCCTCGTTGAATTTGCGAATGAACAAGTACGTGGTGAATCCGAGAGACTGCATCCTCGAGGCTCAAACGCTATTGGCCGGTGCGGTCGAGCGACCAACATGCAATGGAGCTGTGATTCTGGACTTTTACCGGGTTTGAGTGGAGTGGAGAGGGACAATAAAGGAAGATGAAGCCGGGGGTTAAGTGCGCAAAGTTTCCCTCGAGCGTCAATGTTATTGTGATTCTGACGACGATGACTAGGAGGTATTAAGTTCATGCTTTCTGGAGGCTCACCGAATGGCTCCCAACTGAAATCTGCACGATGAGGATGACACCACAGGTGAGAAAACAGACTCAAATTCTTCCCCGTTCTCGGCGCGAGAATGCCAATGTTTGGGTCGCCAAATTTCTGCTGGTTTCACGGGAAATGCAACCATAATACCGGATCCTGCGCCCGAAGGGCCGAGGTTTGGCCAAGGTCGAGGATTGAACCCAGCGACACAGATGCTGGCAGTTCCGACAACGTGGTGGTTGGCGGATCCTCGCAAAAAGCACCATAATATTGCAGAAAAGACGTCGAGTTGATCACATCGGCAACTCCAAGCTTGACCGAATCGTCGAAGAAGCCCTCATGCTGATACGCACAGCGCTCGATGGAATACCCTGGGGCGAGGACTTGGTATCCTGGTGTAAACTCAAGCATATTTTTCCCGTCAATGCGCGGATCCATATTGTACAGTCTTCTGAACTCTTTTGAGATTCAGATTGCGGATAGTCACTTGGAGATTGAGCTTACCACCCCTCGCCCTCCAAGAGCAGATGAGATATAAGCAGAGATCTTCCGGCCTTGGCTTGGTCTGAAAGCCATGGCTTTGGCCCTCCTCAGAGTGGCTTTGGCTCACTGAAACCCCAGGCTAGGCCAAAACATTTGGCTTTGGCTTGGCCTGGCCTGACTTTGACCTGAGCCATGGCTTTTCCACTAGTCTCTCTCAGACAGACGCTATAACTGAACGCTCGTTCCTCGCTAGTTATACTTTTCCACTTAGTTTATAATTGCACGAGAACAAAGGTGTGAAATGTGCGAAGAAATTTTTGGTTAAACAGGTTCTAAACACTTCGTTAGTATCTTAGGAGTAGCCAAAACCGCTTACGGGCCTTCAAGAATGGATGTTGAAATCTTTGTTCTGCCAAATTGAAATTTCCGTGCACCATTTGCCTGCGAGTCAGTGATATGGTACTTTTCCGCAGATCTAAATCGTAGAACAACCAATGGATGACATCTATGGAGTCCATGGGAGTAATTTTGTCAAGATTTTGTTGACAATGTTACTGCACACAGACATGGTTCAGAAGCCTTGGCTTTTTGGCTCGGCTTTGACCTGAGAGAGGGTCAGGCCAGGCCAACAGCCATGCTAGGACAAAATTTTGGCTTGGCTTTGGCCTTGGCACTGCAGCCAAAGCCGGAAAATCACTAGGCGGAGGCTCAATGCCCATGGCAGGAGAAGACGAGATGCAAGGGAAGTGCTGCGGCCATAGAAAGGACTTCTTTACAAGAATACAAAGCTTGCGCTTTTTGAACGGTCTATCGGGCCAGGTCGAAGATAACATCGAACTTGTAAGTCTATGAGCGCCAGTGAGCACCGGAAGGCGCCGAATCTTGGATCTTGGCGCTAACGGCTTCTTGGTATAGGGGACGATCGGCTTTCAAGGGTTTGGATTGCAACTGCGTCAAGCGTGTACTTCGTCTGTAATGCCGCTGACAGCGAGTGCATTTAAACATTATTTAAATAGCAACGAAGTGCGTGCTTGCCAGGACCACTATCCAGGCCACGTGGCCACGGCACTGTCGCGACGTGGTAGGTAGGTAGGTCTCTCGCGACGTGGGGAGGGAAATCTAATCAGAAATTGAGAAAGTTGTTACCGCTTGAGGTACTTTGCTAGGATTTATACACTCTTGCTTCAAGTTCAAATTTATACAATGTCATTCGACCCCCGCGCAGTGCTGCCTCGTAGTCTCCGCTTTCAGATATATAGAATCTAGACCAGTAATATGGTACAGTTTCGTTCAAATCATTTATGAAGCCCCATGAAAACGATGCACCGAACCAAACCAAATTCATGTGCCTGCTCCGAATTGAACAGGGTTCTCGTGTATCCATGAAATGCAGATGCACTCCGCGCTTCCTTGCTTCCTTCTTTCCACCTACTGCAAGGGGCGTGGCTACCTTTTTTCCTTCCCATTATATGCTCGAGCTTTTCACGGATCCGTGGGGCTGGAACGGGAGCTACAGGGACAGTGATCTCAATGTTAATGTGCTGGAAATGTAGTCAAAGGATGACTCCTCTGAACCCTGCATGCTGGGATGGATGAATTGTCTGAGATGTAAACCTGCAAGAAAACCGACGCTGATCCACGGATGCATTATTCGCCAGTCTGTCGAGGTTGGATTCGCATGCCGCAGGTTCAAGGTACCACATCTTTTAAACCGGAGCCTGATCACCTTCTCGTCTGGGTTTGTCCAGACAGCCCGAGGTGACCTGAACATCTAGGGTGTTTTGTCTCCACCACGGGTGCGGGAAGCGAAATCAACTGCCAGATCGCATCAACCACCGCGCCACGGGTCGGACTTTTGCCTGTCTCGGGGCAAATTACTGAAGCATGAATAGAATGGGACGGACTCGGAGTGGCACTCGAAAATTTAAATATTCCATTGAATCACGAGGATTGGGAGCAGTATGGGGTGGTGAGCGGAATCGTGTTCTTTGATAGTGATCATTGCGAATCTGATGCTATGGAAGCAGAGAGCAGTGTTGCCTGCATGAAAATTTGTCCTCTGGCTAACACGGCTCTGAAGGCCAGATGAACGAAGTTACGGTGATTCCTAACGAGAGCTTCTGCGGCAGCAGCAACAGCATCAGAGTGTACAATGGTTTATCTCGCCAGTGACGTACCGAGTATAGCCCGTCGGAAACGACGCACCCGCCTGCGGTGGATGTCGCTGTGGCGACACGTTTCGAGGTTACAGTCCACGAGCTGGGTTCGAGGTTGAGTGTTGCGCAGAACTAGAGATACGACGGAGGCGTACCTTACTCCAGCGCTCCTCTGGACGCCAGCGGCGGCAGGTCTTGCAGTAGTTTCTTTCAACAATATACCGGCACATTCGTCGATGTCGTGCGGAGTGATGCGAGTTGGGGCGAGGGTTTAGAGCGCGATTCAGGAAAAGATGATCTTGTCAATGCTTTGGCGCTCCGGATTGAACTTAATACTCGGTATTATAGGGCACACCAGCACAAATGCTGTTGACTTTCGACGACTACAGGCCCATCTGAGGACGTACATTCTGAAGGTACAACTTGTCTGATTACTTAGACGATCAATGTTCCTTTAGATGAAGTAGATGATCAATTCTCCATTTGGCAACAAAGACAATGTTCCTCATTTGGAAATTGCCACAGGGCTGTGGTATCGCCTTCACTAAACAGCAGGTTCAGGGTGACTGCAGTCCCACGAACGAAGCGAAAACTGTTTTGGTCCGGTATATGCTGGAAAGCTGTCATATATTTTCCTGTCCTGCCACCGACTGAACGGCCGAACGAGTCAATTGCACAATAGGTAGATCCCGGTAGATCTGGTACGTATGCTAGTCACTTGAGGAAATCACCTGGACGGAAACTGCTCTTCCCGCTCCCGTAACGATAATTGTCTCAAATTATCCCCGCGCCTCGCTTTTCCGCAAAGCCCGGAAGCTGAGCTTCCTTGATTTATTTTTATGCCTCCGCGATACCAAACTTTGGGGTTGCAGACACAGAAATAGAACCTCTAACCTTGTGCCAGTGGCACTCCTTGACACCACAGCCTTGTATAAAACTTCCAGAACTGTCGAGTGACAAACAGATGGTTGCCGGAAATTTTATGTAAACGACACCTGTTTCTAGATCTTGAATCCCATCCTGTTAGTTTGTCTGCGGCGTCGCTACTAGAGAGCGATCCCCTTCTGTGTAACATGATTTCGATATGCCTCATCGCCGACGTTGACGACAAACGTACCTGAGGCTGTTAAGGCCGAGTATTCCTTAACGCAGAGCCAGTCGGCATCTCTTGTCTTACTATGGCCTGGCAGCTATTCTCAGGCTACTTTTCTCATTTCCGAGACGACACCGAGCACTTTCCTTGCGCGAACTGCCTGATTTAGCTGTCTGGGTAGGACTTCCTAGTGATCGAGCTACGATTGGACGACAGCATACTACCTGTGACGAGATCATAGGGTCGAATTAATTTCTCTCTACTATCCAAGTATACTCCGAGTCTTTGAAGAGCTGCCGGCAAGCCTGAGGCGACTCTGAGGCGACCGAGAGGCTCATACTTGAACCACTTGAACCCCTACATATTGAGGATGTCAGTGCCTGCCCCATGTACCAACGCGCTGCTTGGTATGCGTAGCGCCCCGGGTCGCCACCAAGAAGTCCGCCGTCACATACGTCACTGTGACAGTCACGCCACACCCGGTACCACACCGCCGGTAGCCGGCTTTTTTTCCATTTAATCTCTCTATCCGTCCCCGAAACCATCTTGACCATCGTTGCCGTTATCCGACTGCCCGTCGATCTCTGTAGGTTCCTTTACAGCGATACCGCAGCGCCGCCAGCACACGATGACACATTTCTTTCATGGCAGTCGGTGAGTGGTCAGTTCAGTGGGGATCGCTGCCACCCTCTCCATCATCGTACAGTCGCTGCTTACCCCATATTGGCCCAGACTGCGCAGTTCCTCGCTGATGATACAGGCATGCCTCGTTTCAATTAGAAACGCATCGTCCTGGAGTCTAAAGTTAATCCATATTTGTGTCCTTCAAGGCTCGAATAAGGGACAAAGAGACGGGAACGGCGAGTACATACCCTGTCCGTTCTTTCTCTTGCTCCTGCTTCTGCTCTCCGCTTTGTCCTTTCTTCCTGTTTGTTTTCTTTCTTGGACCCTTTATCGGTCATATCCCCCTTAGCTATTCTGCTCGTCGTTGGGCGAATACACTCTTCTGTTCCTGTTATGTCCTCAATGAAACGAATGCATCATGACCTGCATCCTCCTTTGAGGTTACATTCTGCGTCCCATCTTTCACGCGTAGCAAAATATTTTGCAGCTACTCTGCTCTATGGGCACCCTTGCCCTTTTCGCTCGTCACCCGTCGAGCCCTCGCGAGGCGTGGTGTTATTCTCTTTCTCACCGTTCTCGTCCCGAGCCAGCGATTGTTGTGTTAATATTCACATCCATGTAGGCATTCGAATGGCGTGTCTCTTCGTCTTTTCGACTCGTTTATTGGCCATTTCGCGCAAACGAGAATGAAAGCTTGGAACAACTACCTTCCTAGTAGGTCATCAGACCTCTGCTGTCTTATTGGTCATTTTCCTGTGCCTTGCGTCTTCGCCTGACCTCGGCTGACGCCGATAGCATGCTGTAAATATCTCTAGGATTCACATCAATATCGATATTCTGGAATTCGACGGTCGGCGTAAGCGGGTACTGCTGGCTCATACCAATCAAGCCCTTCCACTCATTATATTTCAGTTCTACACGCTCATTTGAATTTTGCGATACATTTAGGGCTTGCGGCCGTTCGCATTACGGCCACGGGACCATCTCAGTTCCCCATATCATCCAGATGCGAACAGCTAGATATAAAGCGTATCTGCGGCCTCATTTGTTTCGCACACTTGCTTTGTAGGTGGGTTGGTTCATTTTAACCCAGAATCTACATTTGAATCCATTGGGATGTATTTTTCAGAGCTCGACTCTTAACTCCAAACGTCCCGTATTTCTAGTGCACTTGACTTTCTCTGGCCGACTGGGTGCGAGCGCCCGAAAATACCATACTAGTAGATATTCAGACTGGCCCGGCAGTTGGCTCACCACTTGTGATAATTTTGGCCACAACGCCGTCTCGCGGAAACGGACAGTTACGGATCCAACGCTTACGGATCAAACCGTGCCTTCGTAGAAGAAATCGAATCTCACAAGCTCATAACCGTTTTTGGGGCTAGTCGTTCTGAAAATTTCGGAGACGGCTGCAAAGCTAGGTAGTTTTCCTTGACAGCTTCCCTCGTCGGCGGATATCATTCTAGTGCGGTGATATATGACGATTGGTAAAGTCTTCTTATATCTCGGGGTGGCAATTGATTCGCTGATTGATATTTGCTAGAGCAAAGTCCTGTGGTGATAGCGCTCCTATCTTGCCACTTCTGATGAATGGAAGCCCAGCGGCGCTTATGGCGGCCCCCGACAAGCGCTTGCTCCAACCCTGCGACTCGTATTCCGGTGCGCGGCGGAAGAGTGCAAATGACCAATTCGTTTAGCGCGCTAGCACATCTCCATCTGGACTCTGGATATCCATCTACACCAAAATTGGCCTGTGACGCGTTGACAACATTCGTCTTCGTCTCTCACTGTATGTCAGATGAGTTAGATTCGGAGGACACGGTGTGTGTACTTTTTTACACAGTTTCGAGCTTGGTGTATCGTACGCACGGTCGTTGACGGAGAACATCGACAATTGTTCGCCCGATGAACGAGCGATATCGTCGGTTTCACGTTGCACTGCCCAATTCCTCCATCAGCTTTCACTGCTGTCCTTTTTTAAAAACTATTGTTAACCGGTCATCTCTCTTTTCATTTATCCCGGTAGATGTCAAGCGGTCTTGCCCCTTCCCCCTCCCCCATCCGCCACTTATCTCTTCATGTCACGGCTGCCGCAGCGAGATGCTAATGTTCTGAAAATCGTAGGCGTGATTTCGCGCTGACCTCACTGCACTGACTACCCGAGAGGCACACGTCCCTACGACTGGGAGAGCCCACTGGGCACGATGATATCCAAACGACTCGCCATATCGTTCGTGTAATCATAAGCACGGAAGATGGTTCGGAGACTGTTTGATGGTCTGACTGTCTTCATCTTCGTCTCGTCTAGCTGCTCACGTACCCGCCGTCGGCAGCCGACTCTCCCTCTTCTTTCATCCCTCTACCACCATCCTCTCTCCCCCTCTCGTCTTTGTTCCCTCAAACATGGCGGTGAGAAGCTCCGCATACATTCCACTCAATTCGCTTACCGATGTCCAAAGGATCAGCTCAAGTTCCCACCTGCGGATTTCTCGATCCCATTGAGCCACGAGACCCAGAACTCAGAGATCGTTGGTGCGGGAAATGGTCAGTCCCCGCTCGTGCCGTCCACCGATGACCATCCAGTTGATTCGAATTGTAGTTGCATCGAGTCCAATGCACTGGAGCGACTTTGGAACAATCCCGCCTCTTCAACTTCCAGATCCCGCCCATCCCCTCCTCACCGGGAATTACGGCAGTGGCCCGCGCGACAACCTGCACGGCGCGACCGATCTTCGATCCCCCCAACCTCTTTGGCCTCCCATGCAACGAAATACACCTACTTCTTTGCCGTTCCCTTTAACCGACCCGTCCTATGACCACCTCTCATATCCTATTCATCCCCGCCTCGCCCCGAATCAACGAATCAACGACCTGGACAACGGCACCGGTGTTCCACCCCTCCAGGCTGCTATGCATGTCGGGGAGCGTTTTCTCGATGCGTTGCCATGGCTGACCACCGGGACTGAACGCAACGGCGTCGCGCTCATCAACGGGATAGCGCACCAACTTGGTCTCCATATTCACATCGTCCCTGCGCTGCCGCCCGTCACGTCGGCTCCGTCTCAGCCCTTCCCGAACTCGCCAACCACACACTCGGCCCCCACTCTCCCTGAGTCCGGCGGGGCCGGTACCGGCCCCGGTGCGGAGATTCCTATGTCCCATGCTGTCCAGATCACCAACCCGTACCCTGCTCACATCGCCGCCGAGCAGCCTCAGCGTTTCCCAAGCTTGTCGATCGCACCCGGAGCGACACCTCTGTTCCATGGTGGCACATCTCGCCTCTCTCGCATGTTGGTGGAGCCCACTCCTCCGTCGGAGATTTCTTCTACGTTGCCCACCATATCGCAGTGTGGACCTGGGCATGAGCTTCAGTCATTCCAGAGGGAGCATGACACCAACCCGTCGTCATCCATCCAAGGTGGTGCGCCCGTCGGACCGTACCATCCAGCAGGGTATGGGCAATATCCAGCAATCCCGACCGACGCCGCGAATACTGTACCCATGGCGTCGAAAAGAAGGCGGGCTCCGAGCGGAGTTCGGGAGCCCGAGCTCTGCTCTGAATGCGAGGTCACCAATACACCCCAATGGCGGCGGCATCCCGACAACAACTCGCGGCTTTGCAACTCCTGTGGGCAAAAGGCACACAGCAAGAAAAGAAACAAGAGCAAGAACGGAAAGCGTGAGTGACTGGCTCTCCGCGGAGGATCCATCATTGACATGCGCATCTGGACAGACACACCGAGTAGAAAGCTGCAGCAACACCGTTGACCAGGGTGGGTTGTGTCGCTTCTATTGTCTTCAATACGCCACTCACATGTGCCCATGAAAAGAGCCGTTGGGCGGAGCGCACCGCGGAGCGGCAGAATAGCAGAGGGGGACCCTATCAGGGTGCAGATGGGAGGGTCGTACGGCCACACCGGCGGAGTCGAAATACTAGGGAGTACATGCTACAATCAACATGGAATTGTCATAATAATGGAAAGGATTGTGGTGCGAGTTGGAACGTGTAATGAAAATTGAAAATTGAAAGTAGGAAAGGTAAAGGGAAGGAATTAGATGCACTGAGTGGTGTCGTAGATACTTCTTCGGGATACTTCGTCGGTGAATCAACTACATACTTTTTAGATCCACCGCCACCTCTCTGTGTGCTGGAGCTCGAGAACTCTTGCTCCGCGTCTGGAAGGCCTATCTATAGTTGTGCGCGCCAATATTCCCATCAAGATCGCGGACGCTGTTTTGATATTATGCCTCGGACCGGCAGTAACAAAACTATTCAATGCAAGTATGTGTTACAGGACCACTCTGTCCGACCAGACCGATAATGTGACTCAAATGAATCGGCGGGATGGCGGAGTAGATAGGCTCTGTTAGAGACGAGGACACTGAAATATTTGCGGGGATGGAACCAGGGCTCTATCCTGGCCTCCGTCTATGACGACAGAACCCACTCCTTGGTTCTTTCCTTCGTCCCTGACTGTTGATTTATTGTGAATGACAGATCATGCCAACATTCGACGCATTTTCCATGCCCCGCGTGGTTCTCTGTTGTCATCTGAGCCGTGTCGCGCCTCTGCTGCTTCAGGCCTCTATCGCCATTCAAGTTCGAAACCGGAAAGCTCGCTTTATGCTTGTACTGTAACCTGCCGATCGGATGGAATCACTGAGCAGATGCATTCGCCCATCTTTGAAATGATCTTCGTGCGCTGTTTGAGCGGTAACGTGGAGTGTCGAGTATACGTACCGCGCGAGAACACCACGACCATGTATACATTGAAGAACGCCGCTCGACAGCCGTACTTCCATCTTCAAAACAAGCGCCTGATATATTGGCCCGGTTCCTCGATGAAAATATAACCTAGCGTTCAATACACCGGGGCAATACACTCAGATTTCGGAGGGAGGACATTGCTTCTACAAGCCAGCAGAAGCATATAAATATCCTGACTCGGAAACGAGTGGAGACTTACTACTATTGGCAGGTCAATGAAGGCTACTGGCCTGAGAAGTATGAGGGTGTTTAATCCACACGGTGATTAGCAAGATTTCGACCTACTCGAAGTTAGTTACAGAATGTGGTTCAGAACGGGGGAGGTCAGCGGTACCGGAACTGCCGCCGATATGTCCGATTTTGGGGGAAATATTGGTGTTTGCTGAAATGCAACTCGAAACTTCGTGTTCCAGTTGGCCCGAAGCATTTTGGCGCAGCTAAAACTTCAAATTTCGGCTTGAACGATACGGAAGTCGACATTTCGGCTGAAATTGGACATATCGGCGGCAATTCCGGTGCCGCTGATATTGCGAGTTCCGAGTCACGTTCCGTAACTAACTTCGGGTAGGCCGAAATTTCGCTAATTTCCGTGTGATCACAAGACCATCCCTTCATAATGTATCTCGGAGTTTTTTGAAACCCAAAAGGTCGAGTAAGCGCGTTCCAGAGAATCCTAATCGTACAGCTGCAGCGACCAATATTGCGGTGTGCAAGTGTGAACAAAGGGGACGCGAGAACCCGGAGTATGAAGTATGAATACGCTGTCAGAGAACATGCCAATAAAGGATGTACTCGGCTCTCGGCCAATGTGCATTTTAACTTGCAATTTTTCAAAAATTCCCGAGTACCGAGTACGTACTGTAGTATTAATTACTAGTCGCTACCCGTGAATAAATTCACGGGGCTATGCTGCTTGCCACCGAGGTTACAGTATCTCCCTTTCCTTTGCAACTTGAACCTTTTGCTTGTTCACCGCTTGCCTGCTGCTCATTCCCCGCTTTCCCGCTGCTTGTCCCCCGCCTGCCTGCTCGCCCACTTATTGCCCACCTCTTTTCTGTTCATTTCTTTCTTTTTGCTGCCGAATCGGAACCGTCTTCGCGACTCAGCATCAGCGGCATGTTGCGTCATGTTGCATGACTGTGTGGAAATGATTGACAGGTATGTTCACCATTACTGTACCACCCTGTAGTGAAGCAACGGCGGAGCCACCGCGACATTTTTGTTGCTTTTTTCAAAGGCAATGGCCATTGTCGTGACCATGACTGTTGCTTTTTCAAGCAACGAGGAATACCAATGAGGATACAGGGCAGCCAATCACAAGTAAGAGCAATGGCTAACTGATTCCCGCCTGAAAAGGAATGGCACTGAATTAGTCTTTATTAATGATGCAGATGCGTAGAATCAGTTAAAATATTTCTTTTATTTTTTCTTTTTACATTTCATGCTGATTCAAAGGCAATGCAACCTATTGTGACCGTGACCTCGCAGAAAAAAAGGAATGCAACAGCCCCAGCAGGACCGTGACCGTTGCTTCACTACATGGTGGTACAGTATGTTATTCACAAAGCCCTCCGCAACCCTGGTACCATTGACAGCTGGCTGGACCTGTATCTCAGGAGCCCGGATTCCTAGAATTTTACTGACTGGGATCTCAAGAATTCTTCAATGCCTCCTCTCCAAATGATGGTTGCTTCTTCATTGTCCTGCTGCCTCTGGGCATACTCCTAGTTTTTATTCTTCATTTCATCAGCAAGGGCCGCGCAGCCCCCAACCTGGGTTGTCTTTTGTTATTTCAAGTTTTGTCTTTGTTCGAGGAGACAGTGGCTGCCTGTTCAGTGTTCCACACCCTCCAGTCATACTCATGTTTTAGGCCTCCAGCTGCTCCGTCTTTTTTTTTGTTGTTCTCCCCAGTGCTTGTCTTCCTTGGGGAGATGGTGGTCACTTATTCAGTTTCCTGTGCCCTCTGACCACATCCCCATTATCAGTTTATTTATCTTTTCCAAGCAAATGTTGCATGGCTTCTGGCCACACACTCTCTCTGTCCCTTCAATTTTTTGTCTACCTTGAATATATATATCCTCTGGCCACACTCCATTTCAAACTTTCATTCAAGTTTTCATTTATTTACCTCAGTCACCAATTTCGGACTATCCAGACAATAAATGGCTGATAAATCCAATGCAGCATGGGATGTGCTTGGCAATCCATGATCTGGCAGGGATCAAAACTCTGCTTTTTCAGCCACAAAGCACAGGAGATGCTGGATTGTGGGATGTGCTTTGGTAATCCATGATCTGGCAGGGGATTGGAACTCTACATTTACCGCTTTTTCAGCCACAGAGCACGGCAGATGCCAGATTGCGAGAGATGCTTGGTAATCCATGATCTGGCAGGTGATTGAACTTCTGTATTTATGAAAGGGAGACCTAGAACCTAAAACAGTACCAGGAATATCACAGATTATAGAATAATGTCCACTAACAGAATGATATGGGTTGTTGGGTGGCCCCATCACAAGCACACCAGTACTGAAGCCTCTCAACATTTGGTGCAACTGAATGTTAAACTGAAAGCTAAATGCTAGGATTAGGGTTTCCATATAAGGCTAGAGATAAGATAAAATAAACTTTATAAGGAAACCCTAACCCTTACATTATTGTTTTGGTTTAGGATTCAATTTGACCAAATGTGGGGAATATCCAGTGTGCTTAAGATTTTCCCCAACCATCACTTTTTTTGCCTTCTAGAGCACATTCTCGGAAGATGCCGTGAAAATTGTTGGTTCAGGTCACACTGGAACTTACTGACATTTGGTTGAACTGAATCTTGAACTAAAGTGTCACTTAAAAATTCATTTGAACTAAAATTCAAACAAACTACATAAGTACTATTGGTTTAAATTTTGGCTTCACCAAAAATCAATAGGAGGTTTCAAAATTAGAAAATGAGGTCTAACTTCCATTCCAACTTGCATCCCGCCTTTTCAAAAGCCAGAGAAAAAGTTGGAGCACAGAATTGGTTGGACTGCAAATCAGGGACAAGGGCCTGACTTGACATCCAACTTTTCACCCAACTTTGGCTAATTTGAGCCTTGGACCTGTATCAGATCTTTTGTGGTACTCAACACCTGATTTCTGAAATTGGAACAAAAATTGTCGGCCTGGGTGTTTCATAAACAAGGTCCCAACTTTTGCTTCAACTTTTGTCAAGTTGAGGCAAAGTTGGAGTCAAAGTTGGGACAAAAGTTGGACCAAAAGTTCTAATTCTGAAACCCCCTAATGTATTGACTGAGCTTTCAGTCAAGCTGACAGCAAGCCAAAAAACAATCCATCAGTTCAAGGATTGGTTGACAGGAATCTAAGCCAATACCACTTATATTGCTATGGAACACAGTGCAGCTGATATCATAATCAAAACAAAACATCTGATTGGGCATGAGTTGCACCAAAATGCAGACCAAAAACAGAGGTATGTATGCTGAAACTTGAATCAAAACTGCAGGGCTCAGTCACACTGAAATCTGTTTGGCAGAATACTAACACAACTGAAACCAGTGGTTTTGGTTCAAGATTCAGCTTGTGTTGAAATTCAGACTGAAATTAGATGTTTCAATTAGACCAATTGTAAGGGCAACCCAGCAGCCTGAGAATAACTCGAAAGTCTTGGCAGGGGAGGATCCAAAGAGAAGAAAGACTAAGGATATCCTATGCTGAGGTGCATCTATATACAGATCAGAAGACATCTGATTGGAGTGATCTACAGTGATCCCAGGCTTGATCACATATGGCGTGCCAACCAGACTTGTAGGTGGGGTCAGCATGGTCAGCTGGTTGACTGGCAGGGCCGGTCAACCAGATTGACCAGATTGACTGGAACGTCAGCTGGAATGGGGTTTCCCTGACACCAATATGAAAACCAACAAGATGGGCCGCTGCCCTGCTCTGGCAATGTGAAAAAAAGGAAGATAAATTGCACAATCTAGGTCAACAGTATGGCCCATGTTGGTGTGCATGATTGACATAATGCAAGACTTCAACAGCTTGAAGGTGGGTCAAGTAGGAGGGATGATCAGCTGCTTATTTATCTATGCCTCAGTGACACAGCCATGGTGCAGAAATGTGGAAGTACAGTGAGAAATCTACCACTACACAGTTGAAAATTTAATGCAATGAACTGTATGCCTCTGCAGATTGGAATAAGGGTGGTCAGCTGAGAAACTTCAATTGAAACCCCCATAATCTGTCTGGTCTACAAATGGGGAAGGATAAGGGCCCTTCGGGACAAATTCAGAGGAAAGCTAGAAGGAGAAGGAGATGAATGGGGTAATTGCACTGCCAAAATCTTAAAGAATAGTTAATATCTTATTTTTGGTTTTCATATTGCTAGGACCCAACCGTTATATTATGCTGAACTGTTTTATATACCAAAAAATGTGATTGTTGTTGCTCAGCCATGCACAGTTTCTCTCTTTCTCCTTTGTCTCACCTCCAATCAACAGAGTTCTTAGCCCCCCATGTTGTTGCCTCTAGTTCATATTTTCTGCTGGCAGCCCATATCTGGCCGCTCTTTTGCTTGTCTTGAAGTCCCCGGCAGACTCAAACTGAACAAAGTTTGGGCAAGGGTAAGCTAGGGGACGAGGTAATTTGTGAGTTTTGGTATTTGAACATTCTCGCCATTTATCTACATGTGTAACTCATGGAAAGTGTTCTCAACAATAGATGCTTGGCCCAACCGCCATTGAATACTCGCAACAACAAAATTGTGATGAGATGAATGCTGGTGAATCCTTGGCACCATGCAAGGTGTCGGGGACCGGTGGCAACATTTAGAATAACATCTACTTTGTATCTCTCGAAATAAACCCGCTTTTAGGACCTTTTAGGCTCGCCTGTGCTGGTCTAATCGCAGTTTAGATGAACTTGAACTGGTTGACGAGATAAAGTACTTGGTGTTCGAGCTTGAGGGCTAAAAGCAGTGTTTTCCAGACACCTCCTCCCCAGCAGGGCTTATTTGACATTAAGAACAATATGAAATTGAACAAGCAATAGAAAAACACCACAAGTCGACGGACCACTTGATCAATTATCTCAATTCTGACCATGGCTCAATTCTGCCAATCTGAGGATGATTGAGCGCAAGTCGTAAAGCATTTTTTAGTCACTTTCTGCACCAAAACCACCATACTCGAACTAATTCTTTCCAGGTCCGTGAATCCACTAATTTAGTGACAAGAAAAAATAACAAAATGTGTCAACAAAGGCTAGACAATATTAGAGGACATCAGAGGCACCCTAGCCTAGGGGACTCAATTTCCACCTACAAAGACCCTCCGTCAGTAGCAGATATTACTTAGAATCCAAATGGGGACATAACTAAAATTTCGGTCATACCCGAGTAGGAAGCATCCAGTCTCCCCTCTCTCGTCGACGGTACGGGGACGTAACCGTTTTTATGAGCCGGATTTCCATACAGATACGGGACCGTTGTATGCCCTAGTAATTTCTCTCAGTGCGCCTCAACGCCACCAAGCTTTTGATGCCTCAGCTGATCAGACTCGCAGTAAATTTATTGCTATGGCCGTATCACCGTGGCGCAGATAAAAGAACAGCCTCATCGCCCCTTGCCCATCACTACTTTTGGGTGCTCTCCCTTTAATTTACCCACCGCGCCTCACTTGAAATCTTGGGCTTCTCATCTGTTGAATCCTTGCTGTCAATGTATAAGCTTGCTCTTCTTCTGGCTGGTCAACCGTAAAACTTTGGTTCTGCCGGATCGTTTCAAGTCAAAATCCTTTTTCAACACCTCAAATATGGTCAAAATCACGCAAAATTCTTCAAGGGCAAGTCCAGCAGTTTTGGCCAATTTCTTCTCTGCGGCGCTGTCAACTGCTCAAATCCAGCAATGCACTCCCACAACTTTTTGTCTGGATTCTGGACCCCGGATTCTAGAAAGGTAAGTTTTTACTTAATGCCAACAGAAATCCGCAACTACACCCGGAGAGTTTCTGTACGGAATCCGCGCATCCTCATTCTTTATCTCCCTGCGGTCGTTAAACTCGGTCTCTTCTGCGGAAAAAGTCAAAAGCATTGTGATATCTCTTGGGATTGTTTGAGACGGCTTCAAGCCGCGCGCCTTGACGGTCACGCCTGTCCATGGCATATATTTTGGATACTTGAGGCAAGCGGGGCACAATTGACGCGTCGACGCGATCGCCGACTCCTGCGATCTGAATCAAATTTTTACATTCTCCATTCCTCAATTCCACGACATACCTTCCGTGCATCCATATTCTGTGTCAGCAACTTATCAAACTTTCATCTACGCTCTCCATTCCTACGTTCCAGTTCATCCTCTTTCGTATTTATTGATCATCCTCACGGCATGTCGATTTCAGTTTAATTCAGTATTCAACGTCAACGTGTTTTCCGCTTTTTGTAGCTTTATTGCCTGTTTCCCCCGTAGGCTTTTACTAGTATTTTTTGCCCCCTTTAATTGCGGGCGTCTACTCTAGTTTAGATAATAAACACTCCAATTCCCACAGACAAATCAGACTTTATTTTGAATTCAAACAACCTTTATCTCGCCGCTTACAGGGAGAGATGATAAGTACTGTGTGGATATCAAGATGATTGCAATGCGCGCGCAAGGTTCCTCGATATTTCCTGTCCCAGACCCGGTCATGCGGTTCATGCGTGCCATCACGCAGTTGATAGTTTTGTTCGTCGTTGGGCTGGCATTTTCCGACCCGGAATGCGTTCAAGTCAGCACGATCCCCAGAACGCGAGGTGCGCGCCAATCTCCACTCACGGCAACAGCGGGAAGTGCTGTTACAGATAGTCAAAGACTGTGAGTGACACAGCGGCAATGATGAGGCCGCATTGCAGTGACAGCACGAATTTCAGGCCTCGTGGAAGCGTCTCGGAAGCCTCCCCCTTCAGTGCCTTCCGCGTGCGCCTCTACGCATACAGGAGAGCGTTGGATAAGTTTCAAATATGTCTCATGGCTCGGGCCTCACCGCGGCTTTCAGACTCTTCAGACAGAATCTCTTCGATATGTGGAGGCGGCACTGTTGGGGTCAATGATTGTTAACATCACCTCCATGCAATAGAATCGTGATTAAGATTGCGTACCAATTTCAAACGGAGCGGCGGATAAAGAGACAGGTGCAAGGCCTAGATGCCTGACAACATCTTCGCTAGCAGCATTTAACCCCTTTGCCTCGTGGAATTCCCGAATCAACAAGTACGTGGTGCTGTCCCAAGATTTGACATGCACCCCGACTTCGGCTTTCAGCGCCGGGAATCCAAGAGACTGCGCATCTTCGAGGCTCAAACGCTGTTGGCCGGTGCGGTCGAGCGACCAACATGCAACGGAGCTGTGATTCCAGGGTTTTTCCGGGGTTGAGTGGAATGGAGAGGGACAATAGAGGAAGAGGAAGCCAGGGGGGTAAGTGCGCAAAGCTTCCCTCGAGCGTCAATATTATTGTGATTCTGACAACAATGGCTAGCAGGTATTAAGAGGTAGGTTGAGTTAATGCTTTCTGGCGGCTCACCGAATCGCTCCCAACTGTCACGGATTTTCGACTGGTTGAAAATGCGATTCGCCTGAGCGAGCCAGGAGTGGAGACCTTTTGGTTCGAGATCTCCGTTGTAGTAGTACATTTGCACAACCTGTTTAGAGTTGATGCTGTGAGAGTCGTTCATCTCATCGTTTGAAATCTGGATATTTAGGTACGTGCCATGCCCATTGACCATCGACAACAGAGTAGCCCAAAAGTTCTTCCCAAGTCCAACCAGGCAGCTGAATCCGCACAATGAGGATGACGGCACAGGAAAAAAAAAAGAGACTCGACTTCTTCCCCGTCCTCGGCGCGAGAATGCCGACGTTTGTATCGCCAACCTTGTGCTGGTTGCGCGGGAAGGGTTGCAACTACAGTACCGGGTCCTGTACCCGAGGGACCGAGGTCGAGGATTGAACCCAGCGACACATATGCCGGTAGTTCCGACAACGTGATGGTTGGCGGATCCTCGCAAAAAACACCATAATATTGCAGAAAAGACGTCGAATTGATCATATCGGCAACTCCAAGCTTGACCGAATCGTCGAAGAAGTCCTCATGCTGATACGCACGGCGTTTGATGGAATACCCCGGGGCAAGGACTTGGTATCCTGGTGTAAGCTCCACGCATATTTTTCCCGTCGATGCGCGGATCCATATTGTACAGTCTTCTGAGCTCTTTTGAGATTCAGATTGCGAATAGTCACATGGAGATTGAGCTTACCACCCATTGCCCTCCCAGAACAGATGAAATATAAGCAGCAGCATCCTATCATGATTCGTCATTCCGAAAAGTCTGACCCAAAATCAAAAGAACAGACGCGGAAGCCGCCGCGCTAGAAAGATATCCGTCATCACATCAGTTGGCATGTTCAGGCCGGAATACGTACAAGGAAATGCTGGAAATAAAATGTCCATAACGGGGACTCGGATCTTTCTACAAGCAGTTTCTGGGCCGAAACCAGGTCTGGGGTACTGATTCAGCGACAAAGCCGGAGTATGGATGTACGGACCGTCATGAAATATGGTAGTGTAGTACTCGGCGGTGTTTGTTGTTCCAAAAAGTTGCAACACGTTCGGGTGGCTAGCGAGAAGGAATATTCAATTGATATGCAGTGTAACAAAGGTGAGCGTCAGACCGCAGACGGGAATATATTGAGATAGCCTTCGTCCAGCTCTGGCGAGCGATGAAGGTTATACTAGTCCGAGGCTCGTTTTTCGCACCTCTTTTGCATCCGGCCCGTCGTACACCGCCACAGTCATTGTCGACGGGCTGCCATAGACCGCGGCAGAGTACATTCGCCGCACAGCTACGCCTTGCTGTTGGTGGAGACTGACGACACCACTGTGTTCCAGTCGTACATCCTTCAAAACGAGATCTCCTGCTGCAATGACTCGAAAGTCTGTGTGTTGGGTCAGTGTATACTCCGAATTGGTTGGATAGCATCAAACTAGGATGAACGGAAGGCCCTTGATGAATAATGTTCGTGAAGTGTCCACCAGAAATGACAAAGTCGTGTGAATTTGCAAACAATGAAATCGGGTCCCTTCGCCAGGGATTAGCTAATAGCGAGAAAACGGAAGTACCATCTACGAACCGCAAATACGGCGGTAAACCGTGGTCGATGGGTGGCAGGTCAGGTTCGGGTGATAGCTGGAAGACCTGCGGAGGCTCAATACCCATGGGAGGGGAGGACGAAATGCAAGGTGCGGTGGGAAGTGCTGCGGCTATAGAAAGGACTTCTTTATAAGAATACAAAACTGGCGCTTTTTGAATGGACACCGCACGGGGCATCGGGCCAGGTCGAAAATAACATCGACCTTGTAAGCTCTATGAGCGCCAGGGAGTGCCGGAAGGCGCCGAATCTTGAATCTTGGCGCTAACGGCCTCTTAGTATAGGGGACAATCGGCTTTCAAGGGTCTGAATGCCAACTACGTCAACCGTGCAGTGAGCTCATCCTCATCCAACAGGTTTCGTCGAGGGTCATTGGGCCGATATGACATCCCAAGGACTTCGTCTGTACTGCCTCTGACAGCGAGTGTATCTCATGTCTGTTTGAAAGGCAGCGAAGTGGCGTGCTTGAGTCATTGACAGTGCTGATATAGCTATCCAAGCCACGTGGCCACGGCGCTGTGGCGACATGGATCGGGGAAATCTGTTACCATCTGAGGTATGTGGCTCGCTCAGAGGATTTGTATAGTCTTGCTTCAAGTTCAAACCCGAATTATAAAACGCCATTCAAGCCTCGTGTAGTGCCTCGTAGTTTCTGCTATCAGATCTGTAGAATCTAGACCAGTAATAGACTAAGATAGGCCGCATCCATACTCATCAAGCTCACACAGCCACTGATGACGACGAAGAAAACTGTAGAAATTGAACCACGTTGAAACAAAATATTCTGTTCGGTAAATCCCTTCTAAGTGTACCAAGGAATATGCAGTTCAAATTTCAGAGCAATACGTCCTGAATTGAGGGACTGGATAGCTTTTTGGTCACTGATCGAGACACTAAAAAAGCTATCTAGTCCATCAATTTTTACTCAAATTGTCCCAAACTTGCACTGCATATGCCTTGATATGATTAGAATAGATTTACGGAACAGAATATTTTTATTCGCCCTCGTTCAATTGTTACAGAGTTTTCTGTCCTGACATCAGTGGCTGTTTGAGCTTGATGCCCATGAATGCGGCCTATCTTAGAACCCTACGATTGCAGGCCAGGCAAGGGCACCCACCAGAGAATGCCGAAACATCGTCCCATAGGGTAGGGAGGGTCGAGAGGACCCCCGAAAATCACCTAAAATGCTTGTCCAGAAAATCTCGCAAATCTTGAGATTTTAGCTGGACCCCAAATAAGAACATTCTTAGTTGAATTCACCCCAGACCTTACCACGATCAGGATTTTAGCTGAACCGTTGACCAGGCCTTCGGATAAATTTGGCAGGGGATATAGGCACGGTAATTTGATGTTCCTGATATCACTTTACAGATAATTTCAGAACCAAAGGCACAGATAAAAAAAGTGCTGTTTTGGACAGTTATCAAAGAATTGCCCCATTTCTTGGTCAGTTCTGCACAGATTGAAATGGCCAAAAAATGGGACATCATCTTTGGCAAGCCAAATCCAGCTTGAGTTTTCCACAGTGTCTGGGTTGCACTGTCCTGTTGCAAGATTGGACCTTGAGTGCTTCATATCTGCATATAAGCTGACAAGGGAGTTCTACAGTAGCTAGCTGGTATATTTACGAGCCATCATTCTCCCCCCCTTCTCACCAGGAGGCCTGACAATCAAAAATGGCCCTTTTATGTGGTTTGATTATTCTCGACACTATGATGGACAGCTCACAATCTGGGTCTTCTTAAGGTTGTAGAAGACACTCAGGTATCCATTCCTACACTGGGTTAGCATTGAAATACTCTGGATCTTTTTTGAATAATTCTTTTCTGAGGATGATGCCATGTTGTGATTGTAACAGGTACCACTGAAGCACTGATGTTTCTGTGGCTTGGGACAGCACCAATAAACTGATTTGTGCAAGATGAATTATGTTGTCAATAGGTAATATCTTTGGGTATCTGGTGGTAGTGGTTTGTTGAATTTGGGGCACAGGGTCTGACAAAATAAATCCATTTCCAGTTACTTTTGGCCATGATGAGTGGAGGAATACTTACAAAAATTCCACTTTAGCAAGAGCAGTTTTCATATCAACTATACAAAAATCCTTCACATGGGCCAGGAAGGGTGGAAATAGGAATTTAATTATCTTGTTTGACAAGATCTCCCCACCCTCATAATGGCACCACTTTTTGTGTCACCCAATGATCCTAAATGCTCTGAGATCAAAAATCATGCCTTGTTTACTCTCTGACAGAGTGCCAGTGATACCACTCTCTCAGGAACCATCTTGGCATATTCACTACAGTGTTACCTCTCTCATCTTCTTGCCAAGCTGAGCCCACCTCCCATATCTGCTATAGTTTACAGATCCACAGGAAGGAAGATTCGGCATCTCCTGGTATGTTCAACTTCACACTATAGGTTCAATTTTGCTGAAACCTTGCAACATACTCCTCTTTGCATCTAGTTTACCCAAGGAATTGATTTGTACTAGGAAGTAATGAGCTAGGCTGTCCTCAACTAGCAAGAAACAAAATTGGCCTGGTTGAGAGATGATGAGACCCAACTCAAACCTTGATGCAGAGTACCAATAGATTTAAGTGATGCTCTTGAGCAGTGAAACACAGGAAACGTGGGCATGTGTGTAATGAAGAAATGACCAAATAGAGCTAATCTTGAATAAAATATCCTTCCAACTAATCCCCCAATGCTGCCCTGCCAGTGATCAAGTCCAGTCCAATACCTCCTCATCCAACACACTGCTAGCAAATCATATGTGCAAGTTTGGGGACTCCAGCCAAAGTATACAGCTGTTGCAATCCAGATGATGCTCTCCAACAATTCCAGCAGCAACAAGCTGAAGTGTTTGGTTATCCAACCAAGGTAAATCACGAAATAATTTATGAAGCAATCCAAAACAATGACCAGTGCTGCCAGATTCCAACAAAACCCAATCCAGCAATTCCTCCATACCAAACAAACCCTGAAACCATCAGCCTTTGACATTTTGCCCCACGCATGTGAGGCCCAATGGGGCAGTTGGTGTGTCATGTTTGTTCCGCCCAAACTGGTTTGACAGTTCATCGTCTATTTCCGACAGAACAATCTTTCTCTTCTACTATCTACCACTACCCTTGCCCCCATTCTGCATTCCTGCATGTTGCTGCGCTTTCCGACAGTGCCGGCGAGTTCAATACGCGTCCCTGTCATTGTTACCCGACTTCCACGGCCCCCATGAGCATGCCACCTCACCGACTCATTGCGTATTGTGCCTCCCTCCCCAATGTGGCCCATATTGTGCCTCAGATCCAGTTACTGTAATGTCCTGGGTGCATAGGCTGATCCTTGACAACGCGCATGCTGCCACCTGTGTATTCCGTTGCTGTGTGGCAAGGTATCGGCTCGACACAATTGCCTTCCCTTTTGGGCATGTATTGTGCATCGGCGGGCTCATGTTTGGTGATAGATCCCCTGTTACACATTCTAGGAGATTGTCCTCTATATTCTGGATCAGTCTCCCTCCTGTATCCCTTGTAGACTTTTATTGTAGCTGTAATATGAGATGCTGAATGAAATTAATCTGAATATCCCTCAAGTTTCCCTTTGAATTTATTCAAAATAATACTTCATGGGTCTTACAAAGACTACTCAAAGACTTGTTATGAACAACAATGGCAGTTCACGCACTACTGAACCAGTTCATGAAGAGATACCGCATTTGGGAAGGAACAAATAGGACCACATACATTTCCCCTTTGGGAATCACGTGCATGGGGCAAAATGTACGCTTCTGAAACCATCTGAACCATTCTGAACAATCCAACTAGCAGTCTTAGGCCCAAATTGTTCAATCCAGCTAGCAACCAAGGATCCACAAAAATAAGAGAAACCAAGTAACGTGGGGTATATTCCTTTTTTGTACAGAATTACATGCTCCCTTTTATACAACAAATGTTTGGCCTTCCTAAATATCTACTAACTAGTTGCTACCCGTGAATAAATTCCCGGGACTCATGGTGGTGGGTTGTTTCCAGTTCCCATCCCAGCTGTTGGTCCCAGTAAGCAGATACATTCTGCTCATTAGACCAGCTGGTAGTCCCAGTGCAACATCCCGTCAATTTCGGCACCAAAATCGTGGTTGCTACCCGTGAATAAATTCACGGCTTCTGAGCACACCTTCATTGATGTTTTCCCACCCAATATTTGCCTTGATCCCAGTTTGCAGTTGGTTTTTCCTGGTTCATGTTGCTGTTTCTAAAATCCTAGTTTCTGCTGGTCATCCTTCCACTCGGTTCGCAGTTCCTGTTGGTTGTCAGTGTCCCTGCTCCCAGTTCTTGTTGGTCATACTGAGTTCATGTGGGTTCAACTTACTGGCTGTTGTTGTATTGTACTCTGTTTCTAATTGACCGGTACCTCATGCCAAGTTGCAGCCTTCAAGTTCCCATCAGTTGCCCATGCCGCGCTAGGCCATTGTGGCAGTGCCGGCATCAGATGCCGCTGTGCTGCGTTGGTTGCATGACTGTGAGCATGGGTTTTTTTTTTTTTTCCCTGGAGTTTACCCATGAATAAGCTCATAGGGAGAGTGGTGGGTTGTTCCCAGCTCACATTCCAGCTTGTGATCTCAGCACATGTGCTCATTAGACCAGCTGGTCATCTCAGTGCGACACCCCGGCAGTTTCCGCACTAATGTCGTAGCTGTGAGGTCATTGCATGTGACGTTCCATTGGAAGGCTTCTCTGTCTCTGGAATTCTATTATATAGAGAGATTCTTACAAACTTTGAGTCCTAATCCTTTGTCTATATTGGGGAAAGAATTGACTCCAAACTAAGAATTCTTTGCCCAATGTTAGTGGTAACCTGCCAACTAAGGCTATGAACAACTCATCTGGGCTGACAACCACTCGGAACGCAGTGTCTGTGAGTAAGGTCAATCGAATGATCGGTGGCCTCATTATTACAAATCACAGAATTTTTTTGACGTTCCCAAGCTTCTGCGACACGTATTTCACTCTTCTGACCCAACATTTACATTCAAGAATATGAAACGAGCAAATTGTCTCGCCGTCAGTTGGGTGGAAGGTTGAAGAAGTGTAATGCCAAGCCTTGTTGGGCCAGCACGTGGAAAAGGCCGAGGTACCAATTTGAAGGGAAGTGGGCCATTATAGTGACTCTGAGACACTTCATCTAGAAATGGGATTTTGAGAGACTTTTTCTCTTAAACTTTGTGGCTAGAGCTGCTGGCAAAGTGAGTGGTTGAGGGAAGTAATTCAAACTCCAATGATTATATAATAACGACTTAACTACAGACTATCCCAGAGGGCACTGGGACCATTGTATCAAATCTCCGAACCGCGGCTGAATTCACCTCAGGACCCACTGCGCAAGTCACGTGAGGTACCCCCACCATGGTGGGTTCTATTACATAATATTTCACGTGCTGCCGCCTGCCACCGCCTGCATGCTACCACCCCCCCCCACCATGCTGGATTTCCATTGCAGTGGCCTCCATTAAACCACAAGGAAGCCCCAGTGCGGTGGCCTCCAGTTATTATAGAATAGGCAGATAGCATTCGTAGCAGATACAATACATATATGTAGCCTCTGCTATATGCTAAACACCAGTGACCCTTTTATACTGTCCTGAAAGATGATCTAGGGCTTCAAGCAGCAATGGAACAAAATTGAATCAGAATCTACTGGCACACCACCATTCAGCTCCCATGGTTACTTTGGCCAGCATCCACTACTGAGAGGGTGCTGGCTGCACGAAAGTCATTATTCCTTGCTTGGTGCTACAAACTGTGTGCCTGCATTTGGTATTTCTGTATAGAGGCCTTCGTGTTCAGTATCAAGTGAGGTTCTATTCCTGTAGAAATACAGACCTTTAGCCAGATACCAACCTAGATGACCCGGAAAGAATTTATACCATCAATTAAAACAAGGAAGAGTGTTTATCAACATTTACAAAATGAAATAGGAACCTACTGCCACCGTTCATTCAGATCATTATAGCAATTGGTCCAGCAATGGCTGGAGTCTGACTGAGTAGGCAAGATAAACATTAATATATTATTCTTACAGTATCCAGGATCCTCTGCACCCAGCCAGCACAGCTGGAAACAGCCAAGTGGAGGCCACCATGCATGAATGAAATGTAAGTCACCAATTGATATCAATACTCAACACAGCGAGAGAACATAATTAGCATTGAGTAAACAGGCCACGCAGTTTCATTAGAGGAGACTGGCCCATCCCTTGGCCTGCCATTGTGTCTGCCATGGCTGAGTGGAGGCCACCAGATATGGGTTGTAAATGTGATATACCTGATATCATTTTCCCCCCCCAGTCTTGCATGCCTAGCTTCCTGACTTGGTCTAAGTCCTTTACCCAGCACGTACTCTGCCAGGTTTGCAGATGGGAGATGTTCAGTACAATTAGAATTACTGTCTGCATCTCTCTTCTGATTCCATCTTGTCCAGGGGATCATATATGGGTGTCGAGCCAAGGGGATGTAGCCGTGAATGTAACAGGCCATACACAATTTCATTAAATGGGGTTGACAGTCCACTTGGCCTACCATTGTGTCTACCATGGCTAAGTGGAGGCCACCAGTCAACTACTGTGACAGAGGCAGACAACGAGATTTGGTGGCCACTGCATTGGGAAATCAAGGCCAAACTTCTTGAATGAGCCAAATGATTGCATTATAACAGTGTACATGCAAAATGCATGTTTTAAGGACTAGATAAAAGCTGATGCCAGAGTTTACTGACACAGTTATTCAAAGTTATTGCAGATTTTTGATGGAGGCCACCATATGGTGGCAGACATGCTAGGATTCATTGAAATCAAGGCTGCTATGCACAGGCAGCACAGCAGGTTTTGATAAAGACATGAAGTAAGGATGTAGAGGATCATTGTGATGATTTTGCGGCACATTCTACAAGAATATGGTGGCATCCTCCACACTTTCCACCAATTGCCATTGCTCCTGTTGAGCACCAAGGGATGAAAGACTCTCTTTTGCAATACAAACACAATAATAAATTCACTTATCTTCATTTCCTTGACCAATATCTCACATAAGGCAGTTGCCTACATTGCCTCCACCTCTTTTTTTTTTCTTCCCTTAAATCTGAGGTCCAGCTCTGCAAGAAACTGTGTAAAATTGGTCTCTATCACCTCCTGGGGCCCTCTGATTTTAGTCCAGATTTTTACAAGGTCAGTAAAATGTGCACTCCTGAATATGCAAGATTTGACCTAAGTAACACTTACGGTTTCAGCACAAGTTCAGGTTCAACCACTTTACACTTTATATCAAAATGTACTGGCCTGGTAAAAATCTGGACTAAAATCAGAGGGTCCCAGGGAGTGGTAGAGAGCAAATTACACATTTTGTTGCAGAGCTGGACCTCAACTTTGACAGAAAAAAAAAGAAAACCACTTCACCCATCTTTATTCGGCTTCTGATTGGTCGATCAACGTTACATAAAGGAGGTGGAAGCTTCCGCAAAGGAGGTGGAGGCAATAGAGGCAACTGCCGCCACTGCCGCATGCAAGATATAAGTCAAGGAAACGAAGATAAATGAATATATTATTGTGTTTGTATTGCAAAAGAGAGTTTTTCATCCCTTTGTGCTCAACAGGAGCAATGGCAAATGGTGGAAAGTGTGGAGGATGCCACCATATTATCAGAAGACACAGAATATGCTGAAAAATCATCGCAATGATCCTCTACCTTCTTACATTATGTCCCTATTGAAACCTGTTGTGGACAGTGACCTTGATTTTGGCAAATTCTAGCATGTCTGCCACCATATGGTGGCCTCCATCAAATATCTACAACAACTTTGAATAGGTGTGCTGGCCAACTCTGGCTTGTATCAGCCTTCATCCAGTCTGTAAAACATGTATTTTTGCATATACACTCAAAATTTGGCTCATTCAAGAAATTTGACTTGGATTTCACAACACAGTGGCCACCAAATCTTATTGTTGACTGGTGGCCTCTGCTCAGCCATGGCAGATACAATGGCAGGCCAAATGGACTTTCAACCCTATCTAATGAGATTTTGTTTAGCCTGTTACATTTGTAAATCTCCTTGGCTTAACACCCAGACACAATCTCCTGGATGAGATGTGATCTGAAGAGAGATGCAGGCAGTAATCACACCAAATATCTTCTTTCTGCGAGCCTGGGAGAGCATGTGCTGGGTAAAGGACCTAGACTGAGTTAAAGTGAAACTGGGCATGCAAGACTGGAAAGGCCAAATGGTCATCTCCATGTGTATACCACATTTACAACCCATTTCTGGTGGCCTCCCGCTGAGCTGTGGGAGATGCAATGGCAGGCCAAGTGAGGGCCAATCTGCTCTAATAAAATTGGGTGGCCAGTTACTCAATGCTAATTATATTCCCTGGCTGTGTGGAATATTGATATTGATTGGCAACTTTCACCTCATTCATGCATGGTGGCCTCCATGTAGCTGTTTTCAACTGTGTTGGTGGAGTGCAGAGGATCCTGGATATTGTAAGAAATATATATCAATGTTCATCTTGCTTACCCAGTGAGACTCCCGCCATTTCTGGACCAATTGCTACAATGAGCTGAATGGAGGAGGGTGGCGGTAGGTTCCTATTTCATTTTTTAAATGTTAATAAAAGTGCTTCCTTCTTTTATTTGATAGTATAAACTCTTTCCAGGTCATCTAGGTTGGTATCTGGCTAAAGGTACGTATTTCTACAGGATTAAAAGCTTGCTTGCTACTGAACATGGATCCATCCATCATATAGAAATACTGAATGCAGGCATGCAGTTTGTAGTCCCAAGTGAAGAATAGTGACTTTTGGGTAGCCAGCACCCTCTCAGTGGTGGATGGTGGCCAAAGTACCCATGGGAGCTAAATAGTGGTGTGCTGGTAGGTTCCGATTTGATTTTGTCTGACCCATTATTGCTGCTTAAAACCCTAGATCACCTTTCAGGATAGTATGAAAGGGCAACTAATATTTAGCCTATAACAGAGGCTACATGCATGTAATGTATCTGCAATAAATACTACCAACCTATTTTACAGTAATGCGGAGGCCACTGCACTGCAGCTTCCTGACAGTATGATGGAGGCCACTGCAATGGAAACCCCAGCACAGTGGGGAGGTGGTGGCACGTGATTGTAACCCACCACGATGGGGGTACCTCTTAGGTACCTTTTCATAGTACACGAAAAGGTACCTAAGAGGTCCCTCACGTGACTTCTACGGTGGGTCCTGGGGTGGCTGAATTCCGCCTGGTCTCGTCTCTGCCTCAGAGGAGTCGTAGCTGAGTGGCTCCCCCGTTCTCTTCGTCTTGAAGATTGTCGCATGAAGAACGGGTTTGAAGAAAGTACGTCTGAATCTCATCTGTTCTGGTCTCTGTCTCGAAGTTGGAGGCGTGTACTAAGTACTCTGTTCGTCTTGCAAAGTTGTCGAGCTTTTCAAAAAAAAAATCGGTTTACGTCTTCTCTTGCATGGTCTTCAATCTGACTCTTCATCTCGGAAATTCGCGGCACATATCCCCGCTGGGATTGTTTCAGCTCACTTATCTGCTCCAAACGTCTAATTAAATTTTTCTCCGGTCTGCATTTGACTTGGTCTCGTCCCTATCCCAGAGAGTCGTAATGAAGTCGTCGCAAGACGAGAAGGGCCTCATGAAATCCCATCAAATTCCCGCCGCGTCCCGTCTCCCTCGGCGCAGACCAATTGAAGACCACTGTAATCTGGTCTCAATCTCTAGTTAGAGGGCTGGTCTATATTTCGTCCCGCCTCTCGTCTCAGACTAACCACACAGGAAATATAAATGGGTGCGAATGAATATTCAGTAGCTCACTTGAATACATCGTCCCACAACCTCCCTCGCAAACCTAAACAGCGTGGGTGTCGAGTTTCGTAAGCAGCTCTGCTACTAATCGCTGTATTATAGTACAATGTGTACGGACTGGTTTTGGGTTTGTGAATCCTACAAGGACTGCCCCCCGGCTCACAGCAATACAAAGCTCGTCGTAGGCAACACATTTTTCTCTTCCGCCGCCTCCACTGAACCACTTTCTAAATTCAGCCAAAGAAACGCTGCATAAATCGCTGCAAGGCAAGCGAATCTTCTCTCTACTATTTCTGAGTACTCAACGCACCAGGCGCCTAACGATGGCCCAAAGAAACCACAGAAACTTCCGGTCAAAGACCATGATGGGAAGTGTGGCAATTGCGCTCGCCGCAGGTAATACAATGGAGAGGTGTGGCCTGGCCCCCGAGCTTTCGTTACGGGGGTGTGTCGTGTGAGTCGACAAGTATAGAAGTAGATGTAACAGCAACGTTAGCAGCAGTCATATCTTTATTCTCGTCCCTGAACCTTACCCGAGTGTCTGTCCGAAGGCTTTGAACTCGGTTGTGTAAACCTGCCGGCGGGCATAGGCTGTAGATGCGGTGGAGGCTCACGATTCAGTAAGTCAAGTTGCTGGCTTCCCAGGAGTCCAGTGGATGGGATAGTTGACGCGAGGTGAGTGCTTTGCATCGTAATGACGTCGATGAAGAAGGTGAGAGCGACATGGAAGCAAGTAAAGACGACTCTGAATTCGAACACGTAACCTGTGTAAACGCGATCATTAAACTGGGATGACGAAAAGACCCGCCATAAAGAGAGAAGTAAGAGGAGGCTGCACGCCCTTGGTGCGCTGTCTTGACGCTGAGAATGTTGGTCTGGCTGCAACTTTGTCTGTAATTGACCCCAAAAAGTCAATCAAACCCGCTCTCCGACTACGCGATCCCGAATGGCACAGTCGCTCGCTCGAACGCAGCAGGATCCTCGGTCATGCTTAGTTTGGAGCCCACGAGGCTGAAGCTCTTGTTACACCGCTCCCAAATGTGACCCCGGTATCGCGTGCAGACTAATCTGGCAGCGGCCTCCGGGGTAAGCGAAAGAGGGCAGGTTCGTCCGGAGGCTCAGCCTCTCGACGTACTTGCGCCCTCAGATCATTTGCCTGTCTCCATGGTTCCATCTGAAGCACCGCCCTGCCGCTGGGGCATATTCAGCGCGCATGGCCGATAATTGCCGAGTAGGTGCGGGAGATATTCAAGTCATCGGTTCGTCTCGGTGCCAAGCCCACCCCGTTCCAGCGGATGTCGCGACACCTATCCACAAGCAGGGAAAGAAGGACAAAACTTCGCCGAATGCGTGACGCCCAGCTGAGAACTACGAGCGTAGTCTGGCCTAAACTACTGGAGCGTCTCATTGCTGACCGTCTCTCGTTTGAAGCAGAGTCCCTTGGCTTCATCGAGCTTTATCGACATGGTGGCCGTCCCGGACACAGCACAGCGCAGGCGGTGGACGGTTATATTCACCGCGTCGGAGAGAAACTCGACCGAGGCAGCACCGTGTCGATCCTGTTCTATGATTTGAAAGGTGCCTCCAACCGTATTTCGTATTCGATCATCGTGTGAGAACTTGCGGAACTTGGTTTCTCGCGGAGACCATAAGATGGGTAGCGTCGTTTCTTCATTACCACTCGTTTCGATGGTCACTGATGGAGTGCGTACGCCCACGTTCTGCTGTTCGCTCGAGGGTGCTCCACAGGAATCTGCGCTCTCTGTTATCCTCTTCCTACCGACGATCAACCGCCTTCTCCGTCAGCTCAGGGCAATCGGTGTCTTCATCAGTCGGGCGTACGGCTCTGTGGACGACACAGACTTCAGTATTGCCAGTAAATCACCGTCGCAAATGTCGCGGTCCTCGACAAGGCGGCAGCAATCGCAGTGGTGTGGGTTGAGGACGACCGTGCTACCTTCGAGAAGGAGAAAACGGAGCTTACATTGCTCACCTGGAAGCCGCGACCTATCTGAATTCACTGTCTCCTTCGATGGACAGGTAACCCATCCTTCGCACTCCGTCGAGTGCGTTGCTATTGCCCTTGGCGAGAACCTCAAAGGGGATGAGCACATCCGTTACCGTGCAGCGGGCTCCCATGCATCGCTCGCGCTAACGCAATGTGGGGGGCTCAAACCGTTGGTGATTCGGGACCTGGGGTCGTCTACGACACTACCCCGAACGGACTACAGTATCTCCTTGTTTTTTCCCCTCGCTCCAGCTACACTTAAAGCCTCTCGGTCGTATCAACAAGTCGGCGGCACGATGCATAACTGGAGTATACCGTACGGCGTCTGGCTGCCTTGGAAAAGGAAGCGGCCTTACTCCCTGCCAACCTTCGTCTCGAATTTTCCCTGCGGCATCGATTAGCTCGGTACCTGATACTCCCCCCGTACATGGACTTCCACCGCTGATCCAGGATGCAATCTTCTCGGTCCCACGCAACCCGAAGCTCGCGTCGCCTCTCCGTTTCTTCGAGTGACTTCCAGTTGTTCGTTGGCCGGACGATGCACCGGCAAGCGTGGCCAGCGTATTCGTGATCGGAAGATGACGCAGCCTACTAACCCCTCAGAGGTTACGGCGGATCCGCGCGCAGACCAATCTGGCAGCGGCGCCTGTAAGAAGCGAGAGGGGACAGTCACCGGGCCTCGTAATCGTTGTCTTTCTCTGCCTCCCGGAAACAGGCAAGTGCTCTTAACTCCCCTGGTAGCCTCTGCTGCTGATTGTCCGCAGTCTCGCGACTGCGACTGTCCCGCACCATCCGTCCGCTGGCTCGGTTTGAAGGTCATACTCCGTGTGCTCACCTCCATGGGCCGAGCCCTGCCGAGCCCTTTCCAGTTTCCACCTTTATCCCCTCGAAAGATGAGGCCGTTGGGATTCTGGTCCTCTCAGGGAGCGTATGCTTGCTGACGCGTGGTGGAGTGGCTCGACTTGGTTCGCTGTTGGATGGTCGGGCAGGCGGTGCAGCTGTCGCGTCCGTCGAGCAAGGGGTCGAACGCGAGGAATCTCACCGCCATTAGGCCAGGGACAGGCAGAAGGGCAGAAGGATTGCGGAGCGCGCGCTTGGCACCGGCCATCATCGCATTTTGATCGCATCAGATCAGCTGGGTTCTTTCCACTGCTCGGTACGACCAACCAACGACCAACTTCGTCTTACGGTCGTCCTCGGAGTTCCCTGTTTGATTTATCCAGCTCGCACTCTCAGACGTGACGTATGCGTGTCACTGTTGATTCTCATCTCGCTTTCACTCGTCCTTCGAGTCTCGACGTCAAACCCGGGGCCGCGATCGGTCTGTGCCGTTAACGTTGCCATTCTGCCGCTCCACCTTCACATTTTTCCAGGATATCGTCTCTTGCACTCCCGCGGTGCTGCTTATCGGAGGCTCTATCCACCTATTTTTTTTTTCTTTTTTCCTCGCGGGTGGCGCTTTCTTGCCTTTAGTATGTATCGGCAAACGTGGATAACGTTCCACCTGTGGTTCTAAGCTTAACTTACTTCCAGAACGCCTTCAAAATTAACTGTTCGTACCTGTGCTTCGTAATCCGCAATACAATGCCTGTCCATCCTCAAAGTTCCTAGTGTTGAACATTCATTTGGCACCGCCTCGCTCAGTGATCAGCTCCGTTCCGCGTCCGCGGCGATCCCGTCGAGCCTCGTGCACGCGTGTCGTAAGTGAGTGAATCTCCGCAACATGTTCCGAGGAATGGTATCTTAATCTTATCAAGTCCCGCCGCTCAATCTCTATCTCGCAATAAATACAGTACGGACGCCGTCTTGTTTGTAATGTATCCAGCACACCCACAAAGCACTCAACCCACTCGATGGCACATGGTGTGCACCTGCCGACATATGGATCGTATAGAAGCTGACACCTCTTTATTTGCAGGAGGCCCCCGTTCAATTCGGGGTCGGGTGATGATTGGTTTATGATGGATACATTTTTTTCTTTTTCTTTCCATTCTCAACCCTATTCATGATTCCTTCCCTTTTCACAAATTTCATCCTCGCCCAGCGAGTGTTTCCGACTCATCGACAAAAAATTACTTAGCTCATCACCCAAGGTTAAATTTATCCCGATTTATTCATACTGCAAACGTCCGGTTTGTGCTAAGCGGAAGAGGTAGGAAGATATCCGGAAGCACATGACGTGCACCTGCTTGCTCTGCTTCCGGCAGTACAAGTGTTTAGGCAAGAAGCCCCCGTTCGATTCGGGGTCGGGTTATAATTAATTGGCTAATGAGTGTTTTGCTCTCCTCGCAGCAGTTTAGTTTTCTCGATACAAATTGAACACGCTAGCAAGGCAGTACAAACACCCGATAGCACATGGTGCACTTGCCGTATCTGGATAACTAAAAACCGTCGGCAGGAGGGTCCCCCGTTCGATTCGGGGTCGGGTGATATGGTGTGGTGTATGTTCGAGATGCTTTATTTTTTCTCAATATCCCTTTTTCGTTGTTCGCTGTCAATTTATACGTCCAGAATCAGTTCATTCTTGCCCTACGACCTCGTCCGACTCATCAACCAAAACCTGATCTACCGTTTGCTCGATATTCAAGTTCAACTTCAGCCAAGGATTCAACTCCAAAACCGCGATATGTAAGTATTCAACCCGAGAATCGCTGTATCCACCCACCCGGTTGTATATGGCGTGCATCTGCTACTCTTAATTGCTCCATATACCAGAATTCCAATGCAGGGAGCCCTCGTTCGATTCGGGGTCGGGTGATGGTCCTTAAGCGACGCTCACCATTTTTTCTTCCGTTCGAGGCCGTTTCATTGTCACTGATATAAATTCAACCCCTCACCACGATGGCAAAACACCTGCTTATTATGTTGTGAATCCATCTGGTCAAGGCTCCCATTCGATTCGAAGTCTGGTGATGAGGACGTTAGTCGGTGCTTTTTTCCTCGGGCAGATTCAACAGCTCGATGCAATGATACGGCAGTAGATACACCCGATAGCACACGGTGTGTACCTGCCTCATATAATCCAGGAATCCGTGGAATTTCGAACCTGGAGGTCTCCGTTCGATTCGGGGTCGGGTGTTGTCGTTGTCTTTGTCCAGTCGCTTTTCTTCCCCTCCCCACTCAACATCCCGTTTTTTATTATTATTATCCTGTGTTGACTCTTACCCCTAGCCCCGATTTTGGTCCTGCTCTACAATTTGTATCCCGACTCGACAACAAAAAATGACCTACCATTCAGTATCCAAGGTTAAATCTAACCAGTATTTGTTCAGACTTCAAACGTCCGCTATATGTTAAACGGAAGAGGACCTGATAGCACATGGCACGCACCTGCTTGTTCTGTGTTGACCGCCAATTTCTAATGCTGAAGGACCCCTTTCGGTTCGGGTCGGGTGATTGCATGGCATGCTGGGGCTAATCTTTTACTGCGCTTTTTCTTTGCGGTATCTTGTCCATCGCACATTTCTTCACCGCTATTTAAGTCATCGCGTTAATATCCCCTTGTGATCTTCCAACTCGACTGCTCGCATGTGCGTTTCATATTATATTATTCCAGTTCAATTTCAACCATCGCTATCAGTCTCCTATTTTACTTTCATTTTGGCTCCCATAAATTTAACGTACTCATGTAGCACTTAACCACCCGGCAGCATATTGGTCTGCGCTTCCCAATATTTACTGTCGAAGCTTGCATCTACATAAAATATCTGCAGAAGTTTCTTTCGATTCGGGGTCGGGTGAGGCGTACTCAAAACCAATTGCTGATATACCATTAGTTGAATTTTATGCAGGAAGACTTCGTTTGATTCGGTGTCGAGTGATATGTTGTGATTCTCGGTTTTCCCCCTTTCTTTATCGATATTGTCAACACCTACATCCTTTTATTTATTTATTTATTTTCTTTTAGTGGCGAGTCCTACCCTAAGCACCGATTGTATTTAAGCGTAAGTTCAACCAATGATTCACGAAAGAGGGGTATATAAATTTGGTTTGCAACTGAGGGGACCATGCTGTGACAATTAATTTATTGAATCCTGTTTGATGTTCTCTTTCTCCATTGATATCTGTATTATAACAAGTGTGGTTGAATTCGGTGTCTACATTGCCATGGTTGAGGAAAAGGCGGCCCATACCCATCAACGGTGTTCGCGCAGCACCTCAAGCGTAATAGTCTTGCGAGGAGCGAGAACAGCCAAAAAATGGTTTGAAAAACGTCTTCAGAACAGGCACTGCCGCACTGCGTCTTGACTATGTCCTTAGGTGTTGCCAAATTAAGTATCACAAATGCCGAAAAGGCACTGAATCGCCAATGTTGTACCAATGATTCTAGACTGGTTGATGAAGGCAAACCTGGCGATAAGCATGCTTTCATGGACAGGCTTGATTTGAGCCTAGCATAACTTCATTCGCCAAAACAAATAGCAAGATATATGTATAAGAGGACCTCGTCTCTCTTCCATTCATCGAATCGCTGCGATTAATTGGTCCCATGATAAAGTTTCGACCTTTTGCCGTGTGATGGGTTTCTTTCACTCAAATCCTCGTGAGAAGCTGAAGTCTCCTCTTCATATGGTCGCTTAGACCGCCGTTCGAGTTCGGAGCCTGTGTACAGTTGAACCTGTGATTCAGAGACTGCATGACTCATAATCCATAATCTCATTACGGACCTTTCAGATTCCGAGAAGCAGAGGAATTCTCTACTGGAAAATGTTCTATCGCACGTTCTAGGGACCCTGGGACGAACCTCAGCATAATTTATCTTGCCTAGTTGAACACATTTTACCTGCATCAACTTCTGTGTATCGATTGAGAGTGCATTGAAAATGAACTTATGAATTTAAACTAACCATCGCCAAAAAGCATGGACTTAATTTTGGCTACCGACGGCAGTAGCGGTTTGGTGTGCAAAGAACGACGAAATCTTGAAGTCATTTCGTTATCCCAGTCCGTGCTGGACGACGTTTTGGTCGCTGAAATTTGAGGTCCCATGAGTCGGTCGACAATTTGTGAAGCGCTTGGACGCATCTGGGCTTGTCCATTCCGACAGTTTTGTAGCAGCTCCCAAAGGCTGTCAAGTGCGAATGTGCCAGAGCAGGACAGCGGCCGCGTGGGGCTTTTCCCCGCGGCAACCTCCCACATTACGTTCATATCGTTTAGCAATTCGTGAAACGGAATCTTCCCCGTCAGTATCTGCGTAATTGTACAATTTAGCTGTGAAGAGAATTCAATATATGGATTCGGCGCACCTCATAGCAAACACAACCAAAGGCGTAAATATCTGTTTCGAACGTCTTCATAGCATTTCCTTGGAATAATTCAGGTGCTTGATAGCGCACTGTCCCACCCCTTGCAGGTGCGGATGATGTTGTCAATCGCAGAGTCATTGCATTTATGATGGAAGATAACCCGAAATCGGCAATACACGCCCTTCGCGATGGCGTTACAAGGATATTGATCTATGCATTTGTTCAACTCGGTTTTCAGCATCTATTGTGGCATAGCACTCACGCCTTTTAAATCTCCGTGCACCATCTTGCTCTTGTGCAGATATTCAAGTCCAAGCACTGAGAGGCGAACAGGGTGAGGTGGATTGAATCTCAGAAATTCCATGATATTTCCATTTTCCATCCACGGTGAGACTAGGCACAGCCTGTTTTCCAGATAGTATAGACCAAAGAAGGGAAGAACGTTCGGGTGACAGAGCTGACGCCAAATGAGCGCTTCTCGACTGAATTCCTGGATATTGATATCTATTAGTCAAAATGTTACTGCAGGCTAGGGACACCGACCTTGAGCAGAGTTTGTACCTGGTCAGCCTGAAATATGCGCATTATTTTGACGCAAACAGTTTGCCCCCCCACCGCGCCTTTCCAGATATCCCCAAAGCCTCCACCCGCTACTTGTCGGCCATTTGTTCGCAATCCAGTGAGAACAAAACATCGCGGATGAAGGCCCGAGTAACGAGACAGACGCCATAAGGCTTTGTATATCACCGGCTTGGCGAGTGAAAAAGAATCAAGATCCAGAAACTAGATATGTATTGTTTAGGTCAAATAAATCAAACGTTGGAGATGAGATTCCTACGTCTTGCAAAAGATCTAGAAGTGTTTGCGCATTTGTGCCTCGGTACGTTAATAACTCTTTATATGAACTGCGGTCTTGAAGGAAAAGGACTAGTCCAGCAATAGTAACTTCGAGGCAGTCCTTCAAGGAACCGTGGACATCTGCTGCACTTATTATTTTGGGTTCGAAAACCTTCTCGACCTGGAATGACGAATGAGTGAAGATATAACATAGCGAGAGGGTTATAAACACCTTCTCCGACGGTTTGCCGTCTTTCAACACGGTGAATAGATTCTCAACATCCGACCGATAGTCTAAAAGACACTTCAAGAATCCGCGGTTCTTCAATGACGCTTGGACATCATGAAATTTTCTGAACCGCCATCACTACAGATAGGTGGAGTTGGCAACAATACATACATATCATGGTGGCCAGATTGCTTCAGGCCGCGCCAATATGTCTGCATAGGCAAATAGTTCTATCCATTCTGAATGTAAGTCCCTGTTGCGTGGAAGATGTCAAAAATATACTATTACCCCACGAACGTCGCTTAAAAGGGAGGTGCATGAATTGGATCCGTTCCAACGTAGTCATATGGGATGCACTTTGCCAAACAATCTCGCAAAGAAGTTGACCCTTCCAAAGCAGCCATCCATCCAAGTTCGAAGCAGCCCAGAATTCCTTGCAGTCAATGTCTCTCGAGGAGGGAAATACGAGCCGCTTCTCGTCTACAACGTCAGCCATCACAGTGAAGGGGAAATGATCAAGGGTGATGTGAAGCGGTGCGATAATATCCTGAGGTGGCCGTGTTGTGGTGGATAATAAGAGAGAAGCTGCAGTGAGTCGAATCTTCAGGTCATCCTGGTCGAAGGGGAGTTGTCCTTTAGTCCAAGTTGTGTTCATGATTTCCATCCAGGTTTTCAAATCGATTTCATCCATGTAGAAGGCGAGTGGTCCTTTCGTCCAAGCCGTGTTCCTGATTTCTGTCCAAGTTTTAAAATCGATTTCAACCACGGAACGCATCCAATTTTTGGGATATAACCCGATTTGACTGTCGTTTGAAAAAATCAGAGAAAGATGATCCGATTCATTCGCGTAGTCCCAAGCAAAGAGATCGTGATCGGGGCCCTGAAGGATTTCTAAGAATGCGACCACAGACTGCGTTCGATCTGCAGCCGCTGTCAGGAAGATCACCCAAAGAATCAGGAGCCAAGGGGGAACAATGAGCTCCAGGAGCACACGAAGCGCTGCCGAGCCCCTTTCCAGGCGCATTTCCCTCGCCCGAATTTCTCCAGATTGTCCAGCGAGTCGACTAGTAAATAGCAGTGAGCCTGGAGAAGCAGGGGGTGTCAAACAGGACTCACTCGTGAAAGCAGCTGCATGGGTGATCCCATGGGATCGATTGCAGATGATCAACTGAGTAAACGTGCAACATGATTTCCACCCAGAGATTCAAGTGGGCGGACACTTGACAAATTCCACAGCTCTCTATTAGCTGGGACCCCCCGATGATATGGCTCCAGGATTGAAGCAGGGCACGAAGACTGGCGTGTCGGAATCGATACACCTTTGGATACACAGCCACAACAACCAGCCATGCCATGAAGCGAAACCGAATCTCGGGAGTAAGGTGAGAAACTGGACTGGATATTCGCGGATGCTGATGCTGACGGTCCCGCGCTTTGAGAGCTACGCAAGCAGTGCTCCATTCCACCTCGGACACCTCGAATGGATTACCGGCGTGGTCTTCAATGTATGCCTTGAGACACTCTTCATCTTCATCCTCCCAAAACCATATATCTTCATCCGGATGTGCTCTGGAAACCGCCTTCCAAAACTCTGCTTCTGTCTGCACTGCATTCAAGACCCCGCGCTCGATATTCCATGAACTGGATTTTATCAGTCGCCATGTAAACCACACGCGGTACTTGAAATCCGAATCTATTCCCCGAATATCCCATACGCCAGGCTGGACGCTGGACCAGACATTTATCGGAGGAAGGCCTTCCTCATCTGAAGGGGAGGACTCCCGTGAAGACGGGCTTGAGTCGAATGAGGGGAAAGTGGAGGCCATCATCGAAGAATGAGACGGCGATGCTGTGGACTGAAAGCGGGGGAAAGTGGAGGCCATCGTCGTAGTCGTGGCGAGAGGAAAGCCGAGTACGACCACCCACTGCCACTGACCAGTATTGCTATGACGCCCGCCCAATCTTAGCACAGAAGCGCTCTTTCACAGCCCCTTCGTGTGGACGTGCTGTGTTGAGATTAAATATGATTTTCTACCCGACACGTCGTGCAGACTGTACAAATCGGGACTGTATTGACCTTTCCTTCGCATACAAAGGGGCTAGTGAAGGGTGACCGTGAAGCCAAGATGCATGTACAGACAGCCGACCACATCAGCAAAACAGAATTTCTCTGGCGGGCATGGCGCCGTCTGGCTGTGTCTGATTGATCTGGCTTGTATGGCAGCCAGACCAACCAGATCACCATGAGCTATCAGAATTTTTTTCCCTACCAGATACTCAGCCCATGGGCATTTTCCGCAAATTGAGCTTGGATTGAGCTATGGCTATCAAATGGTTTGATGCTCGTGAGTTTGAATGCTTACCGCAACGATGTAGCGTGCGGAGTCGTTTGCGAAAACTACAAGTCTCGCATCAGCATCAGGTCCGTGCGCACGTCTATGAACAACTTTGATAAATGATCAACTCGAGTTGTAGAAAGAAGAAAACCAACCTCGAACCTAACCCAGCCTACGACACCCAACGAAAGCAGCAAGCAGATGTTCAAAATCCAAGTAGTACTAGAAGAGAATAGAAAATCTTGGTAAAGACTATTGGGAAAAGGATTTGAGGTAGAGATCTTGCGGCGACGAAAAATGCGAAAAGTGAATCCAGAGTGCAATGCTTGAAACCATTGATCATTGAAGCTTGAGAACTTGAGAGCTTGAAGCTTGAAGCATGGGAGGCTTGAGATCTTGAAGCTTGAAGATGTACAAGCACGAGAGGAACAAAGGATATAGAGGCGTAGCCAAGCCCCTGGTTTTTCCCATTTGATACCATAGAATATGGCATGAAGAGCACCCTGGAGAAGACATTCCTTCCGATTGTAGGCGCGGGCGAGAGAGAGCGGGACGGAGGAGTGTCGAGGGAAGAATGTCGAGGATGGTGATGGTGGGAGGAAGAGAAATGCCTATCAAAATCAACCATGCAGCCGAAACACGTGAGGTAGGCATGCGTGATTACAATGTCGTTGTAAGTATGGCAAAAGTGGCCTCAGCACATGGCGGCGAGGGCCGTATGGGCACGGAAAGACAGTATTTACTTTCGGTCGTGAATATAGCATATTTTATGAATCATTAGTCCTGATTGTCGCAAATGACCTGGGCCAGAACTGAGTTCTGTGGGATTTCTGGCGCCATAACTGATTATAGCGTCAGGCGTGTCACTATGCGGCCAGATGTGATTCTATCTGGTCAACATGTCCTGGATCTATTCGGCCGGGCAGGTCATCCTTGTCCCCGGTCACGCAGTGTATCTTTCGCGCAATCGCTAGTAAGTGAATTCAGTATTTCAGCGAAGTAAAAAAATTCTGGTTGCCTTCCATTGAATTCATTCGTCTGTCCCGAATCGAACGGGGTTCTACTGCGTTTACGCATATCCAGTATCACCAATGAGATGTAGGTGCACTCTACGTGCTACAGGCACACGAACACAAATTTTCCATTGTTTCGAAGATGGCACGCGACTTTCTGGTCATCCAGGGTACCAGCGGCCTCCGTTGAGCGCTTGTTTCAGAAATCGCAGCACCTGTATCATGAAGGGTGTGGATCGTTGAAGGCAAAGACAGTCATGGAAGCGATGCTTACAAAAATGTGGCTCAAAGCATGGTATCTCAAACGCGCATCGCTGCAGTGTAGCAGGGGTTATATATTCGAATTGTTCACCCAATGCTTTTTCACCATGAAAATACTGTTTATACGCTGTTTAAACTATTTAAATGCCGTTTCCCTTTGATTTGACTAAATCTCTACACGAAAACTAAATAATTGGAGCCGGACCGTTCACCCGCCAGATGCAAGATTCATCTGCTAAACGCGAGGTTCAACGTGAGGTTCACTCCCAAAACAGGAAATCCGAGTTTTTTTTTTTAAAAAAAAAAGACTGAAATCGGCCTAATAAAGTGAACCTGATGTCGGGTTCACGGATCAGGAACATAGTCTTCCTCTTGATGAAATAGAAATTTCTGTGGAGTTGAGAATTGAATCCTGGTCGGTCGCAGCTCAAGTACTAGCTCTAGCATCCACCGCTCAGTGATGGTTCAACATCCAGCCGCCGGGAGGTCGTTCTATTTGGTGTGCTGCTACCATCAGCCCAGCGTGAACTCACATTTAGCCTCTTTCAGTTGGTCCAGATGACCACGGATATAGTGCGCACACAGCCCGGATAGAGGCAATGACTTTAGTATTTAGCATATAACGGTGATCAACTTGTCTTGCCTTGGCGCCATCGGGCGCGTTGAGGCAGGCTGAGATCAGCCCACCACATCGACTAAACTGTTAACTGCTTGTATACTCGGTGGCCCATGCTCTAAATTCATGATCAAACGCTGCGTCTCGGCGTAAGTTTAGTCCCAACATTGAGGCAAGGAGAGGGTGACTGGCGAACTTGGATTGTGGATGTTCTCACCCAATCACGACAGCGTGGCGATAGTGTGGCAATGATTGGGTGCCTCAGTCCAATGACTCGACCACAGGAGCCGACATTCTGGGAGATGCTTCTAAAGTGCGCCCATCGCGCAGCCTCTATGCATTTATCGCCGTGGGTAACCGCAGGCACCGGTATGTTTCAGGCAGGCGCCGTTTCTACATGGTATATATTCGCATCCACCGCGGATGTCGTTAATCCCTCCTCCCATGACGCAGATCTCCCTCGTGAGTGCAAGTCTTGCGGCTGTTGCATCGGAACTTCTCCTTTACGGAATATATCTGGCTCTGTCATTCTTCTACATTCTGTTGATCTTCCAACGGCAACGCGATTTCACTGGTGCATCCAAGGTCCTGCGAATCGTGTCGCCCGTATTTATTGGGATGTCAGGTCTGTGGTTGGTGGTTACTGGCGTGAGTTTTGAGTACCACTGTCACTATGTGCAAATTAACTCCGTTGCAGCACTGCATCGTCAGCGTCGTCCGCCTGTTCCTCGCAGTCGGACCCATGGAAGCCAATGCCAACCTCTTCTATTCAGATTTTTCTCATATAACCGAACTCGTCAAGTACGGCTTCTTCACAGCCTCCATATGCATCGGCGATGTTTTACTGGTTCGCCCATTCTGATCGGATGTGTACCAAGCTGATGACATAGGAATCTAGATTCATAGAGTCTGGGCGGTTTGGGGATTCAATGCCCACATAATTATTCTGCCAATATTGACAATGATGGGTTTTGCCGGTAAGTTCATTGCGATAGTCCCACCGCAAGCGCTCGTTAACAACTCTCTGCTAGCATTCGGCTGCGGCTTCATATATCAACTTTCACAATTCACGTCGAAGGACAGCTTGTTCACTGGTCGCTTCCATATGTGGGGCACCGGGTTGTGTGTTTTCACTCAGTGGTAAGTAAGCACAATGAATTATTTGCAGCGATTAGCTTGAACATTTCGATCATGCAGTACGAACTTTTATACTACTGGTTGGTTAAGGCGAGTTGCCTGCGGCCCACACTCCTGATGTGCAATGCAGGATTCATCTGGTACAAATTGTGGTCGACCAGTCGAGTTGTTGAACCACTTGGAGGAAGCAGTCTTGCGGTATGTATCATTAGACGTTAAGCTTGCCCGCTTACATTGAATCTTTCACAGAGAATAATACGGGCTTTTCTTGACAGTGCGGGCCTCTTTGCGTTCGTGATATTTTTCCTTTGTGTCAAAGTATTAACTTTGTATCAAGTGCCTGGGGACTGTTTCATGTAATAAGCTATCAACTCGGCTCCAACATCCAATTCGTCGCCATAGATGGCCTACCAGCCATCGTCGGACTCACGAATATCTTGATCTTCATTCGCCTACGTTTAGACTTCGCCGAGCATTCGACACAGCTCCGTGGCTCCGCCGTCACCCACACGATCGTATTTTCACCGGACTTGGAGTCGGGTCAGAGGGCGTCGGAAGCAGAGTCGGAATCGCTGAAGGTACTTTTAATCGGCCCTTCTGCCTGATCTCAAAGAGATCCGCGTATCCAGTTGCTTTCAGGGAACTCCCCGTGAAACTCTGCGCTCCCTGGTTTGTGTTGTCTTTGTAGTTTGTACCAAGGTTGTAATGTTGTATTGTGTACTGTTCCCAGGAAAGGGAGAATAAATCCAAAAGGCGGAGCAGAAATCCAGAACTGTCTTCATGCAATGTCACCAAGAATACCTGCTCAGCGTCCTCGAAACGAATGCATGCTCACGAAGATCTCAAATGAAATGAGACAAGCGCGCTGGGGGCGCTTCCCACTGTGTTTGAACGTCGTGGCACCACATGGCCCACGTCTAACGGCGGCAAAATCTGAGAACATCCGATTGGATAAATACCACTGGTTAGCCTGGATCAAATGGGCACCTGAAGGAGAGAAAAGTGGTTTGCGTGAGATGGGTAGGCGAGGGACGAGCATCTGCATCTCTCCAATCCAATCCAATCCTTGTCCTGCAGAAACGCCAACACTTGGACACGAGGAATCAAACCCCGAGCCACCGGCCGCACCGACTATAAACTGCTCTAGCACCCCGCGATTCATCCTGTGACAATATAATGGATGGGCATTCTGAAAATAAGTACATCTGGGTAATAATTTCCACCAATAGTTTACATACAACGATATTCAATAGTAATCATCGTACTCATCGTACTCATCGCACACGGGGTAGACTAGCATTTTCGGCAACTGCTTAACCGTTGCGACATGCTTCCGCAACCACGACAGAGAGTTGGTGTCGATAACCCGCGCGGAAATAATTTCCAAGGTCGCTAGCGGACACCCCGCTTCGATGCGGTCATGGACCATGGGGCAGAGTTCGCCGTAGTCAACTGGGTAGAGCGTAAGGGTGTGAAGGCTCGGCCAGTACTCGGATATAGACAGCAAATTTATGAATGGAGTGGCCTCGACGTTGCGAAGGGCGAGGCGCTCCAGCGCGGGGAACGCCGTGCAAAGGTACCCGACTCGGTGCAGGCTGCTGTCCGGGATGGAAGAAAGGGAGAGAGTGTGAAGTGCGGGAAAGACGAGGGATGCAGTTTGGAGGCGCTCCACGAAGGAACCGAGGGCGTTGTAGCCCAGATTGTGGAGGGAGAGCCGTTCGAGGAGTGGGCTATGCAGGAGGGATGGCATGCGGCCGAGGTCCCGAACGCAGCCCAGCGAGAGCGAGGTGAGCGAGGCTGCGTACTTCCTGAACGCAGCACCTTGCTTGCGTTTCAAGGGCGGGACATGAAGAGTGAGGTCGAGATGACGAAGACGAGGTGTCTCTAGCCCAGACGATACGAATGCATCCGCAAGCTTGGAAACAACGCTCGGAGTAGCGATTTGTAGGACTTCGAGCTTATCCACAAAGCAGGACACATCGCCTATCTTCAATCCGATAGCATGGAGGATGAGCGATTTTAATGAAGGCGTCGGCCCTAAATGCAGCGTCGGCTGGCGAACAAATTTCTCTCCGTAACCGAGATGAATGTAGAGGGACTCGAGCAGCGGGGCCGCTTTGCACTCGATATTTGCATTCATTGCTACGAAATTGTCGGAGATGGTATCGATCCGTAGTGCGCGCCAGCGGTCGGATGCGGACAATATTTTCTGAAAAATACCCTGGAATGCTGTCCCATCGCGATGGCGATTGATACAGATAGGAATGTTCAAGAAAATATGCAGTGGCAAGCCGTTGGATCGCCGGAGAAATTGTTCCACCATTTCTACGGTGGCAGAACTGGAATCCTGAATAAGGATATATGTCCAAAGATCTGGAAGATTCTGTCCTATTCTGCGCCATTGTGCGCAGACCCGTGCAAGGGTATAAAGAACAGGTGTACTCGGTCTCTTCTCCGTCATAGCAATTGCAATCATCGATGCTTGGGTGAAAGAGAAGATTAGGCAGATGAGTTCGGTTGGAAGGGAGTGGATTCCCGGTAGGGGAGAGGCTGCAACGATGCTGGTTGAAACGGAGCTCATGGGCTTTGTCGTCCTCATGGCGAGTGGCAAAAGCTAGGAACAGTAGGTGACAATGTCACGGAGCTGTCTCATTCAGCTCGGATCAATCGGCCGACGGCCCACGAGGTCAAAAGGTCTTATTGATCGACTCGTTCTCAATTGAACTACGGTCTCAGGCTACTAGCTCTGCGCAATAAATCGACCCGAATCCCGAAACAGGATTCCTCTGGCGACTATGGCGCCTTCTGGCTGTGTATGGGTAACCCTGCCCGCTTGCCTCATAGTTCCTCCGCTCCCTCCCTTCAAGCCCCATCCGTCCTTTTTGTACTTTGTAAACCACGCGCGTACTCAGTCTCACACTCTGCCTCCTTTAGGCGTCCCGCATCCCCTGGATCCGTACGGACTAAGACGCAGAAGGGGAGCACGGGATTGGTGGTCGTCCCAAAGTGGGTGCCTGCAAAACGTTTTCTGTGTTCTTTTCTCCTTTCGACGCGCCAGCGTGACGCGTTGCAAGGCACGCGAAAACATACGAGGAGGATTACGTGCACGCGTGGTGTATGCGTATGTCGGGCGGAGCGTTCTCCAGGAGTGTCATGCATACCCTTGCCTTTCCTCGGCAAGGGCGAGACCCGTCCCGGGCAGTGCAGGCGGTGGGGTGGCTGTCTTCATTCTCTAGTCTTCTTCCTCCCTCCCGGAGTCCCCTTTTCCCTCTCTTCCACCTCTCGCGGCGGCTGACATACCCTCTCCTTATCTCTCCCCCGAATCAAAGTACTAGCTAAGCTTTGCGAGCAACCCGCTCTCCTCCTCCTCGCGTCGCCCATTGGCCATAACGGACGTGGCATGTCGCCTCAAGGTACGTGTTTCTCGCAGCGCGTGGGGATCCTCAAGCCCGAGCATGGATAACGCTTCTGTTGACGTCAGCGCGGGCTTTGTCTTTCCGCGATCCCGTATGTCAAGGCTTATGGCCAGATGAAATGGTATAGCTACCCGGTACCCACAAACCCTTCACTCAGCATCGGCGGCACCGTCGCACTCCCCTCAATCATAGCCCCCCGCCTCCCTCTGGTCGCGTCCTTTACTCTACCTCATTCTCTGCTTCACCCTCCTCCACCTGCACTTCATTGCGATTCTCCTCACCGTCCCGCAATACTTCCGTCCCATTCCGTCCTCCTTTCCTGCGTTGCGCATGGCCAGTATTACCAATGAGATGTAGGTGCCCTCCACGTGCTAAAGATGCTGATTCCCTGCGGATGCTTCCCTAGTTCCAGTCGGTCAGTGGATCCACTGGTAGATAATTAAATTTTACGCAGAACAAAAAGAAAAGGGAAAAAATGCGTGGGTATGCTACGCGCCCGCCCCGAGTCGAACGAGGGTCACCTCTGCTTGGACTCACATGGATGGCATCCATGGGACGCAGATGCACACCACGTGCTACAGGCGCTATCACCTTCCCAAGTTCGTGATTGAATATTGAATTTCCTGGGCGCTCAATTTTGATTAGTCCAGCTTGTTTGATAACCTCTGGTCAACACGTCCTGGATCCATTATCCGGCGAAGGCAGTCCACCCTCAGTCAGGTAGTCTACATGTGGTTCAATCACTGGGAAGTGTGTTGTGTAATCAAAAAGAGCGGCTGGCACCGTGTTTACACGCCTGCCCCGAGTCGAACGGGGATCTCCTGCGTGTATGATTATGCATTACTTTAGATCTTCCACGGATAGCAGATGCACTCTGGATGCCGGAGGCGCTGCTTCCTTCTGGTTGCTTCCCGAGTTTGTGGTTATATTGAATTTTCTGTTTGTTCAAATTTATTAGGTCTATTAAAGACTGCGCAGCAAAAGGACATCGCCTGCTCTCTCATTCGCCTGCCCCGAATCGAACGGGGCCGTCTGGTCCATGGATGTTTCTCATCATGGAATCCAGATGCACAGCGTGTGCTACAGGCGGTGTACCTGCCGTTTCTCGCTAATTTATGCTCGAAGTCGTGCTGAGCTGTTCCTCAAGCTTCCTTTCATTGGCCATCCATCACTGCGAAAAACGGAATGCATGAAATTCATCCTACGACCCCACGAAATTCAGCCAAAAGATTCATTATTTATTGCGTGCTTCCACTCATCCCGTCATTTGTCGGACTGCGTTCCGAGGGTTTCCATCTATATGTACGTATTTCTACCTTTCCGCAGATCTCCAGTTTTTGTTCTGGAAATTGCACGGACTCGCAGAATCACCCATCGTACGTGGAACAACGGTCTCAACAATTCAGATATGAAGCCCTCTAAAAATAATGCGATTGACCAAGTTCATGCGCCTGCCCCGAATCGAACGGGGTTCTCCTGCGTTCATACTGCCAACCCTATGACCTATGAAATGCAAATGCACTCCGCGTGCTACTGGCGCTGCAACCTCTTGGTGCATTCGCGAATTTGCGGCTATGTTGAATTTCCTGCTCGCTCAATTTTTTTCCCTTCCAGCTCGTTTGATACCTTCCGTCTGAGATACATTCCGCGAAGGCAATAAAGGTCCGACTTCCCGAGTTATGCAGTCTAACGGTAGTTCAATTACTGACAAGTGAATTCTGTAGTCCTGTCACATTAAAAAAGATCTGCATCGACGCAAATACACCTACTCAGAATCGAGTAAAATCACTTCTGCTCGGGCGCCTGTGGGACAACATTCATGGGAGGCAAATGCACCTCGCGATGCGCCTGCCTTTTTCTTCCCCATTGTATGCTGGAGCCTCGAGATTATAAATTTCTCGGGCAGTGAAGGCGATCCCGGTTGTACATGTAATGTGTAGGCTCGTGACCAGCCTGCCTAAAAATGGCAAAAATATGTGGCGAGCACTTTGCCGTGGGCAGGCTGGTACAATTCGGGACACACCAAAGGGCTGATCCCGGAGCTTGAAATTTTGAGTGGTGCCGATCATCGGCATCACGCTGCGATCAATTTCCTACTAAATTTGAGGCTCCAGAACTCAGCTGTAACAAGCTTAATCAAAATTCTGAAGAGACAGAATTTGAGAAGAGAGGAATTAAATTTATCCTTCCCTTTAGAGTTTTTTCAACAGACATAAAATCAGCTCAGAACGAGGGAAAAGGAAAGTGATCGAACTCCGCGCCCAGGCCTTTTGTTTGTCCCGAGTTGTACCAGCCTGCCTATGGCAACGTGCTCGCCACAATGGTGGCTCATAGGCAGGCTGGTAACGAGCCTATGTAATGTGCTGGAAAGATGATCAAATCTTGCTCCTTTAGTCGTCTAGAATCCACCGCTGCAAGGAAACCAACGGTCATTCAACTGAGACCTGACTACCTTCGTATATGTTCTTGTCTGAACTGTCGGAGTGACATCTATGACGATACAACATCTAGGGTTCTGTGAACACGAGGTGTGGCAAGCGAAGTCAACTGCCAGATCGCATCAACCAACACCAAACGCCGAACGGCGCCCCGGGTCGGACAGCGGATGGTGTATCGAATTCAGACGATGGCTTGAATGTACCTATGCATCTCTCCTGGGCTCTCCACCAGGGATCAAGCCAAGCGGCAGAGCTACAAAGCGGTAGGCATGAAAGATATCAATCAGTCGTTGTTCAATTGCGATATCGATCTATCAAGAAAAAAGAGCCCCAACAAGCGAGCGAATCGGTGAACCGGCTTGAAGCGGTTGCCTACGCGAGCCCAGGTATATAATGGCATGGCTAAGGCGACTGACCCTATCGTTCCTTTCCTCCACGTCCACAATGTCGGAGCTAATTGTGAGCAGAACCAGCCTCTCAGAACATTAACCTGACTGCGTAGGCAGGATTCCACTGGAAATGTTCCTCATCCTGGCAAGGACATGGCGAATGGCTCTTACCGCCTAGTAAGCACCGAAATTCATTCACTGTGCTGCACATTCAATATCTGCATCAGGAACTTGCTGATGATGGGCATCTAAACCAGTCAACCGGCGACGGAGTTAAAGTACTGATCGACAGGTACATATCCTCGGGGGACGCGACTTTCCTGCGGGAGGCAATGCAAAAATCACAGCAGGAGCTTGACACGGTCCAGGAAGGCGATCCCAACAGAGCCGATTCCTTCCAGAATCACGCACTTTGCTTCGCTACGCACTATGACAGGTCTGGGGATCTGAGGGACTTGGAAACTGCAATTCAGAGCGGCCAGAGCGCCGTGGATCTCACTCCGGAACCTCATCCCCGAAGGACTTTTCATTTGAAAAGACTTGCAGTCTCCTTTGGCCAACGTTATCAAAAATTAGGAAATTTGGAGGACTTGGAAGCCACACAGAGGATTTATCAAGAAGCAGTGAATCTTACTAGTCCGGGAAATCCAGAACGCGTACCGTTGCTTCAGGACCTCGCAGTTTCTTGCCGAATTAGATATCAGAGGCTGGGGGATGTAAAGGACCTTGAAGCCACACTGCAGAATTATCAAGAAGTGATTGATCTTGCCACAGAAAGCGACTCGGACATAGCAGGCCGACTGCATGATCTGTCAACTATTTTCTTGCTTCGGTATGCAAATCTTGGAGATCCAACTGACTTGGAGACTGCCCTGCAGAATTCTCAAAAAGCTGTTGACCTGACTCCAGAAACTCATCCCGACCACGGAAGATATCTGCATGGCCTCACTGTTAGTCTTCATAATCAATATAAAAGATCCGGTGATCTCGAGGACCTAGATGCTATCCTGAAGAATTCTAGGATTGCATTGGATCTCACCCCAGAAGGCCATCCTGATCGAGCCTCACACCTCCAAAATCTTGGCTATTATTTAACAGATCGATTCAGCAAGTCAGGAGACTTGAAGGACTTGAAGGCTGCCTTGGATAATTCTCAAAAAGCCCTTGATCTTACCAGAGTGGGGCATATCGAACGATTGGAACACGGCCATCGTCTCCGAATTCTTGCTAATTTGTTTGGAAAACGGTTCCAAAGATTAGGGGACATGAAGGACTTGAATGCTGCTTTACAGAATTATCAGGATGCTGCTGATCTCATTGCGCCCGAGCATCCTGAGCATCCAAGTTGCTTACATGGTCTTGCTGTTACATTTGGACAGCGTTATGAAAGATTGGGAGATCTACAAGACCTGCAGGCAGCAGTACGGAATTCTCAGGTGGCAATTGACCTCTTGCCAGTGGGGCACCCTACTCGACCAGACTGCATGAACAAACTTGCTGTTGCACTTCGAGCTCGCTATAAACGGTTGGGGGATCTGAAAGATCTGGAGGCTGCATTAAAGCTGAAACAAGAAATTGTTGAGCACATGTCCAAGAAACATCCCTCTCGAGCAAATCGCTTACACAGCCTTGCAGTTTCCTTGGGTGATCGATACAGACACTATGGGGAAATCAAGGACCTAGAGGTAGCATTGCAGAAATCTCAGGAGGCTGTTGATATCACGGAAGAGAGGCACCCGGACCGGGGCCTCTATTTGCAGGGTCTTGCCTTGCGACTCACAGACCGATATCACAAGTTTAGAGAGTCTAATGATCTTGAAGCCATTCACAAGCACTATATGCTTTCCCTTTCAGCAGCCAATCCATCCAATCCATCCATATCCTGGTCCGCAGCTCTGGAATGGGCCTCATTTTCACGGGAGTTCCAGTCCTCATACTGTGAAACTGCCTATGCTGCTGCGTTCAACCTTCTCCCAGAAATCTTGTGGATGGGTCATACCATAGATGTCCGTCAGGAAGCCATCCATACATATGATGTGTCAAGGATCACGTCAAATGCGGCAAGGACTTGTATCGAGCTCAACTGTTTTATTGCTGCCATAGAGATCCTTGAGCAGGGACTTGCCACGACATTTCAGCAAATGCTTCAGCTGAAGACTAAAGTCGATGACCTGCAGCCTGATCAGGCGGAAAGATTGCAACAAATTTCATCTGAACTATATAGCGGTACCTCCAAACGTGCAATGGATCTTGCCATAGAAAGAAAGGGTCTTCTTGAAAACATCCGAGCGCAGCCCGGCTTGAAATATTTTCTTTGTCCAAAACCATACAGTGTTCTGTGCCATGCATCACAAGGGGGTCCAATTGTGATATTGAACAGTCACAGGAACGGTTGCGACGGAATCATAATTCTCGATCCGAGCTCAGAACCAATTCATGTTCCACTTCCAGATGTGTCTCTTGATAAACTAAACGGACAACACTCTGTACTCAAAGAAATCCTTGGTCACTGCAATGTCCCTGTCCGCGGCCAACGCACATCTTCCAGGCTCTTCGGGCGCAAAGAGGGATTTACATCTGAAACCACGGAGAAGAGATTTGAAGATATGTTGAGCTGGATTTGGAATGGAATAGTGTCCCCCGTGTATAATGTCTTGAAATCGGTGAGTGTTAAAAAAATCCCATGGATCGAAATTAACAATGTCCGTGAAGCATGGCATTCAGAACGGTCGGCTCTGGTGGCTACCTACAGGTGCATTCACAGGACTTCCTCTACACGCAAGTGCTCAGGACGATTTATTCATCCATTCCTATACATCAACTTTGGGTTCACTTCTAGAGTCCTACACTAAGAACATCGCTAGCACTACGGCGAAATTTGGTGTTGTTGGGGTAACACACACAGGATCTGGTAGAATGAATGCTCTCGATGGCGTTAGGGATGAAGTTCAAAGGATTATCCCTATTATCCAAAACCCGACCGATTGCCTTGAAGGAGAGGCCGCCACTGTGGATGCTGTGAAAGCACAACTTCCGAATTGGTCGTGGTTGCATTTGGCATGCCATGGAAAGCAAGATTTGGTGCAACCATGGAAAAGCCACCTTTTACTTTACGGTGGTATCTTGGAGTTGGAAACCATACTTCAGACGCCTCTCTCCCAGGCACAGTTCGTTTTTCTTGCTGCATGCCAAACTGCTATGGGCGATGCTGAGCTCGTGAATGAATCATTTCATCTGGGTGGTGGTTTCATTGCTGCGGGGTTTCGAGGTGCTATCGGAACCCTTTGGTCAATCAATGACGCCGATGGGCCCGTGGTTGCTGAAAATGTTTATTCGCATATCTTTCGGGACGGTCGAGAGCCTCAGGCGAGCAATGCAGCAGAGGCACTTCATCTTGCGGTGAAAAAACTGAAGGCCCAGAAAGTTCAGTATGAACGCTGGATACCATTCATCCATATGGGAATTTGAACTTGTGTGGTATTTATAAGCACGCGCTTCTTAGAAGTGTTTGACTCACGTTTTATCCGATTGATTTTAACATTCTCGGTGACGCACTGCGCCGTTCAGGTATACAGTGGGCTTTGTAAGTGTTCCCCAATTCCTGCCAATAGAGTATCATAAGCAATGTTTCTGAGGCTCTTCCTTCATCTCGGTGTACCGCTGTTTAATGTTTGACTGGCTTCGTCACACGGGGACAAAACGAATCTCTCAAATATCGCAAAAACAATGAGATTATCATCATCCCTTCCTACTATATACACCCTCCGTTCAGGCACTGACGCTAACAATAGTCGCGTCAGTGACAATCTCCCTGCGGCCGCCATGGTGATGACCCTTTTCATGCACCCACTTGATTCGAACGACCGCAACACATGTAGCCGCAACCGGCTTGCCGTCCTGCAGGGCCACAGTGACATGCGTCGCTGAAAGAGTCCCAGTTTTATTGCTCGCATCCGCAGGGGTGGCGAGGACGATCTTCTCATCGACAAGCTTAAGATCGGTGAATTGGGAGCGGAGGGTCTCTATGGCCTGAGTCACTCCTTCTGTGATAGATTTGCGCTGGTCGCGACGTCGCTGAAAGAGTGAATTCGATTATCAGCCACTCGATCTGAGTGTTTGAGTGGTTGGTGTACCTCTTATCTCTCCTGCAGGTGTGATGAAAAGTACTTCTTGAAGGCCGCTTTCGAGGTGGCTTCATCTGGGTTAAGGACAATTTGTATAAAAGCCTCATAAAAGAATTCGGGGAGGGTGGAAAGAGGTGTTTGCTGTGACGAGGCCATCTAAGCTGTATGCCAATGTGGGTGGTTCTGGGATAAATTTCATGAATGTATGGTTCGGTTAAATACCGTCCAAAGCTCAGGTCCAAAGCATACCGGATTGCCCGCGCACCAGGCCTCAACACTAAATGGACGCGAGAATGATGCGAACGTCCTACGGAGAAATGAACGCTGAGACGCGGCTCATTGTAAGAGAAACACGGTGAATGCAGACCTGAAGAAATTGTATTCAATCTCAAGGCAAGAATGCAGCCGGACTGCCCGCGCACCGATCATCGACACTGCATGGACGCGAGAATGATGCAGATGACTGACAGAGAACTGGACGTTGAGACGCGGTTCATTGTGAGAGAAACACGGTGGATACAGAAACCCCAAGAAATTGTATTCAGTTTCAAGGAAGAATGCAGAGGACGCAGAGCGTGTGGTGAAACAGCCCTGATGAATTCAGAAACGAATAAGCCCTGAACGCCAACACTGAATGCATTGGTCCAGTGAAAGATAGACACAACTCAAACCAAAGAATCGGCGCACTAGTGCTGACCGACCACGCATTTGACCCTCGCTTATTCCTGACTTAGTCATCCCCGAGTACCGAGGAAGGATACTATCGGCCACTGGATATTCGGCCACCTTAGTGATTATTATCATTCCTAGGGTGCTGTGAGCAAAGCTCACAGCAGGGTGGGCCCTGAATTGAAGGTATATATCCTATAAATGACTAGAAATATTTTGGCAGATTTTAGAAGTTGCTATTGTGCTATTGTGAATTTCTTTTTGCTCGCATGCCCGTAAAGGCAATAGGCTGGGTACTCGGCCACCTCGCTGATTAAGCCGCTGAGGCCCAAACGAGCCGCAAAATGTATCCAGGTTTGAGAATCAGGTTCGTATGTGGGATTGTGAACAAATTTTATGTACCTAGGATCAACGGTAAGGGTATGCAGAAGGGTCTATCGGAGAGGAAAGGCCGGCCATCGGCGGGCGGTGTGGGTATACCGGTAAGAAATGGACGAAGATTTCGGAAAGGATCTCGCTCGGCAAGACTGAGATCGGGGGACTGTATCCCTCAACCTGCTCCTGTGCCAATGATGTGTTGCTGCGCAAAGAGCGAAGAGTACGGTCTAGATACAATATCTTCTGGGCGTCAACGTGTTTCTGTGGCGTAGACTTCTTGCCTCACAAAACTCCGAGACTGCTCCAGACGCAATATTTGGTTATACATCCCGACGATACACGCGCGGGCTGCAACTGCGTCAGCGAACGCGGTTGGGGTGACGACTTTCTCCTTGCGCGCGACGTGAGTTGAATAGTTGAGTAAATATGACAAGAAAACAGTTCACGTACCGTCATCTGGGAAGAACTTGGCCTATCTGCACTTCCTTCCAATGACTCGCGATTGGTAACTCTGCCCGGTAGCCCCAACGTCGCAGCCGTGATAACCTTTGCGCTGGACATCGCGGTGAGAGCTGTTGCCCCTGTGGACTTGCCGGTGGTAACGCGCGACCGGAGCGTCGACATTGTGGGGTGGTGGTGGTTGTGGATCAAGACACAAGTTTGACGTGACGTCAGGCACGCGAAGTTGCCATCACGTCAACAGAGTTCAACCACACACCCTAATGGAAAGGACACAATTTCAAAATCTGGTTCATTCTGAATCTGAACATGCTCGAATCTTCGTGGTCGGAACTTTGGCGCACTTCCGTACCACCAATTTCCACTCGAGATTCGACATGGATTTTGCTGCATTTTGCTAGGGCCGCCGTGTCATTTCAGACAGAACAACATGGACGAAGCCACAAGTATGGGAAGTGGCGCAGCACTGTTTTGAGAAGAGGGTCCGAGTGCATTGCGGGGAAGTGTAAACGGGAAAGTTCATCCTCGCGTTTGAAACGGGGTAGAGCACGAAACACCTTTTCATCTACAGTCTAATCTATATACTTCACTATAGAACCCTTCTTTTCCTTGGGTCAGCCATTCGAGAAGCCAAGCCACTCACATTAACTGCAATTCCGTCGAGTGTAGCGAGAAACCGCTCGATATCCAGCGTAACGGCCCGGTCCCGCAACACGATTTCGGCCTTGCTGAGAAGCGTCGTCGCCACCGAACTCACCGAAGTACGACTCTCGAGCATCTCCACCAGGGACTGGGGCGCAGAACGATACGACCCATCCATTCGGAATTGCGTCAAGCAGGGGAGAAGGCGAAGGTAGCTGAGCTGTGTATGGCGGATCGTGAAGGTATCGAAAAACCTGTCGTCGAGAACGGTGGGTTGACCGGACACGATTTCTAGGATCTGTAGGTCTGGGGTTCGCACGAGGAGAGCCAACAAGTCGTTTGCAGATATGTCCGGTTCCTCGAGCACCAATGCTTTAAGCGCGCACTCGGAACCACGGAGCAATTGGATAACGCTCTGGACGTTGGTTACGCACCGGATGCGTAGCGTGTGGAGAGAAGGCGTCCGGAATCGGGTAAAGTTGACAGAACTGTCCAGAGGATTCCACCCACCCGCCGCCTGCCAGGTCTTTAGGCTCTCTAGTGCTGACGGGTTGCGCGGGAGTCCAATTGGTAGCGATTGGCTACTTTGAATGCTCACCGTTGAGGCAAACCTGCGTAATGTCCCGAGATGGTAGCTGGTCGACTCATGGAAGCGGATGGTCTCGAGCTGTGCCATGGGGAATCGCGCCTCCAATAGATCGGCGCTGCGGGACATTTCCAGTGTCCGGAGTCGTGGGGCGTTCTCGAATGCATCGCCCCAAGCACGCCACGCGTGGGTAAATCCAAGAACGTCCAGACGCGATAGACGGCCACGGAATGCGTCGAACGACAGCAAAGGATCGATGGCTTCCTCACAAAGAGCAAGAAACTGGCCAAAATAGCGCTTTGACCACACGGCGTTCAGCTGCTGAGGGTGTATGCACTTTTCAGAAGGATCTCGGTCGAATCGGGGAGGGCGGGCGCATTCGTAAGCTGAAAAAGCAACGACTTTTGAAACTGAATAGATTCATCATATTGCCGCAGACTTACCTTGTTCGATTCACTGGCGGGCTCCGGTTGGTTCTAACAATTTATTTTTACTTGGATTTTGGCGAACATCCTGTAAGAATTTCTGTGGTAATGCATAATGAGCGAATGGATGAATAGTCCAGTAAGTAATATTTGTTGACGGGGTGGATATATGTTGAAATAGGATAAAGGCCGGACTCCAAGGCGTCCTGTGCAAATGAAACTTGGTCTCTCGAGAACGCGTCCTGAATTTTGAGCGGCACTTATCGAAGAACAAACGAAGAGGGAAAGCGCTTGAAGCACATGGCATGCATTTACATCCAATGGCAGTCTCTCACCATACATGCAGAAACCTCGTTCGATTCAGGGTGGGCGCGTAGCTCGAGGTGCATCCATTTTTCTCAGCGGCGTTTCTTTTTTTACCCGTTCAGGGCCTTATAATTCTAGTGAATACCATTGGCCCTTAATTGTATAGGCAAGGAATGGGGTTACCAGAGAGGGCATTGCATCCCGGATACCTCAACAACGAGAAAGCTGGAACTTCAATCCTGATATTTGCCGCCCAGAGTGTAACACGTACCAAAAAGTAAAAGAGGGCAGTTACAGTGCCTGCGGTACATGGTGTGCATCTGTAGATCGTAAATCCGGTATCCCGCCCATTACTAGCGGAAGGACCCCGTTCGATTCGGGGTGGGCGCGTAACTCGTATTCTCTTTTCTCGGTTGAATTTTTTTTCCTCCAAAGCAGTTATGGAGCCTCATGACGTTTATATATTGTTAGCCAGGGACTGTGCGCCACAAGAAATACGGGTTACCTGGGAAAGCATTGCCCATTGCCTAGCTGCTTCCTCTTCAAACGAGAAAGTCGGAAATGGATTCATGAAGCACGTACATACCCAAGAACAAGAGGGGAGTATACAGCGTCCACAGCATGGTGTGCATCTGCTCATCCTGCATATGAAAGCATCTGTATCCCCGCGGAAGAACCTCGTTCGATTCGGGGTGGGCGCATTATGAGGCGGATTCGGTGTTTTTTTCCCCCTGAGTTTTGCCGGCTAGGAAAATGTCAATGACTGAATAAGTCCCAATCGCGCGGATATGTCGATCCATTGGTCTGTCGGTAGGAGGGGGATTCAGAGAAAGTCTCGCAAAGCTTCTGTGAGACGGTCAGTCGCAAACTAACTTTGGCTCTGGGTGACAGGGTATATCCGAGAGCAAATCATAGGCGGCCGCGCCTGCAGCACATGGTGTGCGTCTGTAAATAATTCCGGACGTGTCTGTGCACGTTTTGCAGACAGACCTCGTTCGATTCGGGGTGGGCGCATGACAGTTGATTATGGCGGTCAAAGTGTACATTTAATCGGCCGCAAGATATATCGGCCTTTTCGGACTTCCCGCGCAAAAGATAAGCGTTTTGACGGCTCCCCCGCAAAAAAGATAAGGATAATCAAGACTTGTAACTTGCGGAGAAATCAGTGATTTCCGCAAGATATATATAGATGCCGCCCGCAAGATACAGAAGCATTGCCCGCAAGATAAAGACGAGTTGCCCGCAACTTTTTTTTTTTGTACTCCGCAAAACTTGTGTTTAGAACTTTCCACAATAAATTGAGTCATTGCAGGCGACTTGCCTCAAAACCAAAGCTCATTGACACGCACCATACAAGATTTGAACAGAAGACCCGAGGAACACGTTGGAAAGGGACTGGAGTACGACGATAACCAGCGACTCGTGGAGTTTATGATAACTTTCAGGCTTTGTTGATACTAATTGCCGAACGATGGCCTGTCCAGCATTCGACTTGATGTACCGTAGAGGAATTTTCAGGAAACTCCATCTACAACATGAATTTCAGCAGGCTCTTGGATTCACTATCTGAATCCAAATCAAGAACGGTACAACCTCCGGGGGACTGCCACTGAACCGCCGGCTGTTGACCGGATTGGGTCAAGGGAGAGACAAATTGATTCATCTCGTGTCTCAACAACTCTACGTTGAAATTTCTTGGCAGTATGGTACATAAGTCAGAGTAGCTTCCGAAGCTCATTCGTTGAATTGACTTCGTGGTGTCTCAGTTAGCTTGATTCAGGTTCAGGTATCAACAAAATGCAACATCCCCGAGATCCCCGAGATACACTGAAAACTGAAACTCCAGAGAAATGATTTGAACATCTCGTGCTTTTTGTGTGTAATTTTCATGCTCATACACTGTGCTTCAAACGATTCAGCCTGAACAATCATCACAGTAATCTTTGTAGCGACAGATAAACAGCGATCACCCTGCCGGTGCCCATTTCAGTGCAGGACCGTGAAGCAAACCCTGAAACCAGATTTTTGACTTTAGGACTGCCAATATAGCCGAAGGGAAACACACTGGTGAGTCATGGCGACGGAGTCACGGATCTAGTCAGGAATTTCTTGAATTCAATGAAGCCTGATTTTGCATATATAGCAGCGGGCCTCTTTTTTTAGCTGCCGTACACTACCAGCTCACGTTGATTTAAGTAATGCTCTAGCTTGGTGATACATTCATGATTGATATTCTGGTGCTTTGACTGTGAAAATGTCGAACCATTCATCACCCACTTGTTTCCTTGTTCAACTCTCTGACAGGCCCCCGTACGCTTATAGCGATACTTACTCTAGTCTGCCGAATTTTCCTGTGTTTTTACGGAAAGGTTTAGCCACAAGTTTTGCGGAGTACAAAAAAAAAGTTGCGGGCAACTCGTCTTTATCTTGCGGGCGACGCTTCTGTATCTTGCGGGTGGCATCTATATATATCTTGCGGAAATCACTGATTTCCCCGCAAGTTACAAGTCTTGATTATCCTTATCTTTTTTGCGGGGGAGCCGTCAAAATGCTTATCTTTTGCGCGGGAAGTCCGAAAAGGCCGACATATCTTGCGGCCGATTAAATGTACACTTTGATCGCCATAGTTGATGGTGACATTTTTTTCTGCTGAATTTGTTTTTTCTCTAATACACAAGTTCATGGCCCAAGGATTTCATGCTGGTGGATATCGTTGACCGGGGAAATGTTTAGCACAGTACGAGCCTACTAGAGGGAATATTGCGTAGCGGATGTCTCGAGAAAGAAAACGAAGTTAAGCGGCTATCATCATCGTTCGCAAGTGAGCAACGTATCCGAGAGCGCAATAGGGCGAATGAAGCGCTTGCAGCACATGGTGTGCATCTGCATCACTTAGCCTAGGTGATCAAGTCATGCAGAGCAACCCCGTTCGATTCGGGGTGGGCGCATGCCGGTCGACAATTTTTTTCCATGAGCCTGCTGGCGACTCGGAGGAGAGTGCTGCCAAAGAGTGAATAGATCCAGACGGCGTGAATATGTTAAGCGATTGGTCTGCCAGTGGATTCCTTACCAGAGAGGGCATTGCATCCCGGATACCTCAACAACGAGAAAGCTGGAACTTCAATCCTGATATTTCCCGCCCAGGGTAACACGTACCAATAAATAAACGAGGGCAGTCACAGCGCCTGCGGCACATGGTGCGCATCTGCATACGGTAAGGTTAATCTCTCGCCATGCAGTACATGCAGACAAACCTCGTTCGATTCGAGGCATGCGCATAGATTTGAAGTGCATATGAACTTTTTCTCGGCCGCACTCCTTTTTTCCCAGTATGAAATCCAGGGCCTGGTAGTTTTAGTGGCGAGGGGACTATTCAATACAAGGAATGGGGCTTACCGGAGGGACATTGGTGCGGATGCCTCGCCAACGAGAAAGGATCAATGATGATGTTGTCCGGCCCAGAATGACACGCATGGATGAAGGAAAGGGAGAGAATACAGCGTCCACAGCACATGGTGTGCATCTGCCTCTCGTGGCAGGCTCTTCTTGAAACGGATTAAATCCAATGCAGACAGACCTCGTTCGATTCGAGGCGGGCGCGTGCGTGTCTTCGTCATCTCATACTTTTTTGCTCGAGTGTTTGCTGCCAATTTCCTGTTGGTATCTGAGCAAAGGGAGATGGGGGGTATTCCAATTTCGGGTGTTTGAGTGGGCTGATAGAGAGCAGGGGCGAGATCTTCTGCGGGCAAACAACTAGAGTGCCATGGAAAGACGCTTGAATTGTTTCTACAGACCCGCCGGTTATGATCGGTGAAAATTTCGGTGCATATGCAGGAGCAACATAGAGAGGGACAGCGCCTGTGGCACATGGTGCGCAGCTGTTGAAGATCCTCGCGGTATGTTCAAGATTTTCAGGCAGATGGCCCCCCGTTCGATTCGGGGCAGGCGCATGAATGGGTGCCAAGACTTTTTTCCCCCCTCTTTACCAGAGCGAATGGAGTGTCCGTGAAAGGTGAGACACCATTTCTGCGTGAGTGAGATCCCAGTTAAATCCGTATCGGGACTCGGAGTCGGCGCATCCTTGAGATGAATTCTCGGGGAATGTCCAGACAACCTCGCTAGCGAGTGAGGCCATTAATTAAGAGTTTGGACCGATAATCTGAGAAACGTGGGTCGGGGATGTTTCGAGAGATAGGTGCTGCGCCTCGTTGCTAATACGCGCAATGTGGTCGATGGCAAGAGCAGGTGTGGGATCGAAATGATCGAATTGATGCCGGAAAGTTCCGTATCATTTCAGTTTTCGCGACGTCACCATGCTCCAACACGCCGCTCTACAAGCTCCTGGTCGCAGCAGTAATATAAAGCACCACACAGATGTCTCCCACCCTCCATTCTTCTCCCTTCTCCCACCCACATCGTGACTTTTTCCCCATCGACCTTCGACTTCCACCATGTCGACTGCACCTCCGCTCAGGGCCCCGCCGTTGACCTCCATACCCTCGACACCCGGTCCTGAATTTCCCGGCGGCTACCCGCGCAACAGCGCCACTTTTTCTACAAACCAGTGGGATCATTCTGCAACGGAGGGTCAGTCGACGTCTGGCGGTCTGCTCGCAGCTGCGAAGGCGTATCTGCCCGCACCGAAGACGTTCCTTCCACCAGCTGTGGCGTCGTATTTCCGTGAGTTTTGTTCTTGGCATTTTTTCTTGAAGGTCGCGTTATTCGTGTCGTTTTTTCTGTTCTGTTGATTCTTCCCCTACTCTATCTTGCTATATACGAAACGCTTACTGACCATAACCCAGCGGACTCTTCCAACACCACATCCACACCATCCACATCGTCCTCCACCCCGACCGGCTCCCCAGCGCATACACCTGGCGTGGCTTTACCCACTCCCGGGGCCAACAGCGTCGTGAGCGATCTCAGCACGCGCGCGTACGTCGGCACGGGTTCCTCGCGCGGGACGACGCCATTACCCACCCCTGGCGTCGAAAATGCACCTAACCCCGCCGCTCCTAATGCCAACTCGAATACCACCTCTCAAACAACCGACACAGACGCTTCTTCCGCTCCAGGCGCGCCCCCAGAACCTAGTACCCTCCCAGTACCAACCACGGCTGTCACCGACTTGAAGGAGGAACGGCCCGCCGCGCCGCCCGTGAAAGAGGAGCGGTCCCACGCGCCGCCCGTGAAAGAGGAACGGTCCCACGCGCCGCCCGCCGACCCCGGCGTCGTCCCCATCCCGAGCGTCGCGCCCTTCGCGAGCGTGCTGACCTCCGCCGGCCGAAAGGCCCAGTCCGACGCCCCTGCCCCCGCTGCTGCCGCGTCCATCCCCCCGACCCCGCCCCCGAAAAGCCCCGCCTCGCCTGACTCGTCCAACACGAACTCCAGCACCTCAGCGTACTCCGCCGCCTCTGCAACGAGCACCGCGCCCTCCTCCCCCTCTTCGCCCGCGCACCCGAAGATCGTGCCCGCTCCCGTGGCGCACAAGACAAGCGGGAGTGGGTTGGGGGCGCGGTTCGCGAGCCTTCGGGGGCATAAGCGGGAGAAGAGCGCACCGCCTAGTGCGTTTGGGCAGGGACATGCGAGGGGTGCGAGTCTCGATGCCGCCGCTCCTGCTTCCTCGACTTCTCCGGTTACTGCGCTATCGGCTACTTCATCGGTTGATTCCACCTCGCCCACGTCGGGCGCAGATATAGGCAACGGCACGAGCAAACCCAAGCCCGCGCGCCGGTCCTCGTTCCTCCGGACGCTCCGCGGCGAGGCGACGCTCATCGCGGGGAAGGTACGGGGCGATAAAGAGCGCGTGGAGAGGGGGCGGAGGATGGTGGCGGGGGAGGTGTGAGCCGTTCGCGGTCGCCGTACCGTGTTTGACGTAAAACCGAGCGTGATATGGACTCTTGCTTGGACTTTGTACGATAATAAACCGGGCTCTCGGAATTGTTTGTATGCTACACTCTTCTATGTAGAATCATACTGTATGTACGATAGGATGGTGATTAATTTACTTGGTTAGACCGTGACATAGAAAGAAAAGACTGATGCATATGGTGGGTGGTGGTCAATTGTTCGCGCGCGCAGCCGGAGTGGATGTGAACAGATGAAGGGATGAAAAAAGGAAACGTCATATTAGCCTATGTCGTCGAGAGGAGTCGAACCTCCGTTCCCCTCTACAATCCGATGGTGGAAAATTTTGAATGTGGTGAGGGTGACCCCCATGGTCCACGACGGCTTTAATGTATGTTTGCGTAGGGAATGACGCGAGCGAAAAGAATCCAAGCACACGGAAAAAGATGCTTTTCTCCATGCATGCTAAGCCGTTGGGAGGAGTCGAACCCCCGTTACCTCCATAAGGAACCGATGCTCCGATTGCAAATGGGCGGAGGGTGACCACCACGGTCTATGACGGCTTGAACGTATGCTTGCGTGGGTGAATAAGTAAGAATGAAATTTGAGTACAGTACAAAAAAAGAAATTAAAAAATAGATGCCGACTCAATGGCCACTACGTAGTACGTATGCCGTCGGGAGGAGTCGAACCTCCGTTGCCCTTTACCATCCGCAGGTGTCAACACTTCCATGTTGTGAGGGTGACCACCACGATCCACGACGGCTTGAAATTGCATCTGCGTAAGTGAATAAGTGGAAGTGACAAAGTTCGAGGGGGGGGGAGCACAAGAAAGGGAAAAAATCGCAAGAACGCAAATGCCATCGGAGGAATTGGACTTCCGTCTTCCTCTTCAACAGTGTGCAAAGAAGAATGGCAAGATGACCGTCACGGTCTACAACAACTTGAATGTACGCTTGCGTAGGTAAATAAGTGCGAAAATACTAGTATCGTAAGTCGAGCAGGCTCACGAAAAAAGAAGAAAAACTGAAATCACATCGCATAGGTGACTTAGTGGAAGTGAACTTCGGGCGGGACACAAAAAAGGGAAAAACCGCAAGAGCGGATGCCATCGGCGGGAGTCAACCTCCATTACCCTCTGCAGGAAGGAACTCGCGTTTGGACTGCAAACGGGCGGATCTGCGTATTTACGTCAAGCTTCTCAACTAGCTCGCTCGAATTTGTCTCAGGTTGACCCTACCAGGATCCCAGATGCGTGTCGCACGGCAAGCTCGAGGGAACTGGGCTCCGGGATTCAGTCGTCGGGAAGTATGCACTGGGCCAGAGATATGTTCCAAAATAAACTAATGATACTGTATGCACCTCTCCACACGTAGCATTATCAAGCCATGCAAGCCCTCCTCTCTACGGCCCTGCAGAGGAACTGGCTCCATTACCTTTCTTCCACGGGCACTGAACTATCCAAACCGGTGGTGTGCTCTCAAGGTCAGCTGCTCCAAAGTCTTTGTCAAGTGCAGGCCACAAAACACTTCTCCAGCGACTGTTGGTTGCATCCCAACCCCGCGCCAGACACTCATGCGGCCGGATGTAGATTGCAGGACTGGTCGAACATCCATGTCCGAGCTTCGTAGTAAATGCTGAAACCGCCGTGCGTAATTTATTTGAACGGGGAGTATCTTTTTGATATTCCACTTTCGCAATCGCAAGAGATATGGTTCCTGGTTCCTGGGGCTCATTTTTGGCTGACCATATTCGGTTATTCATTGTTGCTCTGGAGTGAGAGAACTTACTGGGTGCGTTCGAAGGCCCTGAGCTCAGATCGATATCTTCCTGTTCGTAAATAGCAAGCTCTTCTTGGCTCCTAATGTTGGCCAGGTAGTTCTGTAATTACAATAATCTAGCTTTATCCTGCAGACAGAGAGTAGCCGGACTCACACTCATGAGCACCACGATTCCACGTATCCGCGCTTTCGACGTTGGATCCGAAACCCAAATGAAAACTTGATTACGATTTACAAACGATATTTGAGGGTGCGGTGCTTTCGAACCCTTGATTCGGGGTCATTTTGGGAAACTCAAATGTTGGCTACCACTTGCCGACGGTCGAAGATTAATCCCCATGCCCACTTTCACCTCCAAGGGGTAGAACTCGGACTCGCCCTCCATTGGTTTGACATGCGCCTGATAAACCATATTATATGAGGAATAAGATTCGTTTTCGTTGTTCCATTCGTCTCCAATTTCTTCGGCGACATGACACCTGGGCATAACCTAGACCAGATTAATTTATCAACCGCAAAAATCGTCTTCCATACTTTACTATCAGTGGCCTCCAATGTGGATTCGCTGTTTTGATTGTATGTGAGCGCAGTAGTCGCCAACGGACTTCCTTGCGAGAATCCCAAAGCGACTTTAACCCCCCGTTGAATTTGGCGATTTTTTCCGTGCGTGTAACGCTTGTCAGGGAGGTCAAAACCCCTATGTAGACTATGAAGGAATGTTAGCCAATATCCACCGGCATCCAAGATGAAAGCACAATTTCCGCTGGAATATGGATTTTTTCCGATGCGCTACGAAACCGATGCTTGCATAAGAGCGATCTACTTGAGTTTCTCGCGGGCGAGTTTCGATTTGGAAATCTACTAGAGCAATGACCTCTGGCTGGGACAAGGGACCATTTAGGTCATCCAGATTGATTGGTATTTCCGCGTTCCGTTGGATGATAAACTGACACCAAATGATTAGATGGAAGATGGTCAAATTTAAATGCATCCTGCCTTGAAAGTATAACCAATATTGACCGTGTACGTTTGAGCCGCGTTGATTTTGAGACCAAGTTTAACGCGGGTTCCGTGTAATGGACTCTCCCATTTATCGTCCGCGAACATTGGCCCTCCACTATCGTCTCCGCCCCCCCGCCCCCACTTCCCCCCGCGTTTCCGTTTTGACCCTTTTCCTCTTCACCCCCGCTTCCGCCCGCGCTGCCGTTGTTTCCGTTGTACTCGTTCCCCCCTCCGTCGCTTCCACCGGCACTTCCATTTTGACGTTGCTCTCCAGCCCACCCTCCAGCGTGCCCACCACCCGCGCTTCCACCACTGTTTCCATCCTCCTGTGGCATGTTTTCGTCTTGGTCCACGACATCATTTCCATCGGAACTTCTTTCCTTACTAGCAGTTCCATCAGCAAACGCACTATACGGCTCGGCATCATTTCTGGGTAAATGACTCAATACCAAACAGGGGACCCAGTTTTTCACGCACATTAATGTTAATGCAGGGTTGTCACCAGAAGGTCGAATTACAACGGGAAAGCCTGAAAGTTCTGCGAGTGACTGCGCCATGTTAACAACCGTTGGGTTCCGATAACATCCGAATATCGTCAGGCTAGGTTCCTCTGGGGAAAGCATCCAGGGGAGGGGTCCACCGCAACCACTGTTCCTGATTGAAGTAAGTACATCAGAGTCCCAGTTTTCTTCAATCCAGGACACGGCGTCGCCGGGTTCATGGACGGACATTAAGCAACTGATGTTGCGAGTCTGGATGGAAGTCAAGTCATTTGTGGTAAATGGACCGTCCGACGCTCTCCTGTGGCGTACACATATAACAAAAATCCAGGATCAAATCTGACATACTTACTCTGGTTTAATATCATCCTGTGAATAAATTACGAAGGTCCCAGATACCCCCGCACAATCCTTTTCATTGGAAGTGATATCCAGTCCTTCTCGGGTATTGGTGTTCAAGACCCGGCATGCGCGTAGCGAATAATACAAAGCCCACCTGTGTCTGAGCCGGACTCACTACTGTTCCCTGCGGTGGGGTCATTTGCAGTCGTTTCTGGTCAGACATCGAAATTGAGTATTATCGAGAATGGTGGAAAGCTGCGTACCTGCATCCCCCAGATCGGAGCTGGAGGAGCTGCTAACTCCACGTTGCGTTAGGATATGTTGGGGTGGCCTGCAAGCTGGAACACCAAGAGTGTTACCGGCCAGGGTTGCTTTCAAAAAGTAAGGATTGGCGCACACACAAAATCAGAGACCCAGTTACACTCAATGGCATGTTTCGCTCGCGGCTTGACCTTGTTCTGCTTCATCGTCAACGGTCGCTCCTTCCCTCTGAGGCGGTAATACACCCCGCATGCATTGCACACCTGCTCCCCGTCCTTGTTCCTGCGCCACACGCTGGTCTTGCGTGTGCCGCAATGGCTACACTGCGGCCCGTCGCCCTTGACAATCGGCTGGTCGTCGTCCTCCTCGCTGTCTGCGTTGATCAGCTTCAGCGGGCGGGGCTCGTGCCGCTGCTGCTGGTAGAGCCCGCAGGCATTGCACAGAGTGCGCTGCGTGTTGGGGTCGCGCCGCCAGAGTGGGGAGCTCGTCGTCCCGCAGTTGTAGCAATGCTTGATGCTGGTCCCGGGGTTGGGCGCGGGGGAGTACCCTGGGTATGGCCCCGGAACGGCGGTGAATCCTGGGTAGTTGTTCCCGTACTGAGATGTGTTGTACGACGCGGTAGAGGAATAGGGCTGCTGCTGGGATCGCGGATAGTGTACGCTGGTGTTTGGATATTGAGTCCCCGACCCCGAGGCGTACGGTGTGGTTGGGTGGTGTGGGCCCGCGGTGCCATAGCCATAGGAGGGCTGGATGCTGCCATATGCCGGCGCGATATACCCTTGTTGATAGGCCTGCGAAGGGGGATGACCTTGCTTGACTGATGTCTGAGGGTACATCTGGCTGCCCCCATAATACCCCGAGGAACTCGGTTGGCTGTTCATGGGAACTACGAGGATCCATAAGTGAGCGCACTCGCAATAAGAGAAATTACGTACCGGCATTGGCTAGCGAGCTGTAATTGCTAGTGGGTACATTGCTGGACCCAGAATGACAGTAATAGCGATTTGTAGGATCAGCCATGCTGTTTGCCGTATTGGAAACGGAAGTTGAAAGTGGAGGGGTTGTTGGGTATACGGATAGATTCGTGCCGTTTGCATCTCCCCTTATACGCCGTCGGGACAGGGAGTCAAAATTGACATGACTAGAATCATATATTGGGGCAGTTAAGTTTTTTTTGACTGTGAGAGGACTTCGCTACGGAGCTACGCCGTCATCATAGAGCTCGCATGGTTTCAATCTTTACATCTTTCATCTGTCTTTTTCATCTTCCCTTCTATTTGTTAATCTTGCTTCTATTGGACACGCTAGCTACACTTATACTAAGACTCGTCGCATATACCACCTCAGTCTTTCTACTCTCGCAATGATGGAGGAGGTACGTTACTATTTATTCCTTGTCTTACTTTACTTACTATCCTACCGTAGTTCTTCGTTTACTGGGGTTTTTCATTCAAATCGACAGTCACGCGTCGCGCACCCCTCTGTCGATCACGAAATTTGGTCGCAGTCACGCGTCACTCGAGCCTCTGTCGAACCTCCAAGCCGTCACGCTGGCCTGAAAACTGCCTGAGATCAGCAAAAAGGCGAAATTTTTCGTGAGAATGTCGAAATTTTTGGCTGTGTCACGCCAAAATTCGGCCGCTGTCGAAATCTTGAATAGGTAAATCGGGTCGCGTGTCACACCCCCTGTCGATTTGAATGAAAAACCTCAGTATTGGGTTTGATATATGAGTCTTCTACCCTAACAGTGACTGAGAAGATCTTTATTTATTACTTTGCTCATTGTCATCTCCTGACAGTGTTCGGATTGATGGTCATGAATAGAGTCACTTAGTGACTTACACGCCATAGTCGTTCTCTCAGGCATATGAGGGGATTTGATATATCACAAGAGCGTGGTTGAAATCTCAGCGATATCTTGACAACTGGCTTAGCGCCGATGAACCCATGACTCAAACTAATTTAAAAGGGACAAGACGGGCCGCCGCTCCGCTCCGGCAATGTGAAAAAAAAAGGAATATAAATAGCTCAATCTGGGTCGAAATGGAACGCTGTGATACAAAAAATATAAGGGAACTGAGAAATGTTGCGGAAAGAATCACGAGGTTAAAGGCAATTTAAAATGGGGAAAGAACGGAATCTGACAAATGAATGTTGACAACTGGGACGATGATCTGCTGAGAAAACCTGAGGAGGAAATAACGGAAAAGCACCACGAGCCAGGCCAAATTCCCGGGAATCGCGAGTAGACGGTTGCCAGAGAGATCCGTGGATAAGAAAAATGAAACTGAGTTGGGAAGGAGCGCGAGCATGCCAGCAGTAGACAAGGATTGAAAGTCCCAAGAGAGCAAGATCAGGTCCTTGAGGATTACAGCGAGATTGAAGCACGAATAGAAATGGTGCCGGGAGAGATGATCAGCTGCTTATTTATCTATGCCTCAGTGACGCGGCCACAGTGCGAAAATGTGGAGGCGCAGTGAGAATCAACCACGGTACAGTCGAAAATTCGCTGTGGGGAACTGCATGCTTCTGCGGATTGGAAGGGTGGTCAGCTGAGGAAGTTCGATTGAATCCCCTGGAGTCCGCTCAGTCCATAAATGGGGAAGGATAAGAGCTCTTCAGGACGAAACTAGAGGAAAGCCCAAAGGAGATTGAGATAAATGGGATAATCGCACTGCCGAACGAGCAAAATTACTCGTTCTATTAAGATTTACTGCCCAATTCGTTGGGGACTGTTTAGTTTTATCTCCTTCAAGCTTACGCCGTCCTGCTTTCTCTGTCCTTCATCTTCCACGTCCACGTCCATAGCTTTTCCAGTGCTTTTCAATCAATTTCCTGTTTAGGCGACGCTGCTGTACATGTGTTGTTCTTCTGGCCGAAAACTCTCCAACACGACTGGCATGCGATCTGTCAAACTCTGAATTCGAGACGGCTTGCACTGACGAATCCTTGCCGTTGAACCCACGTTGAAGCTCTTGAGCTGAATCTGGATCGGGATGATTCTGGGGAGCAGCCTCGTCTCGTCTCGGGGCTCAATAGCCATTAACTAGTACTGCTGTTGAATAATCCTCAATCGGACACATTTTTCGCACTTCGCCGCACGGTACAGCAGCCACGTAGGCCTGTTTTCCGGTATAAAATAGGCCGGCCGCTTTTCTTACCGTATACCCATCAATTTCCACTGAGTCAACTCCGCGACTGCAACAATGCAACGCTATTGACAAAACTGGTTGGTACGTAAATTTCAAACCCTGCAATGCCCCTGTCAAGCTGCTAGTGTCGTGCCCATCATAACAAGTTGTGCACCAACATTTGCATATCCAACGTCAAGTTAAATCCTATACATCGGCGATCTCTGCAAATTGCGACTCGGAATGTCTTTCATTTCCTGCACCTGCACCAAGTTTTATTATCTTCAAACTGGAATGAATGGCTGGCAACGTTTGAGGGTGCCTGTAGCATTTGGACTCTCATTTGGAATCTGTACCATCATGTTGCGAAATAAATTCGAGGATACTTAAAACATAATACGCTCTCATATATATGCGAATTCACTGCTCTATTGATTTGAGGCTATTCTGCACAGTTCTAGTGTTGCTGCCGAAGCGGAGCGAAGGCAAATCTTAAAGAACGGTTGATACCGCCGAGAAGCCGATGTTGGACCACCCAAGCCGAGAATCTTGAAGCTTGAAGTCCACCATCATGTTAGTTCGTCGAATTTGAGAACAGATAGAGGCAACATTCATCAGACAATTGAAACTTGTGGTGGCCCACTTGTGGAAATTCAGCATCTGAATACATAACCTGACTTCACTCTCGGCAAGTTGAGCCGAGCGCGGAGTTGGCGGAGTTTAAAAAGATTCAGGCAGAGAACGTAATCTCATAAAGAGGGAAAAGTAGCCGCCGCCCATGCGCTCGTGCTTACCGCCGTTGATGGTCCATGCACGGGCACGTTGCCCCTGTCCAAATTGGGCTACCGGTTGACAGCTGATCAATCTCATCCGAGTCAATTCACTTCTTCCCTCTGGGTTCCCCTTTGCCTTCCCGACTCTTCCTCGCTCCCCGGATTACCAGAGCTACTCTTCTCGATCTCAACCACTGCTATGGCTCCTCACTGACCTCTGGATCGCTCTCGATACGCCGTCATTACTGGTGCGCGCAGCAGCATCCCACGGGCAGCACGGTCCATAAAAGCTGCCCCCGGACCACCACCGCCTTGAAACTTTACCTTGCATATCAGTAGATCTATCTCTCCGCTGTAAGCGATTCTCAAGTGCCATCCTCCATCCCAGGGCTCGGAATCGCCTCCTGCCGCTCCCTTCCGCTCGGATCGCAGGCGGGCTTTCTCCATGCAGTCAAATCACTGAGTATTCAATGGCGCCGGACCGTCTAGGGCCCGCATCGTGCAGCCCCAGTGGCGCCGATCCCGCGCAGACATTCTGCCCCCGCGTCCCGCTCTACGGCTGGCCCAGCTCTATCATGTGGGCGCGCCGCCCGCCGCCCGCTGGCGGTTGCTGTAGTAGTGCAGTTGCTCCATTCGTATACCCCCTTCGCCGCCGCTACCCTCGGAATCCCTATCCGCCTTCACGCTATAGTACCCGCTATGCAAGATCTCTCCTGCATCCCCAGACCATCCATTTTCGCGTGTGTTGACGTTCAGCGCCCCAAAGGGCTACCATGCCGCACATTCCTGCTCATGCTGCCTTCGCAGCTGCTCGCTTCACGGCTAAGAGCGCACCCTATGCAGGGCGTGGGATGGCTGTGTCCCTGTGTGCGCCGATGTACCGCGCCTCGTATTGGCGGAGGGCCGCTGGTACGTCTCCCCTCGTTCGTGCGCGCTACGCGGCGGCTGCTGCACTGTCGCAGTGGCATTTTTCGCCAGCGTTCACGAAGTTTAGCTCGATGTGCTTGCGCGGCGTACTTCACGCTGGCCAGCTTTGCGCGTGGCGTCGAACGTGTTCCAACATCATGACTCGGAATGCACTATTTGATGAAACTACGTGATCCATAGCGTTTTTGTGTAGAAAGACATCAATTATACACGATTTCACATTTTTTCTCCGTCGTTAAGGCTTTGCAGTGGAGGGTATTAATCAAATCGCAGTACACATCTTTTTTCCCCCAAACCCCCTCCTCACGCAGTTCCAGTACTGTGAGGGCACAGGGAACTGATGGGAAGGCAATAATCATGGTCATCGAATGACCTTTGAAGCAATGGAACCGAAATTTGAGACAAAGGGCGGGTGACCGCCATGGTTTAAGACGGCTTGGAATTAAATTTGTTCAAGTGAATCAGTGCGCGAGTAACAGAAAATGACCGAGTAAAAAAAGGGTGCTATGATATCATAATATGCCATCGGGAGGACTCGAACCTCCGTTACCCGCTGTACCCCGACCTGGACTGCAAACGAGGGGCGGGTGACCAACACGGTCTACGACGGCTTGGATATATGGTTGCATAGGTAAATAAGTGTGAAAATACTAGTATAGTTAAGAAAATACTAGTATAGTTGGGCAGACTAAATAAGAAAATACTGAAGAAACGCTGGAATCACGTAACATCGTCGGGAGGACTTGAACCTCCGGTTCCCTACAGCAAATGTTCTCCGAATGTCAGGAATAAAGGTGATTACCATGGGCCACAACGGCTTGGAATTGTTTCTGTCCGGACAAATGAATAATTGAGGGTGAATTTCGCGCGGGCACAAGGGGTCAGAAGAACAAATGCCACCGGGGGGAATCGAAGTTCCCTGCCCTCAATAGCGTGGTGATAGTGATTTTAGGCAGCGAGAGCCTGCACTGGCTACGACGGCTTGAACATATGTCTGCGTGAGTAAACAAGGGGACTGAAAATTTTCCACGGGCACAAAACGAAATGAAGCATAATAACGAGTGCCATCGGAAGGAATCGAACCTCCGTTTCCCTCTGTTGTAAGGACCTCGCATTTCGAATGGAACTGACGGGAGGGTGACCACCACAGCCCGCGACGTTTTGATCGCAACCGGGGTTGCAACCAGGGCCACAGGCTAGCCGGTTGCGATAAAAATGTCCATAGCAAGTCAACAGTTGGGAGCAGACCCAAAGTTTATAGTAGACGGAATACCGTTTTCTCACCAAGATCTACTCAACGGTAGAATATCCCATTGCGAGCCTAGCGCGCTTCCAAGAGTTCCTTCTTAATCGCAGCAAATTTCATCAGTTACAATGAAACGAATTTTAACGGTGCTTACCTCGGTACAGGCTTAGCGTTGTCGTCAGCTGGAGGGAGCGGGAGCTCCGCCACCGGCATCCGCGCTCCCAATGAATGCCGTCCAACTGGAGGGGATGATGTAGGAGGCTGCCCGGAGACAACTCGGGTTGACCACACCCTCCCGTTGAGAGAGTAATCCCCAACGAGTCGATGAAGGACCTATAACAAAAGAGGTACGAGTTTATATGTTATAGCGTCTGTTTATAAGAGACTATGAAGGACCCACCTACACAGTCTGCAGCCAATACCATGCAGACGGGCGCGCCGAACAGCGCCCAAGCGCGGAACATGCAAAGGCTGACCCAGCCCCGGACAGAAAGTCCGTTTCTTATCCCGATAGGGGGCGCAACCAGAACAGGCAATCATAATGATAACCCCATGTCGAGAGTGAATAAAGTAACTTGGGTAACCTAACTTTAACTTTGATCGCCCCTTTGACTTGGCGGGGCTAACTTTACGTTACTTTACTGTACTTTACGGGCGATCAGACAAACTAACTTGCCATCAGATGGCATAAGGTGGGTAAGGCTGGCAAGCGGCAGAGCCTGCTACCCAATCTTCTTTGAGCTTCTGTGAAGGGTATTGGGCCAGAGAACTAGACACACTCGAAGGCGGCCCAAATAGGGCTGCCCACCATCCCCATCTCTATGTGCCGTTAGTAACGGCCCGTTAGCAGCATGCCGTCCCGTCCCGTCGAGCCTTCGGGCAAAACAATTTCCGGGACGGGGACGGGCAGCCGTTGATGGCCGTAGACGTGTCAGCAGTAGTTTGGTGACCAACATTTCACTAATCAAAGCACCTCAAGGCCTAGCTCAAATCTCTCTGTAGTTGGGTTAAAGAGTCATGTTGCCACCAAGACTTTCGCGGCCATCACGGCAAATTGGATTCAACTGAGCTCAAATCTTCTTCTGTTGGGCAGGCAAGTCCAAACCCCCATAATTTGGGTGTTTCAGACCACTCACAGAAGGAACTGCACCTCGGCCCACGGGCAATTTGGAATCAAGTATCGGCTCAGCTGCCACTACCGTCCCGTCCCCATTGATGGCCGTCATTTTGCCATCTCGTACCATCTCGGGCCTAAAATGCCAAAAAGACGGCCATACCTGTTGATGGGACGGTGGGCAGCCCTGGGCCCAAAACTCATTGGGTCGATGCTACCGTGTTGACTGGCTCGCCTTGAGCCACAAAAAATCTCAGTTATAGACCTGGCGAAGTTGTGGAGAACAGCGTGGAGTGTCCAAATCTCTGCTCAGTTCAGTTTTGGCCCTTCAACTTGAAGGAGACTTCATGATCCTTAAACCTATGTGGCCCTACTTACATGAATTTTGATGGAGGGAAATAATGCCGTTGCTTCAATTTTGTGCTTCTTACAAGGGTTCGGATGGGCCGGATATGCAAGCTGAAGTGGATGAACACACCTGAAGACTTGAGCCAACATTCTGTTTTCCTGTACACAATTACTTATACAACATCGGGAGTTCTATAGAAATGTGATTCTTGAATTTGATCTGACTAGTGACTGCAGACAGGATTACAGTGCTTTTGGGGTTGAATTATTGAAATATTTACTTCAAGTAACTTCAAATAACTTCAAGTTACTTGGAAGTAACTTGCCCCGCCAAGTTAGATCAATGCGATCAGACAAAGTAACTTGCCATCAGATGGCATCAGTTGTAGCCAAGTTCGTCAAGATATAGTCATATGGACATGAATCAACACTTGTTATGACCTCTGCAACTCTGGATACAATTACAATAGCTTCTGGGGCACTGTGGCACATATTGAACCAAAATTTGGGCGGCAGGGACTCCAATTTGATGTAGGATATCACTGTTTCAAGTCTTGTTTTGCCTTTCCGGTTTTCATGAATGGTTGTGGGGGGTTCTTATTCATTCAATACCTGTTGAGTAGTCTATTTATCAAGTCTCCTGGGATAACTTTGCTGGAGCTCACTGAAATTGCAATTAGCTGAGTTGAACATGCAACCGATGAGTTGTCTCCCCAATGCCCATTGAAGAGACACATTCAGATTGCTCCTGACAATTCATTCACTCACTCAATGTATAAGATAGGATCATACTTAATGATGGGGCTGTCTTGCATGTTCTTCAATGTTAATTATAAGGAGCCTTGGCAGGTGGAATCCTTGTCTGAGGGCAGTGGGAATGTTATTCATGTGAGTAGCAGCGATTGCCGCGAGCAGAGACACAGATATCAGGCCTGGGGTCACTAACTTACTCTTACGTGCCAGTACTTTGTCTAACTTGAAGTTACTTTAAGTTACTTACAAGTTACTTTTGCTAACTTTACTTTACTTGTCTGCCACAAGTAAAGTAAAGTTAGTTTTGTAAGGCCAAGTTAGTTTGTCCAAGTAACTTTGTTAACCATCCCCCATGTCGAGACCAAAGAAGCACGCGAGCGCAAGCAGGCATTTGTCCTCCAACTTGAAAGAGAGTGGGAGGCATTAATGGCGGAGGGTCGAAGAAACGCCGCCCCTCCCCAAAAACGCCGCCCGGCACGCCCACCACCAGAACCTCCATCCACACGCATATATTCAAGCTCTGCGAACAACATTCATGGCCTCAGTAAGAAAAACACAAAGGCGTCAATCAAGATGGCCGCCCTGAATATTCAAGGGAACGGAGGCATGAACATATACGGTGAAGATAAGAGATGGTTTAGAATCTGGCGGATAATGCGTAAACAGCGGGTCGGGGCGCTAATAGTGACCGAGGCTCACATGGAAGAAACTGGGAAAGCTGGCGTTGATAACCTATTCAGTCGAGTGATCAGGCTTGAATTCACGAAATCCCGCATACAGCCAATGCAAAGGTCCATCAGAGGCTTTCATGACTCGCGCGCGACATAGTTGAAGGCAGATAAATTCCGTAGGGGTTGAAAATACACAGAAACCTGGGTCACAAAGATTAAGAATATCGGGCATTTTCCTCCCGTCGGCGGGGACGAAGCAAAAAGGGACCGGTCATGACTCTTGAATCACCTCCTCGTCAGGCGCACAGGGAGATTCCTAACCCCAACAATGAGCTGTCCAGAGATTTTCATGACTCGCGCGCGCCATTGAGTCTTCGTTTCACCGGGATTGAGAACAATTTGAAGCCGCCAATCGCGTAGGAGATTACTCAGGAAAGCCACTCCTTCCGTGACCACAAATTTACGGCCAATGCCTACATGAAAGTCTTGAATTTAGTGAATGTTTTTGAAGAGAACCTAATAACCCAGATGTACGGGGACCGAGAGAAAACGTTGTCATATCATTCTCCGCTGCGCCATACCACCGCGAGGGGCGAAACTCCTCGGGTTCAGGGAAGTATTTCGGATTGTAATCTGGGTGTTTCGGTTGAAATAAATCGCAGTCCGAGGGCGAGTTAGCACCCACGGAGACCAACGAGATCCACGTTGAATTTGATACCGGGTTCGAGAATGATCTGTCCACCATGGCCATCTTCTTCGTCCGTTTTGAGAACGACTGTCTCAGCTACGTCACGCTGAATCGATGAACCAGCGGCTTGAAGTTCTCTTTAGTACCTCTTCTAACAAAGCAATAGGGGCGCTTACGGAACAGACGGGAGGCTTCCAGGAAGCACGATTGAATTTTTGTGAGCCGGGGGACGTCTTTGAAATGCTATTTTTCTTTTTTAGCCGCTACCCAGTCGACTTTCCGGACTGACACTTGCCAATTTTCCATCGTGAGATACGAGATCTCGGATCTCATTGTACACCTATTCTTGAATTTCCTCGTACAATGCCAGAAATCCGATGGTGGCATCCAGAGTTCTAGCTGTAGTTTCTGTTGTCGAGTTGAGTTACACAAAGCTGACATAGGATGGGACAAGCCTACCATGCCCCGATAGTGCCATGAGATACGTGTTTCCTGCCTAATAGTTCCAGAATTAGTGGTCCCGGCTACCGAGAACGTCACCAACAATTTCGTCGTCCGTCATCGACAACGTTCCCTGGCCTTGATTTGCACGGAGCATGAGCCGGAACACGTCTTTTTGTTCAGAACCATTCTGCTCTTTTTCCTCCAACTCTTGCCGTCGCGTGGCAATGAGGGCCTTCATATGGGCATCCAAAGAGGTAAACGTCGTCTCTATCTCGCGTAATCTGTGGATTGGGAGCCTGTACATCCATCGCGGTATCACCAAACGTGCGAGGGATGTTGCCGACACAATGCTCAGGGCTTCACCGAATGACATACCAGATTCGGGAGCTGCCGTGGCCCAGGACATTCGCTCCCCAAATCCACAGCGGCCGATGATGGTCAACGTAAACTAAGTGCCAATTTCAGATCAGGAGCTTAGGGAGAGATCAATCGACTTTAAATTACCCTGGAGGTAATCCTGTTAATCGCCGGAGTCATCATGTTGTTTTGGTCCATCCATCCCTCGGTGTTCATCATGTCCTGATACAAAACGGCCGCCTCATCCCACACGAGCGCATACCTGTCCTATTGATAAGCTTACAGAAGGGCTTCAAAGTCATTTTGAAGTCCCATACCCACTAAAAAAGCACACGAGTACCCGCGGGTTTGCCCAAAATTTTGCCAAAATCCAAACCCAGGAGGAAACAAAGTTTCCTCGGACACCTTATCTGCAGAGGAGGCACAACGCAAGGGTGACCGCCATGTTCCACGCCGGCTTGAAACTGTTCCTGCGTGGGGAATAGGTGAGACCGGAATCCAACCCCGGTGTAAAAAAAGTAAAGAGACTCTCACTCCACACGGGCTTTGCCATCGGGAGAATTTGAACCCCGTGCCCTGAATAGCACTGTGATGTCAACTTCATGCAGCGAGGGGGTCCTCCATGGTCAACGATGGCTGGAAATCTATATGCCGGTATGAATAACTGAGCGAGTGAAGTCCGAGCGAGTGGAAGCATCATGCGGCATCCGTCAAAAAAGTTGACCCTTCCTGCCCTCTATAACTCACCTGGCGGGGCAAAGAATTATGGGAGATGGGTGACCACGACAGTCCAGGATGGCTTGAAATTATGAGGTAAATATGTGCGAGAAAGATAAAGAGAGAAGAAGAAAGCTAACAAATTTCGATCCATGCCGCCGGGAGAAATCGAACCTCCGTTTCCCCTCACCAATATCTTTTCGAAGGCCAGCCAGAGGCAGAAGGTGATCACCGCAGTCTACGACAGCTTCAAGGGATAGTTTGGGGCCTGAATAAGTAAGCAGGTAAAATGGACGAGGGTACAGGTTCCCAGCCAGAGGGCAGAGATTGAGGCATCAGACGTGCCAGTTTTCTCTGTAGTGCCCTAAGGTACGAGAGAAGAACCCCTGTTCAACCCGAATTGCAAAATATATCCCAAACAACAAGATTAGTGTGAGTAAATTTAGGGAGGTCGAAAAGAAAAAACCCGGCGAGGAAGACAATGAAAAAGGACAAATGCCGTCGGGGTAGCTGAGCCTCTTTCTTCACTGTGTCATCTATGGAAGGCAAGTAAACAAAAACGGCAAGAAAATTCAAAGGAATAAAGTCAGTTCAGGAAAAGGTAACTCAAATCTGGGAGGGAATCGAACCTCCGTTTCCCACCATAATATCATGTTCGAAATATAGTACAGGACAAGGGAGTTGAACGTTGAAGCCTGATTCCCTGCGTAGCCTCAATGCATTACGAGGGAGATCGCCACAATGATTCAGTGAGTAGACATCTAGAAAGGAAGATAACTCACCTCTGGCCAATCCGTCGGGAGGAATAAACCTCCTGTACCGACCTCGGAGGAATAAGTGTCAGTAGTGGAAATAGATCGAGACAGAAATGTGATGTTGTCCTTTCGTCGGGATGGCCACTGCGCTACATACTTGAGCCAGTCATGTCTGAGGAATCCTCGAATCTCGTCGTTCAAGCAGTGACTCGAGTCAAACTATGAAGCAGCTAGATTATCGGAGCCTATGAACACAAAGTGTTGAGAACACAGGAGGAAAAAACGTCGAAAGACATATCGGTCGATGCTATCGTGTATGTACCGTATGTGAGCATAATTGAAGATTTTTTTAGTCAGGATTGCATAAATCATTTCCGCTTTTCAGTCAATATGGTGAGCTGGACACTTGGACGAATCAGCCCGTGAACAAACCTGAAGTAAATTATTCGTCATACCGATATCACAACGACAAGACGAATCTTTGATGGGCGATATCCTGCTCCACAGCCGCCCAACGGCTTTTTGAAGCCCTCCGCGCAAATTTCGGAGACCTCCGGAAACACCGAGAACATGACGCTCGCCACCGCGGACGATTTATCGATGGGAGAGGATCCGACATTCAAAAACACGACCTTTGTGTTGGTCTGGTGATTGTCCGCAGGGGGGATGGCGAGGGCGTTAATCTCGATTGCCAGTGATGTCAAATCGGGGCAGTGGTGTGCGAAGATGTAGAACGCGCCGAGGGTGACCCGCGGCAGAGGCTCTTCGTCAGGGACGCCGTATGGGACCAGGTGGAGCGAACGAGCTTGGGCCAGGCGCAGGCCATCTGCAACACAAACGCGTCGTCCAAGTCGAATCTCGTCCCTATTCGCAGCTCCACGATCATCAGCTCGTGGAAACAGAAGAAACTGGACAATGCAGCATCATTGGCCATGAGGCCAGCAGGAGAAACGGCCGGGACCTCGAAAGAGGAAGAAACTGAGATGGTGAGTCGGAGGCGCCGCAGAGTTGTATGTGGTATGTTTTGTGCAACAGTGGAACCCAACTCCGAGATAGCTGCGAGAGAGTGCCGCGCGTGGTCCTCCCTCGGGCCGCGGACCGTAAGCTTCAGGTCTATGTCTGCAAGCGGAGCGCCGGACAAAAATCTAATAAATTTTGTCACATCGATGGTGGTAATCAAGATTTTCAGGGTAGTCATGCCCACAAATCTAGATTCATCGGAAGAGTGGGCTGATGTGATGGGGGTGAAGTCAAGAAGGCTCTCGAAATTCATGGATTTCAATGTCGAGAGCGTTGCCAGATGGTCGAAGGCAGACTGGTTTAGATCTGGGCCTTCCAGTCTCAACGTTTCGAGAAGCTTTAGTCCACACAGGAATAGAGAAACGGCTCCGCGGAACTGCGGTTGGATGTGGTGCCCGGTACCGCATAAGTCCACATCAATCAAATCAGGGCATTTAAATGCGATGGTCGGAATCAGAGACAGGTGCGATAAGGTCCAGGGAAGTTGGAGCTCCAGCCTAGCAGTTCGGGGACCAAGTAGAGTGGAAATGCAGGGATAAAGGGCGGAGAGCGACTCCGACCGAGAACGCGGCCAAATGAGAGAGCGGAGATTGGGGAACATGTGCTCGGCCGGAAGACATGAGCGTAGCGAATCAAGGACTTCAGGAGAGGGAAACTGCCCTGAAGAGTCTAGGTCTGGGGTTCAGGACAGGTTCGAACCTTTTTGAACCTAAAAAGATTCCCACGCACCAGGAGCCCATTCTGTAGCCTGGGGAGCCTTCGAATGCTGTAGATTGTATTTTTCATCTCACCAGAACAGAACATTTGGACAAATGTGTGGGGACAGACCTCCAAACATCACATTCGACAATTTCTGTCCTGTCTGATCATCCATCAATTCAAGTGTAACAATTATATTTGACTGCGAAAATGTATTGTAGCTCACTGTGCATACAACACACTTTGGTAGGTTGGATTCCAACTCAAGTAATCGCAGTTCTGATCCATTTAGTGCATCCAAATAGGCTAATTGAACTCATCGGTTCGAACATGTTCGCACCGGTTCGGCAAAATCGAGAATCTGCTGAACCCCGAACCGGACATGGGGTCCGGTTCGAGTCCGGTTCAGGTTCGGCATCGGTTCAGAACCGAACAGCGGAAACACTACTCCAAGTCAACCCCAGACGGTCAACTTCAAGAAAACCCCGGAAAAAGGTAGAATATTTGGATATCGATGTTGCGAAGTGAATGTAGCGGCATGCTTGAAGTTTGAAGTTCACAACTTTAGTTAATTCGAAGGCGGCGGGTTCTGAGGTGGCAATCGGCACCGCCGGAATTTTGGAGACACCAGTTTAGGTCACCGACCTGCTAGGTTCCGGAGTGGATGGTGCAGAAGCACAACATTCTACCCAAGTCTATGGAGCGAGAGAGCAGCACCAAGAGAGTTGACGAGATATTGGACGAGGTCATGAGGAATGGTTGCATCCCGTAGATAAACGCAGAAGTGATGAAAGTTCCAGATCTGGCTAGGAAGTAATTTCGACCGCCAGCGAGTAGTCTTTAGGTAGAGATCATGGGGGGGTCTCGATTGTTTTGACTGTCGTGGCGACGCGGAATCAGAGTAGAATTTGGCGACCTCGGACGTTTTGCTTGCACGGCAACTTCACGGGATTGAAGCTATTGGAAGCGGGGCGATTGTTTTGACTGTCGTGGCGACACGGAATGAGAGCAGAACTTGGCAACCTCGGGCATTTTGCTTGCACGGCAACTTCACAGAATTGAAGCTAGTGGAAGCAGTGCTATGTGGGATAGAGCCCAAAAGCGGGGTTCAATAGTCGAGCGGATGTTGTGGCAGATGGCGGCAATGCGAAATTAGAGTTAAAGGCCGAGCAGAATGCAACCTCAAACAACTTTCCTTATACGGCAACATAGATCAATTTGAGTTATTGCAGCAGCATAGGTAATAGAAATTGGTTGAAGGTTGGGATTTGAAACCGAGGTTGGCTAAGATGAGTGCGCCATGATTGATATCACGGAGGCTTGGTAGGTGGCAAGTACAAGGTAACGAGACAGCTCGAGAACAGTACTGTCAGATCTCGACAGAAATTAGAGTCGGTTTAGCAGATGTGGGAGGGTTGCAGCACGCTGTAGGTACAAGTCACAGTCATTTGTCTGGTGTTGGAACGACCCAGTTAGAGCTATAGAAGCGGTCGGTTGGCGGCGTCCAAGACAAGAGGAAGGAGAAATGGGATTTAATGCCATTCGTTCGGAAGATTTTGGGTGGGCGGAGTTCGAGACCACAGAACAGAGTAGGCTCGTGACCAGCCTGCCTACGAGTGGCAAAAATTGTGGCGAGCACTTTGCCGTAGGCAGGCTGGTACAACTTGGGACAAACAAAAGGGCTGAGCCCGGAGTTTGAAATCTTTAGCGGATGCCGATGATCGGCATCATTGTGGCTGCGCAGTCCCATCAATTCTCAGTCAAATTTGAGGTCCTGGTTTGCGCATCCTAGGATGCTTTGCAAAAAATCTGAGGAGACAGATTTCAAGATAAGTTTAGCTGAAGTCAATTTGATCTTTGGAGTTGTGTGATATAATAAAAATTGAGGTCAGGCTAACAGAGAAGGAAATTTTCAAACTCCGGGCTCAGCCCTTTTGTTTGGCCCGAGTTGTACCAGTCTGCCTACGGCAACGTGCTCGCCACATTTGTTGCTCATCGTAGGCGGACTTGTTACGAGTCTAAGAACAGAGGGGAAACAGAATTCCATGGCATTCATTCAGAATATTGAGGACAGAAACAGATCTGTTGGTTAAAGATTGGCCTGAACTACCGGCGACAAGGACAGAGGGGAAACAGAATTCCATGGCATTCATTCAGAATATTGAGGACAGAAACAGATCTGTTGGTTAAAGATTGGCCTGAACTACCGGCGACAAGGACTGAATAACCGGAAATTTGAGACGTTGTGAGTCGATCCGTTAAACTGGATGACAGGTGGGGTGGGTTTGGTCACGGAAAGTTGCAGCAGTAAGTCAATCAGCGGATGAAACTGAAGATATCGTTGAGGTAGAGGGAATATAAGCCATGGCCGCTGGATTTGTTGAGGAGATACATCCGAGCGCTCGGGAGGAGTTCAAAGAACACGCAGGATAGATATGCTGTTAGCTGATGACCCTGAACTATTCTGGGTGGTAGAATTCTGGAAACGGGACCAGGAACTCCGAGCCATCGAAGAAGATGTCGTATCTGTAAGCGAAACGGCGGAGCTTGGGCACAACAAAGAAATGCAAGAACTTGCCGATAATTCCCGATTCACCTATCGGAAATCAACAGACCACAGCGTAGGTATTGAACGGAAGTGGCATGGGATTCAGGTGATACATATGTGCAGCCAATGCTGAAGTTGTTACCGTCCGGCTTCATCGGCAAACTGAAGACTGTTGAAATTTGGTTGAAATGTAGAGGAGTAATCGATAGAAGAGAGTGGAGTAGTAATTGCAGGTGGAAGACGTGCGTCGGGGTCGGATAGACCACAATACAGTGCAAGATGGAGTCAAAAATTAAAGGCATCAAACCAAGTTCACAATTGGACACCAAGTAGGGAAAGTGGGCCAATGGCACAAGCGGACGCAGGGCGAAATGGATGAATGGAACGTGTACAGAAGTCAAACAGTACCCGTTCACCTACCATAATCACCCATCAAGGCGCCTTCATGAGGACCAACCGAACCGAATGGATCTAGCAGCGTTTCGGGCTGTGGAAGAAATCGAAACAGTTTGACCGGGCAGAAAAACAAGTGATTGGAACAAGCTGATGAACCTGAATAAGAGTAATTGGCATCGGTAAAACATCACGATCGTCGGGGACGGGAAAGCGGAGCTTATGTTCTGGAGAATGAGGTTGAAAATAGCGCAGGAGGCTGGAAAAGAGGAAGAATGGAGCCACGATGATTGAATACAGAACACGCATGGATACCAATGAAAGACAGCTACATGATGGAAAGCGCAACAGCAAGGATAATGCCTGTAGCCAGGCTCGGTTTGGGGTGCACACAAGATCCAGTTTATCTCCACCATATCCATCTTTTAACCCTCCAAGAAATTCCAACATTGGCACTGTTGCCACGACTGTATCGCTGGAGAGTGGATTTCCAAATGACTGGCAAGTTAGAGTTAGATGGAAAGAAACCATGTGCGGCAGTAGTTTGGCGGAATGTGTGTGGACAGTGTGAACGGAATGGAGGGAAAACGGGTGATGTATGCCCGTAGGCTGGAGTGATCGGAAACTAGGGGTGGTTCGACACTTGGCAACTTGAAACGGGGTAGTTAGCCGACAAGCGGAGTCGACGACAGAAATGACCGTGGCAATTGTGGGACTAGAAGATGGGAATCGAAGATGGATGCAGCAAGCGCGGAAATCGATGTCAGGAGGGCAACACCCGGGATTGGAACGCCCCAAGGGTCGGATTTCGGAATGCTCAGAGGCTGGATATTTAGGGTACACGGCAATTGGATTTTAGAATGCCTAAAGGCTCTACGGCAGCAGTGCTCGAAGACAGAGAGTGATGGCCGGCCCAAAGACCCAGTTCAGAGAACAGCAGGGCGCCACGCCAGGAGTCTGCTACAGTACGAGTCCGGTGAATTGGAAGCAGATGGAAAAGCAGGCGCTGGAGACGGATCCAAGAGACTTTAATACCAAGCGAGAGGGGGTAGGGAGGCTCCTCGATAGAAGTTACCAAAGATGGCGACCACCGTTGTTGCGAAGGGAACTGAGGAGTAGAGCTGAGGAGAGCTAAGAATAAAGCTCTTGTGAAGGGAACTGCCGGGACAGAGAATCTGCGAGTGAAGATGTGGGCCTAGTGAACGGGACGTCATCAGAGGGAGAGGGAAAGCCCGAGGGCATGGAATAGGCCGGATAGGAGTCGCGCTGGAAGGCACCCAATAACGTAGTAGACGACAAGGCCAAAAGATATTGGAAGAACAAAAGAAGACCCGGAAAGAACCCAAGAAAGCATTGTGCAGAGAGCTGAACGCGAGGGCGTTCTGCTGGAGGACATGATGGTCGGGAGCAAGAGAGATTTGATCTCCGACATCCCGCTTCTACAAAAACCCTGTCTTCTCGATCACTCGTGCCTCGAATCATCAAGCCGCCAATCGGTGTAGTGCGCTTGTTGCTCCGACCAAGATGGTGGCCGTGAGGCCCGGAATTCCGAATGGTATTCGATAACGGGTGAGAGGCGCTCACGGCGCGCACTCCGACACAATGTGGATTCTATCGCGGATACCCGAGCCTGTAGGAGTTGACGACGCATCCGTGAAAGCAGGAACCCCGAGAAAACTAGGAGGAACAACTTCACAGCAAAGGCAGCAAGGCGGAATTAATTGTTGTCGAGAACACCGAGGAAACGGCGTAGCAACAGTCCCATTGAACACGGCACGACATTTGTTCGAGCTGCAGTGGCGAATGGACCGGAGTCCATAGGCTTGTAAACTAAGGAAGTGTAGTAGACAACGAGTCATTGAACAGTTCAGCCTTTAGATGTGGGAAGCAATTTGCGGAAGCCAAGGGGGAGTAGGAAAGAATGGAGCGACCAGGATTTGTGGTCAGGTCATACCCAGGAGTGGTCCAGAGGAATTAGAGCGGCCAAAGATTGCCCATAGAGTCTGCTTGATGGCTGTTCCAGGGATGGTTGTCCAAGAAGACCTTGAGCGGCAGCGCAGTAGAGCTTGTTTGAGGTTGTTTCGGAGAGTCATTTTACTATCGATCTTATGAAGTGGACATGGTTGAAGTGTGGAGTTCGCTGTCTATGCGGGTATACTTTCTGTAGGAGTATACCAAAATATAAAGTCATCTTCTTCAAGCTCTTGATTCAGTAGGAAATTTTCGTGGCGGATGCAGCCAGGCGGAACTGTAGGCTCAAGAATGGCGGAGGTTAGATGTGGCATCAGTCTCATTTGAAATGGCCAGAACGGATTGCCGGTCCTTTGGTTTTTCGTAGTAAGGAAGCTCCCCCGATGAGTAGCCGGAGCGCCGTGTTGGAGTGTGCAGTCATCAAAAGATTCAGAGCTCAGATGCGCGAAACCCGAGGCAAATAAGAGAGATTGGAGAGTCCATGTTATCCATAATTAGTGTTTGGGGTGTACATCGAATGTCGAGTAGGCACGAGCCAATTTGGCCACAGGTAGCACGTAGTTGGCCATAGATTGCAGGGCGAATTTCCTTGAGGGGTGTTCCGGAGATTGCTGTGGACAGGAAGTTCGAATGCGGAGCCCAACCTCCAAGTTAGTGTTGCTGATGTCCGGTTCGGTCCGGTTTTTTGCTAAAATTTCCCCATGTAAGAATTGGTCTTTCGGCCTTAATATAAGTCCGTGGGGAGTATATCCACTCCACGCAGCTTGAAGGTTTCCTAATACCTTACATTAATCTGGAAGAAAACTCCTGGCGACAGGTCCTTTGAGACTAGGTCACCAAATTATTAGGACTTCCACCAGTTATTGTAACTTGCAGTGACAGAAAGGCCGTCGAGACTCGATTCTACGGTGCTCGACGGGCACGGCCCGTGTCTTCACTGCCTTTCAAGTGGTTTTCCTGACCTCTAATGGGACGGCACGGTCAACGGTCCGGCCGTGATGGGTAGACGGATTGAGAACACAACTGAAGGCTCCCTCAAATGTGAACACATGGGCTGTTCAGCGGTGTTGCAATGTTCATTCGGGAACAAGGGCAGTGTGTGGTAAGGACTCTCAAATTTTCGGTTCAATTCTGCTCAACAAACTTCACATTGCTAGGTGATGATTTCGGTTCAAATTTGCGTTCGGCGTTCGAGTGCGACTGCCCGAGGCCAAATGCCTAATCTGGCTGTAACCTTCGGTTCAGCGCTTTCTTGTCAGAAAAGTCAGATACAACTTGGGATCACGTCGCATGCCCGGAGTGAGTGAAAGGTTGGATTTACTGTACTTTGATGTACTGTATCATTTCGACCAAATTTTCAGGTGACGGGTGACAGGGGGTCGTGAACTGAACAAAATTTGACCTCGGTGACGGTGACTTAGGGATTTTAGATCTCAAAATGGGTAAAAAATGCGAAAATTTTGAGTACGGGATTTGCCGGACTTCCATTTATCTGAGTCCAGTGAACATTTGTGGTGACAGGTGACACCCCGTGAACATTTGGTCGAAATGATACAGTAACTCAAATGATCATGAAACATAAGAAGGCACTGGAAAGTACGGGCAAATGCATCCGGTGGCCGGAGTCCAGCATAAGGTCCGAATCCGCGGTGCCAGGGGTGCCCGGAGGGCCATATGAATCGTACCTGCCGCTAAGCGAGGTCCTATGAATCTCGAATGAGAGGATCGAAGTGAGGTGAGCGGGCGAAAGAAAGGTGGCGTCGGATCAAAAGGCGACCAAAACCTGCGGATCCGCAATCGGAAACATCAGGCAGGCGGTCTAGAGACTCTCTTAACCGCCATCTCCTTCGTCGACATGGGGATCCAGCCAGCAAGCCATCCTTGCTCCCCTGCCACTCGCAGCCCAGCATGTTGGTAGCCCACATGCCTTCATCTCATCGATGATCTCACTCCTCGAGGGCTCCCACCACCACAGCGCAACGCAGAAACACGCGCTGGATGCCTTTCGAGGTGGAGTTAGCAGTGTGCCTTGAAGGTGGAACAACACACGTTGCGACCGAGTGCCTCTCCGTTTCTGCTGTCATCGAAAATCTTTGGCGAGTCAACATTTCGTCCTCGGGGAAGGCGATCAATCCCCGCCTGAACACCTCCCTTTCCTTTCGTACGTGGCACCCACCCGCGAAAAAGTCGAACGGATCGTGATTCATGAAATCCTCTTCTCTGTTTTCCGTAACGGAGTGGTACGGCCATTGACACCGGCCCGAAGCAGTCAGCGATAAATTGTGCAATGATCACACAATGGCCTGAATGCTCGTTGAAGTTGTGAGTTCCAATTGGAGAAAGATGGTGGAAATTTCCTAATGAGGAAAGAAAGCGAGATCGTGGGGCAGAATTGAGAGGAAATCATGGGTTTTGCTCACAGAACTGGCGGAAAGGTCGTTTTTCTACCATTCCGACCCCACCAACACGGCTAGGGGAAACTAAAGAATTTTGATGGTTCGTTCAGGTTCGAACCTGAACCGAACCTGAACCGCACCGAACCCCAGGTCCGGTTCGAGGTTCGCAAAAATCGGGAACGAACCGAACCTAACCGAACCCCGGCAACACTAATGGATACCAAGCTTTGTTGCTCCCGAAAGTGCCGTATGGACGAGGTTGAGAGCAGTGGTTTCATCGTGAAACACAATAAAGATGTCTGCTAGACACCGTAGAGCGTGAAAGGTTGCCACCAGGTTATGGTTCGTCCAAACAGCAGCCAAGTATATCATGGCCCAACGCAGTGAGTTCCACGCCGTGTCCATCTTGTGACGTGGATCTCCAAGAGCAGCTAGACACGAAACCAATATGTCTGGATCGATACCTAGGCTTCTTGATAGGCATTCCCTGAACGCAAAACGAGCAATGCCATGAATCCCTCGATTGAGCTCCAGTTCTGCCTTAACCAAGGAACACAACAGGAATCTTCTGTCGGCAAGAGCCTTATACACAGCTTCTGCAGCTTCCAAATTGCTGAGGATTTCATTTGTGGTGCGGCCTAGATGGATCCCAATGTATGCATTTTCCACGAGGAAATGTGCATAGAACCTGGGAGAATGTATTAACCGTTCTTTGAGATTTTGCTCGTTCGGCGGTGCAATTACCCCATTTATCTCTGTCTCCTTTGGGCTTTCCTCTGGGTTCATCCTGAAAGGCCCTTCTCCTTCCCCATTTGTGGACCAAAGGGATTCTGTGGGTTTTCAATTAAGGTTCCTCGGCTGACAGTCTTTGACTTTTCGCCCCAAGCACGTGCCGCCCAAACAGGTAATTCGCGTGTCATATTTGTTCCTTCCCTTGATTTGGCTGTCGAGCTGAGCCGGTTCGACAGCTCTGTTTGCTGCACAAACATCAAACATTCTCTTCTTCCACTACTATACTGTACCATCACCCCCAACCAGTCGCCAACCTGCGCGCCCACTCCGCCCCTCCACCTCGCCTCCCATACAGTTACCCAATACCAAGGTCCCTGACACATCATCAACCGGATTCTGCCACCCGCCAACCATCGGTGCGCTCATAGCATGCCACCTCGCGACAGTCGCTCGGGGGTGGCATCGTGGCGCCCTTCTGGCGCGTCCTGCATGCACCCGCCACCTGGTGTCGTGTACAGGATACCGTCGGCACCCGTACTGGCACACTCAACACGTCTCCACGGTTCGGGCGCACTTGATGCGTCGGGGGTCGGGCAGATTGGCGTGCTGGCTCGCAGGGCACTCCTTGAGAGGCACTGGTTTCCCCTCTTCCCCTCTCCTTAGATTTTCTTAGTGGCACTGTAATTTCCGTGTCGCATCCTACCCTACATACATGAATATTGAATCAAAACTTCTTCACTAATTTTTCTGCGAAATACCTTCCACAACTTAGATTACTTATACCGCAAATGATATTCGGACTTGATTTTCAGGAGGACTCTATCAATGCCACCATGCATTGCAAAGAACAATGGCAGTTCACCCTCAGACGAGCCAGTTCGCAGGAAGATACCACATTTAGGTGAGGAGCAAACACAACACGCGAATTACCTATTTCGGAATCACGTGCTTGGGGCGAAAAGTAGCGATCTTCGGCTGACCACCCTTTGTAGTTAACGATTTCCTCGCTCGGCTGTGCTACTTCCCCATGTATCCCTTCTCTCTTTCTGTTTCCTCAGCTCCTGCTCTTGACGTAACCCCTTATATCCTCAATTCTCTACACCATCGACAACAGCTTTTCATTTGGGGGTGAACACCTGACCTACACGCAGTCTTTTTCTTGACAGGACGCAGTTGCTGCCGCCTACGGCGTAGCTTGATTCGATTCTTATCAAGCCGGTGGTTCACGTAGTCCTGCCGATCGTGGGCATATAAAAAGAGTGCTTACTTTTGCCCGACTGCGAATCCTCTGCCCACTTTTTGTGTCCTCAGACTCAGTTCCCTACCCTGCAATATACTTCTCCGGGAATAACTGCGACCCAGTTTTGCTTCTGTGACTGCTGGCTATCTTTCAGACTTGGATTCTACGGTCAAATCTATACTCGCTGCTGCTGATCTCGGGTCTCTTCTGGTGCCGCAGCAATTTTACGGCTTCCTCAACTAAGGATTTCGTCGGCCCGGGGTCCGTGGATCAACCCCGGTTGAAACAAATCATTGTCTGTACCGAATCGTGTTCATGTCAGTGCAGCTCTTCTGTTGCGGTCTATTCAGGTTTCCTGGCAAGGATAGTACTCAGTATCAATTCATTTCTGTAACCTAAACCATCTGTCTGATACCTTCCGTCAATTCTTTGCTCCCTACGTTCGTGGTTGTTTCACCCTCCGGTTCTCTTCGGACTGATGGTTTGCTTGCCAATTATTTCTGCCGCCCTCGGGCCTCCAGTGAGCCTTTTTGCTATCGATCATTCCTCTCCTTTTTCGGCGCTTAACCGATCCGAGTCCGCTTTTTTGACGCCGACAGGCGAGCAGGCTTTGTAGTATTCATATTTGTGGTTCATTCCGAATCTTATTCGTCCAATAAACATGTAGTTCTTTCGATTTCAGCATGAATATCCCGTGCGATGAACCCTTAAACTTTTGTATGGATGTCCTTGATTGCGTGCTGAATCTTGAGACCTTGATACCGGAGCGAAGCGGAGGTCAATCCTGCTACAGTTGTGATTGCGAGAGCGGATTTACAAATCTTCTTGACTTCAAGATATTCGGTTTTTGCTAAATGGATATCACTCTGAAGATCAAACAACAGGATTCTTCGATCGGCAAGAGCCTTATACACAGCTTCTGCAGCTTCCAAGTTGCTGAGGATTTCACCTGTGGTGCTGCCTAGATGGATCCCAATGTATGCATTTTCCACGAGGAAATGTGCATAGAACTTGGGAGAATGTTTTATAGCTGTGGTTGCGAGAGCTGATTCACAAATCTTCTTGGCCTCAAGATATTCGGTTTTTGCTAAATGGATATCACTCTGAAGATCAAAGACAGTGAGAAGGCGATTCGAATGTTCTATTCCAAGGAGAACGACCTGCTCTCTGAGCCGTTGAGTTTGCTCACGAGCCCGAGGAAGGTTGCCCAATAACAGGTTGACAGATGCTTCGTTATATAACCAGTCGACTTCCAACAAGTACTCCAAGTCAGTGGGGCCAATGCTCCTGCTCCTTTAACAATCCTCAAAAGGCCACTAGGATCATGCAAGTGCGCAATCATGGCTCTACCTCGGAGCAACCTTAGTATTACGTTGATGTCTGCAGTTTGTTTGCCCAACGATAGTGCAATGTCATTGAATCTAATGGCCTGTTGATGGTCACTTCGAGAAAGATAATTTCCTGATGCTGCATGGTAAAACATAATAACTAGAGAACATTTTGAGTGCAGAGCACAAGCCAGAGAAAACTGAAATACCTTCTTCAATATGACACTGAAATGTGCTGAAGTAGTCGACACCCTCCTGGATCCAAACATCTGCATCTGCTACAAAGTCAGCGGAATAGCGGCCATTCTCACGGAGTCGCTGAGATCGATATTTCCATTTAACCCACGGAATACCCGTTACTTCAGAATTTGAAGTTATACTCACCCGAAGTTGTCCAGTTTTTGAACCCGGATGGCAACTTGTACATGTATCCTGACCCCCAAAATTTTGCACACTATTATTGCCACAATCTTATTTGAGCACCCACACAGATCATACGGAGTTTTTGAGAGACAACTTTGATTGTTGCGCGATACTCGGCAATCTTCACCTCAAAGACTTGCCGGTATGTCACTCATGTAGGCTCAAAAAACAGATTGATTCTGACTTTGACAAAGGTTTCAATTCAATACATGTCGCTTCTTCGGGACTCGGGACATGCGATGGTCATGTCTGCCTGCTCTTGGACCGATAATTCAAGAGAAGTTGAAGCTCTCGAGGTTGAACCTACACCCATACATCATCAGCTCACCACTTAACCAATTGTCACTGAGTGAGAGGGCTTACCCAGCGGGACCAGTGGCACATCCAGAGCCGCCACCGGTGACGATAGTCGGGCCGTTGGAGCAGACATCGTGCTTGCCGCCAGACTCGAAGAAATTGGCGTGGTTGGGGACACCAGAGTAGCTGATTGACTTCGCGGAACCGCCGTTGCTGAGGAAGACGCATTGGCCCTTGGTCACACCAGGGCTTCTGGCAATGACAGAGCCGCTGCAGCCTGCACCGGAGAACCACACAAAATCGGCCCCCAGTACCGGGGCAGCGGCGACAAGGAGAGCGCTGACGATGAAGGTGACCTTGAATTGCATTCTGATTGGTTGGTAGCTTCTAGAGCGGCCAAAAAAAACTGGGGTGAGTTTGAAATCATATGACAGGCGGGTGAAAAGGAGCGAGGCTGGTATGCTAACCTGATCAAAAGCAGGATGAGGAGCTGAGTGAAAAATGTCCAGGAGGACAGATATTTATATGTTTTCAATCGCCAAGTCATTGCTATGTACACTTGGTATTCGGGATTGCATACGGCGTGTGGCACCCGCAAACAGGGGGTTTACCATATCCTCCGTGCGCTACCATCGGTCACAGACAACGAGTCGAGACCACGCAAAGTATTGATAGGAGCTAACCGGTGTTGATTCATATCTCCAAAATGAGATGTTTTGGGTTCGAGAACAAAGTTCATACAGCGGGAGCGGGAGAAGTATGAGATATTAGTAATTGTGCTGATCCCATTGCTATGTACACTTGGTGTTCGGATTGCATACGGCGTGTGGCACCGGCAAACAGAGAGTTTACCGTATCCTCCGTAGCGCCTATCGGTCACGAACAACGAGTCAAGACCATGCAAAGTATTGAAATGAGCTAACCTGTGTCGATTCAATTTCCAAAGTGAGATGTTTCTTGGTTCGAGAATAAGGTTCATACAGTGGGAGAAGCATGAGATATTAGCAATGGTGTTAACAGAGTGAATTTACAGCATAGATCCTTGTTAACATCGGCTTTGCCGACGGCGACTTGGCCTTCTCACAAACGAGACCTACAAGTCTTGATTTCCGCATTCATCGGTCTGAACTCTGAACCGCCTCATTTTGGTCGAGCTATACCTTACGTGAGGTTGGAGCGAGCCGCAGATGAGTTATAATGTGAAGAGATTCTGTATCCACAAACCCACTTTGCACCAAATCCGGGTTCAATCGCTCAAGGGTGTGCTGATTTAAAGGGCAGACATTTAAGGGGAAGATGCAGTTTAATGGGCAGAGGCAGTGTACTGAAAATGATCTTGAAATTCAAAGTGAATCTCGAAAGGGAGAAAGATACCGAGACTACCCGAAGGTAATTCAATGGAGGAATTGGAATCGGTGTAATTGCCAGTGGCTCAGCGACAAAGAATACGGTTCCGAGCATCGCGGTGTCTTGGCTCTAGAATTGAAATGTTGGAGCGTTACCTTGTGACAATGGGAGGATGTGCCAGTTTTTAATATCTTCAACGGTACTTGAACCCCGTTTTACCTCTACTTTACACGAGGCTGGTTCCGGCGCCTGCAGTTCATTGCAGGGCTCCACTCCAAGAAGAGACTTTTGCTCTGGAACGGTGTGGAATTAACACTTAACCGACTCATGCTATGCATGGCACGGGCCGATCAAACCAATGGCGGCTAAGCATGGCGATTGGGGAAGGACGATGACGTCGCTTCCATTACGGGAGGTGGGCCGGACTGGCGTCTGAACGGATTGAAATGGACATTGAAACGGAACAGAAACTAATAAAGCGGATAAGGCCGACAAGCGGCTGGGCCCGCTACCGTTAGAACTCGGTTGTATCTGAGTTCTGACACGGACTGAAATTTTGAGCGCGGCCCAAAGCTTGCCCGGTCGAGGCTTCGGCGCTCGCATTAAACTTCCATATTTCAAAAGCCTCAGAAACATGTTGAAGAAATGCGTCCTGAGTAAATCAGACTATGATTTGCTGAATGGGCTCCAAATACTTGGCAATCAAACTGTAGAAGGAGTGCAAAAATCCCGGCAAGCTCACCTTTTGACCATCTCGGGATCTTACTAAGTACGTATCACAAGAAAGGCGCCCCCTCAACCAAATTGCAACCCAAGTTGCAAGGGAAAGCGGGGGGCTAGAAATTACGATCCCTAGTTACGGAAATACTTAAAGCCTTACATGAATCATTCAAATGGCTTCCTAGCCCAAGACCAATGAAGCCGACCTGCCTAGGCTTGAGGGAGGGCATGCAGGAAAACCTCGTCGGTGCTGGGTCAGTGTAAATCGGAGCGAGTGCGGAGTGTGAGAGTTTGAGCCACAGAATCGGACTATGTATTAAAAAAGATTATGATTTTTGAGCGGGATCCCTCGGCTTTGACGCCGGAGTGAGGATGTCAAAGGGTTGTCGCAGAGAGCTCATTTCTCGATCAGCTTATGCAAAAACTGCCGACGAAAAACGGAATTTACTGTAATTTAGGCTCCCTAAAACCCTTACCTAAAGGTAGCGGGAATACCCAGTGCGGGTGAGAGTTTGAGCCACAGAATCGGACCATGTACTAAAAAAGATTATGATTTTTGAGCGGGATCCATCGGCCTTGACGCCAGAGCGAGGATGTCGAAGGTTTCGCGCGGAGATCACTCCTCAATCAGCTTACACAAAAACTGCCGACGAAAAACGGAATTTACTGAAATTTAGGGCTCCCTAAAACCCTTACCTAAGGGTATCGGGTATACCCAGTGCAGGTAAGAGTTTGAGCCACGGAATCGGAGGATCCATCGGCTTTGACGCCGGAGTGAGAATGTTGAAGGTTTCTCGCAGAAAGATCATTCCTCGATCAGCTTACGCAAAAACTGCCGACGAGAAACGGAATTTACTGAAATTTATGGCTCCCTAAAACGCTTACCTAAAGGTAGCGGAAATACCCAGTGCAGCGCACCCTTGAGCGATTGAACCCGGATTTGGTGCAAAGTGGGTTTGTGGATACAGAATCTCTTCACATTATAACTCATCTGCGGCTCGCTCCAACCTCACGCGAGGTATAGCTCGACCAAAATGAGGCGGTTCAGAGTTCAGACCGATGAAGGCGGAAATCAAGACTTGTAGGTCTCGTTTGTGAGAAGGCCAAGTCGCCGTCGGCAAAGCCGATGTTAACAAGGATCTATGCTGTAAATTCACTCTGTTAACACCATTGCTAATATCTCATGCTTCTCCCACTGTATGAACCTTATTCTCGAACCAAGAAACATCTCACTTTGGAAATTGAATCGACACAGGTTAGCTCATTTCAATACTTTGCATGGTCTTGACTCGTTGTCCGTGACCGATAGGCGCTACGGAGGATACGGTAAACTCTCTGTTTGCCGGTGCCACACGCCGTATGCAATCCGAACACCAAGTGTACATAGCAATGGGATCAGCACAATTACTAATATCTCATACTTCTCCCGCTCCCGCTGTATGAACTTTGTTCTCGAACCCAAAACATCTCATTTTGGAGATATGAATCAACACCGGTTAGCTCCTATCAATACTTTGCGTGGTCTCGACTCGTTGTCTGTGACCGATGGTAGTGCACGGAGGATATGGTAAACCCCCTGTTTGCGGGTGCCACACGCCGTATGCAATCCCGAATACCAAGTGTACATAGCAATGACTTGGCGATCGAAAACATATAAATATCTGTCCTCCTGGACATTTTTCACTCAGCTCCTCATCCTGCTTTTGATCAGGTTAGCATACCAGCCTCGCTCCTTTTCACCCACCTGTCATATGATTTCAAACTCACCCCAGTTTTTTTTGGCCGCTCTAGAAGCTACCAACCAATCAGAATGCAATTCAAGGTCACCTTCATCGTCAGTGCTCTCCTTGTCGCCGCTGCCCCGGTACTGGGGGCCGATTTTGTGTGGTTCTCCGGTGCAGGCTGCAGCGGCTCTGTCATTGCCAGAAGCCCTGGTGTGACCAAGGGCCAATGCGTCTTCCTCAGCAACGGCGGTTCCGCGAAGTCAATCAGCTACTCTGGTGTCCCCAACCACGCCAATTTCTTCGAGTCTGGTGGCAAGCACGATGTCTGCTCCAACGGCCCGACTATCGTCACCAGTGGCGGCTCTGGATGTGCCACTGGTCCTGCTGGGTAAGCCCTCTCACTCAGTGACAATTGGTTAAGTGGTGAGCTGATGATGTATGGGTGTAGGTTCAACCTCGAGAGCTTCAACTTCTCTTGAATTATCGGTCCAAGAGCAGGCAGACATGACCATCGCATGTCCCGAGTCCCGAAGAAGCGACATGTATTGAATTGAAACCTTTGTCAAAGTCAGAATCAATCTGTTTTTTGAGCCTACATGAGTGACATACCGGCAAATCTTTGAGGTGAAGATTGCCGAGTATCGCGCAACAATCAAAGTTGTCTCTCAAAAACTCCGTATGATCTGTGTGGGTGCTCAAATAAGATTGTGGCAATAATAGTGTGCAAAATTTTGAGGGTCAGGATATCAGGATACATGTACTATCGGCCAGCGGGTACTCGGCCACCTTAGCAATTGTCATCATTTCTCGGATGCTGTGAGTGAGCTTCATGGCGGCTTGGGCCATGAGTCAAAGGTATACATCCTATGAATGGTCAGAAATATTTTGGCGAATTTTAGGAGTGGCCATAGTGTTACATGAATTTTCTTTTGCTGGCATGTCCAAAAAGGCAATAAACAGGGTCCTCGGCCACCTCACCGCGTAGGCCGCTGAGGCCAAGACTGGGCCCAAAATGTATCCTGATCTAAATATCAGGTCTATATATGGGATTGTGGACGATTTTGATATACCTATCATATTATCTAAAAGGACGGTATACGAACACGTCTCGGAAGGGGGAGACCGCCGCTTTTGGCACATGTTGGTAAACTAAGTGCATGGCCAGAGGAAGCGGGCATGTAGGCCCAGGCTATAGTGCAGGGTGACTATTGGTACACATATGTATGCGACTGACCATATATTTCCACTCCTAAGTGTTGGACTTTTACCCTAGCGCAGGGCTACCAGGTAGCAACAACCAGAAAGAATGTTTGGCCTAGTAGGTACGGACAGTGGGGGTACGTAGGCAAACGGATCAAAGAGCATGCTACGGCGATGTGTAAGCTATATGTAAGGGACCCACATTGATCTCTGTGAGTCAGACTGTGATGTCCGTGAGTGCGTAAGCTTGTACGTAATCCCAGATTTCTACACTAAGGACGAGCAACCCTTTCAAAAAGTCTTGGACTTTTCCGACACCGAAATGGCATGTTTCAAGGGAATGGCCAATGTTGTGCCAGAAGTGAAATAGATAAAATAGTGATCAAGGGTTTTAAGCATGGGCTAAGTAACTAAGAAAGCCCATACCAAGCGCCAGACTCATAGCTTGAATGGTGCGTTGGATATGAAGGCGTTTCACCACAACTGATCAAAATGCAAGCCAAGTCTTCCTTGCCGTCGTGTGCTTCCCCTCACACGTAGAAGTGGAATTCTGAGGGGTGGTGACTCGAGTACAACGTGAATACATACACCATACACATCAACCAGTGCCTGAGTATAACCAAAAGCATACTACGAGCTATCCTGTTATATCATACCTTTAGGTAATAATTAGGTGAGCAACTACTTTACGAACTGTGGTTCCCATTCTTACTGTATAAGTTATATGCCGTTTACGTGAATACAGGGCTGGCACTGTGTCGTGATCATAGCGTTCCCGCCGAAGCACTCAAGGTGCCTGCTGCGCCGTCATGTGCGGCTCTGGTGCTGTGTTTCAACGGAAGGCGCAGTTGGGTGCAAGTGTCATAAGTATTGAGGAGCAGGCGAGGAGAAAGTAGATGGAAAGCGGGAGGGCGAGGTGGCGTGGGGGCTGGTGGATAGATCAAGGAGGACGAGGGAGAGAGGGCCGAGCGGGGTACGAAAGGAGAAAGACAATGAAGTTTGAGCGCGAGAAGAGGACGGGACGTGACGGAGGTAGTGAAGTGTACAAAAAGGAAATGGCCGGCGGAGGTATTGCGGGGCAGGGGACAGTTGAGGTGAAATAAGAAGGCGAAGCGGAGTATGCGCGGAAGGTGGAGAGTGTTCCTCTGAGAGGACGTGGGCGGTGCTTGAGACGAGGACGCAAGGAAACGGATGCTTGTGGAGAGGCTAGGGGGATGGCTATTCTCCGTTTTTCCTTACGCCTTGACGCACGAGATCGCAGAAAAGGAAAAACAAGCCCGATGTTGGCGCTGAGGGAGACGGTGTCCAAGCTGAGATTGCTCTCAGTTCTGATAACGATGACGTGAAGGGAGAGGAAAAGGAGGGTGTCAGCACGTAAGGAGCGGCGAAGCGATGGTGGGAGGAAGGAAGATGAGTAGCAAAACGAAGGACGGAAGGGCAGCGGAAAGAATGACGCTAGGAGCAAGATAAGCAAGACAGCTAGCACCGCCTGCGGGACGAAGGCAAGCCGGAGCTCGCTCTAGGCGCAAGCAGATATTTAACGGCAGAGTCCTTTCACTGCACTCTCCAGCGCCTCCGCCACCGCTCCTCCCTGGGGTGTCACCCGGCAGAGAATCCACCTCGCTGCTCGTACCCCCGCACCCGCACACCCCATCCGCCGATCCGAGTCACCTTCACGCACTCGTCGCCAATGACCTATAGCAAAAGCAGCACGCACACGACGGCTACCGCATGGCGCGCTCTGCTGTCGTAGTTTCGGTTTCGCCCATGCCCCTTCCACCCGCCGACTCCTCATCTACCACACGCGCCGCGATCGACATCTCACACCGCTTTCCGGATGCATCTCCTGCGGCCGCCTCGTCTCGAGCCATGGACATCGCATCCCCGACGCATATACACGCTCCCCATGACATGACAGTCCATGGATGCGCTCGGGGTCAAGTTCTCCCACCTCCACCGTGCGGATACAAATAGTGTGCGCGCCATCGCTCTCGTTTCTACGACGTGCATGGCGGCGGTCGCTGACGTCTGTCCCTCCCGCTGATGAGCGCATGCGCAGGTGCGTGTGTTCGCCCCCGCCTGTGCTCGTCAAGCCGTGCGTTCCAATTCGGCCTCATGCGGGCAGAGTACCCACAGTCCCTCCCATTTCCAGTAGAACCAACCGGGATAAAATCCCGGAGAAAGGAACCATACGCACCTCAAACCCCACCACACTCCATAGACCATCGGTCAAGTCACCTTCCCCCTTCGGCTTCAGCTGCGTCCATGCGGATCCAGCACTGTGCGTCTGGAAGTAGAGAAAGGTGTGAGCTGGGGATCTTCACACAAAACACAAGAGAGCGTATGAAGGATGGAGAGAGAGAGGAATCTGGAGGCAAGGAAGCCAATAGACGGCAGCACTGCCGGCCATTCTCCTTCCCATTCTTGTGCCTTATCACCGGAGTTGTGAGGAGGGACGGGTTGGAAAGAGGACGTGGATGTGGGACAGAAGACGAAGAGCATAAAGAGGGCGAACGTACCTTGAGTGTCACCTGAAAGTGAGCACGACGCGGCGACCCAGAGGGCGGAAGACAAGTGACGCTTCGGGTAGTTCTCGGAGTCTAGTCACTCTTTCACAGAGATCCAGGCGCCGAATGAGTTGTCGTCCCACGACAAAGAACACCCAGTCCGAGCCAGACCAGGAATGAAAACGCATCATATCTCCCGATCCTATCATAGCCGAAGGGGTGGATTGGCAGAGAGTGCAGGAAGCCTAGAACAAGCTGCGAATTGTCCGTGCCGACAAGCGAGGTCCTATGAATCTCGAATGAGAGGATCGAAGTGAGGTGAGCAGGCGAAAGAAAGGCGGTGTCGGATCAAAGGGCGAACGGGACCGAAACCCGCGGATCCGCAATCGGAAGCCTCGGGCCGGCGGTTACCAAACTCTTTTAAATGAGGGCTCCCATTGGGCTCCCACCACCACAGCCTGAGCGCAACGCAGGAAACACGCGCTGGATGCTTTTCGAGGTGGAGTTCGCAGTGTGCCTTGAAGCTGGGACAACACACGTTGTGACAGAATCTCCGAGACTCCGTCCCTGCTTTCACTGAAAATCTCAAGAAAATCTTTGGTGAGTTAACATTTCGTCCTCCAGCAAGGCGACCAATCCCCGCCTCAAACGCCTCCCTTTCCTTTCGTATGCGGCACTCACCCGCGGAAAAGTCGAACGGATCGTGATTCCCAAAATCCTCCGCTCCGTTACGGCTGTTGACACTAGCCCGAAGCTGTCAGCGACAACTTGTCAGTGTCGATGTCATCGTCATGAACAACCCAGGTTCCGCTAACATCCGAGCCGGGACTCGAATCGAAGCATTGGAAAACGTTCCATTGACACGATCCTCACGACGGAAACAAATACGAGTAGGCAAGACATCCCTCTGCCTCCCATTCAAGTGAGTACCCGAAATTTGCGATAAGACTCCGAATATGTACTGAGGCGTTGAAGGTGTTGAATTGGTATGGTTGGATTGCGATTATACTCGCGGCACTGACGCAAAACTTGGGTTTATATGTGGAATGCAGTTACGAATCAACACCTAGCAAGATACATTCAACCAATATGCAACACAAAAATGACCTCTAAATTGTACCTACAGGTAAGTACCATTGTTGGATTCAAGTTTATCACCTCGCCGAGACGCCCGGGTAATTTGCTGAATTTGGAAATGTGTGCCGAGATGGAAAGAGTAGGACGCAATAGATGGTTATAATCCGCGATTTTGGGAGGAGCACATGTGACATTGAACTGTTTTCAGCCGATGTTGCCCATATTTTTGCGGATATATTTACGGCCAGCCTTACAGTCTGTAGCGACGAAAACACAAGTCCGGAACGAAGTGTCAACCAAAGAGCGATGCAGCAAATCAAAAGCCGAATCGATTCTAGCCTCTAGAGCTTGCTTCTGGCCACGATGCAGGTGGGAATTGCGCACGAAAGAATCGACGGCATGACAGCAATCATCCCGGTGACTGGGATCGCGATTGGATGCGTATGAATGCGGAGAACGAAGGAGAGTGAGGACAGGGAAAATGGGGGAAAGGTTCGCCAACCCGTGGCGGCCCTAGTCGTTGGATGAAATATTGATCGTGGTGACGTAGATCCATGGCCAAACCCACCCACTTCAATCACATTCAGGAGCAAAAACGTCGACAAAGAGGCTTATTGGGTGGGGGAAGTCAAACCTTGGACTCCGAGTTGTAATGCCGAGTCATCGTACCAAAACTTGCCGTGTGCTGTACGCCACGCCCAATTCCTTGTCTTTTCAATACTTGAATAAAATGAGCAAACTTTTCCTGAGTTACCGCAGCGGAAACTGAGCCTTGATATGGACGCTTCGAGAAAGGAAACGTGAATGTCTCCTCGAATACCTCAAGGAAGAATGCGTGTTGGTCCTAGAATTGGGAGGATTTACCATACAGTTCATATTCTTGAGACGTATCTCCTATGAGCTCAATAATCGGGCGCTTGGGCTGAAAATTTGGGAGGAGGAGGAATTGAGTTAGCTTTTTTCCCGGACGCGAAATCGACAGGAAAGCAGTTGTTTTGGAGCTCCGTGGCAGGATGTGGGTGAGTTTTGGCCGGAGTAGCCGGACAGACCTCCTTTCGGACGGTCTTGAATATCGGAATAAGAAAGTGGTATGGCAGAGGTTGTGAAGGGTCAAATATGCATTAAAAGGAATAGAATGTACCCTGTAAACTGCAGAATATTCGAAAAATAGTGTTATACCTGGAGTGTAACGATGGCCGTTTTTTGGTCCGGAACGCACCTGGAGAAACTCCACACTAGGTCACAATGGCGCAGAAATACAACGGCCAACATTTCCAGTCAAAATTTTCTCCTACGACCAAAGATGAAAAAAAAAAAAAACCAATAACCAAAAATCGGAATCGGCTGCTACTGGGACCTCCTTAACAGCAAATCCCCCACCAGTACAAGGGATGGCACGGGGATTGTAGGAGTGACGAGATGACAACAGTGACTTCCGCTCGGTGTTCACCTATGAGGGCTAGTCAGCGATGTATTGTAGTCGGTGGTTGCAAGACGAACAAGTGAGCTCGACGCTAATTGGGATCAGAGCAGACACCTGGCTCCCCAATGATTATAACGAGGCAACATTTGGGCACTCGGCCCAATGTGGCGCAGATGTCTCGGAATTCCCGTGCTGTCGTAAGGGGTGGAGGGTGGCCTTGCAATCTGCGAGGTTGCCCAGGGCATCAATTTACTGGGGGGTGTGGCCATTGCGGGGCATGGCAGATACTCATAATTATGTATGTAATTGTACTGAATTTCTCTCTTCCTTTTGAATCCAATTAATTATATACCCCAATGCCTGTGATTTAATTTGGGATATGATGCAATCTGACAAGAATAGCATATGTCAGTTTTCTTGTGATCAGGTGTCTTTACTACAGATAAACGTGATTTGAATAAGGTCTGAGTGCAGGGAAAGTGTTTCTTTTCCATTGGTTCACATACAGGATAGCCTTTGAAACATGTGTACCTATGTTTTGGATCCAGTTCAATACTGGGTAAAGAAATGTTGTATGCATGTGCTTGGACCTACAACCCCAAAATGCGGTCTGAGCAGAAGAAAAATCATTTTTGCAGACAGTTCAAATACTAGACAGGCTTTAAAACAGGGCTAACCATAGCTTTTGATAATAGTTTGACCCACATCCATTACCTGAAATGCAGGGCGGCAAAATGTCATAAGCCTAACTTTGGGATATGCAATCATGATTTGTGTTCTGAGCACAGAAATATGATTTTCCAGACTGTACAGATATGTAGTACTTTTCAAATCATGCTTGCACATTGTTCTGAACAAGAGTCTCACCCATGCATCCACTGGTTGCAATGCTGGGCAAGGAAAGTCTTGTATGCATTTATTTGGGATTTGTACCAAATGTGGGGTACCAAGGTTTGTCCCAGGATGTTACTACATAATGTTCTCACCTGCTTGACATTCATAGGCTCCAAAACTTTGTAAATAGAGCCTACTATTAAAATTCAATGGCTGGACAGTGGAACACCCTTAACAGTAATTGCCTTTTTGGGTACATGAACCGGCTGGATGTGGGACAGCATATTTGATTTGCAGTGTGTTACCACACACTCTTTTCACTTGTTTTGAGTTCATGGGCTCTAGAACTTTACAAATGGAACTTACTATTGAAATCCAACACCCTTCAAAAAATTACCTTTTTCAGTACAGACCTGCCGTATATGGGATGGCATATTTGACTCACAGCATGTTACCACACACTTTTTTCACCTGTTTTGAGTTTATAAGCTCTGGAACCTCATAATTACAAACTACCATTAAAATCCAACAGCCGCAACACTTTGAAAAAAATTACCTTTTTGTGTGTGGACCTGCTGTATATAGGACGGCATATTTGACTCACAGCATGTTACCACACACTTTTTTCACCTGTTTTGAGTTTATGGGCTCTGGAATCTCATAATTACAAGCTACCATTAAATCCAACAGCTGCAACACCCTTCAAAAAATTACCTTTTTCAGTGTGTGGACCTGCTGGATATAGGACAGCATATCTGATTTGCAGCATGTTACCACATGCTTTTTTCACATGTTTTGAGTTTATAGACTCTGGAACCTCATAATTACAAACTACCATTAAAATCCAACAGCTGCAACACCCTTCAAAAAATTACCTTTTTCGGTGTGTGGACCTGCTGTATATAGGATGACATATTTGACTCACAGCATGTTACCACACACTTTTTTCACCTGTTTTGAGTTTATGGGCTCTGGAACCTCATAATTACAAGCTACCATCAAAATCCAACAGCCACAATACTTTGAAAAAAAAATTACTTTTTTTGGTGGGTGGACCTGCTGGATATAGGATGGCATATTTGACTCACAGCATGTTACCACACACTTTTTTCACATGTTTTGAGTTTAGAGGCTCTGGAACCTCATAACTACAAGCTACCATTAAAATCCAACAGCTGCAACACCCTTCAAAAAATTACCTTTTTCGGTGTGTGGACCTGCTGGATATGGGACGGTATATTTGATTCACAGCATGGTACCACACGCTTTTTGCACCTGTTTTGACTTTATAGGCTCTGGAACCTCATAATTACAAGCTACCATCAAAATCCAACAGCCGCAACACTTTGAAAAAAAATTACCTTTTAGGGTGTACATACTGGCTGGATGTGGAACAGCATATTTGATTCGCAATGTGTTACCACACTTTTTTCACCTTTTTTGAGTCCATAGGGTCTAGAACCTCACAAAGGGGGTGTGGCCACCGTGAGGCATGGCAGATACCATACATGTTAAGTGTGACTTGTTCATAGAAGTTGAAGTTGCAGAAACAGAAAGCCTTTTACCAATATCTCAATGCTGACAGAAGCATATGTCTCTTAAAATTTCAAGAGTATATATAATGTTCACTGGATTGGCAACAAGGATTGAAATGGCGGGAATTTATGAGAGCCCAAAAATGAAACCAAGATCAGACTGTGCCTCCCGGCATTTGCCGTCATCTGTGCAATTGGAGTGCAAGTTGTGCAGGTTTTGACAGGAAAGAGGGGGTATGGCATGAGAAAGCATGCCGTGTTGAGTGGATACATGAGACATTTGGGCACTCTGTGTTCCCACTTATGCCCTCTGGGCAGCAGAAAATTTGAAGTCATTCCACAGCTGTGGCAGCTGTGTTTTAACGGGCCATCGGGGCAGGAAGCCGTGCCGTAGCCATCCTGTCATCCTGTGGCAAAAATGGCTGACAGAATGGGTGCCATCAAACCATAGGCACAGTCACGGGCGGCAGCCCTATGCAGTTGCATAGCATCTGACATAAGCAACAGATGAATGTGTTGCCAGGGGGGGCATCTGTCAACTTATGAAAGAAAGATCGCAAATGAAGTATATTGATACCAATGTACCAGTGAGTTCCAGGACAGAACCAACATTCAAAACGTTTGTGGGGTGACTCAAGGTCCAAAGGTCTCTTTGAAAATTCTGCTGGAGAAAATGAAGGGAGATAGAAGAAATGTTGGAGGCTATGCATGAAACTCGATTTGATGCCATTGATTTTTGTGTGATCGATCTTTGATTGAAATTGACCAATCCCTCAATCTATCATGTGAAGAATGCCGTTTAGCCGCAATTGGCTCCTGTAGAGTAGCAGCGATGGTTATGAGGCAAGCCAACCCTTCAGTTGAGCGACCTGTCATTTAATCGAAATTTGTACTGACCCATAGATTTACTTTTGAAAGCCATGGGGTTTTGGCACCCAGAGTTAAATGCCTGAGTTGTGTTTATTTCATAATTTGGCCAGTCCCTATCACTCACATTGGACTGATTAATTCAATACAGTATGGTTGCTCTAACAACTGAATTTCATTGCTTTTCCGATCAAGACTGGCTACTTCAATAACCAAAGGGTATTACCAAAAAAGCTAATGGTTCATGAGTTTTCTAATGAAATTACGGCATAAAATCATTACACGAATGAGCAGAGACAAGTAAAAACCGAGCACTTTTTTCTGCCCTTCAATTGACTAAGAACGAGAATTATGTAAACATAATTACTCGTAATGTGGAGAGTCTTTACTCGGGGTAGATAAAACAGGGGTCGCTCCCAATCCGCAGGCACAATCGGTCAAACTAGTTCCTGCTAAGCAATGAGTGAAAGTCATTATATTGTACTCGACACTGACCAAGGTGTCAACTGATCCTTCCTCAACTGGGTGGTTCCACAAATCCTCTGGCATGCACCGTGACAGGTGAGCGAATGTCCCTTGCCATCGATCTGATCTTGATTTGGTATTTATTGATCGGGGAACCGGGCCAGTTTGCCTTTTCTGGGTCTTCCGAGACTAGAGAGCTCCAAGTGTGTCGGAAGATACCTTGTTTGAGCCATGATTTTTCAATTTAGCTTCAAGCTTCAATGAGAGACCACCGAAAAAGCTTTGAAGCAGTGCCGAGAAAGGGTGAAGGGCCTTGCCGGCACCTGCGGCTTTACGGAGAGTATCGGCAGTGATTTGCCGACACCGGCTATGATGCCGATGCGGCTCCACCGCAGGTAAGACGTAAATTTTGCGTAAATTCTGACGTCGGAGCATTCTGGGTGCGGGCAATTATGAGTGTAGAGAGACCTTGACAAGCAAGGTAACTTCAGTGCGGCTTCAGCTCGAATGCATATTTATGCAAGAACACGCAAGTATCGGAGAAGAAACGTCACGACATATCGGTCAATTTGGTCGGTGGCATACTGTATGTACCGTATGAACCCAGTTCCGCATAGATTTCCTAACGAAGATTCCGTGAAGATTTCCGCTTTTGAGAAGATAAAAAAATAGTAAGCATTTACTGCAAGGATCGCGCTCTTAAACGAATCAGATATAGCGAATAAAGTCAAAGTTATCCGTCATATCGATTTCACGACAACGCAGCGGATCTTTTCTGCCAGAGGCCCGAGTTCCTTCCGCACGGTTTCCAAACGACCTTCAGATTCGAGACTAAAAATGACTTCGGGAACCTCTGAAAACACCGCGAATATAAAATTCGGGACCGCGGACGCATTAGCAATTGCAATGGGAGAACATCCGACTTTCAAAGTGATGAGTTTGGGTCGTCCGTTGGGAATGGTGAGTGCATTGATCTCGCGATGTCAAGTCCGGGCAATAAAAAACATGGAATGTGACGAAGCCGATACGCGGTTCTTCGTCTCGCTCATGGTGGCCAGGTGGCCAGATGGGACGAGGTTGAGCACTTGAGATTGCGCCACGCACAAGGCAACTGCAACACAAACGCGTCGTCCAAGTTGAACCCATTGTTCATCTCAATCTCGACGACCGTAATGTTGTGGAAATAAAAGAGATTGCGCAATGAAGCATGTGCGGCGTCCGGGGTCGCGTAAGTGGAAGTCGAGTCGGAGGAAACGCAGAGTCGGGCGTGGGATGTTTTTTGCGAGAGTGCGAGGCCGAAAGAGGTTGCGGCTTGAGACCCACTATCAGGCGGCCGGCCACAATTGACATGATTATGTCTTCGAGAGGGGCGCCAGACAAGAAATTGATAAATTCAGTCGCTTCAATGAGTGGTAGTTCCAATTTGTAAGGTTTTTACGCCCAGAAATCTGAAGTTATCCGCGAGGTGTGCTGATGTCAAGGGAGTGAAGTTATGTAGGTCCTCAAATTCCATAAATCTCAACGTCGTGAGTGGCGCCAGATAGTCGAACGCCGGTCGGTCCAGATCTGGACCCGATACTCGAGGCATTTTAGTCCGCACAAGAAGAAAGAAACAATTTCGATGCTGTGTCCGGTACCCCGTAACTCCAAGTCGATCAAAGCTGGGTTAAGGGCAATCGTCGGAATCAGAGACAGGTCCGACAGCGTGGAGGGGAGCTGAAGCTTCAGTCGAGTAGTTCTGGGACCGAAGAAAGTGAAAATATAGGGGTGAAGAGCGGAGAGCGACTGACAACGCGTCCAAGTTAAAGAGCGGAGATTAGGGAAAATGTGCTTCGCCGGTAGAGACAAGGTCAGCGATTCCAGAATTGCAGGAGGGGGAATTTTCTCAGAAAATTTCACGTAGAAACGTTTGACTCTGGGGAGATAAAATAGAGGTCGTTGCCAATCCGCAGGCACAATGGGTCGAGCTAAACAGTCAATGAAAGCCATTCTTATTGTTACTCGGCGCTAACCAAGGTCAACTGAGCTTTCCTCAACTGGGCGGTTCCAAAAAGCCTCTGGCATGCATCGTAACAGGTGAGCGAATGTCCTTTGCCATCTCCACAGGACGTTGAGGGCGGGATCCAGAAAAATCGTGGCGGTTCTTGCTAGAACAGCGAGATCGCGCATTCCAGGACAGTTTGGATGTATATTGGAGATGATTTGGTCGACCAACTTGGGGATTTGGAGGGCAGTATGCATTGATGAAAGTAGACGCCAAGTGAAGAAGTGGCTGCGCTTTGATGTTGACGACTGTTTACGCGCGCGCTTTCCACGTTGTGACCACGTCCTCGAAATTTCTCCTTCGCTGACCAGCATCCGTTGAGAAAGATCAGTCAACATGCATCGTGCACTGAAAGTTGCGGAAGTCCTACAACTGCTCTGTTTTCACATCTATCCTCACCGTGGCCGCAAACCGAGCAGAAAAGAATCCCGCGCTCTTGCGAGGCTAGCGAGGACATGTACTACCTTCAGTGAACCAGCTCTGGATGCGCTTTGGTCATTCCAGAATACGATAGTCCATGTTATTAATTGTATGCCCGCTGGTATCTTCAAAAAGGATTGGGTGAGTCCGCCAGAAGGTGTTGCTTTCATGACGCTGAGCCAGACTACTCAGTCGCTCCGTCGACCAATACATCAGTCAGATTGGGAGCGCCCGCTCAGATACATGTATCGCGTCCGCGTGCTTTCTTGGACCGACGAGCTCTTTTCTCCATCACTACGTGCGGCATATATTCCGGTTATTTTCGAGACTCTCCGTCTCTGCCTCCCAACCCCCCAACTTTTCCCCAACCTGGTTATTCTGAACTGGAATTCCACCATGGGCTCCTCCCTCATCCCCATCTCCCTTTTACTTTCTCAAAAAATCAGGAGCATCACTTTAGGCACATTCAGAACCATCTCAGACCTCTCCATTCTTGCAAGTATTCCGCTCAGATGCCCCCTGTTAAGGCGCGTCGAGCTTATTCAAGCGGAGATCAGGCAGACCGACCAGTCTCAAACAATCTCGGCGTTCGTTCGCGAGCTGCATTGCATCCGATCGCTTGTGCTGGACCACCTGGATCAGACAGCGTTTGAACATCTTGCACGTTGTTCTGGCCTACGAATTCTTTACGTAGGGTCACCCCAGATTACATCTGCGTTTTCAATGCCGGCTCGGGATAAGCCCGCATTCGCAGCCCTCACCTCACTCTCACTCGGCTCTGCACCGGCTCAGTGCGTCCTAGCCTGCATCCGCACTCTATCTCGCGCGCCTCTAGCTTCGTTCGAGGTCACCATAACTCCGCCACCCGATACTTCGTCCACACAACAAATCTATGTTGCGACGAAGAAACATCTTCCCCGCAGTCTTACGACCATACGCATCACATCTATCCGCATCCCAGCGCAACAAACGTTTCCTATCGAGCCTCCTGCCATTAAAATCGAGATTTTGCGCCACTTGTTCCACTTTGAAAACCTGGCATCCCTGGAGCTGTGCCCCCCAACCGGCATAGACGTGGACGATGACGCGATTCGTTCGATGGCGAAGGCGTGGCCGCGCCTCGAGATACTGTCTCTAACATCCAGAGCGAGGGCCCATCCTCTCCGTACCACCCTCCGTAGTCTTCTCTCCCTCGCGCAGCACTGTCCTCTCCTGGAGCACCTTGAGATGGGCGTAAACGCTACTGATGTACCCAACATCGACTTCACCTCGCGAAGACGGGTTATAAACTATAACCTCGTAGAATGGGACGTCGGAGATTCACGGCTCTCCTCCCCGCTCCTCGTCGCGCGCTTTCTCTCCGGGCTCTTCCCCGAATTGAAGTATATCTCAACTGAGATGCAGGATAAATGGGTATTCGATGATGGTGTGGCGGATATTTTGCGCATGCTGTGGAGGGAGGTTGAAGGCGCACTTCCGATCTGCCGCGACATGCGGGATGAAGAGCGTTATTGGATGGAAAACGCGTGCGACTGTAGGTATGGGGAAGATGACGAGTCGGATGTTGAAGACCCGAAGAGCGACGGCTCGGTGGAGGTTTAGGTGAGTTTGTGCAAAACGACACACAGCAGATGGGTTTAACTATTTGCGCTCTAGGCGAGCAGAGATCACAGATACTTTTTTTTGGCACTTGTAATGATTCCCACTATCTTCCAGCTCCCTTTGCACGACCTGCTACGTTTGTACAAGTGGTCCAAAGTCCGTGCTCTTTCGATATCCATTGGTATAATTCTTCGTCTCTCGCGCATTTAAACTGTAGGCAACGATATGCATTTGGCGCGGCCTCATTTGCTAGCGAAATTGGAATCCGTACCTGTCAGATGAATGGCCAATGGAAAAACTTCAAATGGATTGGACTGCACGACGCAAAAGGAATTAATCGACCAGGGTGCGTCAGTAGCCTACGCGCTGATTCTTCACTGAGTGCGGATGCATCCCTTCATGCTACCAGAGTTTTTGCGTCCTGTCCCCTAGAATTGGGTTCAAATGCATTGTCACAGCTCTGTGCTCCGAGCTGGGTAACATTCTTCGTCAACTGATTGGGGGGAGCCGTTTGGTGGTAAAGTCAGTGCTAGGTGCAGTAACAAATGCCCACCTTCCACTCCTCAACGCAGTGAGGCAAAACACAATGTCGACTTGAATTGATGATCGCCTGACTCTGAATCAAACTTCACTTAAATTATATTCCATCCGTTCTAGAATGCGCCAGAGCTACCATGCTACTAGGTGCGTTTTTCCCGCCCACTTCCCATAAACTGTCTCGGCTGATGCTGGCCTTATTTCTTTTCTAAAACGAGGCGCAACTAGTCGCCACAGATCATTTCAGCAACGAAACAGAATGGCTGGGGAAAATTCAGAAAATGTCAAATCAGGACCAAGGAATTTCGTACTGTTCTTTCCGGTAAAAAAACCAGTCTATGCACCGATATCCACCTGACCCCGGATCGAACAGGGACCGTCTGCCAGAAACCTCTACACCCAAATATCTCGGTCAACCGAGACGCACACTTGTGCTATCAGGTGGGTATCGATCTTATTTACGCACAGGTTTTGTTCAATGACTGGGCTACCGAAGCTCCGCCGGTAACTAAACCTTCCGGTGGTGAGTTCAGTTCGCCATCTTTTCGACGATCTTCAAGAAATTGTGTGTGAGGAAGAATTTCACCGTCACCGTCGGAAGAGAGGATCCGCGTACTGCGTACAGTACCCGCAATGAAAAGGCTGTGAAGTTGGTGTACCATCTGGTCCCGAATGGAACGGGAGTCCTCCGCAAGGACCCCACATGTACCACAATACGGAATGCGGATGCATGCCATCATGCTACCAGGTGCTTTTTCCTTCGGCTGTGGGCCACTATAGTCGAATGTTCTTGGCCAAACTACTTCAAATTCCCTGTGCTCAGGCGTTCAAGGATATCACAATGCACACTAACTCGGGGATTCCTCAATCCAAATGCCGGGTTTAGCTTTTTGTGTCTGTTTCTACCCCTCGAATTTTCAGGTGTACCAATGGGCTGAATCGTCATCACGCTCGCATTGCTTCCAAAAAAAAAGCTCGACCCACTGTACAATACCACCTAGGCCCGAATCGAACGGGAGTTCTCGGCGAAAAGTCCTCGAAGTCGCCCTAGTACTAAACGCAAATTCACTCCACGCCAGTATGTGTTTCCCAACTTCTTTCGGCCAGCATCTCTTTGTCTCCGGCGATTGTTACAGTAATGTTACCACATGCAGACACGAGACTCTTGATACGCTTGTGGTACGCCGCAAATTCAAGAAACATCGAGTGAGAGTCAACGAATGAATTTTCAAGCGGAAGTCAAGATCCAAACGAGGATTAAGTAGTAGGCGTTCTCCCAAATCGAATTCATCAGGACAACAGGAAAAATTCCACCGTAAAATTCAACATCGTTATTTGCGCATGTTATGTAGACTCGTGACGTCATGCCCCTTATCAAAACTCGCCTCCCGCCACCATGTCGAACGCGGGCAACCGCACGCCAGATACGCACGACGCGACATCTCAACCCGAACTGGGGATATGGGCCGGAAGCACTCCACGCATATCTACGACTTCTGCCACCCCGAGCGAAGATAGGAGCGCACAGAGCAGCGAAAAGGCAGGTGACGGAATGCCGCAAGCCAGTCGGGGGTATTTTGGTACGCTTTCCTTCTGTCCTCCCTACATCTTATGGTTCCACATTCTGGGCTCGTTCACGTCCTATCTGAAATCCTCGCAGGAAAACTCACCCAGCCCGCACTCCGCCGCTTAAACAGCGCCCTTCCAGACGACGACGATGAAACGGGGAGCACCACCACCGATATCACGGAAGTTAGCACGAAGGCGCAGGCGGGTTCCGTCGCTCCATCGTCGCCCGGCTCGCCTACCTCGTCCACGGAGGGGGAAATGGACGTGGACAAGGACGAGGATGATATAGAGCGATCTGCGGGCGTTGGTGTAGGCGATGACATCCAAGAGACGCCTGACGCGGACTCGAGCCCGTTCTTGAACCAGGATCATGGCTCGGCGACTAAGCCCCCGCCGCCAGCGATCAACCTCGCCCCGCGCACGCATCCGCTCGCCGGCGGAGAGGCCGAGCACGGCGGTGTTCCGCTGTCCGAGGATAAGCAGGCGGAGATGGATGACGAGCGCGCAGATGGGGAGCTTGGGCCGGCGTACAATTCGGCTGAGGCCTTCAAGGACGAGGACAGCTATTCGTCGGACGAGGCGAAAGAGGACGGGACGGGCAAGAGACTGATGAAGCGTGTGAAGGGTGGAGCGAAGGTTGTTAGTGGGCGGATTAGAGGCGATCGCGAACGGGTGAAAGAGGGTCAGGATATGATGGGCGAGGTATAGCTGAGAGTGCGTGTTTGATTTTCGATTGCTTTGCGTTTCTGTGTACTTTTAATTAACATCTCCGAATGTGATCCTGGAGCCCAGAACGTTTGTGTCGCCGTTGAGGTCTGTCCTCGGACCAGACCTGAAGCCCAGACGATCTTCGTTCTCTCCAAGTCGGGATCTTCCACATGTTGGAGTTGATGAAATCTCCGGACACTTATTTCCGGTTCCACCCACTCATAATCCTTGTGCAGTTGCGGAGACAGAAGCTGGGGCTCTTCGACCTCTAAGTTCTATGGCACAGCACTTCCTTGTTTGATTTGCCTGAGAAGAAAAAGAACGATTTATTCGAATTAGTTATATTACACAGCAAGAGACGAACATAAAGAAATCCGACAAAGATCTGCATCGTGTATGGAAATTGTCTTTCGTCTGCACGGATTTTCCCGGTCGCCTCAAGAAGTTTGTCTGAGCGCGAATACGAGAAGTACGGAAAATAAAGAGCATATAATTCGGATCAGTTCTGACGCTAAGGCCTGTTGTTAGGATGCATCCGGTCTCGGGTGGTCAAGGCTCACCGCAAGTTGCAATTAATCAACATCCTGATCCTCGACATCTACAGCTTCAAGTTTCACAACAGTGAGGATCCCTCGTGCATGAAGCAAGGGCATCTCAGCCCTGAGAAGTTTCGCCATACTTCTCGAGCCAAGGCTTATCCATTCACTTGCCTCCCTCGAATCAACAGACACCTCGACGTGCTGGAGGGAAGGCATCCGGGACTCGACGAGGGCGCCGTCCAGATCACGCAGGTCGCGGGCGAGCGCATCTACGCTGGTCCAGTATTCTCTGTATCCGGGGCTAAAAACCGTCAGGCTTATATCGGTTACTGCGTTATCGGGACGTAGACGCGCGAGCACGGCGGCGCATGGGTGGATGTCTGTATATGGGTCCAAGCTGAACAACTCGCCGAGCTTTAGGCAGCGGAGTGCGGTGAAGAGGCCGAGGTCCAGAGGTTCCCGGTCCACATCTGAAGAATATGTATTGGCACGCGGGAGCATAAGGCGCTCTGACTACAACACTCACACGCTAAGTAATAGAGGGTATGAAGTGTGGAGCACGAGCAGCGGAGGACAGCTGCGAGGGGCAGGGCTCAGAGGCTCTACGTGACTGTACAGGTGAGTCAGGCCAGAGAGATCAACCGGACATGCGACGTCTGCCAATAACTCGCCGGCAGACTCGGAGTCCAACAGGGAAAGAAGGCGTATGCGTAGCTTCTGAAACGTCTGAGGAAGTGGTCGGGAAGGTATGGGTTTGAGATTGCAGTGAACAAGTAGGCTCGTTTCAGCCTCTCTTGTGTACTGGACGTGAAATCTGAAGACAGTCGTTCAGATCACGGACATAAGAGAGGCTGGAACTTACGAGTACTTACAGCCGAGTACGAAGTGCCTCGGAGTTTGAAATTGAAACGCCATGGAAACGCCGAGCCATCAGCTCCATCAAACATTGCCTGAAAGTCTCAGAAAATAAATGCTCAAAGGTCGTACATTTCTTGGGGTAGATTCTACCGAAAAAATCAGGGGGTCACTCATTGATCCAAATATGCGCCTTCAACAAAAGCGGCGAGAATAGATGCCCTGAGAGGCCCAGGGGACATGCCATCAAATATTTCAAACTCCGAGGCACTTCGTATTAAGCTGTACTCGTAAGTCCAAGCCTAGTGAACAAGATCGATACGCTCGAGCAGTGGGTTGGAGAACCGGACTATACTGCGGAGGTGCTCCGTTTCCCACGTGCTACCCCGAACGACGAGATGTCGGAGCGATGGAAGTCGGACAAGTTTATGGAGTTCTCTGATAGCAGCAGGGGGGGCCTTAGAATACACAAAGTGACCCAATGTTAGAGTTTTTAGATGGGACCAAGGGATGCGATTGATGGGTGCAAGAGCTCGTTTGTCGCATCTCGTCAAGCCAAGAATATGGGTGTAACGAATGAGGTGCGGCGAGGTTGTCAGGAGATTTTCGAGACGATCGCATTCGGTATCGTCAACTTCAATGGCGTCAAGAATTATTTCGCGGAATATATGTGATTGAGCGCTCGCGACGAAGGAGCGGCAGTCGAGACTACACGCTTTCAAATCCTTTCGATTCGAGTTTGAAAACTGGAGGTGGCCTAATACGTGGTCCCGCATCTCCTGCACGGGGAGGCAGGCCGGGAGCATGCTAGACTTCCTGCAAAAAGAAGTGAATGGGATGGGAAGGCTGAGATTTGGATTGCATTTGGACGTCGGAGCTGCAATTCACACGTGACATCAGGACTAGGAAGCTCCGACTACGTCGGTGGAGACCTTGCTTGCAATAAAAACTCCCAGAAAATTGTGATTGTCGGGAGACATGATTTGTGACGGTCGTTATTGAGAGGCACAGAACCCTGCACATCCGCCGAAAATTCCAGAAATCGGCTGCTAATTCCTTTGATAGGAGTCCTGAAATTCCGATGCTATGTATATTGAACAATGAGATTATTTTGACTGCTTGTGCTCTGCAACTATGGCCTCTGGGAAGTTGACTCCATGGCAATCGGCTTTGGGCTTGAAGAAAACACTGATCTGCCTACAAGGGTTGGCCTTTCCGATTAGAGTATCATAGCGCATCGCAAGTTGGCCTCATAAATTCCGTAGAGATCTTAAACCTGCAGTTAATTCCAAGATTAAATCGCCTCATTATAGACATGAGGATTCAAGACTTTCAAGACAATTTCAAGATGTCGGTTTCGAGCCTTCTGCAAACATGGACTGACTCCCGACATTCCATGGTTAATTGGAAGTTGAGCACTGTTTATGTTGTCGAATTGGGAAGAAGGTTGTGGTTACGCAAAAAATACGTATCAAGGTTTGTACTAGTAACTTAGTCTCGGGAAAATTAGGATCATCGGGTTACACCCGAAGTGCATGCTTACACGGCTATCCCGGCAGTCACTGGAATCCGCTGATTTGCAAAACCATCGGAATCCAGTGGAACTTGATTGCCGATTTTTTTTTCAAGCTCGCTGCTGGGGTTCAAAAATTATGAAAGATAGGCAGAGCTGACCTCCTTGCCCCTCGGTATACAGCCCGCGAACTCATCACCTCAAAAACCGCCGGCATCAAAAATGGATCCGCTGGAATTCACTGATTTTGCAAACCAGCGGATTCCACTGAAAGCCGGGATAGCCGTGTAGCTAATTATGAGGGTGGAGACCTTGACTAGGAAGCTCCGACTGCGTCGGATGAGACCTTGCTTGATTAAAAGATTCAGCTCGATGTCCTACTATAGTCGATGCAACTTGAAATCTGAACATGCACAGACTCGAGTGATGATGGAGACTTTAAACTTGAGAAGAGAGAATGAGGTGGCTGTGCTCGGGTGAATGCGGATCATCGGGTTACATCCGATGTGCAGCTTAGCTAATTATGAGGGTGGAGAGACCTTGACAAGCAAGGTAACAAGCAAGGTAACGCGTCTCCATCAGCCATACAAACACAAAGTAAAAGGTCAAGTGTAGAACAAGAGCTACATTTGCATGGCTCCTTGTACTGCGGGGTAATCACATCAGTGCCAATTTAAGATTTTTCGTACCATACTCTACGGCGCTAGGCCAGTAGGCGCCGTTTCCGAGATGAGTTTGATGGTCTAACTATTACATGAATACGAATTCATTGGTTTTGCTACATCTTTTTGCGAGCTGCCTGAGATTTGGAAGACCTTGAATGGATCGTACTGAGGACTAAGATCAAAGGTGTATGACCATTTATAATAATGTATATTAATCACAAGATTGATAGAACCCATCTGACGTTTTGCTCTGATATCAATTCAAAGTTAGTCCCACTTGGTGGTGTAGCGCCGTAAACGATGGTATATTGTAGCCATTATGTGTGGATGAGCATATTCTTGTTCGAGGAGATGTTTTAAAAGCTAGGACAAGATATATACCTGGTCAGCATACCATCAGCGTCGAATGACTGGACACTTTGCCGTCGCTGCCAGTGGATCTCTATATGCATACCGAATGCTGAACTGGTTGCTAGTGGATATAGGTCATGTCTTTTAGCATAGTGGGTGTTGAACTGGATCTATCAACTGAAAATGAATTTAAGCTCCCTGGTCGATAGTATTCCAATTCGTTACAGCTTCATTCACCGCTACCGTTGTTATTCGACAAATGTAGATATCGCTTTCCACGCATAATTTCTTTCTTTCTGTAATATTTTTTCTGCGAGTTATCCTTGCAGATGCTCATCATTGAGTGCGAAATAGTATTGTTGAACGTCCGTGACACAGGCTCCACTATGGGTTCCGAATAGGTGAACTCCGGGACTGAACGCCGCATTGTTGAACTTATAAACAATAAATAATACCTGCTCAAAGAGAGAACACGATGAAAATTCCAATTCTCCTGCACGACGTACACAGAAAGACCCCTGCAATTTTGCCCTACTTTGGTGGGAGAAATGTTTGGAGCCTCCGCTTCATCTTGAACGAGTAATTACTAAGTAGAATCATCATTACCATCCTTCAACGCCAACTCCCAGTGGGAATCCAAATGTGAAGGAGGTGGAAGGGCATATATTTCACGTCCAATCGTAACTCTTTGTCTCGTACATTTTCTGTGACCCGGATCCAAGGCTTAATGCCTTGACATCTCAATTGTGATATTTGCACACCGCCACAAACCTTTATTCGGGAATCGGGGGCACGTCTGGCGCGTCCAGGTACCATGCAACTGTGGCAAATTACATTAATGTTTCTCGAGCAAAAAAGCCAGCCTTACGATCGCCTGTCATCGTCCGCTCGTTCTCCGTGTGACCGGCGCCAAGCCAGTGCAGCCGGTTGCGCGTTTTGTCAATCGACTCGTATTCGTAGTCTTCCCAGCGCGGATTGGCTAGCGTCCGAATAGCATGGAGGGCGCTGCCTAAGGAAGGATAAGGGATCGGACGGAGGAAGCGCAGATTGCTCTAGCTTACTCACCCGGCCAGAGTCCGATAACTGTGCCATCCGGCGCCTTGTACCACGAGTTACACGTGTCCATGTACACGGTCTAGAGAACGATCAGGAAAACGCCTCAGTTAGTCTGTTCAAGTAAGTAGAATACCTTAGGGAAGTACGCCTGAAGCGGGTTTAGCATTCGGAGCTGCCGCCAATACGTGAACGTACCCTCATATGTTCCGTCCAATCCGCGGTGGCCTCCTTCTTTGGCTCCATGGACTTCAGCCGCTCCGCCTGAAGTTTCTGCACCGCCTTGACGACATACTGCACCTGATTTTCCAACAGGACAAGGATTGACGCGGTGTTGAGCCCGGAGCCGGGGCCGTAAACGAGGAACATGTTGGGGAAGCCGTCTACGGCGAGCGAGAGGTATGCTTCAGCGTAGGGAGACCAGCGCTCGTTTAGCGTGATTCCTCCACGGCCGACGACGTCAAATGGGTAATGAAATGAGACATCAAATCCGGTGGCGCACACGAGGACGTCGAGTTCATCGACGCGACCATCAGTAAGTTCGATCCCTGCGCGAGTAACTCTTTTGATTGGCGTGGTTTCATACGTTGTCTATTCGCGGTGAGTTACGCCAGCCGGTTACAAAGCATGGTACACTCACATTGTTGGCACAGAGTGCCTCAAGATATCCCTCGCAGGGTGTGAGCCGTCTGCAGAACACTGACCACGTTGGCAACACTTTAACACTAGTGTTGAGCCAAAGTATACAGCGTGAGGTGAATATACGCACTCTTCTCCAGAAGTCCAGGCTTGGCTGCAGTGCCCCGCCTCATGCTTTCTTCGAAGTCTTTCTTGGCCTGCTTCTGCATCTCCGATTCGCGAATGATCAGCGCGTGGAAGGACTGGAACGTATTAGCATCGTAGTCGAATCCTACGCCAAGTACATCGACACACATTCATATCATGCTCGATGGCATGTCTGAACGATTTGAATCGCTTGGGGTCTTTGAGCTTCTCGCGGTCCTCGTCAGACAGTGCCACTGTTCAAGAAAAGAACTCGATCGGGCCACATCGAACATGTAAGAAAAACTTACGGTTGGTGTCAGTGGGATCCCGTTCAAGGTTGCTCATCAGTGTTTGCGTGGCAAATGGAGGTGGTATCCACGTTCTTCCACGGGCGTAAGTCACCATTCTTTTGATTTTGGGATGGATGGCCGCTGCAATCTGAATCCCGGATGAACCCTGACACAATTACAGACTGTCAGTTCATACCGCAAAGAGCCGGGCAAAGAATTTTAGCCCTACGTTACCAATGATGCCCACGGTCTTGTCCCCCCAATCCTTCACCCCCTCTTGCCAGGCGCCATCGCTGACGTCCCATTGCGCACTATGCACGAGTTTCCCCCAAATTCCTTCAAACCCTCCACCTCTGGCCAGTGCCAGCGGCTGAGGCTGCCAATGCACAGCAATAGGACGTCGCACGAGTCTTCAAGCTCCTCTTCCCCATGGCGAATACGAACAAACCACCGCCCCGACGAAGCGTCCCATTTTGCATGCGTGAGCTCGTGCTGGAAATTCATGTACTTCCTGATTTTGTACTTATCAACTATACGTTCGATGTTCGCGAGGATCTCGGGGCCAGTGGAAAATAAGCCGGACCATTGGGACTTAGAAGTGCAATCAATCAAAGGAGCATTCGCTGAGTAACAAAAGCAACGCACATGGTCTTCGAAGGAGAATTGGTACTAATGTTGAAAATTGCATAAGGAGATATATTCATGGCCAATTCAAAATAAGCTCACGCAATGCGATGGCACGTCGCATGCAGCCCCCTACGGCAAACATCGGCAGTTTGTCGACACAGTACAGGTAACGTACGCACCGGATATTTGTTTGCGCGCCATGTTCCGCCAACGCCATCTGCTTTCTCGTATATCTTAAAGTCTAGATTGGGGACCTTTTGTTGGAAACTAGGGAGAAATCAGATCGCTGAACAGCACAATGGACCTTATCGCACGCTGAACGACATACCGAATAGCAGAAAGGATACCTGAGAAGCCAGCGCCGATACAAATGACCTTTATCGGTCTGTAGTCGTCGATCGAGAAGTCGCCCGTCGCGTACGGCTCCTCTATCTGAGGGGGTACCGGTTCGGAGGCGGCAGAAGGAGCAGCTGCAGTCGAAGGAGCAGCTGCAGTCGCCTTGCGGCGGAGCGTCCAAAGCTTCGAGAGCATGTTCGACGCAGGGACGAGGTTGAGCCTACCCGGTATATGTATTGTCAGCAGTGGTCCCCTGACACTCAGAGATTATTCGAATGGAGCGCATACATGCGTCGAGGAAGACAAGCTGTGAGTCATCTGGAACACGGAACCCCAGCGTGAGTATCGTAATCAAGGTAGAGCCGGCGGCTGACACTTTATCTTCCACTTCATTCACTCTGAGCGGCGATAGATCACCACCTGAACATGTCCCACAACGGACGGGCCCTGACTGTCAGCTTCCGGGTTTAAAGCGCGATTCATCGTTTAATGGTGAACTCCCAACCTTGCAACCTCGGAGACAACTGGAATGCTATTGGACACTGACAGGGTGTGTGACCGCCACGACCACGGCCCCCGGTCTACGTGCGCGTCGCGCACGGATTAAGCGGCCGCCGCCCAGATATATCGAATGATTCTCACCATTACCCTCTTTATAAAATCAACATGTCTGTCCATCCGAAGCTTTTTTAAAGCCCGCAATCTCGGCGCTTCTGGCATCGATTTGCCGAAACCTGTATTAAGTTAGAAGGTTTATGTTGTGAGGTTTCTTCCCCCTAGGTAACCCAGATAAATCCAAGACAACTCAGGTGGACTCAAATGGATGCTAGCTTCCACTCGGTTAGAATACTTGCAGCTTACAGAGAGATCGCCGATCCGACCGTCGTTGTCGGCTCTGGTCCGGTACTGATCATGCCACACTCACTCAATGACCCACTTCTCCTGATACACTTCGGTCATGGGTTCATCCTTTTCCACTGCTAATAAAAGCCACTGAATGAGTAATCCTGAAGAATGGAAGGTGAATTCTCACACTCCATAAAAGAGGATACTGGGCCGCTGATTTACATAAACGAAAGGTCGGCTAACCGCTAACCGTTTACCGAGATGTCATCGCCTAGGGTTGCAGCGCGTCCTGGGTACTGCCGACGCCCGCACAGGAAGACAGCGACGGTCGTTCTCGGAAGCGAGGATGTCGGTCCTGGAGTCCCGAATGCACTAAAAAAGCACCGTCCCCAAGAAAGGGCATTCCCACCGTATTCCGTCGCCTGCTTAGGATGGCTTAAGCCAAATGCGTCAAAGTGGAACCGTGATATACTAAATTTACACGGTAGACAATCAACTGTCATTTGCACTTAGGAAATGTCATCTCGGGTAACTTTAAGGCCGTTGCCGATGCTTTGGAATCTAGCCTCGCGGCGGTGTGACATATGTATGTTTGAAAACTGAGCCATTTCTTCCTGAGTTCCGAGCCATCCGTGTTCTAAAATCAATTAAAAAGCTGGAGGCGCATAGCATGAAATTCCATCAAAAACCATAAAGAGTTGAAAAAGAACTTCCTATGCTATGCCGAGCCTATAATTTCACGCATTATATCCTCCAAACATGCGGAAATGAAGGATTTTAGTCTGTTAATGTACACATAGTTTATTTTACTTCAAGTGCTATAAAATTGAATGAACACATGTAGAGGAGCCGTATGCCGCGGTTCATCAGAGTAATTCAAACTCGACAGAATGCGCCAATACTTCCATGACGGTGGGCAGGATGGACAAAGTATCTTTTGCCAGCCATGATCATTGAACGATTGCTTGTTTTGTCCGCTCATCCGTTGGTAGAGATCTATGCGCACAAGGCGCCGTGGACCGTGGCGGTCGCCTGTACCAACTGAAGAACATTGTTCAGGACTCGAAGTCGACTGCGGGAAGCAGAGGCTCGTTTCCTCTCGATGGCATGGAAACTGGACGCGCAAGACTTTTTCTCCTTTTTTCTTGTGGACATCGTTGGGTGCTTGAGCTTGATATTCGGAACCATAACAAACTCAGCTTGTCTTGCAACCAACAGCACATTCATCACAACCCAGTCGCATGCGGCAACGTCCACTGCCAGTGACCCAGTTCATTTTATTCGCATTCAGGTCATCACTCGCCGATGGCTTTCATCTGTTTCTAGAGAAATAAAGCCGTCGTGGACCACGGTGGCCGGAATACAAGGCTCCGTTGCTAGGAGTTGATATTCAATGGGAAGAGGAGGTTCGATTCCTCCCGGTGGCATGGGTTCAGGTTCATAGTATTTTTGTGTTTCCTCCCTCTTTCCGACCATCGTACGCTACCTCCTAGTGAGATTAGGGAGGACCACAAGTATTATTCTGCATTTTATCCTATCGCCGAGCCTGATCCTGAGTCCCGCACCGACAGTCACGCGCAAAGAATATCGCAAAAGCTGATCAATTCGGTGTGAAGTGGAAGTCCGATTCCTCCCGACGCACACCGGATAAAGGAAAATATAATATCGACCTAGGTAGATTTGTAAGCCGATAGTGGATAAATCAAAGGAAGAATAAAATTTTGTAGATCGTTGATCTTTCATTTGGTCCGAAATTTGAAACACAAAGAGCCGCAATCAGCGGCTCTTTCAAAAGCCATATATCTATTCATTATCAGTAGGTTATGAAGAACTCACAGCAAGGACATCTTTCAGCCGCACTTCCAGTCCATAAGGAAACAGAGACTTTTGTTCAGACAATCCGAAATTCCTTTGTTACAACAAAAAAATTTTGGATTGTCCCCTCGAAAGTCTTTGTTTCAACATACCCAAATGCACTGCCCAAAGAAGTTCTGTTGGCAGAGCTTTCATAGCTTACTGATAGTGAATAAACATCTAGCTTTTGATAGAGCCACTGATTGCGGCTCTTTCCATTTCCCATTTCAGACCAAATGAAAGATCATCTATCTCCAAAATTTTATTCTTCCTTTGATTTATCTACTGTAGGCTTACAAATCTACCTAGGTCGATATTTCTCTTTATCCGGTGTGACGGCATATAGCTATTCAAGGCCGTTTTATTTTACTATGTATTTTCAACTACCAGTCTACCACCCAGCTGTATGATTTAGGTGGCCTGGAGTGGGTCGCATAATCACGAAATTTGCTCTTCGTGGACACAGACCTATAGATTGAACAGCATTCAAGTTTTCATCGACCAAGGATTTTCCGTCACTTCAAACCCGTCGCAGGACATCTATATGAATAAATGGTCGTTCATGTTGGATTGACTGAGTGGTAAGTCTCGCGATTCGCAATGCAGTTCAAAAGTTCTTTCCCACCGAATTATCCTGTCCTATGCATTCTAGTATCAAACCATTGATGGTGGTCGCCCTTCAATGGACGGCGTCTCGCTGGGTATAAGACGGGACGGGAGGTTCGATTCCTCTATTGGACGGTATGTGTGCGAGACGTCATTTGTCTTATCCATCACGAACTGACCATAATTGCCTTCATCCTCCCGCTAAATGGTTCGGTGTGGAGCTGTATGCGCAAGCCGTTGTGGACCATGGCAGTCGCTCCAAAAAATTCATGGCTTCGAGACGTTTGACATTTGACGGGAAACGGAGGTTCGATTCCTCTTGACGGCATGGAGATTTGACAGAGCATATTTTTTTCTTCTTTCTTATTGCTGTTGTAGGAATTGATATTCAACGGGAAGCGGAGGTTCGAATCCTCTCGGCGGCATAGGAAGTTGAACGCCGTCTCTTTTTCTCTCCTTTTCCACTCACGTACTTGCTGAGCACTGATTCGAATCGAGATGCTTTGCCTGCTATCTAGCAACCCCCGCAGGATTTTGCAGACTCGCCTGAGCAATACTGTCAGCCGGTAAACTTATGTTGTTTCCTCTGAACCCCCGTACTCATTCAAGTACACAGAAAATTATTCCGGCCGTTGTCGTCCACTCTGGGGTCGGTTCTTCACAATATCCTTAATTACAGATGTACTTAGGTTCGATTCCTGCCTGGGCGCTCCGAAATTTTCGTTGTAGATGTTTTACTGATGAGCTCGTACCGTTTTCTGCGACTCTCCACTGGACTCTTCAAAACCTTCTGTGTTGCCTTTGCATCTTGCTTCACTCGCACACTTGTTAATGTACGATCAACGGTGTGGACTCCGCAGGCTTCTATTGTCCTGGTTGTTTTTGAAACTGATCACTTTCCAGGTGTGGTGGACTTTGCTGTCATTCCGGAAGTTGCGGAAACTGCAAAAAAATTTCGAAGTCAAAATTCACCAAAATTCATGAATTTTGTTGAATTTCTGTCGGCCGACTCACCTGTTCCGATCAGATACCCGCTTGCCCTTGCCCTTCTCCCCTGACTATCCCGGAATTTCTTCGAATCTTGCTCCCCTAAACCTCGGTCAAGATCGGGTGAGACGGCCACACCTATCATTGGGCAGTCTAGGCGGATGAGAGCTCCATCAGACTGAGCGAACTGCACTGGACTGCTGCTTCATTCCATGGGGCCATGTCCCAACCATCGTCCCTCGCTGGTGTTGGCGAGTAGCCCAGCTGTTATAACCTATCCTAGGCCTCACAAGTTCGATATCAAGCGCCAAGCTTCTGTTGTCGATTCCCGTCCCCCTCGATGCGCAGTTTCTCAGCCCCGTAGACACTGCATTCATGTGAGCGGGGTCGAATGAGCGGTGCCGCATCGACGCCACCACCCATCAGTGCTGTTAATTCCCATCGACCCGTCATAGGTCATCTCATAAAAGATCCTGAATCTGGACAACCCGCATCCCGTTGAAAAGATGCCACAATGGTGAGACCCGACCAGCCCACGACAATCTACGGGGACCCCCCAAAAGAGACGACGGAACTCTCCGTGGCTACCATTTCTCGGCCTCTGGGGGGTGGGCGTGACATATTCCTGGAATACACTCCGCACTTTAAATGCTGTGAACTCTTCGATCATCCTCCATTCTTCTTCGCTCATCCCCCTTTTGACTCTTTTCTTTAATTATGAATCGGATGCCGTCTTTCTCGCTTCTTTTACTTGGTGCCAGTGCTCTCACAGGCATGCTCGCCACACCCATTCAGCGGTCGAGTTTCCTCTGCCCTGATGCCAACAAGGCCCACGGATCGTTGGTTATCGCCACGCTCGACTACGATGCCTAGGGAGCGCGACACAGGTTGACTGTGTATACCCAACAGAGCCCCAGCCGTGCGGCTACTTCACGATTTGTCTTTTCGTCGCATCGACTGCGTCTGGTCTGACCCACGCGTACCCACCAGAACGACGGCTTTCTCAGCGGATCAAGCGACTGCCCGCCTTCCATCCCCGCTGTTGACGTCACGACGCATGTAGAAGTGTACGCCCTTTGGCTCCTGCCTATGAGGTCTGATGCTCACTGCCCCCAATTGCAGATCTGTCTCTTTCTGCCTGGCTTTCAACGAGAACTATTCTGTCAGCAGTGACGGATATGGCCTCAAACAGTCTGTCAATATCGGCGAGACCGTTGTTGAGTGCATTTACCTCGATAAAGATGAATGCGACTACAATCGCAAGGTCAGCGATCCTCCTGTATCTACTCTAGTCAAATAAATGTACTGAACGAATGATTAGGGCGCTTTAGGGCCCGTTATTAGGATAATGGGCATCACAGAAGAACCGGCTGCATGGGTAGTGGCTGTTGAAATAGCCCAGTCACGCGTCTTATCTGTACAAGCTGTCGAAATACAGCAATGGTCTTCTCCCGCGTTTATCATAGACAACCGCAATCTGTTTAGCCAGATTGTTATCCACTGATTCTTACCCTCCATTATTCGCTGTTTTTGGTTACTTAGCTGTAGATACACGAATTGGTATTTAGACTGCTTTGTATCTTGTATTCAATCCATTCTGGTTTTATCCCGTGTTCATTCGTGTGGCAGCGACTTTCCAAAAGTGGCGAAGCCGGGTCTATTTGCGGCATTGCCGTACTTAGCAAAAAAATGATCGTACCGTGTTTCGATATCAATATGTAACAGTACACGAAAAACATGAGGAAAGATATTGAGTTTCTTTGTCTGTATATAGAGCGCATGTAACAGGACGGGTGTTGAAAGCGATTGGATCCATTCCTGATCGATGAGATCAAAGGTGGAGATTGGCAACGTAGCGCACCGTCTTCTCCAACGTCCAGCCTTCATTGTACCCAAAGTCGTCAATCAGCTTCGTCACTGGTCCAAAGTTTCCTTCCCCCACTGAATCATCCCCAAATCCGATAATGTCGGCACGCCAATCGCCCGTCAAGTCGCATGCGAACCTCGGACGTTTCTCCACTTGCCATCCTTGGTTGTATCCGAAGTCGTCGATGACACGCCTACTCGGTTGAAAGGTGCCGTTTCCGTTGTTGATCGCGATATACACGCCCTTATTCCCGAATGCGACAATGTCGCCGCGCTTGTCTCCTGTGAGAGAGGCAATGAATCGGAGGTGTTTCTCGACACTCCATCCACCTGCGTCGGTGTTGCATCCGAAGTCGTTGAGGGCTAATGTTACAGGCCCGAACGCTCCGCTGCCATCGTTAAGCGAAACGGATACGCCAGCATCGCCGAAGCCAATGAGATCGGCTCTCCCATCTCCGGTTAGATCGGCAACGAAGCGAGGGTGATTGTCAACGCGCCATCCGCCGCTATAGCAGAAGTCGCTAACAACCCCCTGTCCAGGTTGGAAAGTGCCATCGCCGTTGTTACGGCCAATCAGAACTTGGCGCTCGCCGAACGCAACAATATCAAGTAGTCCATCTCCAGTGACGTCAGCAAGGAAGCGAAGGTGTTTGTCGAGCCTCCAGCCTCCGTTATACCCAAAGTCGGCCACAGCGTCGCGAGTGTGGGAAGACTGAAGCTTCCGCCGCCGTTATTGAGAGAGATCTGCACGCCGGCATTTCCAAATCCAACAATATCGGATGTTTCTGACATCACCCACACAGCGAATGTGCTTGTCAACACGCCAATCACCGTTATCATACGAGAACTCGGCGAGGACCATGTGGGGAAGATCTGTGAAAGTGTTGTTGCCTTTGTTTAATGAAATCCAGACGCCTTCCTCTCCGAATCCTACGATGTCGGCCTGCTTGTCCCCAGTCGTATCTGCGATGAGACGGACATGTCTCTCGGTGCGCCATCCGCCTGCGTCGTATCCGAACTTGTTAATGACTTTGATGCTCTGGTTGGAGATGGGGTTGCGCAAGTTAACAACTCCTTGAGTTCCTTGAGTGCGGAATCCGAGGATACCTGAACCCGGGGTATGCGCTGGGATGTTTTGAGCTGAGTTCTCAGATCTAGTATGTCAGGCTTATCCTCGTACCAGGTAAAGTTTGACCGATGCTCTGGTTGGAGATGCGCAAGATAATAACTCCTTCAGCGCCGAATCCGACAATGTCTGCGATACCTGGACTCGCGGTAGGTACTGGAATATTTCGAGCTGAGTACTCAAACCTAGTATGTCAGGCTTATCCTCGTACGAGGTGAAGTTTGACTGATTACTTTGCTTGTCATCTTCGAAAAGCTTGTTTCGAGTGGCTAGTTGCAGTTCGACGAATAAACTCTGCTACAACCGCAGGCCTTTATACCCCAAATAGTGATGCTCTTGGCTTGGTTTGAAGCCGTCAAGCCATGAAGCCAAGCCAAGCCAAATGGCTGGCTTGAGGGCGGCTTTGGCTTTGGCTTCAGGACCGTCAAGCCAAAGCCCTGGGCTTAAGCCGTGGCTTGAAAGTGCAAAGCAAAATTCGAATTGAATCAGTGTTACCGCCAGATATTCTGGTTTTTTCAACCACCACTGGAAGCCGGAGCCCCGGGATCACAGATTATCGAGGTCCTGTGGGTGCTGGCTTCACGGCTTCGGTGATCTCCGTGACGCCATATTCGGCAAGCACCTGAACTGAAGTTGAACTTGTGTTTTGCAGGTTCTACTAAACATATTTCAATTTCCCGAGAAATCACACACATAAACCTAACAAAAGGCTCAGAATCACACACTTGTATAGCTAAAATAGAGTAATAAATAAAATCCCATTCAAGCTGGGGCTTAAGCCAAAGCCAAGCCAAGCCAAGCCAGAACATCACTAACCCCAAACCTTCGAAACCCCATCGCTGGGGAAGCTGACCGCCGTGGCGCTGATGCGGCTTTGTGGGGCGGGTTGAATGAACACGAATGTGGTGGATGTGAATGTACTACACGGCACTGTCCATCCCTGAATATCATGTCCCGAAGATTATTCCGATCGCAATGACGAAAGACTTCGTTAATCTGGAAGGCTTGAGATGTTGACACCGGTCGGATCTCATATCGCCTAGCTTACCAGTTTCAGTCGCCGCCGAGGAAGTTTGATATGCTGACAATCCTTTCCATTTACTATCTCTTACGTTACCCGCTCGATACATGTTCTTTGTAGTGAATAGCTCGTTGGGGTCTACATTTGAGGTCCAGAGGCGATCATACGTACTTAGCTTGCATCTACCTCTTTATAAAATTACACCTGTCTGTCCGAGGCCTTTTAAACCCCGCTCAACTTCTTTATGTCCGCCGTTATCTAAAGTTATGCCTGTCTGTCCGAAGCCTTTTTAAACTCCGCTCAACTTCTTTTTTTTTCCGCCGTTATTCCGGGTCCACACCGTTGATCACTTCGCCAAACGACTTTCCAAGTCCGTCGTGCCGTTTTCTGCTGTGCCCGGGCTGGCCGCCAAATAAATTTGGACGTGTGAATGAGCTTCTAGCACCAGCCGATACAGGCAGGGAATTCTCTTCCTGGCATACCAGAAATCGACAGGGTTGGCATCTGCAGCAGCGCGGGGAGCATCAAAGTACCGCATTTCTTCTCAATAGCCTCGACCAAGGTATCATTATTTGTGGCATTGTCCATCATGAAAGCAGTCACCTTAGTGAACCGAGGAATCCAGTTGGGAATCGGTTTGAAAACAAAGACGTATTCTGACTTACACGATCGGTGAGTCCGCAAATCTCCAAAGTATTCCATACAACTTCGGCCATATTTGCCCGAATGTTTGCCCATTAACTCTTGGAAGTTGATCGAGAGTTCCTCTGAAGCTGCGGTAAGCAAGTTGTAAACAAAGTGCCGAATTTTGTGCAAAGAAATGAGACCTTACCGTTGAGACAGTCGGTCATTTTGAGCATGCTCTTGGATTCCCCGTGGTAACAGCGATAAAATTTATCGTCCTTCTCAGCCGGTTTGCCGTGAATGGTTTCCACTACATCTTCAAAGAAGAGCCTGATAGGGTTCCGATAGCCAAACTGCCGCCTGCGAGTACTCAGCAATAGATATAGCAAGGAAAGAGGCGTGAAATACCTTCTCAGGTTCGTCCCAATTACAAGCCGTATACTGCCCGTATACGGCCGTAAACATATGGTCTCATACGGTTCTGCCTACAGTTCCTACCCGTAACCGTTGTGGAAGGGGGGGGATGAACCGCTCATTGGATTCCTCCTTCCCCCTATCACTTCGCTTAGCGTACGGCACGTCGGTCCTCGGACCGTTCATTAGTTTCGTACGTACAAATGTCAATCAATATCCTTCTTACCCTCGAACCACCACATACGTCGTGGCCAGTGAAACGAGTGCTCCACCGAGGGCACGCCGCCAGTGAAGACTTTCCACCCGAGCACAAGATTATCACCTCCAACGACTCCTTTCAAGCCCGAGCCGCACCTCACGCCCATACAGCATATTCCCCATTTCTCATCTGATTTTTATTCCACGTCCTCACGCCGTATTCGGGACCCATCCGCCCACTTCTTGCTTCACCCGTACACCCCGTATCCGGCCGACCGACCCCATCTTTCTGTCAACGAGTCCCGAACTCCGTTCTTCGTCACCGTATAATGGGCCCCAAAGGGCCTTACGGTACGGTACGGCAAAGCCGTACAACCGTAACCGTAAACCGTATTGTACGGTTACGGTGGGATTCCCTAGTAATGTCTATCGCATCCAAGAATCAACCCCAAAACTCTCGTTCGTCGACGGATAGGTAGTGAAGAATCTCTCTGTAGTCTAGAAGTGCGCCTCTCTTCCATTAGAAAGGTCTTTCTTCACCGGGGTACAACGGCATCAAGTTGAACCCCTAATGACAACTTTGTACATACGGCGATCCCATCGGAGATTCGCACCACTTCCCGCGGCACCTTGTTAACATGTTTTTTGGTTTTCCGACCATTGTACTGGGTCACCGGAAGGGGAAAGTTGTGAAAAAGAAATCGAAAAAGGAAAGAATGCAAGAATTTCAGAGAATTTCAACGCAAACTCAAGGAACTTCACTGTGAACCAAATTGCAATACTTTTGTGACAGGATGTGTTATATACTTGTCCCAGGCAGTCTTTTTTCCGTGATCTCGCACGTAAGTACATGGAGCAAGACTGAACATACTTTTTTGTAGCGACGGATTATTGGGTGGAAGCTCGGGAGCAAGCAAACTGAGTAAGAATACAGCAACAGGTCAATATTATTGAATGGAATAGAAGGAACAGAAACAACAGGTCACGCACTTGAGCCATTCATATCCCGCATCTCTGATCCAGTGCTTCCCTTTCGTCGGGCTACAATATCTGCATGATCATCAAACCCATATTTACCATCGGCATCCCCATCGACGAATCCCGATTGTGAGGAAGACCCTCCTTACGATGGACATACGCAAGATCGGTGTCGACTCGGTTGGCGGCCGTGGAAGAATTAAGCTGTACCTTCATTCCAGATCTCCTCTGTACAGGCCTCGGTGGCTGGACAGCCTTGTTTAGAAACAGGAGGTTGTACACTGTTTCCCTTTCCCTTGGGCGCCCCCGAGGGCGGCCTGGATGGGTTGAACGGCATTGACCCGCCAAGATTATTGACGCGGAAAGAACGCGATTTTTCGTGTCTTGAAGCAAGAGAAGGTGTCCAAACCAGTAAATAGACACATCTAAGAGCACAGACTAAGCAGAAATAGCAGAGTATGGCCTCCAGAGAACAAAAGAGCCGAAGAGGTGCACTTAATGCACTTAACCACAGCCACTGATGGCACTTAATTTGGCAGGTGGAGCACCCTCGTCGGGTAGTGGCCTGGCACAATGGTTTTCAATGATCTTTTCACATGGATCGATTTCTTGTTGTTCATACTGACTACCTGAATTTTACAGTGATTTTAGCAACCGTGGATGGAGAGAAATTAGGACTCGATTTAGGTGCCGTAAGTTAAGTGCATTAAGTGCACCCAGCTGATCGATCGGTTAACTTGTTTTTTCGGATCCGACGAGGGCTGAGATTGATTTTCCGGCCCTTGAAAGCGAGTGGTCTCCTAGATACTACCACTAGCGAGGTGCGAGCTTCTGTCTGGGCTCAGTACAACTGTAGTATTATCGAAGGAACATGTACCTGTTTTAACTTGCTGCCAGAAATTTTGAACTCCGAAGCAGTAAAGCGAATGGTAGTACGAATTAAACTATGTTGGACGATACCCTCTTCGTCGCTCCGGAGGATTTCTGAGTATCGCCGGTGGCGAAGGGATTTTCGAGTTCCGGAGTTCAATGTTTTACTGGCTGCGAGTGCAGAGTTCCCCTCATTTGCTGCTTAATTCCCCCCCTTTTCAGCATCAGTTTGTATTTCTAAAGCACCGGTCAGTTTGTTCTCCGATCGTTGAAAGTAAGCATTTCGCCCGGTATTATTGAATCAAACGCACTAAAATACTGCTGGTAAGAACAACAGCTCTCCTGTTTCTCGCATCTCCAGTGTTATCGTTTTCTCGCACCTCGTCTATTTGACAATGCTTTTCTCCCTTGTCTATGTTGCTGTTTCTGCGGCCTCACTGGTCCCCGCTGTCGCAGGGGTGCCGGTATGGATCCATGTCCTGTCTTTTTTCCGCTCTAATCTCTCTTCAGGTATGCAGTGAATGCCCCGCCACCAAACACAATGACGGCCCCGACGGCCCCGAGTATGTGTGAGGACAAGCGCCTTGGCCCCGTTGTCCTCCCCGAGACGGCTGTGCTCAAGCCCCTGCTCGCCAACTACGACCCACTCGGCGGCCTCTGCCCCAAGCAGTGGCTCATGAAATACACCTACACTAACGGCTCGATTCACTACCCCGACGAAAACGGGTTCGAACTCTCCGCCGCGAGCACGCCAATCAAGATCAATAAAGTCCTTCCAGCTGGCACACTACTCGACCGCTTCGGGGGGCGGAGGGGGGGGGCAAGTACCTTTCCCGTTTGCGTACACCGGTGGACAAGCGCTCATTGGTGCCTCCGAGCTTCGATCCCCCCGCGGAGTATCACGTTTACAAGGTCCTCACCGAGTCAGCCGTTGAAGAGGGAAAGACTGCTCTGTGGTTCGGGCAGTCTAGGCTAGGGATATAGTATCACCTCTCTGTGGGAGTTTCAACCTTGTTGGGCAAGAATTTGACGGAGATTTTTGAAGTGCCTATCTAACGCTTACAGAGCACCTTACAGTAATCGCGAATATGTTTCTGTCGTGTTTCCTTCTACTTATCAGTATCACCTAAGGACCCACCGCCAAAGTTTTCTTCCCCCAAATCTCAGTTCTACATCTGCAACAAAATCTGTAAATCAGTTTCTATCACTCCCTGTGGCCTTCTGATTTTATTCCAGATTTTTACAATGTCAGTAAAATGTGTACTCTGAGTATGCAAGATTTGACTCAAACAGCAGTTACAGTCTCAGTGCAACTTCGGCCTCAACTATGTCACCCTTTATTTCAATGTTGTACTGACCTGGTAAAAATCTGGACTAAAATCAGAGAACACCAGGGAGTGGTAGAGACTAAATTCCACATTTTGTGGCAGAGCTGAACTTCAGATTTGAGGGAGAAAAAAAAAAAAAACCACTTCACCCACCTTTATTCAGCTTCTGATTGGCCGATCAATGTTACATAACAGGGGTGGAGGCCTGCACAATGGAGGTGGAGGCAATGACAGTAACAGCCAGATGTGAGATATTAGTCAAAGAAATTAAGACAAGTGGTTTATATCATTGTGTTTGCATTACTAAGAAATGTTTTCCATTTCTTGGTGCTCGGTGAGAGAATCCACAGATCATGGAAAGTGTGAAGGAGGCCACCATATTATCATAGAAAATGCTGCAAAATCATTGTGCATCATCTAGGGTCCTCTATGACCTTATTTTATGTCTCTATTGAAACCTGCTGCACATGGCAGCCCTGATTTCAATGAATCCTAGTATGTATGCTGCAATATGGTTGCTGGGTGGAGGCCTCCATAAAGGCGGTGGACGCAATAGAGGCAACCGTCACATGCAACATCTTAGTCAAGAAAATGAAAACAAGGTTTAGAGTGAATATGTGATTGTGTTGTGTTATTTTTCACTCCTTGGTGCTCAACAAGAGCAACACTGAATGGTAGAAAGTGTGAAGGCAGCCACCATATTATCAGAAGACGTAGAATATGCTGCAAAATAATCATGATGCTTCTCTACATCCTTAATTAATGTTTCTATTGAAATCTGCTGTGCATGGAAGCCTTGATTTTGATGAATTCTAGTATGTATGTTGCGATATGGCTGCTGGGAGGAGGCCTCCATAAAGGCGGTGGATGCAATAGAGGCAACCGTCACATGCAACATCTTAGTCAAGAAAATGAAAACAAGGTTTAGAGTGAACTAGCAGGGACCCGTGCTTCGCAACGGAGCCGGAGTTCAATGTTAATGAATGCGATGAATTTACAAAGCTTTCGCCTTGTCATCACATTGCTTGATAGATTTTTTTTGTTGCGCAATAAGGTCAGACGAAACATAATCAGATTCAAAGTAAGGTACTCTACAGTAAGAGTGAGTGAAAGAAAACAGATGAATGGATGTCGGAGGCAGTCAATAAGAAGGTAAGAAAGGAATCGTAAAGAAGGAAGAAGCGATCAACAGTTTAGTGTTATTCAAAGATATGTAGTTGATACTCAAGTCAGGGGGGAAGGAGAAGACAGTGGGGCCAAGGACCTCCCATCATCGGCATCCGGATTTTTGTGCTTGAGGCCGCCAACTGGGGTGTCGTATGACCAACGCTTGGCCTGCTTCCCCGAAGCCGGCGTCGAAGTAGACGAAGCTGATAAGGATCTATCAGAGCCTGGGAAACAGAAAGGTAGAGATAAAGGCTTACAGGCAGCCGCGCTATTGGTAGCAGGGGTGGCCGGGGCAACATATGTGCCGAGGAAGACGACATTCCCAACGTCGACGCGGTATGAATCCTTGATCTTGTTGTTCTCGAGCACGCTGGTCATTCCCGTGATATTGCCGGCTACCATGACGAAACGCTTGTTGTAGGGAACCGGCTTCTTGTTGTTTTCGTAGCGGGCCGAATCCTGAATGGTGCAGATGGTGGAAAGGGAGAGGGACCTTGGAAAGAATTAAGTAACGGAGGATAAATGAGAAGTGGAAGGATTCACTTGGCCACTGTCTGCCCATTTTTGGCCGCCGCCTTCTGTACATCCCAAAACGCACCCGTGTACTGCTCCGCAGTCACAGAGAAGGTTGCGGCGGGAATATTGACGTCGAACGCTGGCCCACAGATGTGGATGTAGGGTGGCTTGCAGTAGTCGATGCCAGCTTCAGAGGGCATGCCAAGATAGAACAACTGGAAAAGGTGTCAGCATGAAGAAAGAAGTACATAACGTCCGGAGAAACATACAAATTGAATATCCCCCCACCAAGGAGAACTCGTCGGGCGTGTAGGGGGACCCAGAACCCTCTCCCATAAAGACTTCGATGGAAGGGTCCATCTGGGCGATCTTCAAAACCAGAATAAGTGCGAGAATTAGAAGGAGTCGGAGTGTTGAAGGAAAAATCACCGTGGTGTATACGAAATACAAACCAATGTCGGAAAAGACTTCGTCATTCTGGTTGAAGAGGCGCAGCGAGGCTAAGACCGACTGGTGCTCGGGGAGACCAAGGTAAAAGGAGGCGTCAAAGACCAAGCCCTTGGCAGTGATTTTGCGTGGAAACTCGAGGATAGCAAGACCAGTAAAACTGGCATAGGATGCAGACGACATTGTACGGTAGGAGACGAAAGAATAGGGAGTGAAGAGCGCCGTTGAGTGAGCAAGCTTTATAGTATGGCTTGCACCGATTAGAGCGCCACTTTAGCTTGCAAGAAAATTTTCAGGGCCGCACCAGAAATTTTTTGGAGGGACGTCCGAGCTTGGATTCACACAGCTAGATTGACAATTTTACGTCCACCACCAGTTGCTAGGAGGACGAATGTATTGTTGGAAGAGTCTTGCAGGTTCTTGGTGCCATTACTCGCATCGATAGAGCTTGCGAAAGCCGATGCGGACGGTGCCCAATGGTGTGTGAGGAAAGAGATTGTTTGTTTTGGCTTTAATCCTGTCGGAGACATCCGCTACTCAATAAAATATTATATTATTATATGCAAGTCTGCCCTTGAAAAGGGACCCTCTAAACAATTTGGTTCGTCTTTTCAGTCCAAGTATAATACAGTATGTATCTACGTTGTATCCATCCCTCGACCGGCTGAAGCTTGAGCATAATCAGCAATTAATATACCGAAAGAAATCAGGAACAGCTCACTCAATTGAGCAGGACCTCTGGATAGACCACGTTGGTTGTTTCAGAGGAAGGACTGCTGTCTGGGAGAAGGACTCGAATGCGCTGGCCAGACGTTGCCCGAGAAAAAGCAACGTATAATTGACCATGGGAGAAGACCGGAATGCGAAGGTCAAGACCCACAAATTTGACCGACTGGCCCTGCGACTTGTTGATCGTCAAGGCGAAAGTGAGGCGAACGGGGAACTACAGCCGAGAGAACTTGAAGGAGAAATCGGTGATGTTAGATGGCGTAAGGGAAATTCGAGGGATGAGAACAATGTCACCGTCATGATCACCGCCTACCAGCTTACATTCTAGAATCCTGTCCGACATGTGCTGTAAAATCATCCTTGTCCCATTGCAAAGTCCCCGAGCTGGAGAGAGATTCCTCAAGAGAATTAAAGGGCAGCCAACTTTGAGAGCAAGTTCTCCTGGAGGTAAACTGCCGGAGTTTAAGGAACGGAGGAACTCAACGGGAATGAGTGTCTCATCTCCACCCGGACCATCTGCCCCGGCTTCCTCAATCACCTTGTCGGCACTGAAGTAGGTTCGAGCGGCCCCAGACATGGCCGCTAGAACAGTGTCATTGATTTCGGACACATTGGCATTGCGTGGGGCGAGGATCATGCGGTGAAGGAAGTAGTCGGGAGGTGGCGGTGGTGTACAGGAAATACCGGGATATATGAAGGTTGTGAGAGAGTCGATGGTGTCGCATTCCATTCCAGGGCACAAAGGAATGGTACTGGTTGGTGAGATACCCCTGCCATGGCCGACGTCAAGAAGCCATGAGGCAAAGTCGCGCTCATCCTGGCCTTGGGATTCAAGCCGCATGTTGCAGTGGAGACGGAGGACTTCAATCCCGTTCCACAAAGGTGAGCGGCGAATGGATGCGCACACAATATCCTCACGTGAACCCTTGGGAACAACGGGAAGAATTTGTTGGAAATCTCCGCCAAGGACGACTGTAATTCTGCCAAATGGATGCTGGTCATTGAGAAGATCTTGAAGGGTGCGATCGAGGGCCTCAATGGCATGCCTGTGCTGCATACCTATCTCATCCCAGATGATGAGAACAGTCCGGCGAAGCAGGTCGGCACGTTGGCTGTTCTTCGGAATATTGCAGAATGACTCCGCATTGAGACCGTCAATGGGGATTTTGAAGACAGAGTGTGATGTTCGGCCGCCTGGCATCAGCAACGCAGCAATCCCTGAAGACGCAACACATATCACAATCTGCTCCTCACCTCGAAGCAGATGGCAGGCGGTTTTGTAAACAAAGGTCTTCCCAGTACCACCGGGACCATTGAGGAAGTAAGTTTTGCCTGAGCGCTGCCGCACTGACGCTACAATCCTGTCAAAAGCGGTGCGCTGTTCTGGATTAAGCGCATTGATTTGGCATTCAGCACGCTCACACTCGTCATCCCGGTTATAATTGAGCTGTTCTGCAATGAGTGGGTTGTCAATCTCGGCATCCCAATCAATTTGTGGAAGAGGCATTGTGGGCCAGTCACGGAGCGAGCGACCAGACTCCATAAGCAGCTTGTTAAGGAGAAAGAGGCCGTAGTCATAGACATTGTTTTCAGTGGGATCGCGGCCCATGGTCTGCAGCCGCCGAGCCAAATTGTCGCAAATGTTTGGGCGAAATTCGATCCAGAGTGCGGCCGGCCGTGATGGCTCACAGAAGAGAAGTAATGTCGCAAAAAGCTGGCGCAATCGACTTCCTGTTTGCATGTGAGCTGCCTCTGCAAGGCATTGCCACCATTCACCGTCATCCTGAAGCAAGCCACGAGCAAGACATGCCTCCAAGAATGTCGAGTGGACAACTCCGTTATAAGTCCGAAGATCCTCAAAGGACTTGGGACCCTTGACAACGGTCAAGAGCGTACGAAGATAGAATTTCTCGCCAGAATTAGGAGGAATGAAAAACATACGGCCAAGGGCAAAGCCCTTTTTTTGGATGGCCCAAAACTTCTCGTTCTTTCCATCCTTCCACGTGAAATGTTGGGGAAATTCTTGATAGGTGTACTGACAGGCACGGTGGCCAAGTTCACCATCATCAGCATTGGCTTCGAAAAAAGCCGTTAGACGGGTGCGCTCCAATGCAGCATGCTCCAGAAGGGTTTGAGCGTCTTCATTGAGATCGAAAAGCACCAAATGCTGGCCAGGAAGATGGACCTGCTTGCAGATTTGGTATTTAAATAGTATAGTAAGTATTGTTATACATACCTGAAGATGAACAACATTCGGGACTTGATCGTGCATCTCAAAATGGAATGTACGCCATGCAGCCTCGGCCGCCGATATGTATTGACCCTCGATCCAGCGAGCGATCTCGTCACGCTTGTTGCAAACCTCCACACCAGCGACATCGCCGCCTTTTTGAATGTACTTGAAGGCATACTTAAAAGAGCCAAGAGAAACCGCACATTCGACATTGATGTGGCAGTTGTACTTGGCGGAGAGGTAGGGGTTATATGGGACGATCCAAGAATTATCAACTGGGGTACCCCAAACGTCGTACGCACGGCCATCATTTGGTCGGTAGTATTTCGGATAACCGTTTTCATCCATAACAGTATGGTCTGTGAACGGTTTCGGGAAGCGCTTGGTGCACCGGCCACCTTCCATGCAAGGGGAACGGGGATTTGCCGCACTGCACGGCCCATGCACTGCACGGCCCATGCACCATGCACTTCTTCACTGTTTCAAACAGCAACAGCTGGGTTGCAGGGTCGGGCCAATGCGCCCAGATGGCACTATCAATGTCTTCAGGGGTGAGGAGCTTTTGACCTTGCTTGAGAAAAAATGAGTAGATGTATGTGCGGAAGACCACGTTTCTGGAACTCGATGGTGTAGACGTACGCTACAGCGCACCCAAAAAATACCGTTCTTGGTGATGACCTCGATAAGGGCGTCCTTCTTCAGTTGGAAGACTCATGCATTCAAATCGGGACGGTCTGAGGGAAGTTGGCCTGGGAGCAGCTCCCGAGTAATCTCGGGCCAGTCCGGATTGGTTGTAGCCGTTAGGAAGATGTCGACCGTCTGGAAATACCGAGCGATGGGCATAGAATCCTGGAAACGCTGGGCCATGTGCCGTGGGCCGCCGATGTAGCTGGAAGGAAGAACAACACGCTGCCCAAGATTGTCGAGTTCAATGTTGTCATCTTCTGCATGAATTGCGTCCTCGAGCCCACTGTATAACTCAGCCTGAAGCTTTGGCTGATTGTAGCGTAGGTAATTGAGCCGGTTCTGGTCTGCAGATGCCCACATGTCCACCATGTAGCGCTGTAGGAGACAGCATCCACGCAAAATTGTCGATGCTTCTCCTGTGCGCTGATGGAGACGGTATGCGACGTATCAGGTTTGAGTAAGACGCCCGGGATGATCCTTCTCCGGCTTGTGAAGCTTCAGATTGGAATGCCAGCCGTTCTCACCGCGAGGAAAGAGGAGAACGTAATACAGAGGCGTATATGCAGGATGAAGGTCACTTATTCGGAGGAGTGGCCCATTGTGTCGCCGGAGAATGATGTCCCAAGGTTCTGTATTGGCTTGATCTGGGAGGATGACAGCGACCTCATCCGCTGTTGGCAAATTCCCCCTGCGTGCATGAACACCTGGAGCGACACGAAGGCGTACAGATACATCATCAGATTCGTGTGTGGCAAGAACTTTGTGAGCGTGGAGGAACAACAGCGCGTACTGGTGATGTTGCTTGATAATCCGTTGCAGAACCTCCATTGTGTCACGCTGCAGATTTGAATTGCTCTGCATTCGAAAATCGAGAGCTGTCTGGGGCTCATAGAAATAAAGTTGTGCATATATAGGTGTGTGCCCTTCAGAAGGCAGCAGGGCACCTGTACGATGGCAGAGCTCGCCATGAATGTGGAAAATTGGGGGGCCGCCACCATTATTGATGGAACAGTCCTCAGCAACACCGAGCGACGTGAACACTAGGGCAGTATTGTACTGCGCGATGTTCTTACGAAACTCCTTGGATTTAGCGTCGTTGTCCACCAAAAGCCCTCGAAGTTCAGCCGGCGGCTCTTGGAGACGCTCGAGCACAACTTTACCATGATTGCAGCAGATTCCAAACTTTGGATTGGTGGGCGAAGAGTTGGAGATTTTCTCAGCCATCCAATGGAGGGCCCCGCAGTGCCGGCACTGGACATCCATGCGCCCGAGATCATGATGCGAAGCTGGCTCTGTGTACGGTCGGCGGGCGAGAGGAAGAGATTGCCGAGGGCAACGTCGAGCTGGGAGCGGTGGAGAACGCTGGCATCGACCACCTATTGGTGGAGAAGGAGGACAGGGTCAGTGTTGGATTTGAGGATCAGCTGAAGGCTCCGATTTTAACGAAAAAATTAATGGTATTCACGGCTTGACACATACCTGGCTGCGCGCGACGATTTGTAGCCTGTGGCGTCAGAAGCTGGTTGTTGCTGTGTTCTCTTCCACCTCTTTCACATTGTTCTTGGGCTTCACGTTCGCGTTCTTGCTGCTCTCGACTTTCCCGCTCTCGCTGCTCTTGAGACTCGCGCTCGTGTTCGCGCCGTCGTCGTTGGGCAGCTTCTCGAACGGTTGGTGGCTGCAGCAGTTCGTGAGCTTGAGCAGCAGCCGCAGCCTGACGTGCACGCTCCTGTCTTGCTCGCTGAGCAGCGGATCGTTTGCTCAAAGGCAGCTGCTGGGAGTCTGGAGGAGTGCCGATGCCAGCAAAGAGAGGCTGCAATGAAGGTCAGCAGCATGGCGAGCAAGAGCAGAATAGGGAATTACTTGGGCGTCTTGCCTGCGCACAACGGGGGTGGGTGATGGGGCACGGTTCTCGTCACTGGCGCGATTCGTAGGCATCTGCCTTCGTCGGCGGCTTGGGGTCTCCTGGAGGGCCAGTTGCTGTTCACGGGTGGTGTCCCGATGAGCCATGCACTGCGACTCAAGGCCACCATCATGGCACGCCGCAGGGCCGTTGCTCAAATTTTGCAGTGGTTGCAGTAGTCGACGCCCGGGACTTCGACATAGGCTGGAATACAGTCCGATATTCGCGTTATTTCTTTTGCGACGGATGTTGCGCTCAGGACGAATCACAAGGGAGGAGGGAGTCGAAGAGGACGCATTAAATGACCTGGAAAAATGAGTTTTCGACACGATAAAATACGCATGCGGGACTCACATTTGCGTGATAAAGCCAAGGAATACCAACCATAGAATGCAAAGCTGCAGCCAATTCATAAGTAAGAGAGTTCGATCGACATTCTGCACTCAGGAGTTCACGCTTCCGAGCTTGAATTTTGTCTTGCCAAAGTTGCATACACACACAAAGGGTCCCGAGTTTCGCAGACAGCTCTCAAGCAAAAAGGGCCAAAAGGATCATGTATTAGTTTCTACAGTATGGTTTACAGAGCTTACTGTGCCTCCTCAGCATGGAGACACAGTTCTGGTACATAGGGAGTCGAGAGTCGAGAGTCGAGTTGTGCAAGAACGACAACGACGACAACGGTGCATTGACCAAGGCATCGAGGGCGAGAAGTGCGAGGTACGAAGTCAAGGAGATCCTATGCAGGGGGTTCGCAACGTTCAAGAAGTCAAGGAGTCCAATTGTACGGCGTCCAGTGTGCGCAACGTGAGTAGAGGTAAAGTATAAGAAAGGACAGTGTTTGTCCGATGTTTGTCCCAGGGCTAAGTGAGCTCTCTGATTGGCTGGCGAGAGCTTTACGTTACCCTTCCTTGCTTGTATAATAGATATGTGATTGTGTGGTGTTATTTTTCACTCCTTGGTGCTCAACAAGGGCAACACTGAATGGTAGAAAGCATGAAGGAAGCCACCGTATTATCGGAAGACGTAGAATATGCTGCAAAATAATCATGATGCTTCTCTACATCCTTAATTAATGTTTCTATTGAAACCTGCTGTGGATGGCAGCCTTGATTTTGATGGATTCCAGTATGTCTGCCATGATACGGTGCCAGTGGGAGGCCTCTGTGAGCATGTCTGCCACCATACGGTACAGATCCTGTTCTGTACCATGGATCCATATGGTACTGCAGAAGGCAAATCAAGCCTATATTACAGGAACAAATTTCTGTTCCATATATGGTGCATACAGTGAAGAGCTCTGATTATTTACATACTTACTTCCCATATCTGGTGGCCACCGCTCTACTGTGGCAGATGCAATGGCAGGCCAAGTGAGGGTCAATAGTCAACCTCTAATGATATTGTTGTGTATAGCCTGTTACCCAACACCACCCATGCTCCCCAGCTGTGCATGATATTTATATCAATGGGCAACCCCTCTCATTTGTGCATGGTGGCCTCCACTTGGCTGTTTCCAGCTGTGCTGGCTGAGTGAAGAGTGTCCTGGATATCATAACAAAGTAGGTTAATCTTCATCTTGCCTACCTAGTGAGACTCTAGCCATTGCTGGATAAATTGCTACAGTTATCTGAATGGAGGAGGGTGGCGGTAGGTTCCTACTCCATTTTTTAAATGTTGATAAAAGCTCTTCCTTGATTTAATTGGTGGTATTAACTCTTTCCACATCATCTAGGTTGGTATCTGGCTAAAGGTATGTGTTTTCATGGGAACGGAAGCTCACTTGGTAAAAACATGGAGGCCTCCATCATATATGGAAATATTGAATGTAGGCATGAATTTTGTAGGACCAAGCAAGGAATAATGACTGTTGTGCAGCCAGAACCCTCCCAGTGTTGGATGCTGACCAACATGCCCCTGCAAGCTGAATAGTGGTGCACTGGTAGGTTCCAAATCAATTTTGTCTGACCTGTTATTGCTTCTCAAAGCCCTAGATCATCTTTTGGGACAGCACAAAAAGGTCATTGGCATTCAATATATATAGCAGAGGCTACAGGGATGTATTATACCTGCCATAAATGCTATTTACTTGTTTTACTGTAATTTGGAGGCCACCGCACAGTGAAATGCTATTTCCTTATTTGACCATAATTCAGAGGCCACTGCAATGAAAGCGCCTGCATGGTGGGGGCAGCAGTAGCGCGTGCCGGTAGCAGCCGAGAAACACGTGATATACCCACCGCACGGTGGGGGACCTCTTAGGTACCTTTCGCTACTATAGCTAAAGGTACCTAAGAGGTCCCTCACGTGACTTTGGCGGTAGGTCCTTAGGTGATCAGTATCGTCGCAGTCACTTGGTTTTCTTTCTAAATATAGTTGACCAATCAAATATAATTACTATGAAACAAATGGGGTTGATTGGATGAAGAATTGCAAATGATCACTCTTGTTCAAAGTTCAAGTCCATGTTGCGTCAGCTGTGCCGTCCTATTGTCGAATAACTTTAAATCGATATCCAAACGGTCAGCACTCTAGCATCCACATTCGTAGTCATCCAACTCCGACCTATTTGTGCGCCAGCCACTGTAGAATTATGCCTCTGCTGTAAATTATCAATTAGTATCCACAAGTGAAGGCAGCTTAGGTTAGCACCAGTATAATTAGATGGAATCTTCCCACAAAATGTACAACTGTAGCGTACAGAATGATTCACGTCTTGCAATCGTTTGGTTATAGTCAGATCGGAGCCTTGGTAAAACCGGTGCACCCTAAAGTTTGGTTCTCCGGAAATAGCCTCACTGCTAATTCCGCACTACCGTTTCCCTTCTATCCAGCAAAGTCTGATTAAGTCCGTCGATGTCCGTTCCACTGTTTTCGATGATGGTTCATTTTTATGACAGGAGTGATTTTTTATGCGCAGTGCAAGCTAAGGCAATGATCTGCCCTATGTGTCCAAGAGTCGCCAATGGGCGACTTGCCAGACATGCGAAGCCAACTCGAAGGTTGGAGTAATACACCCATCACTAGCAAAGTCACTGGCGGCCACCAGTGGCTATTGGCAGCCATCGTTGGACAGTGTGTGACAATGAGATAACTGGGACCCACTGATTAACACCAGAAATCATCAGCCCATATCATAATTTCTCCGCCCACTGGAATCCAGTGGTGTCCATTGTGTACTGCCGGATATGGGTGGCTTTGAGATTCTACAATCTTCTGTATGAATTTTCTTGTTTAATGATTTGGAACACATTAGGATTCTCAGGGTGAGGCCGAATGAACGATTTACAGGGGTGGCCCGCTAAGCCGTTTTTGCCATTTTAGGATACCGCCGAAAGAAAAATTCAGTATGCCACAGATTCATTGTGTGAATTTGAGGAAAATCTTTGGACTGACTCACAGGATGTATGCCTTTGTTCTGGAACCCATAGAACAGGATCCACCTCACGTTATATGTGGGCTCGCAGTCAAGAATGCTACAGTGGCCCAGTAAGCAGTCTCAGATAATATCATCCACCTCATCTAGAATTTCAAGTTATCGGATGGGGTAGTGAGAGAGTATAATATTAGCAAGAGAGAGGGCTGGTTGCAGAATGCTAGCTGCCTAGCATGGCAGGTTCGGACAGAGACTGAATTGCGATGTGGCGGAGGGTTGCGAACTGAGCACAAAGGGAGCTACTGGCAGCCAAATTGGGTTGTCAGATAGTGTAGAGGGAGCTCAAAGAGACCAGGACAAGGGGACATTATGTCTTGCAAATAATGGCATGGAACAATGTATGTGGCACAAATCTCTACCTTGGTGCCAGGGTATTTCATTGATTCAGTACTAGTAGTGATAAGTGGCTGTAATCTACAGTGGGTTCCAATGAATCCCACTGGTGTTCAGTGGTTTACGGTGGTTTTCACCAGTTGTGAAGGCAGACACATTCCATCGAACTGTGTTGAGAACCGGCATGAAACAGCGGAAACCATTGGAGTTCAGTGGGCTTCAAGTCGGAGGTTCCATTGGTATCCACTGGATCTCAGTGAGCGAAAGCTCCATGCGTGCGGCCATTGAAGTCCACCAATTCCTAGTGTGCCGGCAGTGTAGTACGGCGATCACCAATGCCGACCATTGCCGATCAGCCATTTGACAGCTCCGCGTGTATTACTGGAAGGTTGCTTAATACTGCATGCCGCGCGGCCATCGCTGATTCATTGATTGGTATTGCCAAGCAGCTGCAAACATCCTTTTTCCTCTTGACATTCATCGGCGCCGCCCAAGTCTCCGACCACACCGCGAGTAACATTCTGCAGAACCATCCGGAACTACTGGCATCCCGTGGCATTGGATTGGGCCCCGGAAAGCTGTCGTAGACTGTCCTGATTTTTGAATGGTCATCGGACGGTCCAATTCGGACCAAGGGGGAACTAACATTCACTAGTAGGAGTCTAGGGCTTGTCAATGTCTGGGGCTGAGAATTTTTTTTCGCGGACCTTCACCTGAACTAACTACCTACATAAGAATTCACACGCATATATAGTAATTATTCACGTCCTTGAATCGCCGAGCCGCACTCACCACGACTCGGAAGGCTCGGATTTGGAGAATCATTCCCACGCTCTCAATATGTCCAGAATGCCCTGTGGATCTTCATATGAACTATTGGCTGAGTTGGGTGTGCGCATATATGATTATGGATCGTTGTACCAAAGTGCATGGAACACCCCAAGTTCTTGAGCTTTTGGGTGCCTGAAACAGTGAAAACAGCTCGCATTGAATAACACCCAGAAGCTCTTTCCTTGTGCACTATAATCCCCAGAACAGGTTACTTTAGCTAAGTCCGCGGAGTCCAGTTCGACTGTTCGTCGATTCAAATTGGGAACCAAACATTCCAAGAAATTCAACTTCACAACAGAAGAAGAGAAAAGGAACAAGGAGAAGGGATAAAAAAACTAGAAAACAAAGAGGTGAAAAACCTGAAGCCCTGAAGCCCGATTCGAACGAGGATTCAATATTCGCGTCCGCTTTGTGGAGGGACGCAGTGGACCTCACCCTCAGGTCGACCTTGGTTTAGTACATGTAGGTTGCATTTGTCAAGATGTTGATTTCGGTAAGAAGTCTTCTACTCTGAGGTGCCTTCGGACACTGAAACGTTAACAAAGAAAGGATTCACGACTGCAATTGTGGGTGAAGGATCCGGAACAGTTCCGCTGATAATTCTCGTCGCCAACAACTGGAACTGCAACATTCATGGAATAAAGCATGTACTTGGTACACAAATTCAGCTATCTACCTCCAGATCGTCCTCAGAACCGCTGACAATAACACAGGAAAATGTGGTGTCCGGCGCTTTTACGTGCTAATAACCTCTCATTACCACCCCTGCACGCCGCCCCATTTACCTTCGAGCTTTAAGTCGAAAAAAATCCTGGATTTTCTGGCGAACACTCTGAGAATTGGATTTCCGAGGGAGGTCCGTAACCATAGGGAGGGTCCCGCCATTTCTCTCACGCTGTACATTGCCTGAGTCTCCAAAAGAATTCCTTGGCTTGTGCGTCATCTTCAGATAACACTCGGAAGCTTGTCGGAGATCATTTGCCTGATCTTTAGTGAGGCCGCCAAGGGTGTGTAGCCAGTGGTAAATTGTGTACTCATTGTCTGGACAAAAGGTTGGGTCTGTTTCCAGAGCCTTGACCCACTTGCCGCGAACTTCGCTATTGGGCCAACTGTATTCGGACGGGTGACCTGGCGGAGACTGTTTGAAGTGATTTTCCAACATGCTTGTGAGCTCGCTTGCCACTGAACCTCCTCCATCGCGAAATACCGCGATATTTCGTCTTTCTCTTGAGCCCCATCCTCTCGAGTTTCGTGGATGATAGGCGGACGCCCCAATACTTATTCCGATTCCATTAAGCCCCGGTGAGGTAGATTCGGCTACCACTCCTCCTCTGCGATGATGATCTACGACCTCCCGTGAGTTGTATATGACGATGCGTATGTTGCCACCCAAGGCAAGGCGTAGCACAACGTGGGTCCCGTGGCTCGAGAAAAACTCATGGTAGTGTCGCCTTGATTTGTCAGACCATGGGGGCAACTGGGCGATGACGTCGAGCATCTCTTGGGATAGATGTGGACGTAACGATTTGACTCCTACTACTGCTGTTATATGCTGTGCCGTGTACAGGTGGGAGTCGGTGGACAAGGAGGATTGGAAAGCGGAGGTGCTGGCATAATTGCTACTCAAACCAGCGATGTCGGGTATGTCGAAATCGCAACCAAGGTGGGTAGCAACAGTTCGTTCCTGTTGGGTATCCGCGACATGTGTAAATTGTTCTCTTTGGCTATCGGGACCGCCGCCGAATTGAATCTCCGAGGGACCTAAGCGGAGGACGCGATTGCGTCCAAAACGACCCAAAACTGGATCATATGTGACCCCCAAATAAGCCTCAGCGAGATCTTGAATTCTCCGGGGATTCACTAATGGTACTTCCGAATCCTAAAAAAAAGAATTGAAACCTGGATGCAGTAGTAATTGGACGGTACTCACGATGACAGACTCCAACAGCTTCACAACAAGGATCTCAGTTTGAGGCTGGGACGACGGCAAAGGCTCGGACCCAGTTAGCCCACTCAGCGCATGAATTCCAACAAGGTCGCTAGCTTCATGAGGACCCGGGGTCTCAATGACGTTGCGAATTGCGCCGAATAAATTCTGATGACTCAATTCACCATTCGGTAATATGGGGTATGGAGTGCGCATATCTCCGCCACCTCCGTTTTCCACGAAGACCGTAGGCAATAGAGCCAATTTGGGGAAGACTTTTCGCTGGAGGTCGATGATAATGCCTTTGCGTCTATCGGCCTCGATATTCCATTGGTGATTTTTATCCTTGATGCTCTCAAAGTCTTCAAACTGGTCCATGAACGACATCGATTTGGTGACAACAACGACGACGTTGGCACGGTCATAGTCAACCAATCCGGATGAGTGCAGCTTGTACATGGATTTTCCTAGGGGGGACATGAAATGGTGGGGCTCATTATGAGCATCAGGGGTAATTGAGTCCCACGATGCGACGAGAAGAATGATGTTAGGATATGTCCGTCGGCGGGTGTTAGGCGAGGACGTGTAGTCTGATAGAATCTTTGGGAAATATCGTTCTTTGTAGATTCGAATGAGAGAGGAATCCCAATCGCCGGGAACTGTATCTGTGTCTCCAGGTGTATCATCGAAGGCGAGGGTTACAGTGGCATCCGTGTCGCTGTTATAGACAGGAAGTTTGACCCGCTGGATGACCTATACTAAGAGTTAGTGATTTGGACGCGAACTGTTTGAAAGGACATCCTGCCTTTGTCGTTGACCCAGCGATGCTTCTTCCAACCTCAAGGAAATTTTGGCCGAGGAGCCTATTGATCGTCTTCGATTTACCGTGGCCGCTGTGACCGACGAGAAGAACGACGGCTTGGTCAGGGTGTCGACCCGTGGCGTAAGCGGCGTCTCTGTATCGTTCTTGCGTCTGGGTATGCGAAGGGGTTGCTTGGTCATCATTGTCCTCCTCTGCCCTCACACCACTGGTGGAACGGCTACGGTCCGTCGAAATGCTCTGCTGGTCGGAAAGAGCAGTCGGCGCGTCCAATACAAGGCGTAAGACAGAGCGAGCGGAATCTGGTTCTCCATCGAACCTGGCGATACGCATGCCCGCATTTATCAGGTTATTCCACTGCCGCCATCCCAGGTCATTGTCGGGTGACGATTGAACCACAATAAGTCTTTGAAACAACGCCCAGCCTTCAAAACCGAGAAAGCGGGTGGTATTCTCGAATGGAAAGCCTGTAGATTCGCTCTGCTTATTGCTATGAACGAAGAGTATTCCGACAACGTCCGTGGATCTCCCGCTGCTGCAGGCAAAGTCAATAAGCCGGCATCATTATTCAAAAAAAAAAAAAAAAAACGCACATTTTTTTTGATCTGTTCCTCAATAGCCCTCTCGATTTCGGAAAGCGTCGCACGGTTTTGGGTCTTCAAAAATCCGGTGCGGGGCGGATAGTACCATTCAACGATGTGCAGCCGGCCCTTTATCGACAGCCGCGCGGTCAAATCAGAATTGCCATAGCCTCCCGCCTCTGTATCGATACGTCTCGCAGCTTCGGCAAGCTATCGGGTGGCGTCAGTGATATGTTGGCCGAAGATAGTGGGGACCCAAAACCATCATCCCTGCACTGCGTAAACCAAGTATTCTGTACCGGAGAAATGAGTCACAACGCCGACTGAGATAATGGTGGAGTCGTACATGATGATATCCGACATAGCTTTCAACCGAAATTCCGTTGAAAGGGATATGTTGCAAGAAGAGGGCGTGAACTTCAAAATGAATTATTTTTGTACCGTGCCACAGCGTACAAAGCCCTTTTAACCCTCCTTGTCCTTGCCTGATACAGATGGCGATGTCAGTACCACGCACCAAAGGCTTTTTCTTAACAGAAACTGCCTTCCATGTGTTCAGGCGATCGTGATCAAGTTTAAATTTGAAAGCATGTGCGGTAGGCAACCGATCCGGGACCCAATGTTCATGCCCTGGGCGCCGTCTTCGGAATTAAGATTAGTACCAGGCATTCAGCGGTCCGAAGCTGCATGTAAACGTCAGAACTGCATCCCCAGAAGAAGCATCATTTGTGCATGCCTACGACACGTCCATGAAAACACAGTCCCGTCACTAGCGCTTCTCCTCGTGTCATCGACCGCGATCTCCATGTAGAACCCCAACCGTGCATGTAGCACGACCAGGTGTACACGAGTCCGGTATCGATCCACCAGACTTGATTAAACGTGCAAATAGTTCTGTACCTCCAAGGATGACATATTGGCGATCGCAAGCATGGAGCACCGTTATCCTGAGTCTTATCCGGTGCAGTGGCATGGGCATGTCCATCGGCCGCCCGCTTATATTGCACACGCGCTGGTAGATGTGATCTGGCATGAATAGCGGAGTCGAAGCACAGGCTGCGTGAGACAAACACAAGGATGGACACGAGGAGCGAGGACAAAGCGAGGACCAAATCAAGACCAAATGGTACACCGCACAGACAGCGCATACAAGTCATCCAGGCCACCGTGCCTGATCCAGGACCTATGGTTGGGGTGCGAGGGAGAGCGGAAGAGTTTCGGAAGGCTATGGAGAATTACAAGTGCATTAGATAAGACGCCGCTTTCAACGCACGGTCTGATCACATGATGCGCCCCTGATCACGTGTATTGCCTTCCGCGACGGCTGAGTGATCGGAGCTCATGAAGATATCCTCGACCTTTGTGCGCTCCCCTCCTTCTCACCTCCTGGCCCCTCTTTTGGCCCACTTGCATGTCCCTGTACATTAGGGGTGGTCAAAGCTTTCACAAATAGCGATTCTGAATCCCCAATCTGTTGCCGACTCTTATCCCAGAAACGAGTCAGAATTGAACGAGGTTTGACCGCACCGATTCTGGAATCGATTCAGGTTTTCGATCCATGACTCGGTTCCAGTCATCAGAACCGTAGACGCCGATTCTGATATGTTCATCCCTGGAGGAAGAACAGCGATTCTGACGACTCTTGTTCCGAGTCGACGCCGATTTTTGGCTCGATTCTGGAGTCTCGGAATCGACCTCAGAATCGGGTCAGAATCGTTTTGGCCGAAAGCTTTGACCGCCCCTATTAGGTATTTCAAAACCAAATGGTAAGGGTTCACGCTGTTGCTTATACAGACAGGTTGGCCACGATATTTTCAGATTTACGGATCATGCCAGCTTACTATAGGAAGCACCACCATGTTGCCTGCATGCAAGGTGTTCATTTAAACTTGGAATGGGATACCGTAATATGATCGTCAGCGTGAAGGGCATGAAGGGCATGCACGAAAGACGGTTTGAACTAATGTGTGGTACTGTTCTCGCCTCATGATACGAGGACCTCAACAGCGCTGCATGATACGCGCGTCTGAACCGTCCGGGTTTAAAAGAGTTTGTAGGCCGACAAACTACGGCAAAACTATTTTCTTACAGAATTCTTTTGCGACGCGACCTTTGCGGTGAAACAAGCATGTCCGAGCTAATCATCATGTGCGCTGTGCCGGTGCCTGGGTCCGCACTGGAGCTCAATTTTCTCGCTCAGAATGATTGGGTTGCGGACTGCAATCGAGACTGTATACCCCATTCTTCTCGATTTCAGCATATCGCTGATTCAAATCTATAGTTTGCCGAAGCCACCGACCGTGAGCATTCGGGTTCTCGGCAGTCAGAAAAACGCACCACACGCATCATTCGATACTACTATCCTGCGGACACCAAGAATCAGGCAAAGCCTCAGCGACAGGCGACACTGCGGGAAATCGAAACGGTCGTCGAGAAACAATTAAATAAAATGTGACGATTTCCCGCCTGGAACTGCACATTGGTTGACTGGTACTATAGCCGGACAGCCAACGAGGTCGCCGGAATATTGTTCGTGCACAGCAATAAGCAGGGCGAAACTACAGGCTTTCCGTTCGAGAGTGCCACTCGCTTTCTCAACCTCGAAGGCCAAGCTTTGTTTAGGAAACTTTTCCTCGTCGTTCAGTCGTCACTGGAGAATGTCATTAAAAGCCAGTGGACCGGTCTGGTCAATGAAGGCATGCGTGTTGCCGGTTTCGACGGTACACACGATTCCGCCCGAGCGATTTTAAATCAGTTACTGGGCGAAGCCGCTCAAGTTCCCCCCGTGCACGAGGTTTCTGCGAAATTGGGTCGTTCCGCATACCTCAAAGCATCGGAGTCGCACAATGTGAGCACTTCAAAATTGAAATAACTATTGCACGCAGGTTTCACCGATGATTTTCCTAGGTTTCGGAAACACCATTCCTAAATTCGCAACCTTCGTCCCCTCCGAGGAGAGTTCAAGAGCTCGCTGATTCCTATTTGGGATTCACATACAATCCTATTTTGGGTACTTTTGGACGCAGCCGTGTTCTCAGCTTAGACCCTTTGAAAGAGCTTCAATTCAGCAGCGGCCCCGATTCCCAAGTGGAACAATTCACCCACGTTAGGGATGTCCGACATGAATACGAGCTTGCCGCTTGCCTGCTCCGCTGCGACTTCGATATACCTGATGTCGCAGGTTTAAGCGTGTCTTATGCCACCTCTTCTACCTTCAAGGCTTCATGGACTAGCGACTCACAACTGTACATGGCTCAGCATGTCACCGCAACGGCGAGAGTTTCTACCTTGACCCCACGACTATCGCAAGAGATGATCGACCTCATCGAGAAGCTGCCACCATGGTCTGAGTCGTCAGACAACTCGAAACAACAGTACAACGAATTTTTCCGGAGCCACGGGACACATGTTATGCTACGCCTCGCATTGGGCGGCAATCTAAGGGTCATTATCAATGACCTGCAGAATGTTGAAGATCGCGGTCGCAGAGGAGGGGCCAGGGCTGGAGCAGGAGCACCGGCACTGAGTAGATTCTTCAAGATTGGAATCATCGGCCTTTGTGTGCGGAACCACGAGGGGAGCGACCGGAGGGGAAGGCAGTATATCACCATTCTTCGTGATGGAGGAGGTGCAGTTGCGGGTGAACTCACAAGAACTCTGGAAAATCACTTCAAACAGTGCTCGCCGAGTTCTGAGGCTCAACACAGTTGGCCCGGGCCTGAAGTTCGCGAGAAGTGGATTCAAGCACTGGAAATGAAGCCAACCCTCATTCCGGACAACAAATATACGGATTATGAGTGGCTGTACGCCCTTGGCGGGCTCAGCGAAGTCCAGAAGGACAACCTCAGGCTGGCTTCCCAGTTTTATCTTACGATGGGCCACAAGGAAATGAGCCCTACAGAGGCACCATCAAACGAGAATCCTGGAGGTCCTGTTGGTGAGCCTCGCGAACGAAATCCATTGGGTGTTCGTCAGAAAATCAGAAAATTCTTTTCCAGCAAAAAGAAATGATTTGGATGGTGTGGGGGGCGGATTTATTTTGACTATGATTATAAGGGCCATATACCATGATATTTTCTTTCGCAGGTACTCTTTCAACTAATTCATATTTACGATTATTTTTCTCGGCTTTCCGGATGTGTTCCATCACATGATCTGTATGCTGTTAATGTGGCCACATACCTTCATCAATGATTATCATCTCCTAACCTCCACTATGTCGAAAGACCTAGAGTCGCTTGCACTGAAAGCTGCTGTATTTGCTAAGCCTTCTTAATATCTGGTAAGCTTGGACAATGGAGGCCCTATTGTGAGGAGGTATGCTCTCTCTCCAAGTCATCACACCATTACATCACCTCAACGCACTAGGGTTGTACAATGTGCACCTTAACTATAAATATTTGTAATACATACATTCAAGCCATTAGGCAAGTTGTGCAAAAGCTGCATGAGCTGCATGCGGCTTTTTTTCATTGTGCCAAGCTGCGGGGTTTTTCATCCATTTTCTCAGTTTGTATCATGCTGAGTACTATTCAATGCCCCTTAAGCGCGGTATTTCTCTCCTAAGAGTGGTGTGTGTTGGCATGTGAAACCGTGGGAGGCCAGATTTTTCACAAATCATAATCAACAAGGCATCACTCAAGCCGCGTGAAGTGGCTCCACTTTCCCTTTCCCACATTCTTACATCCGGTGTGGCGGTGCTGATAGCCTCTAGCGTAGTTTCCTTATTTATTGTACAACACCCAAAGAATTGGGCACATAATCTTAATAGAACGTTTGATTAATGTATAGTGATCTATCCATCAGCTCAATTTCATGGACTGCTACCACCATAGCCTTTAGGTCACATGTAGTAACACAAATGAAATAATCCAAGCAACTCGATTTCGCTCTCTGTGCTCTGGTCCTTCGATTCTACAGCTTTTTTCACAATCAATTTACCATTTTAAGAATCCCAATGAGCTCGCACACTGTCCGCAGATCCGTTGCGTCAGAACCAGGCATCGCATGATCGCAGTTGAACAGAGAGCACTAAAGCCGTCGTGGACCGTGGTGGTCGCCCGAATAGAATGTGCTGTTGTAGGTATTGACATTCAACGGGAAGCGGAGGTTCGAATCCTCTAGGCGGCATAGGAAGTTGACCGCCGTCTCCTTTTCTTTCCTTTTGCCACCAGCGTACTTCTTGCTAGGCACTGCTTCGAATGAGCTTCGCCTGCTATCTAGCAACCCCACACGATTTGGCAGACTCGGCTGAGTAATACTCAGCCGTTAAGCTTCTGTTGTTTCCTTTGAACTCCCGCACTCATTCAAGTACACAGAAAATTATTCCGGCCGTTGTCGATCACTCTGAATTGGTTCTTCTCCACAATATCCTTAATTACGGAGGCAGGTTCGATTCCTGCCTGGGCGCTCCGAAAATTTCGTTGTAGATTTATTTTCTCTTGGTTCATTGATGAGCTCCTACAGTTTCCTGCGACTCTTCACAGGACTCTTCAAAACATTCTGTGATGCTTTTGCGTCTTGTTTCACTCGCACACTTGTTAATATACGATCAACGGTGTGGACTCCGCAGGCTTTCTATCGTCCTGGTTGCTTTTTGAGACTGATCATTTTCCAGGTGTCGTGGATTTCGTCGTCATTTCGGGAGTTACGGAAACCGCAAACATTTTTCGAAGTCAAGATTCACGAATTTTGTTGAATTTCTGCCGGTCGACTCACCTGTTCCGATCAACCATCAGATCAACCCGTCACTATCATGCCCTTGCCCTCCTCCCTGACCAAGTATCCCGGAACCTCTTCGAATCTTGCTCTCCCAACATCGGGTAAGAACGGCCGCACCTAGCAGTCTACACGGATGAGAGCTCCTCTGTCAGACTGAGCGAACTGCACTGGGACTTTTTCATGGGCCATGTCCGCTCCCTACCATCGCCCAGTCCTGCGGATCATCTCTCTCACTGGTGTCGGCGATTAGCCCAAGTGTTATAACCCATCCTAGACCTCCGTTTCGATTTCAAGCGCCAGGCCTCTGTTATCGATTCCCGCCCCCTCAATGTGTAGGTTTTCAGCCCCGTAGACACTGCATTCAAGTGAGCGGGGTCGAATGAGCGATGTCGCACCGACGCCACTCCCTTTCAGTGCTGTCAATCCGCATCGATCCGTCGTAGGCCATCCCATAAAGGTTCCTGAATCTGGAAACCCGCATCCCGTTGAAATGATGCCACAATGGTAAGACCCAACCAGCACACGACACTCTACGGGACCCAGAAAGAAACGACGGAACTCTCCCCAGCTACCGTTTCTCGGTCTCTACGGGGTGGGCGTGACATATTCCTGGAATACACTCCGCACTTTAAATGCTGCGAACTCTTCGATCATCCTCCATTCTTCTTCGCTCATCCCCCTTTTGACTCTTTTCTTTAATCATGAATCGGATGTCGTCTATCTCGCTTCTTTTACTTGGTGCCAGTGCTCTCACAGGCATGCTCGCCACACCCACCCAGCGGTCGAGTTCCCTCTACCCTGATGCCAACAAGGCCCACGGATCGTTGGTTATCGCCACGCTCGACTACGATGCCTAGGGGAGCGCGACACAGGTTGACTGTGTATACCCAACAGAGCCCCAGCCATGCAGCTACTTTACTATTTGTCTTTTCGTCGCATCGACTGCGTCTGGTCTGACCACCGCTACCGAATACCTTTTGGCCTGCGTGTATGAGGATGGGTTGAGGTATACGTACACTCCAGTGAGTGGAATGAATAACTCGATTTTTCGATTTCTGACTGGAATGGCAGTCCCAAGGTTTGTTCATCGAAGACGGGCCTTCATGTCCCCTAACGGTCGCTCCTGTATGTTCGTCTCACCCGTCGGAGCCGTCTTGGTTCGTCAAGTCGCCTTTTGTTTTTTCCATGCGCAATATTGACAGATATTGACCAGAATATATAGCAGCAGCCAGTGCGACAGCGGATATGCATCCTCCCCTCCCAGGTTGGTTCCTTTCACGTTTATACTCCATGGAATGTGACCGCAGATCAGCAGCAGTGGGTATCCCTATGGCAGGTCCTCTCCCGACGGTGGTTATCATCCGTTCGGCGCTGTATCCAAAGGCGATGCCCCGGCCGCGGCTGGTAGCTCGAGCACTGAAGTGTGGCATGTGTGCGTGTCGACTTCTCTACTGATTCCGAAGGGGGAACCTAGAAGTACAGTCTGACCTGCGTCTGCTTAGATCGGCCACAATCTGCCTCGCGTTCAACGAGAACTACAGCGTAAGTAGCAGCGGCTATGGGCTCAAGACCTCGCTCAACATCAGCGAGACTTCGTCTAGTGTATCTACCTCGATGGGGATGCCTTCTATTATAACCGCCAGGTCAAAATTCAAAAATCTCCAGCAACCACATTCAACAACCACCAAATGATGTTTGATTCCGCAGGACGGAAGGATGGTGAAGGGGTCCTACACCTGCCCGGGATCCATCCATCCGACCAAAATCACCGTGTTCGTATAATTCAGATTCAAGCGTGAATTTCTCCCGACTTTGATTTCATATGACAGCTCCGAATTCGTTTGTGTCGCCGTCAATCTTCAGGCATCTACCCTCATTGGCGCCTCCGTTACGGTCACCCAGAACTTCCTGGCTTGCGTATACAGCAATTCGTCGGTGTGTACACATTCGGTGAGTTGACCGACGTGGAATCCGATTCTTACTGATGTCTCGGTAGTCGCAAGGCTCGCTCAATCACGGTAGCAGCGACTCCTGCCCTACAGCGGTCAAGTCCTCATCTCATGCATCGGAGCAGTTAGTACCACACCGCTCCATAGTCGTCGCAACATTTACCTTGCACAGACCATTCAATTTCGCCTGCATCCAGTTCGACAATAACAACTCCAAAGTTTGCAACAGGATGGGGAGTTCCCAGTTTGCGGCTACGATGACGGGCAAAGATGCGGGTATTTCATCGCCGTAAGTAATAACAGCACACTTTCTTTGTGAGGACGGCGATTTAGGTTCCATCTCGATGTACTTAGAACGGCGGGTTCAGCTCTGGCTCTAGCATCTACCCGCAGTCCCTCGTTCCGCCGACGACCCCCATGGCTGCCGCCGCCGCCGCGGACCGTCTCACGGAGAACGATAACACCACTAGTGGCAGCAGCGGTACCGCAATCTCTAAACCCATCCTCATCGCACTAATTGCGATGAACGGCGTGCTTGCACTCGCGATCCTTACCATCGGTGGCATTATGGTCTTCGGGCGCCGTTCGGAGGGGCCCATCCGTGTTCGCCCGCTCAACCGTGGTGCGGGGTATAAGACCGTAGGGAGCGTGTCGGTTCCTCTCACGCACTCGGATGAGACGCGGTACCACGATGCGCCGAAGCGCTGATGGGAATTGTTACGACGCGCAGAGTACTCATGATAGGAGGAGACCCATTCACACTTTCTCTGGGTCCACGGCAGTCCTGATTCTGGTTTTTATCTTTTGTTGTTTATTTTATTGTTGTATCGGGATGGACATTTCTTTGACATGTTGATACGCCTCCGCTGTATTCAGTTTGTTCATTCGACATTGGCTAATGCAATGGTCGCGTTTTTTGTACCGATGAGCCGGAACTTGTGGGGAAGCAATGAAGTTTCTTCAAGAAGTGCGAGGTCAATCGGAGTTGCCCAGTTGGAATTTCATTTTCCCCGCATTATTACATTTTTCCTTATCTATTGATATTCCTTGGACTTCCACATCTCTCCCAATTTACCTCAAAATTTTCAGACCTGTTGGGATGGGAAGGCTTCGCAAGGGGACACTAAAATTCCAGACCAAAGACTGAGTTAATTCATATACAAATATATGGGTAGGAATTAGTACATTCAGCGCCTCAACTAGGTTATTTTTCACAACCTGGTGTCCCTCTTCTTCGTCAACTCGTCCAAATAGTGACCAGCGAAACCTCCAAGGCCGGCGGCGGCGGCACAAGCGCCAGGCGCGAGTCCCACAACTCCAGCGGATTATAAGCTAGCGAATACACTACCTGCAGCAACATTGCCGATGCCTGCTTGCATTCCAGCCGCAACACTGCCTATAAACCCTTCAGAGCACGCATCAAAGGGCAAGGATTATAGTCATGCTTACCGGCAGCGACGCTACCAGACGTGAATCCAAGCGCGCCAAGTACCAATGAGGGCGCCACGAGTCCAACAACAATGCCGTCTCCAACGAACGCCACTTTACGCTGGACCTCTGGATCGAGGGAGGCGATGTGCTGCTCGAAATCCGCGGCGATCTTCCCCGCACCGACAGCAGCCTGGTTTGCGAGAGCAGCGGCAGCGTCCACATGCTCCTTCGGAATATGGACAGACTTGATGGCATTGAATGCGTTGTTGGCGTGCGGCGCCGGCAGCGACTAGCTCCATGAGCTTATGATCTGGAGGTCTATGCGCTAATGGCTTACCTGCAGCACCCGCTGATGCCTAGCCAACCGCCTCAGCTGCACGCTTCGCAGCGTCAATTTGTTCCTCTGATATCTGAACCGATTTGGCGGCGTTGAGAGCACTGTTGACGTGCGGGGAGACTGCCTCCAAACTGCCTCTGTAAGTCATTGATCATGACACGCGCACGGGTACTAGTCGAATGGCATCGCTCACCGGCTGCTTACGCTCTCAGAGCAGATGCCTGACTTGCCGCGTCAGTGGCTAGCTTCCACAATCCGTTCATAATTCACAAGCAGGTGGTGGTAGAGGAAGAGCGCCGTGTTGACGCCGGTGGGCGAATGCTTTACGTATCTGGGACATCGCCGCACAATCAGCGCTTGCGGGAATTTACCGAAAGTGTTCTAGGCTCCTTCATATGTAGATGTACCTTGATACAGTAGCACTTTGCAGCACGTCCCACTACAGGGAGAACTCCGATCTGCCTAGTAAATCCTGCACAGACGCTCAACGGTACTAGACTCGACCTATCCCGCGAGATTCGAAGATAGTTGTTCGATCAATGATGGATAGGGAGAAGATGATAATCACGCCATTTAGCACAGGCGGGAGTTGCCGAGCGTTTTGAAAAACTTGGGCAAATTTTCGTGAAAGCTTCTCACGTGAACAGGCCCTCAAGAGGTGGGCGGGCCGAAACCCCTTGAAATCAACCTCCGAAATCTGAAAACTACATAGTCCTCTTCGGAGAATGGTAAAATGGGGGGTCTCTAAGTTGTACTTTATACATAGACCTATTTTGCGATGGCAAAGCAGAAGTTGGACGAGACGTCCGTTAAAAATTAAGTTAAAGCCCCAAAGGTATCGGACCGGACTCCGAGCTAACTCCGAAAAGGAGGTCGATTTCACGGATTTATCCGTCGCCCACCTCTTGCCCTCTCCGGTTCCGTCTTTCGCAGTCTTGCAGCCAGCGATTTCTCTGAAACATCTTTCGATTCTTGCTGATCATTCCAAATACTCATCGGACCCGCTATGCCACCTCGGATGCTCACCATTCGTCCCCCTTTCACGGAGGAATTCCTCCAGAGCAGTCAGCGCCTTTCGGCATCCGAAATCGCGATTGCGACCGAATTTATATCGCTCGGCGAACACTGCATCTCGTATATGGATGCAGCCATCACTCGTGCGGGTTCCCAGGAGGAGTTGTATGAGCTGACCCAACAACGCAAAGACATGGTCCAACAGGTTCTTCAGCACAAGAACGCGATTCGGTGCTTGCGTCGCCTGCCCTTCGAAATCGTATCTAAGTTCCTGGTCTTTGCTCTACCTTACGTCGAGCCCGACGATTTTGGAGAGACGCCCTGGTACTTGGGCCACATCTGCCGATATTGGCGAGATGTGGCTTTGGCATCGCCCAGTCTTTGGTCCGATATCGTGATTATGCGGCCAAACAAGTATCCTACGGAAAAGTTCCAAACCCAGCTCACTCGGTCGTCCAATTCACCCCTCAAGGTTCTACTTTGGTCTTCCTCTTCGAGTAGAGGGAACCCACACGTAACAGAGTTCCTTAAAGTCTTGGTCGATTGCGCTCCTCGCTGGACCAATGCCTGCATATTCATAAATCCAACCCACTGGAATTTGCTTGCGTCTCTCCGGAGTCGCGTCCCTCTGCTTCGCTACTTGCGTATTGGCGTCTCGGATTTCTTGGATCCGGATGCCAAGTCCACGGAACTCACCAATCCTCTCGAGATCGCTCCGGCGTTGCGTGATTTGACTCTCGAGGACATCTCTGGTCTCCCGCACGGCCTCGTCCTCCCATTCCACCAACTGACGCGGCTCAAATTGGCTACAACCAGCGAGAGTATCGCAGCCATACTCCAGACCACCACCAATCTCGAGCTGGCGAGCCTCGACCTTACGGATGATCCCCCAGACGCAGTCCATCCCATCATCCGTCTCCCCCATCTCCGCCGGCTCTACTTGAGCTCGCAGCCGTTCTTGGAGCAGCTCGAGCTCCCCGCACTCGAGGAGATTTACATGGTCGACACGCCCCCCGCGCCTTTCCTCTCCTCCTTCGTCCAACGGTGCCCCACCATGAAACTAAAAACATTGCGCCTCGCGTGGTGCACCCCAGCACACATCGCCCGCATCCTCGAGGCCTGCCCAAGCGTTGAGACACTTGGCCTGCAGATCATGTCGAGCGACAAGGGCGACGAGCTCCTTACCCTCCTCACCGTGCAACGCAGTACTAGTGGTGTATATACGGGCATTGGCCCGAATCTCCACTCCATTGCACTGGGTCTTGACCGTGTAGTCGTCAAGCATGGGTTGTTCGTCGACATGGTCGAGTCGCGCTGGCGGTTGCCTGCTGATCGTGATAATGGGGGCAGCCCGTTCTGCCGCCTTCGCTCGGCGGAGCTCTTGGTCGTCGATGAGGGAAATGCGCTCAGCGCTTCGATGGAGCGGAGGCTCGATGTTCTCAAGAAGGAGGGGTTAAGGATATCACTCTTGCAGGGCTCAGCAGCGAACAGTGAGCTGTTAGAGTGGCGGATCTAGGTATGCCTACCCTGCATCCGTTTCGGGCTCGCTGATCGCAAATCACGATTCTCAACCAGTCCCACGGGTTTTTTCTATAGAATCGCACCCGCCCATCATTGACACTTCGTCATTCGACATCTCATCTCCGCTTCAATATCAATTCAATGCCAATATCTAATGCCGTCCGATGTTTCCCTATATGGCCTTTCCCTTGTTGCACTCCCCGCGAGCGAACCCATCATTTGTTTCCCCTCTTGTGCTCCCGTTTGTCCTTTGAAATCTATTTCCGTTCATCCCAATTTGCATTAATACAGTTTAAGGGATTGCCTTGTTCCCACGTCAGGTACACCGTCTGCGAGGTGCGAATGCCGTCGACGATTTGTTACTCGGTCTGTTCCGCGTCACCCAACAAATGGCAAGATAAATTCGCCTGGAAACCACGTTGATCCGCCTAGTACATATAAGGCACTCGAGTTTCCCTTGTAAAAGCCAAACGAAAATTTCAAATCTGCCCCACTGTCTCGCTCGTTCGTTCATTCATCCACAACGTCCTTTGACCATTCACTTTTCATCCATAATCCTACCGACTATGCAATTCCGTCCTTTGGCCACTTTCGCATTCGCTGTCGGCAAGTTTCTTTTTTACCGGTCAGCATCAGGCCCATTGACTTGTTCCAGCAGCACTCTTTGCACACGCCCTGCCGGTCCAGCGTTCCGAAGACATCGGCACCCGCAATGTTGAGGTTAGAATGAACATAAATATCTACACCCGGAGTTTATCACTCAATTTTCTGCAGGGCGACGTTGAAGCTCGCGGCTGCAAATTGTATACCTGTGTTTAGAAGAAAGGCCCCCTGTCTTATGGGCTTTCCTGGTCAGGGGACCGCTCTCTGAATTTTAGAGCGCCAAATGAGCAATTCACGTACCTTTTATATACCCCATATTCATTCTCGGACTCTTGCGTCGGAGTCGTAGCAGATAGCATATCATCTACGGACTCCCTTAATTACACCCCACTCTAGAATCCCAAACCTTCGACTTACATCTTGGGTATTGATAATGATTTAGTTGTATTTGAAACGTATTGAACTAAACGGACATTGGTTGTATTTCCTCCCCCTTTCAAGTTGCGGACCTCCATGAACACGGCGAACTTCTCCATTTTCCTTCCTAATACATACATTGCTTTGTTGCTCTAGCTACCCGTGGACGGATCTAATATCTATTCTCTCACTTGCACTTTCTGTCCATATACTTCTCAGGCTGTCCGTTACAACTCAGTTCTACTCTCGGATACGCCGTTGAACCATCACGCAAGGGCCTGCGAACGCCATCAGATGTCAGCATAGCACCCGCGGGTGTTCTACACGGCTATCCCGGCTTTCAGTGGAATCCGCTGGTTTGCAAAATCAGTGAATTCCAGCGGATCCATTTTTGATGCCGGCGGTTTTTGAGGTGATGAGTTCGCGGGCTGTATACCGAGGGGCAAGGAGGTCAGCTCTGCCTATCTTTCATAATTTTTGAACCCCAGCAGCGAGCTTGAAAAAAAAATCGGCAATCAAGTTCCACTGGATTCCGATGGTTTTGCAAATCAGCGGATTCCAGTGACTGCCGGGATAGCCGTGTATTCAGTCAGTAGTTGTATCGCCGACGGGAGAATATTGGTTTTGGAGATAAGCCGTCGATGTGTCTTGGGCGCGCGTATAAAGTGCTCAAAATTCCCTTCGACAGTCAAGAAAAATTTGTCTCCCACTGCCTCCCTTCACTCGAAGTACACTCCCTTTTCGGCTAAGCCTACTCATCGTATTGATTCATCCTCCCTTCGCACTTCGTTCGACTATGCAATTCCATCTGCTGGCCACCATCGCATTCACTTTGGGGAAGTTTTCTGCTCCCGTCAAATCCTCTGCCCAGGTTCACCGAGTCATCCCAGCTACGCTCTCTGCCCAGGCCGTCGCCGTCCAACGTCCCGAGAATACTGCTATTCGTAATTTGGAGGTCAGGATGAATATAGATCTGCCGGGTCCATCGTTGATATTTTTCAACCGAGAGCGATGTCGTCGAAGATCGTGCGTGTAGAATGTACGGCTGTATATAAAGTGGCTCTCCAGGTGAACCGATTTTCCTGAAACTGTCCGCTTCAACTATGAGCTGAAATGCTGCCAGGCACTTTGCAGATTTTCAAATTAACAGTGAGATCTGTGCCCACAATCCTTTACAAGTTTTTAGATAGTCAGGCCAACAAATTGGTTTGCTTTACAAATGCAATTCACCGTTTCAACTAATCACCAAATTGCCTCTGAGTTCTTGCCGGCCCAGAAGCCGCTCGAGAATGGACATGGGGTCATTTTAGTTCAGGATGTAAGATGGTTGGGTTGAAACTCTCCAGAATAGAGACAGAAACACCGAGTAACATGATTTATCAAGGGTCACACGTCGTTTTCGCAGATTCTACGAAAGGGTAGGTAGCATTGAGTATAATGTTGCCGCGACTCAGCAAGTCGAGTCACGACTTGGGAAGTCCGACTTATGTCCGAACCCGACTTGACTTAAGTCGACTAAGTCGACCTGAGTTGGTGAGTCGGGTATTTTTTATGTAATGTTTCCTGTGAATTTACGATGCAAAAAAATGTTTTTGTCGCGGCTGTTTCACATGTCACGCGGTGTGATATAATGTCACATTACTGTGACATTGTGTCATGATTCCGGATAGAGTGACAGAATTTTCATTTGTTATGCTCTACAACACAAACGGAGGGTCACGGTAGTATACCCGACTTGAAGTCACTCAAGTCACCTCCAAGTCGGCCCACAAGACTCGACTTGACTCGACTCAATGCCCTGTCAGGTCGACTTGGTTGACTTGGAGTCGCAAGTCGCGGCAACATTAATTGAGTAAGTGGATTGCACCCATGAAAGGATCAGGCAGCGTCGCACAGTACCCGCTTATAAGTTCCTGCACCACACGATCCCGAATTCAACATTCTCATGTTCGTGGGGCGAACAGCTGTGAACGTATTCCCTTAGACACTGAATGTGTGTGTCCAATTAATCTCGGCGTATTGCAACGATATAGCAGTATTCCGCAATTAAAGTTAACTGGAGCCTGCCCCTCCGTGACCTGGGCTGTGTGAATTGAAGTTTGTATTGAGTGGAATAGTCTTACCATCGGGGTTAAATGCATACCTGAGGTCTGAATATGCGACATGTGGATGTGAGCAACGGTTGACGTGGTTTTCAAATCCACCGCCTCAGGCTGCAAGATGCCGATCACCGCACAGTATTGATTGCGATGTCCAGCGAGCTGCACATGATGATACGAGATTTCTGGGTTAAATATTCTGTTTCAGCACAAGGAATTGTTTTTTTGGTGAGAATAATGCATATTCGAATTTTCGAAAGGTTTGGTTCAACTCGGAAGAGTAGGGAAGAGTTCGGACCATCATTGGATCAGAACAAATCCAAACACTGCCACATCGCTCCTCTTTTCTTCAAGCCATCATCTGGGCACTCGGGAGGATTTTTCTGCATGAAATATCGCTCGGAAAACACAGCGATCCCTCACAAAAGAAGCTCGTCTCCGGAGTGCACCCCCTGTTCCAGCCAAGGTTTTAATTTCCTGAGCTTTCTACCGTTTGACAGATCGGGATTTCCTGATTCGCATTTGTCGCTATAGGTCTTTGTGATCTCCGTTGAAGGCCTGGTTTCCGGACCGTAGGCGAACCATACCCAATGCGCGACTATTTCTGGATGCTCCTGCAGACGCACACCATGCCATCCGACACAGAGAATCCCCCAACACCCCCAGTCGTGAATGCTAAAGCTGAAAACACGGAGTGCGTGGGCGATGATGAGAACTACTGCATTGTGGTGGGCTGGGAAGCAAAAAGTCAGTCTGTATTCATGACTACACGCTCTGGTTTCCGCCCAACTGATAGATCCCTCTAGTGGGGCCTGGAAAAAGAAATGGGCGGCAATGCTGGTGATCTTTTTATTCACATTTATTTCCCCAATATCAAGCAGCATGATTGCTCCCACCAGCCCTCAAGTCGCGCAAGAATTTCACATTGAAAGTGATATCACAATCGCTCTGATCACCTTCATCCTGGAATACAGTGAGCAGATTCTCGTTCCTGAGAAAATCCTAGCTCAAGTTCCAACAGCCTTTGGGCCCTTCGTAACTCCTTTTTTACAGTTAAGGACGAGATTGATTTATATCCGATTGTCCTAGGTTTTAGGCCTGTTGTCTGAGATTTTCGTAAGTTCTGTTTCTCAATGTTCATAACATTAGCCAACCGCCTCGTCCAGGGAAGAAATTGTGTCATGCAAGGCGCAAACTTATGATTCCTTGTAAGATAGGCCGCATCCATGCGCATCCAGCTTACACAGCCACTGATCGCTAAGTGGTTGCATGGTCAGAAATTCGATAACAACTCAACAAAGATGAAATAAAAAATTCTGTCCTGTCAGATTCATTAAAAATAGACACAGGAACAGTATACCAAAGTTTCAGACCCATTAGAGATGAACTGAAGGACAAGATAGGTTTTTGGTGCTGTACTGCACCCAAAAAGTGGTTTGACGACACCAAAAACCTATCTTGTCCCTCAGTTTAGCTCTAATTGATCTAAAACTTTGGGGAGCTCATCTTGAGTTGATTTCAAAGGGTCTGACAGGACAGAATTAATAAATTCGACTTTGTTCAGTTGTTATTCAATTTTTTGTTGCAAGAACACTTGTCCATTAGTGGCTGTGCCACTTGGATGCATATGGATGCGGCCTATCTTATGGAATCTCGGATGCAGGTTCACTCAAAATACTGGGCAGTTACTGGCTTTCAGATTCGTGGTGGGCCTGGGTGGTAGTGCAGCTTTGACGGTTGGCCATTAGCATGTATTGATTTATATGTGACATTCAATCTTCACAGATTGGAGGAGCCGTTCTAGCAGACATCTGGAATCCGGAGGAGTGTGGCCAAGCAATCGCTATATATTCATTGACTCCTCTTCTCGGGCCAGTCTTGGGACCTTTATGTGGTGCCTTTATTGCCAAAAGGCTGATGTGGAGATTAGAGAATACCACGAATATATATTTGTGAATATGAATGTTCACCAAAACCTTGAAACTGATATTTGCATTCGTACAAGTATTGATGGCAATTATTCATTGCTTAGTAAGCAATATTCACGAATATTTGCAAATATCAACTATTCAGATTCAACGACTTGAAATATTCACTATTTGCAAATTATTCATGAGTAAATCATCTAATGAACACCATCATCAGCAATTTTCAACTGTAATTTGCATTTCAGGGTTCTGACTCTGGGTCTAGAGCACCAAGTTTGCACAATGCCAATGTTTACAGTATCTTCAGGGCATATCAGTTTGTAAATCTAATTCTGAAATAGAGAGTACCACAAATATATATTCATGAATATGAATATTCACTGAAACCTTGAAACTGATATGAAGAATTTGCAATAGTAGGAGCAGAGGATCTGGTGTATTTGTAGTTTGAAATCCAAACACTAGTCTGACAACCAAACTTTTAATGTTTCTGCTGACCCAGGTGCCTTCCAAGTTCATCTAGAGGACCATGAATATTCAACAAATATTTGCCAATACAAAAACTGCTATTCGCATTCGCACAAATAGCACAGCCACAGCCATTCGCGAATATCAATATTCACTATTTGCGAGTGGATACTCGTGAATATTCATGATATTTGCTACTCGTGGTATTCTGTAGTGGAGATGGGTGGTAGGAGTGTCATAAATGCTTGAGTTGAGGAATGTGCTCAAGTTTATTATCCTGTAGTTCTGGTCAACTACCATCCTCGATGTTGCAATCCAGATTCTGGGAGTTCTATACCTTCGGGAATGTTGGTGGTCGACTTTACAGACCTCGCATCATGTGCTAATTGTAGTTGCATCCCAGCCTACGCCCCATTGCTGCTGGAACAGAAGGCAACTCAAATGAGGCAGATCTTTGATCCAGAAAAGGCTTCAGTGTCTATCATTCGATCAAGGTTTGCCAGCCAAGACAGAACGTGAGGCTATTCTGATGGGATTTGTTATCTTCTGACTGAGACGCCATTTCAAGGTGGCAACGTCTCATGAAAACGGCTCTCATCCAACCTTTTATAATTTTTCCCATGAACTTATAGTGCAACTGCTGGGCATGTATATGGCATTCATATATGGGTTCTTTATCGTGCGTGCCAAATCTATTCTACAGTAATTTTTTCATGCTCTCTCCCTTGTTACCCACACTGCTGCTGTCAGCGGCGTGCATAATGCATTTCCCTGGGTGCTGCTTCTTTCCTCCCTGTGCTCTGCCACGGGTTTACTGGAGGGCCTTGTCCCTCTGTCCTTTATGCAGTCTGGAAGATAACCTATTGTTAATTGTCCATTCTGAGGTACCAGCAAAAAAAAAGAGAGAGAGAGAGAGGAATGAATTCTAAAATCGAATGGCTCCACTTGACCCACAGAAGGGTAGGCCAGAGCCGACCGAAATATCTTGCGGCAACATTGATGAAGGTTGAATCCGAAGCAGAAGCAGTGAACACATTCAAACCGACAGTTGACCAGCTCCGGAATCCAAACAGATGTTGATGGGAGAACGCAAGAAAGCAGTCATAGTTGCCGCCAGGAGACAGATATTTTATAGATGTTCGGGATATAGCCTCAGTGAGAAAATTGCGGCACCTGCGTCCATCTGCGGACCGCAGTAATTAAGGTCAGCTGAGAGATCCCCGTCAAACACCACAGAAATGGCTTTGGTGTACAAATGGGGGAGGAATGCAGGATTGGCAAGACCAGAGCAGAAACAAAGCCAATGGACATAGTTCTTCATCAGGAAATAGCAGAGCCGAATGAGCAAAATCTTAAAGAACAATTAATCATTATCAGAGAAATTCGAAGCAAACCTGAGGACGGTTGGTGCACGCTATATGGTGGGAGATGCAGACTGTATATGTAGTTGGATTGCTTCAAGAACTGGGGGAGTGCAAGGTGTGATGGCGTCCTGCTATAATTTGTCGAAGTTTTTTTCGATCACACTGCAAGAAACAATCATTGTCAAACCCGTTAATCGGCTGTTATTGTGGTGGACTGCAATCCATGCGCATCACATTTCTGTTCTCCCATTAACTCTCTTATCAATTTCTAGTTCCCACCAAAATTCCAGGGGTGCACGTGCACTCAAACAAAATTGGAAACGCCTGGGTTTGGTGAAGTTCGGCGGGTGTCATGCGCAGCGCCGCTGTCACCTGTATTATTCAGGCCGACATACAGCAGGGTGAACGTTGGTATCATGTTCTGCAAGCGCATCATAAAAGCTTATCATCGAAGAGAACAAGATCTGGGCTGACCATCAACTGTCGTACGGCTCCACCCACAATGCGGTTTGCCCTGAAATCATTGAAAGTTGCAATCATGGCAATTACCCCGAAACAATAAATTGCGCCAGACTCGAGTCTGTAAAATCGGAATGTTAGTATGAGACATACCTGCTACCGAAAGGCATACATCATCCCCATGGCCCTATTGTAGCGTTCACGGAGAGTTTTACCTAGACCGACAGATGATGCTGCACGACGGATCCACATTATTCGGCCAGCTTGGTGAAACGTTCAGTAGATAGAATCTCCAATCGATTAGTTTACCAATGAAAGCGGTAAGAGCTAGATTCGTTGCGACAGTCAGGCCGTACCCAATTCGTATATCCGCAAGGCTCCTCATCGCCAAAATTGCCACGACTGAACATGGAAGATTAACACAACAATGTCAAATGAAGGGGCGGCTCACCGGTAGTGGATAACATGAGCGCACCAGGCAGTATGAGGACTTTCTTTTGAGATCCCCAAATCACATAGCACCGATAAAGCTGAAACATTGGGTCAGGTCACTTGTTTGCTACCGCGCTTCGAGAAACGTAACGAGAAAGGAATCTGTAACAAAACTAGCGGAATAAAGTGAGCCTCAACTTTCGACTACCGGAGCTCTGGGTTGACTAACACGTTTGTCACGATGATAAAATTATCGATCATTTCCGCCTGGATCATGAATTCGGGTTTCTCCAAGATGTGCCCACGAATTATCTGTTGGACGAAGCGAACGCTCGCGACGGCCACGAGAATATTGACGCTTAATTGTATGGTTCCCAATGCGGCCATAACGCAACTCGCAGCGACGAGAATTTTTATTCTGGGGGTGTTCCAACGACGAGAGAGGGTGTAGACGGCGAATAAGAAGAATGAAATAAAGATTCCTGTGGTTCGATTTAGGTAAAGTTCAAGCAAGAACCGAGATGGGACTGGCCATAGAACAGAAGTGCAGCCTATTCCCTGTTTCATCAAAAATGAATGACGATGTTCCGGTTTCGTGACTAACCGCCATTTCTGAGAGTACGCTGACCATTAAGCCCCAAGATTGATCTAATCCCCCAGAGTCAATAGTGTACTTCATGGTTTCCGGTAGGAGACGAGTAGGGAAAAGGTAGCCCTCCTGAGAACGCGTTTCTAAATTTCGAATGAGAAGGATCAAGGACTGGAAGAACTTCTGACTTGTGTGCTGTAGACAAGCAGTGTACCGTAGAAACAGAATGCAAACTCTCGCTGCACTCGACGCAAAATGGCCATCTCCGATGAGCAATGGTGTTATGTATGTGTCCCATCGATGAGTCTTGAGCGTGGATGTCCCGCGTCAGGGATACTGCAGGACTCATAGAGGATATGCTCCTCGCAGACCATCTACTTTAGACTATTTCTAGCAGTGGCAGCCGTCGCGATAAATTATAAGAATGACACCTTCACACCAATGACAGTTGGCCAATGATCTGATATAGTTAGGTGGTCCAGGTTGGAAGCACAATAAGGGCTTTTCTGAGCTGTGTGTATGCGCCGATGGCCTACCTAAAAGCGCCGGTTTTCTTTCGGATTGATCAAAGAAAAAGGTAAATTCAGCCAGATGAAGCTCCCACGAGAGTTGAGACGCTGGCTAAACAAAGATATCTTTGGCCAGACGTGGGAGAAAGACACGGTCATGGGAGCATATAAGTCAAGCCTGTCAAGTAGAAGGCTGTTGTAGAATGTTCTCGATTGAGCCGAGACCCCGCCCACAAGAATTCGCTTGTTATTGGCTCCGCTCATGTCGCACCGAAGGGGTCTCGAACAGGCCTATAGACGCGTCCAATTTGCCAACTATAAGAAGACACAGTCCATCAACGCTATTTGAAACGTCTTAGCTATGATATTCCTGAACCACAATATCTTGCTTGAGCGCGTTCTTATCGACGAAGACATCAAATCGCGTCTTCTCGGACATTGGGGTACTTGCCCAGTATTTAGAAGAAGGGAAAACAAAAAACGAAACAAGGCATTTACGTAATATTAGTGAATATATTTTTGTGCGGACTTCTTCTGGGTGTATCATGATTCCAACTGTAGGCCTTGGCGTAGTAAGCATTACTTAGGGTCAGTCAGAGTAGAGAAAACGAGTCGTTTCTGGAGGCCTTTCTGAAAGCATTTCTGGAAGTTGTTTTGTATCAGAAACGGCTTCTGTTCTGACCGACCCGATTTCCGAGGCGTGTCTTGGGATTTTTTTTTTTTTGAGAAAAGGAAACGCCTCAGAAACGACTGGTAGAAACTCCTCTGGAGGAGTTTTACACCGTTTCTCACCGTTTCTGCGTTTCTCGAGGCAAGCTGTTTCTCGCTTTCTCACGCCAATTCAATGTTTTATTAATTTCCGAAACGACTTGTGAAACGACTCGAGAAACGACTCTCGCAAACTTACTCTGACCGGCCCTATTTGCCAAGTGGCCATTGCTGGTGGCCGGAAACTCCAACCAGTGAAAGAAAGAAAGAAAAAGGAAGGAAAAAAAATCAGATCGAGCTGCATCGAATTTTATTCCAGCAACGCGCGACAACTCGGGGGAAGTGCAAGTTATTCAACGTTCAACCGGCTCAAATCGGAAGAATACGGATCTGAGATCTTTGATTAGTCATGACCCGAACACTGCACAGCACTCTTCAGGCTTTCCACCGTCTTTGCACTGCACAAAAGGAGTCTCTCAAAGATTGCTTTTTCGTTGTCATATCAGAATGGGCGCGGCTCCTCTTAAAGCATGCGCTGGTTGCTAGCCTGTAGAAATGTGTTAAAGTCGAAGCCCACAGCGCACCGGCGTCGTGTCGGAAACAAGCAGTGAACTCCTGTATCAAACTACAAACAAATGTCTAAATACCACGGAGTGTCCGGCCCGTAAATAACTCTTTAACAAAATGAGTGCAATTTGGTGACCGCAGTCCGAGGCCTCCGATCTTACGCAGCTTTCAAAACAGAATCAAAGATATTACCAGCTCCCTTAAACTTGAAGGACCCTCCAATTACTCGTCCTTCGGCGATCCGTAATACCTCCCTCACCGTCATCTCAACTCTCGCAACCATTCCATTCGATCTGTGGCGAGTGCGGGATGAAATGGATCTCGACTCTGTTGAGTCTTTTCCAAGTCTTCACTATGAGCTCAGCTAAATCGCGCATTCACTCGTGCGTGTTTGTTGAGCCACCCCCAGTTGGTCGGCCACTTGAACTATACAGGTCTGGGGTTTGAAATACCTGGGAGTTGGATGTTGGGCGATGGAGTAGGACCTACAAGGCTGGTCCAGACCGAATTTTGAGAGAGTGATATACCTATCAAAAGTTATGGTATTTTGATCACCGTTCCGGGGCGTGGGAGCATCAATTCCTAGTCATCAGCGCCAAGCCTCCGCACACTATCGAGCGAGGTACGAGCTAGAAACGATAAAGCATCTGTTAGGAGAGACTATCCGCACACCACTTCTTCTACCTCCATGGACGATTGGCCCCAGGTACAGTCTCTCGCACGGTGTTCTTCAAGCACCCATGTATCTACTTAGGTGGCCCTGGACGCAGTCACGGAGCGCGACGCGCGCATTCCGCCCCTCTCTCCGCTTGGCTACGTCGTTTTTGGCCAACTACCCCCCTGGATCCGATGTACGCTCAGCAGTAGAGGCGTCTGGTCTGTTAAGCGCGAAGGAAATGGAGATCACCGCACTTACCAGCGATGCAACGGCGGTACAGATTGCTTTGCGTAAACTATGCCTCGTAAAGAGTCCTGACACAACTGTGGATTATAGATTCTGGAACGTATAAAGGGGAAGGAACTAACTGCAGTTGAAGTGGTTACAGCATTCGGGAAGCGCGCAGCAATGGGGCACCAGCTTTTATCCTGCCTCACAGACTTCTTCTTCGAGGAAGCCTTGGTGCGAGCGAAAGACCTCGACGACTATTACGAGAGAACCGGAGAATTGGTGGGCCCGTTACACGGTCAATTAATCGCTGTTTCTATGCCGGCTATGCTCACATCTTTCTCTGAAGGTTTGCCCATTAGCATTAAGGTTCGATCTTTCTGCTCGCTGTTCTTTGCCGATAGCTAACTCATCGTAGGATCACATGGACGTGGCAGGACACAAATCGGGTTGTGGATTCTCGGCTGATACTGCATCTACCCCTGCGTCGAAGCACGGCAGCATGGCTCAGGTTCTGTACGACGCCGGCGCAGGTACGCTTTTCCTTCCGAAAATTTCCGGTTACCAGACATCTAACATAGCTTTCCATCCATCCAGTATTCTACTGCAAAACCAATCTCCCCCAATCGGTCATGCACCTCGAGACGTACTCGTTTTGGGGCCAAGTGGTTAATCCATACAATACCAAGTTGACCGCAGGAGGCAGTTCTGGTGGGTGCTCTGCCCTGGTCGCATTTGGGGGGTCTCCTCTGAGTATTGGGAGCGACATTGGCGGCAGCCTGCGCAGCCCCGCCGCTGCGTGCGGGTTATGGACGCTAAGTTGAGATTTAATATGATTTATCCCCCCACGGCTGAATCGTCGCAACTGATTTCTAGAGCCGACAACACTTCGTGTTCCTCGAGACGCAGGATCTTCTCCTAACCCTGAAGACTCAATTGTTGAGAGCTGGGGCCCCATCTGTCGGAGGTGAGTCTAGCAGGCGTCGAGATACTCCTCATATAACGATGCAGCGCAGCCTCCGTGACATAGATCGATGGTTTTCGGTTGTCATAGGTTCGAAGCCATGGCTCCGCGAGCATGATCTGGTTCCGATTCCGTGGCAAATTTCCACACCCACCAAATGGTCCGGCACCGAAGGGCGAATTCGCCTCGGCGTTATGTGGCATGATGGCGCTGTCCTCCCTCAGCCACCCATTCGACGCGCGTTGAAGGCGCTGGTTGATGAGTTAACAAAGAATTCGGCCTTTGAAGTTGTGGAATATGTTCCATTCAAGCATTTTGAGGCGTCAGAATTAGCGGTGAGCCGGAAGATCCTTGAATTGTATTGTATTTCTGCTTCATTCAGGAGTGTTCTTGCGTAGCACGAATTATATTTTGTGGATGGTGGGGCTCACATACGGGCGATCGCAGCTGGTACCGGGGAGCGGATCCTACCGCTGACGGAATGGGTCATTACCCGACCGACTGTGAAGGATCATACCATCCACGAGCTCTGGGATGTAGGTTCCTGCGTATCTGTCGGATTCAAGAAACTGACGAATATCAGTTGAATTTGCGGAGAGAAGCGCTGCGTGCAGAGTATCTCGAGCACTACAACTCGCAGAACGTTGACGTTGTTTTGTGTCCGGTTGGCCCTGGTCCCGCACCCCCTCTGGGGACGTCAAAATATTGGGGGTAAGCGCCGGAGAGATCGCTGCGTTCATTGCGGCTCAAATTACGCCCAGATACACAAGTGTTTGGAATTTCGTCGACTATCCCGCTGCTGCTTTTCCTACTGGGCTGTATGCCGACCCGTTACTCGACGTCAAAGATACCGGTGTTCGCACCTGGATGAGCGATGCTGATGAAAAGATCTCGACCGGCTGTGAGTATTGTCCACAGTCTAAACGCAATCCCTAATTATTGTCTAGATGAGCCAATGGATTTTGCGGGAGCTCCATTATGCTTGCAACTGGTGTCGCGGCGCTTTGCTGATGAAACAGTGGTTCAGGGTTTGTATAAGATCGCAAAAGTACTGCCACTGGGGTGATGATGACCGTCTCCACTGTTTTCCTTGTTATGCGAATGATACTTACTCGAGTTGGGGGGGGTTCTGGTGAGATTCGGCTCTTTTGATCAACGTAGAAGAGCTTCAGTCTGGTCGGGCAAATTGGCACTCGTCATCCAGATTTTGAAATGTGTAGATGTTCTTGGCTTGTGCCAATCTTTTTATTAAAACCACTTCCGACCTATCGCCGTCCCAATTACTGTACCGAGATAAAAGGCCGGGCCAAAAATGTGGTGCTTTAATTTGAGGTAACTGAGCCGAGTCTCAAACTTGATAGATTCTCTGAGACTCCTGCCAGGCAGCCGACTCATCTGTTCGCTCGCTATGTGGGTAGGCCGCGTGTTTGGGGTATTACCTGAACCAAGCTAACGTATGCAGTGTACCGTTTGATGTCACATTGACGACCATTCTCGCGATTCTGCCAGCGCTTCGGCGATACTCCCGTCACGGGTCGAAGCAGAAGCAGATGCTGCGCGTTCGATTCGAGATCAGTGTAAGGTCATAGACGGGGAAATTCCTGTCTTCACTCTGGAGGACTGATAGAGAAAATTCCATAAAATTTAGTGGTTACATCGCTGAGTTCGGAAAAATCAGGTAAGGCCGGGTGGGGATTAGTCTCTGTTACAGATACTCTAATAATTTTTGATGACGAACAAGTAAGTATCATAGGTGGGGATAGGGGTAAATCTGATGTGTGTTCACACCCGCTCGTGTGGAGATCGTACAAAATGCCTTATAAGGGCATAATGTTTCCGTATTTAGTAGCCGAGGGGCAGGTAAACACCTGGCGTCGCCGGGCAGCAGCGGTGGTAGAGGTCAGTCTGCACACGCCTTATAAATTCATCCCATTAGAATGTATCAGATTTCGATTAATACTAAATTTTTGGGCGAAATCCTGTAATCTGATTGGCTGCTCTACAGAAATCTCGCTAAAAACTCTTGGATTAATCGAAATCTAATACACTCTATTGACCAAATTGTTATCGACTCATTGCTACACTAGGAACTATGCTACTGGACAATTACATGTACTACACTATTCACTCATAATCGAATTATACCCTATCATAGGACGAATTTATACTATACTAAGTAAACCGCAACAAAGGGAGATGCACGACATTCACATTCTGCGGGCCCAGAAAAACGCGGGTCGATTTTGACGAGGCGGGCACCAATGGGGAAAATGATTTCGAATTCTTTTCCGGTACGCCACCGGAACTGGGAGTCGGACTCGCGAAGGTCCGGAGAGCATTTGGGAAATGGAAATAACACGCCGGATGTTTTGATCGGTGGGATGATCGGTGGGATTTGTAAGATATACGATCAGAGGCCATCAGACGGCCAACCTTTGGCATTATCGGCATGCGCATTCCCCTATATCTAGCAACATTTTGAGCACTTGGACTGTGCTGAAATAGCTTCCTGTTAGGTAGGTAAAATATGGGTGAGTTTGTAAAGCAACATACGGAACAGCATGGTCCTACGAGCACTGGGGTAAATGAACTTGTCCACGGGCCCGGCAGATGGAAAGAGTAAGACATAGAAAGGTAAGAGAGTCTTTCAGGCCTGAATCAGTTGTATGGATAACTCACCCAGCCCTAGCAACCTTATAACAGGCAGCAAATGTATCTTACACCACAAGTACTGTGATCGCATCGGCAGCAGCCTGTTCGGCAGCTACGGCGAGCTGATTTGGCCGGGAGATCTGCTCGGTAAAGGTCTGCGGCACCGTAAGCAAAGCGAGTTGTCGCATAAAAATACAGCGGCTAGCCCATAACATGGTGAACATGCATTGATTTTGTTGATCGAGACCGCCCGGCTTCATGGCTGCCGATGGGATTGATCGTGGGATGATCGATGGGATTTCCAACTGCCGAATTTACTGAAGGTCCGGAGGTTCTGATTTTGATTTTGATTGTTGTGCGGATTCGCGGTCGTGTTCATGTTCAAATTAGTGTTGGTCGTGTTCGTATTCGTGACCATTCGTTCGCGTGCCCGGCTAGCGAGCGTCATGCTGTCGTCGGTGTCATTATTGTTGTGATGCTGGCGCGGCCCAACTGGCGCCGTGCTCGCCCGTGCATGCGCGGAGGTGAAGCTGAAGCTGAGTGGACGCGGGCGAGCGGTATTATGACTGGGATTCTTGATGTTTTGTTGGATGTCGATCGAGGGGTTGGGGACGTGTTTCGCCGGTTGAATGACCGACAGGCGGCGGCGGAGGGAAAGGCGCGGTGTTCACGGCGCTCGAAAGCGGGTTGAAGGAAGGAGGCGGTGCAGCACGGAAGGCGGCGTGTGTTTGCACAGGGTTCTGAGGAGCCAGAGTAGGATTAGAGCGCAGCGGCGAAGACACATGGGCTTGGCGAGGCGCCAAGGGCAGCTTCTGCGCCGTAACAGGAGGCGAAAAAAACTGGGGCGGGACTGGCGGTAGCGGACGCCGGTAGGCCATCAGACCCGGGGCTGGATGGATGTTGCCGTTGTTGGTGAGCCCCGGCGCAACGTTCACCATGGGATTCGAATTCGTCCTAGCACTCTGCAGCTCCGCCCGCGCCTGCATCACGACGGTCTCCGCCGGTACGCGAAGAAATCCGCCCGGTCCGATATTACCATTCGGCTGCTTGCCGTTCTGCACTGTGACAAACGACTTCACATTCGCATTCGCATTCGTGTTGAACTGATTCGGGAAACCAGCCATCGCGGGCGGAGGCGGAAAGACGGGCAGTGACATCCGCATCAGGTGCTGCTGCCGCTGCATCGCCGCAAGCGATTCAAACAGCGCCGTGACGTTAGGATGCATTGTCACGGGCGGCACGGGCGCGAGCGGGGCTGGGCACGTCGTATACGGCGCGTACAACGGGTCCTGTAGCGGGAAAGCCGTCGGCGTCGGTCGAAAAAGGTTCTGCGCCGTCGAATTATTGGCGGCATTCACCGCGAGGAGATTATGGATATTCGCCGCCAGCGGATGCGGGAGGTGTGTCTCCGGGACTGGGATGCATTGGTTCTGATTCATGGGCAGAGGCCGACGCGCCGCACCCGGGTAGCCGGTCAACAGCCCATGGACGGTGGCGGGCAGCGGGTTTGGATTCACATTCGGGAGCAGCCGCAGCTCGGCGGGCTTATTTAGATCCAGGTCGCAGTCAGCCTGGAGGTCCTTTGCGCCATGATAATTCAGCAGCGTCGCCTGCGCGATCGTCAAGCGCCCGGGATTGTCTTCACGAGCGGAGGCCTCGGATCGCTGGATGGATGGCGCAGTTTAGGTTTGAAATGCAAAGATAAACATGGCACAAACCCTCAACTCCCTCTGGTCGAGGGTGTCCGCAATCCGTAGATAGACCCTATTCTCCGTGCCGTCCCAACCGCGAACCATCTTCCCGTTGAGGCGCAGAATGACGTCCTCCGCCGCTGCGCGGTTTTCCATTCTGAATAGACAAAATATCAACGTATGCTCGAGGGGCACAAACAAGAACGCTATCGTGCCTCATGAACGCAATCATCGTCTGTGATTGCGGCAATTTACTGCGAATGAAGCGCGTACTCTGAATCGCATAGGGATACACGAGCTCTATCAAGGTCTGATAGTTTATCGGTTTCAGTGTTATCGCATACATATAAGCGTAATCACTGACATTTTTGTCTGCACTCAGAGGAAGTCTGAGGGTTGTTAGGATCCGGAGGCGGAGATACAACAGACGTATACGCACCCCTCGATATACACGTTTGGGCTCGTTCTGTCCTCTAGTTGCGCCATCTTGGCCTTGAAGTTGAGCTCAGGACTGCCAGGGAGCGGGCTCTCTTGATTTGAGCTACTCAGAGAAGATGACGAGGACCGTGCGGGAAGGGAGGGAGAATTGGGAGAGCAGACGATGCGCGGTGGCTTATTGACCTGATCATGCAATGTAACTACGATTGGAAAGATGTCAGTTCCGCCGTACCTTGGAAAACGACGGATGCAGGTCGCTGCGCTTCAACGTCACGATGCACTTTTCGGCCGCTCCAACGGTTTTGAATCTGCGAGACGGATTAGGTTAGACACACTGGCGACAAAAAAGGCGCGCCAAAACGCACAAGACGAATCCATAGCCCGAGGGGTTCTTCGCAGTGTTCCGTGTGAAGCAGCGAACACTTAGAACTTCACCAAAGGGAGCCGCGATAGCGTAAAGCTGGTCGTCTCGGAAATTTGCGGGTAATCCGTTGATATACACGTTTGACGTTTTTCCAGACTCGTTCGTGTCTACTGAGAGCTGGGGACGGCGGAGGGGCGCCAGCCTATGGCGATTCGACGAGAATTCGGGGCTTTTTGGCTCATTGGACGGAATGACAGATGGCGAGGAAGACGGCGAGGCGAAAGGTTTGGAGGGAGTGGAAACGCTGGCGATTTTGCCTACAAATCAATGGGATCTAGGAAGAAGGACAGAAGTCTGGGACGCCACGAACCTGAGGAAAACGAGATGAGATCCGTGCCGTGAGACTGCTCTTCACTTGCTAACGGTTCCGAGGTTTCGCAAGGAATGGGACTGTTCAACGCCGAATGGTACTGAGATGCTGTCGAGGTCAGAGATTCCGATGCTGGAATACCAAGGAAGTCAGCGAGATCGCTGTCGTCCGTAGCAAGTGGAGGTTTCGCGGGATTTTCTTCAAGAGTGGGAGAGCTCGCCGGGGTCGATACAGCCATGGGGGGATCGTACGATGTGCCTTGAGGGCGAGAATAAAGAAATTATTGCTACAAGGAGTGGTACAGAGGATAAGAAACAAAAGAAGGAAAGGGTTGGGAAAGGAGAACAAAAAGAGACACCGTGGAAAAGTAAACAAATAAGCCACAACTGCCAGCAGCTCTTCGATCTCGACCACCACAATCAACTTCAAGACCTCAAGCAACCGGCCGAAATGGAAGACGGTACGCGCTCCGCACCCGCACCCTCGCCTCGAGTACCAGTATCCCAGTAACTACTACTCGCTACGCCTGGCTTTTTCACCTTTCGGCTCGATTTTTTTCACCTTTTCGCCTCGATTTTTCGCATATTCGGCTCGACGTTCGCATTTTTGGATCGATTTCTCACCATTTCGACTCGATTTTACGCCGCGGCTCGATTTTCGCGCTTATCGTTCATGCGGGCGGGGTTCGCCGTCGACGGGCGGTTTTCCGAGACGATCAGGATCTCCACGACCTCTGCGCGGTGCAGCTGTTCGAGCCTGGACGGGGTTGTTTCGACGGCACCTACGTTTTCGCATTCCTGGCTCGATTCAGCATCCTCTCGACTCGATTGTGCGGTACTTCCGTGCTTATCGCCGCTCACCGTCGATGGGCGGTTTTGCGAGATGATCCGAGATCCATCTCCCACGAATATGGCACCGTATCGACTCGACCTGTCTTTTTGACGGCGCCCTCGTACAACCGTTTGCTGGGACATGCACTGCGTCACCAGCGCGGTTTTCTTCACCACTCTCATCGTACCTACCACCCTCTCTATACCGCACGAGACGCTCTGTCTCGGCCTTCGTCCAGCTCACATCACCACTCTCACTACCCCCCCCACGCATTACTCACGCCTCCACAGCCTGGCAATCGCAAGACATCGCCCCCAGCGGGATCAGCATCCCCACCGACGCCGGTGGCGGCGGGCCCCCCTCGGGCGACGCGTGGAGCAGTGGCGCGGGTGCCAACGGCGGGGATGCGGACCGCGATGGCGATCGGGACCGGGACCGCGACAACGGCGAGGGCAGAGGCGAGGGTAGAGGTGGGGGGCGGAGGTGGAGGAGGACGCGGCAGGGGGTGGGAGGGGACGCAGCCGGAGTCGGAGCCCTGGTAGGGATGGGGAGAAGGGGTGAGTGGTTTTTTATCTTTTTTATCGCATTTTGCGCTGACACCACTTCCACCGATAGGCATAACCCCGGCAACAACTTGCACGTCTCGGGCTTGAGCCACAAGATCGACACGCGCGACCTCGAGGCGGCGTTTGCCAAGATCGGGCGCGTCAAGAAGGCGTCGGTGATGTACGACCCGCATACGCGCGAGTCGCGCGGGTTTGGGTTCGTCACGGTGCGTTTTCATTTTCGTTGCCCTTCCCGTTCTGCTTCAAGTGCTGATTTATCGTTCTGGGCGCTGCAGATGGAGACCCCTGAAGAGGCCGAAGCGGCGGTGGCGGCGCTGAACGGGACGGACATGGGTGGGAAGACGGTTAATGTGGAGAAGGTCGGTCCATCTCACGCAAAGCTTATGCTTCGAGTAAAAATGCTGACTGAGACCCTCTCGTCCACAGGCTCGCCGGGGGCGTGCCCGCACGCCGACTCCGGGACGGTACTATGGACCGCCGAAGAGGGGTGATAGTGAGTATCTTCTTTCTCGTGTCGCCTCCCTTGTGCTCTTGCTCTTGAAATGTTGTATGGAGGGGATTTTTTTTATGCTTGATTGGGGCGGGGGCCATGTGTAGCGTTTGCCGCGCCTGTCCTTGTCCCGTTTTCTGCCCATGGGGCGTGAGGGAGTAGGCCCTTGGCGCTTAACTTTTCATTCGGACCTGAGGCGAGTGCCTTTTTGGGTTACTACGGTATCCTTTTTGGGTATTTTGACGTTTTCGTTTTTTTTTCTTCTGCGATGACTGGACCCCTCTTTTCTCCTCCTTCCTCCTTCCTGCCCACAACGCAGCTGCTAACCTAACATTTCTCCCTTCTCCAGACGAACGTCCGTACGACCCGCGCCCCTACGACTCACGCTACTCGCGCGACCACGACGACCGCGGGGGACGCGGCGGCGGCGGGCGGGACTACCGCGGTGGTGGGGGCGGCGGTGGCGGGAGGGATGAGTATCGCGGGGGACGGGGGAGGTGGGCGGGATGATTATGAGCGCGGTGGGAGGGACGATTATAGGGGTGGAGGAGGAGGGAGGGATTATGACGATAGGGAGCGCGGGGACCGTGGTGGAGGGGGAGGAGGGAGGGGCGGCCGGGGAGGATATGAGGAGAGAGGGCGAGATATTGAGAGCGCGGCCTCGATGAGGGGGGGCTGGGCGGTGGGCATGGATGGATGCCCGTCATTAAAATTATACGGTTCTTCGTGGGCTCATTGCTATCGGTTTCTTCCTTTGTTTCGCTATCGATGACTCCGGTTACTTATCTCTGTTGAACAGTAACAGTGATATATATACATACGTTGATACGTGTAGGAATCTGTATTTCTGCGTCGTGGGATGGATGGACTGGATTGTGATCAAATGTTTGGTGGGCGCAATTGGAAAATTTATGGGGAATTTGGGGAGATCTGATCTGTCCTACGAGTCTGCAAAGGCTGTTTCTGCAGCTTCCCAGAAGGCGTGGATACGGAGCAATCAGAATTCAAGACTGAGGAAGGGTACCGTCTTGAACTTGTCAACTAAGAATTCGTCCCAGGCTAGATATTTTCCGTGAGGATACCTTACACCGTTGCCCCCTCGTGCGACACATTGAAATCAGACTTCATGATTTATTATCAGGACTCACCGTCATTTTGGCCATGGGTTCGGACACTTCATGAGGCGAGCAGAAGGACGCCGGTTTTCCGGTGATAGATTTCAAATATTCCTGAACATTCCTCGAAGGTATCGCTGGGAATGAGAAAGTTAGCCTGCATGTAGTCAAACAGGCGTTGGATGCCGCCCGTTTCCCCGGTGGTAAAGGGAGATCGTCCTCCAACAGCCAGGCCGAAAAAACCTTCAGGAAACCGGCCTGAGTACGCCTCACTTCAGTCGAGAATACGTCAATATAGCGATCTAGAAAAAGTTCTCGGGGTCGACGTCGGACACTCCATAATAAGATGCTTGAAAAGCCGGCGAGATTTAGATTTTTAGAAAATGGTCGCAAAAACAAGTCGCACGCTCACCCTTGATTCTGCCCGCCTGTCTGTCTGCGATAAATGTGTCCGCAAGCACCCAGTAATCGTCGCCGGTCCCCGATGAACCACGCAACCAGTCAACCCGATAATCCGTTTCCTGCCAGATACACACGAACCGGTGGTCGTTGACGAGTGGACGAGCATTCATCATGGCGCGCAAGGACCCGTACAGAAAAACAATGCACTGCAGGCGCGTATTTCCGTGCAAGGCGGCGTAGAATTTGGGGGGTAAACGGGATAGCGTTGAGCGCGGCATGCGTGAGGCTAGGCATGAGGGAGAGACGTGCGCAGAGGTAGTCGAGGTTGGGTTCGACTTGACTATGAAAGTCATAGAGCTCAAGGTGCGTGATGTTGCGAAATAAGGCGATGGGGGTCGAGCCAAAAACTGTATCGTAATTGATCGTCAAGCGTTGGAGGAACTCAAGCTCGAGCAGTGCCTTCAAGTGTGGAGCAGGGTCGAGCTTCACGAAAAGGGATGTAACCCGAGGGCATGCGAAGAGGATGGAGCCCGCTCGAATACTCTCGGCGAGAAACAAGTGCTTGACTGAGCCCCGAATCAGCGCTACTCGCTTTTTCTCCAGCAGAATGTCGGGAGTAAGCGCAGGGAAATCATGAATCGGTCTCCGATGCTCTGAGGTGCAGAAGACGACACGATACAGCAATGGTTCCACCCTAAGAAACGTGAATGGAGCCCATATGAGCTTCAAAAGGATCCTACCATTGTTTGACACGTTGTGCGACTCGCAGTAGAGTTGCGATTTCCGTCACGCGCGAGAGAGCGGCAATTTCAAAGATCTTGTGTTCCAGCTCCGGTGGAAGTCTGGGCTCGCCAACGGCAAGGTTGGATGACGAATCCATGCGTCCGGGATTCTGATGGCGGCGGTTAGGCAGCAAGAATCGAGGAGCGGTACTTGGAATTGTGACGTGGTGGTTTTAAAGCCGGAAGTGATGACTAGTCGCGATCACATGAAGGCAACACATCACCACACAGTGACATATGTCACCCAAGAACACGAAATAATACAGCCCATGGCGTTACTCAGTCGACCAGAAGCTTGAACAGCCAATTCACTAGGAATATAAAATGTGTCCGCCCAAAAACCATTATATCTGATTCTTTGCGAAGCATTTATGTGATCCGCTAGTCCGCTACCCAAGATTTAAATTCTAAAATATAGGAGTGATTCTCAACCTCGCAAGTGCCAATTGTGGAGCGCAGGCCAGTCTGACTTTTAGTGACAGCATCCAATACGCGTAAGAAGCATGTGGACCCAGGTAGATTCAAGAGGTTTCAGGTCAGTTTCCATTCTCAGGTTTATACAGTAACAGAAGGGGCATTGGGCAGTAGGCTTTCTCAGCAACGGGATTCTATTCATCAAACGGATCTGGCTCCGTTAAAATCAATGTTGGAGCGTGCGCAGTACATAAATGACCTGTTGGGGGTAACAAACGAGACGGAAGGCAGTGCCAAGCGGTGCATTCTCCACATCGAGTACTTAAGACACGCATTCGAAGATCCTGTTGCTTCATGAGCTCCAACTACTATCAACCCGGCCGTCCCAGCCTCATTTTACCTTCATCCATACCAACGCCAGCTCTAGCAAGCTATCGGCCAAGTGATACTAGCTCACCGCAGCACATTCCCAACGGCTGGGGCCCGTTCTTCCATGAGGATTTGAGTCCGACCTCGGTATTTACCCAGCTGATGGACTCCATTTTCACGTACCTGGACGCTGGCCGCACGGGGTACTTGACCCCAGAGGCCTACTCTCGCTTTTTGACCGACCAGGGGTACGCGAAGAAAGAAAACATTTGTGCGTTCACACGCAGGATGAATCACGCAGAGTACTCACTGAAACTATATCATCTCATTTATCAGGGAAAGCGAACTTGGACTGTCTGGCCGACTGGGTTGGCGAAACGAAGGAGAAGCCGGCAGATGCAGCGCTCAAACGACATTTTGATCTGTTCAGCATCGAATACGTGCTTCGCAAGCGGGCAAGCTCTCTTGAACGGGACCTTCGATCGCTCGGTCTGGCCACCCCTATATGCACCTCCGAGTCGTCGTCCACCTCCGGTGGAGCAATGCCGCTCCTCACGCGGAAAGGATTCATCGACGTCACTGCCATCGAGACGCTCTGCGACCCCTCGCGGCACTGGGGCAACATCTCGCGCATCCGGAAGTTGTACGATCTTCCTGCGGTCCATGGCTGGGGGGACTTGCCCCGCAGTGTGCTCCCGAGTATGCCAGATCAGCGCATGGTGAAGCATGTGGCTGCGATTCGGGGGGTTTGCGAAGGAGCAGGAACATGCCAAAAACAAGGAGGAGGCGGAAGAGGTCAAGAATGCGTTGGATATACTTAATGTGTTCATATCGTGAGTGGTAGAAAGGCCTATCAATGTACTTCATCTTCGAAAATACCGACCGGGTAATAAAGCCTGACTCCTACTGGCAACGTACCTGGCACAGCGAGGCCGTGCAATTATGTGGGAGCTCCAGAAGCACCGCTTGTTAGCTGAGAAGAACATCGCAGAAATATTTATGATGGCGCATTCCAGATTTTCATTCGAAGGAACCGGCACCAATTCTGAAGAGTTGTAGGAACATCCCTCTCCCACAGACTACATAATGAGGAACGAGTTAAAAATGTTGTTGCGTCTGTTTATCAGAGACTAATTGCTTGCTCACCGCCTATTCTGCCGTCTTCTCACCGATGATTTCTTCGTTTCTGTCTAACCGCATCAAAAAAGAAAATGCTGAGTTGTGCCACCTTTTCTTTTTTTCTTTTCTTTTCTTTTTTTTTGAATCCTTGTTTTATTTCCTTTGTGCCCCTAGGGCATATGGTAGAAATAAAGCTAACTACTTTTGTACTGTATTATGATGACTATAGTATCTGTTATTTTAAACTATTTGACGGCGTGGAACTCGTGACAGAAGGAGTGCGTTGCGAGGATCCGCAGGGGTATAGGGCAAAAGCCGATACAAATGTATTTGTGGGTGGTGTCCGTGTATTCATATGTAAGTACAATTAGAAGGGAATCTAAATGAAATCCACTTGTTCTTGGGTCGCTCTAGCGGTTTGAAGTCTCCGAAGACGGAGTGGAATCGTCCTGTGTGCTGGATGAAGAGAAAAAGATCGGGGAGTAACTTGGGATCGGTGAGGTGTTTGGAATGTGCTGCGAGTCTGCTGGAGGCACGGAGATGTCGATGAGCGCCGTCATGCGCAAGGCAGAAGTGGAGATAGTGGTCCACTGTCTCGTCGCGTAACCCGCAGCAGGGGCATATGGGTATCGGTGTCTTGTTCAAGCGATGAAGATGTTTGGCGAGGGGGGCATGGTGGGAGCGTAGTTGGAAAAGTAGTGCGGCGCGCTTGCGCGGGAGAAGCTTTACGAGTTTGCGGAACTTCGGTGACGGCAAACTGTCATCGATGTCCTTGATCCGCGCGTATCGTCTCGATCGCTTGAACTCTTTCCGCGCCGCCATCTACAAAACTCTGGCATGTGTGAGGACGAGCGCTGGTCTGCTGTAGGGAAGGTTCTTCAAGACCTTGGGGGTCCCTCCGAAGCTTCCTGTCTGCGCTGCGCGTTTCGCTGCCTCGTCTGCTGCCTCGTTGCCTGGAATATCGACATGGCCTGGGGTCCAATCAACTCGGAGACGCGCATTCGGGTGTTTGGCTCTTAACCCCGTCAAGCGACGGTGGAAGAGGTCCCAAATGTAATATCCCACGCCAGGTTTGGCACTCGTCGACGCCTGTATAGCTGCTGTGTTGTCCAGGCCCAGAGGTACGATCCCGTCAATCTGTTCATCAACCTCCAACCTCAAGCACTCCAACGCCAGTACCTGTCCAACTCCCTCAGCTTCGAACACCCCATACCGTTTGGCCGATCTGAGCCGTACCCCCTTTGCCTGCTTCACCACCCCGTCCACGCACAACAGACCCGCCGCCCCTACCATAGTTGCGCCACCTTCAAACGACTTGACTGTTTCTCCCAAGTTTCTCGTTCAAATGATGAAGACCTCTATTCCTTACTTTGGATGGGCGAGGCTCCCGTTTCTTACAAGACCCTCAAAGTGCTTTATAACGCTACATCTCCATTTCAAGACCACGATACTACTGTTAGGTTCCTCCCGAGAACTTGAACGAACTAGGCTACCGTGAGAATGATGAGTCCCAGTGAAAATCTGTCATGCCAGGGTTGGCGTCTGCTCTCAGTTAAGGAGTCCAAAAAATATGCTCGGAATTGCGCGCAACTGCTGTCGAGCTTTGAAAACAAGAGCAGCTCAGAACATATCCGTGCATGACTATTTTTCAATGGGATGAATGATGGCCGGGTCGATCATCATTATTCATGACTCGTATGACTATGAGGACTTTCAAAGGCCTTAGTGGCACTGAGGAAAAACCACCCCTTCACCTGTCTATGATCGACAGGCCTTTGCTTCCATGTCAATGTTGACTTTTTCGGTTTCTGATGGTCTTTCATGCAATTTCACTTTTTTCTGCCAGTGGTTGCGAGCGAAGCGAGCAATTCTACATTCTCTCTTCAGAAAAACATCCCGCAGTTCGGATTAAATCGTGGAAGCTACCCGTTCAATTCGGGTCTGCTCATGTCTTGATTTTCGACCTTGTATTTTTTAAATCACTTACTGAAAAGTGCCGCAGGCTCGAGACACCTAATGGAACACATGCAGTCTGGGATTTGCAAAACACTCCCAGTGAGCGCTGTAAAATCAAAAGAAAGAATTATGAAAATCACGATCGGAGGTGAAATTTAGAATTACGGTGAGAACTATGCATGCGGAACGAAATCCAGGTGAACAGAAGGCACTTCCGTACAAACCAGTACTACCCTCGACGGATTTTAGCTCTGAGACAACAAAAGGTTCCCGTTTCACGGAGTGATTTTATGACACTTTAATATTTCGCTCGCTGGGTGAGGGTCACTTCTCCTGCCACGGGGTTGAATGTCGCAACGACATTATGAAGGAAGACATCTCCCCTAAACACACATACAATCATCCATTCAAAAACGCCTCACCACGAAATGAATGCAACTCACAAAACGAAAATACCATCAGCCACATCTGGCCCGCCGTCCTGCGTGCCTGTCATGCAGATGATGTTCCCTTCGTCGTCTGTGCTTGCCGGTAGAATCTGGTCGCGAGCGTCGATCGAGAACGTTTTCCCACCAATTACGACGCTAAAGTCGGGTACCCGGGCGTTGCAGTCCACGATGTAAACGCCGAAGTCAGGGTCTAGCACCGCTTCGGGATAGAACTGCGCGTTGTATGCTGCCGCGACGTCAGCGGGCAAAAGGTTGAGGGTCGTGCCGCTTTATGACACCGACGAAATCCGTCAACAACACTGTTGAAGGCAGAATAATGAGAGATCAACCTATCAAGGACAGTGTTGTTATTTGCGGTGAAGACGCGATTGCTCCCAGGGAATGTGTAGGCCTCGACGTCGACGGTGTAGAAGAAGAACTCGGACCCGGGTCCGTTTGAGGGGATGCCTTTGGTGGCGGAATATCCTTGAATAGGAACGGTTACTGCCCTGTTGACGACAGGAACCGGGGCAATGCCTCCGAAAGACAGGAATCCAAGATTAGGGTCGAAGGGATCATTTACTTCCTGGTGGAAGCTAGCACGATCGAAGGCAAGGGAAAAAAACTGAAATCTTCCACGTCAGTAATATATTTGACAAAACGGCAACACGAACATGGATTTTGAACTTTGTGTTGGCTCACAGCCGAAAAGAACAAAGGCGAGTAGGGAAGTTGATTTTCATTAGAGGCTTTGGTCGGGTCCGTAGTATTGTACACGCTGGTCTCGACAGGGAACGCCAGACCCTAAATATAATCAAGGGTCGTTCTGAAAGGGAACCAGGGAACAGAGCTTCACACACGCACAACAAATCCCGTATTTATGCCGTCTCCCCTCCAAGCCGCGAGAGTCGGAACACCAATTTCCTGGTGCGCAATAGATAATCCGCCTATGGTGACCGTATCGAAGCCTACAGGACCCGAAAGGAATTCGCCATCGCCGTAGGTGATATTGAAGGACACGTTGGGGAATAGTCGGAATGTCTTCGATACTGCGGTGTCGAAACCGTCTGTACCGAACGCGCAGTTGTCGGGCGACACGGGATTTCCGTCCAAATCAAAGCAATTGAAGCCTTTCTGCGCAACCCAGGTGTCAGAGCTGGAAGGATACAAATAATATCAGAACAACATATAAAAGTCATGCAGATTAACTTAACTGACCTCCCGGTGTCGATGATGAGACTAAAGTGCTGCCCACCAATTGTGACGTTGGTCAGGTACTCGTTGTCGAAATTACCGCCGTCGACGGCGACGGTGGATGCATCGCCAGCGCCAAATGCCTTACTGCGTGTCGTATTCGCTGGTTTCCCCCGTAATGCCGCCAGCGCGCTCGTCTTAGAGCTGCGGCGGGGCGCTTTCGCTGTGAAAGGGACTGAGAACTCCGCAAGGGGGAGCATGGTGTCTTCTTTTGGGTATGGGGCGACCGAAATGTGTCGCCCGATGTTGAACTCTGCAGCATATGCAGCCTCACCGAGAAGAGAGAGAGCAGAGAGGACTGTGAGCAGGCCCATGGCGGTGGTAAAGTGGGGGGGCGCGCTGGAACCGTTGATGGACGTGCATTTATGCAATACAGACATCCATGGCTTCTGAGACTCCATAGAGTCGGCGGCTCAGAACAAGCGTATGGAGGCGCTGATAGCTGATACGGGTTCGAAGGTCTGTCTGGTGGCAGCAGCCAAACGCGGCCGATAACACATATTGATAGTATTTCTATTTCCGTAAACAACTTCAAGTATCCACAGGCGGTAGAAGAAGGTACGCAGAGCTTACTCCACTCTTCCAGAACTTAGGCTATAAACCGCGCTACTCGCAAGAAGTATGTCTGCGCCAGTCATGAGAGAGCCCGGGGAGCACGACATGTTCACATGGTCACCGATATCCCTCCGTTGAGAAATGAAGAAGCACTCCGGTGAATAATCAAATCGTGCGAGTAAGGGAATAGGGCTTGACTGGTTCTTGCAGAACGCCGGAAGAAGCGGAATAGGCCTAGGGAGGGGGCAATCACGACAGAAAAAGAAAGAGCAAGGTCAAGAGCTGCAAGTTTGATGAAACCATACACCTACCGAATGTGCCGAATAAATTTAAAATACTGGGCCTTTTAATGCAACAGAAGGCGCTGGCGTATACGCCAACCATAGGCCCATGGCGAAACTAGAGGAACTGGGCTCGTCGAGCAGGTGTGTGGTATAACGTCATCGAAGGCGTGATTCTGAAAATTGCTAGGGATTTTCAGCGACCCAAAAATACGATATGAATCAAGATTCACCAAAAAAAAAACCCTACCAAACTCGCAAGGCGATGGTTCCCTCAAATGATGATGGACAAACAAGTAGAAAGAAGTACATCTTGCTCTTGTCCACATTGCACTCTCTTCGCTTGTTGTTTTAACTATTCAATTGCAGACCCGATCAACCGAAGGATTTGATAGCCTTCTTGGTACACATCTTTTCTCTCCCTATAAAATTCATGCCGTGGGCCACCTTCCCCCCTCTTTGCTCCGTCGTGGTTCTAAAACCCTATAGTGCCCGTCGTGCCATTTTACCACTCATTCAGTTGTGATGACACTGTCGGAGAAGCGGATTCCGTTTGAAATGGTTACCATTGACGTTGCCAACCAAGCGCGCAAATTCCCAGACTTCCTCACCCTCCAGTTGTTTGGCCAATATCCCGCCATCGTGAGTCTTCGCCTGCGGTTCTCCGGATTACTTTAACCTCTGCATTTAACATTATAGGACGACGACGGATTCATCCTATGTGAAACTCGACGCGTATTTGAACTACGGTATGAAATTTCCTTGCATATGAGGACACCTGTCGGCTTTAAGAGTCTTGATTCTCACCAGTGGAAACGAAGCGCCGCCCGGGGGATCGTCAACAGTCTCGTTCGATTCAATCTGAGGGATCCTGAAGTTGAGTAGAGCTACGATTGATCCATTTTTGACATCGATATTATATGCTTTTCCCCCTCCTACATCAGGCGAACCGAGGCACGATTTCATTCTGTATGAACTCTTCCATCGTGCCGAACTTGACTCCGAGCGCGACTAGCTCGGGGTTCGGCTGGGGAATGTCTAAATAAAGCCCGACTTTTGCTTGCAAGAGGAACTGCATAAAATCAAGTCAGTTCAGACTTTGCAATTGGGAAGGGAAAATATTCGACGGACCATCTCGTCGAGCTCCAACATGCCAGCGGTATCCACCGAGGTGAACGTTACCTCTTTCTTGATCGCTGCGACCGCACACATGAGAATCTCTGCGACATTACTGTAAAAAAAAAGCAATTGAACACGCACCAGCTGCAATTGCCGCTGCGAATGCAGGGTACTTGAACTGCATGCTGATAACCGGGTACTGTTTTCCAAGGACATTCTTACTGGGGTCTTTATAGTGAGTGAGGACGGCGAGAGCGGCTTGTCCCAGGTCGTGCGCAACCCAGGTTGCGGCCTGCACATCGTCAGGACCAAATTTCGGGATGGGGATAGTATAGCCCGTGTCTGTCTTCTGAAGGGAGCCGACTCTGTCGCAGCAGTTGTCAGCCGGTGCCGATATCAGAATTCGGGTCGGGACTCACTTCCAGAGGTTTTCGGCAAACCAGCCAGTGAGGAGTACTACGTGAGGGAGGCCCGAGGCTTTGAGGTATTCCGCGACCGCCGCTTTGTCTGGATGGTCGTACGGTGAATCTCAAGAGAACAAGCAGGACCCGAGGTAAGAAATACGCACTGTCGCAGTGATAGACGTGTTTATACAAGCCCTTTGATTCCGCCGTTGCATTTGGAAGGGAACTGAAAGATCATTAGACGCGCGAAGGGCGCAGCCACGACCAAAGATCGTACCTCCAGATGAAAAGTTTTATGCCGACTTCCTTCGCCGCGTCGACGAGATTTTTGCCCTGTATAATCTCTCCCTTTCCTTTGGGATCGGCGGGAAACACTTCAGGATCCCAGAAACTCGTCACACCGAAAACGGCCTCGCTCCCGCGAATTGCATTCTTGAGGGACTCTGTGTCCCAGAGATTACCAACAACAACTTCAACGCCTTTGGCGATCAGCGCTTTGCTCCCCGCAGAGTCGAGGCTCCGCGAGACGGCTCGCGGTGTGTATTTCCCGTCTGCAAGCACCGCTTCAAGCACGGCAGAACCTGATAAAGTAGGGAGATTTTGTGTTAGTGATACACACGAAAACGGACTGGGATAATATTCACGCACCTTGCGACCCGTTCGCGCCGAATATTGTGATAATAGGCATTTTCAAGTTCTTTTTGTGGTTCTTCAACTAAGAGGGGTGTTAGTTGCATCGACGTTGCGACCGTGCGGTGTTTTATAGTCCAAAATCCTGTCATCTGGCTGATTGTGCCCGCAGGTGTTGGTAAGCTGTCGGACGGGAGAAAAGCGGGGGCTGTCGGGACACCGCCGCGAAAAAAAGTAACGGAAGACCGCCGCGGCTGATCGGCGGTGTTCCGAACAACAGGAGCGAAGTCTATCGTGGACTGAGCGAGATTCTGCTTTGAATTTCACAGGATGGATGAGAATCCCCAATCTGAGTAGTCGGGTGTGAAGGCGAGTTTACAAAATAACCACGAAATTAATTTTCGTTGTATTTTGGGAAATATTATATTCATCCAACCAATCTATCAACTGAACTTACAGCCCCCCTTCGAAACTAAAACGATACAGAAAGCAGCTAAATCTGTCGATTCAAGCACTCACTGTCTCTTGAGAGCAATCTCTTACCATCGATGTTTTGTTTTTACCCCGACTTCGACACCATGGCATATTCAATAGATTCACCGCAATTCGCACAACATGGCACGTCATACAAATGCACTATCACGGTGATGATTGCGGGGAGCACTTATAGTTATGCTTCCAGCTGTTCATTGGCCGGACGTGGATATCACGGACTTGGCCGGGATCATGCGGACGCGGTGGTCCGAAGGCATGGTGCAGAAGAGATTAACGCGGCGGCAGCTTTGGCCGCCGTCATGATGAGTCAACGCGGCGGAGTATCAGCACTCATAACATGCCACAAATTTCCGGCCCGCAACAAACCTGAAAGGGGGGGCCGTAGATAGAATTAAAATGTCGAAGATGGAAAATCAGGGTTATAAACTCGGACAGGGCGGATCCTTGGAAAATAGAGTCCATAAGATCAAAATGAACACCGGCAGTCATGATATCACCTACATTAAATTGCCCACCTGCACCGGAAGGTCAGTAACTGAGGTCGACCAACACAGGACGCAGGACACTCTCACAAGAGGACTCAACTGGTCCAGCGGATATGATTCCCTGAAGTAGGGTAAGGCAGATGATGGCGGTCAGAAGGAATTTGAGCATTTGCGCGACTAGGATGGTCGACTATGGTCCGTGGCCTTGTTATACGACGCCAGGCAATTCGTAAATCCCCGCAAAAAAAGGAGAATGGGACGCTGAAATCCTGGATGAATGAATGCATGTATCGGGAATCAAATCGCGGGCAGGCGCCAATTTTTGTCACGGACCGAAGAGTTTATCTAGGTGCTAGAGATCTGCTAGCGATGATATTAATGGCCATTCGAGTGAGGGGAAGTCGCCGCCCGGGATTGGGATATGCAACGGGCCGCGGTTTTTGAGGGACGAGTGCAAAAGAAAGGAAGGGCAACAATTGCGTTGGTTTACCATATGGCCACTGGCCAAGAATTAATTCGAGCAGCTCGTGGAGACGCAACGTACGATCAACTGCACATTTAATGCGCGCGGACGTGCCCCAATGAATCCAATTGAACGTTTGTGGCCATTGCGTTGGCGGACGGCTGATAGGGGCGGCTCCTTCTCCGCTGGCCAAAATCGCCAGGTAAGAGATCTAGCCCTGGCTATAGTCCGTGATATGAATGAAATGCCAGAGTGAAGCCGTAGTTACTTCCACGTCTCATCCCGCCAATTTCCACCGAATCCAATGAGTTCTGGAGGATGGCCGATATTTAATTGGTAAAATGCTTCTTGGGCATAGCCTGTGGGGATGAGGCGTACAACGCCACGAAGAACATCGTGAATCTGCGTGTTGTTCGTTTGCGCCGGCATCACCCCAAGGCGGATGTCACTGCCCTTGCACCGTTTGTAGTGGAACGATCTTGAGATTTTTCCGCACTCGTTGCAGTTAAAACAAAAATGCGTACGCACGAGCTTCGAGATTATCGTAAGCCCTCTTTAATTGATGACCAGATACCAGCTCTACCCATTTCTCAACGAGGGAACGAAATAATCGCGATTGTCGAATATCAGTTTTCCGCTAGGACAAATTTCAGTGGGATCATCCCGGGCTTTGTCTATTGTCGCTACCATGAGAGTAGAGGGGGACGTTCGGTAAGAGCTTCGTCAGGAGAAATCGCAGAGGGTCGTCGACGATTGAAGGAAATTCGGTGGCAACACCCATCATAGTAAGGTGACCATTCTCGATGGCGCTGAAGAGATTCCAGGTCCTTCAGAGTTGGAATCTGTTCCGGGTCAAGATCAGCTGCGTTCTTAGGCAGTATCCTTAAAGAATGCGCAAACTCCGGCTGTTTCCGCGTGTAGCCATTGTGACTCTTCAGATGACACATTGAAAGAAAGGACAGAGATGTACCCCTGAGACACCGGGGGCCGCTATAAACTGTGAATTTCCATCGCCAGATGCATGGCGAACACGAGAGGAGAAGGCAAGAGGATAAGCGACCTTTTGATGCGTGATCTCCTATCACATTGACACGTGTCCGCGCCGCACCCTTCAAGTTCCGATCGTCCCTCTGGTTGTCTCTATGATTTTCCGGTGCTTTCAACACCCATATATGCCCTCAGTCACTCTCAAATCAGCTACATTTTGAATATTTCTGCTTTGTCCCCCGCAAGGCTCCATGAAACACCGAGAATCGCTCGATAATCGCACCATCCTCGTCGCATACGCTAGCGCTCGTTCCATGCTTGGAAGCCATTTACGACTCGTTCCGGCTCGCCAGTGTCGCCCAATCCAGCCTCATCCAATACCCCTCAGGTAGACAAATACACGCGCTACAGGCTGCCGTGCGTCACAAAAAAGTGGGTGAATGTGGTGGGATGCCCTCGGACCACTTTAAGTGCGTGCTTTAATTCTTCCATTCTAGTTTTACACTCATTCTTCTTTTACAGTAGCTGCAGGAATTTCTTTTCTGGCTGCTCTCACTGCACATGCCTGATGGACGACTACAACGACACTTGAATGCACGCAACGCCTCCGTGGTCATACGGGAGCACATGCCGATGCTGCCACACCATTCAGGGAACTCACCGCGAAGTCCTCGCCCGGCCGCAGCTAGAATCGTAGTCTGAATCTAGATGGGTCGTCAAGTGTTCCGCCATCTGTGCTTGCAGTCGTACCGCCGCTGGTGCAGCCACGGGCGGTCCGCACATGGTGGAGTGGCTCATCGAGTGCGTTTGGCATCCATCTACCCCTTGCAGGTACGCTGGAAGTACCGCTGCACGCGCTGCTGAGACGGGCGGCGAAACGCTCGCTGCGATCCCGTGGCATTACTTGCATGGATGGTGGGTGGCACAGGCCTATGTCCCAGTTAGCTGCGTTGCCGTCGGGATGCACGGCGCGAATGCAGGGAGGACGCTGCGACGCAACGGGAAAAACGCGAGCTCAATCCGCACCGGCCGTGCTGTCGATTTGCACAGCGCCTTCGCCGCTCTAATGCGGCTCACAGCACACACGGTGTCATTTCTTATCCTCCCCGCCAAAACGTACTCGCATTGGGTAGGACTTCCTGCGGGCAGCGACGCCAAGACCCCGGCCTCGGTCAACGACCTAATTCGTCTTCTGCCATGTCCCTTTCCATCCTTTGCCTTAGCTATCTTGCAATATGTATGTTGCTCTACAGCTGCATAAATAATATTTTTTTCATGATTTCTATCCAACTTTTTTGAGCTCGTCGTCGAAGACGACGTTAAGAACATTTTGATCGTCGTCTTCCAAATGCGGATGTTGGGATCATAGCGACGACCGCGCGCTCAACATGTGCAGTAGGCTGCACGCTGTCTAACCGGAAAAGGTAAGCATTCTAAAGTGATGTATCGCGAGATCTGACCAGTTGAGCCTCTGATTAATCGGATTTTTTCCTCTACTAAAAGAGGCGATATATCGCTCCCCTTTGGCTTCCCTGGGATCTGGTGTCCATTCAACCACAACTCGCATGTACTGAGCGCCTTCGCAACATTTTCTACGTTGACTTTAACTGAATTTCTTCAAGGACCGTGGACTGGGCTTTGACTTGCCTTTAACAGTCACCGCTGGGAAATATTCCAGGAGGTCTCCATGTCACAGGGCTTAATGAAGCCACTCATTCATTCGATTTTCAATGTTCCCATGCCTACTCCGCTTCGAAGATGGAGCGGTTCCCCTTTCCGGCCTTTCTTTCCAGCGGGAGATCGAGGCTTGTCCAACGGTTCAAAGATGATCATGATCCGGGAAATCCATCTACTGCCAATTCACAGGGTGGACACCGTGACACGCGGACAAGCACTTGTCGTCTGCCATGACGCCAGTACACCAGCTCGGGGTCTCCGACGTCCTCATACTAGCTGCAGGCTTCTGGCTCGTAACCAAAGTTGTCCGCCGAATCGCGAGCCGAAGTTCGCAGGGAACGAAGCTCGATGGCCCGCCTAGCGAAAGCCTTATCTTTGGTTTGAATCGAAAGATAGCTGGCGCGACAGATAGTGGGTTATTGTACCAAGAGTGGGCCGCCAGGTATGGGCCAGTGTTCGAAATCCCGACGGCCTTCGGTGGACGCAAGGTCATCCTATGCGATCGTGAGACCTATTTTTTTTTCACTGTATAGGCCATTGGTAGAATGTTTTCACAGCAAAGGCCGTCAACCACTTTTACAGTATGGAGAGGACCATCTATATCAAAGGGAAGCTAATACGAGCGGTCGTTGCAAACCTGGTAGCCCAAAGTTCGATACGTTAGATATTAGCTTGATCGCTCTACAGTTTGGCCGCGGTTTACTGTGGGCGGAGGGGGAAAGCCACAAGAGGCAGGTCCTCAGAAATTTGGAAACGATCGAATTAATCTTTCTATCAGGCAGCGGAAGGCCTTGACACCTGCATTCAGCAACGCTGCCATACGGAGATTAACACAAGTCTTTTATGATTCCGCTTACAAAGTTGATTTTATCTTGGTTATGTTTCGCAGGCAGTTCTGATCCTTTTTTTGCATCAGCTCAAAGGTCACTGGGAGGCGATCATCGACAATGCACCACCGGAAGGTGCTATCATTGACGTTGAACATTGGTACGTCTAGTTGCCTTTGCATTTACTACCCACTCATGTACTCGTAGGATGAACCGTGTCGCGTGGGTTTGCCGTGAACTTGCAGACTGTATCATAATGAGTGTATTTCTTTCCAGACTCGACAGCATCGGAATTGCCGGATTCTCGCACGATTTCCAAACCCTGGACGGACGCTACTCGGCGGTTGCTGCCGCCTTCGATGCCCTAAATTTCGAGGGACAAAGCTTTCTCTCCACTCTCGTATTTCTTCTCGGAGCCCAGTTTCCGTTCCTCGCGAATTTGCCAAGCAAAAGAAACCGCATCCAAACAAATCTTCGGCGAACCATGAGCGGCATTGCGGATGAGCTCCTCGAGAGTACGCGGCGCGAGAAGAAGAGTCATGTCACCGATGAGACTGTTGATAGATCCATTATTGGTCTCCTGCGTAAGAATCCGTCTCAAAGTCCTCTGTCGTTGCTCACCGACGTCTAGTCAAGGCAGAGGAAGAGGATGCCGAGCTCCGAATGGATGAAGCCGAAGTTCTGGCGCAAGTACGCATTTGTTTTATTCCATTCATCTCCAAGGACTGAGATCTCAATCTTCTCTCCAGATGGTACTTATCGTTTGTTTGCAAGAAATAGTTGTGATCTGACCCATAGCAAGTAGAATGTCTTACTACTGGCTGGTGCGCGCTCTCTCGACCGTATACTTCCTGGTGCTCAACATTAACAGGTTACGAAACAACTTCAATCAGTCTCACCGTAGGTATTTTCGGCATCAAACTAAGAGGAGACCACTCAAAGTTCGCAGTGGGCTTTGATTGAACTAGCCAGGCAACCGGAAAAGCAAGCCAAGCTCCGCGAAGAAATCAAACAGTTTGGAGCCACAGATCCAACTTGGGATCAACTGGGTTCGGCGCTCCCATACCTGGACTCCGTCGTCCTCGAAACATTACGGCTTCACCCTCCTCTGGCCGACACAACTCGCCAGGTACGTGTTCAGTCGAAAGTCAACACAGCGAACATAACATATTTTCAGGCCATTGCTGACGATGTAGTTCCCGTCAGCAAACCAGTGACCACAGCGTCGGGCGAGGTTGTTGACAGCATCGTAATCGCTAAAGACACTATTGTGACAGTGTCGATTCGCCTCATGAACCAATCCGAAGCTTTTTGGGGTGCTAACGCGAAGGAGTTCGAGCCGGAGCGGTGGCTGACGCTCGCCGACGAACCGCTGCGCGCGAAAGAAATCCAGGGCCACCGCCATCTCATCACGTTCCTCGACGGGCCCCGGACCTGCCTCGGGAAGTCATTTGCGCTGGCCGAATTCAAGGTGTGTCTGGTTTTATGAAAGGTCTTGGGTGAAGAAACGCTCACCCACCGTGTGTGTAGGCGGTGTTGTCGGTACTGATCAGGAACTTTACCTTCGAGTTCCCTGACGGGCCCGGGACCGAAATCGTGAGGCATCGAGCGCTCATTCCGCGGCCAAAGGTCGCAGGTCAGCCGGGGGGGCAATGTGCCTATGAGGGTCGGACGCGTCGAGTGACGTAAGGAAACAAGTACGTGAATTAAATCCTTGGACTAGTGTTCGTAAATTGTTTGGAATTTGAACACTTTACCCGTCATTCCGCTCCAAAATAATACGCTGTACCCGACTCCGAAATTTGGTCCATTCCCGAACGTCGCCTTCACCGTCATACACCGCCAAAGTGCCCCCACATTAGAACCAGCTGGGGAGATCATGTGCCCGCCAGCTGCAGTAACACATGTCCACAGATTTGCACCAGGTGTGTGCCAGCTGTACTCGACAGCTGAAATTTCAGCCCTCTGCCAGCTGCGATGCATATAGTGCCAACCTGGTGCAGTCAGCTACCATCCAGCCCATGATTTCAAAAGGTAATATTATACAAGCCATATGTATCATATTTGACTCAGGATAAGTAGATGCATGATCAAGCAATCCCAATCCTTGCAAAACCCAGTTGACGCCGCGGCAAAAATGTTCTCGTCATCGTGCATGCACGACGAAGTGGGCAGTGACCGCTTGAGAGGTGGCGGCAGCCGGACACAACTTGTTCACTAGCCTGAGAAAAGTCTTCCCAACAGCTAGAATTGAGTTTTGAAAACCTCCGGGTCGTAACACGTCGTTGGCAGTTTGGGTACTGTACTATTTCATTCAATTCGCGCGCCCTGTGACCCGTGACACCGAGCAACGACCTTTCATATTCGTCGATTGCCCCTGGGGGCCGTGACACAAAAGAAATTCGCGCTTCAATCCCTCCCCATGCCGTGGTCAGGGACCTAGAACGCGCCATCCTTTCCGACAAGGACATCTGCTCCATTGTTCTTGTGCATTCGCCGCAGCACCGTGATGAGGACCAGCAATATCCACCGTGGTTGGTGACTCTGTGGGATAGGATGGAGGCTAGTGCGCACGTGAAGCGAGGACCCTGTGGCATACCGTGCCCAACAAAACTTCTACAAGCAACATCAGGGCGCGTCAGCGAAGAAAAAAAAAAAATTTGGACGCGTTTTTTTTTCGCGATTTTGTGACTTTTTTGACAAGTTCGCGGTCAGCCTCGGTGACCTGTGACAGGCGCGAAATTATTCGTCGATTTGGGGGCCTGTGACGCGTGACCGACGAATTGAATTAAATACTACAGTAGACTCGAGAATGATGAAGGTCCGTGCGCTTATTTGGCCGGTGTAAACATCACGTTAACATCACGTGCATGTTGCTCGCTGCACGTTTGGCCTCTTTCCTCCTTCCTCCGCCCACCGCTCCATCCGCTGCCATGTATCCTAGCCATGTGCTATAGCGTGTACCCCCGCTTCCCGGCTCCCCGACGTCACGAAGCTCACCTTCCGCACCCTCTATTTATCTCTTGTTATCGAGACCGCCATCCCCACGCTCTGTATCGTTGGCCCTGGCTTCCTCTCAACTTGCGACCCCCATGTCTCCCGGTCTCAATCTGCGACGAATCCCTGCGTTTGCCTGCAGATTTCTCGCAAGCCGCCCAAGAGCAATATCACGGCCCCAGTGCTTGAGGCGAGTGCTGGAACCCCTCAACCTTTATCTCCATACCCCATGTGCCCCAACCCAAGGGCGACGGTCTTATCCCCGCTCTCAGACCACCTCAAGCACGTTGCGCTGTCGCGCTGTATGGGATCAAGGTCGTTCTCAAGCAAGACGGCACCTACTTGGCATCTGGTTCATTTTCGCCCCGTCACAAGCACCCATCGGCGGCAGTGCGACACAGCAACCCCATGAGCTTGTTCTATTTCCAGAACAATGACAAGACGTTGCCCTTCAAACTTCGGAGCGTTCATACAACAACTGATATCTGTAACACTATCAAATCTCTTTCTATCGGGCGTCGTCAACCAATCTTATCAATGTACTCAAACGGCATTCCACTCAAGCCGAATGCACATTTCGAGGCTCATCTTTAACGGCTCGGTTCTTCTAAATCTTGAAGGTTGTCACTATTCAATTCAACCTCAAGCTTTCGCAGGTCTCAAGGTGAAATCGACCGACAAAACTGTTTCAAGCTCCTCCAATGTCGTTTCCCCTTGTCTTTACGCCTCTATCAAGGTCGCGTTCACCGTCCAGTGGCGGCTGTGTTTCCATCAAGCTCAAGTTTTCGATGTTTGTTTCCTGTGTTTACGGTTCGCTCCATAATGTATCTGATACTGATTGGGTTCTTGAAGACAGTGGCCTTCCAAGATGTATTAAATAGTTCTCTTGGTTATTCTCTATGTCGCTTCAATTGATTCGATTTTTCCCATCAATCCACGGCTGAGAATGAATTGGAAGTAAAATGTGCTGGCCATAGATCCTACATGTGCGCTCAACAGCTGGTTACCAGCTGGACATGGCCTCACGGTGGGGCCATAGGATAATGATGCTGACCACCACCTAGCTGGCACCTGGCCACCATTCGTCAGTAACATCTAGCCATGATATCGCCGCCAGCTGGCGGCCAGCTGTAGTCCAAATGGCGGTGTAGATCATGAATGAGGGCTCCAACGCCCTCACAAGGTCGAATACCGCCGAGTGTACCACGCAGCGAGGGGAAGATAATGGCACCGACGTAAGATTATCAACAATGAATTTTGTTAATTTGAACACGCTCTCCCGAGCACGGTTACTCAGAGTGGGCATCTGTAACTGCCGTAAAAAACTGAAAGAGAGCAAGCAGAGGCATTTGGATAATCTATAACGGAACGAATATCTAATCGAATCGAAGGCGGGAAAGAAAGTGGATAGCCCGATATCTTTTTGGGGGATACCGCCTCTTTATGTATCACATTTCATCCCGTGAAGAACAAACCTGATAAGAAGAAATGGAAATAAATCTCCTGCTATCACTTACTCGAGTTCCTTAGAAGGGGAGATGTGGACAGGGCAGACTGTACGTCTAGCCAAAGCTCCGACGAGTCGACCACGGACTGACTAGGCTCGTCCTCCTCGTCCAAACTGCCCGCGATGATATCGTCATTCAAAGTCATGATGAACATTAGATGCGGGAATATCGCAGACAAGAATTTCGCGACGCGGCAAATCTTGGATTTTGCGATCAGGGAGGCAGCGACGTTCAGGAACTCGAGCCGTGTTTGGGCCACGCGCTTTGCTCCGTGATCGCGGAGACTAGGCACGACGGTGGCGTCAAAGGTGAGCCCGAGAGTGTGGAGATGGGGGCAGTGTTTGGCGAAGGCGTAGACGCCTTTGAGGGTTACGTGCGATCGAATGTGCCGATGGGGTCGCGCCGTGAGCTCCAAGGCCTCGAGATGAGGCCATGCACGGGCCATATCGAGGATTGTGGCGTCGTCAAAGTCGAACCCAACGGGATGTGCCAATCGCACTTCGACGAGGTTGAAAAAGGAGAACAGTGGGAGGAGGACATCGCCTCCGACAGAATATTCGGCGGCCTCATCCGCAGAAAGAGTGTTGTTGTTGTCCTCTTCAACCCCAAACTCGCCGCTCATGGATATTTCTCGGAGAGAGAAATGCGAGCAATGTTCGGATAAGGTGTGGTAGAAGTCGCGCGCCATGGTCTCCGTAGGATACAAAGACGAGGGAGTAATAGAGAGCTTAACGAGAGGACATTTCGCTGCCATGGAAATTACACGCAATGCGCACCTCATCGTCATCACAGTGAGCTCCGCGAGGTTCGGGAAACCAGGGGTCCCCATGTAAGGCTGAGAGGTATAGCCAGGCTGACCGTATGGGATGTGGAGTGTCTTCAGGTCAGGCATCTGAGCCAAGTGGGCAAGAGCTGTGTCGTCCAGCGTGGGTATGTGAAGCGACTCGATCTGCGGCAAGGCAAGCACAAAGGTCGATAGCGCTGGGCAACAATTGTAAGTGGCCGAAATCACGATCAGTGCGAGAAGATCCGTCGAAACCCTGACATGGGCGAGCGAGGGGCATCTGGACGCCAAGCTCGAGAGTAACTCGGACAACGAGTTGCAAGTAATGGAAAGATCCCGGATACGCGACGTGAGGAACCACCGGACATGATGGAATATTGAGGCATCAGATGCAGGGTTCCAGTGGAGGATTTCGAGATTGGGGAACAGGAAGTCTGCAGGGAGACATAAACTGAGTGTCTCGAGAAACTCTGGAGTCGTGAAGGCGGTTCGCATGCGAAGCGAATGGACCCGATGTAAATAAAAAGAGGGGGCGCTCCCAGTCGGACATTTTCATTATGCGCTTCAGAGCCTATCAGGAATGTATACTGGGTCACATTAATTTTTTTGGAAAAAAAGATGAATCTTACGATTGTCGTTTCCTCTCCGTCGTCATCCTCATTTATATCCCACAAATCGTCAGGCATACATCTGAGAATTTTCAGGATTGTATCCTGGTGTCTCCATAGGATATTGAGAGCTGGATCGAGGAAAAGCTTTGAAGATCTGGCAAGCGTCGAGAGCGCGTGAGAGGCGCCAGTGGGGAATGAACGCAGTTGGTTTGAGCCAAGCTGCGAGCAGATCATTTCTAGAATTTCAAGAATTGCAAGGCCACGATGGGTTGCGCTCGAGAGACGCGAGGCCATGACTTTGGAGGTGGAGTGGCAAGGCGCGACGTGACCGTGACCGTATCAAAATTTCACTCGTGGAAACAACGTGGAAAAGTGAACAAGGTGCGGAAAGTTCCGGCCAGCTTACTCCGACCATTTTATCTAAACATAATGTCGTTCGAGACTTGGACTGATGGAATTGCGCGCTGACCTCGTCGTTGCCTTCTGAATAGAATATAAGCTTGTGATCATGGTGTGCACCCAAAACCAATCCTTTGCGCTGCCCATCAGAGGAGATCCGAAAAAAGAGATTGTGCTGTATGTCATCCCAGTGTTGAAGTGCGACTTCACTGGACATGTTCGATGCGAAAGTAAAAAGATTTTCGTTCGTAGTTGACGAATGCAGGTTAACTTCTGGAAATCCTCGCCGAAATCAAGTTATTTCTACCTGATCTCGACATGCATTACTACCTAAGGGATAGTTCACTTGAAGTATCCGATATGACGACCGTCCAGTGTCCGGTGGGTTGGTTGAAAAACCACGGACAAGAGGCATTGGGTAGTCATAAATCGTAGTGGTGCCCTCGCCCATCCCTATTCTATTCAATTTGATTCGTTTGTCCGGGAATTTGTGTGTCGGATTTAATTACAGTAACTTCGGATGTTCTAGACAGTACCATGATACTGATTCTGTCCTGTAATCCCTACATACTCGTCTGTACCTTTGCTGTACACAGATTTGCTTATGACTCATTTCTTGGAAGGTTGGTGATCATTTATAACAAACCGAGGTGGCGGGCCATCATGGCAGGATAGCAAACGGCTTCGTCCCCGACTCCTCTGCTTTCCTGCCACCACTCCAATGCCAGTGTATGGCTGCAAGTGCTTCAAGGCCCGAGGATGGTAATCTGTGCGTCGGATCGAGGCCAGGAGGGAGAATCACCGGGAAGGGTGGTGTGGTCGTCGCCGTGGCGGATGGGCAACGTGGATTCGGGCGCTTGTTGCCACGCTAAAGTAGTCAGCTCTGCTGGGAGGCTTGAAGGACATAAGGAAATAGTTATAAATTAAAGTAAGAGACAGATAGACTGAACGTGACATACTTATAGTCAAAGTCGGATGGCAGCCACATCAGCTTGAACTGTGTCGGCAGGGTGGTGCCCTTGGGGGTGGGGTACGGCCATAGATTTGGAGAGGATCGCTCTAGATGGTTATATTTAGACGAGAATACATCCGACATAGCAACTTGACTCACCTTTGGGCGTTGAGGCTGAGGTTATTCCATCCGGCGAAGGTTATGCGTCGTCGTCGACCTCTGAAAAGGGATATCAGCCTGAAAGCCAAGATAGAATCGATTTGAACGTAACGCACGGAGATCCGAACAGAGCAGCGGGGTCACGACGCTCTCGCGAATGTCCATCTGAGGTTGGTATGCGAACACGCTGGCATCGCCGTGAAGCGACGCAATCAAGGCGTTCTAATACAATTCCTAGAGAGTCAGCGACGAAACAATAGAGAGGAATGGGATGGCGCACGTTGAAGAGAGGGAAGTCGGGATTTAATCTAAACCAAAAGGCCAGACCCTGACGCAGATCCGTCGCTGTTACTGGAGAATTGCAAGTCGTGTCTGGGCCGCAGCCGGGGGCGGGAAGCGGTGCCTGAATGGCTTGTGCGAGAACGGTTTCCCAGGCCTATATATCATATTTGAGGAAATTTTTGAGATTGACAGGATGTATGGAACCAGGATCGGTGAGACAAAAGGCGTCCGCGCGCTGGACAAGACGGTTTGCCGCGGCAACTTGGAATGTGACCATGCCTTGCAAATCCTGGGTCTTTCAGCGTGCTGTCATTGCAATAAGGGGAGGACTTTATACAATGCCGCGCGGAAGTACCCGTCAATGACAAAGCGGTCGACCCGTTCAGGGTAGCGGTCCGCATACGCCATGCCCACGAATGTTCTACTAGTGACGGAAATCAATTGATGTAGACTTCCCTGACGAGAAGACACTCGCTAGGAAACTCCGGCAAAGCTGACCTTTTCATATCCCAATGCAGCCCGCATGGAATCCCAATCCTGAATGACTTCTTTCGTCCCGACGTGTTGCATGATACCGGGAGGAGTGCTGTCCCTGATGGCTGCGTCGACAAAATTCTTCATGGCCGCTTGGTATTGGTCGAATTCAGCCTGCGTTGATGGACTATGCACACTGTCAGGGAGTGAATCGCTCGTGGGGCAGAGAATAACTAACAAAGCGAAGGATACGTTGTTGAAGAAAACACCAGGCGAGAGATTCAGTGGGTTTGAAAATTGAATTCCATGGTTCCATGAGTGTTCACGGCTGCACATCAACTTTAGATGGAGGTTGAGAAATGGCATTGTTTTGGAGACGCACTGAGAAAATCGAAGTCTTCTAATCCTGCAGCAAAACCCGAGAGATTGAACGTATTTGCCCAGGCTTGAGCCGCCGCATTTTCTCCCGGACCCCCTGCGATAGATTAGATAAGTGATGAACGTGCGAAAGCTCGGATGAATGTACCGGCATGGCTATTGAGAAGAATATTAGCAATTGGCGCAAGCAAGAGATAGACAGAAACGAACTGGATAATTAGGCCAGAAGCACGTTTAGCGGGACAGTTCATGGCGAAGCCAATTGTGATGCTATTCTTCACTGCGTCGAACGGCTTTGTGTAGTTCATCGGCACGTCCGTCTCACCGCAGAACAGGTTGGCAGGGAGGGCTCCGGTGAAGGTTTCACCGGTGGAATTGAGCACCGACTGAAGTGGTTCTGGGACTTTGTCGTGGCAGTCGACCCATCGAATCGTCTTGGCCTTGCGCTCGGTGCACGGGAGAGCAGAGGCAGTCGTAGTGGAAGTTGAAGACAAGATCTGTAGCACAAGAAGCGGAAGAAGGCCCATGTCCAACGAAAAAATTCCGTGAAGTATTGGAGAAAAGAAAGCAGGCATTGAAGGTGAAGAATTGAATGTTTTTTGGAGGGTGAAGGCGGCTTTATATAGTAGAACCATCGGAGATTTCGACGCGTACAGCCCGTCTCGGGCAATCGCACCCCTGCAAAAAGCAGGGCACGTGGGGTCATGTGCTGTCCAAACACCCGTCCACTCAGGCGCTGCAATGCTCTTTTTCCTTCACCATCATCTCTTGCTGAAGCATAGGCAGCCATACGCCACTCCCACGGACCTGCCGACGACCCCTTGGGCCGTATGGCGCCACGCTACCGCGCCAACCTTTCCGCGGGGGCTCCACTCCAACTCCAAGTCATCCCGATGCTGGCTCGCGCGACCGGCGGCGGGCTCGTCTCTCACGATATCTGGTGGTCAGCCTGAAAAAGGTTAATACACTTGCTCTTCAGGCTCGATGTGCACGGCTCAGTGACATTAGTACCACGCGCCTGGGCGGGTGGCATCGCTGCGTTACCGTGCGGTGCATATCTGCCCACATGAATACGCGTTTCTCGGGTGATCCTGCGCGTGCAAAAGTATTGGGGCAGACGGTTTTTTTTTCTATTCCTTTCATTTTCCCGCGAATACGCGTTATTCGCGCGTCCCCCGACACGTAGATTACCGTGGCAGGCTTGTTTTTTGTCATTATTACACCTTCCTTTGCTTTCAATTCACACATATGTATGTTGTACCAAGTCTGGGGCACAATTTAACGACTTTGCGCCTCCAATAGCCTCAAATATCTCGCGAGAATAGTTCAACTGACTTGAATATGCGTCGGGAGTCAGCACGTGCTGGGAAAGCGCACGTGTCTGCTTTTTCAACAGGGGTGCGTTTGCGGCTGATGTACAGCCCCATAGAGATTGCGGCCGATAGGTAACGGCCAGTAACGGCGCAGTCAAGCCGGTGGGTAGCGGAGATCAAGAGATTCCTTGTCTCATCGCGATGGAGGGTTATTTCAATTTTACTTCGAAGTGGAAAGGTCCTGGAGCTCACACGGTATAGAGCGGGATGGCGGCAGGAAGAAAGAGGGATCGGACGTGGCAGTGTCCCACGAGTGATCTTACAGATCATTAGACCCTGCCACAGTGCAACACTCGGTTGCTGTTCGCAAAGTACTGTGGGCTTTCCGGAGAGATAATTCTCTTGGGCGACCATCAAAAGGCTATCAATTGCAAATTGAATCTTAACTTAGAAAAACGAAGGAATCTTTAATTCCCATCATGATGGTGTGCTCCAGCACATCTCTATCCGGGAGACTGTATACTTTTATACATGATATGTACTGATACACAAGGAATATAATCAAATGGGAACGTGATACACGGGAGATGCGAAACGACTATTAGTACTGCATCTGTGATTTAAAAAGAATTAGTACAATACGAGTCGAGAACCGGAAGGGATTCAGATGGACAAGCGAAGACTCTAATTTTGAAACAGATCCCTAAACAGACTCAGATCTAGACTCTGTTGAGCGGACATGTATCGTTGTTCTGTGGCCACCAGGTACTTTTCTAGTGCCGAAGTATGAAAATGTGAACAAATACCGACGTTGATGACTTACGGATGAGCGGGCTCCGACGCGCAAGCGTCCGCATCGCGGACAGTACTGTGTGCAGATCTGCAGTGGCCTGTGGGGTGTGCGGGAGGTTAGCGATGAGGACGTCCGCGACGGCAGCAAGGAGTGTCTAAGAGAGAAATATTGTAATGAGCACGGGGGGCGAAGGGTAAGCCGCGGCCCACGCACCCCGAGAATCGGATCTGCATGCTCCCACTCGGAGAGGCGCGCGTTGAGGAGGCGTCCGACGACGCAGCTCGCCGCTGTGAGGCACTTTTCCCCGCGCCCCTGCACATACACCATCGCGCGGCGAGTGGAGCCGTAGAATCGCCGTGTTCACGAGTGCATGAGTGATGAGTGAGACCTGGTCCGTCGGTGTCGCGATATCAATCGGGGGAAGGTGGCCGCGAAAGGTTTCGAGGCGGGAGTCCATTGCCCAGAATTCCGAAGTTTGAGTCGGACCTGTACATAGGAATCCGACTGTTCATTTATTCAATCAGGAGACGCGAAAATACCTGGGTTGCGCGCAGAGAATCCGATGGCGTGTTCGAGCTTAATTGAGGCCTTGGCTAAGAGTGTCAAGCGCGAATGTCCGGCCACGTCATTTCCGTCGATGAACGGCAAGGGGGATGTAATGTTGGGCAAATGCTACATGAAATACAAGTCAGCGAAACCCCAAATGTTGAAATATCTGCACTTGAACTTACCGTCGGCCAGGGTGTGCTGATCGGTGCGTCGTTGTGGATACTCGATGGAACGTCCGAGGCAGCGACGCAATAACTGTTCAGAATCACAACACTCCAAAAGCAGTCAATCATTTCCCTCTTGCTAGCGGTATTCCTTTGCGCCAGGACCCTGGTGTCGAGGAACACCGAGGGAGCATAATGTCCTTGTGCCGATGAACCGAGTTGGTGGAGGCCCGCAGAGAAAGCTAAAGAAGTTGCACCTGCGCGGTGATAGTTACCTTCCAACAAGTGTCCAGAATCCAGATAGTAAAAGGACAGCAGGACCTCGGCTTGTATCATATTTAGCATGCGCTGCGACGAGGCCTCAACAGCGGTAATCTCCCGGGCGACGTGATACACCGTACGCGCCAGGAGCTCGTCCTCGGAATATGTGCTACCGGCGATAGGGATTGGGTTTCCAGATATACGAGTGGCCCAGAGAGTGACCGCATTTAGCAGGCCACGGGGTAGAAGCTCAGGACGCGATGTCGCCGATTGTTCGAATTGTGTGGGATCCAGAAAGAAGAACTGGTGCCGGGAGAAGTGGCGGAAAAATATATCCATGCTATAGCATAGTTTCCATCAGTAGCATCGAATCAGACTCGAATGGAGCACTACGCACAGTGGCCCAGTCAATCCAGCCGGCTCCTTCAATGCCAATACCAGTCAGTGCATTCATTCAATGGAGGTACATGCATGAGAACGCTCACATCGATGGGACTTGTGGTGCCATAAAATGGCACACGACTCTCCCAATTATCGGACTCTGAGATTGATTCGAGCACCGCAGATAACTGAGAAAGACATGACTCACCAAGTCCTACCGTTTCGACTGGCTGGAGCCGAGTAGAATACGGTTCCGTGAGGAACACTTGCGACGGGTCTTGTCCAGTCAAGAGCTCGAGTTCATGGATTCTATTTTGCATAGCTGACACCCGCTCCTGTAGCTGTGTAGAGATGTCGCCGCCGACTGCTGCGTGTAAATATGTGCAAGGCGTAAGAGACCTGGGTGGTTGGAGGCGACATCGACGACAAATGGGCCTCTCTCCGTCGCAGCGCTGTTGAACAGAAAGTGAGCGGTAAATGCAACACAGAACGAACATGCACGAACAATTTTTCGGCGCCTATACTGAAGCACGTTACCATGTCGAGTGAAGAAGAAAAAATCCGATCCCTCACCTACAGTTCAAACACGCTTTATGGAGGTAAGAGCTGGGCCGCCCCCGAGCACCTGAATCAGCGGAGGGATCGGCCATAATTCCATCGCTAAACCCACGAAGAAGACCCTTCTTTATATATGATACGGAATCTGACCGACCGGCTCTGCACCCCAGCGAAGTCCGGCGGGGTTACGTAAAGGGCCTCTGAGGGAGTTTATTCTGTAAATAGGCAAATAAACCCCCTAACCTAAATTTGCCCAGTCTATGCCACGCTCCCGTGGCGCGCGCCGGGCGCGTCCGCCATGCCTGCTATTTCTCAGCACCCTGGCTTCCTCAGTCCCTGCTGGAGCCTCCTGGAGGGCCTATGGGCTATGGTAATCATATTCTGTACCGGATACTTGGCCCCGTATGAAATAAAAATTGAAAATACTTGAAATCAGGGTAGATGTCATTGCAACATTGATAGGTGGTGCGAAGAGGCTTCAGTGCCACTTTGAAACACCTCATTTTTCTGTCAGCCCCATTGCAGACGCTCGCTTCCTGAGGTTCACGTTGTTTTTCCAACATCTTTTGATGTGTTCTGATTGAATTTGTGATTTCATTCCTGGGCAATCACGGAAAAATTCCCATGTATGGCAGTCCGGCGTTCGCTGGAGTGGAAATTTTGACCTTTTCCGCCTATTTAGGCCCCAAAATCGCAAAGTCTCCGTCATCTAGGTCAAAATTGTTCAGTTCACCTTTGGTCGAAATGATACAGTAATGGAAGCAAGCGCGCGAGCAATCAACCATCGGTGAAAACCGTCGGCGGAGTTTTAATTTATTGCTTTCTCCCTTTTTTCCATGGTTCCTTTATTCCCAGCAGCCTAAGGGTTCCTTCAATTCAAAGATGTTCCCACGGGCTCCGAGTATGGCCGACGGTTTGTTTAACCCCGCCGAATTTTGTCATGGCCATGGCCAGAATTAATGCGTCGTGCGACGAAAAGTACGAATAATTTCAACAGCCATGTAGGAATCAAACATCTCTAGTGGTCGTTTTTTCATACTGTGGTGTCGGGATGTACTGACTGCACGTTCAAGGCTGTCGTCAACGCCGTCGCATCAGCAATTTGACGATTTGATTACGCCTTTTCTCGGCTTTTTGGCTTGGCAACGCTAGCCGACAAGCTCACAAGCCAAAAAAGTCAAAGAAACACGGTTTCTAAAATCACGGACTGACCTTGATAAAGGGAGCTGATCATTGGACTGGTTAACACCTTCCCCAGCACACTCAAATGTGCCACAAAATTGCTGGTGCAAGGCAAAAAACAAGTTTATTATCAGCCAAATTTTGAAGCTTGTGATATTCGGACATAAGCTTGCGTCTTTGCGGAGTCGGTATGCGTGCTTGCGGATTACGTGTTGCAGTTGACATCTATCCCCAGATCCAGTACATAGATAACAACACACAGTACTGATGCCTATGCTTAAATCACCACACGTTCAAGATGGGCCATGCGGTAACCATTAGCTCTCGACTGATTGCGAATGCAAAATGCCTCTGCCTCGATTGCTGCGAAGACCGCGCTATCCGAGGATATAAGAACCACCTCAGCGAAGTCCTACACACTTACATAAATACCTTCTTGGGGGTCACACTGGAGATTACCAACTTTTGGGTCGTTGTAGGTGTAATTCTAAACCTGAATTATCAAATTGCAAATAGATTGAGATGAAATGAAAGGTTATTCTTATAATTTCAGCATTGATTCCAGAACTGCATTCAGTCCAAACTATTTCTAATCCGATACTCCAGGCTTCAAATTATACCTACAACGGCCCCAAATTTAAGAATCTTGCCCAAGCCAAGTGTGTAGGGCAGTTGCTGGCCAGCAGTGCACATATCAACATTGCCAAGTTTTGGGAGTTGTAGGTGCAATCTGGAACCTGAAGTATCATTATGAATTACTTGGACTGAATCCAGTTCTTGAATCAAAGCTGAAATTATAAGAATGACATTTCATTTCATCTCAACCTATTCCTAATTTTATACTTCAGGCCTAAAATTAGAGACCTTGTGGGAGTCACCAGGAGCCATTCAGTGGCTGATTGGGCATGCAGTAGCTGGTGGCTGTGGCTCCTGCAGTGGCTGAATCTAGTGCATTGTAGGATGGCATTCAAGTCCATTTATGTTCCTTTATCACTGTATTTGATACCAATTTGCAATATGCCTGCATAAAGAAGGCAGCCCAGCTAAGTTTTCCTTCCATTCATCAAAACGTGGCTTGATTTGGGCAATAAAGTGTAGTCTGGACACCAGGATGACTTTACCCACTATAAATAGGAACCATAGAGTGGTGGTCTGTTCCAACATCACATATGGAATCAATGCACCAGCCACCAGCTACTGCAAGCCCAATCAGTCACCAGGTGGCTTCCAGTGGCTCCCACAAGGTCTCTATTACACCTACTACAACCCAAAACTTTGCAATCTCTGGTGTGGGTATATTTTGTAGGACAAGAACCCCCCACATCCTACACAGGATGTGCATCATATTCCCATTTGAGAAACACGTGGCAAGCAACATTTCCCATATAGTGCGTCAGGCATTGTGATGATGACCATGGTGTCGCTATTGGAGGATATGTGGTCTGAAGAGCAACAACGTTCGGCCTCTAGGGGGTAGTAGAGCTGGATGGTAACAAGGATATGCAGGGGATAGATGTGTTCCATAGAGTGCGACGTGGGGAGCAGGTAGAGTGAGGCGACGATGATCTCCACCCAGTGGGTGTACCTGTCGTGAGCCAAGAGATGGAGAGAGGAGAAGTACCTTGTGAATGCTTTGCTCTATTTGTGAGGACGCTTCTTCAGACATCATTTACAATAGGCTGTGCATGGTGAAGGAAATCCTCGACACTTCTGAGAGCACGACAAAGATGGTTTAGACTGTGCCTGCCCCGACCCTTGGCGGGAGAGAATGAGAGAGAGAGTGTGTGTCCTGAGTTTATATGAGCAAACAACAACAGAGGTGGTAAGGCCATGAGAACCACTCTTTCTGAGAGCTGAACCCCAAGAGATGTCTGTCTACTTCCTTCAAATCCTTCTCCCTTTTATACCCTTTCCAGACCTGTCACGAGTCGTTTCCCTCCTCCTTGAAACCACTGACCATCGTCAGTGTCATTTTGAGGGAGCCACGTGGTGTGAAACCTGGGAAGCCATTTCAGGATGGCAAAGTTGTTCTTCGTTTGCAAGAGAATGTGTTGAAGAGGTGCAGAACGAACCCTGCAGGTGGGAGAAGAGGCCCAGGAAGCATTTTGAGGTGTGTCAAGGGCCACCGGTTCACCAGGGGTCACTCCTTCGTCATGAGTGTCGACTCAATGGTCCTCTTCATTGCGTATGTAGTGACCAATTTGGGGTGTGCCTGGAGTCCTGTCTGTGACACTGTCCCTGTGGTCCTAGGAATCAGTCCTTATAGGCTGCTAGGTGTCTGAGGATCATCACTATGTGTGCAGGAAACACCCAAAACATCCATGGTGACTGTGAATAAGCAGATTCCAGATTCGGTAAGGTCGTTTCCTAATTGGGAAGATGTCGATGAGGATTGTTGAGAGCCTTCTTGGGAATGCTCTAGGGCATAGGGAGGCTTGGAGGTGATGCTGAGAAGATCCTACAGGGATGCAGCAGCAGTGGAGATCATTTTTGCAATGCTGGTCGAAGGTGTGATGCAGGCGAAGATGGTCATTGTCTGTGATCAGGCAATGGGAAGCACATTGTCGGTGGTCATCCTTGAGCGAGGATGAGCATCATTGATTCCCGGCCCCATGTGGTGGTGTGGAGTGTGTAGCACGAACACCAGCCTCACAGCGTGTCTGCCATCCTTGCTCTTTTCACCAGCTATACCACCCACCTTAAGCTCTTGTGGTTGCTTCTCCACTCATCAGTGGAATCCTTGTCTTGGCTCCAGGAGCACTTCAAAGTAAATTCTGGTGTCTTGCAGTGTGCCCGCAGATGTGTCTGCCATCTCAATTTTTAATTTTGCTTGCACCACTCTTGTATCTGGCCATTTCCTTACACAATGGCTTCCTTAATATTCTCTGGGCCTTCCTGGAAAGCCTTCCAGGCCATGGAGACCACTTTGTGTGCTAAATACTTGACCAGCAGCCATATCTGCTGGATATTGATATTCATTACAAGGTATGCTGGAGCAAAGCTCCAGCTTATGTTTTGAATCGGCTGTTCATGCATTCATGTTCCAAATATATCAATTCAAAATTAACAGAAGGGAAATTTGTCATTTGACTATGACCAATGCATCTTTTGCATCAATGATCTGTTGCTGAGTCTAAGGGCTGCCCTCCACAGTGTGAAGGATGAGATGTAAGACAGATTTAGCTTGGGGATAATTGTCACTGAGCTCACTGGTTTGAACTCCACTGGAAGGCTTGGTGACTTGAGAATACTTCAACAGTGTATGGCCAAGAATGTTGAAGAAACTTGTCATGAAGGTCTGGTTTACTGGAAGGACATGGATGGATTTTAAATGCATTGTGCAGATTTCCGCATTTGGACACAATCAAAGTGATGTCACACACTGCACTTGCTCTTTGTCTTCTGGCCCCCATGTCCTGCCAACTTGCTCATGGCTCCTGCTGGAAAAGGAACCCCCATGCCCCCCTGCTTTAATGTTCTTTTCTTACCTCCTTGCTACGTCTGAGTTGTGTTCTTTTGTAGTCCACAATTAGACTGGATCAATTGAAACATCTTGCACATTATCTATAGTCAGACATCCACCTGCTCCCATCCCAATTTCAACTTACTCAACAGCGGTGGCAATCTGGCCTCCCTTCATATCTGTTGTTTTATTGTGAATAATTCAGCAACCGTCAACAATATTGTGTTTGATTATGCCATTGTTGTTTTCAACCCACTGACAGACAGCAGTGGCCTCACATCTGGAGCCACAACTGATTTGTACTCTTGTCCATTTCTGAGTATTTTCAGTGCAATTTCTTTCCATGCACCTTTGAACCTTCCAGTGAGTTGTGAGATGAAATTAGAAGAACCCTGGTTGCTAGCATCACAGGCCCCTGACTATTGTTGAACTATTTGTCTAGGTTCCCAACCAAACTTTCCTGACTGTTAGCTTTGTTAAGCCCTCACTGTTATATTGATAATGCCCTCATAACTTCTATGCAGAAGAATATTGTTCTTGAGTACTGGCATGGTGGCCTGGCCTCCGACCTTCTTCAGCATATGCTTCAATACTATGGATATTTTGACCATCCCTGTGTGCAATTTATTTTGTGTTTGTCAAAAATGAGAAGGTTTTCAGATGATCGCCAAACACTCAGAGTGACATATAGTACTGTGAAAATGTTGTTTGATGAATGAAGTTGGATCTTGTATACTGAGGTAGACTTGATACTTCGGTTGAACCCAGGCCAGAGACTGATTAACCAATCAGAGGCTGAATAAACATGGTCCTACTGTAAACATTTCTTATGAGCTCAATACTGAACAAAATATATTGAAGTGGACCTCGAAGTATAGCCCTTTACCTTCCCATCTGACATCATTAAAATTTTGTGTATCTGGACACTTGTGGTGAAACAGAATTTACAGTGTAAGAATAGACTGAATTGAACTAGGTTCTATGGTTTAATCTTGGCCAAATCAGCTGAACACCTACACTCAACATTTTGAATGATTTTTTCTGCTCTGAATGTTTTCAAATTCATGTTACCACAGATGTAGTGCCTATTGGAGCTCCAACTGATGGCTATTAACCTCGGAGCTACAGTCCAACGGGGAAACATTTGAATTTTGTGGCCTGTGTCAGTTTGAGACCAATTGTTGTATCTGCTGCACCAATTGAGTGCAAATGGAATGATTGTGTCTCGTGAATGATTGAATGGCAACATACTCTGGTCTTGAAGGTCTAGATAAGCGTGAATATGAGGTGGTTATCACATGCATAGGCTGCCCCCATGGCTGATCAAAACTTCAACCTTGGTGTGTTTCCTCTGTATCCAATGTTTATCCATAATCCGTGTGATTTTAAGTGTCAGATTGAGAAACAGGAGGACAAAGACAAAAGTGAAGGCAGAGGGCAGAAGAGGTAAATTGGGATATGCACCAAGGACAAATGTGAGCTGGGTAGTAGAGCAGCAAGGAGCCCCCTGACGCTGGCTGTGAAGTTGTTGATGATTAATATTGTAGCGGCATGCAGGTTTGCAGAGAGGGCTGAGCTGCCATTGAAGCTAGCGGGAACCATCAGCATCAACATAAGAGGGAAGGAAGTATGAGAAGAACAAGAGATGCACTCAAACCAGAGGAAGACCATCCCAAGCATGATGTATGACATGTTGTGCAGCCAAGTCTGTGGATGAGAGAGCTCAGTAGTGTCTCAATTGAGGATAGGCACAAAAGAAAAGAAAAGAAGGGCACGTTGCAGACTGCAAATGCAAAAAGCCTCAGGGGTGCCCTTGACAGTTTGAAAGAGCATATAGCACATTGAAATGTTGGAATACTACAAGCTGGTCCGCAGACACGAGGCGTATACACCATCACGAGGCATATATGCCACCATGCTGTGCATGGAGACGCACAGCGCAACGAAACACGTAACATCGTGTTGCATGGTTTCAGCTGGTCTGAAACGGTTTCCAACTTGAAGCTCATTGTTCTATGCAATTTGTTTACAGCATATTTGTACCATTGTTCTCAAAGTATAAAAGTCGCTGTACTATCTTGAATAAACTATCTATTTATTGCATCCCCTGTTTGAACCCAACTACAACTTTCTACATGAAATACAGGCAAAGGCTAAGAAACATGCACATGCAAGAACAACAGACAATACCTGTGGGAATAACATTTGTAGCATGCTCTGCAGCAGAGCCCACTAACTGGCTGCAGCTCAAATCACTTCTTGAGCCAACTGCAAATTCAGTTTGCATTCAGTGGGGTTTATTCGAGTCCTGAGAAATCTTGCAGAACTTGGCCAAAGACATATGGACACTTTCCAGGTATGTTGAATAGGGCAAAGTTCTATGGGGGGAAAGTTTTATGGCTCAGAATTGTTTGATTTCTTTCACCCATAAATAATGGTGGACAGTACTATGAATTCACTTGGCCTAATTCTCGCTTGGTTGACACATCAATCAGCTCACATCAAGTATGGGAACCCCGAATGTGTCGGGGTTAATTATATCCGTCTCACTCTTCAACTTGCCTGTATTAAAGGAAATATTGTCAAGGACTTGGGTGGTAACCACCGGGGTTGAGCGCTGCTGTGAAGTCCACACAATATTACTTGTTCCTGTGCACCAAGTACACACATAGAACTTTTTTGGTGTGGCTGCTATGTCAGCTCTCTGAGCTCAATCCAAGCTTTTCAAATTTCCTCGAGTCTTGAGAAGCCAACCCACCCTGCCTGCTCTAGGTCCCAGCTTGTCCAGCCCTCATCCTCTTGGACATCATCATTTTCCCATCCACCAGACAATGGTCACAGCCACCGTCCAAAAATGGCTGGCAGTATGATTTTTAGGATGAAGGTGTTCTGGAGAGTAAAAATACCTCTGAAATGCAAATCCACACACAAACATGGTTTCCTACTTTATTTTTTGGGAATAAATAGACCATTCAATCTCACTGCATTCGGGGCCTACCTAGCTGACCGGTTTTACAGCTGTGGCAAGCTGTTGGCTAGTTGTTGACAGCTGAGGCTATGCCTTGGCTAGCCCACAACTAGGTCACGGCTTTAGCCCGCAGCATCAGAGCTGTGGCCAGCTCATAGCAATTTAGGCTGGCAGGCAGTTGGCTAGCTTCAGCCAGCCTGCGGTTAGGTGCCAATTTTCAGCGGAGAGCACAATGGCACCTTGGCTAGCCAAACAGGGCAGCTAGCTTCGATCCTGCCCTTGAATGCAGTACCTCATAATGGATGACATAAACCCAATTTGCCTCTAAAAATTCTGACTAACTTCTGTCCAAGGGTCTAAACTGTCAAGCTTTCTAGCATTCCAAATTGGCCCAAATGAGTTCCCCTCTGTGCTTTCTTGACACCCTGCTCCTTATTAGCTCAAGGGAAACCCAACTCGACTGAACTTGATCAAAACTCAGCTCAACTCAGCCCATAGAGTTGAGACAAGTAGGTCACACTGTGTCAACTCAGCTCAGTCCACAGCAACACTAGCACCAAAGTCCTAAGCCAATCAAAGTCCAGCCGAAACTTTATGGAATCTGGCAGAATTATCTGCCTTCAATCAAATTTTTGGCCAGCTGCTTGCCAGAGTACACAATCAAATCAGTCAGCACCTAAAAAAGGTAAGGAAACAAAAAACAGAGAATGCATTTGGGAGAATCAAATGAGTGACCTTGTGATTACCTAAAAGTGAAAATTTGGTGGGGCACTGTGTTTTGCTATTGCACCTGAGGACCCACTACCTAAAGTTAGTGGGCAAAAGCTATCGAAATTGATAGCACAATGTTATGGTTAGGTGGCTGCTGATTGTTACAGACTCTGATGACAGGGGTCACATTAGGATGTCATAAGAGTCTGGTCACGAGACTAGACAGAGGCTAAGAAACATCTGTAGCCACTTGCTGGCCTTAACTTTATCTATACTTATGCCCAGTTTAAGTCATACTGTACTATTTTGATCAAATTGACAAGGGGGGTGACACATGACAGCTTCTACCTATTCAACATCTGAATTTTCATGTGATGCCTCCAAAATTTTGACATTTTCCTGCAAAATTTCATCTTTTTGGTGCTTTTGGGCAATTTTGGGGCCTGCGTGACAGCTGGGTTTGACAGAGGCCTGAGTGATGCATGACCTCAACCAAAGTTGATGATTGACGGGGGGGGGGTGACACGTGACTGCTGATTTGATCAAAATAGTACAGTACCACAAGGGGGATTGAATATTCAAAAAACAGATGTAGGGTCAAAAAAGTTTTTTTGACCCTCAGTCAACCCCCTCTCCCCCCCTCTTCCCCCTTCTCCTTCCATATAGGGAAGGAGTTTCTCACCCCTGACGCCAGGCCGTACCTCCGAGTGGACATCTCACGTGAATTCAATCACTTGGAACAAGATGCATGTGTGGGTTTCGCATAAATGAGTCCGTAATTTTCTGAGTAATCCCCTTTGTTTTGTGGTTTTCTGGATTGGCTGGACCAGCTGTCCTAACGTGCATGATTTCAAGGCAATCTGGACATTGTAGCATGTTTGACAGGTCATACTGGACGCCTCCAGGCTAAGTAAATTAAATATTATTTGAATGGCACCATAAACAGTCAGTGCACACAACACCTGTCTCCTACCTTTCTTACTACTTTTTGGCATTGTGAGTGAGAGGGATGTAATGCTGAGGAGAAATGTTTGAAGGGTGTCACGTGGGTCTGATGTGCTCCAAATCAGTAGCAAATTGTTTCAAAACACTCTTCAACTCATTTAACATCGACAAAACATAGTTTCAAAGGCCCCTGAAGCTGCTTCATAACTTGCACTAAAAGTTTTTTTCGACCCTCCCTGGGACCCCCCCCCATCCCGTGGTACAAAATTTTAATATTCAACCCCCCCTTGCAGTACCATCCAACCCCCCCGCATCCACACCCTGTCCCTCAAGAGCCTCAAGAGCCTCAATTGCCCCTGCCTCACAGTCACACCCACCAAACAAACGCCCAGGTTCTCCACACTTCATACCCCGCGCACATCAGCGCAGGTACAAATTCAAACCATCGATATCCACGCGTAATCTGTAGACTTACACCTGCCGCGAGTGTGATGGTCGTGCCGTACACCCACATCACACACAAAATACGCATGCGGTTGTACTTGCTCACGGCAGCGGAGGACCATGACGATTCCGCATTCGCAGCGCCGAGAAGCGGCGTGCGCTCATCATTCTTCCTAGTGGCAGAGGCGGAGCTCAAGTTCGAGTCGGGATTCCAATTCGCCGTCACCGTCGCCGTCGCCGTCGCCGTCACATTGCCCGACGCGACCCAGCCCGAGAATGTTCCAAATAAGTGGTCCGTGAGCGACATTAAATGGGCATACCTTCGATCAAAGTAAATGAATACTGAATACAAAACACAATTATCGCCGAAAGAATGGGAATACGTACTGTTGTACCGCGTTCAGATAAATTGTGTTGACACCATATCCCTGTCAAATTTCAACTGGTCAGCCAGCAAATCACCGCCCAGCTAAGCGTTGAATGGGAATTCACACCTGTCGCGACCATAAGCGACGTACGACGAGCGAATTGAATATTGTTGGGAGAACAAGGCCCCACCAATACCATCGCACGAGCTCGGGTCTGCGCCAGGTCAGGAGCAGCGCGGGAAGCGGCCAGAGGAATGGGAAGAGCGCGTTGGCATTGTATCCAAAGAGCGGGGCAACCCAGCACAAGCGCTGCATGAACCGCAAATTCGCGTGCCAGAAGTCGCGTTGGTAGACGAGCGTAGGGGCCGTAGCGCACCAACGGACCTGAAAATTTTATGTTCACTTCTAAACAAACAGAGAGAACCGAGGAAAGCGCACCTGCTGCGAGAAATACACTTGCACGCTATCCGGGCAAGTTCCGCACGCCATCGGGAGCGGGAGATATTTGACCTGCCAGCCGCGCTTGATCATCTGGAAGCCTGTGTGCTCATCTTCGGAGTAGTCAATCGCGAAGGTGCCCTGGACTTCCTTCAGCGCGTTGCGGCGGTAAAGCGCGTTGCTCCCGACACACGCCGCTGTATTATCAATGTGCGTGAGATCAACATTGGACACTAAAGAAAGAGAGAGGAAAATATAACGCACTGGCACCCAAGCGATCGCGATTCACCTGATCCACTCGGAACGGTACTTCCACCTGCGGGCCTGCGCCCTGCTCGACCCACGTCTGCGCTTTACTCACACGGAAATACTGCGGTGTCTGTACAATCGCCGCGTCCGCATACCGCCGCATCACGGGGACCACCTCCCCTTAGAAAGTCGGGCCGCGGGCAAAAGTCCGTGTCGAATATCGCGAAGAATTCGCCCGACGTGCGCGCGAAAGCGTGACGCAGATTGCCTGCCTTGCCGAGGAGGCGGTCAGGGCGCTGCGTGTAGCCGAAGCCGAACTTGGACTGGGCAAGGGAGGCGACGGCGGGGCGTGCGCCGTCGTCAAGGACCCAGACGCGCAGGTTGGTGTAGTCAAGCTGAGAGACATACGTGTAGGTGTTTTCGAGGATCTCGAGCGGTTCGTTGCAGCAGGGGAGGAAGATGTCTCTGCATGGAGTGAGATGGAGCGGAGAAAGCCGAGAATGGTAGTAGCTACACGGAGGGCTCGTTCTCCGAGGTCACGGCATAGTTGTGGAGAGTTTGTTTGTGGTTACTGAAGTCGAAGTCGCGGCCGGTGAAGCTGAAAGTGGAGAATTGGAGGGAAGTCAGAATCCACTATGCAGTACTCACTCGATGGCATACCACAGCAAGTGGTATACCTGCACTACGGCAGCGAATACAGCGAACCTATATATCGTCAATGACTCGGAGCAATCGAGCAGACCATCAGGACTCACCAATAAAATTCGGGCGAGCTGAGAGCAAACAGCCAGGCGCCGAGGTGAAGCGATAGAAACGCAAGCACGCCAAAGAAGTAGATGGGGAGGCGCCGACCGTTCAAATAGCTGTATTTTTCCTCGTCTAACGGGGGAGTGGGGAGCACGACGGCGTGGGGCCGGGAATTGAGTTGCTGAGCTTCGGGGGAGCATCGACTCCGAGTCCCGAGGAACGAGGTCGTCGGGGAGAAAGGTGAGGTATATTACACGGCACGGATCGGAGTAATTTTATATTAAGTATAAGGCAAGGAGCAGGTAGGTAGGTAGAATGATGATCGAATGTTACTACCATCACTACCGACAAGAATTCCCCTTCGCGTGGGTATGACCGATTCCGCCGCGGCGGCCTAAGACCTTGTGCCGTAATTAACTTAACAGTGTACCCCAAAAAAAAATCGTAAAGTATGCGCGAAAAAAGATCTAATGTTCCTCCCACGCGGAGCCTTGATAGCGCCGCGCCGTGATTTTCTTGTAATCGACAAGAATGGCGATGGAAAAAATGTCGTGCTCAAGCTCTCGGGGAATCAAGAACCACTGCGCTGCGATTTATTTTGGGGGCCGTGGGGGGGGGAGTGTCTGCCTATTTCCTGCCTTCGTCAATCCAGTCGGATTTTTTGAATGTGCTGTCGGCGTCCATCGATAGCACTAAGTATAGAGACGATCAAGTACTTTAGAATTCCCTGGAGTTACTAGATATTCACGGAGATTCAGGGCGCAAAAATTCCGCTTCAAAAAATCATGCGACATCACTGCTCTGTCTCTATGCACATTCACGCTGTGACATGATTGTAGTTGATTGTTGTGCTCAATATCTCTTCGGTTAATTGGGCAAGGACGCAACTCGACAGTAAACGAGTGCAAAGTTGTCTATGTCGGCCCGATCCTTTTATTATAAATATTTTCATAGTCTTCTTGAGCTCCGTTGGGATGGCTGGGCAGCGTGGGTGGTCTTAGAGGGTCTGGGAAGCCGTCTGACAAAATGAACATTTCCCAGGTAGGTGACGCGGTCGGACCGATTTTGAACACCAATTCCAGTGGACATCTTAGGTGACAGGTGACACCCTGTGAACTTTTGGTCGAAATGATACGGTCTTGATGCGAACGTTGTCGGACTGGACCGAGATAGTTTTAAAGCAACGCATATTCAGCGGGGCCCTTGTCGTGTATATAGCACAGACCTATGCACTCCCCCTCCCCGCTAAAGCGTATTCTCCTCGAGCACAAACTTGACATCGTGCCCCTCGAGGAACCGCTCTTCGCATGGCCGCAATCTTCCACCCAAACGCCAAAAAACTATCTTCCGTACTACCAGCGGCCCTTTGGATGTGCCGTCGCGGAATGGCAGGCGCAGTTCTTCGGGCTCCAGAAGCTCGAATATCGGACGGAACCAGAAATACCACCCATACGCCCCGGTGCGCCGACGCTCGTCGCGATCTTCTACCCCGACGGAGACGCTAAACCCCGGCGGCCGCTGCACCTCTACCTCGAGCGCATCCAGCGGCTGGCACGCCTAGGCGAGCAGACGATCCTCTACGCGCCACCCTCCCTTGCCCCGACGCTGCGCCGCATGCGCACGGACTCCCCACTGGTACATCGTCGATGACTACACCACCATCTGGGACATCCCCAATAACACCTACCAGGCTCACAACTTCACCCATATCCAGCCTGTGCTATTCCGGCAGTTTGACGGCTACTCCAAGGTGTGGGGATGGTACCCCGACGCGACGCGTGACCACGCGCACCGCAGTGCGTCGTACAACGCCAAGGCGTTCGCCTCGTACGACGCAGTCATGCGCAACCCGTTCGGCTCGGAAGCGTGGATGTACGTCGACGCGGGCATTCTCGACCAGGTCGGGCCTTTCGACGCGGACGGTGAGCTGTGGGGGGACGTCATCCGCGCGTCGCTCTCCCCCGCAAAGTTCGCACGGAGCATCAGCATCTCGGGCGATTCTGGCATCGTCATTGGCGAGTACATGCAGAGTCCCGCATACGGCGCAAAGGATATTAACCATGAGTGCTGGACGGACCCGCGCAAGGCCTGGCTCTGCCATACCTTCATCGCACATGCCTATGCAGGCAGCTCGCTTGGCATGCTCAATTATAGTGTGCGCTTCATGCAGACCGTGGACGATATGGATGCCAACGCGCGTTACTCTGCGCGTGAGGAGTTCGTCATACCCTGGGTTGCGATACGCTACCCCAACACCGTCTTCTCGATCCCGTGGCTGCCCGTCCCTGCGCCGCTGTGGTGCAAGTGGCAGTACCCAATCAAAGTCTGCTATGCGGACATCGGCGGGCCCGAGAGCGTCCCGCCCATCGTGGACCCAGTCAGCACCATTTTTTGCCCAGGGTATACGCCGCGCAAGCCGAACCTACCGGGTGGCGGCATCTACCAGCGCACCTGGCGCATGGACGCATACACGCTCTTTCGCCAGTATTACTACAGCTCGGGGCTGCGGTGGTTGACAAAGGAGTACCGCGATTATTTCGGCCAAAACAGAGTTACGGATTTTCTGTTGGGCTTGTAGGTTAGAACCATTATAATTTGAGCGACGGAGTAAAACGAGCGAGGTATGGCGGGTTGAATGGCTCAGCTGCTAGTGTTGGGATTCGTGAGAAGTGAAGGTCGTCGCAAGCCTTTGGGACAAGGCTTCCGCTGCAGGACCTGAACTATGAGACCAGTGATGTGCATCCGCCCGTGTTGTGCACGGAAACACGGAAACAGCCTTGAGTTAAAATAGACTTGAACCGCCTTGATCTACATTTCCCCGTTTAGGTTCTACTTACTCTCCCGACTTGTTTACCGTTCTGCGCTGCCTGCTCGGACTCGAAGACTGGAAGACTTCAGTCTTGACCGGTGTGTGTGTAGAGGCGAGGAAGGCCGGAACTAGACACAATGGCACAGTGGAAATGCGACACCAGTGTATGGGGGAAAAAAAGTGGCCCATCAGAAAATGACGAGCTGGCAGGCAAGACAGGCGTGTAAGATGAGACAAGATATGCCTACGCTTCGCTTCGGCGGGAGGGCAAAATATTTAATTGAGTGGATGTGAACGCTGAAGATAAAATCCAACAGGGTGAGGAAATGGCCTTAATGATTACACATAGACACCTCGGAAGCGGAATTGGGAGTCATAAACATAAAATGCGAGAAAGCGAGGATTCAGGGTGGCAAGAGTTGCTCTTACGAATTTGCAGCGAAATCGCGATATCCTCAAAGAAATCATTGCACATGGCCATCCAAATAATGTTTGTTGAGGAACGAAGATAATGGACGGGAAGTTTCCGCGGGCACAGCAGATTTGAGTAGCCGGGCAGACGACAGGAGCGGCAACATTCAAATCTGGTAGCCAGTGAATTGAATGATTGATAGGTTCCGCTTGATGTGCTGTAGCGCCAGTGAATTATTATGGAATTCCGAGGACAGGAAGCAACCACGCCAGATGTATACGATGAATTGGGGGATGCAAGGAGCAAGAACCACTAGAAAGCAAGCCCACGCGGCCACTGTGCCGTGCGGCAGTGAAATACGAAAGATGCACCAAATTCGCATGTTTTCAGCTGCGGAGGCACGAGATGTCCTTGCTATGCAGAATCCACCGAATGGGGATCACATTGCGCAGCTTGCTATTCAAAATTTCAAGATCGGAGTCCACGGCACGCACTCGTCATCCCGAGTCGGATTGACTTCGATCTCTTGGGTTCAGAAACAGCGGACTCCGCGGGCACCGTGCGAGCGACTTTAAATTGGCGACAGTGTCAATCAAATGGGGAACTGTAAAATCTGGAACAGCAGGGCAGAGAGAGCAAGATGTGGAAGGCTTCAAGGGGATAAAACTAAACAGACCCCGATGAATTGAGCAGTAGATCTTAATAAAACGATTAATGCTTGTTTGAATAAATGGAGAGGGACCTGGGAGGATTTTAACCCATGCAATGTAGTCGCGCTTATGCGGCATAGGGTAAGTACTATCAGACTGGGAGTCCTTAGATGTACAGTGCTACATCTCCGCAGGTAAGTCTCAAATCATCAGGTGTATCTGACAAGAGCTGAATTGAGGCCGAGTCGCTTGAGAGAGAGTTGACACTGATGGACGGAGTAACCGAAGTAACGAGCTTTTCTCCAGTCAGAAATTGGGGTAATCGTTTCACACCGATGACGCAGAGCATAGCGGCACTTCAATTTCTGGTCAGCAGAGCACACGCAAAGTCGTAGTCTTTTTCTCTCTCTCGGACAGATCGGACTGCCAACTCCATGGCCCCTGTCTCAAAAGGAAAGTTAAGGGCAATTCTCATCAGACAGGAGGAAATCGTCGGGAAACGTAGCCGACTTTGCTGCAGAATGGTAAGTTTATCTCTGCTAGCATAACGCTCGGGCTTCCTAATACTAACTCTCGAAACTCGAAAGTCTCGGTTGCGCCTCTGCCGAGGCTCGCCGCTTCGGAATTTTGCGACTCGTCATGATCGATGATGAATGGTTCAAGTTCCGATTTCCGAACTCCATTTGAACAGACTGTTTGAAGCTCTCACCTCAATTGAAGACTTTGTCTTCGGGACATCTTCAACTAACCCTATTTCCTTCCTTTTCTTCCTTTCCCAGAATATCGCCCCTTCCTCCTGGATCGGATGCTGACCCTGCCCTGCTTCTTCCTGCCGGCGTCGCAGGGGAACTTCAGGTGGCGAGCTTGGTGTGTGCGGGTACCACGGCGGTGCGCAGCACATTTTATTTTTCTACCTCTTGTCTTGACGTTTCGTTAGGGGGTTTATCTGGGATATCTTGCAGCACTTTAGCGACAACTATTACCTTTCCTTTGAGCACAAGTTTCACCTCCCAACCGTCTGATCATGTAAGCCCGTCGTTCCATCGTTAGATTTCTCTGTCTTACCGCCCACTGCGTAGAATCTCATTCTTCAGCTATGTTCTTGAGTTCACGTTATTCGCAAGTACGAGTCGGAATTGTATCCACCCACTCATTTCCTCTGAATAATTTATCGCACAGCATATCACCTAGGCAATTGTCACGTCGCCCCGATAGTTTTCGACAGTTTCTACCCCATCCTGCCTGGGTCCACGTCCCTGTTCTTTTTCTTCCGCGTGCGAGCTATATACGGCGGCCAGCGCCTGGTTACCTGCATTTTCGCGCTTCTGTGGATCTATGTGGTTGGCTCGGCCATATCGATATCAGTTTCGCTCGGGAGCCACGCCACCAATGTTGGGTCGTTGTGCATCATGACCGGCCTTTTTCCGTACGCCGGCATTCCTGCGACGGTCCTGACGGTGCATGACACCAGCGTTTTCCTCGCGATATCGTACCGTCTTCTTTTGAAGAGCAATGCCGAGACCAAATCCGTAGGGAGAACCCAGGTGATATTCGGAGGTCGCAACGCCAACCTACAAACATTGTCGCATGCGCTGTGTCATGAAGGACAGATATACTACCTGTGCGACTTCTTTCACCCTTTCCACGTTTGCTCCGGAAATTCATGCTGCCTTTGTCTATCCAAGATCACAATTATTTCCAACATCGTCACCATATCCATGGCTTACGCAGCGAGCGTTAACCCAATCTACCGCAGCATGCTCAGGTCAATCCTGAACATTGCCTTGACCAGCATCATGGCGTGTCAGGTATATCGCAAAGTCAAACTTCACTATCGCCACCGCAGCCTGGTGTACGTCCCCTTGAACAATGAATCCGGCGCCGGGAGATTTGCGAACTTTCGTTGCCAGCCACTGTATCAGTAAAACTGCAAGTTGCTCCCTGAGGTGTTTGCACTCTGGGAGAAGGTCTTTGAACTCTGAGTCAAGGTCTCTGGTCTTTGGCGCAGGTGTTTCGTGAACTCTGTTACCTCAAGAACTTTGCGAAATTGGTTCCCATCTTTAGAAACACCAAAGTCCTCAAACACCCTTTCGCTCTGAAAGACCTCATAGAAGTCAGAGATCGGCAGGTAAACTAGAATGCTATTTCGTGAGAGTGATGGTCTGCGTACTTGTTAATGTAATAAACTCTAAATCTATCTAAAGAATCCGAATATTTAAATCGGCGAGGGAGGTAATCCTCGCTGAATAGGGGGTATCAAGTGCGCACTGCGCAAGACCGAATCTATACGAATTAAGTCTACGATGCGTTTCTCACGCGCATCGATGTCCGGTTCCACCATCCACATTCCCGTGTCGGGACTGGTCTTTGAGGTCTTTGAGAACTCTACAAAGACCTCAAAGACCTCATAGAGCAACTTGCAGTTTTACTGATGGCAACCGGATGTTCTGCAGACGCCTCGTTTTGGCGAGGAGATACTACACATCACACACGCCCCGTTCCCGGGCGAGCAGGACGTCTTGGATACGGATTCTTCTCATAGACATTTCGGCGGGGACGTGCTGCACATAACGCAGGATCCATTTCCAAGCCAGCAGTATATTCCGCAGACGATCGCTCGAGACTTCGCAGGGAAGTACTGCGCATAACAGTTCATCTTTAACTCGAGGAAACAAGGCCCAGTTCCAACGACTATTTATTTAACCATTTATTATACTATACTGGGTGTAGCATCCAGAACGCTATGTGCCTGGTTTCAATCCATTATAAGAATTTCCGTTCCAGGTCCTCGGCTCAAGACTTGTTTGTCAGTTTCCTTTTTTTCTTCTCTCCTTGTGGTGCTTCACCGCGAGTAAAGGGAGCGATTATTAAGCCTTTGTCGTATCAGCAGGATTTTTTCATTGGAGAAAAAAGATTTCCGGGTGTTCTCGGTCATCTCGGCATTTTGTGGCGCGGTTGATTACGTGATCGCATGGGATTTCGGCAAACTCCGGCACCTCCTTCTAACCTCCACCCACGTCCATTGCTTTTTGTTGTCACTCGAGCTCCGGCAGAGGCGACACTCACGTCTACACCCTTTTCACTGCATACCTTCCCAACGACTCTTTCTCTCTGCGGACCATGCCACCCAAAGCCCCAAAAACAGTAAAGATCAAAATCAAGGTCCATCCGGCACCAATTCGTGTTCCCAGAAATCTGAACTTTTTCGCATAGACCTATCACCGTCCAAAAAGTCTCCATTACTTGTTTATCCGAAATCCTTGGCCCTACCACGAGTCCGTGACAAATGCGCAGAAGGGGCCGCAAAGATATGTAAACGCCGTTATCGGCTGGCTTTGTTGCATGATCCACGATCTCTGCGACATCGTCGACATAGAGCAGAGTTCCGTTCGCATTTTCTATCAAGGCACGGTCAGCATTGTTTGCTCGACATGTGATGCGGACATTCTCTAATCCCTCGCCAGCATCGCGACCTCATTGCAGAGATCTCCACGAACAATCCCAACTTCTCTCTCGAACCCCTCCTTGGTGCGCACGACTCATCTGCATTTTTGACGTCAAAGTATCGTGGCCGTGAGAATCTAACGAGCACTCTCTACGAGTATGACTATGAGAGATGCAATTCTCCTGAAAAAACAAGTACGTGTCTGTGCAATCCACATGTCATCCCACAAATCCCACTCACTGGCGCTACGGTTTAGACTGGAGCGACTACAGAGCGTCTTATACCTTTCTCGACCCCGATTTCGCCATCAAGCACGAGGCTCAGTCGGGGCATGGGTACCCAAACCCGTCCCCGACTGACGCCAAAAAGCCTGAACGGGCAAAACGTCTGCCTGGGCGACTGATCATCGGACATCCCGACTGCATGCCGCAGACCCTCGCGCCTCCCGCCGATCTTCCGCCTCCCGCCAATCATCCTACGGGGCCAGCATGTGCGGTTCCCCCCTGGACAACCATCTAAATCGACGAGGCTGCACCCCAATCCCACTATGGCTGGCGTCCAGGACCAATCAGCACCGTTATCTAAACGCTCACCAGACTCCGCACGCTCACCTCCGCCTCGAGAGGAATCTCTTTCGTCCCAGGTTAGTGATGTCTCGCCTCGTTTTTTTATTCGTTAAATCCACTGACGAATGGCACAGTTCGCCTTCACCCCTTACGAGCGTCCGCTGAACTTTCCCCCCGGGCATACAAGTACCTCCGCCGCCCACAGGACAAGTCCACCTGCCGCGCCGCAGCAGCAATCCGAACATCCGCGCATTAAACGGGATCCACACGAAGAAGGTGGGCTACATCATCGTATCCATTCTTGGGTCTCCACTAACTGTCATTGAATTTCTCAGATGCGGATGCTCTCGAGCGGCTTCGTGATGGACATGTCGCAGTTGACCATGGATACGGGGATGGCATTGGCGCGCCGCCTCATGTCAAAGTCAAAACGGAGGAGGGAGTGATCAAACGGGAGGAGTACGATCCCATCGCGGAGATGCGCGCGATGCAAGGGCACGTCCGGGCCGAAGAGATTGCCCGTGCTGGTGAAGGTATGGGTGGAGCACGTGTCAAGCAGGAGCAGGAGGACGGGCATGTGGATATGCCAGTGCGTGTCAAGGTGGAGCAGGGTGTTGGTGTCAAGACGGAGAATGAGACGCGCGCACGCAACGTGGGGGAGCAGCGCCCCGACTCAAAGGCAACTAAGCAGGAGGAACAGCTGGTCAAGTTGGAGGCTGATGTTCAGAACTTTCCGGTACCTAAAGTCAAACCCGAGCCGGTCGACGACCATATTCCCAAGCCGCCTCCACCTAATAGACGCTTCGACCCGTTCGATGGGTATGGGGAGTTTAAGAAGGAAGAAGAAATCGAGTGTTAGTTGCCCTTCCTTCTTTTATTGCACCTGACACCTGCACCTTGAAAATTGTGCTCATTCATGATTGAGGCAGTGAACAGCAGTCAGGCGCCCTCTACATCTTTCAATGGCTATCGGTCGTCATCCGCGTACCCGCCCCATCCATCTCCGAGGGTGAAGCAGGAAGAGTTCGCGTCGTCACGTCAACTATACTCGCCCAGAGTGAACGTCAAGCAAGAGAGTGGTACCTCCGGCTATGGCTATGGTCGGTCCCTTCATTATTCATCCCCTTTTTAATCCATTGACGGTCGTACCTGAGACTCGCGCATGTACTCCCCCGCCGTCAAGCAAGAATACAATGGTGATAGAGGATATGGGAGCAGAGGTACGGCCGATCGACATGAATTAAAATTATCTTGCAAACTTCCTCCGCCGCCTTATAATGTATAATGCTAACAGGAACTCGGATCGCCCCGGTGTCGGCGCCTTCGCCGTCTTCGTTTCCCAGACAAAATTCTGTTTCGGACAATTCAAGGAGCAGTCACAGTAATTCGAACAGCAGCAGCTCTGATTGGCACGCTCGTGAGTGCTCTGCTCATTTTTAGTTACCTCTTTCTTGGCTCAAAATGGACTCCGCTCGCCTTCAAAGGACATCCAGGGAACCGCGGTGATTATGCACCTGCGCGACAGGCGAGCAGGACTTTCAGCCCGGTGCGCACCCCCAGCTGAGTAACTCTTGCAAACACTGACAGGTGCCATAGTCTCCGCATCCGGTCAAGCGGGAGAGGGAGGAGCATGATGGTATGTCCATTGCCCGTTGAAAGTATGAAAGCAGCTCGTTCAACGCGGTCATGCGTGTCAGATCATCGTCCATACGACTCGCGCAGCCGGGAGCCGCCTATCAAGCGTGAACGGACGGAACCACATTTCAGTGGTGACTACATAAGAAATACGAATCCAGAGCCTCCGTCCGGTCAAACGATGCGTGATCCAAGGATGCGGGCTAAGCTTGGTGGGTGCTCGTTCGACTTTCTTTTCGTTAATGGATGTATGTTTAACGGTCATTTAAACATGCAGAACGTGATTGAGGAGAGGGATTCGCAACACGGTTGGTGTTCCGTATTCTTCAAATTAGCTGCATACTGATTTCTTCTCAGAAGCGGCAACGGCGAAGAGGGCAAGGATGGGATGAGATGGATCACTTGCATTTTCGGGATTTGTTGTCGACTCCGATCTCAACGACGCAAATTATCTTGACCAGTTGCTTTGTTGTTAACTAATTATGAACGAGCGAACCAGAACAGGCCGGACTTTCGTGGACCCTGTTCTACGGATAATTGCGATTGTGGCGCTCTTATGGCTGCCTTTTTCTTCTTTGAATTTCACTCCCGTCATTTATTATGCTAGCCGCTTCCCTTGCATGGCTGGCTCTCTAGATTGCGTTTATCAACTGGATCCGGTTTCAAATCAACAGACTCAGTGCAACTGGTGTATATAGAGGGCGAATGCTACTTTGAAGCAGTAGGTAGTTTCGCTGTTCTATTCCTTCACTCCGGGCGACTTGAATGGTGATGACCACTCGGGTATTATCTCGGCATACCAAAATGTGTGTGTTGCTGAGCGAGCGCCTCTCCTGCGCTCTTGTTCCATTAATCTCCAGAGCAGCGATCTCTACGGGGAATCAGAACGTTAGCTCGTTGACCAAACGAACAGCTGTCGAAGTTCACCAGGACACAATATTGATCCTCCCGGCGCTTCAATCACATCCACATGTGCACTCATTGGGCGAAAAACTCCCCGCACTCTACGACAGCGGGGATTTGGAAGAGCAGGTCGAGGGATGTGACGCTGCTGCGTTTTCGGCGGGGTAGGTTTCCGGCGGTGGGCCCAATGTGGCCCTTGGCAGGGATGTTTGGGAATGCCGGCGCGAAGGTAAGTGTATGTGTGAAGCCGCAGCGTTCGCGCAGGCTGAGCCGCCCCATGTTCGAGGTCGACGAAGACGACGGGATGGGTTCGGAAACGAATATCGGGATATGAAATGTAGACATTGTTTTAGGTGCTGCTAAGTAATGTTGCTGCGACTCCAGACTTGAGCCGACGAAGTCGACTTGGAGTCGCCAATTTAGACCGAGTCAAGTCAAGTTGCTTTATCGACTCAAGTCGACTTGAGTCGACTTCGAGTCGGTCGCAACCTAGTTGCACGGTTCGTCGAGAAAACGCGATTGGGGACCAATTGGGGACATGGTCGAATTTTGTGACAGGAGTGACAGAGTCACCCTTGGTGGCATTGCGTGACACTGCCGTGACAGCCGTTTTTTTTTTTTTTTCCCTTTTGCGTTTTTTTCGACCTGCAGAGTACTTAGAATGAGTTTCTGAAAATTTGTTCAAGAAAAGTCGACTTAAGTCGACTTACTCGACTCGACTTGATTCGAAATCAACTTAGGCCGACTTGACTTGGAGCGACTCGACTTTCCGAGTCGTGGCAACATTACTGCTAAGTCGTCAGCTGTTTCTAGGACTTGGAGGAAAGAGGGAAAACGCACTCGGTGACTTGGTGAATTGGTTGCTGTTGGTGTGTCTGAGGAATATGATGTTTCTTTTTGGTAGGGAAGGAGGTGAATTTATATCTCAATGAATAGGGGATGAGACATTATTTTTACTTCCGAAGTCTCAATGTTCCGCGATCGAAGAGAGACCTTCGGGCATCTTGGCATATTTCAGACACCCCTCAACAACACTCGTTTCCCCTCAGACGCTCATGGAATTTGAGCGAGCTTTCCTAGGCGCAAAGCATTCACATTGTCCAGTGTATATCGTGTTCCGGGCTAATTTACTATACCGGCGCCTCTGACTCTCCTCTCTCCACCCGTAGCCCAAGATTTAACAGGAAAATATCAGACACTGGCAGGCCCCAGCGAAGTTTCGTGGATACATATGTTGGCATGGAGGCCTACTGCGCATGCCCACGTCCAAATCTATCATGCCAGTTGGTCGCATGGGTACACATATTTTGATCTTCATTCAAAAAATACAATTTATCTGGCAGCACCTTCGACGCTTTGCCCTGTGAAATCAAAAAATTCCAGATGCTCTTCAACTCCAGTCCGTGTTGAGCAACAGCATTGGCTTGGAGGATTGGGTCCTGCACAATATTTCATTTGATGATATTTCCGCTACGGTTCCTGGAACCAACTCAGAACCACCTCGTGTGGCTCTCAAATCGCTCGAATTCATGTCCATGGAGACCGACCACTTGGACGTTATTTTCGACTTATTCACCGTCGTAGACGTCAAGTACCCTTGATTCTCTGTTGGGTGCAAAACGTCAATACGGGATCCCGCGCGCACATGATTTAGGCAGCACCTTCACTCACACTGATCTTTTGTAGAGTGGTCTGTAGGAATGACATGAATGACCTTTTTTCAGGCCACTCGACCGATCGCCGGACTTCAGTAAGGCACAGATAAATGGATGGATGGGAGCGTACCCCCATCTTCCAATCGCATGTAAGAAGGGAAGGAAAACGACCCCACCGCAGGCAAAAAGGGTGTATGTTCGTGCTCGGCGGTGTGCGGGAGTTGCGTAGGTTGGGGAGCAGCTCATGTAGATTCCGGCTTCGGGCTTATCACGAGGCAATCCGAGTAGAAAAGCAAAGTGGAACGAAGACGCATTGCTATCGGATACCGTCATGAGAGCTACGTAGATGTTACGGAGATGTGAATAGGAAAAGAAGGCGTAGCGAAGGTCGGGAAGAAACTGATCGCCCCAAGCGCGAAGATCCCTGGCTCAGCGAATAACAAGGAAATCGACGATGAGGCTAAAGTCATTTCTGTACCGAAAGAGTCCATACGATTCGTGAATTGCCCAACCTAACGATAATCTCAGTGCGAAACGCGGGAAATGAAGAGGAGTCACCTTGCGAGAATGACACAGCGACGGGACGATAAGAAACGTACGCAGCTGGATAGTATCAGTCGTTGCCTGCGAGGTGATCTGGAACGGATAGTCAAGGATCTGTGCACACGCCACGTCCAAGCGTTCACAAAATGGGACTCGATTTAAAAGACCTCGAAACGAAGAGACCGCATCGTCCAGCGCGAAGAACGCGATCGAAATGGTGACAGCCCTGAGTAGGCGAGATCAGATATTTGAAGTCAGTTCAGGAAGGGGAGGACCGACAAAAGAGACAGTTTACCTGATTCATGCCACCACCAGAGTGTTGCAGATGTTTGGACTCTGGAGCCAGGAATTCGCTAGCCTTCTGTAGCCTATGAGAATTGCAGGATTGTCTCTTTACCTTCGCGGTGAGCTTTGAATGTATTTCGTTGAGGACACTGAGATGAGGTCAGGAGGCTGTGGCAAGCTTTGACAGTGTTTGCGGATTCGGAAGTTGCCGACGCCTCTCTCTCCCCCCTTCTTGATGACGATCGCAGAGGCGGTCGGCCAGCCCGTTGTATTGGCACAACCCGACGTTTCTCAGTCTCGTTCAAACGTCTTCCTCCGCTCTGGAGCCGTCCTGACCCAGGGAATCTGTGGCAAGTAGTCGCATGTTGAAACGACGTTGAAATTGTGTCTGCTGATCATGCTGATGCCGAAACCACATCACCACACCACAGGACTGTCCGCAGGCCTAGCCCATCTCGCGGCCCTCAATGTGAATGCCAGGATGTCGTATCGGCGTCCGAGACTTTCAACAATCTCGTAATCGTTCTGTGTCAGTTTTTCGGTAGACTCCCGACCTGAGGCGTATAAAAATGTGAGTACCTGGGAACTTGTAATCCGGTCAGTTCAGGTCAGAAATTCCATCCCACAAGCACCAAACATGTCGACCACATCAACTTTCGGGCCCACAACAACCGCAGACGAGGTAGCGGCCGCCTTTGCGGAAGAAATTAAAGATAAAATTGGTGTGTATTTATTGCATCTCTTGTACAATTTGGGTGGTTCTAATACAGGCTTTCTTCAGTGCTGGTGACTGGCACCTCAATCAATGGCATAGGTTTCGACACTGCGCGAGTCATCGCGAAACACGCTAAGCTCGTCGTAATCACCGGACACAGCGAGGAGCGGTGGGTTGTACTTACTTCCTGTCTGACCACCCGTTATACTCCATGTGTTCTTGTGATCCACAGATTGAAGCTCGCAGAAGAGGCGATCAAAGCAGACGTTCCAACTGCAAATATCCGTCGTCTCATCGTCGACCTCGGATCGTTCGCCAGTGTGCGCCAAGCCGCGGCAGAGGTGAACTCACTCCCGGATCCGCTGCACGTACGATCCAGATATTTTGCTCTTATAATCATGACCACAATACTTAATGGGATCGACATAGGTCCTCATCAACAACGCCGCTGCTCCGATTGGCCCATTCAAACTCACCGCCGACGGCCTCGAGAGCCAGATGGCCGTGGGGCACGTCGGGCCGTTCCTCCCTCACAAAGCTCCTCCTCCCCAAGCTACTCGCCGCAAAGACGGACACTTACACGCCGCGCGTCGTCTTCGTTGCGGCGCGCGCACACCGCATGTGCAGTGGCGTGAACTTCGACATGCTCACGAAGCCCGAGGGGGCAAAGGCCGTGTACAACACCATGGACGTCGCCGCCCAGGTCAAATGCGCGAACATCCTCATTGCAAGCGAACTGGCGCGACGCGGCAAGAGCGCGGTGAATGTGTACAGCCTGCATCCCGGGAGTGCGTCATGCATCGTCCCTGGGCATTATTTCAGAGCCCTTTCTAACTCAACTAATATACGCGTAGTGATCCATACGAACGTCCACCAAGGTCCGGGGGTGGAGCTCAGGCCCATATACCAGGCCGCGGGAATCATGAGTCCTGATGGCCGTCCGATTAACGGCCCGGGTCGAACTTGGAAGACGATCCCGCAGGGCGCAGCGACGTGCGCATACTTTCTTTTATCAACTTGGTTCTCCTCAAACTTACTTTGGTTTTTTTGTCGTAATTAGGACTGTCGTTGCGGCGTTTGACCCTCATCTCGACGGTACGTCCGTTCTTGAATCCCTCCTCGGGCTGTACCGTACCTCTTCTGGAGCTCAAACACATGTATTCAACAGCATTTTCCGGTGCATACCTTGACGATTGTGCAGTCGCAACGGACACCGTTGCGCCGCACAGTGCGGACCCTGTGCGTGCTGTGTTCTTTCTGCCGCTTCCATCATCATATTTATTCACCCGTAGGAGATCGCTGCGAAACTGTGGGTCACGACAGAAGAAATTATTGGGGAGAAGCTTAGCTTCGAGATCTAACAAAGCGGCACACCGGGATTCATATCTTTAATCTTTTCTTTTTTCGACATTCGCACTCAATAATTCGAACTTTTGCTGAAAGCACCGTTCAAATTCAGTTCATTTTACAAGGGGGACAGCTTTACCTGTCTCTTTGCTATAGTTGATGTATCCCGAACTCTTCACGCGTCGCTTTTTGAAATCATCCCGGGTCAACATCTGTTCAAGCAAGAACTTCCTACCGCTCATAGATCGACCTTCGCGCCTTCCTATTTCAACGGACGTATTGACAAGTTTCCAGCTTATTGTGTATACTATACCTGGCGCAGAAAGATATGCAACCGATAAGTTTTTGGATTCACATCGCACAAGGGATACTTAGGTTAAGGAACTAATAGCATACTACGGTCCATATTGTCTTCTTGAATCTGCAGCTTTGTGTACCAATAATAATAATTCTACGGCGTGTCACGCCTTGGCCCCGGTATCAACAGCTACGATCTGCCCCGCTACCGTGGTGACATACAGTATCTTCGTCTCGCGCGCTCCATCCCGCCCAAAAGCTGCCGCAGTCGGCCCATTAATCACCGTGCTCCCCGCCGGATCCCCCACCGCAGTCTGCTGCACCCACGTCCCATTCGCCAGCGGAGTAAACAGTTGCAGCGCCCCCGGATGCACCGTCACCCACGCCCGTCCCTCGCTGTCAAATGCAAAGTCGTCATATCCGTTGGTCAAGCCAAAGGGCTCCAAGTCTCCGAGCACCTCGACTTCCCCGCCACTGAGCGGCACGCGCGCGAACGTCCCCTGCTGACTGTTGGTGAAGTAGAGTAAGCCGTCACGCTCAATGTGGAGTCCGTTGATGCCGAGCGCAGGCGGGGCTGGTGCGCCCGCCGCGAGCGCCGGGCCGTGGACTTTAACGCGGACGGCGCCGGTGCGCATGTTGACCTCGTACGCTGCGCCGAGGTCCGAGTCTGCCGCGAGGACGAGGTCGGGGTGGCCGGGGACGGAAGAGAGGCCGTTCGTGAGCGTGCTCTGCGGGATGCGCGCAACGGGCTTCGCGATGGGGACGCCAGAGGTGAGGTCGACGCTCCAGATGACGACGCTCCCGCGTGTTGCAGAGGCCGCGGTGACGTTCAGCACGGAAGCCACGACGGCGTAGACGTCCGGCCTATACTCGACGATGCCGGTGAGACCGTTGGAGTTGGGGAAGGTGTAGATCTCGTCTAGGGTCGCATTTGCGGCGCCAGGGTCCAGCGTAAACAGCGTGGGCGATTGGGTGGAGGTGATCAAGAATTTGGACGATGGGCGGACGGCGATGTTCTCGAGAAAGACTCCCGTTGGAGACTGGTAGACCAGCTGCGTCGGGAACGTCGCCACGACACATCCAGTGAGGGCCAGGAGAAACAGAAAATCTGTGGCACGCATCATTATTCATGGTGTTGAACGCACTCCCTCTTTATAAGCCCCAGCAGTAAGCAATCAGTAGTAAGCCCTAGTAAGCCGAGTAAGCACGACACTTGCTTACCGAGGGTGTCTGCATTCGCTAGTAGATTTCAAAAAATGGCGAATTTATTGATGCTCTGATTGGCTCGGAGCACCTGCCGAAGCTCGTTCAATTCGTTTTTATCAAATCCCGAACACTCCACTGGGCGGTTTTACTCATCGGAACCGACCCGTATGGGTGAGGCCATTTAATTTTGATTTAATTCACACATCGAATAAAATGTATACCAAAATTTCCTTAGCACGGTGCTGAAATGCACGGCATTTGAGAGCCACCGACAGACATCCTATCTCTCTTGCAACACCCGACGCGGGAGCGGAGGCGGAGTGGAATCTCGTTACCACATAGCTTACTTGAGACAATCAAGGGTCGGTCAAAGCGATATATTTTGATGAAATTAGGGTTAGGGTTAGGACCGCGGAAGAACGAAAAAAAAAGGCCCACCCAGCCGAGTGGCCGTGGTGGGACAGGAAAATATTGGGACGGTGCATGCACCTAAGCACATACAAGCCGCAGGCGCACTCTGTGTGGACAGGGTCGCCGTGCTATGGAGTGTTCCCACGGCCCACAAACCCAGGGAGGTGAAGGGGCCTGTGCCATCAAGGTAAGTATGAGTTGCTCAGAAGCTGAGAAGACTCTTTTATACCACGACCAATTGCGCACGGACCAAGTTTCGTTACGTGTTATTTGCGCAGGCTTGTTGATGGACGTGGTGGCAGTTCACACGGCTTTCCAGGCTTCCTTAATGTTCAATTTTCGGATTAACTCGGGCTCAAAGAGGTCGCCTTGACTCTGAATAAATCCAACTGCGCAAAGTCTGCCCTGTCCCTCTTTAGCTTCTGCTGGAAACTTACGCTGGATGACCGACGCGGCGGCGCATCTGGACCAATGCTGCAGGCTCCCGTTCTTTCGCATAACGGCTTTGGTGCACGGACCAAGTCCTAGAGCTGACGTTTACGAAGGTTTTCGAGTCAATCTTTGATGCATGTGCCAATGCAACTTTACCGAATTTTTTTTACGCTCGACCGGGAAGAATATGTAGCCTATCAAACTGGACTCCGAAGCTGCACACAGAATTCCTATTCGAAGGCCGTGAGCTGTATTACAACAAAGTCTCGTCCAAAGCGGACTGAAGAACAACTTTCGGGCGTAAAAGAATATGGTGTCCCTTCAAGTCCTGGTTGACATTCTTCCTCTTCTGCAGACCTACGTCCGTGGTGCATGCCACAGCATCGACCTGGAATCGTCTGTGGCGACTCTGAGCTTCCATCCGCTTCGGATCCACCCCATACGTGTCTTCCATCGTCTGTTCATCAAATCTCTGACCTGGCTCGATAAACATCACCTCGAGATCCTCTGAGACAACATCTTCCCCGATGACCTTCCGTAGCTGTAGCGAGTACTTCACCATTGCGGCGACCTGTCCGGCGAATCGGTCGTGGATGAATTCACAGCCGTTCGACGCATATGCGTGCATCCTCCATCCCGCTGCAATCATGACATCGAAAATACACTCGACCAGGGAAGAGGCGAAGAGGATATCTTCATCGCTGCGCTTGGTCTGTGCGCGGGTGATTGCGCGCCATCTGTGCGCTGTCGTTGAGTCTTCTATTCTAGCGGTTAGCATTCCAAGCCGTTTGGTACAAAACAAAAACTCTGAAATACTTGCCTGCGAGCAGGATCTTCTCGTACAATCCGGACAAACGGTTCCCGAACTGTTCTTCTCCCAAACACCAGGAATCGATGTTCCGTTTACACCACCGCGCAATGGCCGCCTGTACAGCAATCTGCACAATTCCAGGATCTGCAGAGGGCAGCCGTGCGCTGATACTCTTTCCGAGACCCAACTGTTTGACTGTGGCAACATTGTATTCCGCGGGAGCGCATTCCAGCGAATCTGCGATCAAAGCTGCTGCTTGGAAAATATTTGCGTTCAATGTTTTGGCTAAACTGACGGCCTCGGCGGCAGAGATCGAATCCGCAGACAGACGGAACATGTCTGGGTCGCCTTTGGATGTATTTTTCTCCCATGTGTAGGAGGTCGTTGGTTGTCGAATTTCGTTTTTTCTCTGGACCTCCTGGCCTTGTTGTACGTCTGGCGCGTGATACCCTCCATCCCTCGAAAGATCTCGTCTCTCTCCCATCGTTCCATATCTCTCTTCCAACCGTGGAATCTCGACTCTCGTATCCCTCTCCCAGCTTTCGGAGTCAAACCCACTCCTAATCTTTGGCACCGGCGTTTTCGGCAGCCGTCGCGGTCCTTTGGGTGGAATATTCCGACTGGCTGCCCCTCCTTCATGAATACCACCATTATCTCCTCTGTCTTCCCGGAATTCCTGCGCAGCAATCCCTGTGTTCGGGCGGACGGCGCGAACCCAGTCTTGCCTTCCCACGTCTTCCGACACGTGGTCATCCGTTCCTAATCGATCGCGTTCATCTTCCGTACCGAGCGGGAGACGGCGACCTCCATCCCGGGGCGTAGGGCCACTCGAATGAAATGTTAGACTATTGAGCATAGTGCGATGGAAGAGCGTCGATGGCAAAGAGAAAGAGACGTCTATCCACGCTGCGTATTTATACTACGCCGCCTTTTGGCCACGGTGGGCGCTGCGCGAAGCACTCATGGACGGCTTCGTTTCGGCGTTTCTTAGCTGCGGCTGCCTGTCTGGTAGATGACGTGCTGTCTGGATTAGCGCCCACAGCTCTTCTGGTGCCTCTTTGCTTTCTTTCTTGTCCTCTCACCATGGCCGCTCGCAAGCCGTACTCTGGAGCCCGTGCGCTGGTGTTTGGGATCGATGTTGGCACGACGTACAGCGGGCTTTCATACAGGTCTGTATCTCCCTTGGCTTGCAGAGCGGGCTGAGGACGCTCAGCGGATTTAGCATTTTGGAACCCGGCCAGGTCCCCGTCATTAGGCCAATAACGCGGTCAGTTTTATCATCTGCGACATTCCCGTATGAACGATCCTTTCTAGCTTTCCTGGCCAACAGGACGTAGGAGGTGACTCGAAGGTTCCTACTTCCATCTACTACGACCGGGACGGCATCATCCGGGCAGAGGGGGCCGACACGACGCTTGCGGCATCTATGGAAAAGGCCGACGACGAAGGTTGGCAACACGCACACTGGCAAGCGCTTTTTTATCGCATTTAATCACGTTGATAATGCATGCAAATATCACAATCTGTTCAGGTTCAAGTTGCATTTGCGGCCTCCCGTCGTCGATGGGACCACAGACATCCCGCCTCTCCCTTACCGCAAAACTGCCGTCAACGTATTTGGGGATTTCCTGCGATACCTCTTCGAGTGCGCAAAAAATCTTCATCACGGAAACGCATCCAAATGGTCATGCTCTCTGGATGTCGCTGGAACGTGACAGTCGGTTCGTTATCGCGCATCCTAATGGCTGGGAGGGAAAGCAGCAGAGCCAAATGCGCGAGGCCGCGGTCATGGCGGGTCTGATTCCTGAATCTGATGCTGGGGAACGACTTCGCTTTGTGACCGAAGGCGAAGCGAGTCTGCATTTTTGCATCCAGAACGGGCTTGCTACTGAGGCTATTAATGTCGTTCGACCACCTCCGTGGAATTCCGCAGTTCTAACTGTCGTATAGAGCGGCAAAGGTGTCGTGGTGGTGGATGCTGGGGGCGGGACCATCGATCTCAGCACTTATCGCCTGGTCACCAAGTCAAATGGACACAAGGAGTACGAAGAAATCGCCCCTCCGCACTGTAAGCAGCCATTTTCCCTTATAATTGAAACAAAACTTATATGCGATCTCACATCAGGCTTATTCCAGGGTTCAATTTATGTCACCCAACGCGCTCGCGACTATGTAGAAGGTAAAAATCCACTTTAGAAAATCGGGAAATTCTCTGACTTGCATCTCAAGTCCTTTTGAGAAATTCTAAATACGCCGCCGACGTTGATTATATCGCACAAGCATTTGACACCTCCGCCAAATTGAGTTTCAGAGGGGAAGAGTTCGCCTTCATCAAGTTTGGCACCAATCGTGACCAAGATCCAAGTGTTAACATTCGCAATGGGCAACTGAAAATTCCGGGGTAGATTTCCGTTGGTATACGTTTAACGGCTTGATGATTTACACTGACGCATCAGATCGGACGTTAAAAAACTCTTCGAACCATCGATTGCGGCCGTGGTTAATGCGGTCAGACAGCAGTGTATATCCGCCTACAGTGTGACACAGGTTTCCGTGAGTTCACTTTGTAGAAGCCGATTGATCATGCGTTCATCCATCCTGTCCAGTCCGTATTTCTCGTGGGTGGGTTCGCGGCGAACGACTGGTTATTTTCGGAAATCAAGTCTCGACTGCAGCCATTGAAACTCGACGTGACCCGCCCAGATGCCCATTTGTTCGGCTATATTTCCGCTCATTGATTGAGGGGTTGAACTGACCAACATAGGAACAAGGCCGTGGCCGACGGTGCCGTGTCCTTCTACGTTGACCACTATGTCTCCGTACGCGTCGCCAGATTCACTTATGGAATGCAAATTTCCGAACCGTACAATCCCAACAATGTCGAGCACGCGACACGGTCGAAGACTCGATATAAAGGGGTTTCTGGCCAATGGCTTATCCCCTGGTCGTTTCAGTACAATTTTGAAGAGGGTAAGTTGAATCTATTTCACTCGCCATGAGTTTTAGACACTATTATTCTCAGGGAATACAAGTCTGCGAGACAAAAGAGTTCCGCGAATCCTATACCAGGCACAACGCCGATCCCACTGGACTCGACCGCTTCTCTACCGAACTTTATGCCTACCGCGGACGCGGAGATCCCCAGTGGCTTGACGTCGATCCAGGTACATGTTCGTTTCCTTTCCACTCGGAACTCAGGTTTCGAACTAGTTTAGATCTTTACCAAGTGGTCTGTACAATCCAAGCCGACACCTCGCGATTGACTAAATATCCAAACTATCGACGAGGGGCCTCCGCTTCAATAGTTCCCAATTCCATGTTTTATGAGCTGAAGTTTGATGTTGTTCTATCTTTTGGCCTGACGGAGTTGAAGGCCCAAATCGCTTGGATGGAGAATGCGAGTCATTTTATTTTTATCTTCTCGCCACTTTTCTAAACCTTCGCAGGGTGTGGAGAAGAGGTATCTTTTTGATCAAATCTACCGCATAGGATTTCCTAATTAAGATGCAGAGGGCCAGCAAAAATTCTGTACTGAGCGCTGTTCTTCTGTAATTTATCCCCAAAATGTAACTGTATCCATATCATTTATTCCTCTGTGATTCTCTCCCTTAGACTGAGCATCGCTCCACTTCAGGTTAACGCGCCGCGTCAGGTGCTGGGAACTACTTTGAACCTCCTTGGTGATCGGCAATACTCGAGGCCAGCAGTGAAAGTGTTAAGAGACAATCGTTTACACACCAAAGTAGACGCCCCAAATATGCGGGATAAAATGTCGGCAACACTAAGTTGAATAAACGTGTGGTGTCAGATTTTTCATTTTTCTGTGGTGTAGATGATAATCGCACCCGTTGGGGCACATAGTATCACATTGCAAGAGAATTCGGATGAAATTCAAAAATCAAAACACCAAGGCCTCCTCTAGGCTATCTCTAGGTTTGCTGAATACCAAATATTGATGCATATGAGCCGCTCCAGCCCGTAAGAATTTGAGCTTCAGCCGCGGTCAAATTTCGACGACATTGAGCTTTCTGGAGCTCCGATAGCTGTGAACTAACTTCGATGAGCCAGTGGGCGTTCCGACCCATTTTACACGTGCTCGAATAATGCAATGACCTTCAAGTTAGGAACCTGCTCGAAAACGAAATAGGGTGACCTAATGCGGCATTCCAGTTTCTCCATCACGGATTTCGGCATCGTGCAGCTCGTTCTTCCCAACTCCTTCGTCAAACAGATTGCAATTTTACTCTGACACAAGAACCTACGGCTCACGTCGCAAGCTGACCCAATGTTGACCGGAGGAGAACTTTGGGCTTCATGAATAGCACTGCACCATTTTGCACCCTCTTGCGCAAGCCCAAGCCGGTGGTGCATACCACCAATTCCGACCCACTAAGCCTTCCAACATCCTTGGGCCACTCATTCTCCATGGTTCGGCTGTCGAATCTTGTACCGGGATCGACGAAAACAGTCTCCAGCTCGTCAGAAACTATGCGAGTGCCCATGTCCCTATTCAAGTCCAAGACCAATCTCAGCACGGCCTCCACTCTGTCACCGAATGCGGCTTCGATCGCTTTTCGGCTCAAAGGCTCCTCGTTTTCCGATCTCGACAGGATAATGACATCCACAATGTGCTGCAGCAAGGTAGCTCCAATGTCGGCTGCGGAGGCGCGTTTCACGAGTTGCTTTCGGGTCATTGTCCTCCACCTTGCTGCATCTCTGGAATCCTCTGGAAATATAGCTCTCAGTGGCATATCTGGATCCCGTACATCCCACCCACCAGCTCGGCAAATTTCTGCATACAAATCGGCCAAAAATCCTGTGAGCTGATCACCGCCTCTGTTCAAAATCCAAGCGCAGATGTTCGTAGAGCTCCATGCCGACATGACGGACTGCAATGCGATCTGCACCAAGATCGCAGGCATAGGGTGGGCCCTTCCGCGGGACAACAGGCCTACAAGTTCGCCTCCAAGAACCGGAACAAGGCGGTTATGTAGCTCGGAATCCTGTCCCCGGGACTCCTGAAGGCGACTCCTGGCAGATTGCCCGCGGAAATCAAATTCGGACAAGGCTGCCGCGGTTTGGAAGATTTCTGCCTCCAAATCCTCCATCATCCGACGAACGTCGCCAGTCGATGTCAAATTCGCTGTGATTCCGAACGAACTTAGCGGTATATCGGCCGTCTGAGAATGAATGGGAATCTGTTGACTCTGCAACGTTGCCACCTGCGTTCTATATGCACGATTCTCTTGCTCCAGTCGGGAAAGTTCTGCTCGCATCGCCTGCATCTCCCCCCTCGCATCACTTTCCGGAAGTCTATGCTGCGTGTGCCTTGTGCCGTCTCGCCTTGATTTAGGCTCCAATGGCTCTGCCCGCTGCGTGGAAATCCCTACAGAGTCGAAACGGCGCTTGCTAGTGCTCCTGAGCGTCGATTCATGGAGAGAGTCCTGAAACTGCTGGTGCCGCCCGATGAAGGGCAGTGTGGAGGAAGATCTTGGGATATCGTAACCTCCAATTCTCCCTTCTGTGATTCCGCGAAGCGAGATTTTCGCTGGTACTTGGCGATCTGGCTGCATCTCCCTATCCATTCCTTGACCTCAGCGGTGTGTCAGTGGAGGATAATGTCACTGCGGATGTGGCCTGGCGTGAGGGTCTTTGCGACGTTATGGACAGTACAATATCAGAAGGAAGAGAAGGAAGATCATGCGCTGCACTTCCATAAGATGGCGGCGCTTACCGCATAACGACCCACACCGCTCAATCCACGCTCCGCAGCTCCCGCTGGCCTCGTTTTCTCCTTGCTGTTTCCATTCTGATAACCACCTTGCTCAAATAGGCGCCATGACCCACGAATGCAGAACTGGATTCCGTATTGCGTCGGCACCAGACTCTTCTAAAGACGCATCTCACGAATTAAGCCAAATTGAACAGCATCGGCGTCAATCCACATCGAACACCACCGACTCGGCGGACTTCCGCCAATCGGGCCAAGTATAATCTGAGCTGCCGGTCAGCTTCAAGATATGCATACAATTTTGACAATTTTTAGGTCTGTTTCCGGCCTTCGTATTATTCCCGATTCCACGGTATAGCGCTGTGTTGTTCGAACAAGCGCCTTGCCACTCTCTGTTCCTTCCCTTGACCCCTCTCCACCATGCTTCAAAGGAAACCATTTTCTGGCTCAGCGCGGAAGCTTGTTTTAGGCATCGACATTGGGACGACGTACGCTGGTATGTCGTACTGGTATGCAGTCATTCCATTTATTTCGTTTACCTCTGTTGAAGTCATTCGGCCTTCATCGCAGCCTCTTGGAACCGAATAAAGTCCCAGAGATTTCACCGGTGACACGGTGATTCATTCTTCATTCAGTCTAGTGACCTGACATTCACCTGCGATAGGTTCCCTGCTCAAGACCACGTTGGCGGTGACTCAAAGGTGCCCTCGGTGGTTTATTATGATCGGTCTGGCATGGTTAGAGCCTGTGGAGCGGAGGCTCTGCAAGAAAGCGTCGTTGAGCAGGCAGTTGAGGAACGCTGGGAAAAGGCTGAATGGTGAGTCGTTCGCTCAATCCTATTCAATTTTGTTTCCTGCATTCACCTTGGTGACCAAATCAGGTTCAAGCTCCACCTTCGGCCTAGCACGGGCGTGTCCATTCTCCCACTCTCCCTCCCACCACTCCCGAGAAACAAAAGTGCACTCGAAGTATTCGCCGATTTCTTGCACTATCTGTTTCACTGTGCCCGATCATACATTACGGACTCGTATCCGAACGGTGGCGCATTGTGGATCGGACTGGAAGGCAACATGGAATTTGTGCTAACGCATCCAAATGGTTGGGAGGGTAAGCAGCAGGCGAAGATGCGCAAGGCAGCCATCATGGCCGGACTTATCCCGGACACCCCTAGCGGCCACCAACGTATACGGTTCGTCACCGAGGGGGAAGCAAGCCTGCATTTCTGTATCATGAACGGACTTGCAACGGACCCTCTCCGGGCATGTCGTTCTCTTCCTGAAACAAATTAACCCCGTTGACCATCAATAAATCAGCTCGGTAACGGCGTTGTTATCATTGACGCTGGCGGCGGCACTGTTGATATTAGCGCATATCGCAAGTTAACAACACCTAAAGGCGAGACATTTGAAGAAATTGCACCCCCGCAATGTGAGCTAGTCCATTTGAGCCGTAACTATCCGGCTTGCCGACAAAATGTCAGGTCTTTTCGTTGGATCCATCTTTGTCAGTAATCGTGCAGGGGAATACCTGAGAAGTCAGTTATATATGTTCTTACCGTGATTCTATGTTGACTGACGTCCTTTCTGCAGCGAAATTACGAGGGTCGAGATACGCTGGGGACGTCGAGCATATTCGCGATTGTTTCGACAAGACTACAAAGCCCAGATTCCGACGCACGAATGAGTGGCAGTATATCAAATTTGGTCGTCCTGGTGACAATAGCGAAGGATTGAACATAACCAACGGTCAGCTCAAGCTAGAGGGGTGCGGTTTTCTGTCTTGGCAGTATAAACAACCATATCTTATTGATCACTGTTTATCTGAAGAGAGATCGTCGCGACATTCTTCAAACCCTCTCTGGACGCGATCTTGTATGCGGTGGAGAATCTGTCCGCTCTGAGTCCGGTGTCGGTAAGAGCTTTGCTTTTTGTACCCACTCGTATCGCGCGCTCAGCCTTGCTACGTGCAGTCGGTCCTTCTTGTGGGCGGCTTTGGGGCCAGCGATTGGTTATATTCGGAGCTCAAAAGCCATCTGATATTCCAAAGACTAGATGTCTCTCGGCCCGATTCTCATGTGTTAGTCCACCTCATGTCAGCCTCCAATGGGCACTGATTCCCCAGTACAGAAATAAGGCTGTCGCCGACGGGGCTGTCTCCTTTTATTTAGATCATTTTGTGTCCGTGAGGGTGTCGAAGCACACATCCGGCATTGAGATTATTACTCCCTATATTTCCACTGATACGGAGCATTGCGCTCGTGTGAAGTCGGCTCTGAGAGATGCCGCCGGAGAGCTCATGCTCCCAAAAATGTTTTCTGCCATTTTGCACAAAGTAAGCCCTTCATATTTCTTTCCGCGAGCGACATATTGAACTCTCGAAGAATACCCGTGTTTCAGAAACTCGCGAATACCGGGCGAGTTACCACCTGCTGCGAAACGATAAATCCGAACTGTGGGCAGTCGAAATCCCAATCAGGTGTTATCAAGGCCAGAGACAAACACCTTCCTGGATGGATGTCGAGTCACGTATGTAACATGACTACAGACTTGATGGAACAGCATCTGACGAAAGGGTTCAGAACAATATCGCGTGCTCTGCACAGTCTACGCCGACACGTCGAAGATCGCAAAAACTCTTCAACGCAAGATGGGTTTGAACGGCGCATATTATCGCCTAGAAATTGATGTGGTTTTGTCCTTTGGTCTCACAGAATTGAAGGCCCAGATTGCTTGGATCGAGAATGTGAGTATGTACGTTTCCTCTGTAGCACCACTGATAATCTTCTCGATGTAGGGAGTTGAGAAAAGGTACAATAATCGTTTCTTTATCATTGAACCGGTTCTCATTCCGCTTTGAAAACCCAGAGGGCCGGCACAGCTTGTGTACGAGCAGGTTTGACGTTTAGAAAAGTCTCAATCGATGTAGACTTTTCTATATCCTCCTCCGGAAATGTTCATCTGCTATTGAAACAAACTTATTTTGCTCGAAGGCAGACATGTACACTGAAACAGTTTTAGGGTTGACTAACGTTCACGTGTGTCTCCAGACGCGTTTCAGTCAACCAAACACACAGGCACATACATTTCTTTATTTCTTTTTTTTTTTGGGAGATGTTTGAAGTACGGGTACTCAGTCTGCAGAAGCATTCCAAGATCCGCCATCTGGTTTGTGGAATTTCACCACTTTGTGCCGTCGAGGGTGTCCGAACCAAAATTAGCTGGCCTGTACTCCGGTGGTTTCGTGGGATTCGAACCCACGACCTTTACCTCACATTACGTGAAAGTTACGGCAGCCTGTCTTTCCCGGCTAGGACTCATGCCATATCCGCTTTACGCACAGCAAAAAAGGAATATTCTATCTGGCAGAAAACATTTTGGAATGTAATAGTTCCAGCTGTAAATAAAACTTAATGAATATGTTGTTAAATACATGTACATTGATTTGGCTTGCCAGAAAATGTTGCAGAAAGCAAAGAATTAAAGCTATGATTTCAACCTGGTTGAAAGTAGAAAATTCAACTGCAGTCTTGACATGATAGAAATTGTTGCTGAAATCAACAAAGTCAGCTGTGCCTCCCACCTTGCAGAAAACATTACATTCAGCATGCACTGGTTGAAGATTTCAAGTTTTTCAGTGAAAAAATCAGTGAAAATTATTTTGAATTTCCCAAAGATTTTTCACTGAAAAAGTACCTGAAAAATTTTAAACTTTTTCAGTACTTTTTGACTTTGAGGTGAAAAATCTGAAATAAAATCAAAAACTGCTGAAAGAGTCTTGAATTTTTCAGGTACTTTTTTAGTGAAAAACTTTTGAGAAATTCAAAATAATTTTCACCAATTTTTTCACTGAAAAACTTGAAATGCTCAACCAGTGATGCAGCTGAAAACAATAGATTCAGCTATGGTTCTGATAATTCTGAAGCTGTTGCCAAATCTTATTGTTTCGGCATATGCCAAAAGTGTGGCTGAGTATAATGCATTCATCTCAACCAAAAGTGATCTGTCTCACTGGTTGAACATTTCAAGTTTTTCAGTGAAAAAATTAATGAAAAATGTTTTGAATTTACAGCAGATTTTCAGCAGAAAACAAAGTGAAAAACTTGAAACTTGATGACTTTTTTTGAACTTTAAAACATTTTCAGCATTTTTTCAGAGAATTTTCACAAAGTTCAAAAAGGTCACAAAAAGGTTTCAAGTTTTTCACCTACTTTTTTGGTGAAAAATTGCTATAAAATTCAAAAAAAAAAAACCCCAAAAATTCAGTGCAAAATTTGAAATGTTCAACCAGTGTCTCACCTTCTGCTGAGCTGAAAGTAATACTTTCTGCTACACTTTTGGCACATGCCAAAACAATAAGATTTGGCAATGGCTTCTGAATTATTGAAACCATAGCTGAATCTATTGTTTGCAGCTGCATGCTGAATGTCATGCTTTCTGCAAGGTGAGAAGCACAGCTGACTTTATTGATTTTGGCAACATTTTCTATTATGTTAAGACTGCAATTGTATCTTTTACTTTCAACCAGGTTGAAATCACATCTGAATTCTTTGCTTTCTGCAGCAAGCAAAAGGCAATGCATTTGACAACATATTCATCTAAGTTTTATTTACAGCTGAAACTATTATTACATTCTGAAACATTTTTTGCCAGATAGAATATTCTTTTTTTGCGGTGTGTTAGCCACTCGTCCCCCAGGCACACACATTTCATAATCACGTTTGTTTAACAATTACCAGAACCACTCCTGACTTTCTGCCAAAACATGGGATCCCAAATTGGGGAATTTGACAGGAGCAATGCAAGGCAGTGCTTCTGGCTGGACAGCCTAATTTAAACTCTGATCTGTCAATTGTTTGTTGTCAGCTGCATATCAAGATCACTCTTTCTTTCCTCCCACCACTATTGTTCCTTCTGGCTGCTGCTCAAACCCGCCAACCCATTCCCTTGCCTCGCCACAACTATCCCTGCCTGCCCTTCTCTAGTGCTGCTCTGTGCAACATTCATGCCTCCCTCCTGTGCCAACTGTTGCCACCTCAACAGTCAAGAACAATATGTTGTATTACCATTCATTGCTGAGAGTCATAGTTTGATTGGTCTAATTACAGCATAATGGCATTTCCTCCTGAGCAAAAACTTCCCTGGAAATGACTGGTCTAATAACCAGCAACACAAGCAGATGAGCTTGGAATGCTTCTGCAGACTAGGTTTCATTATCCCAAATGCTCAAAAAAAAAAAAAAAAATTGCATGTGATAGCTGAGCTCCCTCCTGCTGATGTTGCTGTATTCTATGACCTACAACTTGGACACTATTCAAAATGGGAAATTTTGTTAAAGGCTTATACAACACTCAACAGGTAACTTGTGGATCAAAATTAATAGTATATGTCCCACGGCTCAAGGAAACAAAGTCTTAGAGAAGTTAAGCAGATTTATTCAGGAATTGGGTAAATAAATTGTGGAAGCTGAATGAGGCATATAGATAACTTCAATCCATTTAATAAGAAGGGAAAGCACCTTTGAAGATTCTTTGGATTTGCCTCAGAGCATTACTCTTGCTCATGCCATGGTCCCAACAACAGTTTTGAAACTCTGCCACAACAGAAAGTAAAGGGAGTGCAGTGCATGCATTAAACACCCTTGGCTTTGCATATTATAGGAAGAGAAACCTACAGAATCTCAAAAAACCTATGGTTTATAGCTCACCTATTTTACATTCCAGGTAGGAATATCAGAGGAATGCCACACTTTCTATATAATTCCAGCCCGAAGAATGCATTGAAAGAATACTGTTTTTGTATGCCAAGTGTCAAGAGCTTGATAAAAACCTTTCTGAGTGTAAATCCCAGCCAAAAGGCACAATTTTCTCCAATTTTACCAGCAGTGATTGAGCAAACCATGAGGAGCCAAATGGCAGAGACATGTGATATTCCTTTCAGGGTAATCTAATTAGACCAATCAAACAGCTCCTCCATTGCTGAACCTTTAGGTTTGGCTACTCTGGAGAATTTGGGTTTCACTCTCTTTTGCTACATGTACCAACAAAATTAGTCACTCAACGTTGGTCATGGCAAAATAAAATCAAAAGAAAATGGGACAAGACATAGAAATAAATCAAAATGCCAGGGTAAGTTTTTCAAATTCTTACCTGCCTGAATCCTCTTGCACAACCCTGTTCATTGCCTGGAACCAAAGATATGCTCTGAGTTCAATTTTGGGTGTTGGTCATTTCTGCTTTGTGTTTGGGCCAGTATCTGGGCGTGAAGAATATCAATCCCTGGGATCAATCACCACATTCTGATCTTGCCAGTGCACTAGGGCATCAAACTGTTCCATATTTTATGGAAATATGGCTCGCAAAAACAGTACATCCCTGTACTGTTGGTGAGTTTAGTTCTTACCCAAATGTTACAGTGACAGTATGGCCTCTGCAGCAGTCCACCACTCCAGAAGTTGTAGCAGAAACAAGAACCCACCTAAACAGGCCCCCACTGGATAGAGCTTGGAGGGAAAAGCTATACAAAGTACATCATATGTTGTAAGATATAGAGATACTTTACAAAACTATGTAGCTGAAAGAACATTGAAGGGAGTAGAGGGTGGGTGGTGTGAAACAAAGGCTATAAAAGTTTGGACCAAATTTTGCTTTGTAAATTCACAGTGGCAGAGCCAGAAATGAATCAGCAAAATCTGTAGAGAAAGCCAGGAGAAGTGAGTGCTGCTGGAAGCAAATGGAATGCGCAGTGCACATACAGTTGTGGACAAACAAAGTCCACAAATGGCCTGTAGCCCCAACGGGATTTAATTTTGACCCAATTTTAATTTTCCTGAACTCAGAGTAAGCTAAAGAGTCCAAAAAACATGCTCCAAAGTTTTTCCTATGAGAAATACCTGGGTGCCAAAATTTTGGCCCAAATCCAAATCTCAGATTTATGATTGGCAAAAAAACAGGGTTTTTTTTAACACAGCCACATAATTATGTTATCTACCCGTGGAGTTCTCAACTGCCCTCTGATGTGACTCTTCAAGTGCATCAAAAGCACGGTTTGAAACTGATTGGTGCTGTTTCTTCTTCATAGCCCATTGAAGAAAGATTATTTTATTGTGCCACATCTACTTGATGAATTTCCAAGAATTTTGTGGAATCAGATTCAGTTCAATGAGGCATGTTGATTGCATATTTTTCATAATTTTCCCACTACTTTTAAATCAGGCATGTGACCAAGAAAGATTATTTTATTGTGCCACATCTACTTGATGGATTTCCGAGATTTTTGTGGGATCAGATTTGGTTCAATGAGACGTGTCGATTGCACATTTTTTCATAAATTTCCCACGACTTTTACCTGGGCGCCAAATTTTGATCGGCCCAGACATTAATTGATGATTTGCTGACCAATGGCTCGACAGAATCACATAATTTTTACAAGCTTTATGCCTGCGCTTTCAGCACAGGTGGCAGCTGGGCAGACACCATGGATTCCCAGCCCTCGGTGCTGCACTGCCGCTCGCTAATGCTCTCAGCACGCTGCATCTCAGGGTAAACGTGGGAACTGCTTAGCTAAAATTATTACTTAAGCAGAATCCTTATTCTTTTAATATATAGATATGGATGTGACCGCCTTGATGAGATCTATTGATCCCAGTACTTATCTTGGCTAAAAAAAAAATAGGTTTTTTTTTTTGGTGGACTTTGTTTGTCCACAACTGTACCTTGTGCTGGTCAAGGCAAAGCTGAGAAAAGCACAAGGTAATTATTCATTGAGATATACGTCTTGGAAATTGGCCTCTAAAACAATAGCACCATGGTCCAAGATATCTCAATAAACTTGAGAGTGACTGGGTCAACTGACCAGCAAATGGTGGTGCTAGAAATAGAATTGAAAGTGGTGGGGCCACTATCTCTGTGTTGAGTGGGTGCAGAGGCCTCCAAAAATTCCCCCTACCCATGGAATCCAATTTTACTCCAAGTTCAGTCCTAAACAGGTCCTCATAACTGGCCATTTACATGTAAAATATGGGTATGCCAAGTCTACAGCAAAATTAACTTGCCAAAGGTGCTGAGACAATGCTGGATCACCTTTATGTCTGGAGACAGCAGTTCTGCACATCTGCAACTGGAAAACCACTTGCTGACATGTTTTCAACAATGATGTTGCTGGCAGCCCATGTGAACCAAACTCACACTGGACATCAGACCAAATTAGGGTTGTTTTTGCATCTCTTGCTAGATTTTGACCATGTAAACATTGAAAGTCCCTCACAGCTTCTTCAACCTCCATTCAGGAAAGAGGAGGTGTGTTTCAGCTCTGTTTGGTCACAACTTACCATCACTGTAAAATACCCTGTAATGGACAGTATGTATGGGTCCCATCCAATTTAAACTTTCTTCACTGGCACTAATGTATGGCTTTGGACCTGGTAAGGTTGGTTTGGATGAAAGCAACGCACAGATCAAAAGTAGAATGGGTTAATTTATAGTTTTTTTGTGAGGAAAATTTCTAACCCCTATGTTTTACAAATATTTTGCTTTCAAAATGTGGCTGCCTATCCACCAATTGTTTTGAATCATAGAATTTACTTTTTGAATTGAACCTAAAGTTCAGCACCTGCCTTGAAGAGACCCAATCCCAAGTTATATATTGAATGGACTGTTTTGTGCCTTTCTTTCTTTGGGTGACTTTTTGACATGGTGATTCTTGTGCACAAAGGCTTGGCGTACCTGACACACCACTTGAGCCTCAAAGCTCTTTCAAGCTCACTGTTCTTTTGGCCTTGAGAGCACATTGAGTTCATCATCAGAAAATTTATAATATGACACCTACGCAGTGTATTAAATTCATAACTGTACTGTGGCAGTAGCCTTAGGCAATGAAATGCAGAGGCTGACACAACTCAGCATTTTTGGCAAGTTGTTCCTTTGCCGCTTTGGCTGAGTGTACTGCCCTGCCCTGCCTCCATCAAATTCCCCGATATGGGATCCCATGTTTTGGTGGAAAGTACATCAGTCTCACACTCTACCAAGTTCCCAGGATGTCACTCACAATAAGAATCTGCAGGTGCACCACTGATGTTCTCAAACAAGTATCAATGTGGAAAGATAATCTAAATTTTTGTTCACTTTTTTTCTATCTGCTCCCATGTTTTTTTTTTTTTTTTTTTTTTTTTTTTTTTTTTTTTGAGCTGCAATGATGAAATGTTCTTTCCATTGGTTATAGCCATTCTCTATAAATTTCAATCCTTTCTTTTTTTTTTTTTTTTTGCAAATCTCTCATGCACTGCCTCCCACCTTCCAGACTTTGGAGAACTTTGGTTCACAGCCTCCACATCTAAATTAGCGTGACATCTTGTCTTATTTGATTCAATACCAATAAGAGGAGTAGGTAGACACATATAGACACTTCTTGCCTTTGCCCCTCATGTAGAAGTATCCCCCACCAACCCAAATGCTGCAGCCTGCTCCTCAGCCAGTGAATCCCTGGCCACAGGTGCCAACCCAGTGACCTAGCAGAAAATATCCAGCCCCATGCATCAAAAAATATACCATGGCTCAATCCACAAGTTCTATGTGGGGTGAATTGATGGCACAGCAAAGTGACAATAACTCGGATGGGGAGACAGTTGTGGTGTTCACCACCATGAGCATCACATCTTCACAGTCCTGTGCACTGGGGAACAAACCAAAGCAGCAGTGCTGTGTAAAAGAGCTGGGTGAACAACACCAGTCACTACACATCTGAATTCAAGTTTCTGCTTGTCCCCACAATGGGCATGACTAAGGCAGGCACCAAGCTCCATGCATAGGCAGACAGAGCACCACAAATTGAGTAGCCATGATCATTGGGGCAGAAAGAGGGAACCATCTCTGATATGGGTTCCTTGATCCATGGTGCAGCAGCCCCTCAGGCATGCAGCCTCTCAACCTGCTCTTTACCAGTAGCCCCCAGTCCAATATGCTCCCCGCCAACCACCTATCCAATATGCTCAGCCACAGGTTGTTTGAATGTCAGTGCACCTGTTGCCTCAGTAGGAAGCCACAAGAGGCAATGGACATGTTCAATTTGTCCCTCCCCTGTGGACTGTCACTGTTCCACATGTCATGAGCCAATCTTCTTTAAATTCTGGATAGATGTTGGACTCAAAAACAAATGAGTGCAGCAAGGTATGAGAGGACATGGAAAGTGGAGTCAATGATGAAGGACAAAAGGCTTCTCAAAAATAAAAGAGAAGGTTAGGCTCAATCGTCAATAAAGTGTAACTCTAGCAAATTCCCATATGCATCACTACACCTCAGGCAGATGACTTCTGTTCTTCAATGTCACAATGCAACAATGGCAGAAGTTGAAAAGAGAGACAGGGGTAAATTGTCCAAATATGGAAACATAAATTACAACTTCATCCATCCTTGATTTCTTTTGCATTATCTTTCCCATTCTATCAAGTACCCTCCCAAAGCACCTGGCAAGCAAGGTGGTTGCTGAAAGCAAGCAGCTTTGCAACTCTATTGGTTTCTCTTTGGGTTATTTTTCAAAACTTTTTCTCCAAGTGGCCCACATTCACACTAGCACTGATTTCAGACTCACCTCTGTAACTGTGGCTGGCTCTTTGGACACCCTTGTACTGTACACCTGAAGGATCTCATTGAAACCATTCCTCAAGTACAATCTATCGTCTTCTTACTGGCCTTCTATGTGAACATCAAACCCACGAGCATTCCATCAGAAACTCACCTTTGCACCAACCAGTGGCTTTCACCCAGTGTCAAGCTCACTGTGGATAAAGCCTGAATCTCTGTCATAACATTTTATGCCATGCCCCACTTGCTGCCTAGCACATTCCCAAATTCTGGCCCAAGATCTCACTGTGGTTCAAATTTTTGTTTGTGTACACAGAATTTGTCAATTCCAGAGAACAAGCCCCCACAGTATTGGCTTCCTGTATTTTACCAGACAGTTCTATCTGACATCAAATGCACTTTGAATCATGTTTTCCACTCCAGGATTTCAATTCATGGTGATGAAAATGTGGGAGGTTATCTTGAATTTGGAGGTAAGAAATCACTCCTTGTTGGCTATATTTTATGGCCTGATTTCTTTTCCTGAGTATGAATGACACCAGTTCTGAAGCCCTTTTGGACATACTCCAAGGCTTTGCAGCTCTTGTCATCATCTTCATTGAGAACCCACTTCCTGAAGAAAAAGAAAGTGTGCACAGAGCAAGGGATCTTCCTGCTTGGGGAACTGAAGGAGTTCTTGCTTGGCCTTGAGGATGCAGCAATTCAGCACTATGAGTAGGCCTTCTTTGAATAGACTTTTGACCACTGACATCACTGTCATGACAAAGCTGGTGGTTGCGCTCCTGGGCTGCAGCAGGGCTCAACAATTCCTCAATAGCTCCCTCACCTTCCTGTGCTGAATTCTTTCCACTTTCACAAATCCTAGACCTCACCTTGTATATGTTGATGAGCTGTGAATGAATCCACACATGAAAATATGATATTTCTTTTTTGCTTTTCATGCATAATAAATTCATAATATATCATCTATGAGAGGCAGTACTGAGTAGCTGGCCTGCAGCCAGCACCACTAGAGTAATGGGAATGTTGGAACCATCACAGATCTTTAGGATACACATTAAAAGCTTTTTGGAATATCTGGGACTTGGGGAACCTCTGTGTTTTTTTATGTTCCAATCCACATCTTGGCTTTGTCATCTTGTGCTTTTAGGTGTTCAAAGCAAGCCATCTTTTGGGATCTCTTGTTTCATGCATATCAAACACAACTGCTTGCCCCTATAACTTCTTGAACATAAATATTTCCTTTTCAACCTTTACAAGGCTTTAAACTAGGGACTGACACTCATCAGGTACCTCTGGGACATATGAGACACCACTCTCACTGTTTCACTTTGGTGGTTTGGGATAGATTTATCTGTTCTCAGGCTATACATTGGTTGTTGTGTTTAGCTTTAGTTGTTTCAAGCATTTCCACCCCAGGTTCTGAGCTCCCAGATCAATGTATATGTTACACTCAACAGCAACCAAAGTCCTAGCTCTGATCATCCTCTGCAGCTTTTATGCTGCAGGGGCAAATGCAGATAAGGATGGACATGGGTCACAGGTACACCCGCGGGTTTGTACCTGCAGGTGTGAGTGGGTACGGGTATGGGTCACAATTTCAGACCCGTGCTCAACCCGCGTACCCGACCCGTGTACCTGCGGGTTTTTTAGCGGTGTATTTCGGCTTTTTTTCTTCACATTCCTCTGTTTTCTTGCTCACCATTGGCTCTCTGGTCATCAGTAGACTCATTACACATCTCATACTCATCCAATTTTCTGCTTGCTTGCTGACCCACCATCTCAAACATGGCTCAAATTTTATTAATATCGGTCTCGTGGTTGTTTGGGTGCCTTCCACCCCAGGCAAATTATCCAATTTCTATTGCTCTCACCGTGGATTTGTAGCCTGCATGAAGGAACTGTAACAGTAGGTTGAATCAAATACCATTAGGCTGGAATTTTTGCAGGTATACCAAACGGATTCGGGGACCCACGGGTAACCCGTACGGGTTTTAGACCCGACCCGTGCACAGGTACGGTTTTTGCGGGTCTGGGTACAGGTAGGCCCAAAGGTACGCACGGGTGTACCCGTGTCTATCCTTAAATGCAGAGGTCAAGTTGCTTCTGGATGGTGTGCTATCGCAATATTGAGAGCGTGGATACAGAGCTCACTGAGCTGTCCTATGTGAGCCTCATGGGTGATCTGATAGCATCCTTACATGGGAGAACGGTTCCTCAAGAAATGGGACTGGTTTGAGGCCTTAGAGTTGGCACAGGAGCAGATGGAAATCTTGTAATCTTTCATGAACAGCGATGTGGAGGCCTGTGACAGCCTTGAGGTAAGTTCATTCCTTTTGACTGACACCTTGGATGCAAAGTGCCACATGTACATGATGCCCCCAAATGTCCAATTCAAACACTGTGAGTCGGAATGGTGCTTGGGAGGTCATTGGTCATCGGGAACACTAGTACTGTCACCCAGACAGCACATTTTGGCTTGGTGAGTCTTCCATTGATGTCCATAATAGCTACTCACCTCACAGCACACACAGGTGAGAGCCAAACTTTTAATGTCAGGGAACAGAACGGTTGTGGCTGCATGACATGCTCCTCATGTGGGCAATAAGAAGCATGTCATATAATATATATACGCACAAAAGGTCCTCTTCATGGCACAGCAATTCTTCACACTGTTCAACTACCAGTGCACATTGAGGTCCAAGCAATCAATGGGCCTTTTGCACAGGAGCAGTTCTGAGTGGGGGTGGCTTGAACTCAATGTGATGGTCCTCCCCCATGGGCATTCGTACCATACAACGCAATACCTGGTTGTGTGTGCCCTTGCAACAGTGCACCATGATATGAAGCATCTTGTGGCGAAGTCTGTGTTTGTGCCACAGGATCCGGGTGTCAAGGAGATTCTGAATCCCGCAACTGGAGGGGCTTGACAGCCATTAGGTTATGGGCATGGTGATCGTGATAATGACCAAGGATTCGTCCCCAACTATGAGGCTTGAGCATTATACTTCAGTGAAGACCTATTCAAAAATCCCAATTGTCACCAGCCGGGTAGTGTATGAACGCAACTCTGATCAGAAGGTACATAAAAACCTCGCTGAAAGGAATGAGATATGGATCACCCAATGCGTCAGCCCAATCTAAGTATGTAGCTTGCTGCGCATTGTGATTAGTATTATGACACAGTGTGCTGGTTGGAAGGAAAAATAATCCTCAGTGTTACTCAGTGTTTGCACTGCTGTCCATTGACATGCCACTGAGTCCGAGTCCAACGAGATCTGTGAAATTATGAGACACTACCCAAAATAATCTTGAAGTACCGCCTCCCTTGAAGGCTAAGGTATGTATAAGTGCTGATGCAGACGCGTTAAACCCTACTTCTTGAAGTTCTTCTGGCAGACATTTGGCACTCAGGGCAACCCATGTGAGCTGAGTCGATGCTGACTCCCAAACAAACACTGGCAGCTGAAAGGGCCTGGGAACATTGGCCACAGTGAGAACGTCATGGTTGTCGATGATCCTGGATGTGTTTTTCAGCAAGAATTTGAATCTCGGGGTGCTCGGATTGCATTCTCCAGGATTCAAAAGGAATTGAAAATGATTTAGGCCCCAATGGCTCTGCCCGCTGCGTGGAAATCCCTACAGAGTCGAAACGGCGCTTGCTAGTGTTCCTGAGCGCCGATTCATGGATCCTGAAACTGCTGGTGCCGCCCAATGAAGGACATTGTGGAGGAGGATCTTGGGATATCTTAACCTCCAATTCTCCCTTCTGTGATTTCGCGAAGCGAAAGTTTCGCTGGTGCTTGGCAATCTGGTTGCATCCCCCGATCCATTTCTCGACCTCGGCGGTGTGTCGGTGGAGTATAATGTCACTGCGGATGTGGCCTGGCGTGAGGGTCTTTGCGACGTTATGGACGCTACAATGTCAGAAGGAAGAGATGGAAGAGCATGCACTGCACTTCGATAAGATGGCGGTGCTTACCACACAACGACCCACGCCGCTCAACCCACGCTCCTCAGCTCCCGCTGGCCTCATTTTCTGCCTGCTGTTTCCATTCTGATAACCACCTTGCTCAAATAGGTGCCATGACCCACGAATGCAGAACTGGATTCCGTATTGCGTCGGCACCTGACTCTTCTAAAGACGCATCTCACGAATCGAGCTAAATTGAACAGCGTCGGCGTCAATCCACATCCATCGAACGCCACCGACTCAGTGGACGTCCGCCAATCGGACCACGTATAATCTGAGCTGCCAGTCAGCTTCAAGATATGCATACAACTCTTGGGTCTGTTCCCACTCATCGCATTGTTCCTGAATCCACGGTACAGCGCTGTGTTATTCGAACGAGCGCCTTGCAACTCTCTGTTCCTTCCCTTGACCTCTCTCCACCATGGGTCAAAGGAAACCATTTTCTGGCTCAGCGCGGAAGCTTGTTTTAGGCATTGACATTGGGACAACGTATGCTGGGATGTCATACTGGTATGCAGTTGTTTTACCGATTTATCTTGCATGCCCATGCTGAAGTCGACCGCAGCCTTTTGGAACCGAATAGAATTCCAGAGATCTTGCCGGTGACGCGGTGATTCATTCTTCTTGCAGTTCTGTGACCTGACACTCACCATCTGCGATAGGTTTCCTGCTCAAGACCACGTTGGTGGGGACTCAAAGGTGCCCTCGGTGGTTTACTATGATCGGTCAGGCAGGGTCAGAGCCTGTGGAGCGGAGGCCCTGCAAGAAAGCGTCGTTGAGCAGGCAGGTCAGGAACGCTGGGAAAAAGCCGAATGGTCAGTCGTTCTCTCGATCTCAACCAATCTTATTTCCTACATTTACCTCGATGACCAAATCAGGTTCAAACTCCATCTTCGTCCTAGCACGAGCGTATCCGTTCTACCACTCTCCCTCCCACCACTCCCGAGAAACAAAGGTGCACACGATGTATTCGCCGATTTCTTGCGCTATCTCTTTCACTGTGCCCGATCATACATTACGGACTCATATCCGAACGGCGGCGCATTGTGGATCGGACTGGAAGGCAACATGGAATTTGTGCTAACGCATCCGGAATGGTTGGGAGGGCAAGCAGCAGGCAAAGATGCGTAAGGCAGCCATCATGGCCGGACTTATTCCAGACACCCATAAAGGCCACCAGCGCATACGGTTCGTCACCGAGGGGGAAGCAAGCCTGCATTTTTGTATTATGAACGGACTTGCAACGGACCCTCTCCGGGTATGTCGTCTTCTTTCCGAACCAAATTATCACCATTGACCACCAACAATCAGCTCGGTAACGGCGTTGTTATCATTGACGCTGGTGGCGGCACTGTTGATATTAGCGCATATCGCAAGTTAACGACACCCAAAGGCGAGACATTTGAAGAAATTGCACCCCCGCAATGTGAGCTAGTCCATTTGAGCCGTAACTATCCGGCTTGCCGACAAAATTTTAGGTCTTTTTGTTGGATCCGTTTGGGTCAGTACTCGTGCCGGGGAGCACCTGAGAAGTAAGTTACATATGATCTTACCGTGATGCTATGGTGACTGACATCCCTTTTGCAGCAAAATTACGAGGATCGAGATACGCTGGGGACGTCGAGCATATCCGTGATTGTTTCGACAAGACTACGAAGCTCAGATTCCGACGTTCGAATGACTTGCAGTATATCAAGTTTGGTCGTCCTGGCGACAATAGCGAAGCATTGAACATAACCAGCGGTCAGCTCAAACTGGAGGGGTGCGAATTTCTGTCTTTATAGTATAAACAACAATATTCTTATTGTCTTAAGGGAGATCGTCGCGACATTCTTCAAACCCTCTCTGGACGCGATTTTACGTGCGATGACGAATCTGTCTGCTCTGAGTCCGGTGTCGGTGAGAGCTGTGCTTTTTTGTACCCACTCGTATCGCGCGCTCAGCCTCGCTACGTGCAGTCGGTCCTTCTTGTAGGTGGCTTTGGGGCCAGCGATTGGTTATATTCGGAGCTCAAAAGCCACCTGATATTCCAAGGACTAGATGTCTCTCGGCCCGATTCTCATGTGTTAGTCCAACGTTATGTCAGTTTCCAATAGGCACTGATTCTCTGGCACAGAAATAAGGCTGTCGCCGACGGAGCTGTCTCCTTTTATTTAGACCATTTTGTGTCCGTGAGGGTGTCGAAGCACACATACGGCATTGAGTCTAGTACGGCCTATATTCACAGGGATGCGGAGCATTGTGCTCGTGTGAAGTCGGCTGTGAGGGATGCCGCCGGAGATCTCATACTCCCGAACCTGTTTTCTGCTATTTTGCACAAAGTAAGGCCTTCATATTTCTTTTCGCGAGGGACATATTAAACCTTTGAAGAATACCCGTGTTTCAGAAACTCGCGAGTACCGGAAGAGTTACCGGATGCTGAGAAACAATACATCCGAACTGAGGGCAGTCGAAATCCCAATCAGGTGTTATCAAGGCCAGAGCCAAACTCCATCTTGGATGGATGTCGAGCCAGGTATCTAACATGTCTGCAGACTTGCGAGAGCAGTATCTGACGAAGGGTTCAGAACAATATCGCGTGCTATGCACAGTCCACGCCGACACGTCGAAGATCGCAAAAACCCTTCAACGCAAAATGGGTTTGAACGGTGTATATTATGGCCTAGAGATTGATGTGGTTTTGTCCTTTGGTCTCACAGAATTGAAGGCCCAGATTGCTTGGATTGAGAATGTGAGTATGCAAGTTTCCTCTATAGTACCACATTGATAATCTTCTCGATGTAGGGAGTTGAGAAAAGGTATATTAATCGTTTCTTTTCATTGAACCGGTTCTTATTCCACTTTGAAAACCCAGAGGGCCGGCGAAGCTGGTGTACGAGGAGGTTGACGTTTAGAAAAGCCTCAATCGGTGTACGCTTTTCTCATGGTAGCAATTTTTGGTGTGCTGTATTTCGAAATAAATTTATTCTGCTCATCTTTTTCTTCAGGGTTGGATTAACGTTCACGTGTGTCTTCAGACGCGTTTCGGTCAGGCACATACACTTCATAATCACATTCGTTCGAGAATTACCAGAACTGAGACATTTATCACACGCTCCACCAAGTTCCGGGATGCCACTCACGATAAGCATCTGCCGGTGCGCCACTGATGTCCTCAAACAAGCGCCGAAACAAGCGCCGATGTGCGAAAAGATAATCTAAATTTTGTTCGATTTTCTCCATCTATCTTGTGTTTTGTTGAGCCACGACGAAGAGATATCGATGTCCTTTCCATCGGTTATAGCCATTCTCTATCAACTTCAACACTTTTTTCGTAAATCTCTCGCGCACCGCCTCCCTCCCGCCTTCCAGAACTTTGGTTCACAGCTTCCGCGTCTAAATTAGCGCGACGTCTCCTCTCATTGATTCGATACCAACACGAGGCGCGCTCGTGAATAGGTAGACATACATAGACACCTCTTGCCTTTGCCCCTCATGCAGAAGTACCCCCCCACCAACCCAAATGCTGCAGCCCGCTCCTCAGCCAGTAAATCCCTGGCCTCAGGCGCCGACCCAGCGACCTAGCAGAAAATACCCGGCCCCATGTATCAAAAAATATACCGCGGCTCGATCTACGAGCTCCGTGTGGGGCGAATCGACGGCGCGGCAAAGCGACGATGACTCGGATGACGAGACAGTCGCGGCGTTCACCACAACGAGCATCGCGTCCTCGCAGTCCCGCGCACCGGGAAACAAACCGAAGCAGCAGCGCCGTGTAAAGAGCTGGGTGAACGACACAAATCACTATACCTCCGAATTCAAGTCGCCGTTCGTCCCCGCGACGGGTACGACTAAGGCACCAAGCTCCACGCATAGGCAGACCGATCGCCACGAATCGAGTAGCCATGATCATCGGGGCAGAAAGAGGGAACCGCCTCCGATATGGGTTCCTCGATCCACGGTGCCGCAGCCCCTCAGGCACGCAGCCTCTCAACCTGCTCTTTACCAGCAGCCCCCCAGTCCAATATGCTCCCCGCCAACCACCTATCCAATATGCCCAGCCGCAGGTTGTTTGGATGCCAGCGCAGCCGCCGCCTCAGCCGGGAGCCATGAGAGGCAATGGACATGTTCAATTCGTCCCTCCCCCGCGGACCGTCGCTGTTCCACACGTCGTGAGTCAATCTTCTTTACGTTCTGGATAGATGTCGGACTCAAACAAATGAATGCAGCAAGGTATGAGAGGACATGGAAAGCGGAGTCAATGATGGAGGACGAAAGGCTTCTCGAAAAAAGAGAAGGTTAGGCTCGTCGTAAATAATGTGTAACTCTAGCAGACTCCAACAATCGCACCTCGGGCAGGTGATTTCTGTTCTCCGATGTCCACGACGCAACAACGGCAGAGGTTGAAAAGGGAGCCAGGGGTAAATCGTCCAAATACGGAAACCCGAAGTAGTACGATTTCGTCCATCATTGATTTGCTTGCGCTATCTTTTCCACCACCCTTTCAAAGCACATGGCGAGCGAGGTATGCATCGATCACTGCAAGCGAGCAGCTTTGCGACTCCCTTTCACCGGCCTTCTACGCGAACATCAAACCCGCGAGGATTCCGTTAGAAACTCACCTCCACACTGTCCGGCGGCTTTCACCCAGCGTCAAGCTTGCTGTGGATAAAGCCTGGATCTCCATCATGGCGTTTCCCGCCATGCCCCACTTGCCACCTGGCGCATTCCGAATTGTTGCCCAAGATCTGGCCGTGGTTCAAATTTATGTCTGCGTACGCGATGCCGGAGAACAAACCCCCGCAGAAACAGACGTCTGTATTGGCTTTCTGTATCTGGCGTCGAATGCGCTTCGAACTATGTTTTCCACGCCGGGATTTCGATTCATGGCGATGAAAACGAATCAAACAGCTTCCTCACCCTCCTGCGCCGAATTCTAACCACTTCCACAAATCCCGGACCCCACCTCGTATACGTATACGTCGCGCTCGACCGCACTCAAACTCCTGGTTCCGATCGTCCTCAATTCACGGACCTCACCTCGTATACGTATACGTCGCGCTCGACAGCAACCAAACTCCCGGCTCCGATCGTCCTCTGCGGCTTTTACGCCGCAGGGGCGAATGCGGAGGTGGACCGAATCCTCCCGCGCCACTGGTGTACTATCATAATGTCGAGAGCGTGGATGCCGACGCGGAGCACACCGAGCTATTCTATGTGAGCCTCATGTGCGATCATCTGACGGCGCCCTTACATGGGAGAATGGGAGAATGGTTCCTCGAGAAACGGGACCGATTCGGGGCCGTGGCGCGGGATTCCAGTGGCTGGAAATCTTGCATTTATTATTATGAACGGCGGTGCCTCGAGGCCTTGAGGTAAGTGATTTAATCAATTCCCCTTGACTGACGCCTTGGATGGAAAGTGCCATATGTAAATGGGGCCGCCCAAACGTCGGATTCGAGCGCTGCTAGGGCTGTAGAAATTGGAGTGGCACTTGGGAGGTCACCGGTCATTGGGAGCACTAGTACTGTCACCCAGACAGCGCATTTTAGCTTGGTGAGTCTTCCGTTGCTGTCCGTAAGTACATATAGCTACTCACCTCGCTGCACACACACTGGGCGAGAGTCAGAACTTCAACGGTCATGGTTGCGCGACGCGGTCCTACGAGGGCAACAAGAAGCGCGTCATATAATATACCCACAAAAAGCCCTCTTCATTGCGCAGCACTTCTTCACGCTGTTCGATTACAGTGCGCATCGAGGTCCATGCGATCGATGGGCCGTTCGCACAGGAAATTGGAGCGGCGGAACGACGGCGTGACGGGTCCTCCCCGCGGGGAATCGTACGACGCAATATATATTATCTGGGTGTGCCCTTGCGGCAGCGCACCACGATACGGAGTGTCTGCGTTTGTGCGGGATCCGGGTGATCTGTCGAGGCTCATCGAGGGGACTCTGTCACAGCTGCCAGTGGGGGAGTTCGACACCCATTTTTAGGTTAAGTTACGGGCGTGGTGATTCAGATGGTGATAATGACCAAGAACTGCCAGCATTATAGGTGAAGACCCGTTCAAGAATCTCGATAAGTGAATGAGAATGGTTCTCCCACCCAATACCCAACACAAATACGCGTCAGCCCTATCGATGTAAGTAGCCTCAAGTTGCTGCGCGCCGGGATGAGTATGACACGGTGCGCTGGTTGGAAGTTTACTAGCTAGTAGTTCGCACCGCCCATGGCCATCGACATGCCGCCGAGTCCGAGCGTGATAATGCTCGAAAACTGTCATTGTCGGGATTCGGCACCGACTATAGGTGGTGAAGACTCGTTCAAAAGCAAAAATCTCGAATGTCGCCGCCCGGGGTAATGTATGATCATGAAAGAAAGCAACTCTGATCAGAAGGTGCATAAAAACCTCGCTGAAGTGAATGAGGATGGTTCACCCACCCAATACCCAACACAGATACGCGTCAGCCCTGTCGATGGAGGTACTAGAGCTTCAAGGCTCTGCGCGCTGGGTTGGAAGCTTACCACTTAACTAGTAGTACTCTGCTCATGGCCATCAACATGCCGCCGAGTCCGAGTCCGAGATTCGTTCAAAAGCAAAACCCCCGATTGTCGCCGCCCGGGGAGTATATGAAAGAAAGCAAGCAAACTCTGATCGGGAGGTGAGAACCTCGCTGGAGAGAGTGAGATATGGATCACCCTCTAAGTACGCAACTTGTCAATACTACGCGCCGCGCGCCGTGATTAGTATGAAGCATGACACGGTGCACCGGTTGCCCCGTGGAAGCTCACTACAGCAGTACTCCGAGTCTGCGTCCGCACCGCCCATGGCCGCCGAGTCCGAGTCCGAGCCCCCCGACGAGAATAGATCCGTGAAATTACGGGAGACACTGCTTGAAGTACCGCCTCGGTGAAGGTATAGCGTTACTTTCTGCCGCTTCGCGCTTCTTGACGGTTCTTCTTCGTCTTCTGGCAGACATTCGGCGTCCCGCGAGCCGAGTCGATGCCAGCCGACTCCCGAACAAACACAAACACCTGACTTTTCAGCAAATATTCGAATTTTGGTGTGCGTACCGACCGTGAACGCAGCGTACTTGAGTATTGAGAGACAAAGCAAGCCTTCCAGCGCACGATCCGAACATGCCTAGTCGCATATAGGAACACCTATTTTTAGCCACATTAATTACTGTCAGTTCGAGAGCGGCCGAGTCCGGATGGAGAGTGAACGGGTAAAAGAACGGATCTGTCGTGATCGTCTGCTTGGCAGTGGGTACAGGGTGGGTTTAAGGTTGCAATGGGTTTCCAAGGACGCAAAGACAAGACAAGAAAGACCCAAGCAAGAGCCAAGGACTTTGGAGAGTGAATTTTGAATGGATTGCAGCCGCGAACGGGTTGTTGTTGATTAATTGCGGTGTACGCCAAGACCCACGGTCGCCTGCAGTTACTTTTTTTTGCAATGCATATGAGCTGGCAGTGGCGACCCACAAGTGCCAAGACCATAAGAGTGCGATCAGCATGCGAGTTCGCCGGGCCAACGAGCTCCGTGTGGAAGCATCGGTGATTCAGTTATTCGGAAGCGGACTAGGAGCGCTTGGGCTTGATCACCGTTGGGAGTACCCACTAGTAACCGTGGTCGCCGTTGGCTGCGTCGGGGATCCAGGCCAGTCAAGGTCGCCCTCCAGGGTTCGCGACGATTTCGAGATATTGATGGTGGTCGCGCAGGGCCATGCGTGAAACGAAAACGGGCTGTTGCGGAGAGACCGCGGTTGTCGATCTGCATACGCGTGAGTGGGTGATCACATGTTTCATCTGTTTGTGGAGCCATTTCCCGCTACTTTCGGTTTCTGTGAGAGAGTGTTCGTGGAAGAGGTGAAAAGAACAAGGCAACAAGGACGTTGTGCATCTGGTGTTGGAGTTGGAGGGAAACCAAATCTTTTGGTACAAAGGAGTTGAGGGCGATCTACCTGGGAATGATACATTGTCGAGAATAGAATCTGTCATGATCATTCCGCCCGATCTGATGGTCGTCAGCAGGCACAGCTTTGTCGCACCTTATAAGCCGCTCCCTTTGACGCTCTGAGCCAGGATCTTGCCTCCCTTCTTTCATCACAGTTTTTCTTCTTCGAGCACAGGTGCTCTCTTTCTTCACCTCGCATTACTTGTCAACCACACTCTCTCCTTCACCACCACCACTCATAATGAAGTCCTTCACCCTCGTCTCCGTCCTCGCCTTCGCCACCTACGTCGCCGCACAGGCCAACGGCGGCCCGCCCTTCGACCCCGCAGGCGCCGGCAACGTCGGCAACGGCGCGGGCAAGCAATTCATCGGCGGCCAATGCCTCAGCGGCGCTGACTGCGGCTCTGGCTGCTGCGCCGGCCCCTCTGGCATCTGCTCTGGCCCCGGCGCCCAAACCCAGGCCGGCAAGACTGGCTGTGGCTTCGGCGGAGGCGCCGCCCCCGCCGCCGCACCCCCCGCCGCCGCCGCGCCCCCGCCCGCAGCCGCCGCCCCCGCGACCGCCTCCGCCGGCGGCCCGCCCTTCGACCCCGCAGGCGCGGGCAACGTCGGCAACGGCGCCGGCAAGCAGTTCATCGGCGGCCAGTGCCTCAGCGGCGCCGACTGCGGCTCGGGCTGCTGCGCGGGCCCCTCCGGCATCTGCTCTGGCCCCGGCGCGCAGCTCCAGGCCGGCAAGACCGGCTGCGGCTTCGTCTCGGGCAGCGCACCCGCCGCTGCGCCCCCCGCCGCCGCCGCGCCCCCCGCTGCTGCGCCCCCCGCCGCCGCCGCCGGCACCGCGTCCGCCGGTGGCCCGCCGTTCGACCCTGCAGGTGTCCCCAACGTCGGCAACGGCGCGGGCAAGCAGTTCATCGGCGGCCAGTGCCTCAGCGCTGCGGACTGTGGCTCCGGCTGCTGCGCGGGTCCCTCTGGTATCTGCTCTGGCGTTGGTGCCCAGACCCAGGCTGGCAAGACCGGCTGTGGCTTCGTCTCCAAGCGCTTCGTCAGCCGCAAGCGCGCCGTCATTGCCGATCTGCTGCAGTAGATGGTTGGATGCGATGACTTTGTTGGATTTTCTGGGATTGGAGATATTATAGTAATGCTGTATTTAAGACAACGCGCTGAAGAAATGTGATGAACGTCTGGAAACTTTCTCTGCTGTGAACCCATCCAAGTTCTGTCCAAGTCTCGAATACATTCTAGGTATGAAGTTACACTGTACACTCTAGGTATTCTAAGCTCAGGAAGACTGGGAATCAGGGAGCAGAGTAGCACGACAACCACCACGCACGCAACGCGCGCAGTCATCGAGATGATATAGTATGGTATGATATGAAATGGTGGCGTACGTATATTCCCAGTCAGACCGCAGCAAGTCTAAGATGCTATTCCCGCTCATACTCATAGTCACTGATCGCTTCCCATCCCACGTCCCCCATTCGTGAATAGGGTAGATATCTACTGGACGGATGGGATCTCGTATGGTACCCTCGAATTCACGCGCCTCTGCGAGTTCATCACGCTTCTTCGCTACTCGACTTGGCGCCACTGGTAGGGAAGGGACGCTTTACGTTTGCCGCGGCGCAGATCGCATGCGTATGCGTATGTACCCCGTTCCCCGTTCCCCGTCGTCGCAGTACGTTCGCCGAGGCGACCCCCGTTTGCAGCGCAGCTATTTTCGTCGTCGTCCTCGTGCAGCAGCCCTGCGCATCGTGCTCGTTGTGGGCGACGCGTGTCGTTGAGGAAAGACCGCGCGGTCCCAGTGCCGGACGGATGCCCGAGGGGAGGAGAGAGGGAGAGCTGACGTGTACAGAATGGGAGTGGATTGGATTGGCTGGGCTGCCGTGGCGCCGTCTGAATGGACGAGACGCGTCGGGATGATACGTCTTCCAGCGAAGTCGGGGTGCAGAAAGATTGGGGTGGGGGGCGCGCTCGCTAGCACACGAAAAGGGCAATCCATCCTGCGCTCTGTGCGCGGGTGGGTGCATGATGATTCACGAGCGTCACCAAGCTGTGAGGGCTTCCCGACCCCGACCCCGACCCGCTAAGAAGCTCTGCGCGTGGTGGGGACTGCCTGGGGCGCGCGATGCACACAGGAGGCGGCGACCATCGAGGTGCACCGGGCATGCCTTGACTGCACATCACTCGTTGTTGGTTTAGCGAGACGACGAAGATAAAAAGGAAGACGAGTCTGCGAATGGCCCGCTGGGATTAGCTACGCCGCGGTCGGGGCAAAAAGAAATAGCTCACTCGTTTACTGCTCGTACACTCCGGGGCGAGCGTCCAACTGCTTCTTATTTCAGGGCTGATCATCCTCCTCGGGGTGGACGAAGCGTGCGTGAAGGAAGATGCATGGCGAAACCTGAAGCCAAGTCCGGACGGTGCCGCGATAGCGGAGCGCCGCTCGCCGTTCGTGGGCGGTGTGAGAGTCATCGTCGACCCGAAGGTCGAGTGACTGCCGGAGGACAGTCGCAATGAAGGTCGGACCTCAGAACGAAACGCCGAGGCTTGTCCTTGGACGGTGCCACTCTGGTCGGCGTCGCTAAGTTGGGAAGCGGAATGTCAGGAGGTGGGAAAGTGGAGTCGATACGGCCCAGAGTCGTTGCTCGAGTCCTGGCAGAGGATCGTCCTCATTCTCCTTCGTGAAGGCAAGAGTGGGGAGACCAATCATCCATCCATCCCGATACACGCATTGGAGGCGACATGCCCGTCAGGGTGCAGCGCGTACGTTATTCGAGTGACGTTTCTGATGCTATGCGCGACGCTGACGCCGGGTGCCTGGGGTGGGATTCGGACGTGTGCCGCTGCACCGTCGCTCGTCGCTTTTCACCGCCGATCGCCCGAGTCCCCGAGTTCCGAGTGTGGATGGCGTACGGGAGGGAGGGTAGAGGGAGGGAAAGGAAGGACCCGAAAGTGAGGTAAAACCGGCGGCGTGACTGCGATGGACCTCGCTCGATACGACCATGGCGTCGGGCGCATGAGGAGGACTGCGTTCCTAGTGTGTACGAGAGAGTAGAGGGAGGGTAAGGAAGGACCCGAAAGCGAGGTAAACCCGGCGGCGTGACTGCCATGGACCTCGCTCGATACGACCGTGGTGTCGGGCGCACGAGGAGGACCGCTAGACCCGGAGTCTGTTGGATGAGGATCGAGATGTGTCCTAGGTCGAGGTAGCTGAGGCTCCAAGTCAGCCATCGCCTTATACAAATGTATTAATCGAATTGCTGCGTACCTCGCACAAGCAGCGGTCCTGCTCAGTCTCCTTCCTCTCTGGGCGGATGCATATCCCCGAAGGCGGGTGAAAGTCCATGGTGAGGTGCTGCTGCGACGCCTCCCTCTGCTCCCGCACCATCAAACCTGCTCCCTTCCACCGTCCATCGTTCCCCCTCTTTCCAAAGTCTGCACGTTTCCACCCCCTTCCTTCCCGGCCCTTCTCCTGCGTCGTGCTTCGGATGTGTGCGAAGGAACGCCGAGACTCTGGCTCGTCTCGAGTGCGAAAATGTCGGGCCTTGCCCGTTCGCTAGCGCGCGCGCGAGATGCGAGGCAGGAACGCTGCTGGCGGGGAGAAATGCCGATTCGCTACGTGCCGCCGCACGAGCAAATGTCCCTCTCGTTCTTTGCGCTCCGTACTCCGCTCAGTCGAGGGAGTGGATCGGGGCGCGCACGGCGAGTACCAAGATGCGTGAATGCTGCGCGCACTGCGGCCCTTTGTCTCCGTCGGTAGCTCGTTCCCCTCCGGCATCGGAGTCGCTCCCTCTCCCGCTCCCAAGGGCGACTGAGCCCATGTCATTTCCGACGCCCCGCCTCCAGTACTGGCCGGGGCATTCGGGATTGTGGATGGGAGCTGGAGGGTACAGGGGGAGAGGAAAGGGTGCGAGTTGGGGTGCGGGATGCAGGGTGTAGATAGGAGAGGGATCGACATAGAGTAGACGCCACCCGACACCGTGACGAGGCGAAATCGTCTCGCGTCTTCAAAGTCGCTCTAAGGCTTCGTGTTACCATACGGTAAGTCCTGCCGTGGAATAGTTAGACGGGGCGCATGAGTGCGAGGGAAGCGGGGACCTACCGATCGTGTAGCGTAGCGAAATAAATGAAGGGTAGTCGGTGATGCGGAATCGACATGAGACAACAAGGTATGAATCCTACTCATTACACGATTAGCTTGCTTGTGTGCGATGGTAAGAGAGAGGGGAACTCACGAAGCCTCATCCAGGCTCAGTGGGATTGGGATACGTTGTGTGTGCTGCAGCGCCTTGTCACTTCGCCTCCAAACTCTGAAACACGACGAGCACCGATCGCGCGAATGCATTCCCAGCGCTGTACTGCACATTGGCGGGGTAAGGAAACCGGACGTCAAGTGCCGTCGCGGAGAAGGCGTCGAGAGGCAGCTGAAGGACAAGATCATCCACTAAGCGCCGACGCGAAGATTCCGCACACGTACACTGGCTAGATGATTTGACTGTCACACGGAGAGCGTCCGAGGATCGACAAGCGCAGAAAGTCGGAGCGATGGGAAGGTCGGGTCGGGTTTGGGTCGACCTGACCCGACCCGACCCAATGACTGTGCCCGCATGTGGAGGGCCTACAGTTGCGGACAAGCAAAGTCCACAAATTTTCTGTAGTGCTTACCTGATTTATTTTGGACATAATTTTGATTTGCCTGGACTCAGAAAGGCTGAAACAGTTCAAAAAGCATTTTTTGAAGATTTTCCCACGAGAAATACCCAGCTGCCAAATTTTTGGGCCAGACCCAAATCTCAGATTTGTGATTGGAGCTCATTTCAAAAAATCGGGGTTTTTTATTGCACAGCCACATCATATTACATCATCCATCAACAACAGCCTCAAGAGCATTCATAGCGCCAGCCGAGGTTGTACAGTGTTGTTTTTTTTTGGCTTCACTGCCCACTCTGCTGCCTTCCCAGTTAATCCTCTTTGGTAAGCACTCATAAATCTTGATGACCTGTTGATAAAGCGATGGATCACATCCACAGGGCAGGCATTTAAATATTTCAAAGCCAATTCCTTGGATGCCTCGAAAGTTGTTTTGGGGACTTGCCGGTAGTGATATTTGCACCACCCCTAGTACTGTTTGAATAAATCAACACATGTGGAATTTTTTCAGACAGTAAAATGCAAGTAACTTACCATTTCAATAGGATTTACTGTCAGAGTAATCATCCAGACTTGGATCACTTTCAGCTGGGCTTGGACTATGGGTGAGAGTGCCATGTGAGGATGAGTGCCTAGTGGGTTGGTTTTTGAGACCAGAAATATTTCTTTTTCCACACTTTGAGGGTCTGCCACGTTTTGTAGACATAAGGGTAGGGGACAAGATGGGAAGAACTCTCAGAAGCATACAGGGATCTTTTAAGCTAGGTAGAATCTCAGAAACATGCTGGAGATCTGAGACCACTCATGTGATAGGTCAGATGATGATCAAGTGATGCAATAGTAATTCTTTTTTTATTTGATAATCACTCAATTAAACTTTTTTATTCTTTCAGATCCAAAGTTGGATTGAAAATCCGCATCGATTGCGCATTTTTTCAGATTTTCCCACGGTTTTTGGTCAGGGCGCCAAATTTTCAGCGGTTTTCCAACTTAAATGGCTTTTTTTGGCATAACGGCTTGATGAAATTTTGTAATTTTGGTACCAATTGAGAGCCCTTAATGAGATCTATTGATTGATATACTTATCTCACCAATTTTTTTTTTTTTACTGGACTTTGCTTGTCCACAACTGTAGGTCTGGCAATGCCAATTGCAGTAACAACGCCAGGGTCCAAATGAGGCAATTTCCAAACCACAGCAGCTGGCTGCCGTTTCCTGGGGTTCCGCAATCTCCCTGTGTCATCTTTCATCTATGCCATCCCTTTGGCTATCTCTCTTCATTGAGCTGGAAAAAAAAGAGGCAGGAAATATGCTCAACCACGACAATGTTACAGTGAGCCAACTTATTGTAAGATTAAACTGCATCTGGAAGGGTGAATGCTGCAATAAATCATCAATGTTCTGACTGTCCTCAATTGCCATTGACAATTGGGAAGTACATAATCCACAGGCCCAAGTCTTCAGGTGGCAGGGATATCTGTTGATGTATCTTTAAATATACTTGAAGCTGCTACTGGCTCACCTATTTTGGACTAGCCTGATACACTATATTACCTTGGATTATCCTCGAGGAGCATAGAAAATAGCTTACAGTGGGTACATCCAGCATTGTTGACGCGTTGTTGACGCTTCGAAGCATGCACGTGAAAGGTCAGGTCGGGTCAGGTTGACCCAACCTGACCCGACCCTCCCATGCCTTGTATGTTCTCGACAAGCAGTGCTCGATCTCTGGATCGTTCAATTTGATGTGAAACAAGAAGTGCCTTTGCTTTGCTTTGGCAGTTTAAGTAACCTTGTGGGGCAACAAAAGGAAAAGAAGAGCACAAATAAATTTTATACAACATAAAGTCAAACAGAAAGTCCTGTACATGTGCCAATAGGTAAAGTAAAGACCTGGAGACAGAAATCAGAAATCTGCTTACTGCTGGGAGAATCAAAGATTGTTATCCCTCACCCAGTAATCGAAAAGAAGTCAGGCACATAGGACCTCCAAGCTATCGTGGGTTCAGACAAAAAAATGCATGACTTGCTGCCTGATTTATGATGTTCCAATGGATTGCCACTAGCAAGTGATGTTGAGGCTCTCCAAAGAAATCCAATTGTGGTGCAATAAGTTTGACCCAGGCAATGGCACGGCAGGAGGCAAGAATTGAACCCAGGTGCATGGTCAGGAAATGAACTCAGTTTGCGAGAAAAAGAGATGTTCAGCGGGATGCGGGGGGCACAGAATATGAGATTTATTTGATGAGAATTTGGGGGCCTTGAGGGCTTGAGGAACAGGCAAGACCCTGACAAAGCCCAAGCAAGTGAATTTTATTGATGGAAGTCATTGAAAGGCGAAGGGATTTGAATGGTATCTGGTGGCCAGAACCCCCAGTTTTATATTGGATAGACCACATACATGGCCACAGTTCAAAGAACTTCATGCCGTACTACACAAGTGCTACGCTGAGCTAGAAGGAATGTTCTGAATGGGGAGATTTTCAACAGCAGTTGAAGGCTGTGGAACTATGAGATGTGGCTATAACACCAAGTCACCTGTATTTGGATTCATTTCCGAAAGCCGCAGTTCAAGAATTTGGGTGTGTGTCCCACGTGAGGCACTGCGGTAAGGTTTCATCAGCTTCAGCCGTCCTGAAGTCAACAGATCACAGTCCTACCCATGAGATTCCAGAAAAATGAAACACACAGCAGTGGTCCCAAAATGGCAAGTCTGTGGGAGAATGACGGTGAATGAAGCTGTTGAGGTTTGAGCTGAGCAGCAGAGATTGTGTGATAGGGCGAGCTTGAAGGAGATAGAACCAAACACTCCCCAATGAATTGGGCAGTAAATCTTAATAGTACGGTTAATAAGCGAGATCACGGATCACCTCAGAATCACACACACCAAAAATAGCAAAATATCATTAAGGTCTGAAACTCTACCTGATAGTACCAAAATTATTTGTAATTTAAGTTTAGGCTGAAATGACCAATTTTTGATAATCTGGAACTGAACCAGAAATTCACTAAATCAGATTGCATTTCATATGCACTGAAAGCAGAACAATCAGACATGTCTGAAATGTGAGCAGATACTATTGCTTTCAGTATGTCTTTCAGCTAAGCTGATACTGATGAGGGATTTTTGCTATTGGTTCCATTATCTTGGTTACCAATAGCAAAAATCCCTCATCAGTATCAGCTCAGCTGAAAGACATGCTGAAAGCATTGGTATCTGCTCACATTTTGGACAGGTCTGATTGGTCTGTTTTCAGACCATCTGAAATGCACTCTGATTTAGTAAATATCTGTTCCAGTTTCAGATTGCACTAAAAGTGGGCATTTCAGCCTGAACATAAATTACATATGATTTAGGTAATATCAGGTAGAGTTTTGGACTCTAATGATATTTTGCCTTTTTTGGTGTGACAGCCACATCCGCTTGGAGCTGCTCACCACCCCAGCCTTCTCGCAAGGCCTTGTCGCTCGTCTGCTCCAGGAAATGGCACTGATATTGGAATACTCTGCTTTACTGTTTTCCTAAGTGAAACATACATGATTGACAAATTCTTTGCGCAGTAATTCTGGTCACCTGTCAACTTCTACGTGTTGCAATGGTGGGGTTTACATATTGAAGCATTGTGAGCAGAGAACTTGGGGTGTCCCCTTGCGCCAGTCTCCTGTCTTCTCAACAAGCTTGTTGTGGGTATTAGGTACCAGGCTCGTTACTAGCCTAATTAGGTACACTGGAAAAAAATTGTACAGTAATGGCATTATTTAACAGAGGTGTGTATGTAGCATATACACTAGAGTCCCGTACTGTTGCAGAGTGAGCTAGAGATGTACTGAGGATGAATGGCTGTAGAGAATGCAGGGGAGAGCGACCAGTGGCAGGCGAGGCACGTTGATGGTTTGATGATCATTGCCTTTTCTGGGGGGGGGTGGGTCGTGAGAATAATTGAGTGATCCAGAGATCAAGCACTGCTTGAGGATCAAGATGAATGACGAGTCGGTGCGAGGAACCAATAGCAAAAATCCCTCACAGATATCAGCTTATCTGAAAGGCATGCTGAAAGCACCATTATCTGCTCACCTTTGTGCTATTCTGATTGTTCTGCTTTCAGAGAATCTGAAATGCACCCTGATTTAGCATATTTCTGTTCTGGTTTTAGATTACACTGAAATTGGACATTTCAGCCCTAACTGAAATTGCATATGATTCTAGTACTATCAAGTAGAGTTTTTAACCCTAATGAAATATTGCTATTTTTGGTGTGACTTCAAGAAGTTGAACTTGGTTGATTGAGCACGCGCATATTTTTATTTCTTCTATTTAATCTACACTTGGGCAGTGGAATGTTGTTTTTATTTAGTCGCTGTGCGCAATCTTGTACATTACTTGTTTACTTTGAGTTCATGTAGGCTGGGGGGGCTCATAAGGTCAGGCCTTTACCACAAGCTAGAATGCTATCTATACAAATAAGGTCAAGCCTTTACCTGGATGCAGCAAAATGTAGATGTGAGAGTAACAAGACTTCTCGGGATCAGACAGGAATATGGGGAGAACAGGGTGGTTTGATTGCAAGAAGTAAGATGTAGTTACAGAGTACAGTACGGGTTTTTATAGCTAACAGCAAGGCAGTGTACATGATTGCTATGTGTTTGAAACCGGTATTTGGGTGAATACAGAATGCTGAGCACAAGCAAGATCTACTTGTGTTTGAGAAAGTGTTGACTAGAAATAAGAATAGAATGAGAAATGGGCCTAAATCCCTATATATTCAGCAAACCAATTAGATGTCCACCAGAGCAGTTCACAATGAGAGTGAGTCTTTGTTGCAGCGAGTTGGGAATATCACCAACTAGCAGAACAGGCATTCTGGATTGAACTTGCACACAAGGGCCTCATCTGGTTTGTCGTCCAAGTTGGTCGTATCCATTGAGTTGGACGATGAAGAGGAGGACACAGGAATGAGGTCCAGGAGCGAGTCAGGTTCGGAAGTGACAGGTGAGGCACTAAAAATGGAGCTGTTGGACTTGGAGGAGTTGGGTTTCACACGAGGGTCATGAAAACTGTTGGTTTTAATCTGCATGGTTGCAGGCAGGAACTGCTCTGGGCAGCATGGAGAATAATTGAGTTTGAGTGCAGACATTGAAGGAATGTGCACAAAGAAAGAGAAGAGATAACGCAGGTGAGTGAGAATCTGGCCTCAAAAATCCTATTTACAGACAAGGATCTGCGATTTTTGGCCTAAAAAATCTTATTTTGGGACAAGGAAATGGCCAATTTTGGCCCTCAAAAATCCTATATTTCGGACAAGCTTTGGCGGGAGCTTCCTGGGGTCTGAGATTGGTCTCTCAAGACAGAACTAAGTGGAAGCACCACTGGGCAGGCATTTGGGACATCTTGTCAATGATAACAAAGAGTTGCTGCGAAAAGTGAAGACAATGGAGTTGCGAGTCACAGGTCTTCATTTGTCTCTTTGCTGTTCAAACACATCGGCGTCTAAGGTTGTAGAACAGTACATGAGCATTGCTTGGAGTCCGTCAATTGAAATGTGAGAAGACTGGGCTAATGACCCAGTGCAAGGATTTTAACCAGTTGAGGGGTTGTAAAAGGGCTATTCAGGCCATTGGATGCATTCACTTGAGAAGACATGATTGAGCTGGAGGAAAGACACGTCAAGCAGATTGATGCACAAACCAAGTGGTACTGTGGCCACTGCCTCTTGTTTGCCCCACCCCATCCAAACAAGAGGCTGTGCTTCAACCCTGTTGAAAACTTTCATCAAGGAAATTTGAAGAAGACTAGAACCTCACAGTTAGTCTCACCTGACCTAGATTCTATTATGACTGGGGATAAGGCCGCAAGCAGCAGGAGCCAAACCTTTCATTTTTATGGCTACATTGCTCCCCATGTGCATATATATTTTTTATCAAGAATATATACTGGGTATGCAGCTAACTGTGTGGTCTATTCAGTATCAAGTAATTCATCTAACATACTAACTAAGCTAAGTCCTTCCTCCCAACAAGCAGTTTTGAGACTCACGATGCGTTCATATTCCTCTGAGTCCTGCTGCAGCTCGTTCATGGTCTGGAAATCATTGTCGACATAACGGAAGATGCCGCCAGCGCTGAATAGTGGGTGAAGGACGTTCGCTCTTCATGAAGCTGCACAGGGATATTTGAGTGCATGACAGTGGCAGAGAAGGATAAGTATGCTGGTGGGAAACTCAATGACAAGCTTCAGATCCCAGAGCACCGGTCTACTGGATGCCTGCCCTTGGCGCCGAAAGCAATGCTATTGTTTAGAACTAGTGACTTTATGTCAAAGCGTGATGTGACTGATGTACCATATCAACTTATCTTAACTTGTGTATCTCATTTGATATTGCAGATGCAGGTCCCAATTGGAAGTCAAGTCGCATTCATCATCAAATCAATATATATCAACATAACAATGGTGTAAGCAGATTTATCAAGAACTAGAGGAGGAATACAGTTGTTTGCTAGGCAGCTTTCTCGCCTGCCTTGTGGCCTTCACCCACCGAGTTGCCTTTGCCTGACTTGCTGCTTACAGAGGGCCTCTTGGGGTTGGGCCTTTCATTGGACAAGTCATCAAGATCAATAACTGCAGCTTTTTGTTTGACCACATATTTGGAAGGGCTTGAGAGGGCATTGTCTTCATGCTACAATGGAGCTTAAGCTGATATTACAGACACCAATATAACCTGCACATACAGGGCCAAGAATGGGAATGTTGATAAGCTGATACTCCTAGCCCAACTTCTTGCTGTGTTCATATGCCTGGTCCAAAATTTAAATGAGGCAATCAACATATAAGTATGCAACAGGAGGGGCTTACCATGGATGCAACAGTGACATTCAGCACCAGACCCATACCCAGGTGGTGTAGCTAGTGGAAGGAAATTGGGGAATATGCCTCGGTCTTTGAGTTGAAAACAAGTACTTCTGGCACTCTGTTGAAATGGAAGTCGGGGTCATTTGGCAGAGGAAGAAAGCCATAGATGTCGTCAAATTCAGAGACGCAACCTTCCTGAAAGTAAGCTGCAATTACAAGAGAGCAATAGGCAAGAATATGCACACTCACATCCATTGCTGTTGCATTTGGGACAAACACAGGTCTGCGGGGCACCAGGTACATAGAGCTGCTCAGGCCATTGGAGGATTTTTTTTGACAACGTCCTCTAGTGTCAAAGTGAACACCTGCCAATATAAAGCAGTGAGGATAAGCTGCACAGCAAAAAACCTGACAGACCTCAAAGTGTTTGTCCAAAGCATTGTGGATTTCAACAGATGTGTCCCAAGTGAGAGGACAGCCAGAGACAGCGTATTCTGCCAATCAGGGATACAGAAAACTGGATTTGAAACTAAACAAATTTAGCAAAGACACAAAGGAATAAACATGCGATAAACCAATCAGGAAAACGTACATTTGGACCTGCCACTCGCACAGAAGTGTTGTGCTGTCTAAATTATTTTTAACCCACATGTCTCACAAATCCTTCATTGTGGGATCACTGTCGGCTCCTTGCTCAGGATGCCACTTCCAGCCAGACACTCCCATGATGTGCTTGACAACAGCCTGAAGTTTAGGAAGCTAAAAAACCTGTTCCATCAAAGTAGAATATATACAAGCACAAGCCACACATGGTATTATATTTTTGCTGGCATGATTTGTATGTTTTTGGGCTGCCAGTGGTTCAGATTGTTTTGAGGTGGTCAGCAGCCTTGCAGAATGTCATTGGCTTGAAATTCTTGCCATCCCCCACCTCAGAAATGTGGTCAATAAGAAAAAGAATCAGTGCCTTCTCATCAGATGAGCCAGTTTGCATCACCTGAAGGTGGAAGCCCAGGCTGAAGATTGGCAGGAAGGTCTCCAGACTTCTTGGATTGTGTCATCTGGGAGACAGATGTCAGATGCTTGTCAGATGTGTGACAGCTCGAGAGGAAAAAGACAATGTGTCACATCACAGAAAGTCACAATCTCACAGCTTTTGCAGATATTCTCATGACCACCAAAAAAGAAAAGATATCCATATCCATGGATATGGATATGGCTACTGAACAGTCTCTTACCTCCATTCAATGAATCCACACTTTCACTCTATATCAAGTGTCATCTGGATCACACAATTCATTTGCACATATTGGAATTTTAATGGATAGATAATTATCTCAACAGGTGTACTTGTGAATGCAATGCTTTGTGCTACTACTTATCAGCTTCTCAATTTGCTCTGTATAATAGCCAGATTGTCTATGGTATGCAGGGTGTCTGGATGGTTGTCACCTAGAAGCTGTTTTTGTTTCTTCAGCACAATAACCTTGAGCTCTTTGGCCTTTTGATGCTCTCCCAGGGCTGAGTATGTGTTAGCCAGATTGCCCATGGTACGCAGGGTGTCTGGATGGTTGTCACCCAGAATCTGTTTCCGTTTCTCCAGCACAATAACGTTGAGCTCCTTGGCCTTTTGATGCTCTCCCAGGGCTGAGTATGTGTTGGCCAGAATGGCCATGGTACGCAAGGTGTCTGGATGGTTGTCACCCAGAACCTGTTTCTGCTTCTCTAGCACAATAATCTTAAGCTCCTTGGCCTTTTGATGCTCTCCTAGGGCTGAGTATGTGTTGGCCAGAATGGCCATGGTACGCAAGGTGTCTGGATGGTTGTCACCCAGAACCTGTTTCTCCTTCTCTAGCACAATAATCTCAAGCTCTTTGGCCTTTTGATGCTCTCCCAGGTTTGAGTATGTGCTGGCAAGATTGCCCATGATATGCAAGGTTTTTGGATGGTTGTCACCCAGAATCTGTTTCTGCTTCTCTAGCACAATAACCTCAAGTTCTTTGGCCTTTTGATGCTCTCTCAGGCCTGAATATGCCCTGGCCAGATTACCCATGACAAGCAGAGTGTATGGATTATTGTCACCTAAAAGCTGTTGCAATTTCTCTAGAACAATAACATTGAGTTCTTTGGCCTTTTGATGCTCTCCTAGGTCAAAATATGTCCTGGCCAGACTACCCATAGTAAGCAGGGTATCTGGATGGTTGTCATCCAGAAGCTGTTTTTGTTTTTCCAGCACAATAACCTTGAGTTCTTGGGCCTTTTGATGCTCTCCCAGGTCTGAGTATGTGAGGGCCAAACTACCCATAGTATGCAGGGTGTCTAGATGATTGTCACCTAGAAGCTGTTTTTGTTTCCCCAGCACAATAACCTGAAGTTCTTCAGCCTTTCGATACTCTCCCAGGCCTGAGTATGCACTGGCCAGACTACCCATGGTATGCAGGGTGACTAGATGATTGTCACACAGGAGCTGTTGCTGCTTCTCCAGTACAATAACATTCAGTTCTTTGGCCTTTTGATGCTCTCCCAGGTCTGAGTATGTCCTAGCCAGACTACCCATAATAAGCAGGGTGTCTGGATGATTGTCCCCCAGAAGCTGTTTCTGTTTCACCAGCACTTCTTCTATCAGCTTCTCATTTTGTTTGTATTTTCCAGCTTCCCAGAATATTGATATGTATTGATGCATAAAAACCAGAGCTACCTCTGCATTCATCTGTACAGCAAATTCCACATGTGGACACAATACCAGAGTTGCCAATTGGAGATTCTGCCTTGGACGTTCTAAAATAGCCATTCCAAGTATAGATCCTATGGTAGACATATATCTTTGTGGATTGTGCACTGTTGTTCGACACCAAGCATGTACTAATGGATGGATAGAAAAGAGTTTCTTCTCTGCATCAAAGTTAACCAATGAATAGGCTTGGACCTCATTGGTGACATCTAAAAACAGTAGAGAGTCCCATTCACCAGTTGGCTCCAGAAAATGTGAGAGGAATTCCAGAGGCTCCTGTAGTTCTTCCTTAGATAGACCATTGGGTGGAAAAATATACATAGATGCATGGTGGAAGATATCCTCTGAGATTCCATTATGATGGAGGAATGAACAGTGCTGTAAGAACATGGCAGCTAGTGGTGTGAGCTGGGCAAAGCTCATCTGCCATGTTGTGTATACTGTCCAGGCATAACAGTCATGAGACTGAGAAGGCTTTTTACGAAGGAGCTTTGCTTGGTTCTTTGTATAAAGAGCCAAGTAACTGTTAAGATCCTGAGATTTTGATATGAATGCACCAGCCTGAACAATTGCAAGAGGTAGATAGTGCAATGCCTAAGGAAGTATTACTGTCAAAATTGAATAGGTCTCTAGGCTCAGCTGTCTGACCTTTACTATTTCCGTTGCAGTTTGTTCAGTACTAGTTGTGGCCTCTTTTGCTGCACTCTTGAGTAACAATGCAACTGCATCTTCCACTTCCATATCTGACACATGAGAATGTGAACCAGCATAAACACGCAGTCTAGGATTTCGAGTGGTGATAATGATATTCCCATGATTGCACTGAGGAATAAAATCATTCAGATTGATGCTTGGATCATCTGCATTGTCAAAGAAAAGAAGCCATTCTTCAATATTGCTGGTCAGCCATAGTAAGCCATCTTGTGGAGAATCCCCAAATTCTTTGGCAACTGCTATGTTCTTGAGACCTGTATCAATTGTCGCAATGGTGCTGGTGTCAATAAAAAAGATGTCTGAGAAGCTGGAACATAACACTGGATCAACAAACATTTCCCAGTTAGATGACCAAGCTCACCAAGATGATGACTCTTTTATGAATTTCAGAGCAATCTGTGTCTTTCCAGCACCTCCAAGTCCATGTAGCACATAAATGTGTTGGATCCCTCTGTTAGATGTGAAAAAATGATACATTTTGTCAAGGATATTCCTTCGGCCCTGGAATATTCTTGATGGAGGAGGACAATGGTTGACCATCTGAGATGCTTGTACCGCAGCTGACCTAGCATGGAGATTATTCACAGTGAAGTGTTTGGTCTTGATATTATAATGCTGATGGACAGTAGGACCCTGCCCATCCCCCCCATGGCCACCAGTCCCCTGTCCATGGCTCCTGCCACCAGAACCTCCTTGACCTCCTGGGCAAAATGAATGATCATTTTGACATCCCCAAAAACTTCCCTCATACCAGAGATGTAGTTGATAAGCATTCGAGTGCCTCGACCAAGCATGGTGGCGTGGATTGAGAGATTAAGAGTATGGATCTTTACAGATATATAAGAACCACTGAAGTTTCAACTTTCCACAAGAGCCGGGACTGACGAAGAAAGGATCAGGACGACGTATTGCTGCGGTGGTGGGTGCGGAAGACAACGTGGTGAGCACAGCCACATTGTCGTAAATGCGCACGCGCTTGCTCCTGCCTGACGCCGCGGTCATCAGAAAACCGGCCTCAGCGCCCACTGCAGTGCTTTCCTCCTAATCCCGATTCCCTCTCCCATTCCAGCTTTTGGCTAATGGATCTTATCTTCCTCGACTCCCTCGCGTACTGCAATATTGAATCCTGCTCCTCCCTTGGCCGAAGCTCTTCCTAGCCCCGCTACCCGCCGTCCCCAGGCCCCATTCAGCCTCCAAGTCTCACCTTGAAACCGTTGCCGCCATGCTCAACACGACTCGCACGGTGCCGACTTCCACGCGCCAAAATCTCTTTTAAGTTCGATGATCGTGGTGCAATGTTATAACACGCCCATCGTTTCGAGTCCCCGACTTTCAGAACTCGCTTGAATACAGGTTGCGTTTGCTTTTTCCGTGGATTTTTTGGCTTCATTCTCATGCAATCGTCCTTCTCTGTCCTGTGCAGACATCCACTGACCCAGCGGTCTCTCCCTGCATGTAAATGCACGTACCTTTCACACAGCTGGATGCTGAAAGGGAGAAGGATAGTCGGCTTCGGTCGTATTCACGGTGCGTCGCCTATTATCAGTCCTTGTTTCACGCTGCGATCTCAACGGCTTTTTCTCCTCCCAGTCCCAATGCTCCCGATGCGCACGCCCCTACATCGCAGCGCCACTTCGATGTCGTGCAGTGGCATCTCGCTGGCGCTCCTGACCAACGACTTGGTCCTTCGGCACCTTAGCGGTACCTTTTCTGCGCAGATGCGAATCCGCATCTCGTCGTGGGTGCGACTTGGAACCCGGGCTGTGCTAACAGATAGCGAATATCGTGCGTACTTTGTACCTTTGCTTTGACTTAGCTAACTATCTACTAGATAGTATAATCCGTCCAATAGCGTCGTCCCGAGTCGAACGGGCGAGACCGCGCTGACTGCAGTCCTATCACACCGCCCTTTTGCATCGCAGTATGTGCGATTTCGATGCCTGCGAGTGGGACATGGGTGCGTTTCTCTTCTCCGTTTCTTTCCTTCTCCTTTTTCTCCCTTTCCCCGTCCTTCTTTTCTCGCCCTCCCTGCTCCCATGTTTCAGGCTCGTGGTGTATATACTGACATCGTCCCCAGCCATCCTAGGCACACTCACCCTTCCGTACGCCCGTTGCTCTTTCCCGCCTCGCGGGAGCATCATATGCGACATGCACCGCGATCATCCGCATTCCCCGCCGCCCGCGTCGGCCTTCTGCAGCAGCACGACTCGCAACGCTATGCGTTCGGCAACTACGAAGCCACTCCTCGCCTGCTAGATGAGCCCCACACCTAGAACCTCACCACACACGCGGTACATCGCCCTGGACGCCGTACCACGCTCTCGTCCTCAACACCAGGCTCCCGTGCACACAAGATAATCCACGCAGCAAGCGCTGTCGTTCCTCGACACGCGCGCTGCCCTCGTTAATTTGCAGGCGCAGCAACGATCTTCAGCGGAGTCCCCACCTCAGTGTTCTCGGCGCGCTCCTGCGTGCCCCGCAGCTGGGATGTATGACGCCAGCGCCGTGTGCAGCGGCCGTTACGTCCATTCCCCATCGCATACGCCGTCGCCGCTTTCCTCGGCTCCTGCGACGACTATCTCCGGCACTGCCCCAGTCTCCCCTTCACGCCTGCCTTTCGCGCGTAGCCCCAACTACCATCTGCACCATCACCTACACGCGCAGCGTTCGCGGTGGCTCTTGTGGCGCTGCGTTCTTCTGCCCGCACACTAAGACCATTGATACGTCGCCCCTCCGCCTCCCCGGTCTACCATCGACGCAAGAGCACCCTTACACGCCGGACGCCCTGCCTACGCACACCGGGACCAGACGCGCGGCGCCACCGGTATGCACAGCGCTCGACGTTGCCGTTGCCCATCGAAGGGGCCATTCAGCTACTCTACCGTTGCCTCGATCATGCACCCAGAGTACTACGAGCAAATAAAGAACAATATTTTATTGACTACATACATACATGTTATCCATCCCAACGAAAACGAAATATCACTACTTATACCTACATCGAAGTACGTAGTAAATACATTCCGTTCGACCCCATCCCCGACCTTGTACGCCCATATCGCACCGAAGCTTGACACCCACATCATCCGTAGACTCCTGTTTGACTGCTCGCTCGAGCCTTCCCTCCCATATCGCTCTGAGCCGAATGAACAAGTCCCTGAGCACGCCGAATGAAGCGCTTGCGAATGCGTGAGGGGAGGCTGGAGTTTGGCTTCGTCGTCCTTCCATCTTGTCGTATACCTTGACGCCCGGGATCGTAGAGAACAAAGCCGAGGCCGATGCTGATAGAGGTGTCATCCAGGCTCAGGGTCGTAGACGAGTAGCTGGAGGCGTCCGTTATGGGCGATTGAGCGCGGGAAGACTTGCAGGATCGCAAGCCAAAGCCGAGGTCGTAGTTCTCTGTGCTGAATTCGGATTCGGACCTTGAGGGGAGAGAAAGCGTTAGCGGACACAGGTGTCAGAGGGAAACAAGAAGAAAAAAAATTGGAAGGAGGCCGTACGGATAATGGCGCTGCATAGGTGACACGCGAGAGCCCCGTCATCACGCATCGTGCTTCCCATCCCCACCGCCTCCCACCCGACCCAAATGGTACCCATCCGTATCCCTGCGCGCCGCTGTCTCCTCCATTGTCCGCACCGGCGGCGACGTGGAGGGTACCGCGAAAGCGCATACAAAAGGGAGATGTCGCTGCGAAAGCGGGAGGCGACTCTCTCGCCCGTTCGCATCCAGTGCTGGGATCTCGCGGGACGCCCAGGTGAGAGAGGGGGTACATGGGGGGACTGTGGTGTCGAGGACGAGAACCAGAGGGCGGAAACAGCGGGAGCGGCGCTCGAGCGTGTCGTTCGAGTCGTTGGCGACGAAGTATGCGCCGGCCTTCGTGGACGTGTGCATGAGATGGCTGCACGGCGGGTCGATGAATAACTCGTGGTCCAGTACATGTCTCTGGATCGCATCGCCGTCAGGAGTGAAGGGGGAAAACCGGATGCGTACTCACCCACGGAGATCCGGGAAGCAGATGTCGCTGAGGGAGTCCGTGCTGTCGCTGCCGCCGACGAGCATGGCTATCAGCGACGCGTTGACGGAGAGTGGTATCTGCAGTGGCGAAGCCGGCATCTTGATCTCTGAGATGTCAGGTGGGGTGGAGGGTGTCGAGGTAGAATTGTCGTAATCCCGATTCGCCACATATGGATGATCGTAGCAGGCAATCCTGCATCCCGTCCCGTTGAGCCCGTAACGTCCTAGACATCGCCACGATTGTCGAGGGCGTCATGTCGAGATGGAGCCAGCGAACACGACCTAAAGGGAAGACTGGTAAGTAACAGCCGAGAGTGTGGCTCGGAGAAGACAGGAGAGAAGGAATGGAAAGGACGGAAGTGGGGAAGGTAGAGGGCAGAGATGAGGAAGGGAGAGGGAACGAGGGACGAGGGAGGTAGAGAGCGACGAAAAGAGGGGGAGAAGGAAGACAGCGGGACAAGATGACGGAGAGAAAGGCACGTACCACGCGCCGACCTGACAAGCATATGCATTGAATGATACCTCGCCATCTCCCGCCGTGTTCGTCCATGATCCTCAATCCTCCACGACGAACCACTGGCCTCCCTTGAACATCCATCCCATTCCCATCCCATCCCCATCCGCGCCCATTATCCATCGTCCCGCGCGCATCTACCATGCGCAACAGGACAATCGTTCCCTACACCGAGCCGCAAGCACGTCCGACGCGAGGTACGCCGTCCACAGGAACGCACGACGCTCGGCGAGCGAGGGGAGAGACAGCTGTGACGAATGTATGGATCGGCTACCGAAGCAGTCGAAGAGTGACGTGGTGGTCGGCGGTCGCGGGTGGAAGGACGGGCAAGCATCTCGATATCCGCGCTTCGTCATGCCGAGTGGACGAGAGGGCCTTTGCGCTTGGGTCGGTCGGTAGCGTAAAAGGTGCGCACATAATTCAAGCGCAGGGACGCGGTAATCCCGATGCGTCGAATGCGAGGAGAGGGCGCCTGCGAATCTCCATGCAAAGCGCTAGGGCGAGGATGAGCAAAAACGTGAGACGAGCGAAGCGGGCATGTACATGATTTGGTAGAGGGAAGTATGCCACAGGCAAGGCTGGGTTGACCAAAGGCAGCAAAGTGCGTCACGGTGAGCTTCGGATTGCGATTGGGCGAGGGAACTTGAAGCCCAGCGGCCGGAGCGATATCTGAGAAAAGGACGGCGGAATCTAGACGTACGGGAGTGGACGCGACGGGTGGACGCATGCGGGCGAACGATAGGTCGAGGGTAGTTCGAGAGCGCGCTGCGCCGATTGCGACATACTCCGAGATCTGAAGAGCTTAGAAAACGGGGAAGTAGGAGTCCGTCAATTGAAATACAAGAAGACGAGGCCTGCACGCTCGTGCAGGAAGTTTTTAGCGGTTTCAGCGATTAATCGACCCAGTGAATTCCATGAAATCCAGAAAATTTGGTCGAGTCCGAGTAAGAAACGCGTCAAGATTGGCGCACGAACCAAGTGGCACTGCCGATTCTTTGCCTCATCCAAACAAGAGGCTGTGCTTCACCCCTGTCAAAACCTCACACCAAGAAAGATACCTCCCCTTCTATGAGCCTTGTGTAATGTAAATTTCTTTCGCCCTGGGCCTTCGTCTCCGGCCTGACTCGAGCCCAAGCCTCGAGTCCGTTTCCTCTTTGGCTGTTTCTTTTCTGCACGACAAAAGTCTCGAGTTCGGAGCACTGCAGGCCTTCGCTCTGTTTGCTCCCACCTCTTTTCTTTTAGCATTGAAATATCCTGACGAACTCGCGGCAGCAGACATGGCTCTTTTCAACTCGAGATCAAGGCGTTTTCCCACTCGGTTGGCTCACATTTCGTGCACTCCAGATATTCTGCGGAACTGACAAGTTCAACAGTCTCCAATACTGATGTTCAAAAGCTTGGTAGCACCCGTGATGCCCCAGCCATGGTATAGATTTGAAAAGCCAAGCCGTTCACCTGCTATGTAACACCTTTTATTTCTCACTAAATGATTCCGCTGAACTTACAGATATTTTGAGCATCCGATATGAGATGGGCAAGGCTTGATAGCACTTGAAGTGCCCCACACATGTTTGAAAGGTCAGCTTGAAACTACTCCAATGGGAGGAGCTCGTTCGACTCGAGCGCAAGCCGTTTGCTTGATTGTCTGTTTTTTGTACAAAGATCTGAGGAGATCCTTGATTTACGGGGTATCGAGTATGGGTAGGAAAGGCTTGGTAGCACTCGGAGTGCTCCACACATTATAATCCGCCATAAATTCTCATCCCAGGCACGAGCTCGTTCGACTCGAGCCCAGGTCTTCTGCTCGGGTCTATCTTTTTGCCGACTTCACTGACGTATTGATATGGTACCCATATTCAAAGCTTTCGCTCTTCCAATGGAACACAGGCCCATCCATTTTTCTGGTCCATCCTTTTTTCGCACCACAAAAAACCCTAATTACTATGTTGGTGTTTTTTATCAAAGATTTAGCACTCGAGTCACAAATTTCTACAGTATCAGATTTAACGTATTAAGAAATCCTTGGTAGCCCTCGGAGCGCCCAGCTCGTTCGACTCAGGGTCAGCGCCTTTCATTGTACGCTTCAGAATTTCTTTTGACGCTACAAAATGTCGTGAAGCTCACTGGCTTCCAGACTGGAAGTTCAGAGTAGGAAAGGCTTCCTAGCACTCGGGCGCCCCGCGCTGCAGTGGGAGGAGCTCGTTCGATTCGAGCCTAAGCCGTTGCGCTTCTATGCAACGGCCTTTTGTTTCTCGCTTGTCAGACGTTGGGACTGACGAATGTGGTTCAGATGCCTAGCATTCAAAGACTTGGTAGTACTGGAAAGGCATTTGCATCCGATTTGCAGTGAATATAAATTCCGCAACCATAGCTTGTTCAACTTGAGCCTAGGCCGTCCCTTTCGACCTTTAGCCTTTTTATTCGCCACTATAAAAGTTTCGACAAGCTTCTGCTTGATTTTATGAGCCGATGTACGGACCACCACCTCAGTCAAGGGTCACCGATTCCCCCTCTGGGTATTTAACCCTAGTTGGTTTTGCCACCGGTCCGGTGTTTACGATTGCATCCGAAACCACCCGGGTTTCTTTCATCTTGCGTAGAGCCTTTTATTCGAGCTTCGTCCAGCCTTACATCTCGGTTCGTACTATTCACTGCTTGCTCTACTTTCCTTGGATTCGGTGCGAATCTCCTCTTTCGACCCGCCATTTCGATTTTTTTTCGCACTCTTGCTGTAAATCCCCTTCTTATGCCATGGATTTACTGTCCTGAAGAACTGGACCAATGCTATGCAATGGCTGCAGAAGTGCAACTCGAGAATACGGGCATGGTTAACATGTGGGAGGATCGGGCGACGAAGAGGATATCGATATACAGTGTGTTTTCATTCTATTCGTCCTCATTTTTGGCCTGACTCGGACTACTGACGGCAACTCGTTCGGCGGTCGGGTTTCCGTGGAATGGCGACTGGGCTGTGAGGATTGAAGAATGACCCAAAGCGTGGCTTGTCTTCCTCGCTACGGTCGCACTCATTTTCAGGTGACACTCCAGGTAATGTTCGCCATCTTGATACTCTCGTCTTCCCTCTAACATTCGTACCAGTTGCATCTTCAACGCCGATCATGGGACGTCGATCATTGGGAACCACAGCAACGGTCGTGGGTGGCCTATACTGCCTTTCGATTGTCCACCAACGACACCCATTCCGACGCGCAAGCCTGTTTTTTCTAGAAATGTGGGAGAAGAGGAATACAGAATGGCCGTGGCCAGGCCTTGGTATCGTTCTAGGAGCGGGCCTTAGTGTCTTCAAGACTGCAGAAGGGAAGATAAAAGCAGGAGACTCGAGGCTATACCGGATCCTTGTCACAGAATCTGCGTATCTGATCTGGAAGATGAGATGCGAGAGAGTCATCCGAAATAATGGGGCACATCCTACAGAAGCGGAAATACAAAATGGCTGGATAAAAATGATGAACGAAAGGCTGCAATTAGACTACAATATGACACATCGAAGGTTTGAGCGGAAAGCTCTACCAGTGAGAACCGTCCTCCAAACGTGGAAAGGGACTTTGAAGAATGAAGAAAGGCTCCCAAGGGACTGGACAGCAACTGTCGGGGTTTTATGGGTATGGAGCCGAGGGGGCAGCGGGGGGAGAGTAGCGGGAGGTACATAAGTACGGGGACGACCGCAGGGGTGCTGCATTCCGGCCTAGTCAGGAGTCCCACACATTGTGCATAACGGCATTTCCTCGAGGTATATTATCTTAAGTTCGGAGGTTTCTAGCTTCTCCTCTGATTCTGTTAAACGCGGGCCTGGCGAAGACGACTAATGTCGGCTGAAGACCGGAGCTATACCAAACGCCCCACCAAAAAAAAAAAAAAAAAAACAGCACGTCAAGGCTGTAGAGAATTTCCCGAAGTGTTCAATGCCCTCGTGGTTGTTTTACGGCCTTCGAGCTGTTGATTCCATTCCCCCTGCATTTCTTTTTTATAGCGGCACAGCATCGCGTCCTCTGTATCTCGGCAAGATTGAGCATATAAAAACAGGCCAGTACAATTGTTTCTCGCAGAATCCCCATCACAGTCCCCCAGTGCCAATCTCCACACATATCTATATGGTTATGTTTCTTTCTGCTGGTTGGCTTCTACGCAAGCTCAGGTGGTTGACTCATCAGACCTGTGTCCACTATGCCTGTCAATTGCATCTTTGCCTGGTTCTTATCTGTTCTGTCCGTTGGTTTCATACCTCCTTCCCTAACGCTGCTGTGATTCTGGATCAAGCCTTACCTGCCAAATGTTCAGTATATTGTCTATAAAAGGTTGCTATTGCTGATGGCTGTCCGGGCGTTACTCCATTTGCAGTCTGCTATGATACACAGTGTTTGCATCGGAACTTTTTGCACATTACTCTTTTTGCCTCAACAAGCATTATCTGGGCGACAGCTTATGGCTCTAATTTTTCTGAATATTTTTCATTGAACCAAGGATTGAGATGTTGTTTATGGCTCCCTATCCTGCTTGACTGTGGCCAGGAGCAAGTGCCGTTCTGTAACCTGCTCCGTTTTCGGTCATCTATTCACCCTGTTACATTTTATTTTCATAAGCTCAATTCAAGTTTTTCATTTATTTTTGTGCCCCGCTGCCAGAGTGAAGCGAAGGCATATCTTGTTTTATATCTGTATTTTCAAGCTAATGATGATGGATAGAGGCTCACTTTAGGGTGACTTTACCTTGGTATAGACTTAGTATGGTGGTGAGCTATTGGTCATTATCAAACAGTATCAGGTCCCCATTTAAAAAACTGTGAAGAATGGAATATCTTCCAATTATTCATGAGCTTAACTCAAAGGCGCCTACTTTTGAAGATATGTCTGAAATCATATCCCCTGAGCATGTTTTTCAACCTTTGTTTGCCTCATATATATGGCAGTCAAATGCACTTTTAATATTCCGACACTTTTTTGTCGCTTTTTTAACTTTCCGACACTTTTGTTACCAAATTATCTGATTTCCGACACTTTTATAGGTTTTGATGTTGTTTATGAAAGTGTCGGAAATGGGGTCATTTTTGCGACACTTTTGTTGACAGATGCAAGATTGCCGACACTTTCATTCCCCGAGATTGAATTCCCGACACTTTTATTGACCGAACTCAAATCGCGACACTTATTGACCAACCTCAAATTTCCAACACTTTTATTGAGTTTTTGAAAAAAGTTAATAGATTCATATCTACTGTACACAGCTGAATAGTGCTCCCTAGCATATACCAGTTTTGAGTCTACTTTCTGCTATGGCTGATCGGTACCTGTTTTCAAGACCTGTATCTCACTGGTGACTTGAAATCATTGTTTCTTGGTCAATTCTGGTCTGTTTCTGCTCAAAGTAAGTGCATTCGACATGTATTTTGAGTGCGATTCTGACCATATTCATCTTTTCTTCTAGCATTTTCCATCTCGAGATTCCTTAACACCAATGTGCCAAAGTCGGGCCATCTTGCCGAATCCTTCCCTCTCTCATTTTCTCTTGACTCTCTGGGTTACTGGTGGAGTAGGAACTCTGGGCATCATAGAGCTGATTTCTTTCCAGATTTCCTCCTTCTTTGCTGCTTTATCATGCCTCCTGCATGCGCTGCATCCAAGTCAATCTCATCTTCCATTTCCACACTTGCCGCAAAAGACCTTGCATCATCTGATGAGGAAATGGTATTTACTTTGTGAACTCCAATAATGATGAGGACAGCTACAACTCCAATCTTCACCATGACAACGAGGATTCGGAAGACGAGTGTTCGGAGGAGGAGGAGGAGGAGGAAGAGGATGAAGACAACAATGAGGAGGAGGATGTAGATGAGCCCATTGTGTTAGGGAAACGCAAATGGGGGCGTCCAGCGAGCAAAGAAGCCTGATGGTATGTGCTCAGTACTCTCAGTCTTGGCATGCTGCTCCGAAATTAATTATGCCCATGCAGCCACCACGAACTCCCTACACCATGCCAAATTGAATACACTACTTCAATTTACACCCCAGACCAGATTGCAATGTCAAGGGGCTCGCGTGGGCCTCCCGGGTCTGAAATTTTCTCTTTCAAGAGCACTGAGCCATGGCCTGTCATCAAATCCCTCATCTGCCACAACATTAAGACTGCCTTCAATCTCACCGCTCCCATTGACCTTGATGACTACAATGTCTTGTTTATGATCCCTCGACATATCAAAGATCCCATCGTTCTCAACGACTCCACCAAGTACAAACAGCTTCTTAGTAATGTGCTGAAGATCAAAACACATCTTGTTGCTAAAATTATTGTTGAACCAAAAGCCGTACATTGTTCCGTGTGCTTCATTCTGGATTGATCCTTATTATTCTGCAGGCTCCCACATCTGCCAATAAAGAGAATGATGACAAGGCAAAGGGTAAAAAGGGAGGGAAGAAAACCAAGGTCAGTGGCTTTATCACTTGTAAATATATGGCATTCCTCACCTCACAATTACAAGGTCCCCAATGCTCATGACATACTTCTGGGGAATGTTGCCCTCAATGACAAGATTGCTGCAATACAGGAAAAATGGAAGTGCCCAGGAGGTCAGTGTGGCAGTGAGTATTGTTTTGTTCACCCTGATGAGCTGGAACATTTTCTGTTAAGTCATGCTCACTGTGAGAGTTAGGGGGGCAGCGATGGTAATATTCTCATTTGTGATCCACTTCTCACAACACCGCTGATTTCTTTCTATCAGTTGAAGGGTGAAGAGTTCGCTATGATCAACAAACTGCCCAACAACGAACTGTTCAATAAGCTTGATCCCCGAGCACTGGCTGCATATTCCCCTCTTCTTCAGCGACGTCTTGAGCTCAATCAGCAGAAGGCCGCTGCTGTCAACAATACACCTCAAATTAACATAAACTTCCCTCCTGAGTTTGTTGGCTTATTTGGATGACCGCTGCTCCTGATCCTGTGCCCACTGCTGCCACTCCTGTGCCAGTACCCAGAGCTGCACCTGCCTCTGACGTGCCCATGCTCATATCGCCAGGTGTTGATTCTGGCCCAAGCCTTTCCATCAAAGCCTTCTGCACTCTATACAATCTGGACAATGATATCTGTGCCTGATTCAAGCAGTTCAAATTCAAGAAGACAGATTCTTTTTGTTATATTTCACTTCATCAGCTCAACAAAATAGAGTTTATGGCTGGGGAGGTGGCTGAACTGCAGGTCACAATTGCCAAATGGACTGTTCCAGTTGTGTAGAATTCAAATGTAATGATTCGGTTGCATAGAACTGTACAAATGTCTTGTAATGTTGAACTAGAAGTACCCTGCATGAATAAAATAACCAATTGCGTCTGACTCAGTGATGACATCCATGGCCTCCATCATATCGTAAATTATAGTGTGTTCATTGCTGTCAGGGCTGTAGGAAAATAGATCATTGTTGCAACAAATCCAGGCCTTGATCTTGGAAAAAGCTTCTTCAATTGGATTCAAATCCGGGGAGTAGGGAGGTAGATATAGAATGCGAACACCTGGAAAATGTAAGTGTGGTCCTGAGAAGGTAAACCAACATACCAAATCAATTACAGCTCAAGTATCTCTTTGCCATGATGGATGCGAGCATTCTCCATTACAAGAACATTGAGGGGGCCAGGATATGGAGAGAAAAGAGGGAGCTAAAGCAAAATGGTTGAGAGAAAAACTGACATGCAGGAATAAAAAAGCAGCAAAGGAACACAAACTCACGACTTGATGTTCAAGAAATTCCAGGTATTGATTGTGGTGCATTGATCCTTTGACAACCTTACATGCTAGCATCCCATGACATGTAAAGAGACTAGTTGCAGTCAGCCGCCTCCCGTGCACAACTTTGCATCACTTCACCACACGCTTTCCTTTCCGGGATCTGCCATAACGCCAAGCCAGGGCTTTGTCATTTTTGGAGGTCTCATCAAGAAAGCCGAGATAATGGGGTGGGTACCGGGATGCTTCTTGAATGAAGTCCATATGGCTGGGCTCACTCCTCTCTGTAGCAATTTCTGTCGGAATGATGCATGACTGTAATGGTGCGCTCCCGTGCCTCTATTTTTCTCTTCTTTCACTTTTCCTTTCCAACCACATACCTTCCTTTTTCGTACTTACTGTACGTTCCTTTCTCTCTGATGCCTCGGCATCTCGTATCATTGATCACCACACTCCTTTATTCACATGTTACTTTACCTACTTAAATACCTGGATGTATGTAGCTAGATCTCCGGTCAATACTACAGTTACGCCACTTACCTCGTTGCGACCACCCTCAACAACACCAACTTTTACTTTCGTGTACCGGGACTAGCCCTCGTCTTTGAACCGAGAGCTCCCCGTTACATCTTTTTAAGTGCTCGACTCTTTGGCTACTTGGTTGGTTAACGTCTGGTCTGATCAACTGAACCTACCGCTCTGTCGCCAACAACACCTACACCAAGAACTATGGCTACGTACCTTTCCGGACACCATACCCACCATACCCACGCCGCCACTCGTGCTGGCGCCTTCTCCCCCTCCCCCTCCCTATCTTCAGTCCTGTCCAACTCTTGTTCAGATCGATTGAGGCTGGGGATATGGGAGAACCTCTCGTCGACGTTTCGATGGGACCTGCCGCTGCTCCTGCAGCGAGATGTCGGAAAATCCAAATTTGGATGACCAGGGGTGATATACCGGTATCAAGCCCGGTCAGGTCATCAGGCTTTGGGGGTCTTGATCAGGTTCAAAAAACTTTTATAATGGTTGGTCAACCTTGATCAGCTTGACTGAGCCTGACCGGTCTGACCGACCTTGACCAGGCCTGATCAGGGTATGGAGCTTGCAAGGAAAAAACATTTCCACTGCCTAGTGGTTGTACTAGAGTTCCTAATCCAATCATCACCTTGCTCCCACCTCTCTTAATCCTTCCATTTAATTATGTAATTAATGCGACTCGCAGTGTTTGAACTGGCGATGCTTCCAAGTTAAAGTGCACCACAACCACTACACTAAAGTACCCATTGCATACAGGAAGAAAGTGTGTTATAGGTATGTGCGTTTTTGAACCTGATCAGGCCTGATACCCACTGATAAGCCATTGTCAGTCCCGTCAGCCTGCCTCTGCCGGTACGCTCTCGCTTCTGCAGCAACAGGAACTCAAAGCGGAACACTTGAGCTGTTGAAAAGAGTCTTGCTGATCCAAATGCGTAGTAAGGGTCTCGATTCAAGAGAAGCTAACTAACTATCTAATCCATACTGCTTAAATACCTAACTAATCCTACTTATCTGCATATAGAACATAAAGGGAAACTCATACATAGCATAAAGTAATAAAGGGAAGTCCAAGTCTGTCGTGACGACCTTGTGTTGGCGCGACAAGGTTTCCAACTAAAGTTGATGCGCCATCAACCGGAGTTTGATAGCGAACTAATCCCATCCGTTACAGCTCTTGTCCAGGGAAAAACTGACGACATGAACATTCAGAAGTCGCAAGAAAAAAATTGTCATTCTCAGTGTTCAATTGGCAGAATTTGTTCAGCCCTTCATTACCGCCAAAGTACAATTAAAGGACTAAGTAAAACACCTGGACAACATTCAATTCCCGGAACATCGCACACCAAGCATTTGGGTCTCTATATCTGACATCTTGAGCAAGCATGCACAGAAAGCTCGAGATTACAGGCTCAAATTTGACTTACACCACCTTATGCAGACCTGTGATTTACATTGAGGAAAACTGTGTCCGACACATACACAGAGAAATGCGTCCTCTTGAGACATGCTGAGTTGTGCTCCCGAATCTTGAAAATCCAAGCCAACTTGATCAGGTCTGACCCGGGTTGATTGAACTTGACCGAGCCTGATAAAGCTTAATACGCGCTGGGCGCAACTTGATAGGGCTTGATACTTGGCTCAGGCCTGATCAAGCAAATTTGGGTTTTCCGACAGACTGACCGGCGCCTTGGCGTCTGGGGAATCCGTCACTTCAGTGGTGAGAAATCCCAGCCCTCATGCTGGAGAAAATTTTTCGGAACTTCCTTCGCTCACCACGAGCAAGGTGGATACCGGCGCGCATGGAGATCCACGCACGCAGGTTGAGAACGTTGATGACGGGGGCTGGACTCCTGTCATGTGGAAGACATCTCGATTGTACCGCAAGGAGAGTTATTCAAATAAGAATAAAAAATACCTTTAACTTCTATTCTGATGAGAGTACCTCTGAGTCCGAGACCGAGTCCACCGTTGCTCAAGCGACGCAAGAAATGAGTGTTGATGAGCTCACGACGCTTGCGCGCCGCCACAAAGCTTATGGTGCACAGTTGCGTGCGAAGATTGGGCGAAAGGCCGTGCCTGGAAATCACGGAGTTACCGTGCCAGGCAACAGTCCAATCAGTCGGGAAACCCTCACCTCTGAGAGTGAGGCAGTGGGATCTGCAGTTCCCATGTCTCCAAGCCACCGGACTACCAAAGGGGAATTCGAGAGTGAGGGCGACCTCATCTTGTTCGCCCCGTTAGCCGGTCCATCAGAAGACAAGGGCAAGGGCCCCGACCCGGGAAACTGGGGCAATATTCCATCGCTCTTTGGTTTTTCATTGAATGATCTGCAAGCCCAGCGTGATGCGCTGGATAATTATGCCGAGATTAACAGAGTTATCAAGGAAGAGGAGGTTACCCCTCACCTAGAATTCTCTAACGAAATTTCGGCTAGGCCGTCGTCTCCTCAGCCCAGGGCCAAGGAATGGCGTAAGCGCTCTAAGAGTCCTAAGGCCAAGAAGGCTAGAAAAGACAAGGTTGAAAAACTTACCGCGGTTCAACCTCAGCCTGAACAAGAGACGGCCGCTCAACAGCCCATTACACCTGTTGAACCGGTTCAAACTGTGAATATTGAACCGATCAAGAACGAAGAACTTACAGCTGCTTCTGGCCATGATGCGAATAACGATCACAGACGAACCCGCCGCCGTCTGACCCATCTGATGACTCCAGCTCGAGCTCGGACGAAAGTTCCAGCTCCTCAAGTTCGGATGGTTCTGGACCGCCGCGGCATCGCTCCTCGAGCCCGAGGTTATCTTCCAAACGCAAGCGTGGTCACACGCACAAGCAAAGGATGATTCTCAAGCCAATTCCCCCTGCTCGTTATAATGGCGAACCTAATGCTAATGCTATTCAGCGTTTTGCGAGAGAAGCTAAGACTTACGTTAAGATGGGCCGAGTGGCTAAGCATGAGCAAGTCTACTTCATTTCGTATTACCTGGATGGTAAGGTGCTTGATTTCTATAATCAAGTGGTGGCGCCAGACAAGGAGAGTTGGGATCTGAAACGGTTCTTTATTGAGCTGTTTGAATTTTGCTTCCCCGTGGACTTCCGTAATGGTCAATGGAAGCGATTAAATCGTTGCTTCCAGGGCACAAAGGAAGTTGCTGCCCATGTCGCCGAGTGGTCTGAAATTTATAATACCATTGGATTAGAAGACACTCAAGAGAAGATTGTTAAATTATTTAACAGCTTTACCTATCCGATCCAAACTGAGATTTATCGGAAAGAACTCAATCCCGAGATCGCAACTTGGGATGAAATAGTCAAGGCGGCTGAACAAGCGGAAATATTGCTGAAATTGGATGCGAAAAACTGTGAATCTGCGAATGGTCCGTTCAAACGTCCTGCACAGCAGCAGAAAGCAGAGTCTAGCTGTGCACCTTCTCAGAATAGACCGCCTTGCGGTAGTTTCCGTGGACGTGGTCGTGCGTGTGGAGGGCGCGTGCATTTCTCGCTTCCGTGCGAGGAGGTAATGCATACTTCTGCTGCAGGCGTTCCAACAAAAGAGGAAAATTCTGGGAAGCAGATCTCACCTCAGAAACGCAACAAGATGCTTGCAAAGGGTCTGTGCTTTAATTGTGAGGAGCCAGGCCACTTGGCTTGCAATTGCCCCAAAGGCCAAATCGGTCCCTTCTAAAAGGAAGGGTAAGCCGCCGGGCATTTCCGCTCATTCGGCACACATACCGACCGCTTCAAGTTCGTGCAGTGCACTGTTCGAGAGCACAGAGGAGGTGCTTGAAACCTTAGCAGCTTGCTTCGACCTGGGTGAAGTCGAGGAGGGCGGGGAACCCCTGCAAAACTTTTCAGATAACGATGAGTACAAGTTGAATTCGGAATTAAACTCTCCATCAGAGGTCGACTTCCCCGTTCAAAACGACACCCAGCATCCGATTGGAGACGTTTACGCATTCTACCTTGAGCTAATGTTACAAGCCGCCCAGCCGTACCCTGGTGATGTTAAATCGAGGAGAAGCGATTCCTGGCTTACTGGATCTCAGATACAGAGTATATCGTCATGGACAACGAGTCTAACTTCGATGCCGTGCTTGAAGCTGATCTGTTACAGTCTACCGATTTTATGCCTGCGCTGTGGTATGCATCTCAACGATTTGACGCGCTGGGCTTAGACCGGAATGATGACATCAACTGGGAATGCTATGAGGAAGCGATTGGTAATGCGGATGCCGGCGCAGTTGAGATCATGCTGGAGAACCATATCTGGGATGACAGAGATATGTCAGACAGATTTCTGGTATATGCGGAGGATGAGTATCTTCGAATATACGATAGGCTAATAACTAGACACTGCAAATTACCAAGACAATTCTTGTTGGATCAGCAATTTGACTTGATAGCCTGGTATGGGCATCGTTTATTAGACCTAGACACTGATTCCGAGGCGTATGACCTGGTCGACACATCAGTAACCAGCTCTGAAGAGTTGGTTGATGCCACTGACCTGGATTCCTCAGAAGGAGAGAACGACTCCTTGCCCTCACTTGAGACAGTCAGTGATTCGGACTGTGACTCTGAGTATTCCGGCATGCCCAGTCTGCATGCCGTGAGCGACTCATCGGAAGGTGAAATGGATGAATATCACCTGCCTGGTGATCCTGAAGAAATGTTTGAGGATCGCCTGAAGAGTTGGGCACTCGCGGCTGAGGAATTTGGTGAGCCACGGGAGGGAAACCCGCCCCAGAGATTGCACCGGTTAGGAGACTTGATGGGAAGCACCGTCGCTGCGTTGCTGGAATTTTTCCAGCCTTACCCAGGAGACGAGCTTGTTCCCTGGTCCGACGACCGCAGAGATTCGGTCCGGTTCTGAGTGTTGCGACCTACAGCGGAGTATTATACCATTGAGGACTCGTACATGGATCAGGCTATAATCTTACCTCTGGAATGGCTCAGAATTCCGAAGTTCCACCTGATGGAATGGTACGCCTGCGAGCGGGCCAGAGCCCTGAACATTGAATACAAGGACGCTTTGCCGATTCACAAATTCCCTATTGAGGAGTTATTAGCAGATGCCGTGAATCAATATTTCAGGGATGTAGGCCGCCACATACCAATGTTCGAGTCAGTCAGAATTGGGAGAATACTCTGCGAGCCCGATGATCTAGACGGGCCGGATAGTTATATTATTTCTATCCCGTTAGAACCGCATGGCTTACATGAAGAGATATCCAAAGCGGACTTGCTTAATCCAGATATGGATCTGGTCCGCTGGGTCACAAAGCGCCAATTGAAGTGTATTCTTCGTGAGAACAATAATCGGAACGGCTGGAGTAGAACTTGTGAGACCGGTTATCTCGGGATGATGTTTGACGAGCCTGAGAGTGACCTCGAATTCTACGAGAAAGTCTGGGTGAAGGCAGACCCTCTTTTGCAAAACCATGGATGAACTGGAGGGCGAGTTCCTCCTCCATTGCGGTGGGGTCCAGATCCCAGCAGATAGTGTAAAGGGGCTATCTCGCTCTGCATCTACACCCCGAGTGCCTGACCAAATTGTGGCACACCCGCTGGTGATGATCGTTCGGGTGAATGGTGAGCCTGTACGTGCATTAGTGGATTCAGGATTGCTCGGCGACCTGGTGTCAACGAACCTGGTGGACCAGCTTAAGGTTAAAAGGAGCGAATTGCAGGACCCTATCACCTTACAATTGGCCGTTCAAGGGTCGCGCTCCAAGATTAATCATTCTGTCAATGTCAGATTCAAGTATCAGGACATTTCCGAAGAACGTACCTTCTTCGTGGCTAATCTCAGTGGATACGATATGATTTTGGGAACTGCTTGGCTCTTTCAACACAAGGTAAGCATCGGTTTAAATCCTGCTCGTGTATGCATAGGAAGTGCTGACTCCTTACCTCTTGAAGGGGTTGCTACTGCGCGAGTGTATGCTGGAGCTGCTGGATTGAGTGAAACGACCCTGCAGGCGGCTCGGGATGAGCCAATGGATTATGCCAAACCTATATGTAAATCGGCGGAAGAGACTGGCTTACCTCCTTTACGAGCAATAAACCATACCATCCCTTTGATTGACAAGGATAAGATTCTTCCATGGCAACCTTCAAGATGTCCAGAAGCTCTGAGGAGTTTGTGGGACGAGAAGAGGCGAACATACCTGAAGAACGGCCGTTGGCAAGTTACTAACGCGAGCAACACGGCTCCCATGCTGTTAATTCCAAAGGTCAAAACGGATTCATTGAAACTGCGGGTCGTCGTTGACTTACGAGCTCGCAACGCCAACACGAAGAAAATGAGTTCTCCACTGCCGGATATGGAAGGAATTTTGCGGCGTGCCTCACGCTGCAAATTCCGCTCCCTCATTGACGGCCAGGACGCCTACGAGCAAATCCGGATTATTCCCGAACATGTGCCGCACTCGGCTGTTAGCACGCCAGACAGCAACATGGTTAGTTTAGTCCTGCAGCAGGGCGACTGCAACGCACCTGCTACTTATCAAACTCTTATGAACTACTTGTTTGGGGACTACATCGGTCGCTTTATGGACGTCTACCTGGATGATATCATCATATATTCAAACACTCTTGAGGAACACATAGAACATGTCAAAAAAGTGATAGATATATTACAACGCGAGAAGCTATACCTAAGCACGCACAAATTACAACTCTTGAAGTCCGAGCTGAGTATCCTAGGTTGAATCGTTGACAATGAGGGTATCCGAATGGACCCCCACAAAGTCGACACCGTGCTAAATTGGAAAACCCCGACAAATTGTGAGCTATTGTGTGGATTCCTCGGGTCAAGCAGTTACCTCGCGGATGACGTGCCAAACGCACGGATTCCCATGGGAATTTTGCACAACTTGACCAGTGATTCTGTGCCGTTTAGATGGGACTTCACAGCCCAGAGGGCATTTGAAGACGTCAAGAGACTGGTGTCTAATGTGCATGGCCATCACCAGAAAGCCCTGGATTATGAGCCAAACTCACTGCCGATTTGGCTGGTTACTGACGGGTGCAGCTCGGGGATAGTGGGTGTTGTGTGCCAAGGGGAAGATTGGCGTGGGGCGAGAGTCGCCGCATTCTTCTCGGCAAAACTCAATTCTGCCCAGCAGAATTACCCGGTTCATGAAATCGAAATGTTGGCGGGGATTGAGGCGATGCTGCGCCACCGCGACATCTTGCAGGGCTGCAAGTTTACCTGGGTAACGGACCATAAAGGATTAATTCACTTGATTAATCAGAAGAACTTGTCGGGAAGACAGGCGCGATGGATAGAAAAGATATCGAGTTTTGACTTTGAAGTCAAGTACATACCTGGGACTGAAAATGTCCTAGCTGACGCGCTCTCTCGCATCTACTCCAATGAAGCGTCAGGTACAGTTCGGGCACGTTCGGAATATACTTATCATGATGTCATCAGTAATGATGAGCTCGACATTGAATCTATATCCATACCTGTATTTGCCGGCATGGAAGCTAGGGCTCTGTCAAGCGACAGAGTCACGTGCTCGATGTCAAGAGCTGTGAGGGCCGCTGACACGAAGTCAGAGGCAATTGCCGACGCAAAGTCTAGCAAGGGTTTGGGGCCCGACACGAAGTCCAAGCCGCCCCGTACGTCCCCAAAGGAGGGTGGGGATACCCAAAAACAAAAACACAAACCACAGACACACCTAGTCTTAGCAAAAGGCAAGGGCGACACGATGGCCTCAACGCATGGCTTGGGGAAGTCGAGTGCATCACCAGCGATGGACACCAGCGAGGTGAGAAACAGGAGAGAAAGACAGGTGGCACCTGTCACAGACTTTGATCCGTCATCTCGTAATGATCAGCATCCTTCAAGTGACCTCCCAAGCGACGCCAACCGGAGTAGTACTTTGCGTACAACTCAATGGGACTCAGGCTTCGTGCTGAGTCAAGACTCAGGCTCTGTTCCGAGTCGGGAATCAGGCCATGACCTCGAAGAACTCGAACAGATGGACAACTCACTTCTGAATGTCGTTAACACTGGCTGGCACGGCCTTGACCTCGCAAAGCTGATCGCAAATAACTACGGTGAAGATACCTTCTTCAAGAAGATCCTTGAAACTCCCAAGGAGTTCCGCAATTTTGAGGTAAATGAAGGCCTAATTTATCTTAAGGATGCTGACCACCATGTTCTGTGTGTCCCGAATATCGCGTACAAGGGACGAAATGTTCGTGAGATTGTGATCTCAGAGGCTCACTCGATCTTAGCTCACCTCAGTGTGAGGAAAACGTTGGACTACTTATGGGATCACTTCTGGTGGAAGGAAATGGTGGACGACTCTCGGAGTTTCTGTGAGTCGTGTTCAACTTGCAAATGAAGCAAGCCGAGCAATCAGCGGCCCTACGGCTTCCTCCATTCTCTAAATCCACCTACTGAGCCCTGGGAGGCGATAGGGATCGACTTTGTTGGTCCATTGCCCGAGTCCAGGAACTGAGATGGAGTATTTAATTCCATTGCTGTCGTTATTGATCACTTGACAGGACGGGTACATATAATCCCCCTCGAATTAATTACACGGCCAGACAAATGGCGAAAACTCGTATTTGAGCATGTATACAAACTGCATGGCTTGCCCAAATATATTGTGAGCAATCATGACTCTCTTTTCACCAGTATCTTTTGGAAGCGGCTTCACGAGCTGATCGGCGTGAAACTGAAGATGTCCAGTGCATACCATCCGGAGACGAATGGAAGTACTGAACGTGCCAATCGCACGGTCACTCAAATGCTTTGCCAATGTATTTGCCCAAAGCAAAAGGACTGGGTTAGCAAGCTTCCAGCCATCGAGTTTGCTCTGAACTCAGCATGATCTGAAACCACTGGGTATGCTCCGTTTTTCTTGGACACGGGACGAATGCCTCATTCCCTTTTGTGAAACTCGGATCGCATGGGAGATTATCCCGGCGTTGCAATGAAGGCTGGCGATCATGGCTGCTCACGACAGCATGATCGCCGCGTGAGTAAAGCAAACATGGTCTGCTAATCGCAAACGGCAGCCTGCACTGTTCATGGAAGGTGACTTCATGTACCTCTCCTCAAAGAATATTACTTTCGAAAAGGGACTCGCTCGCAAACTCATCCCCAAATTTATTGGGCCGTATGCGATTGTCCAAGATTTTGGAAATAACTCATTCCAGATTGATTTACCTTCGAGCATGAAACAGTGTGAAGTTCACGACATGTTTCATGCGTCCTTGCTGAGAATCCATATCCCGAATGACGATCATCGTTTCCCTGGGCGACTGGATTGCCAATTGGGAATTGCAATTGACGACGAGACAAACGAGTGGGCGGTGGATAGAATTATTAGCCACCATGGCCGTCATTCCAAGGCACTATTCAAAGTTCTTTGGAAGTCTGGAGACAAAAGCTGGATGCCTTATGACCAGGCCAAAAAGCTGCAAGCTTTAGTGGAGTATTTTGAAGCAATTGGAATTACTGACATCAAGGAGTTGCCACATGGATTGGGACAACCGCCTCTGCAGGAACAGGGGTTGTCTGTTGCCTCGGCAATGTCTTGCTTCTGGTCTTATAAGGCTAACGAACGTATAGGAGAATTTGCCCCTACCGAATTCGTGCCTATGTCTACAGAAATCGACATCTTTAACTCTGCTTTCAAACCACCTATCTTGGAGTGCTTCCAGGCATATAACGACGTCCACTCCGCCTTAAAGCGTCTCTCCACTACGCTCTTCCATTTCCAGCGTAGCCCCGAGTATGAACCCGTCCTCTTCGATGCCCACGCCATTCAACTTTTTGCGCAGTTCAATGTCGCCATTTGTTCGGGTGACACCCTACCCCAGCTGGCTCCCGCTCACTATGACGCCTTTGCCAAGGTGATGAATTCCTACGACGATTCTGGCTTCGGTTGGGCCTACATCGAGGATGGCGTGATCGTATGGAACGAGACTGCGAACCATACGCCGGCGGATCCCGAGTCTTCCTGTGTTCTCGACCACGAGATTACTGAGGGACACATCCTGGGAGCCAATGAGGTCGCCGTGTCGACTACCTACTTCGAAAATGCGGAGCGTCTCATCTTGTTGGATCAGCGCCATGAGACGAAGTACTATCAGCTTCGTCAGAACAAGAAGAACGAACGTCACGGCCTGACGTTGGCAGATATCCACACCAAGGAGGCGAAGGATAAATTTGCGATGAAGCACAAGGCTCTTCTCGACGCTGCCTCCACCTCGAAGAGACAGAAGGTTGCAGAGGGCGGAGCTGGGGGTGACGGCGATGCAACGATGAACTAGATCATCCCTGCATGTCAATCTGGAGGGTAGGTGTAACGCCTCTATTTTTCTCTTCTTTCACTTTTCCTTTCCAACCACATACCTTCCTTTTTCGTACTTACCATATGTTCCTTTCTCTTTGATGCCTCGGCATCTCATATCATTGATCACCACACTCCTTTATTCACATGTTACTTGACCTACTGAAATACCTGGATGTACGTAGCTAGATCTCCGGTCAATACTACAGTTACGCCACTTACCTCGTTGCGACCACCCTCAACAACACCAACTTTTACTTTTGTGTACCGGGACTAGCCCTCGTCTTCGAACCGAGAGCTCCCTATTACAATGACATCTCTGCATGCTCCAGCTCTCGAAAAATGGTGGCAAAATGGACAGAAATGAATTGATTATGAGTAAGAAGGTTGAGAAGCTCATCCAAGAAGTAGTCGGCGTGATGGCGCACTAAGTGTAAGAGATAGTCAATGTCATCATAGTGGAGCAGGCAGGTGTGGCCAGGACACTTGTGTGATGATTTAACGTCACCAGTTGTATGCCAAAGGTGAAGGGCACAATAAAAGTTTCTGTGAGAAAAACCAACACAAGCAAGGATTTGCTTCAAAGATAGAATGTTTTGTTCATAGATGTTGATAGCAGCGATCTTCACACTTTGGTGGATCTTTCTATTTCCAATTGCCAACACCACTATTTGGAGTAAAAGAAAATTAGTGTCTAGTTTCAGAATGTAACAATCTTATAACACACCAAATGCCTAGAAGATCTGCTGAGAACTGAGCAAGAAAGTGATGGAACAAAATGCTAGAAGAAAAGATGAATATGGTCAGAATCATGCTCAAAATACATGTTGAATGTGTTTACTTTGAGCAGAAACAGACCAGAATTGACCAAGAAACAATGATTTCAAGTCGGAGGCTCAGCTGCATGGGAGTCGAATAAGGTCAGAAAAAAACATTGCACATAAAAAATGTGACCATACCAGATTGAGAGTGGCTTCAAAATGCTGTTGAATGCACCTATTTTCAAGGTGTTTGACTAAGAAATGAGCTCAAAACAAGCATGTCAAGAGCAGAGGTATTTAAATTTGTTCTTATTTACAAAGTGATTGCAAGTGCCATTAACTCTGAAAATGGCTGTAAATACTGTATCATGTGTAAAATGTCCTTATTCCTATTATAGCTACTTCCTTGTTCTACAAGTCAGTACTAAGTCAAAACTACTCCTGCAGTGCAGGCCACAGCTGTGCTGCAGCTCATTCAGCACCACAACAGCTATGGATGCAGTTGGCACCCATATCTGTTACAATCTGACATTTAAATATAAATAGTGCAGTTACTGTGCCAAGTTGTAGGGGAGCAACACCCCAATGACCGTGACAAGCCTGTTGCCTTTTTTTCAGGCAACAGACTCGACCATGAGCGTGACTGTTGCCTTGGTAAGCAACCAGAACTTTTTTTCCTCACCTTGTGAAAGTGCAAATGGACTCCCAAGACATTGAAATGCAAATCCATAGGCCAATATATTCATGGGTTCCCTGCAATTTTCGCTAAAAACCTGGCTCTGGGCATTTTTTTTAGCATTTTCTTTTCACTGTGTCATGATTTTTTGAGGCAACCGACTGCTCCGTGACTGTGACCCTCAGGAAAAGAGGCAACACAACCAGCGGACTGTGACCATGACCGTTGCTCCCCTACAACTTGGCACAGTATATCTGGAACCTGATTTGAGAGACGTGAAACAAAAGGCTTTCATGTATGTGTGGCCCAGTGTCCAAGCTTACCTCTACTATCCAATGAATCCATGTGTTCAATCTGTACAGCAAGCAACTATCATGGGAAATTCATTTATTCATACTGGAAATTCAATAGACAGATAATTGTCTCAACAGGTACACTTGTGAGTGCAATACTTTGCACTACTGCTTATGAGTTTCTTAATCTCCTCTGTATGATTGCTAGATTGTCCCTAGTATGCAGGGTATCTGGATGATTTTCACCCAGAAGTTGTTTCTGTTTTTCCAGCACAGTGACATTGAGTTCTTTGGCCTTTTGCTGCTCCCCCCAGGTTTGAGTATGTGATGGCCAGATTATTCAAGTGTGAATATGTCCTGGCCAGATTACCCAGAGTACACAAGGTGTCTGGATGATTGTCACCCAGAAGCTGTTTTTCCTTCTCCAGTAAAACAACATTGAGTTCTTCAGACTTTCGATGCTCTCCTAGGCTTGAGTATATAGTGGCCAGATTACCCATGGTAGCTAGGGTGTTGGGATGATTGTCACCCAGAAACTGCTTCTGATTCTCCAGGACAATAACATCAAGTTCTTTGGCCTTTTGATGCTCTCCCAAGAGTGAGTATGTGCTGGCCAGCCTACCCATAGCACGCAGAGTCTGTGGATGATTGTTACCCAGAAGTTGTTTCCGCTTCTCCAGCACAATAATATCAAGTTCTTTGGCCTTTTGATGCTCTCCTAGGTCTGAGTATATGCCAGCCAGATTACCCATGGTAAGCAAGGTGTCTGGATGATTGTCACCCAGAAGCTGCTTCCGCTTCTCCAGCACAATAATATCAAGTTCTTTGGCCTTTTGATGCTCTCCTAGGTCTGAGTATGTGCCAGCCAGCCTACCCATGGCACGCAGGGTCTGTGTATGATTGTCACCTAGAAGCTGTTTCCGTTTCTCCAGCACATTAACATTGAGTTCTTTGGCCTTTTGATGCTCTCCCAGTTCTGAGTATATGGTGGCTAGATTACCCATGATAACCAGGGTGTCTAGATGATTATCACCTAAAAGCTGTTTCTGTTTCTCCAGCACAATAACATTGAGTTCTTTGGCTTTTTGATACTCTCCTAGGTATGTGTATGTGGTGGCCAGATCACTCATAATAACCAGGATGTCTGGATGGCTGTCACCCAGAAGCTCTTTCTCTTTCTCCAGCACTTCTTCCAGCAGCTTCTTAGATTGTTTGTATTTTCCACCTTCTTGAAATATCAATCCATATTGATGCCTGAAAACCAGAGCTACTTCTGCATCCATCTGTACCACCAATTCCACATGTGGACATAATGCCAGACTTGCCAATTGAATATTCTGGCTTGGGTGTTCTAAAATGGCCATACCAAGTATAGATCCCATGGTGGACATGTATTTATCTGGGTTGCAGACTGTTGTTCGACTCCAAGCATGTACCAATGGATGGATAGAAAAGAACTTATTCTCTGCATCAAAGTTAATCAATGAATAGGCTTGGACCTCATTGGTAACATTCAAAAACTGCAGAGAGTCCCATTCACCAGTTGGCTCCTGAAAATGTGAGAGGAATTCCAGAGGCTCCTGTAGTTCTTCTTTAGATGGACCAATGGATGGAATTGTGTACATGGATGCATAGCTAAAGATTTCCTCTGAGATTCCATTATAATGGAGGAATGAACAATGCTGCAGGAACATGGCAGCTAGTGGTTTGAGCCGGTCAAAGCTCATTTGCCATGTTGTATACACTGTCCAGGCATAACGATCATGAGACTGAGCAGGCTTTTCACAAAGTAGCTTTGCTTGGTTCTTTGTATAAAGAGCCAAATAGCTGTCAAGATTCTGAGATTTTGATATGAATGCACCAGCTTGAACAATTGCAAGAGGGAAATAGTGCAATGCCTAAGAAAGTATTACCATTGAAATTGAATGAGTTCCAAGGCTCAGCTGTCTGACCTTTACTATTTCTGTTGCAATTTGTTTAGTACCAATTGTGGCCTCTTGTACAGCACTCTTGAGTAACAATGCCACAGCATCTTCCTCTTCCATATCTGACACGACAGAATGTGACCCAGCATAAACACACAGTCCAGGATTTCGAGTGGTGATAATGATATTCCCATGATTGCACTGAGGAATAAAATCGTTCAGATTGATGCTTGGATCATCTGCATTGTCAAAGAAAAGAAGCCATTCTTCAACTTTGCTAGTCAGCCATAGTAAGCCATCTTGTGGGGAATTCCCAAAATCTTTAGCAACAGCTATGTTCTTGAGACCTGTATCAATTGTTGCAACAGTGCTGGTGTCAATAAAAAAGATGTCTGAGAAGCTGGAATATAGAACCGATCAACAAACATTTCCCAGTTAGATGATGAAACTTACTGAGATGATGACTCATTTATGAATTTCAGGGCAATCTGTGTCTTTCCAGCACCTCCGAGTCCATGTAGCACATAAATGTGTTGGATCCCCATGCTAGCAGTAAAAAAATGATGCATTTGTTCAAGGATATTCCTCCTGCCCTGAAATATTCTTGATGGAGGAGGACAATGGTTGACCATCTGAGATGCTTGTACCACAGCTGACCTGACAAGATTATTCATGGTCAAGTGTTTGGTCTTGATATTATACTGCTGATAGATAGTAGGACCCTGCCCAAGCCCCCCATGGCCACCAGTCCCCTGTCTATGGCCCTCACCACCAGGACCTCCTACACCTCCTGGGCAAAATGAATAATCATTTGGACATCCCTTGAAAACTTTCCACTTACCAGAGATGTCATTATTCAGGGTTTGGGGATTGTTACCTCGGCGAAACATGGCAGCGTGGACTGTTAGTAAGAGTGTGGATCTTGACAGAGGCATAAGAATCACTGCTGATTCCACAGGAGCCAGGACTGACCGAGGAAAAAGGATTAGGACAACGTATCCCTGCAATGGTGGGCGCTGAAGACGACGTGGCGGACACAGCCACACTGTCGTAAGTGTAAATGCCCGCTGCCGCGGCCATCATGTCGCTTCTCTGAGTCCCACCATCCTCCCAATCAGTGCAATCCTAATCTAATCCCAATCCCAATCCTTGTCCATTCCTCCTCTTCGCCGCCCAGCTTTTGGCTAATGGATCTTGTCTTCCTCGACTCGCTCCGTTGCCTACCGCAAAGTACCATGTCACCACATCTTCGCCACTCGCCCCCCCCGCCTCAATGCCCACCGCGGTGTCTCCCAGTCCCAATCCACTTTGCTCCTTCTCCTTCCTGGCTCACTGCGGCCTCCCATACAGCCTGCAAGTCTACTTTGAAACCATTGCCGCCATGCTCGACGCGACTCGCACGGTGCCGACTTCCACGCGCCAAAATCCCTTCAAGTTCGACGATTGCGGTGCGATGCTATAACACGCCCATCGTTTCGAGTCCCCGACTTTCTTGAACTGGCTCGAATTCAGGGTGCGTTTGTTTTTTCCGTGAATTTTTTGCTTCATTCTCATTCAATCGTCCTTCTCTATCTTCCACAGACATCCGCTAACCCAGCAGTCTCTCCTCGCATGTAAATACACATACCTTTCACGCAGCTGGATGCTGAAAGGGAGAAGGATAGTCGGCTTCGGTCGTATCCACGGTGCGTCGCCTATTATTAATCCTCCTTCTGATACCACCTACTTTTTATCCTCCCAGTCTCAACGCGCCCGATGCGCGCGCCCCTACATCTCAGCCCCACTTCGATGTCGTGCAGTGGCATCCCGCTGGCACTCCTGACCAACGACTTGGTCTTTGGACACCCTGTTCTGCGCAGATGCGAATTTGCATCTCGCTGCGGGTGCGACTTGGACTCTGGTTACTCTTCCAGATAGCGAGTGCGTACCTTGTATCTTTGCTTTAACTTTGCTGATTACCTCCTAGATAGTTTAATCCGTTCAATAGCGTCATCCCGAGTCGAACAGGCGAGACCGCACTGACCACAGTCCTATCACACCACCCTTTTGCATCGCAGCATGTGCGAAATTCGACACTTCTGAGCAGGGCATGGGTGCGTTTCTATGCTCTCTTTCCTGCTCCTTTTTCTCCCTTTTCTCATCCTTCTTTTCTCCTCGCCCTCCCTACTTTCGTGTTTCTGGCTCGTGGTGGATATACTGACGTCGTCCTCAGCCATTCTGCGCGCACACCCTTCCGTAGCGCCTGTCGCTTCTCCCGCCTCGCGGGAGCGTCGTATACAACGTGCACCGCGACCCTCCGCACTGCCCGCCGCTCGCGCCGGCCTTCTGCAGCAGCATGACCCGCAACGCAATGCGCTCGGCGACTGCAAAGCCAATACCCACCTGCTTGATGCGTCACGCGCCTACGACCTCACCCCCGACGCCGTACCACGCCCACGCCCTCAACACCAGGTTCCCGTGCACCCGAGATACAACACGCAGCAGGCGCTGTTGTTCCTCGACGTGCGCGCTGCCCTCGTTAATCTGCAGGCGCAGCAACGATCTTTAGCGGAGTCCCCACCTTCAGTGCTCTCGGCGCGTGCCTGTGTGCCCCACAGCTGGGATGTGCGACACCAGCGCGGCCGCTGCCTCCATTCCCAATCGCGTACGCCGTTTTCCTCGACTCTCGCCCGCGATGACTACCTCGGGCACTGCCCCAGTCCCCCTCTCCACGCCTGCCTTTCTCGCACGCGCAGCCCCAACGAAGCCCCAACTACCATCCACACCACCACCCGCGTGCTCAGTGCTGACGGCAGCTGTCCGGTCTACTATCGACGCAGGGGCACCTCACACGCCGGACGCCCTGCCTGCGCACACTGGGAGCCAGATGCGCGGCGCCACCGGCATGCACAGCGCGCGGTGCCACCGTCGCCCATCGAAGGGGCCATTCCGCTCGCTGCTGTACCCCTACCTCGATCGTGCACCCGGATTACTACAGGCCAAAAAAGAACAATTTTATTAACTACATATATACATGTTATGTATCCAAACGAAAACGAAAAATTACTACATAGACCTACATCGAAGTACGTAGTAAAATACATCCCATTCCACCCCATCCCCGACTTGTACACCCATATCGCACCAACATCCGACTCTAAGCTTGACACCCACGTCATCCGTAGACTCCTGCTTGACTGCTCGCTCGAGCCTTCTCTCCCATATCACTGAGCCAAATGAACGATTCCCTGAGCACGCCGAATGAAGCGCTTGCGGATGCGTGAGGGGAAGGTGGAGTCTAGCTCCGTCGTCCTTCCATCTTGCCGTATGCCTTAACGCCCAGGATCGTAGAGAACAAAGCCAATGCTGGCGCTGACAGAGGCGTTATCCAGGCTGAGGGTCGCAAACGAGTAGCTTGAGGTGTCTGTTATGGACGAATGAGCGCCAGGAAGATTTGCAGGATCGCACGCCAAAGCCGATGCCGTCGTTCTCTGCGCTAAATTCGGATTGGGGGGAGAGGTGTTAGCGAACGTGGGAGGTGTCATGATCAGAGGGGAAACAGGGAGGAAAGATGGAAGGAGGCCGTATGGAAAGGACGACGAAGGCTGTTATCTGCTCGAGTGGCCGCTCCATCGTCCTTGAGACGATCAGACTCGGATGAGTGCGCTGCATAAGGAATTGCGCGCAAAGTGGCGCGCGACAACGCCGCCATGCAATCACGCATCGTGCTTCCCAGCCCCATCGCCTCCCAGCCGATACATCCGTATCCCTGCGTGCAGCGGAGGCAGTCTTTCCGCGGTCTCCTCCATTGTCTACACCGGCGACGTGGAGGGTGTCACGAAAGCCACAAAAGGGAGGTGTCGACGCGAAAGCAGGACGCGACCTTCTCGCCCGTTCGCATCCAGTGCTAGGATCTCGTGGGACGCCCAGGTGAGAGGGGGGGGAGGACATGGGGGACTGCGGTGTCGAGGACGAGAACGGCAGCGAGAAATGCCTGAGGAGGGCGGAAACAGCGGGAGCGTGTCGTTTGAGTCGTTGGTGACGAGGTATGCACTGATCGTCGTGGACGTGTGCGACAGATGGCTGTACGGCGGGTCGAGGACATGCGTCTGGATCGCATCATTGTCAGGAGTGAAGGGGGGTGAAGGGGGAAAGCCGAGTGCGCACCCACTCACATAGATCCGGGAAACAGATGTCACTGGGGGAGTCCTTGCTGTCGCTGCCGCCGACGAGCATGGCTACCAGCAACACGTTGACGGGGATTCGTATCTGCCGTGGTGAAGCCGAAAGCACACAGGCATCTTGATGTCTAGGGGGGGTGTCGAAGTCGAGGATGGTCGTAATCCCGATTCGCCACGCATGGATGATCATAGCACGCGACCTGCATCCCGTCCCATCGTAACGTCCTAGACATCGCCACGATCGTTGTGCGCGTCAGATCGGGGTGGAGCCAGCGAACGCGACCTAAAGCAAAGACAAGTAACAGCCGAGAGAGAGAGAGACTTAGAGAAGATAGGAGTAAAGGAATGGAAGGGACAGAAGAGGGAAAGGTGGAGGGCAGAGATGAGGAGGGGAGAGGGAGCGAGGAGCGAGGTAGGTAGAGAACGACGAAAAGAGGGGGGAGAGAAAAGGCACGTACCACGCGCCGACCCGACAAGAATAACTCTACCTCGCCATCTCCCGCCGTGCCCATCCATGATCCTCAATCCTTCCCAACGAACCACCCGTCTCCCTTGAATATCCATCCCATTCCCATCCCATCCCCATCCGCGCCTGTTATCCATCGTTCCGCGCGCATCTACCATGCGCAGCAGAACAATTGTTCCTACACCAAGCCACAAGCACGTCCGACGCGCGGTAAGCCCTCCACAGGAACGCACGACGCTCGGCGAACGAGGGGAGAGACTGTTGTGAGTGTGTGATTCGAGCCTGCAGTCGAGAGTGACGTGATGGTCGGCGGTCGCGGGAGGAAGGATGGGCAAGCATCTCGATATCCGCGCTTCGTCACGCCGAGTGGACGAGATGGCCTCGGCGCCAGGGTCGGTCGGTAGCGTAAAAGGTGCGCACATGATTCAAGCGCAGGGACGGAATCGAACCCGATGCGTCGAATACGAGGAGAGGGCGCCTGCGAATCCCCATGCAACGCGCTAGGGCGAGGATGAGCAAAAGCGTGAGACGAGCGAAGCGGGCACGTACATGGTTTGGTGGAGGGAAGCACGCCACAGACAAGGCTGGGCTGACCAAAGAGCTGCGTCACGGGAAGCTTCGGATTGCGATTGTGCGAGGGAAGCCCGGCGGCTAGAGCAATATCTGAAGAAAGGACGGCGGAATCTAGGCGTGCACGCGACGGGTGGATGCATGCGGACGAATGATGGGGTCGAGGGTAGTTCAAGAACGCGCTGCGCCGATCGCGACATACTCCGGGGTCTGAAGAGCTTAGAAAACGGGGAAGTACGAGTCGGTTAATTGAAATGCGAGAAGATTAGGCCTGCGCGCTCGTACAGGAAATCTTTGGCGGTTTCAGCAATTATTCCACTCGGTGAATTCCATGAAATCGAGAAAAACTGGTCAAGTCCGAGTAAGAAACGCGTCAAGGGAGTTGGCGCACGAACCAAGTGGCACTGCTGATTATTTGCCGTATCCAAACAAGAGGCTGTGCTTTACCCCTGTCAAAACCTCTCACCAAGGAAGATACCTCCCCTTCTATGAGCCTTATTTAATCTAGATTTCTTTCGCCCTGTCACCAGACCTTCGTCTCTGGCTTAGACTCGAACCCAAGCCTCGAGTCTGTTCCTTTGGCTGTTTCTTTTCTGAACGACAAAAGTCTCGAGTTCGGAGCACAGGCCTTCGCTCTGTTTGCTCTCACCTCTTTTCTTTTAGCATTGAAATAATTCTGACTAACTCGCAGCAGCAGACATGGCTCTTTCAACTCGAGTCCGAGGGGCTTTCCACTCGGTTGGCTTCCATTTCGTGCACTCCAGATATTCTGCGGAACTGACAAGTTCAACAGTCTCCAATACTGACGTTCAAAAGCTTGGTAGCACTCGGTATGCCCCAGACATAGTATAGATTTTAGAAGCCAAGCCGTTCACCTGCTATGTAACACCTTTTATTTCTCACTAAATGATTTCACTGAACTTACAGATATTTTGAGCATCCGATATGAGATACGCAAGACTTGGTAGCACTTGAAGCGCCCCACCCATATTCGAAAGGTAAACTTAAAACTGTTCCAATGGGAGGAGCTCGTTCGACTCGCACCCAAACCGTTTGTCGGTTTCTGTTTGGTCCTTTTTTTACACCAAGATCTGCTGAACTGGCTGATTTATAGGGTATCGAGTATGGGTCGGAAAGGCTTGGTAGCACTCGGAGTGCCCCCACACGTTATAGTTGGCCTTCGATTCTCATTCCAGTGGGGCGAGCTCGTTCGACTCGAGCCCAGGTCTTTCTGCTTAGGTTTGTCATTTTGCCAACTTCACTGACGAATTGATATAGTATCCCTATTAAAGGCTTTCGCTCTTCCAATGGAACCCAGGCCCATCCATTTTCTGGTCCGTCCTTTTTCTGCACTATAAAAAACTCCAATCTCTATGTTCGTGTTTTTTTGTCCAAGATTTAGTACTTGAGTCACAGTATCAGGTTTAACGTATTAAGAAATCCTTGGTAGCCCTCCGAGTGCCCAGCTCGTTCGACTCAGAGTCAGGCCTTTCACTTTACCCTTCAGAATTTCTTTTGACGCTACAAAATGTCGTGGAGCTCGCTGACTTACGGATCGGAAATTTAAGGTAGGAAAGGCTTGGTAGCACTCGGAGCGCCGCACGTTGTAGTGGGAGGAGCTCGTTCGATTCGAGCCTAGGGCATCAAACCGTCCGTTTTACGCCCACGGCCGTAACTTTTACGCCGTATTTTTTATACGCCACGGCTTTACCCGTATGTCTGAACAACGCCTGGAAGGTCGAACGGGACGGGTCACGTACGTACTGTACGCTTACGCCGTATCTTACTATGGCGGTCAAAATGCACTTTTAATAATCCGCTATATACTTCTGTATTTTTCGACTTTCCGCTATAGAAAATGGTCAAAAACCTGTTTCCCGCTACTTTTGAGTCTTGAGAGTCAGCAAAAATTAGGTAACGGAAATTTGAGATTTCCGCTACTTAAATGTGTCCCATTTTTTCCGCTACTTTTGTTGACAAGTAATGATCCCGCTACTTTCACTCAACTGATACTTAAAGCTCCAGTCTTTATACCTGTCTTTCCTGCACGTCTCCGGTGTCAAATACCCAAGATTTGGACTGAATGTGAGATAAGATAAGATGCATGATAAGATAAAGTAGTGATTTTAAGCATTGATATCCTGCCTCTTGTGGCTGGCATCTCAACGGCTTCCTTCCGGGGTGCAGTGAGACCTCTTGTGAATCAATATAGGTTTTTGAAGCAACCACTGCATGCAAGTACGGTATCTTACAGAACTAAAATGGCAGTGCTGACTGTGCTATCTTATCTTATCTCGTGGCTGGTCACTCAGAAGGCTAAGATCCCGACGATATCTGCCCTGTGGCCTTCGGATGGCACTCAGATCTGATATTTCATATCATGGGCAGCTTTTGAAGGCTAATCACTTTCTTGGAAAAAAAAAGTAGCGGGATGACAACTTGTCGAGAAAAGTAGCGGAATCAAAACACAACAAAGATACATAGCGGGAAATCTCACCTTTTTCCGCTACCTACTTGTTCAAATTGAAAAGGTGTAAGATATAGCGGGAAAACACATTTTTGACAACTTAGATAGCGGAAGGTTCAAAAACACAAAACTATGTAGCGGAGGATTAAATGTGCATTTTGACCGCCATATCTTACGGCTTTTGCATATCCGAGGGAAGTTTGAAGAAAATTCGTCTGATTTCAGAGCTATGATGGGCATAGTTCTCTTACAGTTTAACAGAATCAATGCCGGTGTCCGATGGAGACCTAATTTTGTCGGATTCAGCCAGACCAAAGATGTCGGCCCGTCAGCGGGGAAACGGGAATCACCGAGAAGCGACGTCGGCAATGACGGCGTATCGACCACTGAAGTCGCCACGTTGCGGCAGAAGGCAGGAGTGTTCGGCAATAGTTCAATTAGTGGTCCGGCGACTCCCGGTGACGACCCGGCATAGTCGGGATGTTGATTTTATGTCCGTTTTAGGAAGCCGTAATTTACGCGTAAACAGACGGTTACGGGAGGACGTTTACGGGCTGACCCGTCCCGTCCCCATACCATTGAAGAATGCTGTGAGCCTGTTGACGGTACGGGCACGCAACCGTTTTTACGGGCCGTCATTCCATAAAAATACGGGACGGTTTGATGCCCTATTCGAGCCTAAGCAGTTGCGCTTCTATGTAACGGCCTTTTGTTTCTCGCTTGTCAGACGTTGGGACTGACGAATATGGTTCAGATGCCTAACATTAAAAGACTTGGTAGTACTGGAAGTTCATTTCCATCCGATTCACAGTGAATATAAATTCCACAACCATGGCTTGTTTGACTCGAGCCCAGATCGTTCCCTTTTGACCTTTAGCCCTTTTATTCGCCACTATCAAATTTTCAGCGAGCTTCTGCATGATTTTATGAGCCGATGTACGGATTTTCATTTTTTTCATTTCATTTCAGTTCCATTATAGTGTGCGTGGGCCCCTTGGGGCCCATGTAGCACTTTACAATACATGGATGTAACTAGCCGGCCTGGAGGGAGGGCAGCGGAGACGGTACAGTGGTTAGGTGGTACATAGGTGGTGCTGTGAGGGTGGATTGAGTTTTATGGTACGATGGCGGTATTGGGTTCGAATCGGTATATGTATGTAAGAGAAAAAGTAAAAGAGAATGGAAAAAGAGGTGCAGACGATATGATTATGTGAATGTAAGGTATTGGGAGAGGAGAGCGTGGGGGGAGGCTATAACATGTAGAGCGGGAAACAGCAGGTGTCGTGGACGAACCGGTTTGTGGTCAGCTTTTGTGGCAAGGAGAAGTCTGAGTGTCAGATGTGCGGTGCTGAGTCGGGCAGTGAGTTGGAGCCGCTGGTGTTGGAAGGCAGGGCAGGCGAGGAGGTAGTGCGGGACGGTCTCGAGGGCGGTGCAGTGGGCGCAGTTGGGCAAGAGGGCAAGGCCGAAGCGATGGAGGTGTGCATTGAGGCCAATGTGCCCCGTCTGTAGCTGGGTGAGAACGCTGCACTGGGGTCGGCTGAGGGATTTGTACATGTGCATTATGCTTCTGGAGGGGGTGGTGGTGTCGAAGAGTGAGAAGCGGTGGGATCACGTCGACGTCGTCCATTCCATGCTCCAGCGACTCATGAACTCCTTGGTTCCCGCTGCAATGGCGGCCGCCTTGCTGACTGGGAGCGGCACCTCGAGGGCCTTGACACGCGCTGTCAGCGCAGTCGAGGAGCCCAGGGCGGCTTCCTTCACAAACACATCGACCAGCTCGTTGCCCTGGATGCCGGTGTGGGCAGGGACCCAGTGGATGTGGATGCGGAGGCTCGTGCGTCGGTGGAGCAGGCGGCAGAGGAGGGTGTGGAAGGCTGTGATGAGTCATTGACTGGGCTGGGGCTTTGGAGGTGAAGTGAGGGCTTGGATAGCAGGCTGGCAATCCATGAAGATGTCTGCCTTGCGCAGGCGCAGGGTGTTGCCAATGATGTCCAGTGCAAGGATGGCCCTGGTGACCTCTGACTCGAATACCGTGTGTTCCGTGGTTGGCCCGAGGTGCCTCATTCGGTGCATCCCGACCTCCTCCCCCCTCATCGCTACTGCCGCTGCTCCGACTCCTCCCTCATACCCCGACCCGTCTGTAAACACGCAGAAGCCCCCTCCTCGAACCACCCTCTCCATGTTCCTGGTCGCCAGGTCCTTCGTGGGCATGATGGTGGCCGTGAGGACGCCTGGTGGCAGGCGGGCGATGTTGAGCTGGGTGTCGATGGTCTTGAAGTCGCAGCGGAGGACAGGGAAGGCGGCAAGGAGGTGGTGGATGGGGGATTGGTGGAAGCGGGGGATTTGACGACATCTTTGCATGATATGGTGAACGGGGTTGGATGGAGGGAGGGTGGCGAGTCGTGTGCCTGCGTTGAAGGCAGATCTGTTGAGGCGAATGTGCACTGGGAGGATGTGGGAATGGAAGTCAAGGACATCCGTGGCCGTGGTTCGCAGGGTGCCAGTGATGAGGCGGGTGGCCTGCTGTTGTACTTTCCCGATCACCTTGGCTACCCATACCAACCCCAACCTGTGCTCATCAGAGGAGGAGGAGACAGGCCTGTACCACACCAGGAGGGCGTATTCTGTGTGAGGTACGATGACCATGAGGTAGAGCTGTTGTACGTGAGAGTGGGGGAGGCCAAATGACGGGGAGGCAATGCGAGAGAGGGCTAGGGTGGCTTTTGTATCTCGTCTTTGCACAAGCTCGACATGGTTGCAGAAGTTCAGCTTATGGTCGAGAATAACCCCAAGGAGTCTGGCACTCGTCGACGCCTCAATGGTAATGCTGTCAATGGTGAGGGGGGATGGCGCAGTAGTGGTCCTTGTGGCGACGCAGCGAGATGAAACGGACCAATTGGAATTTGGGCAAGTCGTAGGCCAGCCCGAGCTGTTTGGAAAGCGGGATGGCCTCCTTCTCCATGTGTGTCTTCAGCACGTGCGTCATGTCCTCCACGGTGTACCCAACCTCGAGTCTGGTGTTGTCATTGATGTAGCCGAGGGTCCCGTCACCGAGGAACTCGTCCACGTAGATGAGGTAGAGGAGGGCGCTGAGTGGGGAGCCCTGAGGGAGGCCGTTGGGGATGGCACAGAGGGTGGAGCGGTGGTCGTCGAAAAGGAGAGAGGTGCGGCGGTTGCTGAGGAAACTGTGAATGATCCCAACAATCTGATTGGGGACTTGCTTGGCCTGCAGATGGTGAATGAGGTGGTCGTGGCTCACTGACGGGAAAGCCTGCGAGATGTCCATCAGCAGTGCGCTGGCCACCTTGCCTACCCTCCAAGTGTCTTTCACCTTCTGCATCAGCGTCAGTAGTGCGTCCATCGTGCTTCGGCCCGGCCTCCCTCCAAATTGGTGTGGGGAGAGGAGGCCGTTCGCTTCTGCAAACCTTGACAGCCACTCCATGAGCAGACTCAATGACTTTCCCGAGTCCCTCTTCCTCTGCGATAGGCCGGTACGCTCCCGGAACTGTGTAGTCGCTCTTGCCCGGCTTGCGGAGGGTGACCATTAAGAAGATGTGCCATGATGCCGGGAAGTAGCCGAGTCGCAGGCCAGCCTCGAGGATCGAGTGGAGGATGGGCGTGACGGTACAGTGGGCGGCAGATATGGCGATGTTGGGGATGCCCAATGGGCCCGGGGCCTTCCAGGGCGAGAGTCTACTGATGGCGTGGTAAATGTCAGCAATGGTGAAGGTTGGGGAGGGGAGGGGTTCAGGGAGCGGGTCAGTGGGAAGAGGCGGGATGTTGGGCTTGGGAGGGAAAAATCTACAGTGTACTTGCACTTTTTGTTCCGGGGGTGGAGGCGATGCTGCCATCTGGTGCGTGGAGGTCTGGGATGCGGGAATTTGAGGTGGTTGCAGCGGGGTCAATAGCGTATTTCACTGTCTTCCAGATGTCAGCTTGCAGGAGATCGGCTATGTATTGTCGCCAGTGCGTTCTTTTCTCCTGCCGTATTGCGCTGTGGTACTCGTTCTTTGCAGCTCGCATTGCCGTCCAGCTCAGGTGTGTGGGGTCATTTTTGATCAGCGCATGGTGAGCACGGTTGTAGGCCTTGTGGAGTAACGTGAGGGACTTGTTCCACCAGCGTTTGGTGTGTGGGGATGGCTTCGATAGCGGGACGTGGTCTTCGATGGCGAGTATGAATGCGCAGGTGAGTGCATCAGTGTATGCGTCGACGTCCTCACAGGTGGAGAGCGGCAGCTGGGGCAGAGGGGCTGCAGCCAGGTGCGCTTCCAGCTGGGCGGGGAAGTCGTCCCATTTCGCCTCGTGGAAGTTGTGGTGGAGGGGGATCTCACAGTGGTTGATGGCGACATCAAATCTGGCGGAGATTGCTGCATGGTCGGAGCCGTGACCTGGGAGCGCAACGCACTTGATTAGTTTGTCAGCTAAACTTCCCTTCGATGCAAAGACCAGGTCGATGGTTGACCAGGTGTTGTGCGGGGCTGAGAAGAACGTGGGTGTCCCTGCTTTAACGAGCTGGTCGAGGGCATTAGCTGACATCATGTCAATAAGCGCAGTCGCGTCACTTCGGGGACATTCAGAGGGGGAAATTGGGGCCAGTCCAGAGTATGTGGTGTTTGTTGAAGTCACCGAAGATGATGAATGAGTGGCCGGGAGGGAGGGGGGAAGAGGGTGGAGAGGAAGAGGCGGAGAGTTTGGATTGCACTGTTGTTGGATTCCAGGGGATTGTAGACACTAAATGCATGTATGGTATGGGTAGCTAATGTTAAAAGTAATAGAGGTAATATATGAGGACTTTATTTTGTTTTGATTATATTGGGATGAGTGGATGGTTTTATTAATGTAGAGTAGAGTATCTGGCGAATCGGTTTTAAAAGTAGGTGTTAACCGAGTCCAGTGAGGGGAGGAGAGGGACAGGAATTTATTTAGGTCGGGGGGAGGTTCTTGTATGCATAAGATATCGTAATCTACTGGGTTTGTGGAACTAAGTAAGGAAGCAAGGACATTGTAGCATTTGTGGCAGTTTAAGGATTGTATTCTATTTTCATTGACAGTATATGTATTGGGTTGGGGATTCATGAGGAAACGGCGGGAAGGGGATTGGCATTGGAGGGGGAGGCAAAGAAGAAGGGGGCATCGGGGTCTAGGCAGAGGGAGGGGTCGAAGGGGTCAAAGTCGCTGAAGAAGATGTGGCCGCACAGGCGTTCGTGCTGGAGGTCACGCTCCTTGGCTCGGACTGGACAGTCTTTGCTGTAGGAGGGGTGCTTCCCTTTACAGGTAACACATCGTGGGGAGAAGTGTGGGCATCGTTTTCGGTCGGCGCACTTCACCTTGTCCGACACGCAGGGGCAGGCATTGGTGCGGTGGGGGCCAGAGCAGCGTGCGCATGTCAGTGACTTGTCCTTGCATTGGTGTTGGGTGTGCCCGTATTCTTGACAGTTGTAGCATTGGGTGGGCAGCTCCTCGTAGCGATGGGGGTAGCAGATGGTGGACTTGATAGCGAGGCCCTGGCTGATGCTTAGGTTGGCAGAGAGCGGTTCAGAGACGGTGACAAGGAGGGAGGAGGCGGCTTTCTTGGGGTCTCAGAGTGCCTTCACATTCAGCCAGCGGACTTCGCTGATCACAGACAGGCTAGAGATGGAAGTGCGGTTGTTAGCGTACAGCTCGTGCGCGGTGTGAGGGGATGAGGGGTTGAATGTGCGTGGCACACCGTTGACCACAATCTCGCAGCGTGGGACTACCAACCGACTGTTCTTCGCGAGCTTGGGGACCCAGTGTGGTGCCGACTGCTTCAGGAGCGTAGCAGTCTTTTCCGAGTCGGCTGCGACGAGGAGGCGTTCACGCAGGAGGATTTTCACACCCTTGAGTCTGATCCCCTTCAGCTTCTCGACGTCTGTGGCCACGGTGGCGTATTCTACCTGCACTTTGATGTCCGGCAAGGGAAGCGTGAGTTCTGCAGTTTTGTCGAGCGAGATTACAAATTTGTTCGCTTTGGTGGTGGGCGGGGCCTTGGGCGCAGGGGCAGCTGTGGGAGGGGTGGAGGAGGTTGCAGACGCGCAGGAGGTTGTCAAGGAGCAGGATGTGGTGGCGAGAAGGTCGGTGATGAGGTCAGCCTTGAATGACGTAAGGGTGGCGGCGACGTGGTCTCCGACGTCAAGGATGGAGTCTAGAAGGTCAAGGTTGGCGAGGATTTTGGCGTAGCCGTTGACGGTTGGGTGTTTCTTGTTGCTGTGTGCAGTCACGATGATCTCACGAACAGACATGATCAGCGCGCGCGCTGTTGGCTAGGAGGCTGAGGGGGGTCCAGCAAGGTCGTCTGTGGAGGGTGAGGGCGTGGGGAGCGAGGAGGAAGAGGCTGGAGGTGTCGCAGCAGTTCTGCCCGCAAGCATAGACATGGCTGTAAAAGGCAACTTGTTCCGCCGATGTACAGATGACCACCCCAATCAAGGGTCACCGATTCCCCCTCTGGGTATTTAATCCTGGTTGGCTTTACGCGTCGGGGCCACCGGTCTGGTGTTTATGATTGCATCCGAAATCACTCGGATTTCTTTCATCTTGCGTAGAGCCTTTTATTCGAGCTTCATCCAGCCTTACATCTCGGTTCGTACTATTCACTGCTTGCTCTACTTTCCTTGGACTCGGTGCGAATCTCCTCCTTCAGCTCGCCATTTAGATATCCTAAACTCGATTTTTTCTAATGTTGCCACGACTTGAAAAGTCGAGTTTCGACTTGGCAAGTCACGACAAGTCGGATTTTGACTTGACTTTGACTTGACTTTTTCAGTCCAAGTCAAGTCAAGTCGTTCAAGTCGACTCAAGTCGACTTTTGGTACTTAAGTATTTAAAGCTTTATACACCACGGTCAAGAGTGCCGTAAGACGCAACGGTCTTACGAAAGTTGTGAACGGGGATCACAGAAGAATACTTAAGACCGAAATCTTACGATTTTTCATGACATCGCTTAACTTTGACGTGTCCCTTTTTGGGCAGCATATTCAAAAGGCGGTGCTGCACCTGCACGCACAAATGCTGACCAGACAACGAAGGATAGGGATAGAAAGAGAATATATGTGCATATATGTGAGCAGCTCTCAGGCTTCGCACATCATGCAAAGCCCGAGACGCCTACATAAAGATGAGCTGTCAGGGGCAGTGTAACCTGATCTCCACACAATGCCGTGGCTGGCCGGGCTAGCCGAACTTCGCCAAAGGCATAGCCTGATTTAGCCGTGGCATCGGCTAATAAGCGGCTGAATGCAGTGATTATGTCCACATAGCTATTCTAGAATTTCTATATCCAAACCCGACTCAAAGTCACTTCAAGTCGCGTCAAGTCGACATGAATGACTTGAAAGTCAAGCTGAGTCACGCAAGTGACTCGACTCGACTCGACTTAAATTGACTTGGAAAAGTCAACTTCGCGACTTCAGGCACCAAGTCGCGGCAACATTAATTTTTTCTCACACTCTTGTGGTAAATCCTCTTGTACCATGGATTTACTGTCCTGAAGAACTTGAGCAATACTATGCAATGGCTGCAGAAGTGCAACTCGAGAATACTGGCATGATTAACATGTGGGAGGATCAAGTGACGATGAGGATATCGATATACTTGTGCTGTGATTAAGTGATGGACAGTGGTGGTTCTTGGTCTTCAAGGCTTCAAATGACTCCAAATAGCTTGTGGACTCAAAATATGAAGGGATAGAGGAAATCTCCACCAGTTAACAGATTGCCATAAAAGGCAACTTTGAAGATATGAGGCATTCTTTGCCAGAACTTGAAATTGACTTTTGCCACAAGCATTGTGGGAAAAAATGACCTAGATGGTGAAAAAGTGCTTGTCGAGTAGTGCAGAATAGCACTTTGAAGCATGTTGATACCTTATAATTTGGGCTCACAATTTGGGCTGAAAAATGGTGATTTTTGCCAATTTCTGCCAATTTTTGTTCAATTTTGCTAAAAATGACCATTTTGTGCCCATAATTGCGGGCCCAAATAATCAGATATTGATATGGTTCAAAGTGGTATTCTACACTACTCAATGAGTACTTTTCAACTGTGGAGGTCACCTTTTCCCATAATGCCTGTGTAAAAAGTCAATTTCAAATTCTGGCCAAAAATGTGTTATATTTTCATAATTGCCTTTTATGGTAATTGTTCAACCCATGGAAATATATGCTATTCCATCATATTTTCATTCCACAAGTTATTTGGGACCATTCTGTGACCCCAATCATGAGAACCACCACTGTCCATCACTTATTTCCATTGCGAGTACAGTAAGGCATAGCACGAGTTAACTCGTGGGTGACCCGCACCCGTGGCTACCGGTACCCGTGACCATTTCCTTCATACTTGGATCTGTACGGGTTTCTTCCCACGGGTGATCCGGATCCACGGGTATTCCACTGATCAACCTGTATGAACCCATATGTAATTTGCCCTTTTAAACATATAAAATGAAACACATGAGCCAAGTTGTAATACCTGTACAGTTATGTCAAGACAAAAAATTGACACCTGGATCCGTGTCTACCTGTGGCCGCAGGTACCCAAACCCGCGAGTATTTCCACGGGTCAACCTGTAGTGACTCATGGGTGACCTGCACTCATGACAAGCCTTAATATACAGTGTGGTTTCATTCTATTCATCCTCATTTTTGACCTGACTCAGACTACTGATGGCAACTCGTTCAGCACTCGGGTTTCCGTGGAGTGGTGACCGGCCTGCGAAAATTGGAGAACGACCCGAAGTGTGACTTGTCTTCCTTGCTACTGTCGTGCTCATTTTCGGGTGACACTCCAGGTATTGTTCACCATCTTGATACTCTCGTCTTCCCTCCAACATTCGTACCAGTTACATCTTCAACGCCGACCATGGGATGTTGATCATTGGGAACCACAGCAATGGTCGTGAGTGCCCTATACAGCCAGGCTTTCGATTGTCCATCAACAACACCCATTCCGACGTGCAAGCCTGTTTTTTCTTGTTCAAATTTGGATGTACAGCATTTATCTGGATTACGTGGGTTCTATATAGAGGGCCCACTGGACTCCGACCTGAGAAGACAAATATTCCGAGGTTTTCTGAACCATAAGTTTGCTTGAAACTCAAACAAAATCTCTTCCGCATCTTTCTTGGTCCGGTTAGTGCTGTGCAAGAGATTTGTTCTCTGATGAGTAGACCCTAATTCACAATATATATATATGTACAGAAAACTGCGCAAAATTCAACCCGACTTTATCACTGTGCCTCGTAGCTAAAATTTGCAGCTTTCCCACCAAAGATGTTTCCTGGGCCGAAGTCTGGCTTCCCTCCCAAGGATCCAAAAATATCTCTTATGTAATTTGTGGCTTTGACTCCACCCTCAAAATCCTTCCATCTGGATACTATGGCCTGCACAATCTTTACTATCGGCCACCAGGTAGTCAGCCACCTGCCAATATCTCATGGGGAAGTTTAAAAATGTAAACACTTGACCTCAAGGGACCAAGTACGACCTTTGAAGACCTCTCATCCCAGATTTCAACGTAAAGTGATGTTTCGGCAGAAAGTTACGCGAACTTTGATTGGGATCCACACCGTGTGAGCCATCATTTCTTGACTCTGTGTTGCCACCCACACTCGCTACCACTCATTGTCCACCAATTCTCTGCCATTTCACGACTTCATGGGCTCATTATGTTGCCCTGATTCATGAAATTCACCTCTGATACTGCACTGTTCAAAGAGCCAAAGTGACACAGCACATAATGGCAAGGAAGACTTGCCTTGCATTTTGAGTGGGTGTGGTGAAATGCCTCCATATCCAACGCACCATTCAAGCTATGAGTCTGGCGCTTGATACAGGCTTTCTTAGTTACTTACCCCATGCTTAATACCCTCGATCAGCATTTTATCTATTTTACTTGTGGCACAACATTGGCTATTACCTTGAAACACACCATTTCGGTGTCACAAAAGTCCGAGATTTTTTGAAAGGGTTCCTCATCCTTAGGGATGGAAATATACAGTCAGTCATATACATATATGTACTAATAGTCACCCTGCACCGTATCTTGAACCTACATGTCCGCTTCCTCTGGCCATGCACTTGGTTTACTGACATGTGCCAAAAGCGGCAGTTTCCCCCCTCCGAGTCATGTTCGTATACCCTCCTTTTAGATAATATATACATCAAAATTATCCACAATCCCATATACCAACCTGACATTTAGATCAGGATACATTTTGGGCCCAGTCTTGGCCTCAGCGGCCTACATGGTTAGGTGGCTGAGTACCCTGTTTGATGCCTTTTTGGGCATGCGAGCAAAGAAAATTCACGTAGCACTATGGTCACTCCTAAAACAAATACTTTATTAGCACATCTTAAGTTCTGGGCGGTTCAACCACTTTTGGGACTTAAGTTTTACATATGTCTTAAGTTCTGCTACAGTAGCCCGAATATCATTACCCTGATAAATCCCAGGTTCAGCTGGATCTTAAGTTCGCACAAAACTCGAGTTTGAATTTGAGATCAGTTCAGATAAAAAAGATATATCTAAACAATTGAAGTACTTTAGTTTGATGTCTGCACAACTCAAGTTCTATGGCAGAACTTGAGTTCCCACACAACTCAAGTTCTATGGCAGAACTTGAGTTACCGCACAACTTAAGTTCTATGACAATTTCAGTTCCTGACCAAACATCTAAAGCCAGCAATTTTGTACCTGTTTGCATGCTGGCATGGGAAAGCCTCAATCCGGGATGGGATTTATGTGATGAGAATGCGTGCAATATGGGGTGGGGGGAGAGAAGTGGCAGAGTGCACTGGATGTCATATGGGCATGTCAAGTTATTTGAGTGCCTGGGGTGCGAGGTTGGGTGGCACTCAAAGTGGCAATCCTGAAGGTTCAAAATAACCTATTGAACTCAATAAACTGCACTCAGAGGAAAGCTCACAGTGGGCCATTTACAGTGTGTCACTGGTAAAAGAGATTGTGATGACAGTGCTGGAGGAAAGAGAAGGACATGGTACAGCCACCTTGATTGTTGCGGCTCAATCAATCTGAGTCACTTGTCACCTGTCATGGATCTTTGTCTTTGGTTCTTCTCCTACCACACACACACACACTCCTCACTCTGAACACCCTGTGGCAGCCCTCATTCTCTTGTCCAAGAAATTGCCTTCCCCCTTTCAATGCAACAGTTAGAGGCGATCTGAGCCCCATCTTAGGCTCTGCGTCATGGTGGCACTTGTGCCACCTGCCTTGAATGTGCAGGTGAGTTGTGTGCCACCAACCCAACCTCGGACTTTATTTTTTGAGGCTCACAACATCTCATCCAAAGCCTTAAAGGGCTCTACAATTCCCGAGGCGCCGCTTCCTTAGTGGCAGTGCCATCACCAGCCACATGCTCGTGTGAAATATCTACCTTCACTCATGGGTTTCAGATGGCTTCATGAAGACTGAGGAGCTGAAATGGTGCGTGTGACAAGTTCATGAACACATTGACCATTTATTGACTACAGATTAGGGTATAGACATAGCATACAATGTTCGTGAGATACAGGACTGAACTCGGGGGACTTAAGTTTGACGGGACTTAAGTCGCGGTGGAGGACTTCAGTGCTACAGGACTTAAGTCTTGCAGAGCTCAACCACACATAGGTTTGCAATATATATATGTAACTGAAACTCAAGTCCTGAAGAGAGCTGAAGTTGTTGGGCAGAACTTAAGTTTGAGCCTGCTGGGGTCATGTGCATTGGGCACCCATTCGTTCATGTGCAGAACTTAAGTTCAGCTTATTCTATTTCATCCTAAAATCTGCCAAAATATTTTGAACCATTCATAGGATGTATACCTTTGATTCGTGGCCCCAGCTGCTGTGAAGCTCACTCACAGCATCAGAAAAATAATGACAATTGCTAAGGTGGTTGAGTACCTGGTGGCCGATAGTACCCCCGCAATGTGCAGATTCAAGATCGATGGCTTAAATCCGGGTGCAGGACCTAGCAAACTCGCCACTGCACTTTCTCTGGGCAGTGGCCTGTCGAAATTCAACCCTGATCACATGACTATTATGCGTGAAAAGTCGATTGTCTTGGTCAATGCCCCTTGCAAGAGCGCGTTTAGGGTAGCATTGTCCTCCTGCTGTGTGGTGCAATACTCGGCTGACTGGTTTGTAAAGAGCTTTGTCGTGTTCTCAAATGCCTCTGCAAGCAAGGCACCACTCCAAAATGTATCTGATGTTGCTGTGTCACACAAGACCACAAATGGAGAGCCCCCAGTGGCCGCAAATTGTGGCGCAGTCAAGTAGGGTGCCCAAGCCGCCTAGAATCCATGGTATCGTTAAACTGGGGCTCAGCCATTTTAGCAAGTTGGAATGCAAGCTGCCACAGCTTCTCATTCATTTTGAAGACTTCTGTGCCATAGAGACTCCTGGGGTATTGGCCAGGTGCAGTGGTCCCTTGGGGAAAATATCCCGTCGGAAAGTTGGCAGGTATCTTGCATGCATTGATTTTGAACTGAAGCACCACTTGCACGGCATAGCGAGCGAACGTTACAGAACCAATGGTGGTGACTTTCGGATTGACACCAGCAATGCCGGCAATGAGGAAATATGTGGTCCGAAGATCAAAAGCTGGCAAATGTAGTAGCATGGCAACGGTTGAGGCAGCATTAATTTTACCCTCACCTGTGGTGAGTTGACAGATGTATATATCCATTCTTCGTGCAGTAGACCTCCGGGAATAATGGGGAAAGACCAGAAACACTGATGTTCTCGGCAAGAACATTAAATTCGGGTATGTTGTACCATACATTGGCCTCGTCGCTAAACTGGTACATGAAATATTTCAGCCAAGGCAAAAATATGAACAGCAAAATTCTCTATACCATATTGAGGATCAGTACCCTTGGCGCAATGCCAACACTTCTTGCACTGAGGAAGAGGCCTGAAAATAGTGGCGCAAGCAGCAAGTTCATGTGGGGTAGGTGGAGGAAGGAGATAGGGAGGAAAGCGAAGACATGATTGCATAAATACCTCAGGTGCTTTCAATGCGGCCGATCTCTCAAGCTGTAAACCTTCCTACCATCACGGCAAAATCTTTTGGAGTCACAGCTCCATAAATAAGTCAACTTCAAACATGTTCGCCCTCAACCCATAGTTGAACAGCACGTCAAGGCTGTAGAGAATTTCCCGAAGTGTTCAATGCCACACCGGCTCAAGAGTCAAAGTGATGAATGCGTGCCGTGAGGTCCTGGCTTGCAGCAGCTATTCCTAATTTGTCTCACTGAGCATGGTCAATGTGTCTCATGGTTGTTTCACAGCCTTTGAGCTGTTGATTCTATTCCCCCTGCATTTCTTTTTTATAGCAGCACAGCACACACATCCTCTGTATCTCGGCAAGCTTGAGCATATGAAAACAGGCCAGTACAATTGTTTCTCGCAGAATCCCCATCACAGTCCCCCAGTGCCAATCCCCACACATATCTATATGGTTATGTTTCCTTCTGCTGGTTGGCTTCTACGCAAGCTCAGGTGGTTGACTCAGCAGACCTGTGTCCGCTATGCCTGTCAATTGCATCTTTGCCTGGTTCTTATCTGTTCTGTCCGTTGGTTTCATACCTCCTTCCCTAACGCTGCTGTGATTTTGGATCAAGTCTTACCTGCCAAATGTTCAGTATACTGTCTACAAAAGGTTGCTATTGCTGATGGCTGCTCCATTTGCAATCTGCTATGATACACAGTGTTTGCATCAGAACTTTTTGCATGTTACTCTCTTTGCCTCAACAAGCATTATCTGAACAACAGCTTATGGCTCTAATTTTTCTGAATATTTTTCATCAAACCAAGGATTGAGATTTGTTGTTTATGGCTCCCTATCCTGCTTGACTATGGCCAGGAGCAAGTGCTGTTCCGTAACTTGCTCCGTTTTCGGTCATCTATTCACCCTGTTACATTTTATTTTCATAAGCTCAATTCAAGTTTTTCATTTATTTTTGTGCCCCGCTGCCAGAGTGAAGCGAAAGCATATCTTGTTTTATATCTGTATTTTCAAGCTAATGATGATGGATAGAGGCTCACTTTAGGGTGACTTTACCTTGGTATAGACTTAGTATGGTGGTGAGCTATTGGCCATTATCAAACAGTATCAGGTCCCCATTTGAAAAACTGTGAAGAATGGAATATCTTCCAATTATTCATGAGCTTAACTCAAAGGCGCCTACTTTTGAAGATATGTCCGAAATCATATCCCCTGAGCATGTTTTTCGACCTTTGTTTGCCTCATATATATGGCAGTCAAAATGCACTTTTAATATTCCGACACTTTTTTGTTGCTTTTTTAACTTTCCAACACTTTTGTTACCAAATTATCTGATTTCCGACACTTTTATAGGTTTTGATGTTGTTTATGAAAGTGTCGGAAATGGGGTCATTTTTGCGACACTTTTGTTGACAGATGCAAGATTGCCGACACTTTCATTCCCTGAGATTGAATTCCCGACACTTTTATTGACCAAACTCAAATCGCGACACTTTTATTGACCAACCTCAAATTTCCAACACTTTTATTGAGTTTTTGAAAAAAGTTAATAGATTCATATCTACTGTACACAGCTGAATAGTGCTCCCTAGCATATACCAGTTTTGAGTCTACTTTCTGCTATAGCTGATCGGTACCTGTTTTCAAGACCTGTATCTCACTAGTGACTTGAAATCATCCTTTCTTGGTCAATTCTGGTCTGTTTCTGCTCAAAGTAAGTATGTTCAATGCATATTTTGAGTGCAATTCTGACCATATTCATCTTTTCTTCTAGCATTTTCCATCTCGAGATTCCTTAACACCAATGCACCAAAGTCGAGCCATCTTGCCAAATCCTTCCCTCTCTCATTTTCTCTTGACTCTCTGGGTTACTGGTGGAGTAGGAACTCTGGGCATCATAGAACTGATTTCTTTCCAGATTTCCTCTTTCTTTGCTGCTTTATCATGCCTCCTGCATGGGCTGTGTCCAAGTCAATCTCATCTTCCATTTCCACACTTGTTGCAAAAGACCTTGCATCATCTGATGATGAAATGGACCTTACCTTGTGAACTCCAATAATGATGAGGACAGCTACAACTCCAATCTTCACCATGACAATGAGGATTCAGAAGACGAGTGTTCGGAGGAGGAGGAGGAGGAAGAGGATAAAGACAACAATGAGGAGGAGGATGTAGATGAGCCCATTGTGTTAGGGAAACGCAAATGGGGGCATCCAGCGAAGAAGCCTGATGGTATGTGCTCAATACTCTCAGTCTTGGCATGCTGATCTGAAATTAATTATGCCCATGCAGCCACCGCAGACTCCCTCCCTACACCATGCCAAATTGAATACACTACTTCAATTTACACCCCAGACCAGATTGCAATGTTAAGGGGCTTGCATGGGCCTCCCAGGTCTGAAATTTTCTCTTTCAAGAGCACCAAGCCATGGCCTGTCATCAAATCCCTCATCTGCCACAACATTAAGACTGCCCTCAATCTCACCACTCCCATTGACCTTGATGACTATAATGTCTTGTTTATGATCCCTCGACATGTCAAAGATCCCATTGTTCTCAATGACTCCACCAAGTACAAACAACTTCTCAGTAATGCGCCGAAGATCAAAACACATCCTGTTACTAAAATTATTGTTGAACCAAAAGCTGTACATTGTTCTGTGTGCTTTCCTCACCTCACAATTACAAGGTCCCCAATGCTCATGACATACTTCTGGGGAATTTTGCCCTCAATGACAAGATTGCTGCAATACAGGAAAAATGGAAGTGCCTGGGAGGTCGGTGTGGCAGTGAGTATTGTTTTGTTCACCCTGATGAGCCGGAACATTTTCTGTTAAGTCACACTCACTGTGAGAGTTAGGGGGCAGCAATGGTAATATTCTCATTTGTGATCCACTTCTCGCAACACTGCTGATTTCTTTCTATCAGTTGAAGGGTGAAGAGTTCGCTATGATCAACAAACTGTTCGATAAGCTTGATCCCCGAGCACTGGCTGCATGTTCCCCTCTTCTTCAGCGATGTCTTGAGCTCAATCAGCAGAAGGCCGCTGCTGTCAACAATACACCTCAAATTAACATAAACTTCCCTCCCAAGTTCGTTGGCTTATTCGGATGACTGCTGCTCCTGATCCTGTGCCCATTGCTGCCACTCCTGTGCCAGTACCCAGAGCTGCACCTGCCTCTAACGTGCCCATGCTCATATCACCAGGTGTTGATTTGGGCCTGAGCCTTTCCATTGAAGCCTTCTGTGCTCTATACAATCTGGACAATGATATCTGTGCCTGATTCAAGCAGTTCAAATTCAAGAAAACAGATTCTTTTCATTATATTTTGCTTCATCAGCTCAACAAAATGGAGTTTATGGCTGGGGAAGTGGCTGAACTGCAGGTTGCAATTGCCAAATGGACTGTTCCAGTTGTGTAGAATTCAAATGTAATGATTCGGCTGCATAGAACTGTACAAATGTCTTGTAATGTTGAACTAGAAGTACCCTGTGTGAATAAAATAACCAATTGCATCTGACTCAGTGATGACATCCATGGCCTCCATCATATTGTAAATTAGAGCGTGTTCATTGCTGTCAGGGCTGTAGGAAATAGATCATTGTTGCGATAAATCCAGGCCTTGATCTTGGAAAAAGCTTCTTCAATTGGATTCAAATCCAGGGAGTAGGAAGGTAGATATAGAATGCGAACACCTGGAAAATGTAAGTGTGGTCCTGAGAAGGTAAACCAACATACCAAATCAATTACAGAGCTCAAGTATCTCTTTGCCATGATGGGTGTGAGCATTATCCATTACAAGAACATTGAGGGGGCCAGGATATGGAGAGCAAAGAGGGAGCTAAAGCAAAATGGTTGAGAGAAAAACTGACATGCAGGAATAAAAAAGCAGCAAAGGAACACAAACTCATGACTTGATGTTCAAGAAATTTCAGGTATTGATCGTGGTGCATTGATCCTTTGACAACCTTACATGCTAGCATCCCATAACATGTAAAGAGACCAGTTGCAGTCAGCCGCCTCCTGTGCACAGCTTTGCATTGCTTCACCACTAGTGTTGGGCATGGGTCCGGGTCTGGGTTGAAAAGTTACAACCCGGACCCGTACCCAGAAAACCCGTGCCCAAACCCGCAGGTTTACACGGGTCTCGGTTAGCATGGACCGGACGTGATCCAATCTTTGGCAGCTTATGCCGACAATGTTCCAAAACCCAGCATCACCTGGCACAAGATTTTAATATCATTTTAGCCAAGAATATTGAGGTACTGGTGAACGTAGACTCAAAGAAGTGTTGCATGGTGAGTTTATGTATATTTTCACCGCGAGTTTGCACCCTGTGCCTTGTACCCAGAGGCAACCTGCGGGTTTTGGGTCTGGAAAAATATCGACCTGCAACCTAGACCTGCCCAACCTGACCCAGAAACCCGGCAGGTTTACCTGGACCCGTGCCCAACGCTATTCACCACACACTTTCCTTTCCGGGATCTGCCATAATGCCAAGCCGGAGCTTTGTCATTTTTGGAGGTCACATCAAGAAAGCCAAGGTAATGGGGTGGGTACTGGGATGCTTCTTGAATGAAGTCCATATGGCTGGGCTCACTCCTCTCTGCAGCAATTTCTGTCAGAATGATGCATGACATCCCTGCATGCTCCAGCTCTCAAAAAATGGTGGTAAATGGACAGAAATGAATCAATTATGAGTAAGAAGGTCAAGAAGCTCATCCAAGAAGTAGTCAGGGTGATGGCGAACTAAGTGTAAGAGATAGTCAATGTCATCATAGTGGAGCAGGCAGGTGTGGCCAGGATGCTTGTGTGATGATTCAACGTCACTAGTTGTATGCCAAAGGTGAAGGACACAATAGAAGGTTCTGTGACAAAAACCAACACAAGCAAGGATTTACTTCAAAGATAGAATGTTTTGTTCATTGAGGTTGATAGCAGTGATCTTCACACTTTGGTGGATCTTTCTATTTCCCATTGCCAACACCACTATTTGGAGTAAAAGAAAATTAGTGTCTAGTTTCAGAATGTAACAATCTTATAACACACCAAATGCCTAGAAGATCTGCTGAGAACTGGGCGAGAAAGTGATGGAACAAAATGCTAGAAGAAAAGATGAATATGGTCAGAATCATGCTCAAAATACATGTTGAACACGCTTACTTTGAGCAGAAACAGACCAGAATTGACCAAGAAACGATGATTTCAAGTCAGAGGCTCAGCTGCACAGGAGAGCCGAATAAGGTCAGAAAAAAACATTGCACATAAAAAGTGTTACCATACCAGATTGAAAGTGGCTTCAAAATGCTGTTGAACACACTTATTTTCAAGGTGTTTGACCAAGAAATGAGCTCAAAATGAGCATGTCAAGAGCAGAGGTATTTAAATTTGTTCTTATTTACAAAGTGATTGCAAGTGCCATTAACTCTGCAAATGGCTATAAATACTGTACCATGTCTAAAATGTCCTTATTCCTAATATAGCTACTTCCTTGTTCTACAAGTCAGTACCAAGTCAAAACTACTCCTGCAGTGCAGGCCACAGCTGTGCTGCAGCTCATTCAGCACCACAACAGCTATGGATGCAGTTGGCATCCATATCTGTTACAATCTGACATTCAAATATAAGTAGTGCAGTTATATCTGGAACCTGACTTGAGAGATGTGAAACAAAAGGCTTTCATGTGTGGCCTAGTGTCCAAACTTACCTCTACCATCCAATGAATCCATGTGTTCACTCTGTACAGCAAGCAACTATCATGGGAAATTCATTTATATGTACCGGAAATTCAATGAATAGATAATTGTCTCAACAGGTGCACTTGTGAGTGCAATACTTTGCACTACTGCTTATAAGTTTCTTAATCTCCTCTGTATGATAGCTAGATTGTCCCTAGTATGCAGGGTATCTGGATGATTTTCACCCAGAAGTTGTTTCTGTTTTTCCAGCACAGTGACATTGAGTTCTTTGGCCTTTTGCTGCTCTCCCAGGTTTGAGTATGTGATGGCCAGATCACTCAAGTGTCTGTATGTTCTGGCCAGATTACCCAGAGTACACAGGGTGCCTGGATGATTGTCACCCAGAATCTGTTTTTTCTTCTCCAGTAAAATAACATTGAGTTCTTCAGACTTTTGATGCTCTCCTAGGCTTGAGTATGTGGTAGCCAGATTACCCATGGTACGCAAGGTGTCTGGGTGATTGTCGCCCAAAAGCTGCTTCTGTTTCTCCAGCACAATAACTTCAAGTTCTTTGGTCTTTCGATGCTCTCCCAAGTGTGAGTATGTGTCAGCTAGCCTACCCATGGTACGCAGGGTCTGTGGATGATAGTCACCCAGAAGTTGTTTTCGTTGCTCCAGCACAATAACCTCAAGTTCTTTGGCCTTTTGAGGCTCTCCTAGGTGTGAGTATCTGTTAGCCAGATTACCCATGGTACGCAAGGTGTCTGGATGATTGTCACTCAAAAGCTGTTTCTGTTTCTCCAGCACAGTAACCTCGAGTTCTTTGGCCTTTTGATGCTCTCCCAGTCCTGAGTATGTGGTGGCCAGCCTACCCATAGCACGCAGAGTCTGTGGATGATTGTTACCCAGAAGTTGTTTCCGCTTCTCCAGCACAATAATATCAAGTTCTTTGGCCTTTTGATGCTCTCCCAGGTCTGAGTACGTCCTGGCCAAATTAACCATAGCAGCCAGGACCTGTGGATGATTGTCACCCAAATGCTGTTTCTGTCTTTCTAGCACAATAACATTGAGTTGTTTGGCCTTTTGATACTCTCCCAGGTCTGAGTATACCATAGCCAGATTACCCATGGTAGGCAGGGTGTCTGGATGATTGTCACCCAGAAGCTGCTTCTGTTTCTCTAGCACTTCTTCCAGCAACTTCTCAGTTTGTTTGTATTTTCCAGCTCCCTGAAATATCATTGCATATTGATGCTTGAAAGCCAGAGCTACTTCCACATCCATCTCTACAGCCAATTCCACATGTGGACATAATACCAGACTCGCCAATTGAATATTCCGGCTGGGGTATTCTGAAATAGACATACTAAGTATAGATCCTATAGTAGACATGTATTTTTTTGGATTGCTAACTGTTCCTCGACTCCAAGCATGTACTAATGGATGAATAGAAAAGAGGTTCTTTTCTGCATCAAAGTTAATCAATGAATAGGCTTGGACTTCACTAGTGACATGCAAAAACTGCAGAGAGTCCCATTCACCAGTTGGCTCCAGAAAATGTGAGAGGAATTCCAAAGGCTCCTTTAGTTCTTCTTTAGATGGCCAATTTGGTGCATCTGTGTACTTGGATGCATAGCTGAAGATTTCCTCTGAGATTCCATTATAATGGAGGAATGAGCAATGCTGCAAGAACATGGCAGCTAGTGGTGTGAGCTGGGCAAAGCTCATTTGCCATGTTGTATACACTGTCCAAGCATAACAGTCATGAGACTGAGCAGGCTTTTCACAAAGTAGCTTTGCTTGGTTCTTTGTATAAAGAGCCAAATAGCTGTCAAGATTCTGAGATTTTGATATGAATGCACCAGCCTGAACAATTGCGAGAGGGAAATAGTGCAATGCCTAAGGAAATATTACTGTCAAAATTGAATGAGTTCAAAGGCTCAGCTGTCTGACCTTTACAATTTCTGTTGCAATTCGTTCAGCATCAATTGTGGCTTTTTTTGCAGCACTCCTGAGTAACAATGCCACAGCATCTTCCTCTTCCATATCTGACACAACAGAATGTGATCCAGCATAAACACACAATCCAGGATTTCGAGAAGTTATAATGATATTCCCATGATTGCACTGAGGAATAAAATCATTCAGATTGATGCTTGGATCATCTGCATTGTCAAAGAAAAGAAGCCATTCTTCAACTTTGCTAGTCAGCCATAGTAAGCCATCTTGTGGGGAATTCCCAAAATCTTTAGCAACAGCTATGTTCTTGAGACCTGTATCAATTGTTGCAACAGTGCTGGTGTCAATAAAAAAAGATGTCTGAGAAGCTGGAACATAGAACCGATCAACAAACATTTCCCAGTTAAATGATAAAACTTACTGAGATAATGACTCATTTATGAATTTCAGGGCAATCTGTGTCTTCCCAGCACCTCCGAGTCCATGTAGCACATAAATGTGTTGGATCCCCATGCTAGAAGTAAAAAAATGATGCATTTGTTCAAGGATATTCCTCCTGCCCTGAAATATCCTTGATGGAGGAGGACAATGGTTGACCATCTGAGATGCTTGTACCACAGCTGACCTGACAAGATTATTCATGGTCAAGTGTTCAGTCTTGATATTATACTGCTGATAGATAGTAGGACCCTGCCCAAGCCCCCCATGGCCACCAGTCCCCTGTCTATGGCCCTCACCACCAGGACCTCCTACACCTCCTGGGCAAAATGAATAATCATTTGGACATCCCTTGAAAACTTTCCACTTACCAGAGATGTCATTATTCAGGGTTTGGGGATTGTCACCTCGGCAAAACATGGCAGCATGGACTGTTAGTAAGAGTGTGGATCTTGACAGAGGCATAAGAATCACTGCTGAAGTTTCCACAGGAGCCAGGACTGACCGAGGAAAAAAGATTAGGACAACGTATCCCTGCAGTGGTGGGCCGGAAGACGACGTGGCGGACACAGCCACACTGTCGTAAGTGTGAAGGCCGGGTGCCGCGGCCATCATGTCGCTTCTCTGAGTCCCACCATCCTCCCAATCAGTGCAATCCCTAATCTAATCCCAATCCCAATCCCTTGTCCATTCCTCCTCTTCGCCGCCCAGCTTTTGGCTAATGGATCTTGTCTTCCTCGACTCGCTCCGTTGCCTACCGCAAAGTACCATGTCACCACATCTTCGCCACTCGCCCCCCCGCCTCAATGCCCACCGCGGTGTCTCCCAGTCCCAATCCACTTTGCTCCCTCTCTTTCCTAGCCCCGCTACCCGCCGTCCCCAGGCCCCATTAAGCCTCCAAGTCTCACCTTGAAACCGTTGCCGCCATGCTCAACACGACTCGCACGGTGCCGACTTCCACGCGCCAAAATCCCTTCAAGTTCGACGATCGCGGTGCGATGCTATAACACGCCCATCGTTTCGAGTCCCCGACTTTCTTGAACTGGCTCGAATTCAGGGTGCGTTTGTTTTTTCCGTGAATTTTTTGCTTCATTCTCATTCAATCGTCCTTCTCTATCTTCCACAGACATCCGCTGACCCAGCAGTCTCTCCTCGCATGTAAATACACATACCTTTCACGCAGCTGGATGCTGAAAGGGAGAAGGATAGTCGGCTTCGGTCGTATCCATGGTGCGTCGCCTATTATCAGTCCTTGTTTCCCGCTACGATCTCAACGGCTTTCTCTCCTCCCAGTCCCAATGCTCCCGATGCGCACGCCCCTACATCGCAGCGCCACTTCGATGTCATACAGTGGCATCCCGCTGGCACTCCTGACCAACGACTCGGTCTTTCGGCACCTTAGCCGTACCTTTCTGCGCAGATGCGAATCCGCATCTCGTCGTGGGTGCGACTTGGAACCCGGGCTGTGCTACCAGATAGCGAATATCGTGCGTACCTTGTACCTTTGTTTTGACTTAGCTAACTATCTCCTAGATAGTATAATCCGTCCAACAGCGTCGTCCCGAGTCGAACGGGCGAGACCGCGCTGACTGCAGTCCTATCACACCGCCCTTTTGCATCGCAGTATGTGCGATTTCGACGCCTGCGAGTGGGATATGGGTGCGTTTCTCTTCTCCGTTTCTTTCCTTCTCCTTTTTCTCCCTTTCCCCGTCCTTCTTTTCTCGCCCTCCCTGCTCCCGTGTTTCAGGCTCGTGGTGTATATACTGACATCGTCCCCAGCCATCCTAGGCGCGCCCACTCTTCCGTACGCCCGTCGCCCTTTCGGGAGCTTCATATGCGACATGCATCGCGACCGTCCACACTGCTCGCCGCCCGCGCCGGCCTTCTGCAGCAGCACGACCCCTGAGGCGATGCGTTAAGCGACTACGAAGCCGATACCCACCTGCTTGATGCACCACTCGCCTACGACCTCACCCCCGACGCCGTATCACGCCCACGCCCTCAACACCAGGCTCCCGTGCACCCAAAATACGCCACGCAGCAAGCGCTGTCCTTCCTCGGCGCGCGCGCCGCCTTCGTAAATCTGCAGGTGCAGCGATGATCTTTAGCGGAGTCCCCCCCACCTTCAGTATTCTCAGCGCCCGCCTGCGTGCCCCACAGCTGGGATGTGCGACATAAGCGCCATGCGCAGCGGCCGTTGCGTCCATTCCCCATCGCATGCGTGTTTTCCCCGCCTCTCGCCCGCGACGACGACTTCCGGCACTGCCCCAGTCCCCGCTTCCACGTCTGCCTTTCTCGCGTAGGCCCAACTACCATCCGTATTACCACCCCCGTGTGTAGCGCTCGCGGTGGCTGTTCTTCATCGGCGGCGCCATATACTTCCGCCCGCATACTACGACCATCGATACGTCGCCCCTCCGCCTCCCAGTGTACCATCGACACAGGAGCACCCTCACACGCCGGACGCCCTGCCTGCGCACACTGGGAGCCAGATGCGCGGCGCCACCGTCACCCATCGAAGGGGCCATCCCGCTCGCTGCTGTATCCCTACCTCGATCGTGCGCCCGGATTACTACGGGCAAAAAAGAACAATTTTATTAACTACATACATACATGTTATGTATCCAAACGAAAACGAAAAATTACTACATAGACCTACATCGAAGTACGTAGTAAAATACATCCCATTCCACCCCATCCCACACCCATATCGCACCGACATCCGACTCTAAGCTTGACACCCACGTCATCCGTAGACTCCTGCTTGACTGCTCGCTCGAGCCTTCTCTCCCATATCACTGAGCCGAATGAACGATTCCCTGAGCACGCCGAATGAAGCGCTTGCGGATGCGTGAGGGGAGGGTGGAGTCTGGCTTCGTCGTCGTTCCATCTTGCCGTACGCCTTGACGCCCGGGATCGTAGAGAACAAAGCCGATGCCGATGCTGGCGCTGAAAGAGGTATTATTCAGGCTGAGAGTCGTAAACGAGTAGTTTGAGGCGTCCGTGAGCGCCGGGAAGACTTACAGGATCGCACGCCAAAGCCGAGGTCGTAGTCCTCTACGTCCAATTCGGACTCAGACCTTGAGGGGAGAGGAGAAGGCGTTAACGGACGAAACAGGGAGAAAAAATGGAAGGAAGCCGTACAGATGATGGCGCTGCATAGGCGAACTGCGCACAAAGTGACGCACGACGGCGCCATCATGCAGTCTAGCATTGTGCTTCCGAGCCCCATCGACTCCATCCGTATCCCTGCGTGCAGCGATGGCAGTCTTTCCGTGGTCTCCTCCGTTGTCTGCATCGGCGAACGTGGAAGGTGTCGCGAAAGCCACAAAAGGGGGGTGTCGACGCGAAAGCGGGACGCGACCTTCTCACCCGTTCACATCCAGTGCTGGGATCTCGCAGGACGCCCGCGCGAGAGAGGGGGGACATGGGGGACTGCGGTGTCGAGGACGAGAACGAAGCTGAGGACGAGAACGGCAGTGAGCAAATGCCTGAGGGCGAAAACAGCGGGAGCGGCGCTCGAGCGTGTCTGTCCGAGTCGACGGTGACGAAGGATGCGTCGACCTTGGTGGACGTGTGCGAGAGATGGCCACACGGCGGGTCGACGAACAGCTTGTGGTCGAAGCCATTTATCTGCATCCCATCACCGTCAGGAGTGAATGGAAAAACTGGATGCGCACTCACTCGCGGAGATCCGGGAAACAGAGGTCGCTGAGAGAGTCCGTGCTGTCGCTGCCGTCGACGAGCATGGCTATCAGCGACGCGTTGACGGGGGAGTCGTATCTGCCGTGGCGAAGCCGGAAGCACACAGGCATCTTGATGTCTGGGGGTGTCGAGGTCGAGGATGGTCGTAATCCCGATTCGCCACGCACGGACGATCCCAGCAGGCGACCCTGCGAACGCGACCTAAGGGGAAAACTGGTAAGCAATAGCCGAGAAGGAGCGACTTAAAGAAGACAGGAGAAAAGGAATGGAAAGGACGGAGGTGAAGGTGGAGGGCAGAGATGAGGAGGAAAGAGGGAGCGAGGGGCGAGGGAGATAGACTCTGATAGAGAGCGAATAAAAGAGGGGGAGAAGGGAGACAGCGCGATGGGAGAAAAGGCACGTACCGCGCGCCGACCCGACAAGACTAAGTCTACCTTGCCATCTCCCGCCGTGCCCATCCACGATCTTCAATCCTCCGCGACGAACCACTCGCCTCCCTTGAACCTCCATCCCATCCACCGTCTCGCACGCATCTACCATGCGCAGCAAGACAATCGCTCCTACACCGAGCCGCAAGCACACCCGACGCGCGGTAAGCCCTCCACAGGAACGCACGACGCTCGGCGAGCGAGAGAAGAGACAGTTGCAAGTATGAGTCCGTCAATTGAAATGCGAGACGACGAGACCTGCGCACTCGTACAGGAAGTTTTTAGCGTTTTCAGCGATTATTCGACCCAGTGAATTCCATGAAGACACAGAAAAGTTGGCCGACTCCGAGTAAGAAACGCGCCAAGGATGTTGGCGCACGAACCAAGTGGCACTGCCGATTATTTGCCGCATCCAAACAAGAGGCTGTGCTTCACCCCTGTCAAAACCTCTCACTTGAAGAAAGATACCTCCCCGTCTATGAGCCTTGCGTAATCTAGATTTCTTTCGCCCTGTCAATGGACCTTCGTCTCCGGCTTGGACTCGAACCCAAGCCTCGAGTCTGTTCCCCCTTTGGCTGTTTCTTTTCTGTACGACAGAAGTTTCGAGTTCGGAGCACAGGCCTTCGCTCTGTTTGCTCTCACCTCTTTTCTTTTAGCATTGAAATAATTCTGACTAACTAACAGCAGCAGACATGACTCTTTCAATTTGAGACCGCACCGTTTTCCCACTCGGCTAGCTCCCATTTTTGTGCACTCCAGATATTTTGCAGAACCGACAAGTTAATACAGTCTCCAATACTGACGGTCAAAAGCTTGGTAGCACTCGGTGTGCCCAGACATGGTATAGATTATTCTCCAAAGTCCAGTGGGAGAAGCTCATTCGACCCGAGCCCAAGGCGTTCACCAGCTATGTAACACCTTTTATTTCTCACTAAATGATTCCGCTGAACTTACAGATATTTTGAGCATCCGATAGGAGATACGCAAGGCTTGGTAGCACTTGAAGCGCCCCACCCATATTCGAAAGGTAAACTTGAAACTGTTCCAGTGGGAGGAGCTCGTTCGACTCGCACCCAAACCGTTTGTCGGTTTCTGTTTGGTCCTTTTGTTGCACCAAGATCTGCTGAACTGGCTGATTTATAGGGTATCAAGTATGGGTCGGAAAGGCTTGGTAGCACTCGGAGTGCCCCACACATTATAATTATCCTTCAATTCTCATCCCAGTGGGACGAGCTCGTCCGACTCGAGCCCAGGTCTTTCTGCTTAGGTTTGTCTTTTTGCCAACTTCACTGACGTATCGATATAGTACCCATATTCAAAGCTTTCGCTCTTCCAACGGAACCCAGGCCTATCCATTTTTCTGGTCCGACCTTTTTTCACTTCACAAAAAACTCCAATCTCTATGTTCGTGTTTTTTTGTCCAAGATTTAGTACTTGAGTCACAGTATCAGGTTTAACGCATTAAGAAATCCTTGGTAGCCCTCGGAGTGCCCAGCTCGTTTGACTCAGGGTCAGCACCTTCACTGTACCCTTCAGAATTTCTTTTGACGCTACAAAATGTCGTGAAGCTCACTGACTTACAGACAGGAAATTTAAAGTAGGAAAGGCTTGCTAGCACTCGGGTACCCACGTTGCAGTGGCAGGAGCTCGTTCGATTCGGGCCTAAGCCGTTTCGCTTCTATGTAACGGCCTTTTGTTTCTCGCTTGTCAGACGTTGGGACCGACGAATGTGGTTCAGATGCCTAACATTCAAGGACTCGGTATTACTGGGAGTCCATTTCCATCCGATTCGCAGTGAATATAAATTCCGCAACCATAGCTTGTTCAATTTGAGCCTAGGCCGTCTCTTTCGACCTTTAGCCTTTTTATTCGCCACTATAAAATTTTCGGCGAGCTTCTGCTTGATTTTATGAGCCGATGTACGGACCACCACCTCAGTCAAGGGTCACCGATCCCCCTCTGGGTATTTAACCCTAGTTGGTTTTGCCACCGGTCCGGTGTTAACGATTGCATCCGAAATCATCCGGGTTTCTTTCATCTTGCGTAGAGCCTTTTATTCGAGCTTCGTCCAGCCTTACATCTCGGTTCGTACTAATTCACTGCTTGCTCTACTTCCCTTGGACTCGGTGCGAATCTCCTCCTTCGGCCCGCCATTTAGATATCCTGAACTCGATTTTTTTTTCGCACTCTCGCAGTAAATCCTCTTGTACCATGGATTTACTGTCCTGAAGAACTGGACCAATGCTACGCAATGGCTGCAGAAGTGCAACTCGAGAATACGGGCACGATTAACATGTGGGAGGATCGGGCGACGAAGAGGATATCGATATACAGTGCGTTTTCATTCTATTCGTCCTCATTTTTGGCCTGACTCGGACTACTGACGGCAACTCGTTTGGCGCTCGGGTTTCCGTGGAGTGACGACCGGGTTGCGAAAATTGGAGAACGACCCGAAGCGTGACTTGTCTTCTGCGCTACGGTCCATCGACATAAGGGTGGGTAACCCGTGACTGTCGATTTGAACAAAAAAACCCCAGTATCCTGAACTCAATTTTTTTCGTACTCTTGCTAGAATCCTCTTGTACCATGGATTTACTGTCCCGAAGAACTGGACCAATACTACGCAATGGCTGCAGAAGTGCAACTTGAGAATATAGGCATGATCAAACATGTGGGAGGATCGGACGACGACGAGGATAGCGATATACAGTGCGTTTTCATTCTATTCGTCCTTATTTTTGACCTGACTCAGACTACTGACGGCAACTCGTTCGGCGCTCGGGTTTCCGTGGAATGGCGACTGGGCTGTGAGAATTGAAGAATGACCCGAAGCGTGGCTTGTCTTCCTCGCTACGGTCGCGCTCATTTTCGGGTGACACTGCAGGTAATGTTCGCCATCTTGATATTCGTCTTCCCTCCAACATTTGTACCAGTTGCATCTTCAACGCCGACCATGGGATTTCGATCATTGGGAACTACAGCAACGGCCGTGCGTGCCCTATACAGTCTTTCGATTGTCCATCAGCGACACGCATTCCGCAAACCCAGACAAACGCGCAAACCTGTTTTTTCTTGCTCAAATTTGATGTGCAGCATTTATCTGGTTCACGCGGGTTCTATACAGAGGGCCCACTGGACTCCGGCCTGAGAAGACAAATTTTCCGAGGCTTTCTTGAGGTTTTCCGAACCATAACTCTGCTCGAAATAGTGATGTTTTGGCTTGGCTTGGGTGGGCTTTGGTTTACTGGTCCTCAAGCCAAAGCCCAAGCCATCAGGGAGGGCTTGGCTTGGCTTTGGCTCAAGCCGGGGCTTGAACCGTATTTTCTTACCACGGACATTATGCTACAAAAGGTGGGAAACTGGCATGTCCCCACATTTGTATGTCATTTGAGGCTACCTAAGGTATGCTAGATATTTTTTATTCACTCTGGAGAGCAGAAATGAACAGCCACCAAGCATGTCATGAGGCATGACAATAGGCCACAGGACATTGAAGCCACCTCCCACTACCATTGATTACAAATCTAGGTGAGAGTCGACTCAAGTTCAAAACTAGATCTCAAATTCTACCCCAAGTACCCTCAACAACTGCCTGAAATGCTATTCTGACAGGGGTCCTCAAAGCCATGGCTTAAGCCCTTGGCTTTGGCTTTGGACACCCTAAGCCAAAGCCAAAACCATCCCAAAGCCAAGGATTTCATCAGCAAACCCTGGGTGCCCTGTAGTTAAGGTCCCCTTTACGTAGTCCCTGTAGTGGCCTGTAGTTTCTGTAGTTACGTGTAGTATTTTTAAGATTACATAGTGTTACATAGCACTATGTAGAGGGGGACCTTCGACCCAGGTTTTGCTGATGTTGGCTTGGCTTGGCTTGTCAAGCCATGGCTTTGACTTCTTGGCTTCGTGGCTTGAAGCCAAGCCATGAGCATCACTAGTTCGAAACCCAAACAAATACTCTGCCACCCGATTAGTGCCGTGCAAGAGTTAACCCTAGATTTTTTCTCCGATGAGACCCTAATTCACAATATATATGTATGTGGACTGTGGGTACCATCTCGGGAACCGGTGGGGACCTTACTTAATGGCTGGCTGGGTACTCCACTAGGGCGATTACCCCTTTTAGTCGCAGTACTTTGCCTTATTAGGAAGCCTCGAACGGCGAGAATGAAAGTTTTGACACTCTCAATCGAGGAAACGCCAGACAAGGATTTGCCATTCCATTTGATCGCCCCTTCTGCCTGCGAGAGCATTTGGGATATGGAAATACCACGCAAATGAGATGATCCGTGGCATGATTGGAGGGATTTGTTAGACATACCATCAAGCGGGGTTTGTTTCGGCAGGGCAGATTCCCGGTGATGCCCCCCATTTTGAGCAATACCATGTAGTGTGTTGACTCTGTTCTCACTATACTGTACTATTTCGACCAAATGTTCAGGTGACAGGTGACAGAGGGTTGTGAACTGAACATTTTTGGTCTAGGTGACAGTGACTTTCCAATTTTGTGGCTCAATTAGGTGAAAAAACACCAAAATTTTCAGTCCGGCAAATGCTGGACTGCCATATATGGGAATTTTCCCATGATTGCCGAGAATTGAACATCTTGGAAAATAAACACCTTAGGTGACAGGTGACACCAGTGAACATTTGGTCAAAATACTACAGTACCCCTGGTCTTACCTTCATTTAGTGATGATCTACTCTAAGCATTTAAAACTCTTTTATCTACTGGACAAAAATCTGGACCATTTGCGATGCAAGTTAGACAAGCACCTTGAAATATTGTTGTGAGATGAAAAAGTGCCCTGCCATAGAGTGGGGACCGGCAATTGGCTGGCATCAAATGTCTCTTTGTCCTTATTTATTTCATACTCCGGCGTTGCTGCAGCCTTCCACAGGCATTCTAAAAATTCAAGGAAAATTGGAGATGGCATTCAAGACGAATCTCCAGGTATTGTCCAGAACAGAATCTTTAAATTTTGCCCAGGACAAGTGGTACAGATTACCTGATTTGGTTGTGAAATTGATGTGAATCTGAAAAGAAAATTTATATTCTGTGAACAAGGGACAAAATGAAAATTCTGTTCCGGACAATACCTTCAGAATATGCAGACGAACATGTTCCTCTGTCATTGTGTGGTCAGAATGTCGACGGCTGAGGCTGCATCAACGATTCTTCGAACCACGCTGCTTTGATCCCTTACGTTGCCAGTCCCCACATAGAGTGCTGCGCAACCCATCATTGATGTTGCATGTCGACGGTCGGCAACCTGCATTGCTGCCAGTCTGCTGCTCAGCCTGTTGGCTGCCGATGTTATTGATGGCAGTATGTTTCAGGGCATTCTTTGTGGTATTTCCAACTCCCAAATTATGTGCTGCCTGCTGTCACGCTGGTAAAACACCGATCGATGATTGGCGAAGTCTCGATCGGTGAAACTCCGCTCTGCCTGTGTAGCCGATGGTTCAGGAAAGTTGGTTAGGGGAGTTCACGCACCAGAGACATTGTCCCTTTGTCCCTTCTACTCTCCACTCCTGCCCCGCAATTGCACACTATGCTGGAATGAGCCTGTGTTAAATCTGACTTGAAAGTATTCATATTACTTGTTGAACTCCGCTGAATTTTGTGTAACAGTGTTGGCCTGATGTGCTGGAAGCCTTATGTTGACATGATTGAATGGCAACTTGAAAAGTTTCCCAAGGGTTTGAACCTGAGCAAGATTAATATCCCAGACATGCAGAAGCTTCATGTTGCAAAGCCAACTGGCACATCTGCTGGTAAGGATTCTTTTCCACGCAATTTATTGGTTCACTCTGCCTATTTAGAGCATCGCATTACATCTGAAGATGCTTGGTCACCTAGAGGTTCATTTTATTTAGGCCTATAGTTGGTCCTTTACTCATGGTGCCATAATACAGGTCCAGAAGATACCGTGCCAAACATTCAGCAAGATGTTCAGCATGATGTGCGAGTCATTCAGCTACCAATTCAAGATCGGCGTGCCACATCCTTCAAACTGAATGTGACACAGCATGTCAATCTCAATTTTGTTGACACAACTGAGTGTTGAATCAATGTCGAAGAAGGGAATGATATTTTCCCTGCAAATTTGAGTAATATTGTCATCCCAGATGGAATTAGATAAAGAACAAACACCTCCGGACTGCATCCCTAGACCCTCAGTTGGCATCCTGAAGTGCAGGCCCTTCCACCACCAAACCTTCAACATCCCTGGATTCAGGCATCTTGTGGCTAGGGGAAAAGGTTGAAAAGTGTTCAGGGTACACGAAATTTCATTCAAACCGTGGAAAAGTGCTTCAAAATGCAGACCTGGAGGTTTTCTGCACAAGTTGCAACAACCTTTCACAAAACTTCCTGGCCTACAGAAATTTCATCTACAACTGTGAGTGAAACAATGTCATATCTTTGAGAATTCATCCTTGAATTCAGAAAATTTCCAAAGAAGCGATAGAGAAGGCTCTCAGGGTAGGAAGTACATCCCTCAATGACACGATCACCATGATCCGCATCATTGACATTTACACTGCTGACGGGCCCAACTGTAGTGAGGATGTGATTACAGAAGTCAGCAAATCCCAAGTAGAAGCTCTGGGAGCCACTGCTCTCAACTCCTTCCTACAGGCATGGGCCAACGACTATCCTGTTACCAGTGATTAATTAGGTCCTTTCACCTACCTCAGAATATGTTGATGTTCTCTTAATCTCAATAATCTTAATGCCTTGGATCTTCTTGCTCTGCAAAAACATGTCAGGGCAAGAAACGGATAACTGTAACTCAGAGATAGGTGTAACGCACAAGGACAACCACCACGACATTTTAAGGTTAAATCCAACTTGAGCTTTACCGTCAAAAATGATATTGGCTGACTATAGCATTTGCTCCTGGCTATCTCTAGGATGAATTTGGGATCAGAATACTTGTGTTTGAATTTGGTGTATACATAACCCTTCCTATGTGCAATGCAAATTTCGGAGTAATAGAAACTGCACTCTGGCACACATCAAACTGGGTCCCAACTTGGATATTGAGAGTTAATGCAACTGTCATCTCTCATGCACCCATACCTGGGCATAATTTAAAGCCTGAATACTTTGGGGTCCCGATAAGTCCTATCTACCCTTATAAGGCATCGTTGTGTCCACATGTAAAATTTTGGAGTGCTTAAAATTGTGCATTTACACCATGGTCCGGTTTAGCTTTACCATTAAACTTCCACTAGAAGGCATGGTTTTTTATCTATCTCTAGCCTAAAATGTAATGTTAAACACGTTAGAAAGACCTTGATATACTTTTTGGATTGTTTAACTCATGACCAGTGTCCACATAACAGTTCCAATGCAAGTTGAGTTAGGTTACCCAATTCAGAACTGCCATCACCGGTGCCTCTGAAATCCCACTTCACAAGTTTAATGACAGTGAAAAGGATAATAAAGATGGATGTTCAGCCAATAGATAATAATCCTCAGGTGTATTTAAGTCTTCCATCATGCCAATGGCAATTTGGCCTGGTGCAAATCCAGTGTAGGATTTGGCCTCACTAGGAAATGCCATCGGCGTCCTGCATGAAACAAGCGGCTTCAAAAGTAAGTGACCAACTGTGGGAAGTGAGAAGCATTCTAAATGACAGAGAGATGCTCTAGGCACATCCCAAGCACTTCACCAGTGGTAATTTGACTTCATTGAGCTCCCAAACAGACAGGAAGCCATTGAGTCCGTTGACCCACTTTGTCCAGATGTCCGTGATTTTAGGTACCTTTTGAAACATGTACTGCAGAAGGAATGAGTTACTCTTCTCAACCCAGTCCCATCGATTGTGTCTCAATTGCTCGAGAGAATAATTCAGCGCAAGGATGTTCCATGTGGACATTTGGGTAACCATAAATCTGGATGCCAATGGGATTGATGGGTCAACGAAAGAGGGAGTCGGTGTGGGCAAATGAGGGGAGGTAGAAGGTCCAGGAATGGTGACTGATTGGTTTGAATCCACGCCACTGTTTAAGGATTTAGCAGGCACAGAAAAATCAAAAAGGGCTGGCATGAATGGAAAATTGCTTGTGCCATTGAAAGGATTGAATGAGACTGTTGTAAATTCGGATGTAGCAGCTTGCAGGGCCAGAGCAGGAGTGGAAATGAGTGGTGGAGGTATGGCAACTTCAATAGAGACTTTGTGGTGAGCCACCAATACAACTGGTGGCTCCTCACCTGGATTGGCATCACGGTGTTGAAGCTTGTACTAGACACTATTTCTTCCTCTCTTCAGGGGCTATAAATAATGGCTGAACTAGCTCTAGAAGATGCCACGTTGCCGAGAAAAATCAGCCACCGGTTGATCTGGTGGCTCACTGCAAAGTGTCTAATAAAAACATTGTTAAGATAATGAAAGGAAGAGGAGCTTTGTTGAAAAATTTACCTGGTGTCATCTGCGTTTTCCTACTAAGACCTTTGCCCTTGCCCCTAGACTGCTCTATAAATTGCTGCATCAGCAGCTGTATCTGCGACTCGAGGTACTGGATATAGGTCCGAGTCTTGTCGCATTCCACACGTTGTGCCAGTGAAACTCCAGTGATAGCGCCTTGAAATCCGCGGACGAGATTTTAGGGAAGATTTCTCAGTGCCAAATTCGCATTTGCTTCAATATCTGAAAGAAGTTTGACAGATGCTGCAGCGAATTTTTGGAACTCAATCAAGTTGAAAGATGGATAATTGAAAAGAGGGAAGTCCGGATATTTTTTAGAAAGGATTGCACCGTCTTGAAGTACAACTGTGTGAAACCAGACAAGCAGCTTGAAGAGTTGGTGCAAGGCAATATCTCGGGCGAGGGATTGGCCTTCTCATGAGCTTCCAATGCCAGAAGTTTGCCCTCAGCCTAGGGGAATATTTATGCAGTAAGTTCCCAGGGTGGCTTGAGTGGTGACATGATGTTCAATCACTGTTAAATTTATAACAATCAAAGGCTTACCTAGAAATTCACGGGCAAGGAAATGAGCTTCAGGCCTTGTGCCATCGAACATCACAGCCCCAAGGAGTGCATCAACTGGCAGAGCACAGTTGTAACAAGGCTTAAATGACCCACTATCACTCCAACCACCCAGTGCATTTGTGCCATCAACTGTAACCCCATATTCACGTGCCGTTTTAACTGAGAATTCGCAACCCACATGAGTAATCTTGGAAATACTGGCACCATTCTGTTTGTAGATGAGATTGACACATTTTTGATGATCTAGAATGTCACTTTGAGAATCAAGTGAATGTCTTTTTATAGATAAAACACGTCCTATCATATCCCATTTTGACCATGGGATCCTTTCCCAGATGAAATAGGTGAAACCCATACCACTCCTGCTTCCCATAGTTGCCATACTTGGAATCAGAGAAGTCAAGGGCAAAGTTTGGAATAGAGCAGTTGTGGACATGATGATATGCAGATAACAGGAAGGTGATACTTCCTACAGGACAGAGCTCAATGTATCGATGCCTAAATACGCCATGTTCATTGGTTCTTCCAGTCTGGTTGTGCTTCGCATTATCTGTGAGCATCACAAGGGCCTACACAACTATAGAGTCTGTTAGTTGGTGTTAAAAGAAAAAAAATCTTCACTTACAACAACAGTTTCTCCAAGGCCCTTTGCATTCATGATCACATCATGAAGAGGTCTAAGAGCAAGAGACTACATGTGCTATCACCCTGAAATGCCATGGAGCACAAAGTCAGGAGCATAGCCCAATTCTACAGGCCAAGGTAGATGTTGTATGGGCCCTTGAAGTCAGTCAAGCACCAGCTGGTGCACTTTATAAGATTGGCAGAGGTGAATGTATCTATTGAAGCCAGATAAGTAAAGGAACAATTAGAAAATTGGTCACAAACTAGCATTAGTACCCTTCACCTTCAAGGTGTGAGCCATTTTGATGCATTGAGGCTCCTTGTGTGCTATGGCACTTTCGAAGGTCTTGATCCTGAGGTCATGGTGCAGACCAATTTGCACTGCTGGTACATCAGGATATTTATGCTGGTTGTTGAGGTGCCAGTGCTCAAGGGCAGAGATGATTTGTTTCACCTCAGAGACACCAATTGTTCCTGTCAAATCAGAGCCATCATCACGCTTCCATTTCTAATGGAAATAAATTGAGTAAGAGAGCATTGTTGACTCAGAAGTGGATTGTTTATCCCTGTGGGCATGTTGTCTCATACTCTAGGAATAAAGTAACTTTAGCTGGGATGATAGGAAACATCAGGATTACAATGTGGGATGGATTGGCAGTGAGTAGGGCTGCTTGGGATAGATCCCATCACAGCTGATAATTCTTGACATGATGAGCCTATATGCCACTTGTTTCCCTGTCTGATTGTTCCTCAGTAGCAATTTCTTGTCGAATGACATTGGATTTCACCTCCAAAGCATCAAAAGCATGCTTCATGTGAGAATCAGAAACATTAGACAGTAAAGGGGTCATTGGAGATGCAGAGAAGATGGGAGCAGCAAGAGCAGGTTGCAGAGGAAAAGATGGGGATTACTGACAGTGAGTTGAAGCGATATGGGGAGTGTGGCAATGTGGGTATGGAATTCTGTGAGGGTGTTGCAGGCATTGAGGATGTCAGAGTGGTCACTAGATGCTGCCGCTTTCTAGTTACTGGGGATGGGGATGTAGAAAATGGAGTAAATGTGAGTGGTTGAGCAGGGCTTGACCTGAAGCCCAACATGATTGAATCTGGTCAGAATGATGTGTTATTAAATTAAATTGACATGTGGAAACACGAATAATGACTGCTGGGACATACCTAACACAGGTGGATTCCCTACAACAATGTTTGTAGTGCTACCACAAACAACACACTCAGACACCAGCTAGACATTTGTGCTTAGCATTGAGACACAATGACAGAGACTCACTTACCCAAGAGCATTCAGAGACTGATAAGAACACACAGTGGGAGCTGTAACAGTAATTTAGATGTGCTGCAAAAAATCACCATGTTAGAAGGAGGGGAGAAGAGGATGAGTGGCAAAAATCCAAGGTGGCAAAATCTGTGCCATCAGCAATGAAAATCACAGTGGTAAACACATGGTATGGGCTGAGAATAATGAGATGTGTGCTAGGAAGGTCAGTGATCTTCTGAATACATTGACAAGAGAACAATGGACCAAAGATTTTGCAAAGGCAGAGAAATTAAGTGAAAGTGGTTGTGATTTGATGGATTAGGAGACAGGATTTATAGCAGAAATTACTCCCAAGGAATTTTGGATTGTCACCTCAAAAGTCTTTATTTCAACATACCTGAATGCACTGCCCAAAGAAATTCTGTTGGCAGAGCTTTCATAGCTTACTGATAGCAAATAAATATCTAGCTTTTGAAAGAGCCACTGATTGCCGCTCTTTCCATTTTGCATTTCAGACCAAGTGAAAGATCATCTTTCTCCAAAACTTTTATTCTTCCTTTGATTTATCTACTATAGGCTTACAAATCTACCTAGGTCAATATTTTCCTTTATCTGGTGTGTTTACATCCACACCCTCACCCTCCATTTGTGGTCTCTGGTCTATTTTCCAGTTGCACACCCTCCATCTGACCTTGTCAAGTGTTCACCCTCAACACCAGGTCCAGTGCTTGCAGCCATTATCAGCCTTTGTCTATGTCACCTTGGCCTTGTTCTGGGTCAATGATGGAGAGATTAGCACCCTGAGCAGATGAGGGAAGTCACAGAGGTTTGATTACCTCCAGATTCACCACAACATGCAGTTGAATGATTCTGCTTTATTAGCAAATTCTCACTTGGAGAAATTGCTGAGTTGTCAACTGGGGATTCCACATCCCCAGGACATTGTGTCCTCACAAGCAGTGGATCAATCTGCAGTGTGTATTGCAGACTCATCCAGATGTTCTGACACATCTGCACTCCCATTGGGAGACACCTCAAAGCACACTGCTGTTGAGTTACCAACCATCCTCTCATGAGGACAGGACACCTCCAAGCACTTGACAGCTGAGTTGTCAACTGTTCCTGTGGGTGCAGGACATCTCAAGGCATTCAATTACAGCCAACCTCTCATTCTCCATCCATACTGCATTGAAGCTCACAATTACACAGTGCAAAGAGCTGGAATCAGTGACAGGTGTGGAGTGGAAGTGTGAATCAAAAGTAAGAGCCACTCAAATGGGTGTCTGCCACTGGCAATGGCAGACACACCCAACATAATTGCATCTAGATCCTGCTGGACATTGTGCACAATATACTCCATCTCTAGAAAAAAAAATGGCCCCACCTGGGTGATCAGTCTGAGCACCAATGAGAATCCAATTGAAAGATACCACTCAAAAAATGTAAGGTCCAGTAAAAGCTGAAAGCTAATAAACCCTCAAGAATCTTCAAGAGTTGCTAACATTCACATTGAGCTGAGTGGGTAAAGTATAGGATTCAAGAAAAACTACTGAACTACTCACTAACTATGGGTTTAAATACTGTACTGTGTCTAAAATGTCCTTATTCCTAATATAGTTACTTCCTTGTTCTACAAGTCAGTACCAAGTCAAAACTACTCCTGCAGCGCAGGCCACAGCTGTGCCACAGCTCATTCAGCAACTAACATACTTTCCACCAAAATATGGGATCCCATATCGGGGAATTTGATGGGAGCAGGGCAGGGCAGTGCACTTGGCCAAAGCAGCAGAGAAGAACTTATGAAAAATGCCAAGTTGCGTCAGCCTCCACATTTCATTGTGGAAGGCTACTACCACAGTACAGTTATGAATTTACTAAGGTAGGCAACATCTGCATCCATTGAGTCACGTGTTTCACAGTGTGACACTGCCTTCCCGACAATACTAGTCAGCACAGTCAGGATGCTGACAAAAAGTGAAACCACAGAAAGCTTGTCAAGGGAACAATCCTGTGGTTCCAGATATTCAATATCTGCTCTCAAAAAAAAGTTTTATGCCTTTTTTTTTTTTTTTAGAAAAGTGCAGGAAATGATGTTTCCATTCCAGTGGGATAGCTTTGCATTTTTTCTTCCAAAATTTCATGTTTTGTATTAAGGAAATTACACAGTCACATGCAGATATTATGGGGCCTTTGCTTTTGTGATATCTCTGAAGTTAACTTGCCCATTCCATGAATAACATGTATTAAGATGCTGGGACCAGGAGTTTGAACCTCCTGTCAGTGTTTGTAGTTGAATAATATAGCAAAGTGACACCAATTCACTAATTGCATGGTGTTTCTGGCAAGAGTGCACATATCATTGGTTTCTTGGATTATTAAGTGTTTCTGTATAATTCCCCTGCAGTCTTAACCTTCTTGAGATCCTTCTGCCTCTTTCAAAATCCTCAACTGCCAGTGCAGCACTTGAGATGGAATCACTGTGCTCCAGAGCAGTTTTGATGCAGCCTATAAGTGGTCCAGTGCTCTGAAACATGCATTCAGGTGTATTTAAATTTCATCTAGTGCTCAAAAAATGGGGTTTTATTTTTTTCAAAATCGAAATTTCACACTTTCCCACATTACTGTCATGCATTGGTCACGTTCACATGACTTGATGAATGCAGATGTCGCCTACCTTACACTGTGTAGTGTATCATATTGTGAATTTTCTGACAATGAATGCAATGTGGTCTCAGGGCCAAAAGCATGGTGAGCTTGAAAAAGCTCAAGGCTTGAGCAGTGTGTCAGGTATGCCAAGCCTTTGCACATAAAAATCACCATGTCAAAAAGTCACCCAAAGAAAGGCACAAAACAGTCCATTCAATATATAAGTACAAATGAATGGTAATACAACATATCGTCTTCTTGTGTGCTAGTTCTTGATTGTTGAGGTGACAACAGTTGGCACGGGAGGGAGCCATGAAGGTCTCATAGAGCAGCTTACTAGAGAAGGGAAGGCAGAGATAGTTGTGGCGAGGCAAGGGGACAGGTTGGCAGGTTTGAGCAGCGGCCAGAAGGAACAATAGTGATGGCACTCCTGACTTTCCGCCGCAACGTGGCAACCTAAATGTGGAAATTTGATGGCAGCAAAATTCAGCATATTTGATGGCCACTGCTTGCGAAACCCCTTTCCCCTCGATAAGCATACCCTGTCCTACCTTTCTATCGCTTTACTGGTGCAGTGGTTCTACCTCCAGTATTTATGTAAGAATTTACATTTTTGTTGGCGGTTCGATTCTGTGTGAGACCATTTTCTGGCTTTTTTCCTGGGCGAATATTCATTTAGTTTGCAACAGCGCCTGTACCCCGTGGTAAGCATTTGGTATCTTTCCAGCCTCACTTGACTGGTTGCATGTCTATTGCTGAGAGTTGGAGGTTTGATGGTTGTAAGGTATCCTGGTAAAGAGGCACCCGAGCTTATTGGGACTTTTTGGCTCATATTTTATTCAACTGCTCCACTGGTGCACATACAAATAGTTTAAACCTATTTGAAAATTTACAAACAAGCCCCATTGGACAGAAAAACTGTGTTGGGACTTAGAACTTGGAAAATGACATGCCAAAAGTGGTGGCCATCAAAGTCTGCCGAAATCTGCCGCCATCAAATTTCCCGATCTGGATGTCACGTTGCGGCGGAAAGCACGCAAGTTAGTGATGGGAGGAAAGAAAGGGTGATCTTGGCATGCAGCTGACAACAAACAATTGACAGGTCGGAGTTTGAATTAGGCTGTCCAGCTGAAAGCACTGCCTTGCACTACCCCTGTCAAATTTCCTGATTTTGGATCCTATGTTTTGGCAGAAAGTCAGGAGTGCATTCAACACCACAACAGCTATGGATGCAGTTGGTATCCATATTTGTTAAGTACAATCTGACATTCAAATATAACTAGTGCAGTTATATCTGAAACCTGACTTGAGAGATGTGAAACAAAAGGCCTTCATGTATGTGTGGCCCAGTGTCCAAGCTTACCTCTACCATCCAATGAATCCATGTGTTCACTTTGTAGGACCATTGATTATCAGTTAGTAGGTCAGATCCAGAGTTCAGACAAAATTTCCTTTTTTAATGGACAATGTCAGTGTAGAATTCAGACACAAACTTGGCTTAACAACAAGATGTTGGATCCAGAACTCAGATGCCCAGAAACCTCTGGGCAGAGGTTGAATGCAAGTTCAGACAATGCTGTGCCACTCCTCAATTACATTTTTGGCCTGCTCTATAGTGTGACACAATGACTGAATGCTATATTAAGAAATATGTGCTGTTCTGTGCGCTTTGAACTTGCAGACAATAGCAAATTAATTTGAAGGTGAATTGACCTATTTTCTAGTTATCACTATGTATTCAAAGAACAGTTGCAAGGCTGGGCACACTCCTGGGTACCTACTTGCAATACCATTGGTTCCCTCTTCTATATTGCTGCCCAGCTGTATCAGCATTCCTACTGGCAGCAATTCAAATTCAGCAACCACAATTATATGGCCCTTGGCACCTTACAATTTGCACATTTACCATCAAACTCTTTCCTTTTCCTTCTCTCCTGAGACAAGAATGAAGAGCAAGTAAGCCATCTCCAGGACCATGTTGAAATCGGCCAACAGGCTCAGCAGATTTTTGAAGAGCTTGCCACAGAGAAGGAAAAGTTAGTAAAGGCAGTTGTAGGCCTCAATACAGTATGGCAGAACTTGAAGGGGAAAGCAAATGCAAATATTCTGGAGATAGAGGAGGAAGAGGAATACACCCCAAACCCCGGGGTAGGTCAGGCGAACATTGGCAGTTGAGGTTGGGATGATATCTGTGGCTGAAGTCAGAGAGGTGTCAACTAGGTTAGTTAGATGTCTTCAAGTAAATGTCTGGTTGAGGTCTGTGTGAATATTATTTTGGAGTCAATGCAAACATTAGAATGTAGTCTCTTAAAAACTTCTCGATGACTTGTGTGGTGACATTCCTCTGGTCTGCAGGCCGCTCAGACAAACGGAAATATTTGTTCATGACACAATCCAGCTTACTTTACCCTTTTCTTCTTCCCACCACATCGACTGCCCTTTTCTCCCTGCCGATGCTTTCCACCTTGCCCAACAGGAACAAAATCATCATCATCATCATCTGGATCTTCTTCTTGGTCTTCCTCACTCTTGGATGCATCTCCCTGTGGCTCATCAAGCTCTTTATCGTCCGGCTCCCTTTCACCTCATACAATGTCCTCTGCTCTCTGTGCCTCGGCTTCGGCCTCCTCTGCCACCTGTGCTGCCTCTACCACCTTCTGCTTCTTTTTAGCAGCAGTCTCTTGACCCTTCTTCACGGTTTTCTCGTGGGCTGCAGAACACAACACCTTGGCTTTGCTGGCGACTTCTGTGTGGAACTTCAGTCGGTCGCTTTGGAGAAACTTGAGCTTGTGAATGTGAGGTGGAAGGGCACAAATGAGCTCCATGAAGTTGTGGGTTGAGCCCATATTGATGACGAATTGATCGTAATTGTCGTGCTTGATGAGGCTGATGTCACGGTGAGACGGCACACTGCCAAGTATGCGTCATCTAGCTATTTTTGCGCTCACAAACACATATTATAAGAGTTGCAAGGTAGTTTCTAGTAGTACTATCACTAGTACTCTGGACTTCTGTTCAGTGATACAAAGGAGGATCAGAGTGAGCTCCGAGCTGCTGATTGTAGTGTATAGATCAAGTCTAGTGTGCTCCGTGGGCCGCTGGTCATACACAAAGAGGAGATAAATACCCAAAAGCCCCAGAAGTCATCATTCAGAAGTTGTATCCTACAATAGAGGACCAACGACTGCACAGAGGAAGTCTTTGGAGACTTACAGAGTACTAGTGAGTGGGTTGAAGGCTAAGGGAGTTGGCCACGGGCCGTCCTTCCAGACTGGCATTAGGCCACGGGGTCAATGCAAGGCCTGCAGGCCATGCTGAAGCAAGTGGAGAACAGTTACAGAGGAGAACTACGTAGAGAGAGTACACATGGGGAGACGCGTTGCATCCCTAGTGACAAACAGAGACACATAGAGTGGAGCAATGGGATTTATTCCATTGGACCGGAGTTCAGAGTGGGATCGTGGGTACAGACCGACAAGGAACGGACCCATGGGCTCCCTTTGACAATAGCAACATTATCCTAGTGGGCGGATTCAACTCCGCACCCAGAGGTTCTAGGCCTGCGGTTGCAAACAGCAGCCCGCGGCACCTACCATATACCCAAATCAGGACGTGGGAACCATGTGAAGGGTTTCTCTTGGCCTGTGATGACGCATCAGATACGCATGGACATCTTTTGTTTTCTTTTGTTTTCACTCTCTGTTTTTCACATGTAAATCTATATTCTAGTAGTATAAATAGGGCTCGAGGACCCTGCGGAAGGCCAGTACACCACAGCAGACATTGTTGCAGTTGTTCTCAGGCCAACTCGTGGAGAGTAGTATCTACCTCTGTTTGTAGTGTGTCTATAAATGGAAGTTTGGTTGTTGGCTCTAGTTCAGTTCGAGTTAAGAAGTTAAGCTTCACGTTGTCGACCCCACAGGCGGTCTTCACGTACAAAAGAGAGGTTTACCTACCTGAGTGGGCTTGTTGCTTCGCATCTGCTTCACTAGTTGCATCCGCGGTTGAGATTGCCCTTGGTAACCAACAGGAAGAACAGTTTGGTCGCCAGCAAGGTGCTTAAGCCTTGAAGTAGAGCGAAAGGTACCTGTGGCAGGTTAAGCCAAGGTCTACAACGAGAATTGCTTGTTGTGAGAGTGATTGGAAGCAGGATCTGTGACCTCAATTAGAGGATTCGCTGTTGAAACCTTACAAACTCTGCCCTGACGTAGACAAAACTATCTATTAGTCTTCCTCTCGTCTTGTATCCACCCAAAAACCACATATATTACTTGTTCATCAAGGCCGCGGGGCATTGTTCTGTACAAATCCTGCATAGTTGAAGTGCCGCAGGCATTGTTGTCAGTCAGATTAGTGAAGATTCGTTATCACATTGGGTTTCAAAACCAGTAGTCGCATACTACGACTCAGACCCGAACTCACCAAGGGAGCGCACTTGTTCTTTGGGAGTGATAGTAGTTGGTTGTGTTGTTGTTAGTTGTGGTGTTTGTTAGCATCCAACAATAGTCGCATTTCTAGCTTATAGTTAAGTGCACCGTTTCAGCGGCTAGTATCTTCTTGTTCCTGGCACTCTTTCCTGACGATAGCTGGCCTGCAGCTTCCTCTACGGCAGTCATGTTGAACAGAGCAACTGAACTCCACCTTAGACCCTTCAATGACCAGGTACGATATGACATTGTCATTTGTGATGTCTTCACCTGCAGGACAATGTACAACAGGCCAATCGAAGTCTGGATGACACTTCTCTGTGCAGATGAAGCACTCAATTCTAACCAGTGATTGCCCTTGTACTCCCGAAAGTATCTCTGCGTCCCAACACCAGCTTGTTCGAACTATCTCAATCAATGACCCAGGTACGAACTTTGACTTGATCACCAGCCTTGGCAATAACAGAAAGTCCAGCTCGCCACATGCTCCGCTCCTCAGGTGCGTGTGCACCAATCCAATGTCTCAACACAATTGTCTCAGCCCAGTAGATGGCTGGGCTCTTCACTGCAGACAAGGATCGAATGAATCCAGGGACAGGGTCACGGTGTGTAACCCATCCGAGGTGTCTCTGGAAGACACAATCATCCAGAAGCAGCTTTTTCATGTCGCCTCCAGGCTCCATCCACTCTCTCAGAGAGGACAGATCCTCTTCCTGGTGTTTACAGCTGGCCGGAGACTCCCAGAAACCACTGCACAATGCGTGTTTGATATTGTTCATGGTGGCAAATTTGGCAGCGATATCTCAACTTGGGGCTTGGTTATTCCTGTTGATGGAGCACAGCCTGAAGACAGTGTTGTAACCTTCCTGGGTCTCGGTGGAGAAACGGACAGCAGGACCAAATCGGCAGATATCGTCAGGAAGGTGAGCAAGTAAATGGAGCTTGATCTTAACAAGGATTCTGAGCGGATCTACAGCATCCCATGCATCAAGAACGTTCACAATGGCAATCTTCAGCTCTGAAATGTACTCCTCCATGTTGTCGATAACCGAAACCCAAATGCACGCACCGAGATCTGCCGCAGCTTTGATGAGCTGGAACTGCTTGGGTGTGAAAATGTTGTGAACATGGAAGGTCAGTGCCTGCATGATCGTCTTGTAATGTCTGCCAATGAGGTTTTTTCGGTATTGCATCATGTAGGCGGCACGAATTGGCGGAACATTTAATCCACTAATGTCAGTGGACTGCAGTCGGATCACAAGTAGATGACGTTCAGTATCCGTCCACTGCTGAGTGTGGAGGTGGTGCCAAATGTACTTGATTACACCAAGCAGAATGGTGTGCAGGATCTCAACAGGAGTATCACGAGTAGGATCAAGACCAGTAATGTTGAGCAGTGGATTCATTTTATCCCCAGGCTGCTCATCTAACCACTTCTGCGCCTCCACAGCGATTTCTGCAGCTGATTTTCCTGGGTTCTCGGCTTTGATTGTCAAAACTCGCGCAAGGACGTGTTTGATCCAATACTGAGCAAGTTTGTCCTTAGTTCTTGTGTCTTTCTGATGTGTTTGGATGGCCGTCGCATTTCCTTTCATTGCAAGACCCAGCTGGATGGTCAGCTCTGAGTGAATCTCCTCTGCCGTCCGTGCAATTCCCAACTCGTGGCAGGCGTGATACAAGTCGGGATTGACCCGGTCCTTCTTTGTTCTGCCCCATTTACACTTCCGACATGGATAAGTCCCATTGCAGCCAATGTGGCTGGCCTCCTCTGACTGCTGAGGATTATCTGCATCCTTGTCTGTGACACAAACAATAACTGCAGCCTCGCAGCAGGTATGTGCGTTATAGCAGATAATCGGCTCCTTTTCAGTGCGCTGGACAAAGTCTTGGAGGACAGCACACAACTTGGCAGTTGTGACATGTTGAGAGGTGCCGAGAAAATGAATGTGAAACTCCTGTTTTAGGAGCTGGCCAGGGAGAGCCGTGTTCTGGGCGATCATCACAAGGAACTTGTTGTACTGCTTGGACTTGTTGCCGGAGACATTGTCGATCCAGACTGACAAGCCAAGGACGTACAAGTCACAGTTACCGCTGAGTTTCCTGCCAAGATTGGGCATGACAGATACAAATTTGCAGGACCGGTCAGTCCAAGATAGATCGGGACCAAACTCTGCGATAAGCTCTTCCAGATCTGCTTCAAAGTCCTTGGCAGCAATTTCTTCTTCCCTCCCGCCGCAGTCCCAAACGTTCTCCACTGCATTACAGGTAACGATGTAGACGTCAGAGGTGAGCTTGCCCTTCCACCGAATCCATGTCTTGGGAATAACAAAGCGCCCATCACACAGACGCGCAACCTCATTAATCCACCAGCGGCACTGTCCATTGGTGAACATTGGTGTGAGCTGTTCAGCTGTATAGTCCAGTGCACGTTCCGCCTACCACCTCTCAAAAACGGGCCCATTGATAACTTCCTCAGGGTATAGGTTCAGGTGGGGCACAACAAGGGGGTTTGCAAAATCACGGGCAACGGATTGGTGGAGATCACTAACGTAGAAAACATTCCCCTGGGGTGACACAACTTTCACAGGTGTGTTTCAAAATTCTTCGTGTACCTGCTTCTGAATCTTGCACAGGCCCTTAATGGAGGGGACATCGCAGACGTTGAGACACTTTAACAAATGGATGATGAGAGACATTTGGGCTCTGGTGAAGCGACATTGGCCAAGGTTATCCTCTTCTTAGCTCCCGTTCCTCGAAGCTTGCAGCACACGAGCGATGGGTTGGGCCCTCAAGGTGTTGCTTCAGGTGATGCTTCAAGATGAACTCGTTCTTGGAGAGCCCGTATGACTGACACAAGGTGCAGGAAACATATTTCTCGTCAGTAGCATGATTTTGAAGATGCTTCTTTTCATCTGCAAGAATTTGCTCATTTGTGAGTTGTCTATTTCCCCAGAAAGTATTTTACTCACTCTCAGGCACTACCCAAGCTTTCTGTCTAGCCATTTCTGCACCAAATCGTTGCAAGCTGGTGGCAATGGGTTGTGAGAGAAAGTGACAGGACACAATGCGACGTGATATATAAAGACTCAATTTTTTGTGACCCCATAACACTTTCCTCCTGAGTTCTCCCCAACATGTCCCTCCTTGAAATCGGACGACAAAGACATGCAGCTGCAGCTGCCGCCGCTGCAAGCCATTGCTCCAGCAGTGGAGATCCTGCCGGCTCATCCACAGGTAGATCTGGCAGCAATCCTGCTGGTTCAGTCACTTTGCCACCTTCAAGCCCCAACCCCACTCGTTCTTCCTCGCTCAGTCCCAACGAGTTGGATGATTTCCCCCCAGTTTCACAGGTTGTGGCCTCTGCTGTCTCACAATACAACCATGTGCCGGACATGACTGCCTTCGGAGAGTGCCAACTGAAGCAGATCAAGCTTGCCACCGGGTCGGAGGGAGATTATCGAATGATTTGCACGGTGCGTGCTTGTTTTCTTATTTTACCCAGAACCCTCAGCTGACAGGTTCTTCGAGACAACCAATGTTCATGAGCGTCAAAATCTCAAGTCTCTTGCTGTCTTCCAGCTCTTGGACAAAATGGACAAAATGAACAACCTTTTGAAGGCATCAAAAGCTCAAGAATACAAGAAGAACTCCAAAGTCAATGTACGTCGCTTGTCCTGTTGCATCGCTCCCACTTATATTCATGCACATCAAAGGCAGAGATTCAGAACTTCAGTCACACATTCCTCTTGAACCCCAAGCTCCATTTCTACAGCGCCGATAGCACCCTCAAGGTTAACATTGTGGTGCATCTTCAAACTGAGTGGTCTTGAGCCATCCATCTACTAAACAATCTTCTCTGCAGGAAGCGATGTATAAAGAGGGTATTGCAGGCCTTCCACCAGCAAACTCGTCGAATGCTGTGCAGAAGAAGTTCAAAGCTGCCATTGGCCACCAACTCTCAGTTGATCACAACAAGATCAAGGATGTTGTACGTGGCTACTGACTCTCTGAACCGGGTTATGCTCAAATTTTATAGCTGGCTGACATGCTTCAAGTTGAACCTGGCATGGAAGGGACGGACCTCGCTACCATTATGAGCAGTCTTCTCTCCAGCTGGCACATGGAACTCCCACTCACACTTCCATTGCTCTGGCGGATGGGTCTCATTGTGCGTGATAATCTCTTTAATCTTTCTTGATGTTCCCAATGCTCATTTCCACTCACAGAGACATCAACTTATCAAAAACCCAGGAACACCCGATGACTTTTGGGACGGGATTGACACGGAACTGCATACGTGCAGGCAAGATGTACCAGGTACTTTGATATTGTCTGTCCTTCGTTCTCTTCTTATGATTCTGTATTGATCAATTTTATAGCACACTGCAAGAGACATTCAAGGCTGATCTCGAGCAGTTTGGGCCCCCTCCTCGCCGAGATCCAGCTCGAGGACGATATCAGTCCTCACAGCCCTGCGTGGATCCAGTGTGTCAACAAGATGGTGCCAAAGGTCGACTGCCCGAAGATTGTGAATCCAAAGACAAAGGGCAAAGCCTCCAAGAGGAAACAGGTGGCGACAGAGAATGAGGACCCAGCAGATGAGCAGCCTGCGATGTAGATATTTTTTTGTACAGCTTTTATGGGGGAACACCGTGTATTTTTTGGTTTCAAACAAGCTGGATCTGGCACTCAGTCGATTGTATATTACCCTCAAGCAAATATATTGTCGAGTTCTTTCTAACAGCAGTTACATATTCAGCCAATATCTCGAGTAAGATCCAGATGAAGTCCGCGATGGCGTCAACTGATGCTCAACTGATTTACTGAATAGAATCCTGCAGGATGTTCAGGGGTGCTTGGACTGACCTTCAGAGTAAATGTCAGACGACATTTCTCTGTGACATCTCTTGGACATCCCTTAGGGTCAGTGGTGTAGATTAGCTACTGCAAATTGTTCCAATATTTAACTATTTTTTGATGCTTGTCTTTTTAGAAAAATGGAGGTCAGATCCAAAGTTTGGACTATCTTTTTGATTGAGGTCTCACGAGGTGCTGAATTCAGACAAAAATTCATGCCAGACCACCTTGAAAGTTTGGACAAATTTTTTCAAAGGCCCAAATTGGCATCAAACCAACTAACCAATAATCAAGGGTCCTACTCTGTACAGCAAGCAACTGTCACAGGAAATTCATTTATACATACTGGAAATTCAATGGATAGATAATTGTCTCAACAGGTGCACTTGTGAGTGCAATACTTTACACTACTGCTTATAAGTTTCTTAATCTCCTTTGTATGAGAGCTAGATTGTCCCTAGTATACAGGGTCTCTGGATGATTTTCACCTAGAAGTTGTTTCTGTTTTTCCAGCACAGTGACTTTGAGTTCTTTGGCCTTTTGCTGCTCTCCCAGGTTTGAGTATGTGATGGCCAGATTACTCAAGTGTGTGTATGTCTGGCCAGATTACCCACAATATATGGGGTGTCTGGATGGTTGTCACCCAGAAGCTGTTTTTGCTTCTCCAGCAAAATAACATTGAGTTCTTCAGACTTTTGATGCTCTCCCAGACTTGAGTACATGATAGCCAGATTATTCATGGTAACCAGGGTGTCTGGATGATTGTCACCTAGAAGCTGTTTCTGTTTTTCTAGCACAATGACATTGAGTTCTTTGGCCTTTTGATGCTCTCCCAAGTGTGAGTATGTGTTAGCCAACCTACTTGTAGTACGCAGGGTCTGTGGATGATAGTCACCCAGAAGCCATTTCCGTTTCTCTAGTACAATAACATCAAGTTCTTTAGCCTTTTGGTACTCTTTGAGGTTTGAGTATGTGGTGGCCAGATTACCCATGCTAGCTAAAGTGTCTGGATGATTGTCACCCAAAAGTTGCTTTTGTTTCTCCAGCACAATAATATGAAGTTCTTTGGCCTTTTGATACTCTCTCAGGTATACGTATGTGCCAGCCAGCCTACCCATGGCACGCAGGGTCTGTGGATGATTGTCACCCAGAAGTTGCTTCCGCTTCTCCAGCACAATAATATCAAGTTCTCTGGCCTTTTGATGCTCTCCCAGATCTAAGTATATGGCAGCCAGATTACTCATGTTACTCAGGGTGTGTGGATGATTGTCACCCAGAAGCTGCTTCTGTTTCTCCAGCACAATAACCTCAAGTTCTTTAGCCTTTCGATGCTCTCCCAGCTTTGAGTATATGAGGGCCAGATCACGCATAATAAGTAAGGTGTGTGGATCATTGTCACCCAAACACTGCTTCAGTTTCTCCAACACAATAACTTTAAGTTCTTTGGCCTTTTGATACTCTTCTAGGTGGATGTATGTGTTAGCCTGATTGCCCATGGCAAACAGGGTGTCTAGATGGTTGTCACCCAGAACCTGTTTGTATTTCTCCAGCACAATACCCTGGAGTCCTTTGGCTTTTTGATACTCTCCTAGGTGTGTGTATGTGGTGGCCAGATTACCCATGATAACCAGGGTGTCTGGATGGCTGTCACCTAGAAGCTGTTTCTCTTTCTCCAGCACTTCTTCCAGCAGCTTCTCAGATTGTTTGTATTTTCCACCTTCTTGAAATATCAATCCATATTGATACCTGAAAACCAGAGCTACTTCTGCATCCATCTGTACCACCAATTCCACATGTGGACATAATACCAGACTTGCCAATTGAATGTTCTGGCCTGGGCGTTCTAAAATGGCCATACCAAGTATAGATCCTATGGTGGACATGTATTTATCTGGGTTGCAGACTGTTGTTTGACTCCAAGCATGTACCAATGGATGGATAGAAAAGAACTTATTCTCTGCATCAAAGTTAATCAATGAATAGGCTTGGACCTCATTGATAACATTCAAAAACTGCAGAGAGTCCCATTCACCGGTTGGCTCCTGAAAATGTGAGAGGAATTCCAGAGGCTCCTGTAGTTCTTCTTTGGATAGACCAATGGATGGAAATGTGTACATGGATGCATAGCTAAAGATTTCCTCTGAGATTCCATTATAATGGAGGAAGGAACAATGCTGCAGGAACATGGCAGCTAGTGGTTTGAGCCGGTCAAAGCTCATTTGCCATGTTGTATACACTGTCCAAGCATAATGGTCATGAGACTGAGCAGGCTTTTCACTAAGTAGCCTTGCTTGGTTCTTTTTGTAAAGAGCTAAGTAGCTCTCAAGATTTTGAGATTTTGATATGAATGCACCAGCCTGAACAATTGCAAGAGGGAAATAGTGCAATGCCTAAGAAAGTATTACCATCAAAATTGAATCAGTTCCAAGGCTCAGCTGTCTGACCTTTACAATTTCTGTCACAATTTGTTCAGTATCAGTTGTGGCCTTTTTTGCAGCACTCTTGAGTAACAATGCCACAGCATCTTCCTCTTCCATATCTGACACAACAGAATGTGAGCCAGCATAAACACACAGTCCAGGATTTCGAGAGGTGATAATAATATTCCCATGATTACATTGAGGAATAAAATCATTCAGATTGATGCTTGGATCATCTGCATTGTCAAAGAAAAGAAGCCATTCTTCAACTTTGCTAGTCAGCCATAGTAAGCCATCTTGTGGGGAATTCCCAAAATCTTTAGCAACAGCTATATTCTTGAGACCTGTATCAATTGTTGCAACAGTGCTGGTGTCAATAAAAAAGATGTCTGAGAAGCTGGAACATAGAACTAGATCAACAAATATTTCCCAGTTAAATGATCAAGCTTACTGAGATGATGACTCATTTATGAATTTCAGGGCAATCTGTGTCTTTCCAGCACCTCCGAGTCCATGTAGCACATAAATGTGTTGGATCCCCATGCTAGAAGTAAAAAAATGATGCATTTGTTCAAGGATATTCCTCCTGCCCTGAAATATCCTTGATGGAGGAGGACAATGGTTGACCATCTGAGATGCTTGTACTGCAGCTGACCTGGCTTGGAGATTATTCACAGTGAAGTGTTTGGTCTTGATATTATACTGCTGATAGACAGTAGGACCCTGCCCAACCCCCCCATGGCCACCGGTCCCCTGTCCATGACTCTTGCCACCAGAACCTCCTTGACCTCCTGCACAAAATGAATGATCATTTTAACATCCCCACAAACTTTCCTCATACCAGAGATGTAGTTGATAAGCTTTCGAGTACCTCGGCCAAACATGGATGATGGCGGCGTGTATTGTTAGAGATTAAGAGCGTCTTGGCAGAGCATATCAATCACTGCTGAAGTTTCCACAAGAGCCAGGACTAACCAAGGAAGGATCAGGACAACGTATTGCCTGTGGTGGAGGGCGCGGAAGACGACGTGGCGGACACAGCCACACTGTCGTAAGTGCACACGTATGCTGTCGAGTTGCAGCTAGTTGCAGCCTGACTTTGCGAGATCCCCAAAATCCCGAAATCCACGATTTTTGTCTGAACAATGTCTGAACACTTTTTTACTTTCCCATGCTTCCTAAGACTGCAAAACTCGCGTTTTCCGGCGGGCGGTCACTTTCGTTTTTTTGTGTTGTTCCAGGCTGGCCGCAGCCGTGTCCCGCGGCCATCAAAAGAAAAGTGCCATAAGTGAATACTCGCCACTCACCCTATCCCCCGCCTCTTGCCCACCTCGCGGTCTCTCCCAATTTCAACCCTAACCAAATCCTAATACTAATTCCTTTGTTCATTCCTCCTCTTTACCGCCAGCTTTCGGTTACTGGATCTTATCTTCCTCGACTCACTCCCCTGCCTGCCGCCTGCCCCTCCCTTGGCTGAAGCTCTTCTCAGCCCCTCTGCCCGTCGCTCCCTCCTCCCATTTAACCTCGCTTGAAACCATTGCCGCCATGCTCGACGCGACTCGCGTACGATGCCATCGCCCACGCGCATCATTTTGAGTCCCGACTTGCATGAACCGGTTCGATCCAGGGTGCGTTTGCTTTCTCCATGGTATTTTTTGGCTTCATTCTCATTTAATCTGTCTTCCACAGACATCCACTGACCCAGCAGTCTCCCCGCAAGCGCACGCAGCAGGATGCTGAAAGGCTCAAGGGAAAAGGGCAGTCGGCGTCCGTCGTGTTCACGGTGCGTCGCCCATTATCAATCCTCATCCTTTCACTGATCTCCCGGCCTTTTCTCCTCAGTCCCAGCGCGCCCCGCGCGTCCCTAGATCGCAGCGCCACTTTGATGTTGTGCAGCATCCCTCGCGCTTCTGACCAACACTTGGTCTTTGGGCACCCTAGCCGTACCTGTTCTGCGCAGATGCGAATCCGCATCTCGTCGCGGGTGCGACTTGGAACCCGGGCTGCCCTTCCAAATAGCGAGTATCGTGCGTGCCTTGTATCTTTGCTTTAACGTTGCTGATTACCTCCCAGATAGTCCAATCTGTCCAGCAGCGTTGTCCTGAGTCGAACGGGCGAGACCATGCCGACCATAATCCTAGCAGACGACTCGGTCTCCTCTTTTGCATCGCAGCATGTGCGAATTCAATGCCTGCGAGTGGGACACGAGTGAGTTTCTCTTCTCCGTTTCTTTTCTTCTCCTTTTTATACCTTTCCTCATCCTTCTTTTCTCCTCGCCCTCCCTACTCTCGTTTTTCTGGCTCGTGGTGTATATACTGACGTCGTCCTCAGCCATCTTTGGTGCGCCCACCCTTCCGTACGCCCGTCGCTCTTTCCCGGGGAGCATCATATGCGATATGCACCGCGATCAACCGCACTCCCCGCCGCCCGCGTCGGCTTCTGCAGCAGCACGACTCGCAACGCTATGCGTTCGGCAACTACGAAGCCACTCCTCGCCTGCTAGATGAGTCCCACACCTAGAACCTCACCACACACGGTACATCGCCCTGGGCGCTGTACCACGCCCTCGTCCTCAACACCAGACTCCCGTGCACCCAAGATACTCCACGCAGCAAGCGCTGTCGTTCCTCGACGCACGCGCTGCCCTCGTTAATTTGCAGGCGCAGCAACGATCTTCAGCGGAGTCCCCACCTCAGTGTTCTCGGCGCGCTCCTGCGTGCCCCGCAGCTGGGATGTATGACGCCAGCGCCGTGTGCAGCGGCCGTTGCGTCCATTCCCCATCGCATACGCCGTCACCGCTTTCCTCGCCTCCTGCCTGCGACGACTATCTCCGGCAATGCCCCAGTCCCCGTCCCCACGCCTGCCTTTCGCGCGTAGCCACAACTACCATCTGCACCATCACCTACGCGCGCAGCGTTCGCGGTGGCTCTCCATCGACGGCGCCGTGTCCCTCTGCATGCGAATACGACCGTCGACCTCCGCCTCCCCAGTCGACCATCAACGCAAGAGCACCATCACGCGGTGGAAGCGCTGCCTACCGGACGCGCGGCCCCACCAGATGCACAGCGCTCGACGACGCCGCTGTTGCCCATCGAAGGTGCCATCCCGATCGCTGCTGTACACCCTGCCTCGATCGTGCACCCGGAATACTACGGCAAAAAGATAACATTTTTTTTATTGACTACATACATACATGTTATGTATCCTAATGCAACGAAAAATTACTACATCGAAGTACGTCGTAAAATACATTCCTCAACCCCATACCCGATCTTGTACACGCATACCGCACCGCCGCCCTACTCCAAGTCTGACACCAGCGCCTTCCCTCCTGCTTGGTTGCTCGCTCCCGCCTCCCCTCCATCTCGCTCTGGGTGAGCCGAATAAACAATTCGCCAAATGCGCATCCCGTGGGCATGTTGGGAGTGAATTAAAAGGCGGATGACTCGAAGCGCCGTTGTGCGCGCCGGAAATACTGGAAATTTGAGGGAAGGCGTAGCTGAAAAGTATGGAGCAGTCCAGAGAAGCGGGAATCGAGCGATTAGGGTGGAGATCGAGGGAAAATGGGAGTGTCCAGCGGGACACAAAAGAGGGGAACTAGGGACGGAAGAGAAATGGCGGCAGAGGGAAAGAAGGACGAGGGAGAGGTAAAATAAGGGAGGGAGGCGAGGGCGAAGCCGAGTACGAGAGGACGCAGGAGGTGAGGAGCCTATCTCCGGAGGGAGGGAGGTGCGCGTGAGGTGGGGGGGCGCCGAATGAAGCGCTTGCAGGCGTGTGAGAGGGGGCCAGAGTTTAGCTTCGTCGTCCTTCCATCTTGTCGTACGCCTTGACGCCCAGGATCGTAGAGAGCAAAGCCGATGCTGGGGCCGACAGAGGCGTTATCCAGGCTGAGGGTCGTAAACGAGTAGCTTGAGGCGTCCGTTATGAGTGAATGAGCGCTGGGAAGACTTGCAATAGCGCATATCAAAGCAGAGGTCGTAATTCTCTGCGCTGAATTCAGATTCAGACCTGGGGGGAGAGGGGAAGGTGTTAACAGATGTGGGAGGTGTCATGATCAGAGGGGTGACGTGGAGGGTACCGCGAAACCGCACACAAGAGGTCGCCGCGAAAGCGGGAGGCGACTCCTCCGCCCATTCGCATCCAGTGCCTTCGTGGACGTGTACGAGAGACGGCTGTACGGTGGGTCGACAAATAGCTTGTGGTCGAGGACAGGTATCTGCATCCCGTCACCGTCAGGAGTGAAGGGGGAAAGCCGGATGCGCACTCACTCACGGAGATCCGGGAAACAGATGTCGCTAAGGGGTCCTTGTTGTCGCTTCCGCCGACAAGTATGGCTACCAGCAACGCGTCGACGGAGAATGGTATCTGCAGTGGCGAAGCCGGAAGCACGCAGGCATCTTAATGTCTGAGATGTCAGGTCGGGCGGAGGGTGTCGAGGTCGTGATCCCGATTCGCCACGCACGGACGATCGCAGCAGGCAACCCTGCAGGGGTGGAGCCAGCGAACGCGACCTAAAGGGAAAACTGGTAAGTAACAGCCGAGAGGGAGCGACTTAAAGAAGACAGGAGAAAAGGAATGGAAGGGACTGAGGTGGGGAAGGTGGAGGGCAGAGATGAGGAGGGGGGAGGGAGCGACGAAGTAGAGAGCGACGAAAAGAGGGGGAAGAGAAAAGGCACGTACCGCGCGCCGACCCGACAAGAATAACTCTACCTCGCCATCTCCCGCCGTGCCCGTCCACGATCCTCAATCCTCCGAGACGAACTACTCGCATCTTATCCCCATCCCCATCCGCGCCTGTTATCCATCGTTCCGCGCGCATCTACCATGCGCAGCAGGACAATCGTTCCTACACCGAGCCGCACGCACGTTCGACCCGCGATAAGCCCTCCACAGGAACGCACGACGCTCGGCGAACGAGGGGAGACAGTTGTGAGTGTGTGATTCGAGCCTGCAGTCGAGAGAGACGTGATGGTCGGCGGTCGCGGGAGGAAGGATGGGCAAGCATCTCGATATCCGCGCTTCGTCACGCCGAGTGGACGAGATGGCCTTGGCGCCGGGTTCGGTCGGTAGCGTATAAGGTGCGCACATAATTCAAGCGCAGGGACGCGGTCATCCCGATGCGTCGAATGCGAGGAGAGGGCGCCTGCGAATCCCCATGCAACGCGCTAGGGCGAGGATGAGCGAAAGTGTGAGACGAGCGAAGCGGGCGGCACGTACCTGGTTTGGTAGAGGGAAGCACGTCACTGGAAGGCTGCGCTGACCAAAGGCAGCAAAGAGCTGGGTCGCAGTAAGCTTCGGATTGCGATTGTGCGAAGGAAGCCCGGCGGCTGGAGCGATATCTGAAGAAAGGACGGCGGAATCTAGACGTACGGGCGTGGACACGACAAGTGGACGCTTGCGAGCGAACGGTGGGGTCGAGAGGACACTATGCCGCCGATCGCGACATACTCCGAGGTGAGAAGCGCTTATAACAGTGAAAGTACGAGTCCGTCAATTGAAATACGAGAAGACGAGACCTGCGCGCTCGTACAGGAAATTTTTGGCGGTTTCAGCGATTATTCCACTCGGTGAATTCCATGAAACCGAGAAAAACTGGTCGAGTCCGAGTAAGAAACGCGTCAAGGATGCTGGCGCACGAACCAAGTGGCACTGCTGATTGTTTGCCGCATCCAAACAAGAGGCTGTGCTTCATCCGGGCCCCTGTCAAAACCTCTCACTTGAAGATCCCTCCCCGTCTATGAGCCTTGCGTAATCTAAATTTCTTTCGCCCTGTCAATGGACCTTCGTCTCTGGCTTAGACTCGAACCCAAGCCTCGAGTCTGTTCCCCCTTTGGCTGTTTCTTTTCTGTACGACAGAAGTTTCGAGTTCGGAGCACAGGCCTTCGCTCTGTTTGCTCTCACCTCTTTTCTTTTAGCATTGAAATAATTCTGACTAACTAACAGCAGCAGACATGACTCTTTCAATTTGAGACCGCACCGTTTTCCCACTCGGCTAGCTCCCATTTTTGTGCACTCCAGATATTTTGCAGAACCGACAAGTTAATACAGTCTCCAATACTGACGGTCAAAAGCTTGGTAGCACTCGGTGTGCCCAGACATGGTATAGATTATTCTCCAAAGTCCAGTGGGAGAAGCTCATTCGACCCGAGCCCAAGGCGTTCACCAGCTATGTAACACCTTTTATTTCTCACTAAATGATTCCGCTGAACTTACAGATATTTTGAGCATCCGATAGGAGATACGCAAGGCTTGGTAGCACTTGAAGCGCCCCACCCATATTCGAAAGGTAAACTTGAAACTGTTCCAGTGGGAGGAGCTCGTTCGACTCGCACCCAAACCGTTTGTCGGTTTCTGTTTGGTCCTTTTTTTACACCAAGATCTGCTGAACTGGCTGATTTATAGGGTATCAAGTATGGGTCGGAAAGGCTTGGTAGCACTCGGAGTGCCCCCACACGTTATAGTTGGCCTTCAATTCTCATTCCAGTAGGGCGAGCTCGTTCGACTCGAGCCCAGGTCTTTCTTCTTAGGTTTGTCTTTTTGCCAACTTCACTGACGAATTGATATATGATCCCTATTAAAGGCTTTCGCTCTTCCAATGAAAGCTAGGCCCATCCATTTTTCTGGTCCGTTCTTTTTTCACTCCACAAAAACTCCAATCTCTATGTTCGTGTTTTTTTGTCCAAGATTTAGTACTTGAGTCACAGTATCAGGTTTAACGTATTAAGAAATCCTTGCTAGCCCTCGTAGTGCACAGCTCGTTCGACTCAGGGTCAGCGCCTTTCACTGTACCCTCCAGAATTTCTTTTCGACCCTACAAAATATCGTGAAGCTCACTGACTTACAGACAGGAAATTTAAAGTAGGAAAGGCTTGCTAGCACTCGGGTACCCACGTTGCAGTGGGAGGAGCTCGTTCGATTCGGGCCTAAGCCGTTTCGCTTCTATGTAACGGCCTTTTGTTTCTCGCTTGTCAGACGTTGGGACTGACGAATGTGATTCAGATGCCTAAAATTCAAAAACTTGGTATTACTGGAAGTCCATTTCCATCCGATTCGCAGTGAATATAAATTCCGTAACTATCGCTTGTCCGACTCGAGCCCAGATCGCTCCCTTTCGACCTTTAGCCTTTTTATTCGCCACTATAAAATTCTCGGCGAGCCTCCGCATAATTTTATGAGCCGATGTACGGACCACACTTCTTTTTTTTTTTTTTTGGAGTGTTTATTATAATGTTACTCAGTCTGCACTGCATTCCAAGCACATCCGCTGGAAGTGATCCAGGAGGAAATGCCGTTACGCACAGGATTCAAACCTTCGTGTGGGACTCTGGCCGCTTATTATCCTACTCCATTTTTGTGGGCCTTACACCCACTAAAACCTCCCTTGACTTTGTCCAGTCATCCGGCAAGGAATCTTTGTCAAGGAGCGTGCCGCTCCAGGTTTCGAGCACGAGCTTTTTCTTTGTCGCGAGGGGACCGAATCGAGCTCGATTTGTAAGTAACCGATCTCGCTTTAGCGCAGAGTTCATCAGCAATACCCAACGATTGTGTATCTCGGCGTCGGGTGTGTATGTCACTGTCTGGAACACTCTCTCATTTCTTAAATTCCAAATTAAATACATTGAAGCTGAGACAATAATTGTGAAGAAGCGGTTCAGAGACGGTGCCATCTTGCCGTTAGGATACTTAAATCTAGCGAGACCGCAACCTAGCAATAGCCCCCAGTTCAAGTTGGGCCAAGTTGAATATCTGAGCCTCCAAAGGCTACGGACCACCACTTCAGTCAAGGGTCACCGATTCCCCCTCTGGGTATTTAACCCCAGTTGGTTTTGCCACCGGTCCGGTGTTTACGATTGCATCCGAAATCACCCGGGTTTCTTTCATCTTGCATAGAGCCTTTTATTCGAGCTTCGTCCAGCCTTACATCTCGGTTCATACTATTCACTGCTTGCTTTACTTTCCTTGGACTCAGTGCGAATCTCCTCCTTCGGCCCGCCATTTGGATATCCTGAACTCGATTTTTTTTCGCACTCTTGCGGTAAATCCTCTTCTACCATGGATTTACTGTCCTGAAGAACTGGACCAATGCTGCGCAATGGCTGCAGAAGTGCAACCCGAGAATACGGGTACGATTAACATGCGGGAGGATCGGGCGACGAAGAGGATATCGATATACAGTGTGTTTTCATTCTATTCGTCCTCATTTTGGCCTGACTCAGACTACTGACGGCAACCCGTTCGGCGGTCGGGTTTCCATGGAATAGCGACTGGGATGTGAGAATTGGAGAATGACCCGAAGCATGGCTTCGTACCAGTTGCATCTTCAACGCCGACCATGGGATGTCGATCATTGAGAACCACAGCAACGGTCGTGGGTGGCCTATACTGCCTTTCAATTGTCCATCAACGACACCCATTCCGACGCGCAAGCCTGTTTTTTCTTGTTCAAATTTGGATGTACAGCATTTATCTGGATTACGCGGTTCTATATAGAGGGCCCACTGGACTCCGACCTGAGAAGACAAATATTCCGAGGTTTTCCGAACCATAACTTTGCTCGAAACTCAAACAAATTCTCTTCCGCATCTTTTCTTGGTCCGGTTAGTGCCGTGCAAGAGATTTGTTCTCCGATGAGTAGACCCTAATTCACAATATATATATATATGTACAGAAAACTGCGCAAAATCCAACCCAACTTTATCACTGTGCCTCGTAGCTAAAATTTGCAACTTTCCCACTAAAGATATTTCCTGGGCCGAAGTCTGGCTTCCCTCCCAAGGATCCAAAAATGTCTCCTATGTAATTTGTGGCTTTGACTCCACCCTCAAAATCCTTCCATCTGGATACTATGGCCTGCACGATCTTTACGCCCGCAATATGCAGATTCAAGACCGATGGCACAAATCCGGGTCCAGGACCCAGCAAATTCGCCACCGCACTTTCTCCGGGCGGTGGCCTGTCGAAATTCGACCCTGATCGCATGACTATTATGCGCGAAAAGTCGATCGTCTTGGTCAACGCCCCTCGCAAGAGCGCGTTTAGGGTAGCATTGTCCTCCTGCTGTGTGGTGCAATACTCGGCTGACTGGTTCGTAAAGAGCTTTGTCGTGTTCTCGAATGCCTCCGCAAGCAGGGTACCACTCCAAAACGTATCCGACGTTGCTGTGTCACACAAGACCACGGACGGAGAGCCCCCAGCGGCCGCAAATTGTGGCGCAGTCAAGTAGGGTGCCCGAGCCGCCCTAGAATCCGTGGTATCGTTCAACTGCGGCTCAGCCGTTTTAGCAAGTTGGAATGCGAGCTGCCGCAGCTTCTCATTCACTTCGAAGACTTCTGTGCCATAGAGACTCCTGGGGTATTGGCCAGGTGCGGTGGTCCCTTGGGGAAAATATCCCGTCGGAAAGTTGGCAGGTATCTCGCGTGCATCGATTTCGAACTGAAGCGCCACTTGCACAGCATAGCGGGCGAACGTTACAGAACCGATAGTGGTGACTTTCGGATTGACGCCAGCAATGCCGGCGATGAGGAAATATGTGGTCCGAAGATCAAAAGCTGGCGAATGTAGTAGCGCGGCAACGGTCGAGGCAGCATTAATTTCGCCCTCGCCTGTGGTGAGTTGGCAGATGGATCCGTTCTTCGTGCAGTGGACCTCCGGGAATAATGGGGAAAGGCCAGGAACACTGATGTTCTTGGCAAGAACATTAAATTCGGGTATGTTGTACCATACATTGGCCTCGTCGCTAAACTGGTACATGGAATATTTCAGCCGAGGCAAAAATATGAACAGCAAAATTCTCTCTACCATATTGAGGATCAGTACCCTTGGCGCAATGCCAACACTTCTTGCACTGAGGAAGAGGCCTGAAAATAGTGGCACAAGCAACCAGTTCATGTGGGGTAGGTGGAGGAAGGAGATAGGGAGGAAAGCGAAGACATGATTGCATAAATACCTCAGGTGCTTTCAATGCGGCCGATCTCTCAAGCTGTAAACCTTCCTACCATCGCGGCAAAATCTTTCCACGGGCACAGGTGTAATGTTGCCATGACTCAAAAAAGTCGAGTCACAGCTCCATAAATAAGTCAACTTCAAACGACGTTTGACTTGACCCAACTTGGTGTCATCCATGAAGTTGACTCGAGTCAATGGAGTCACGAATATTTTATATCTGTATTTTCAAGCTAATGATGATGGATAGAGGGTCATTTTAGGGTGCCTTTATCTTGGCATAGACTTAGTATGGTGGTGAGCTATTGGCCATTATCAAACAGTATCAGGTCCCCGTTTGAAAAACTGTGAAGAATGGAATATCTTCCAATTATTCATGAGCTTAACTCAAAGGTGCCTACTTTGAAGATCTGTCCGAAATCATGTCCCCTGAGCATGTTTTTCGACCTTTGTTTGCCTCATATAGGTCTGTTCTGGGGTGACTATAATCCTATTCAACTATCTACCTGCAAAGACCGACTCAAGTGGCTCAAAGCTGAGATAAGTCGACTTCTTCCGACTCCGGAGTCGAAGGGAGTCATGCCAGTGCATAACTCAACTCGACTCGAGTCGACCTGGTGAAGTCAACTTAGGGAGTTTAGGTCGGGAATCGTGGCAACACTACACAGGTGTCAACTGCGCTCATTGCATTCCAGGCAAAAACACATAAAATGCAATGGCCATTGCTTCTGCCACTGGTTGAGTGAGAGACATGGAGATCTCCTTCCCAAGTTGCAAGAACGGTGGTCCTATATGACGCTGCGAAATAGATTGTTCCGTGGCTCGGTTGAATTTGTGTGTAATACTAGTCCTTCGAGACTATTCTCAATTTATCGGTGCCATACACCCAAAAATCAATACCAGCTTCCACTTCGGTACCGATGATTCACAGCTGGATAAGCAGGGATGTTTCCATTTGAGGATTGCTTGGTGAGGGAAGCAGTACATCATGACTCAAACAGCACACAGCTGTAACATGACAGGCACAAGCTTCTACGCAATGTATCATCGATACATTAACCTGTGCCATTAATGACTGTTCTGCTGCCAGGACAAAAAAAGAGTATCCAATGAGTGCATCGCAATGATAAGCTCGACAACGACGGCCGATATCAGTTCGAAATTCCCGCGGTTGATTTCCCATCAACTGACCGCAGGAAAATGATGGGAATGAATCCTCTTGTATGTAGCGTTAAAAATACTCAGGCAGAGGCAGAGCAGCATTCAGAACGAAATTGTCTCCCAGTATTGGTCGTCGGAGTGTCGAAACGGATGTACATCGACGTGGGAGACCTCTGCCGCAGATGACGGGATGATGTATCGCAGGGTGATACTAGGTGTGATGGGGTCTTGGATAGGGTCCTGAATATCGTCACGCAGATGCCTTGTCGACTTAAACTGAGTACTGAGTCTTCGGACTTGTTTCGGACTGAAGTTTGTTGATGGTCCGTGCGCCGTTGATCTGCTGCGTGATCATTAATGGTTCAAGATGACTGATGGGCACTGCTCTGCTCTTTCCCCTTCCTCCATGTCGCTCACTGCCTGAGTCTGCCTTCGCCCGCCTGCAAGCCCCCTGACCCCACTTTATTTCAAGTCTGGACCTCCTGCTATTTCCCGAAGACTATGCCCTTGAGTCCTTCAAATTCTCGAGTAAGCTACCGCGGACTTCAAGACGTCACGGCTCTTGATAAATTCAAGCAGGCTCACGCCACGCGTCTCGTGCAAGTTCAAACCTCTTTCGGTCGTCTCCCGTCATTCCCTCTGCATATTGTGAATCCTCAAAATCTTCCATGTGATTCAAGCGCGAGGCGTCGACGCCTTAAAATTTTACAATACTCGTCCAGTCAAGCCTCAATGTTACTCGGAGGTTGGGCTTCCACTTCGGGCAATACTTCCACCCTCTGGCCCGTCCCGACCGCTTTTTCGGTGTCTTCCATCAAGATTTATGATTTAGGGGCGGGCTCGAGGTATCAAGTACTGTCGTCCAGTCCAGGACCCAAGTAAAATCAAAAAATCAACATTATCGGTTCTCTTTCTGATCATCGAATCTCTGTATCCTTCTGTCTGGACTTTCCCTAAACCTAATCAAGCACTCGCAAAAGCCATCACGACCTCTTCGACTCTTCCCTCTCTGCAATTGCTCGCTTTCCAGCCACTAGTTCTCCCTAAGCACCTCACCACGACTTGCAATCTCGGGCGGTTGAAGCGACAATTTCTATGGCGGCGGGAGCAGACTACGATTGATTTGATTTATATATTCGACTGCACATTGTCAGTGGTTCTTTCTTCCCGTGCATCTGATCTTCTGGCCAAATTCAGACCATTCCTGGCAGACAAACCGCTCCGGATGCGACGTTCGAGGACGATATTTCTCGATTGATTGAATAGAGTGGGCATTGCTCTGAGCATTGGATGTTGTGGACAAAACAAAGCCCACTTTTGAATGTGTCATATCCACTTCACAGCTCGCTGGTCGATTACTACCATCCGAATTCTCCGTCTTTCTCCCTTCCTTTTTGCACAATAGCGTAGAATCACGAAGTTGGACGTGCAAAGCGTATAAAGACAGGCAGTATTATTGGAAAAACCTATTTGAACACATCCATTCAACTTTTGTTTGTCCAACGATTTATTCCAACTTCCTTCAGGTTAGGGTTAGCCCCCTGTTCAAGCAAAAAAAGATGAGGGCCTGTGCAGCCGAGTAGCCAGCACAGGACAGGAAAATATTAGAACGGTGGATGGGCCGAAGCCCGCCCAAGCCGCGCGTGCGCTCGGTTTGGACACGGTCGCCGTGCTATGGAGTACGCGCCCAGTCCATGGACCCAGGCCGTGAAGGGGACCATGCCATTCAGATGAGTGAGGTACTGGGAGCCATGCGCGACGTTTTATACTGCAGGGACGGCGCACGGACCATGTCGAAACCAAATGCGATGATGGATGGTGCACGGACCATTTTGGTGTTGTCGGTTGTGTTCAGTTCGAGTCATTTCGGAGTGTGAACTTGAAGGACATTGAATTGAACACGTAAAAACGTCTATTCAGCGACTAGTTTTCGCGGAGAAAGAAAACGTAACATTGATAGATAGGTCGACTACAACGTCAAGAGACCCAATTCGATCGCCTTGATCTCCAACGCCTGTGAAGAGACCTGAGGATGAAGCAAAATCAGATACAGCAGAACAACTCACCAACTGTTTGGAGTAGAAACGGGAAGAGACAAAATCGCCAGCGGCATACCAAAGCTAATTCATGGCAGAGCACAAAGGTAGCTTTAGCACCATTTCAAATGGAATGCGTAGATTTCTGCTCACACCGGGATGCCCCGAGGGGCGATAACACCCGTTAATCTCGCCCTCCTCGTCAACTCCTCATACCGTGCTGGTTTGGTCGATGACAACGTCGCAAAATAGTCCGCGCATGGTATCGCGGATGTTCTCGGAGGATGTTCTGAATGATAATTAGGATCAGTGAGACATGAAACGAACAAGAAGACGTACGCAAATACTACAGCGTCAATCTCGAGGGACGAACCATCCGTGAACACGGCGGAATTCTCTGTGAACCGCGCAATCTCGACACCTTGCTTGATTTTGATCTTCCCTGTCCGAATGAAATTTGCAACACCAACGTCGAGCCCTGGTACAGCATTAAATCGCAGTTTCGTAAATTCGAGATGATATTCCTCACAGTAGCCTGTATCCAACGTTCAGTTCGCCAAAACATATGAAAGAAGACCTACCTCCGAAACTTTCATATGCCAGTGGGTAATGGCCACTGCCGTCTGTCCCCATATTCAGCTTCAACCCAGCCTCGCGCAATCCCTCGTGTATCTCTTTCTGCTGGGCCCACATGTGTTGTGTCGTGGCCTTTCCAATCTCCCGTATCAGCAGAAAAGGGACGGCCTGCGACTTGAAATCAGCGACGTCCGTTGGGACATGCGGGGGCCAGAGCCTCTCTAGCGTTTGGGCGACGCTGTCAGCCGATACGACGCATGTCGAGGAGCGCTGGAGCATCGTGACCTCGGCGGCGCCGTGAAAGGCGAGGTCCTGGCAGATGTCTGCAGAGCTGTTTCCGGCGCCGACGACAAGCGTGCGTTTCCCCCATGAAGCCCTTTCCGCCGGGGTACGCTGCAGCATGGAGAGTTGTTCCTCTGAAAGGTCGATGTCCGGGACGGATGGGAAACGAGGTGCACCCAAGGTGCCTGCGGCGAGGACGATGTGAGCTGGATGGAGGGTGACCTGCTGGCCGGCGCGGTCGATGACGACGGTCCATCGTTTAGAGGTAGTATCGTACGTCGGCGTAGGAAGTGCACGCGAACTCGTCCATACAACCAGATCCTGAGAGATCGCGTAATGTTCGAGCCAATCCGCCAATTTGTCTCGCGGCGTGTAGGTAGGCCAGTTCTCGGGATAGGATTGGTACAGCACTAGAAGACGATAAAACTTAAGGTTTGACAAACAGAAAATCTTACTTGGGTGGTGCGTCTTGATCGTGTGTAGAGTCATCATCAGGTACCGCTGCCTCCAATTATCCCCAACCCGGGCATTTTTCTCGATAATGAGAGCAGGGATGTTCACTTGTCGGAATCTGGCTCCTACGTTTAACCCGGTCTGTCCGGCGCCGACTTCATTTATCTTTGAGTCAGTTTGAAACATTAGCGAAGCAAAGCATGAATGCACACTGATCAATACATGCGGATCACGCTCAATGGCCTCCCGGCGCTCGCGATGGAGATCGTGCCATGCAAGCGTATGACCGCCATATACACCCGTCTCCGCCCCAGACTCTTCGTGGCCCTTGATATCGGCAAACGTGACAAACACATAGAGCGCCTTCCATTCTCCAGCCTGGTTCTCCACCAGCGAAAAATAACCCTGTCCCTGGCCGACCGCAGTCTCGAATACGAACCCAGAGGACATCCCAGAAGCAGCATGCGTCACGGGGCCGAATTTGGGGCTTGGATTCGCTCTGGTGTCGAGCTCGACCTGGGTAATGCATGCGGCCGTGAGCATGTCCTTCAGATAGGCCGCAGTCCGTTCATGCCCGATCAAGGTGCGATTGTTCCAGGTGAAGACGAGTATGTTGCGCAGGTAGCATTGGTCAGGAAAAAAGCACGATGTCACCCCACCTATGTTCCCTGCCTCCAGATATTCTCCGAAGGATTTGAGCCAGGAGGTAGCGATTTTGGAGGAGTCGGGTGCCATGAGGATGGGGATTGGGGAGAATGGCCGCACTTTCCTTACTACTTCCCATCGACCCATTCTTGATCCGATTCTGAACGTGGGGTCCAGATGTCGTGTTAAACGAGTTGGAGGAACCAAAGGGGGGTATCTTTCCGTACCCTGTAATCCTACCGTTTAACCGTTTCTGATCGAACCTTTCACGAAATACTGTCCCTAGGTCCGCGGCCCAAATCCTCCATTGTTGAGAAACGTTGGTAAGGAATGAGCATATTCGTTCTATTGATCAACGCCTTTCCCCAACCAGGCTACTAATGTCAACCAGCCGTTAAGATTCCAAATGTTCAATAAATATGGCCTTACAAGTTGCAGCAATCAACACCTCCTCCACCTTTTCCCGACCAGACTACTAGTGTCAACCAACCGTTCGAGGTTTAATAAATATGGCCTTACAAGTTGCAACAATCACCTCTCCTTCGCCAACTCGACACACTTCTCCGCCGCCTCCTCAAACCCATCAAACGCATAGATCTTCAGCCCACTCTCCCTCAAAATGCGCTGCCCTTCCTCCTCGTTCGTCCCCCGAATTCGCACCACAACCGGCACCCCCCGCTCCTCCAGCCCGAGCTCGCGGAACGCGAGCAGGGATCCCACGCGCGATCATATCCCCCAGCGTCAACCCACCGAAGATGTTCACGAATATCACCCTGACGCGCGGGTCCGCGAGGAGGAACGCGAAGCTCTTCTTCACGGTCTCGGCGGTCGCCTTCCCGCCCGTGTCGAGGAAGTTCGCCGCGCGCGCGCGGTGCGGGGGAGCACGAGCGCGTCGACGGTGTTCATCGCGAGCCCTGCGCCGTTCACGAGCGTCCCGATGTCGTAGGTCGTATATTCGGGGTCGGCGGGGTCCTGCGGGCCGAGTCTGACGTAGACGATGCCGTCCGCCTCGGCAGCGAGCGCGGAGGGATCGACCGCCGCGGGCGAGACGTCGCGCTGGGCGTGCAGCGCCGCGTGCCGGCCGCACGACTTGAACGCCGCGTCGTCGAAGGTGAGGCGCGGGGCGTAGACGAGCAGGGCGGAGGTGTCGGCTGCGATGGCGAGCTTCGCTTCGACTGCGATGCCCTCGTATTGCGTGAATATCTCGTGAAGCGCGAGAAGGAGGGTTCGCGCATCGGTGAGGGTGCGGGATGTGGTGGGGTCGATGGGCAGGTGCTCGAGTACTTGCGCCAGCAGTTCTGGTGTCGGCCCCTCACGAAAGTCGAATGGAAATTTTATGTATTCTTCTGGGGCCTGGATAGGACTTGTGTTTCGGCCTCCGGGCGCAGGCTTGCAGGTGAGAAAGCAGGGCCCGCGGCCTGAGCGGTCGATTGTCACAGAGACGAGGCACGCTTTGGATTCCTCCTCCGAGGTTGCATCGCGCGTGATACTTATTCCGTGCTGCAGGATTAGGTCGGACGCTTGACTCGATTGGAAATGAAGACCGCGCTGCTGTTGAGGAAAGGGTGATGTGGGACGTGGTCTATGCGCCGTGTGGTAAGAACGGCGACCATTCGGTCGTTGTGCTGACGGGGGAGGATTCCGAGCTTTTGTGGAGCTAATGAGTAATTCGTTCATGACCTGACCGAACTGCGCGGGATGGTCTACCATCACGGCGCCGGCGTCTTGGAGGATACGGTACTTCTGCTCAGCAGAATTCTCACCCCGTCCAGCCCATGCGCCGGAATGGCCCATAACGTGGCCCGGTTTGGCGAGTTTCCCAGCGACGAGAGCTGCGATCGGCCTAAGATAAAACAATTTTTCGATGAGTTTGCGAATGATAGAGGCAATGAAGAAAATGAAGAAACAAGTACTTTGGTCGCGAAGTGCGCTTGCGGTACTCTTTGATCCATTCCGCTGCCTCTTCTTCTGCGTGCCCACCCACCTCTCCAACGATAATTATCCCGTGCGTATCAGCGTCATGCTCGAACACAGTGAGCGCGTCCACAAAATCCGTTCCGGCAATAATGTCTCCGCCCATGCCGATGCAGAGACTTTGCCCCAGTCCAGCCCGCGTGAGCGAGGCGACGGTCTCGTAGCTGAGGGTCCCCGACTTTGCGACGATTCCAACATGTCCTGCAGCAAATGTGGGCAGGGGGCTGGAATCCGATCCGGCAGCGCCCGATGGCGGATATTATCCCGGGTGCATTAGCACCAACAAGGCGGGATTTAGACTGAGATTTGAGCATGGAGTGAATCTATGGGTGGATTAGCGTCGCAATTATTATTAAATACGCTCCAAATGACCTTACCCTCATTATATCGTGGACCGGAATATGCTCTGCAACGGCAACGATGAGTGGAATCTCGGCCTCGATGGCCTCCTCGATCGCCGCCGCAGCCTGATGCGCCGCGACGTAGATACCCGTCGCGTCTGGCTTGAGCTGATCCATGGCAGCTCGGACAGTCGGCAGCACCGGGAGTTCCTGGAGGACCGGGTGCATGCCATCGCGCCCTGGAGTTACACCCCCGACAATCTGGGTGCCCCATGCGAGAGATTCTTGTGCGTTCGCTGTTGCTTGCCGGCCAGTGAAGCCCTGGAAGATGACGCGGGTATGGGCACCGATCTTTAAGTTTGGAATGGTGTCCTTGTATGCAGATCTAGATGGGCTGGTGGAGAAGAGAACGCGCTGGCATAGCGGGATTGTGCAGCCGTGTTTGTTAGCGAGAGAACGAGAGAACATTGCGATTTACGAGTCTCTGAGAATGGTATGGAATGTTCAGACTTGTGCCAGCATCCAGTTGCGTGGGGCATCCAGCAAACTCACGGCCTGCTTTTGTGGGAGACGTAAAGCGGACGGAGAGAAGTTCCGATTTCGGCTTTGTTCGGGGATGTGATGGGATCCCTTATCAACAATCGAACCACCGGAGCCTAGCACCGAACACTTCAACCAAGGGCTGTGTGGTACAAGCTCAAGGTGGAGAAAGGCGCGATGTCGGCTTAGTTCGGGAATGTGATGAGATCGCTTGTCACCAATCGGCTGCTGTTTTCGGAGCCCAGCACCGAACCCAGCCTATCGATTTTCATACCCCTACTTCCATCATGTAACATCGAAGTGCCCAGAAAAACTTGCGTTAAACCACATAAGAGGCAGAGATAGCATAGAATGATAGCTCATAAATCGATTCAGTCCAAATTGGCCCACATTCAAGTCGTTCTTCGACATCTGCGTCGAATGTGTGGATTTTCCCCAAGCCAACAACTGCAACGATCCGCATGAGGCGTTGAGATATGGCTTAGAATGCCACAATGCGCATCCATCTCGTTTTCATGACCGTACGAGATCTTTAAGTCCCATGAGCACAACTTCGGTTGTATCGGACAGCGAGCAGAGTGATTCCAATCTTTCGGATTGTTCGGAGTGGTCTTGGAGCCAGCTCCACATCCGAATCGGTCAACGTGGTCTTTCGGCCGAGTCGTACCCGTACGAAATGCACTCTGTGACCACTCCTCATGCGCTAGCAACGAACCTGATGCTCGTTAACGGCCGAATTGCAAAGCTCGAAGTCTGACCATCTTAGTCTTGAGAACTACCGTGCGTCGATCATACCAACCCAACGAAATATCATGGAATAATACCAGGTTTACTCGTATTTGATGTTGGAGGCCAGGCGCACCTGAGAATTGGACTGCTTAACAAACACAACGGAAATTTTAATTTATATGGCTTGATGTAGGGGAGGCGGGGGAAGGTTACTCAAGTGATCCAAATGGCTGAAGATTTACCCTATAGCATACATTTTGACGCTGTGTATGTAGTGGTTGTTTCTTAACGGGACTGCGCCAGAATATACCCTACCCTATCACGCCGGGAAGCAGGTCACCCTGCATCCAGCCCACATAGTCCTTGCTGCAGGCACCTTGGGCGAACTTTTCTCCCCGTCCATTCCGTATGCCAACGTTTTCACACTTGAAGGAACTTGAATGGAACCAGTAAGTATCCTAGGTTCGTTTCAGCCTCTAGTCTACTGGGCGTGAAATCTGAATATTAGTGTTCAGGGTCGGGGTCAGGCTTGAGTCGGGTCTGCTAGGGCTTGGGCTCAAAAAATTTCTGGTCAAGCCCTCAGGTAGGGCCGGGCCGGGCCGGCTTGGGCTTGGGCCCGGGCCTGAGTTGAAACTTCTCCCAGCTGCAATGCGGTAAGTCTGTTGGTTATAAATCTATTATTGTTATTCAAGGAGTGGCTCCCTTCTCTCAGTGATCAAACGGTTTTCACAGCGCAAACAATATCTTATTCAGTGAACCTGAAGTCGCTTCAAAACTTCTCCACTTCCGATATGTTCATAAGTACCCGTCTAACCTCTACGGAGCAGACCCAAAAGTATGGAAAAAACATGAGTGAGTTTAAACTTGCGCAACAGACGCGTTAGAGCAATATTTGCTCGTGAAAATTCAGGTGCACAGATCGCCCAAAATTCTGAGCCTGCCCTAGGCCTGGGCCCTACCTGAGCCCTAACTTGGGTCTGGCTTGAGTCGGGCTTGAGCTCGAGTCCTGTCCCTCAATAACTTCACTGCTGCATATAGTCGTTCAGATGATCACGTAATATACTAGAGACCACTATCCACGCTGCAGCCTACAATGACGGAAGGGGTTTCGTAGGGAAGCGCACGCTCGTTGTCGGTGTGGGCAACAGCTCTGCGAACATCTGCTAGGACCTCGCCTTTAGGTTTCGTAGTGCTGCCGAGTTCACGATGCACCGCGCACCTCGACGGACGTCGGGGATTTCAAGTCGCAGGCCGTCCCGTTTCTATGACAGTATTTATTATTGAAGAATATATGCTTGTTGAGTCGTACTTCCTGATAGCTGAACATGCTCAAAATATGTCTGGTTTTCCAACATTTCATTCAAGGAAGCCATTGTTCAGGGTGATACGAATGCTTCAGTGAAATCTGTGGTCTTCCGTATGGAAACGATGGATGCACCGCCAGATCCGCACTCGGATGACAGTCTTAAAGCTGTGCAATCGGGGATTTGGGAGGAAAGGAAGTGATGGGGATAGGAGGGATGGGAGGAATAAATGAGAAGATGATCTGGATTCGGCTCACGCATACCATTGCTGCATCACTGTACGAATTTGGCCCCATAAACCAGGAACGATGTGGGAGGATTTCTCCTCTCAATGGAAACCTGTGGAAAAATGATGGGGCAGCATTCCTCGGCAGATATATCTTGTTCATGTTCCCAACGCACATTTTCTTTGTTACCTTCTACCTATGCTATGTAACTCAGTCGACCAACTCCCTATCTTTCTTTGCGTTATAAATTCTACAGAGGCAGATATGGGTGATAATGATTCCCCGATGCCATCGGCATCAAGGAATCGTCAGGGATGGACAGCAGGTAAGGATTTCGAAGTGTATGGGGGAGGACCCTCGCTGATATTTGCTGTTCGAACGAAAGGACGCACAGCCATGTCCAGTGGGCCCATCATCCAGCGCGACGTACCTGGCGGGTGTTCATTTTTATCAGTCAACAGGTTTCTTTTATCGGAGGACATAAACTTACGGTGCGGCCCAATCTTGCGTCTCCGCATGAATATCGCTAGCAATGCGAAAATCAAAAGTGCGCCCCCTACTGCTCCTCCAGCTATCGCACCAATAGGCGTTCGTTTTAAGGGTGTTTGGGAACTAGTCTGCGTGGTAGGGGATGAGGGACTGAGGCTCAAGGACGAGGACGCCTGTGTGGTTGGGGCTACACGGCTGAGGCTCATGGCCGAAGACGATGCAGGCGGATCGTCCGAACTACTGGCAGTCGTGATAAGGAAATAATCAATTGCGAGTAGATTTTCGTCGGGAACAGAGATATTCATGGTGTGCTTCGCTTGCGATAACACGGACGATTGGAAGAGATTATTCGTGTCTGCTGGGATTTGTGATATGGTGAGTTGTTCGGATCCGTCGATGACAACGGACGTCACGGAGCCGTTCCCGATGAGTGATATCCGAATCCCTGGAAAGGTACATGAACAGGGGATTACATTGAAGTAAGAGGAAATAGGGGGCACCTTCAAAGGAAAGAGCAACCCAGGATGCCGTGAGCGGGGCGACGTGCTGGGTAGACTCAAGGCTGCCCGTTGTATTGGTTATAGCTTTCCAGCCCGGCGAGTATGTTAAAACCGTGTCGGTGTCGTCGATCAGCACCAATTTTCCGGCAGTCGACGTGGTGGTGTACACAAAGTAGTCCAGGAAGAGGGTCCGGAACTCAAGATTGGAGTCATTGTCAACGAGGGTAAGTGTGTGCAATGCATCTTCAAGAGCGGCGGAAGTGAAAAAACGTTGGTTACGGCCGCCTCCCGTCAAAGTTTGTGTATCGAATGAGCCTGACGGCTTGCCGTCGATGGAGAAATCCATTCTGGCCTGCCCGCCGCCGGCGACGGTTCCGAACACCATGATGGATGTTCCTGGATTTTCTGGTCTGAGCGAAGTATCCTCTTCAGGCGACATGAGCAAGACATACCCCGAAATACCAGTGTCGCAGATTCTCCCGCTGCCAGCGCCGAGTGCTCCGTCCCCTCATATGATGGTGGTAGTCCCTGCAAGCGCCAGTTTGCTGAATATTGCACAGCGATATCGTCGTCGTCGACGATGACATTCATCGCGTGGGGAGTCTGGGGAGCGAGGGTGAGGTGTCGGCCAAGAGGTGAGCTTATATATATTCAGTCTCCTTGGCCAGTACTTTATATGAGCGCTTCGTACCCCGCTATATCCAGTGTGTCCCATGCTGCGATTGTTCGATCATAACAGAATCACGCGTGCTGACCGGAGTTTGATCACTGGTCGCTGGGACTTACAACTCTCCTGGAATTATTCCACCCTCAGCTACTGCCACAAATGAATCTCTGAAGCCGATGGAAGCACTCTAGATCAACGATTGAAAAATTACAAACAGGTGGAACATCGAAGCACACTTGCATTGCGTCCTAGGTTTAATTACGATCGGTAACGCGGAATCTTTTCTAAAATAACCAAATCAGCGACTGGTAGTAGACTCATTCTTACGGCGGAAAGACATGTGGCGCGGTCTAAGTAGACACTTATCTCCGCCCCCTATAGTCACCGGTGAGTGCGGAGTTCCCGCCTATCTTTGACCCACTTGAACTGCAATTCGTCGTAAAGGAAGCTCGTATAAATTCACTTTGGGACTACTGCGGTGTTACATTGTATGTCGTCTTCTAAGGTTCCGAACAAAAATTACTGTCGAAGGGAACGATAGGCGAGGAAAATGGCAGCTTAATGCAGCAGTGAGAAAGAATCATCCCGTGCGGCATACTGTACCAAGTTGTAGGGGAGCAACGGCCCAATGACCGTGACAAGCCCGTTGCCTGTTTTTCAGGCAACAGTCTTGACCGTGAGTGTGACTGTTGCCTGAGTTGTGCCTGAGCAGGCAACCAAAACTTTTTTCTTACCTTGTGAAGGGTCCAAGTGGACTTCAACGGGTTGAATCCAAATCCACAAGCCTATATTCATGGGTTTCCAGCAATTTTTACTTAAAACCTAGCCCTAGGCAATTTTTTGGCATTTTCTTTTCTCTATGTCACGATTTTTTGAGGCAACCACTCACTTCGTGATCGTGACCTTCAGGGAAAGAAGCAACACAACCAGCGGCCCGTGACCGTGATGGTTGCTCCTCTACAACTTGACACAGTATCAAGTTGTGACCATTTCATCAAGTAGGGCTAAGGCGTCGACGACCATCTATCATCTGTCGTAGCTTCTGATACAACGGCTGCAGGATAAGAATCAGGATAATATTATAGCCCAGCGTGGTCCCATTTCTGGAACATGCTAGGTTGTAGTCTACAATACATTGGCCTATAGAATGTATTGGGCTACACCACTACCCAGCCATCAACGAGCTCACCTTCAAGAGGCGGTAGATCTCTGGCAGCTGAGCAGCAGCTAGGTAGAAATACCAAACAAACAACTTATGCGCCTTCTGGCCAGACCATGGGTTCCTCTGCAAAAATTCCGAAGACTTTGTAGGCAAATTTAGCCACTTGACAGACTGTATCCCGCCTGAATATCAGCAACTGAAAAATGTTCGTCGCATTCCAGGGAGCAATATTCAAGATCCTGGACTCCTTGGTTTTGACATTGTCGGTAAACCAAGCGCGACATTCGGCGAGACTTCGGGAATGTTTGCAGAAGAAGAATGCATGCTCGACAGTCTCCACCTCATTGCAACCGAATCGACACATTCGGCGATCCCGAGGAACAATGTCTCGATGGTAGCGCTGCTTGTAGCGCATCCGCTCGAGAGCCAGGGGATGTTGGCTGACAAGGAGACGAGTGAGAGCCTTCCGGTGCTTGGTATTTTCGACGCGTTCAAGATAGTGACGCAGAACCGCTGTAATCTTCTTTGGTGGCTTATTTTCAAGCGGCTCGAGCCTGCCATGCAGCATGTACAGCCGCGTGGATGTAGATATTTTAGGATCCAAGAACTTCATTGTGGAGGTGTGCACTTCCTTCCTAAGTGCAGCACAAACATCCGGAGTCAAGGCCGTAAGCGCCGGAAGAGTCACGGGGAAAGGTAGTCTCTGCAAAGCATACACAAGAGCCATCCAATAACCTTGGTGCCCGGCCAAATACAGCTGGTATGAATCCTCCAGAGCGGCGGGCATAGTGAGTACCAAGAAGGTTGACCAGATAACCCAGGTACCGTAGGGCGAGAATGAGCCGGCGGTAGCGTATCGAGACTAGCCTGAGTTCAGTAAACAGTGGTACATGCATGGAGCATGGTCCAAGGCCGAGCAACTGACGGAGAAAGGCAGTTTGAACCATCTTCAGGTGTGCCAGCACTCTATCGTCGACGTCTATGACCACATCTGATCCACTGATGAGATGTGGGTCAACACAGGCCATATAGAGAAGCCGGCCTTCCTTTGGAGGCAGGTCGCCTATGTACGCTTCGACACCAAGGACCGAGAAACCCGATTTGCCCGCCATAGAGGCCTTAGCATACAACTATCAGGTGCGAATTGATTTCGTTGGATTTGCATGAAAATAACTGGGACACATGAGGTGGCGACGTAGTTAAGTGGATGAGAGAGGACAATGTCCTTGTATGCAAGTATATTTATGCTGATACCGAAGTTGCATGCCTGTCATTGTACAGGATCGTGCACTATATATAACAACTTTCCCCGTTTTGAGATCACTGTCATTGCAGTGTTTGAGACCTCCTTGTTCTCATCAAAGGCTCGCAATATATCAAAACCCCAGGTACGCCTCGCTGCGTAATAATAGGATCCCAGTTGTGAGGCCCCGAAGTGCGGCTTCACCGTTCCGAAAGGGGACCTAGCTGAGCATAATATTTATCCTGAACTTTTATCCTGCACCCAAGACGAAAGATCAAAAAACCTGTAATGGGGTTAAAAATTCTCCTCCTAGGCTCCTGTGTATTTGGCAGAGGCCGTGAGTTCAGTGAAAGTCTCTGGAACATGCTGTGCTTCGAACACTTGGAGTCCACTAAGAAGGTCTCCCGGCTTGTTGGGTGCTGTTGTCCCTGCCAACACCCTTGCAAAGAAGCGGTGGGACCATGAGCAAATGTACCGACAGTGGCAACCTCTCCATGTGTCTAATATTCTTCAAAATATGCATCGACCACTAATGTTGGCATGGTTAGTTGAAATGTGAATGATGGGCCCTGCGTTAAGACCAAAGGTGGCCCGGGCGAAACCCTGTCTAGATCAAGCCAAGTCAGATTTGTATGTCGAACGGCCAATACAATCCTCGTGCAACATATTCTCTTCGGGATCTTGGTTGACTTAAAATCCTGACATCTTCTCAGAAGAATTAATATGCATATCATGTCATGTTTTCGTTCAAATCAGTTGAGAGGGTGATGATGTCGGTTTCTGTTTTAGCAGAAAATCAGACGAGGATCTGGGAAGGGACCAGAAGGTGATCTTTTTGCATGATACAATACAAGTGCAAGACAAAAGGGGACACAAAACCCGGGACAAGTATTCACCCTAAACGAAAACGGAGGAGGTAATATTGCACAAGCGGTAATGCCAGGGAACGTCAGAGGCAATAGAAAGATGATATGAAGGAAGGAAGAAAGACACACCACGGTAGATTTCTTTTCAGTGTTCATATTACGCCGCAGTGGCCACTGCACCTGCGAACAGAATATAAGGGTTGAACTAACAGTGAAAGGCCAAGGATCGGCATGGTGCGGAGTTTGCATCGGTCATGAAAGCCACAGGTAAATTCACCTGCAGAGGAACAAAGAAAGGTAAAGGTTGCAGGTTGTCCATGAGTGAGTGGTGGGCAGAAGGTTCCAGGGGGTATGTGCACGCACCTGCAAAATAAGCCTCAGTATGCGCAGCTTGTTGAGGATGGCTAGAGCATCAGGAAGGATGAGACTCACCTCAACCCGCTCACCTACTCCTCCCTGCAGCCAGCTGCCACACTGGCGTAGTGCACTTTGAAACCGTCCCATTTTGCGGATCCATCGTGCATGCATGAGCATCAGGCGCAGCCTGGAAGACAGCTCAGTATGTATAGACTAAACATGATCAAATTTGGCACATACTACCCCCCTAACCCAAGGGGGTCTAAGGATAAGAGAAAAAGATATCACCTACAAAAGTTTTTTTCAAGGGTCGACCGACCGCTCCCCCTCCCCCGTGGGAAATTGCCTTATTTAGGCGCCAGATCAGCCGATTTCCACGATTTTTCGACGCAGGTGCCCTCGGGGCATCTGCTGGTATGTATTCCGTGGGTAAGACATGGAAAAAGTGCGATGTAGAGGAAGAAAAAATTTGCTCAAGTCACGCCACTGAACAGGACACGTGCCAAATTACTTGCTTCGGAATGGCTGTTATCAGGCCTGATATAGGAATAATCTTTTGCTCTCGTGTTTAACTTACAGTTCATTTGACACTTCGGGACCATGATAACATGGTGTCAAAATGCCGGAGAATTGGACCCCCTAACCCCCACATTCTCCCTGGACCCCAATCACCTAGCCGATACATATAGTAGTTATTCTGAAGTGATCCCCACAAAGTGGGAACTTTTGGGTGCATCCGAAAAAAAACAGTCAAGATCGACTGCAGGAGCGGCCCAAAATACAACCCTAACAGCCAACTTCCGAGGAATGAGTTTTCCTGATAAGGTGGTGGGGAAGGAGACTGACAGCGCGCATCAATCCATCGGCCCGGGTGAGTCATGACAGCGCCAAACCGCACACACTCTTCCTCCTATCGCCATGAATTCCCAGTGCAACCTGTGCAGAAGTCCTCTTTCTTCCTCACTCCTACCAACGCCCACCCAGACGGAGCAAGTCTTGGATCTCCTGCGGACCAATTCCTTACCCACCGATTCATCTCGTTGGCACTCCATAATCGCATCCTCCGCTGCCGATGTAGCTCGTTATGACACAAAAATTGGGCGTCTACGAGAGGTTATGAACCGACTGGTTTCGGAACGCGATGCTTTGCAGCAGTATGGCAACCAATGTCGCAGTGTCTTTGCACCAGTAAGGCGCCTTCCCCCAGAAATTCTGGCGGAGATATTTGCGCTTTGTTGCCCGACTCCTGCATTATACTGCGACAACATTCCATACAAACCGGTCGGTCAATCGCATCTCGTCACTTTGCTGCAGGTATGCTCTGCCTGGTACAGCACGGTCATGGAAACTCCGTCCCTGTGGGCCATCATCGAAGTGGATCCGGACAATCCATACCCTGCTATCCCCAATAAATCCCTTAGAGACGTCAGTCACATCCGGCGCTCTTTAAATCGATCTGGACACCATCCATTGATAGTACAACTTGTTTCGAGCGACAGACGCGTTAGCTCTGGTCTCGAATTATTGGCTAGCTGTGCCGACAGGTGGCGAATCGCGGACATGCATATCGATATAGCGGCGTCCTCATTTCTCTCGCGTCTCAGAGGAAATTTTCCTCTTCTAGAGCGTCTCGCTCTCGGGGGCGATGGTGCCGAGGGGCTCAACATCTTCGAAACAGCGCCCAGTTTGATGCACGTCATACTATCCGATGTCGACGGCGCACTCCCGAAACTACCGTGGAGCCAGTTGCGCGAAGTCACATACTATGCCTCTCACCCAGCAGTGCTTGACGAGCGGATTATCGCCAACCGTCTGGCCTTCATATCTCACTGTTCAGATCAGTGCGAGTTCAACATCTACAGTTTAAACCTTTCTGCTCTGGATCCTCTCGCGCCTCATTTCAGCCAACAGCAGATCCAATCAAATATTCCGATCCTTCGCCTGGGGATTCTCGACAGATATGGCGAAGAGCATTCCCGTCCAGCTTTAGGCCAAATCATCGGAAGTCTCACACTCCCCAATCTGCGGGAGCTCCATTTCCGGTCCACTTCCCCCAAGGATCCGCTTTTTTGGCCGCATGACTTCAACTTATTCTCCTCGCGATCTTCGCTGCGCGAAACTCTGACCAAGCTTTTCCTCTACGATATGGTTATAACCGAGAACGAGCTCGTCCACTGTCTGTCGGACATGCACGTTCTACAAGAACTATTCGTCCAGGACGTCGGCGGGGATGACGACGACCACATCCTCATAACAGACACCCTCCTCCAACGACTCACCTGGCGAGCCGACTCCTCTTGTCTCGTACCGAACTTGCACGACTTCTCCTTCGCATCACTCTTCTTCTTCGATGACGACGACTTCATTGAATTCGTCGAATCGCGTTTGGTTCCAGGAAGAACACAGAATGGGCCGTTGAGGATCGAGGCATTCGCCATCATCGACGCGGAGCCTGGTTTGGGTATTGTCGGGGTTGGCCTTGGCGCCGTTGCCGTTGGCCGCATGGCAGTGTTGCAAACGCAGGGTCTAATTCGCTGGTCGAAGCATGGGAGTAAGCATTTCCGAAAGAAATCCACTTTAAATGTCCATGGTGTGTTTTTCTTTTAACTTCCATGCCGTGCCGCGCCCCTGATTTATTCATGCTGTAGTGCTCTGATCGGTGGCGGTGGTCGGACTGTGACTAGGGACCTTTCCCGGGTTGATTTTTGTTTTATGTATCTGGCAATGTTACGTTTTCTTTTCTTCGTGAAAACTAGTTCTGAACAGAAAATTTTACTCAATTCGATGTCCTTCACTTTCTCCGAAGTGACTCGATTCGGCCGCGACAACACAGCCGACAACACCAGAATGGTCCGTGCACCTTTCATCATGATCATATTTGCATGGTCCGTGCGCCGCCCCTGCAGTATATAACCTCCCGTATGGCTTGAAGTACCCCACTTACCTTGATGGCATGGTCCCCTTCACAGCCTGGGTCCATGGACTGGGCGCGCACTCCATAGCACGGCGACCACATCCAAAATCGAGTGTGCGTGCGGCTTGGGCGGGCTTCGGCCCGTCCACCGTTCTAATATTTTCCTGTCCTGCGCTGGCCACTCGGCTGTGTAGGCCATTAATTTTTGCTCGAACCCGGGGCTAACCCTAACCTGAGGAAATTGAGTATAAAGTCCCTGGACTGCTCTTTGAGTCAGACCTGTACTGTAATCATCTCTTTCGGAAGAGAACAGCCGAGGGCGGTGCCAGTCCCCACCTTGGTCAAGCGGCTTGCATGTTCTAATAACCCATTCTTTGGCGCCGAAGTAGTCGGCGGATTGGTCGAGGTTCAATTTTGATTTGATGTTTGCGCCATTGTCCTCGGGCCGATTACTTCCGAGCTTTGAGCGCTTACCACCACTGCGCGTCGTCCGCCATCTCACCCCGCCATTCAACAGAGCCGCCGCCTACCCACTGCTTGTGCCCACCACCAGCCGCCTGTCTTCGAGGTACCGCCCTCCGGTTCTGGAACCAGTACACATACCCGCATTCACCACACGACATCATGATGATTCCTGCACATCGCCACCTTAACCCCTTCGCCCCCCTCCCGGCTCCCCTCCGCTGCTCCCCTCCGCTGCTGCAGGCGGGCCTTCCTCGTGTCTCTCGTCTTTGCTTCGAAATTTACACAGGATAGATATTATTTGAATCGCGCTTGGGTGAAACTCTCAGGCCTTCCGGCACGGGAGGCTGGCTGCCTTGAGCGAGCCATCGTGGACACCTTATATTTGCGTCTTATACTACCTACCTACGTGCATGGGTCGGCAAAAGTAACGCCAGGGTTATCCGACACTTATAGTGCATCATAGTCAGCCACGGGCCCGCACACAGACACCCGACATCAGTTTGGACCCCTGCTAGCGAGCCGGCGGACACTGACATGGATTTTACAAAAAAGCATTCAACAACCTCTGTCTGCGGTTCATACTTTCGAATGGAAAATTGAGTTAAGATCATCCCGAAAATCGGGGCTCCCATTTTCATCCCATACTACTCGCCCGACGGACTATCATCCATAAAGATAAGTACTACGAGAACAATATCAGCCCACTTCAACTCATAACCCCCAGCTGCCACACCCCTCCAACCTTGTTCGCCTCCGTCAGACTTCCGGGTGCCCCCGCACCGCTAAAACCGACTCTGAGAGTGGACGGTGCTCCCGCAGAGAGGTTTTAACGGTATAAAGGTATTGGGCGCTCGCCGCGACAAAGCCTTGGGCTGTGAGGCACTGCGTACAGTTTGGTCCCCCAATCCACCCGATGCCGGTCCAGATGTATTCACTGATCAATTCCGGCGAGAAGAAGAATACGTGGTCCTGACGAAAAACAGAATGTCAAATTGACATCAGTTACGAGTGCTCACGTCCGCAAAGTTGCCGTCGACGCTGGCGGCGGCGATCGGCGTACCGTGGAGGACTTCGCTGGCGGGGACGAGGAGTTATTGGACATGGAATGTGAGCGTGCTAAGGAAAGGTCCGGTGGCAGCGATTTCCCAGATGCTTCCGTCTTCTACCTGATGGTAGATTCGAGTGCCGCCGTTGGCCACTGTTTGGTTGATTGATGCGCTGCCGCTGCCAAAGGTTGTGCTTCGAACAAACCGCCGAGTACATTGCAGGCACCGGCGCGTAAATTGGCGTCTGCTCTCCTCCCAAACTCCTTTGTTCATCACTCGTTCTGCACCTGCTGGTCCCTTCTTCTGACAAAGCACCGAGTACATCTCGGAAACCGGGTGAATCGGAGTCGATTCTCCTGCCAAACTCCTTCGTTCGTCCTGTTGGAGGAAGCACAACGAACGTTTCTTCTGAGAGTCCTGGATCGGAGCGCTCCAGGCGCTGATTCAAGCGCTCATGACAGTTCCTGAGAAAAAGCGATCAGAAGGACCAATTGCAGCTATCTTGCGGCTGCATTGTTGTGTCAAGGTGAATGAGATGCATATCATTGACACGAATCTTGACGACAGACTGAACAATACAGTAGTAAATTGGGGCATTTCGACATTCAAAAGGGTCACCTTCCTTTGCATCTCTCCACAAACTCCCTCATCTAGTCCTCGTTCAGCGCCTGTTGGGCGCTTCGGGTGCTTCTTCGAACAAACCCCTGAGTACATTGCAGACACCGGCGCGTAAATCGGCGTCTGCTCTCCTCCCAAACTCCCTTGTTCGTCACTCGTTCTGCCCCTGCTGGTCCCTTCTTCCGACAAAGCAAGGACGGCGCCTCGAAGGCAGGTGGGCACAATTAGTACGAGGTGAGATGGCGGATGACGCGCAGTGGTAATGGTAGACGCTCAAAGCTCGGAAGTGATCGGCCCAAGGACAATGGCGCAAACATCAAATCAAAATTGAACCGCGACCAATCCACCGACCATAACCGAAGAAAGCCGACCCACCAACCAGATACCCAAGGAGGAAAGGAATCCCGAGTTCTTTCCGAACTTACCGCACGCAGGCGCCTAAGGTACCTTCGGCCTGGACGCCACATGAACCACTTCTGAGGCTTTGGAATCTTGCTGTCCGAACAGGCGCCCGCTTCACAGCCACTGTCAAACATTGGCTTCCCCTACATGAGCAACGCACTTGTTTTCCTGGGACCAGCCTGGACATATCCCTGGGACCAAAGCTATCCAGGAATTGTGGGTATCGCTCGGGATATCTGGGTCACTCGGATCGTCGGTTGAATTTCAGAATCACTCACTAGATTTTTGACTTAGATCCTATAAAATTTCGAGTCCCTAAGTCCATAAGAGACAGGCAGTCGGCATTTAACGAACAGAGCTCGAGAGAAAGATGCCGGCCACTTGGCATTCTAAACTCACCTTTAACTTGCCTTCCACACCGTCCTCGGCACAGGCTCTTGTCATTCTTCTTATCGCTAGAGGGCCGGACTGTTGGCGCCACCCCTGAGGAACAACATTTCTTGTGTCACTCAACTGTTGAGATTTTCATTTTACTCGGTGTTCGGAAGTCTGAACCTGTTGGTCAGCGCCGATAGGTGTGCAATGAATCAATAGGCTCGGCGCCTATTGCACTGTATTTAACCTGAGCGAGTGCAGGAATATAGCACAGTTAATCGAGCGCAAGAAGAACCCCCGCACACACATTAAGAACCATGATGTTTTTCCTCCCTCTTGCGTTTACAACGATGTCACTCTTGTTGGCGTTATGCACTTCCGCCGCTCAAAATATGGCGGTCAGGGTAGGACTTTCCAAGGAACTGTACAATTCGCCTTTTAAACAGCACATAGGCTCCCACCCCCTTGAATTGCGGTAACTCCAGTAATGCAGTCCCCCTGTACTCTATGGAACTCCCGGGCGCCGACTACTTTTACTCCGCCTTGAATAGCGACATCGACATCGTGGGCCGTGGGGATGGCTACAACTTCAATAGCGTCGTCTACCTTGTGTTCACCACCCAGGAGTCTTCCACCGTCCCACTCTTCCATGTATACAATACCAATACCATTGACAATCTCTACACGACATCTACCACCGAACGCGATCTTGCGTTGGAGAGCGGGTACTTAGCCGGCTCCACCACCGCCTACATATACCCGTCGCAGATCTGTGGAAGCGTTCCTTTCTATCGTCTCTACAGCATCACCGCCACGGCACACTATTACACCATTAACGGGACGGAGCGAGGTGCCCTATTGGCTGCAGGCGGGTGGGAGGACGAAGGGATTACGGGATATGTTTTGGATTTCAGTCCGTGTGCTTGAGGGGATTTGAGAAGCAATCCAGGAACTTCCTAGGAAAAGGACGAGGTGCCAGAGTTGAATTAATAATAGTTGGGATAGGATTTCTGCCAGATTTAAATCAAGCCTGAATCATACGTCAGTCTGTGAGTTGGATTCACCCAAAAGATCAGATCGGATGCGCGGAGAGAAAGAGAAAGAACCATTTACAACGTCCCAGATAAATTAATCGCAGTCGGCTCCCGCGCGGATGGTCTCATCGCTGGTTTTGCGCCAGGTGCAACGCTTTTCAAGCGCGCGTATGCATTTGGGACGACTAATCAAGTCTGTTGTAACGTCGATGCCGGGGGGGATTCTCTTAGGACGCTTAGTGAGGTCGGGGACGACTGCGAATCTGTTGGTTGCGTCGCGAATCCAAATGTTCTTGGGTGTTCATTGAAGTCGTCGGGAGCGGGAACGATAAGTGCGGTCACGCGGGGGAGAATGCGAGTTACTTACTTCGCCAGTGTCAATGGCAACGAGAGGTCGGATATGACCCACAAGGCAAGCAGGTTCTTGATGGAGCTGATATTTTTTGAACCTGAGGAAAAGTGTGATTGGCAGTCGAGGTCTTGTGTCCATTCAAACTGTCGCTCACCCCTGTTAGAACTTAGGAGCAATGTCTTGATTTTGCGCTGAAGGATTCCACTACGGAAGTCAGCTGGAATTCACACAAATCATGAAGAGAGTCTTACGGATTTCGAAAAATTGACGAGAGGTTTCCGGTGCAGTGTCGCTACTTCACCAAGTCCAGGTGAGGGAGCGCTCGCTAAACAAGCCTGTGATTTGACACGTCATCAGGCCTTTGTTCTCGACCACCATCTTCCCGACGCCAATAATATTTTCAGGTCCTTCAATGCTTCTTCCAGAGGGATTCAAAAATTTGCATTTACGATTTTCGCTCATTCCACCCGCTGACCGGCACCATGTGAACTCGGATGCTTGACCATTTCCTACGGCTAGGGGCTGCCACCGTCCCGTAAACGGGTACAGTCGTCAAAATCACGGCCGTCTTTCCCCAATTTTCGACTCGAGACGGTTCGGTACGGCAAAAGAACGGCCGTAAGTAAACGGTAAATTGACGGGACGGGAGCAGGCTGCGCAAAATCTTGCATCTGAACGTGAACTTGAAATCTCGCTTTTTAAGAGTCCAGTTCTCGCCCGCAGCCCACACGAGATGATGGCCCAGTTTACTTAGCCAACTGAAGCAGGTTCAAGCCGAATCAACTTGATGCATGTGAAGGCTGAGTTGCGGCTGCGAGGAGAGTTTCTGATCCGAATAGAGAAAGGTTTCGGTGTCTATATGTATTCCTGACATTAACCGATTGCTGATGACCAAATTACTGCTGACCGCTAGCATTTTAACAACAGAAAGCGCAAAACGCGCATCCCCCGACTATGGCCGTCTACGGCCGCCCGTCCCCGTCCCCGTATATGTTGTTGGCCAAAGGCTCGACGGGAAGGGACGGCATGCCGTTGAGTCTTCGGTCTTCGACGTCTCTGTCCTCATCCTGAATCGATTCAACTTGACGCGGATCAATAACTCGCATTGACAATCACCGCACCAGTGCGTGAGTGTTTAAGTTGGAGCAATGCTTATATAGTTCCAGTGCCTATCGTACACCGACCAGTGAGGCGGCATGTCTGCTTCCCCTTCGCTTTCATCTAGCTCTCTCACTCCTTCCTACAGTATTTTTTCCCTTTCCCCTCTAGTCTGTTCACATTTCGCTTGTGCGACTTCCGTTTCTTCTCACAGAGTCTTCATGGTGCGTTTTCTCGGTCTAACCCATCCACTTGCGCCTCAAGCTATCCAGACCTCCCAACCCGGACGAAGCACTTCGAACGGGCGGAGTACATCCGCTGTATCTTTCTCGCCAAGCTTCACGTCGTCGTCGCCAATTTCACGGCGGTTAGTGGATTTTCCCGCTTTTTTCTGCTAATTGCTTAGTGTCAACTCAGAGCGTCCTCCCAAACTCCCTCTTCGTCCTCATCGACGCCAGTATCTCGCTCCCCGAGTTCATCTGTAATTTCAATAACCCCTTCCTCGACACGACCTCAGCCCATATCCATTTCTTCGAGTTTTTCGGTCCGGGTCAATGCCCGTCCTTCCACTTCTCTCCCGCGAAGTTCTTCGGTGAGTCTCGTTCATCCCTGGACCAATCACCTTTCAAAGTCCCGAAACAATCGTAAATCGCTTCCTAGGCCTCTATCGCCGACTCCCATTCCCAAGCAACTCCGGTCACGCACAGACCATGCGTTATCGCCGCAATCGCCGTATCCACATCGTCAGTGGATTTTCCCACTTCATTCTACTAAATGTTGAGTGTCTATTCAGAGCATCCTCACAAACTCCCTCCTCGACGCCGATATCTCCTGAAATCTCGACAACCTCTTCCTCGACAGGACCTCAGTCCATATCCATTTCTTCAAGTTTTTCGATCAATGCCCTTCCTTCCACTTCTCTCCCGCAAAATTCTTCGGTGAGTCTCCGTCAAACGTGTAATAATCGCCTTTCGAACTTATGAATCGATTGCAAATCATTTCCTAGGTCTCTATCGCCGACTCCGAGTCCCAATCCCGAGTGACTTTGCTCTCCCACAGACCAGGTGTTATCGGCGCAATAGCCGTATTCACAGTCGTCGCCGTCCTCTTACTCTCATCCCTGGTCTTTTTCCTATATCGCCGACGACGTCGCATACAGCAAATGCAAGTTGTTCGGAATGAACGCATTTCTGCACCCTTCATGCAAGAGTATCCGCGGAACACCGAGGCAAAGGGATGGGCGTCTCCGAGCTCGACGTGCTCGGGGTCTGGATGGCCTGCGGACGTCTCGGGGCCGGCTTCAAGGACTATTTCGATGCCATTCCCGCTGCGCGTCGACCGGCCCCGCCGGCAAAGCGCAACGAGTCTCGCAGGATCCGCCAAGGCATCGCATTACACCGTCCGCTCGCACACGAGTCATGTCATGGGAGAAACGCATAGCTTCGGGAAGGACGTCGCCTGGAAGGAGGCGCACTACGAGAATCTGGGCCCCCTCCCGATTTTCCGTGACCGTCCTTCAAGTTCACAGCGAGAGAGGTCGAGGTCGGCGCCGCTGCACCCTGAAAAGAAAATCAACCTCACTGCTCAGACACCGACGTCGCACTCCGGAGTTGCGTTCCATCCCAACAACAACACCGACAGTGATAACGTTGCGCCTTCGAAGACGCCTATGTGGCTCCTACGTAGGTCCACCGCGTCGGCGTCGTCCGTTTCATCGGAATATTCCACCGATGATCGTCCCAGAAGCCTCAGTGTCGTATGATATCACCGTCGCGACAGAGTTCCGAAACCAAGAAGATTCTATACAGAATGAGGGATCCGGACAAGGCTTGCCGAGACGCGCGACCTGCTGCCGCTCAGCACACCCACTATACATGACACGCATAGACACGCTTTTTGTTGAACTCATTTATTTCTTGTGTGACGTATACACGTACAAAAAGGACTATGATTAGTATCGCTGTACTTGTATGCAGGTTATTGTTATAGACGGATAGACGCTTCAGCTGCTTGTACAAGAAAATGGAACTGAACACCGACTGCAAAGTCACAGAAACATTAATTATACATTATACTGGATACAAGGGGTCATTAAATACTTCTTCGTGGCGTCCGTTGGTTCATCCCTAGCACTCAAGATCATGCCTGCCCCACTGCAGTGCCCGCCCCATCCTTCTCGCGACGCACCAACTTCCCGCGCTCGCGCTCACTCTCCCCATCAAAGCTATCCGTATCCGGCTCGTACAACCTCTCTGCCTTGACGTTCTGTCTCAACACAAACTTGCGGAACCCATATGGCACCTGGCGCAGCCCGTATGCTGCATGAGCGCGCATGGGCAGCGCGAACACCTGGTCGAGCTCCTCGAGCGTACGGCCTTTTGTTTCGCGGACGAATAGCAGGATGAGGACCCATAGAATGCTATAAAGACGAGTATAGATGAGTTTCAAAGTGGGGGAATAGGGGGAGGAAGGGATGATGATGAAATAGACGTACCAGCACCAAGCGGCGTAGAACCCGAAGGCGCCTTGCGGCTTGAAGGCGGCGAGGAGGGAGGGGAAGGTGATGGATAGGACGAAGTTGAAGAACCAGCACGTCGCGGTGGCAAAACTCATGCCAATATTACGGATGTATAGTGGGAAACTACCATCAAGTTAGCTCGCGAGGACGGAAAAAATTATGGTCAGTAACTTACGCTTCGGCGGAGTATGTGAACGGCACAGGGCCTTCACCAGGCGAGTAGAACACGCCAAAGAGATCTAGAGAATTCACAATGGGATAAATCAAGTTGTAACTCATGTCGAAGAGGGACACTCACAGATTCCAAGTGACACACCCGCGAGCTGACCCTTTGGTGTCGGGGACCAGAACGAAAACCCAGTAATGAGCAGGCAGATGGCCATCAACGGGAATGTGGTCAGAAGCAGGTTCCTTAAGTACAGATATACTTCCATAAGCGCAAGCAATTTTGACGTCAAAGACAACTGACCGTCGACCAAATGTATCGATAGTGAAAACAGCAGGGAGCGCAAATAGGAAATTGAGCATCCCAAAGCCGAAGGACGACAGCAGGGACGCGACGCGCGAGAATCCAGACTCAAAGAACACGGTTGAGGAATAGTACGCAATGACGTTCACTCCACAGAATTGCTGGCCTACACCGCATTCGCAGTTGAGTTTACCATCATGACATTCACCAGGAAAGCACTCACCGAACATGACAATAAAAGCGGCAATCGCCGCATTACGATTCCGCGGAACCGACCACATCTCCCATAGGCGATTGCGCTTCATGACGATTTCCTTCTCTGCCTCGAGGAGAACGTGGATATAGTAGAGGTCGCGAGCGGCTTGAACAGGGCTGAACCGCAGCCGCGTGAGCTCATTGTACGCCTCCTGATACCGTCCACGCCCAACGAGCCATCGGGGACTCTCCGGTGCGAAGAGAACTTGGCAGCAAACGATGAGCGCGGGGATACCGGCGGAGCCTAACATCAGCCGCCAGTTAAGGCCCGTGATATTGTGCTTGTCGGGTATGAAGTAGAATGCGACGTCGATGAGGTCACCGAGCATGATGCCGAAAGCTGGGGATATGTTCAGTGAACAGTGTCGGAGCAGGAGGACAGAGAAAATACCGGTCCACATTTGCCACATCATGACTAGCGCACCGCGGATATTTGTTGGCGCGCATTCCGCAGAATAGACGGGGACAGTTGCGGATTTGGGGCCGATACCGAAGCCGCTGTACAAGGGTGAGGGATAATTCGAGTAGAAGGCAGACCAAGACGGACAGGAAGAACCGGGCGATGAACAGGTGCCACCATGTATTGGTGAAGGAGCTCCATAGACATGCGAGGAAGCTGAAACGCTGTGTTCAACAAGGCTACGGTAGGAAAATTCAAGCAGCAATACCTAATTAAACATGTAATAAAGATAGTTTTCTTGCGGCCAAAGGCGTTATTCAGAGGATCTGTAAGCCAACAGCCGATGAAGGCACAACACCTGAAGACAAGACATCAGCTTTCGCGCCGCAGTTTTAACAGGAAAAATGCAACGCACATATAAGGAGCCGAGTTGACGAGCCCGACAATCCATGTGTCATGCTCTGAATATCTAAATGGGAAGAAGTCGATAACTTTTTGATGGTGAACGCACGACTCTTGGAACCAATCCCAAATTGAGCAGGATATATAATTTGCGCGCCGTTGATGACCGCCTCGTCCATTCCCTGCACGGCGGCCGCGAGTGACGACATCACAACCATCTACCACATAATATGAGTAAAGGGGTACGCGGGCGTGAAACCATACGCACGTAATATAGCGAGCCTGTCTGGCTAAATTTGTGGGTGGTCTCCCGCCCAAGATGGTATTTGTCGTCCTCATCGAGAATGTCGATGCTTTCGAACGCTGATCAAAACGTGAATCCTCATTCGGAGGAGGTAAACAGGAAGGACCAACCTTGAGGATCTTGGGCGACGAGTGCTCCCTTTCTTAGCTCGGCGGACAAGTGCTTCAGGCCCTTCTCCTCTGCGAACTGGTCCACGTCACGCATGAGTTGTTCGCGCGATATACCCCGTAGCGGGTTGGCGAGTTTCGCGTTTGCGTCCCTGGGACTGCTTTAGCCAAAAGCACACACGAAAACACGTCGAAACTCACGTCAATTCCTTCAGAGACGGGTCAACATGTGAGCCTGGCCGCGAGTTCCCAGTGGTCGGCGTGTGGCTGTGGTAGTGCTCATGGTGGGTAGTCTCTATTTTCTCACTCAACTTCGGGTGACCAGAATCAGACATGGCGGAGCAGGGTTTAGAGAATTTGGAACAGTGGAGAGCCTTTATACTGTGGCGAGAGGGAGCATTGCGTCAAGATTTCCTAATTGGGAAAGTTGTGTGAGTGGGGCGGAACTCGGACCGAGACTTCTGTTGGAGGACTTTTCTTCCGGAGTGGAAGTTTGTGGAGCATAGTCTAAAAAGGTTATCCGCATGGTTGTAAAAAAGCTGCGCTAGTCCATTCAGACGCTGAATTTTTCTCCGTTGTTTTATCGACAAAATGGCCGAATGAGGTCAGCCAATGACAGGAAAATGGCGTTATGTAGGGCCCCACTTGAGAACGTTAACAAACACAGGTGGACTGATTGCTCCACGAAATGCTTGATTCAAACCCGGCCGAACTTTAAGACCGTACGTACACCATCTCGCGCCAGCTCGGCGGGTGGAGACTTGAAGTCCGATCTTGAGCGAGAGCTGTGTGCAGTCTCACGTCCGCGGTCGATGGACATATAGCCGCTTACTGTTCATTCGCGGATGACCGCAACATGGGCGCCCAACGCTACCCGTTTGTACTGGTCTGATGAATGACCCGTCGGCCCAGAGTCCAGACTCCATTGTACGAAGAAGGGGAGGAATCGGAGCTTGAAATAAATGTTGTAAACACAAGGGGAGGCCGTTTGGTGGAATTAGACAAGAGGGCATGGTTGTGGGTTGTGTCCAAGTTATGTCGAGCCGATCATCACATGATCCACATCAACACTTTGGCTTGCCAAACAAACAAACGACTCTTTCGAAAACCACGACCTTGCCATCAGCCTCTTCCTAGCCATGGCCATGCATCCTGTGTTTCCTCTCGAGCTCGAGCGGGAGATTTTCGAAACAGCTGCATTCGGAGATCGTGAACTGATTCCTACACTTCTGCGAGTATGCCAACGCGTTCATACATGGCAAGTCCTCGGTCAGGCTATCGTTCCGAATCTGCTTTTGACCCTGATATACACAGGGTTGAGCCACTATTGTACAGAGTACTTCTCACTAGCATCGATTCTGAGTATCCGTGGCTATCCGCCATCCAATCCAAGCCAGCATCATTTTTACAGAAGGCTGTCCACCACGTTTACCTTCGCATGGATAGGAGGGACACGAGCACCTTCAAAGACATTCTGTTGAAGTGCTCGGGAGTACGCAATCTCGTCCTGGATGCAAACTTCGATCCCAGCATGGTCCAGGTCGTCGACAACATGCGTCTCCAGAGACTGGGCCTTTACCTGCCTTTTAACTGGACGAATACGCCACTGCCGTACCGGTCGCTCTCCTCTCTCACACATCTCGAGATCTACTCGGAACTCAGTTCAGAAGATCCAAATTGGACAAACTGGTTGCAGTTCGCGTCGCTGCCGGCACTTACCCACGTATGTCTCTCGGGAGAGTTCCCTGATGATGTACTTCCCCGTGCACTCGTGGGATGCCCTAGCCTGATCGTCGGGATCGTCGCATTTTGGGATTCGCATGGCGCGGTCGAGAATGAGGCAGCCGAGTTTGCGGAAAGTCTTAACAGTACCGACCCACGCGTGGTGGTAATGGTGATACCCAAATACAAGGACGACTGGGAAAGCGGGGCACGTGGTGGCTCTGACTTCTGGATGCGCGCCGAAGCCTTTGTTCTCCGGAAGCGTAAGGGCGAAATCGAAGGTCGGTCTTTCGAGCTTCATACCTTCCTCTGCGAAATCCTGACCCCACCGCAGCGAAGTGTTATTATCTCGATGAATCCGATCCCCACATTTAGTTTTCGCTACTCAAATGTCTCCAATTAAAGGTACGAATCTAGTTGGTCCATGTTTGTGAGGTTCATGTTTATGGTCTGATTAATTTAAAGTGACTCACCCTAGAACTATTAATCATGTCGGCTTTGGATTTCTTGCAAGTTCTTTTGATGAATCGACTCTTTGATTCAATGAACCTCGGTTCCAGCCCTCGTACCGCTGCTGAGATTTCATTTTTTTCACCTGTACCTGTTAGCTTAGCTGGATATGAGATCGAATCCCACCACGGGCTTGTCTGATCAATTTATTGGATCTTGGTCAAGGGAACAAGGCTCCGAGCATTCAGTCTAGTCCCATCCATTTCGTCTCTCCTTCCTCAATTGGAACAGGGTAGCTCTATTCCGACGTACCGCGTCTCGAAATCCGGACGTGTTGATGTTTCGCCTTCGCGGCTCAACTGTGGATCGTGGTTCAGTCTGACCATGCTGTGGCACTGTTCGAAATTGCATCGCGTACTTATTTCTGTCTGGCTTCTCGACTAGAAGGACAAGAGATTGCCTGGCCGCTCAAATTGGCCGAGTCGTAGACGGGGCCCGCAAATGATCCCGAATCGGAACGCGCAAAAGCCCTCGTCGTTGGCAGGTGTATTGAGTGCGCGCATCTTCCTTCATGATCTCGTTCCAGAGATCTTAATATCAATACGACCTAGGTACATGATACTTTGCTACGGAGATCTGGCACTTCTACTTTATTAAAGTCCCGTCAGCAAACCGCGGTCGAAACGTAACGAAATCTCGACGCAAGGCCTGTTTCCCACCTAATACAATTGTTTGACGCTTGGCCCGACGCACTGATGTAGCCGCTGATACTAGTAGTGCGTCTCTTAAAATGAGAAGTCGTGGTTGTTTTGTTCGCGAAACGTCGACAAATCCAATACCGGAGCATACTTACTTAGAACTGCGCACAGGTTCTTGCAAAGTCGTTTCCTCCCGATTTTTGGCGGCCATTAATATTGCGGGCATGTGGGTCGGCTCACGTTATCGGCTAAGATCTTTCGCTAAAGTTCAATTATATAGGAAACCGAAGATGCCATGCCATACCGGCGCTTTTTTTCGTAGTCAGGCGCACAAGTGCAGTACTGATCCTGGTGGCTCACCACGGTTATGTGGCGCTTGTAAGAAAAATTTCCATTACTGGCAACGCCCAAATATAGCAGCGGCAAGATCCCTTCCCGCTTTTCCAATTCGGCGAAGTGGAAGGACACCGAGTTGGCGCCTTGCCGCTTCCGATGTTCTGGGCCCCAAATGTTCGAAGCAGCCGTGATTATAAAGTGGGAAGTGTGTCGGCTGCCTCCCGCATTCCCATCCTCATGGCACCCGACTCCTCCGCAATCGCTACCTCCTGGCTGAAATCCTTTGGAGAATATCTGGAGGCAGGGGACATAGCTGGGACGACATCTTGCTTTATTCCTACCAAATGCTACCTGCGTGACATACTGGTTTTCACTTGGAACAACCGCACTTTGATCGGGCATGAACGGATTGCGGACTACCTGAAGGAAACGCTCAAGGCCGCGTCTATCACCCAGGTCAAGCTCGACACCAGAACGAATCTAAGCCCCAAATTCGGCCCCGTAACGCATGCCGCTTCTGGCGTGTCCTCTGGATTCACATTCGAAACTGCCGTCGGCCATGGGCAGGGATATCTTTCGCTGGTGGAGAACGAGGCTGGCGAATGGAAGGCCCTCTATGTGTTTGTCACGCTTGCCGATATCAGGGGCCACGAAGAGTCTGGGGCGGAGACGGGCGTATATGGAGGGCATACGCTTGCATGGCACGATGTCCATCGCGAGCGCCGGGAGGCCATTGAACGTGATCCGCATGTATTGATCAGTGCGCATTCATGCTTTGCTTCGCTGACGTTTCAAACTAAATCGAAGATAAATGAAGTCGGCGCCGGACAGAATGGGTTGAATGTAGGGGCCAGATTCCGACAAATGCACATCCCAACTCTTATTATTGAGAAAAATGCGCGAGTTGGGGATAACTGGAGGCAGCGGTACCCGATGATGACCCTACATACGATCAAGACGCAACACACAAGTAAGATCTCCTGTTTATAAAACTTTGAATTTGACTGTTTTCTTCTAGTGTTGTACCAACCCTATCCCGAGAATTGGCCTACCTACACACCGCGAGACAAATTGGCGGATTGGCTCGAACATTATGCGATCTCTCAGGATCTGGTCGTGTGGACGAGCTCGCGTGCACTTCCTACGCCGACGTACGATATCGCCTCCAAACGATGGACCGTAGTCGTGGACCGCGCTGGGGAGCAGATCACCCTGCATCCAGCTCACATTGTTCTTGCAGCAGGCACCTTAGGTGCACCTATCTCTCCATCCATCCCGGATGCGGACCTTTTCAAAGGAATAACTCTCCACGCTGCAGCATACGCTGGGGGAAAGGATTTCGTGGGGAAGCGCACGCTCGTGGTCGGCGCAGGCAATAGCTCTGCGGATATCTGCCAGGACCTCGTATTCCACGGGGCCGCCGAGGTCACGATGCTGCAGCGCTCTTCTACGTGCGTCGTATCGGTCGACACCACTGCGCGAGTGCTGGCGCAGCTCTGGCCTCCAAATGTCCCCACGGACATCTCGGACTTCAAGTCCCAGGCTTTCCCGTTTTTGTTGATGCGGGAGATTGGAAAGGCAACGACGGAGCACATATGGGCCCAGGAGACGGAGACCCACAAGGGATTGCGGGAGGCTGGGTTGAAGCTGAATATGGGGGAAGATGGAAGCGGGCAGTTTCCGATGATTTTTGAGCGTTTCGGAGGCGAGTCCCACTTCGTTAGGTTTTCGAGTGCTGAACCCTGGGTTTAGGCTACTGTGAGGAATCATGAGCTGCACTACACAGAACGCGGACTCACCGTCGTGCCAGGGCTCGATGTTGGTGTCGCAGATCTCATTCGTACAGGCGAGGTCAAAATCAAGCAAGGTGTTGAGATTTCACGGTTTACAGAGAATTCCGCCGTGTTCACGGACGGATCGTCTCTGGACGTCGACGCCGTAGTATTTGCGTAGGTCCACTTTTCAATTCGTGCCTTATATACCATGAGCCATTGTTCAGGACATCCTACGAAAACATTCGTGACACTATGCGCGGACTATTCGGCGACGCTGTCATCGATCAAACCACTAGGGTGTGGGGAGTGGACGAGGAAGGCGAGATCAATGGGTGCTATCGGCCCTCCGGGCATCCAGGTGTGAGTAGAAGCCTAGAAGCCTACGCATTCCATTTGAAGTGATGCTCAAACTACCCTAATTGATTAGCTTTGGTATGCCGGTGGAGATTTTGTCACGTCCCGTTTCTACTCCAAGCAGTTGGTGAGCTATTCTACTGCATTTGATTCCACTTCGTGCTCAGGTCTCCTCAGGCTTTGGAAATCAAGGCCATTGAATTGGAGCTCTTGACGTTGTAGTATCGATTTTCTTGATGTGCCTTCATTTTATCAAACTATGCTGGCCCACGAGCTTCCTTCCACCTACTCTAGAGAGCGGCCACCATAGTAGGATTTAAACGCAACCCCCTATCCCAATATGGCAACCTTCCGCCAATTGAATATGAGACTTGATCACAGGCAGGAGACTCTTTTCGCGGCAGTTGTCGGACCACTTGATGTGCTGCACGAGGGGAAATATTTTCTGTATCCCGGGCAGGCTCCGGCCGCTGTCAAATTCGGCTAGCGGGTTCTCCATTTTTTCCTTCCCTCTCTCATTTGCGCGTTTTTGTATTCGTTTAATATTCCTGTCAGGCCCCTTCACGATTTTTTTTTGGCCGACACGCATGGATCACGGTGGCCCCGAGGGCTGAGGCGCGTTATTGGGATGCTTCTTGGTGCCGCAAACACATCCAGACAACAACAAATCACAAAATCGCGGCTTCTTTTTTCTTGCCTTCTTCATCCACCATGTCGTCTCCGAGCCCTGAGGCACTACCATCCCAGGAGGCTACAGAGGCAATCACCAAGTCCATGCTCTATCATGATATGCTCGAAAAACGTCTCGTACCTCCAAAGGAGCTCGGAATCCCACTCAAACAGCTCTTTCCCGAAGATTGGAATTGGCACTTCCAGAAAGCCTACCTTGATAAATACGGTCCTAATGCTGATCTTAAGACCTGGAAAAAGGAAAACTTCGACCCGGAGATACTGTCGTACATCGGGAACCTCCACATTTGCAACCTAGAGATCGCGATGACGAGCAAGGTGTTGTTGAGAAGGGAGGGAATCCTCGTGGGTCTGGCGATAGAGGAGCTTGGATATGGAGACTTTGAGGCAAAGTGGGCGGCCCTGGAGGTCGACAGGAAACAGGATATCGTGCTGGATGGACTTGTTCGTGGCGCTTTCAAGGCACGCGAGAAAAGCAGAGTGGACTGTCCGGAAATGTGCCTCTTCGGCCTTATAGGGAGCCGCGGCGACGGGAGGTACAACCTCGTTAATCTTGTGGGTCTCTCATTGCTTTCTTCCCGCTGTTGTCCGCCGTTAATTCAATTTCTATCAGCTGAAGGCCATCGTCGCACACGACCCTACCGGCAATCTTTGCCTCAAATCGCTTTACTTGTTCTCCCATCCTTCTGTCGAGCGAGAGTACGAACTTTACATGAACGAGCGCTCGCGAGACGACTTTCGCGCGTTCGCGCATCTTCGAATACTGCAGCGTAACTACTACATTGTAGAGGCGCTCCTCGGCATCCTCGAGGCTTACGTGCGTTAATTTTGTCCCGGACCAACTCCTGATTTTAAGGAAACCCGGAAACTAGGCCGGAAAACCCGCCCCGACGATATCTATCAAGGAAGAAATGGAAACTAAGCGGCGGCAAGCCTGTTTTTCTTGCGGCGCTATCTCGACAGAGGAATTTCCAGTTATCCTCAAGAAGTGTAGCGGGTGCAAGGCGGTCTGGTATTGCTCTAGGCGTGTAGTGATACGTCGCGTGGCCTTATGAAACTCAATCGTATTCATCACCATCCGCCAGTACATGTCAGCACCGCGACTGGCGGGAGCACAAGAAGCTCTGCCGTTCAAAACCGACTAAATTTGACCCCGCCCTCTTAAACGCCACGCCCGAAGCTCTCCCGCCGACGGAATTCGTCGGTTGTCCTCCAGCTGAGGCAGGGTTTGTGCGCAGTCCCGCGTTGTGGAGACAGATCCGCTATCTCGCCAAAAAAGACTCTTATCAACGTGACTACCATGTAAGTTTCCCTTGCCTGGGTGGTAGTATCGATACTCACGGAATAAAATTTCAATTCCGCATTCAATCTACTATCAATGACCGGGTAGTGGGCCACCTAAGGATTTATCACTGGTTCTCGAGAGCCATAGTGTCCATATACTATAGACTGTTTGGTGGAATGAAGGTAGGTATCCTGCGAATGGTTCGAGACCATTTCCGCGAATTTACATGGGGTGTTGATTGATCGGTGAATTTCTTTCCGCCGGTACCCCCAACAGATGCAAATACTAGCTAGTGGGCCACCCCGTCAAATTGAGTTCCGCAGGCCCAAACTGGTGGTCTCGTTGTTCAGGGATGATACAGGGAAGTACTAGGGAGGATTCTGTGTAGTTTCGGTATACATAGAAGCAATGAGACAGCGAAAAAAAATGCCTGAGACGGCGGCGGAACCGGCGGAACCGGCGGAATGGCAGATTCCGGACTACCCAGGCGCCTCGTCGGGACCAGCAGCTGTAGCGGCCCGAAATCAGAGACATGTCGTTTGATATGAAGCATTCCGACATACCAGGACCCCCACACTCATTTCGAGATGTCTCTAGCTCCCAAAAAAAATTCAAATGTCTCGGGCACCGAATTTGGGTGGTTTGGGATAAAGGATGACAGTGAGAAGGGAATTGAGGGAAGAAAAAATTGGAGAACACACCAAGCTGGAGTATGCCCAACTGCAGGAACCTTTGCCAAATCCCAGACCCATAGCATGGATGGGTCGCACACTGTGGACGTGGCCAGCGCGAGCCGCTCAGAATTGAAGCCGATGTGTATCCACGCCATAGCAAGAGTACGTGGCGTGAATGGGCGGCATATTAGATCAGGGATTGAAGCCCTGCATCGTGCGAGTAGAATGAGCCCAGAAGGCCATCGAAAGATGGAGAACTGGCAGAGAAAGAGCGAGGGCAGTTGTGCGGGAGAAGAAAACGCCAAGGAAACGATGGTCGGAGCCCTTCGGCCGACAGTGCACGTGCCATAGCTTTTGACCCGAACATCACTTTCGGTCCAAAAACAGTATGAACCATCAGTAGAGGTCCCATTCCACCCGCAAACCCCAAACTCAAACATTTCAGGAGGTCCTGCCCCACTAGGGGTCAAGTGGCCCACTACCTACTAGTAGTGTGGCCCACTACCCAGTCGCCAATAGTATCTCTCAAACTCATTCTATCAACATCTTGGTCGGCGGGTCCAAACCATTGGCGGTGTTACAACTCCAGTTCGACACTGCGCCGGATCGTACGCGATCCATCCAAATTTCCGACCCCATCCGTGCGTCTCTCCACTCTCCCATATGCAGTCTTTGAATTGATCACCCCAAAGTCCGTCTCGCGTTCTTTATCGCGCGCCGCCGCGCCATGGCTTCAGGTGACCGCGGCGCCGTCTGCAAAATGAACAGCATTTTGCAGCACTTACAGCGCATGGATATTTTTGACCTCACCGCCGAGCAAATTCCGGGACCAGCTTGAGCGCGAATACCGCGTTGCGCTCAGCCCGCCAATTGGGTTCGGCTCGCCGCCGACCGAGCAGGAGGTTCTGGAGGAGATGATGTATGCGGAGCAGCGCGACAGGCTTGGGGAGAAGCAGACGGAAGTACAGGAGCTGTGGAAGAGAGGACAGGGACAGATGGCTAATCCGGTGGAGAGGGAGTTCGATCATGCGGATGTCGTGAGCGAATGGGGGAGAGGGGATGAGTCGGAGGTGGAGACCGACAACGTTCCAGAGAGTGAGGAGGAAGGAGATGCGGATGAGGAAGAGGGAGAACATGGAGTGTAAATGCAATTCCTTCTGGGAATAGCTCGTCGGGTGTTTTTTGGGGTCGGTTTATGTCTTCTGTGTCGCAAAACGGCGGCCAACTTAGCGTGTATTTCTTGATCTGACCTTCCTAAATGACAATCATGTATTCAACCACATTCGTGTGACATTTAGTTTTTAGAGAATTAATTTTCTGCACCACGCAACCTTTTGAACACTTGGTGAGAGCGAGAGGTGGAACCTGGGTTGAAATTGCGTCAACCGTGGTTAAATGGACATAGGTTTGTTCTCACTTCAGGGCCAAGTGATACAGATATTTTGAACATTCGGGAAAATGCGGCGGCAACTTATTACAAAACAAGCGTGGGAAGCATCAGCACTGGCATCATTTTGGTGCTTGCATTTGTCTTCCTTTTCCCTTCTTCTCGTTTCTCGTTCCTCCGTACCATGCATCCGGCGGTCCAGATGAAAAGTTTAGAACGCCTGCCGTTTTCCATTCGAGTGAGAATACGTACAGCGAGCGGTATCCCATTCCTAACAATCTATTTAGCGCATTGCATCTCTTGCGTGCCACAGCACCACGTCTCTAGAAATTTTAGAGCGAGTCAAGGATTCAATGGCCTCCACCAATCTTTCTCCAGCACAGAGGATTGCTTTCCTTCCCGTCTTTCTCAGTCACCTTGACCCCGCACAGATTCCCACTCCAGAGCAGCTTGAAAGGTTTCATCCGGAGATCCGAGTCACCATCGAGGTGCTTCGAACGGTGTTCTCGGTGCAAAGCCTTTTATTACTGCTCCGCCGACTGCCAGCTCGACGACTGGGAGGATGGGGGTCATCGTCAGGCCTGTCGCCCATATACTGGGTTATGCCTTAGTGCGTAATCATCCTGTAAGTGCCGCAGACAGGAGTGCTGATGACATATTGCAGCTGAACTCTCCCACCCAAAACTGGTTGTCCGTGAAAGAGCCTTCATACGATTCCTTGTACACGCGGATTACGAGAAATACCTTCGTTCGATCTGCGCCAAACAAGTCACCTTCATGGCTGAGAATCCCACCTGTACACTCCTCCTTACGCTACTGAACTACGGCAAAGGGTCGGTCGAAATCGAGGTTCATTCGGCTATAGATTCACCTCTTGCTGTGGCTCTGTGGGATTGGGATCCAGAATGGCAGGACATGGTCGTGCGAGCGATGCAGAGCGACGGGAAGCTGCAGCTTCATATCGTTCAGGTATACCATGGTCCCAGGATCCAGCGTTGGGCTGTCCCTTTACGGTGCGACAGCTCCGCGATTGTCAGAGGACTGCGAAAGCTGGCGCTGACCCTTCCCACCGACCACACCGAGGAGCAAGTCATAGAAGGGATCGATTCCATCCGTCGCGCGCACCCAAACGTGACAGAGATCCATTAATCGTTCTGTATGTTTCATGGTTACTTACAACATTTCAAGGTTTGGGGCTGGTGCAGTAGTACATGTAGATCTTCCTCCTTCACGGTGTAAATTTGCGAATCAATGTTGACTGAAATAACGAAAAAGACACCACTAACACATGTACCCAAACGAAAGACGCGCCTTGTTGAGAAGCGTGGACCCTTCTTCCCACTCCCCAAGTCGGATTTCGAGTCCCTGAGCCATTGACATCTGCATTCGAACCACTTTGTGGCAGACCTCGTCATTCGAATGTTTGTGCAACTTGAGCTGATGGTGGTGATGGGGGTTAGGAACAAGGTTTGACGGCGCGGAAAAGAAAAGGACGACCGCAAGGTAACCGGCATCTCCTGCTAGCCCACGTCCTGAGGGAACCCGATTGGTGGTCCAACGAATAAACCCGATTTTTCGTTTCGTTTGTTAAGTACTCGTAGACAGCGACTTCATTTCTCAAGGCTAAGTGTATACAATCTCTAATGCAAGGGTAAACAAAATCGAACTCGAGATGTTGCCACAAGCCAATCTCCCAGTCGAATTTCCGATTCGACCTCTTTCCATAGGAGACTAAACAGATTAGCCCTCTTATCCAGTTCGTCAGAATCTGTCTCGTCGCCATCCCAATCCAGACTCGATCTCCAGGAGATTGGGAAAGACGTCCGAGATGAAATGCGCAACGCCAATCGGCGGCGCCGATATGGTGAAGGAGCCGACATTCAGCTGCGTGAGTCCGTGCTGCGAGACGGAACCCGGATGAGGAATGACGGCGCAGTCGAGTGTGATTTCGAGGGCCCGTAGGTGGAGGCAATGGGCGAAGTAGCACAGGCATTTGAGAGTGGCTCGCGGCAGTCGCATGGGAAAGGTCACCAACAGGTGGAGGGTCTCGATGCGTTGCCATGCACGAGCCATGGTAGAGAGCGTAGCATTGTTGAGGTCGAACCCTCCATGGGACCGAATGGAAACAGCGGTGAGGTTGACAAAGGGGAGAAACATCTGAATGGAAGCGCTGCGAATCAAGTGATTGGCAAGGTCCTGGCCATCAATGGAATGAAACTGGCGGTCCACTGCAAGACCGGTGAGGGACGAGTGTGAAATGTTCGATGATATGACGTCAAGGAAATCGTGCATCTCAGACGCCGCACGGACTGACGAGGGAGCCAGAGATCGAGGGAGTTGAGCCGCAGCCTATTGCACAGGAAAAGAAATTGCATCGTGGGCTCGATAGATGCACCACAGAGAAGCAGCGTGCGCAAAACCGCGAATATTTCGATGTCGTCAGATAGTGACGTGGGAACTCCATTCAGAGTCAATTTCCGGAAGGTCGGTAGTCGGCCAAGATAATTGAGAGCATCTTGGTCCAGCACAGGAACCTGTATCGATTGGATATGCTGCAACCCCGGACGAATGTGGATATAGCTTGGGCCTGGGAGTCCGCAACGGTTTTCACGTCTGACTCGAAATGTGGACATCCGTGAGATTGGGGCATTGCTGCGCAAGAGTGGAGAACAGGGAAAGAGTAGAGTTTGACTCGGGAAGAAGGCTGATGTAAAGGTATGTGAGCTGCGCAGGGAGAAAAATGCTGATACATCGAAAGTCGTCATTCACATACGACCAGGACAGACTGCGGAGATTGCGGAGCAGGTCACTCGGAAGTATCGGAAGTGAATGGTTTAGTATGGGGAGGAAGATGGGAGAAAATATTTTGGTGTTGATGCGGTATAGTTTTCTAACCCGTGGCGCGTATATGCAGACTCGGTCCCAATCGGACGACCGAATAAGACGGAGGAAGCGCTGCATCGCAGGAACAGTCAAGCGCTGGAATCTCGTCAATGTTACCACATACTTCAACAGGATCGAAGAAGCAAAGATTGCGCGTTAGGCAGCGAAGAAGATTCGCTAGCGTCGCGGTCCTCCATGGCAGGCGATCGAGCGCAGGACCATGAAAGCTTTTGCACGTCCTTGCGAGGACAGCGAGTTCCCTATTGCCGTGGAAGTCGGTTTCCCCAAGATGAGAATATTATGTCCACCACATCGTGGATTTCAAGGCAGTGGTGCATTCAAATCGAGAATGGTGGCGGTGGCGGAAGAACCGGACCGGGCTACACTCAAACAAGACTCGGAGCAACTTTTGATCCATTCGCCTAACTCGCGTCCCAAGCTCTACACTTTGCTCCGACTTACCCCATAACTCGAGGTAGTGTGCTTCGCGGCAAAGCCCACTAGCTCTCTCTCCTCAATTTCTAACCCACTAGGAAAGTCTATCTGGGGGGCCATTTGTTGATGAAATATTAAAATACCACTACACTATAAAAGCCATGGTGAAGTCTTGCACTGTGATGCCCACATGAGGTCTGTGTCTATTCCACAACCTACTCACCCACTATCGAGAAGCTCATTCCAAGGTGACTGCTGCACTCTGGAAATCCGTTAAATTAGATTGTATCACCGTACACTGATGCATTGAACTTGAAGGTTTGTGTTTAGAATGATTTTGATGATCCCGACTTTTCAGAGAGCAGGATTTTTCATGCAAATGGAACGCACAGTGAATTGAAGCATCATTCAGTCTCAATTCGCATTTGGTATCCCAGTTTTGCTTTCCATGGCCAGCTTGCTACAGATTCATGAGGTGAACTACATTTCTCTATGTAGGCTACATTGCATACAGATGCTATATTGTATCAGCACTGGCTACATGAAGCAACATTGGCTGCCCATAGGCTACAGATGGCTACAGTCGACTACATATGCCCTTGGCTGGCTACAGAGGCTACAGATGACCACAGAGATCCCCCCTTGGCTACAGAGGATTCGCTTTTTCCTGATGCATCTACTATTTTATCGAGCAAGGTACGAGCTAGAAACGATAAAGCGTCTATCCAGAGAGACTACTATTGACCTCCCTAGGTTGCGAGAGCTCTAGAAGAAACATTCAAAGTGTTGAAACAGCGTCTTTTGCAATTCTAATCGGCGTTTCGTGCCTAATTAGAGCCCCCCTACCAGCTATCTTATGTAAATGTATTCTATCCAGTTTCAGATTAGGGATGGGAGCTCTGGACCGAAATTGGGTAATGCTGGATGGACCTCACTTGTAAATTCTATCCCAGTTTTAAGCTGTTTAATTAAGGACCCCCATAATTTTACGGGATTTCAAATGTGCAGTGTACCAAAACTGCCAATTGGAGATTGAAATTGCGAAGGGTTCCGAAACACGCAAAGGTCGCGGAAGATCTTGCGCAATAAAGCAGAGTCTGACTACATTGCTTCACACTTTGACTTCATGACAGTAAATCATGAAAATCATACTGATTATATTCACTGTACAAACCGATTTCAAAATTTACAAAGGGATCTAGCGAAGGAAAACACCGTCTCAAGAGTAAGTACTGAGACGGTCCTGATATAACGGGTGAACGAGCAGGCATCTGACCCTTTGGGGTAGGGGTGGCCAAAGGCAAACCCGGAGCAAGCGGCGACACTAAAGCAAGGATGGTTAAGAGAAGGTATGTATATAGGTTAGAAGACACTACATACAATCGGGACAAATAGGTCATGCCGCTGATATAGGCGGCAATGATACAGAAGGGTTTACAAAATGGTGATAAATTGTTCAACAATTGGACTGCGTTATAAAATGCCTGTTCAACTTACCATTGGACCAAACGGGTTCACATACGAGACTTCGGATTATGTCATAGCCGCATGGTACATGGAGGCTGTTGAGCCATTCTCGAAGTCCAGTTTAGTCCCAGGGATGTCTACAGTTGGACCCGGGGTCGGCCGGGTACGGGTACGGGTCGAGATTTTCGACCCGCGCCAGTACTGTAGACGCGTACGGGTCAGTGATATGTTGTTACAGAGAGCAGTTGTAAAAGAGCCACGGGGACCAGCATTGGTTTTGATGGTGAGCGCAAATATATTGTTACCGCTTGACAATTACGGCGACCGCAAGCAATCATCAAAGACGCGGGGACAGCCGCCACAGTTAGGCCAGATAAGTGAACAAGCGAGGTACGTATGAATACTGGCTGGATAGAGGTAAACATGAACAACAAAAAGCTGACTCCTGAGTGGGTGGACGACGAGATGGGACATGGGAGACGTGAAGCGATGAGCTGCCGATTTTTTTGACATCGCTTGAATGGCATCATGATCTCGGGCATTTTCGGGCAAATCTCTCGCTGAGTAGAAAAAGAGACTGCGAACAGCGGTGTTCGAACTCCTGACCTCCGCATTTGAAATTTGGTCTTGCAATTGTTTGAAAGCGAAGATTCAAAATTTGGCGGAGACTCTAGGGTCTATGACATTAGGGCACTTTAGGACCCACTATCAAGATAGTGGGCATTCGTCACCTTCATCTCAACATAATCGATACATATTCCTTGGAACTGAGTTATCGGGGTCAGGGCGATACCAAATTTGAAGCGAAACTTCGATTCCAAAGTCACAGATGCACACGCCAGCGGGGCGAAGATGCCAGAGTTTGATTCAAATTCCAATAATCTCAAGCCCAACTTTTTTTTATGGAAAAAACAAATGGAGGGGTAAGAGTATGAGGATCCACTCTCGATCCCTGCTTCACGAATCGCCGCTCGACGCACCTTTTCAGCGACAGTTCAAGAATATTTCTGCAGCTTATCCTTCACTGAAATCTAAGCCACTCATACGAAATTCCTATTGACGTCTACCATTCTGATGATTGAAACCGATTCATGGATAGCCAACTTGAATCGATTCTAGAATTGGTCCTCCCCTGAAGTGGGATCGGAATTGAATTCCTTCAAATTCAACCAGACCCGGGCATATTGAGGCGGTCATATTAATAAAGTGGCAGAATCAGATTCCCCACTTCCAGTGGGGATTTTGTCTGGAATCCAATACTTGACATTTGAATAACTCAGAAAGTCCACGTTGAATACAGCGAAACTGTTTTAATGCCGTGCCCCTGATCCGTGCCACTTACCCGCAAGTCAGTGCGACCTCATAAGTCCATTCCAGGATTAATTTATCGAATTAATCGATGTCCACGGTCCCAGAGTCAAGTTCTAGAAGGCCGTTAAATTGTACCTTAGTGGCCAGTTGAAAACCTGTATCAGCCGCAGAACGTTGAGTCGTCGAGTTCATTACCGTCGGGTTCACCGCACAATAGTTTCATAGCTTTCCCAGTGCTGGGAAGCAATTAAATATTGAAATTCGGGAAGTTATTGAGTGGTTGGGGGATCCACATGTTTTGTAAATTGACTATGCTAGCTGTGTGTACACGGTTATGATAGCTGATGACATCCATTTTTGCTCACACGGGGCTGTGGCCGAAGACAACGGGGTTTATAACTGTTTCGCCTCCTTGAATGTGTGATAAACTCGCAGTGGGATTTAATCCGAAATTTACTTTAATCCTCGGGCTGCATTTGGATTCATCCGAGGCAGTGAATCTGCACCTTTCTTGATTAACTATTTCTATTACATAGGTACGTTGTGATCGATAGACCCTGCAAAGGCTGGGGCACCAGTTTCAGCAGGGGGAGCATGGGAAGCAAGTTCAGTGATAAGCCTGTCGACGGTGGGTATGAAGTCCTTGGGCTCAAATTGCTTGTTTGATTGTGTGTCTACAAATATGGTCAACGTCTTGCGTATCGTTTCCCGTGCATTTGGATTATCGAAGATCTGCGTGGCCGGCGAACCTGCGGGCCACGAGATCATCCATTTGATAATCTCCTTGATCAAGTCCATGTGCGAGTCTCTGGACTCGTTGCTGACGATGCTCCAGAACGAATCCGCAAATCGGGCCTGCAGAGAGTGTGAGACGTCTTCTCTCGGACGTGAGTCTGCCATTAGAAGACCGAACGTCGCAGCTTCAACCCCTGCAAAGTTGTCCGGCACCGGAAACGCACCCCGGCATTCCATAAATTCTACCATTATTCCAAAAAGACCTCCATCACATCGCAACACAGTGGTTGATGGACATTGTTTGAACTGTTCTGGACCAGTTGTTGAAAAGTATATGTGTGATTTGAGGACGGCAACAGTGCATGCGGATAGAAAGTACTGTCGCCCGGTGGAGACGGCATTGAGAGCCTCTTCACCGAAGATAGCGATTGTCTCCGCGACGGTGGTATGACAACTTGACACCCAAATTGCCCATAAGATCTTCTCAGTGAGACTTTGGTGACAATGAGCAAGAGATTTTGTAAGTAGAGACCCAATGACTTTGGGACTGCAGCTTCGAAACATTCGGCGAATTATTTGCTTGGTTCTGTTTCGATTGCCTACATATAAGACCAGGGCGCGCATGAAATCTGCGTCCAGGCATTCAGGGTTTTCCTCCAGAAGATATAGTATTGTGTCGATGGCCATATCGAGAGGATGAATGGTCGGATGACTGAATATGGTTGGATGATGGTCGTCGATGATTCTGACAAATGTATTCCTGAGTTTGATTTGAGCTAGAATGCTTGGCGCTGGCCCCGATCCATGGATTAGCGCACATGTCGCCTCAAATTCATAGGGCACATCCCTTTGAGTAACCGAGCTAAGAAGATAGTCAATCAAGATGTCGTATGCTATATCGTTGCATGACTTTAATGCGTCGCAGGATTGTTGAACCATGGAGGCATCACTGGGGTCCAGTGAAAAAAGATGGGTGATAACGACGCTGAATTCTGTGAATGCCAAGTCCTTTGCTCGACGCTCAACCGTTTTGAGCAAGGTCCGAAAATCCGGAGTAGAGGAGGTGTTTCCAAGGTTCTTTAGAGCCTGTACTGCGTCATGCACGACGCGGGAGAGAGAACAGAAATCGCTGCATCGAACAAGCGCATGTGCCGATGTTAAACAGGATTTCAGCCCAGGCATCGCCGTCTTCATTTGAGATGCGAGAATTTTATGATCAAATGTCTGGAAAGATTTTTGTGTTGTTATTGAGAAGCAGGCAATTGCCCACAGCGCTTTGGCGCAACAAGCATGGCGATCAAAATGATGGGGAGGAAGATCACTTCCTGGGCCACACAAGAGCCCTTCAATGCGAGATACTAGCTGGATGTCGCGAGTTTGCAGGAGCAGATTAATCATGTTGTCGTATACTCGCCGCCTTCCACCAGGACTCCATATGAGATCCGGAAGTGCCTCCACGAATGGGTCAAGCTCGTTGGCATCCGTCAATGACCTAATGGTCCACACCATCGCCCGACCATCTCGATCATCCCGTTTTTGTGACTTTTCGACAGCATCATGCATCATAGTCTCCGTCATTGTCGGGATTCCCCTGCGTGGCACGAATTCCCCGAGTATCGCGGTCTCCTCGTCTTGGCAGCGGCATCCCCCCAAACACAGTGGGGCGCAGAAGCGGTAAAAGAATCCCCAGATGACATTTGAGAGGGGGGTTCGATACGGCGAGTCTGATGAAAACATGGGTAGCACAGTGAGGCACATGTAGGTGATTGAAATTGTCCCAAGCAGTGCAGCCGCCATCACTGTAAGCACTGTATTGATGGGATGAAGAAATGCGACGAGACCGGCAAAGAACAGGACGAGGGATATGTGCAGAAGGAGGGGGGAGGATCTGGACTGTTGCATGCATCCCGAATTTCTGGAGTCCAAAGTAGAGATATGCAAAGATTCGGGCACGAATGACGGGTGCTGGACGGAGCTCTGTGCTCTGGATGAAATCCCTGGACCACTGCTCCACAAGAGTCGCAATGAGGGCACAGGAAAGGCTAAACCACAAACTGAGGAACCACAGGGCATTGCAGGCGACGGAAGCGGAAGTGGGTGTGATTTCCATCAACTTCGATACATCGGCGGCAGACGCGGTGGATCCGGGTTCCAGCTGGCGGGAAATCTGTGCTAGCACTGCGATGGTGACTGCTCCTTGATCTGGGCTCAACGTCTTGTAGCTTTCGATCAGGAAGGCCGTAAGGCTCGCCGAGAAGAGACCAGCCTAGCATGTGCGCTCAGCATGTTCACACTAAAACGGGGAATTCCACGCACAAAAATTAGGAGTCCCTCCATATCGGATTTCCAGCCTTCCACCAGCGCCTTGTCATACTTCTCGGCCTCAGAAATGTAGACAGCCCAGAGTTTGGAAGCCGCCAATTCGTCGTGATCTGGGAGAGAAACTCTATAAAATTGACTTGGATTTACAAATTCTGCACACCAACGGATCCATGGAGGTAATGTGCGGGGGTTTGGCTCCCAGTACTCATGGCGGTCAGGTCGAAGACGATGTGGGAGAGATGCTTATTAGTCACAGACCGAGTTCATCGGCGTCACGGTGGCGTGACCATTGGCGAACCGGTTGAATGATGGGCGTAGGCCGGCAATGAATAGTCACTGTAGGCATGAATACAAATCTCCCAATCTCGGATGGCTAAACATGCCGCTCATCATGAACCTTCGGTTCATTCCTTGCAATCTAATGGACGACTTCATTCTTCCCTCATGTTTCTCGTGCTGGATTTTTGAATTGATTTCTCTCATCGCTTGAACATGCTGGATACGTGAATACACTAACAGTTCAAGGGCATCAATTTAATGCGCTCAGATTGATATTCATGAAAATATTCAGGTTGACTTCCGCAACTTTCTGGACTCCTCCTCAGGCACAATGTTCAGATTTTAGATTGTTTATTTAACTCATGTTTCACTTTTGCCTTTGTCTCAGTAACAATCAATTATCTTGTACTCTACTACTAATTGTGAGGCTGCAGCCTCCATCACTGCATTCTGCCACCCCCTATACACAAGGAGCTATGCGGATAACTGAGTCTAGGCAGCTAGAACATGGATTGTGTAGGTCTCCCTATCTCTGTAGTTATGTGCAGGCAACTTCAGGTCTGGGTAGATCCAGTGTTTAGGTCATCGCAGGTGTGTGTAGTCACCTACACTGATCTGTGTAGCTCGTTGTAGGCTTTCTTCACCTCCATGCATTGTGACATCAATCATGGCAGGCTTGAAGCCTAGACTTACCTCTGGATGGTTTTGTTTAGTTCTGCGTAGGGACCTAGCCTCAATGTCACTCACATACACTCACCTACACTGATGTGATTTTAGTGGGATGGCACCCCACATCACTGGGTTACCAGATCTTCCATGTAGTCGGCTAGACAAGGGGCTGTGTAGGGACCTACAACAAGCTGTCCACATCTGATAACGGCTACAAGAGCTAGCCAGATCTGAGGTTAGCCGGCAGTGGAATGCAGTGAATCCAGCATTGAGCACAACCCAAAACATCAGCATGTCAAACCACTCCTGTACCAGACACATTTGATGTAGACATCTGGATCCAGCAGAGTTATCTTACAGGCATGGCAAAAACACTTGTTGGACCAGAAGTGGAGGTTTAGATTTCAGTCCAGCAAGCTTTTTTGCTGTGACTGTACCATATCTATACCGCATTTCTCTCCTGTGACAGACTTCCCTGAAAGGTTGATTTATGTCTTGTATATTCCCCGAATCACTCTTCAGCGCTAACAAAGGAGAGAAGGATTCAAAGCCAGCAACCTATATCATCAAGGGGCATTGAGCCTGAACTTCGTCAAACCATTGAATGTATAATACATGTCAATGGCAGTAACCGGGTCTATAACAGCTTGGTTTTCCTCCCGTATTAGTAACTTGACAAATTGCCACAATATCCTCCCTTTAAGGCTAGTTGCACCTTGGTGTGGCCGCCCAGGGGACACAATGTAAGGATAGAGTTTCATCATACTGTTTCATTTGCCAGGAGTTTGTAACTCACCATGGCAAGCACCTCTCATTCTGTGGTGGCTTTCCCTGCACACAAAAGAGCAGAGTTCTGGTCCATGTTAGTGGCCTCAAGGAATCGAACCCCAACTTCCCCTGAAAGACACAAACTGAAAATTGCCTATAGTTTGGATTGTTTAGAGGGTGACCAGCCTTGGTCCAGGACCTAAATAAGAACAGGAGGGGGAATAGTGGCAGCCCGCATCAATTCAATGACCATTAAGATGTGGTTGAAAGTCAGAGCTGAAAGAAGTAAGCTTTCAAGATGTTGTTGTTATTGCAGACCTCAGGCAATCAGCTTCAAGGCATCATCCGAGTTGCTAGACTGCATCATGTGCAAGCTGGAGCAGGAAAAAAAGCTTCCACTGCTGTCATGGCATATACTGTACAGTTTTTCTCAATTCTCCCTGGCTGTGACCTATGACATGCACATTTGAACTTAGGTTTTTGTAAGTCTACCTAAATCCTGTGTAAAATGGTGGGGTGCCTCTCAGACACCTAAGGACCACCGTGGAAGTCACATAAGGGCCCTCTTAGGTACCTTTAGCTATAGTAGCAAAAAATACCTAAGAGGTATAGCTAAGGTACTTAAGAGGTCCCTCACATGACTTTCATGGTAGGTCCTTAGGTGCTCTCAGACATTGCTATAAAAGTAGTTTTAACTTTGGAGAGACTAATGACAGGGGTGGGGATCTGGAAGTACCAGGATTAAAATAGTATTACTTACCTCTGTCTACTGTTTACTGCTGCTGCTCAATGAATCATAGACAAGGAGGAAACAAGCAGAAGCAGTGGTGGGAGGCAGAACCAAAAGTTTGTTCAATTGATTTAGCCCTAACCATGGTGCCTTGATGTCCTGAAGCCAAGCACACTGTGCACCCAAAAATCCAAATTTTGGGGGCCATTTTTCGCTGATTTTGTGACTTTTTTGGCATATTCAAATATCTCGATGACCTGTGACCATACTATAGTGTTATGGATGTTGAAAAATTCATTTCTAAAAAAAACTTTTTTGACTCAAATCTCAGAATACTCTGATACTACATCCCTATATACTATGCGAGTGTGAGATGACCATTCTGAAAGGAATAGGTAGACTCATCACCAGTCTGCCTGTGATGAGCAACAAATGTGGCAAGCATGTTGCTGCAGGCAGACTGGTACTTCTCGGATGTTGTCAATGGTCTGCATGTGGAGTTTGAAATTTTGGCAGGTACCACTGGCATCAGGTGGCTGTGTTATCCCATCAATCTTCACTTGAATTCGACCCTCTAGTATGCGCCCCCGACACACGTAGTAAAAATTCTGAAGAGACAGATCTGGAGTCAAGTCAAATTAAGTTAGATGTTTCCTTTAGAATTTCCATATCTGACTTGAATTGAGACCAGAACAAGGGAAAAGGTATTTTTTCAAACTTTGCACTCAGACCATGGGCAGCATCCGAGAAGTACCAGCCTGCCTGTGGCAACATGCTTGCCACATTGTTGCTGCTCGCAGGCAGGCTGGTCACGAGCCTAAGGAATAGGGCCATTTCTGAGCTGGACATCTTCAAATGCAATTTTAGACCTTGTTCAGAGTTGGTCAGCCAGGCACAGCCCCCACATCAAGCCTTGAGCCCAGCAATACCACACTCACATGGGAATTACTACCCCCCCTAGATCTCAGACACTTAAGGAAAATCACAATATAGCATTTTATCCAATGGTCGTTGTGCCAGGCTGAGTACGTGGAATCGTCATGGATTGACCAGAATCTGTCTTTCACTCCAGATTCAAATTTTACTTCATAAGAAACAAGCAAAAATTATCCAAATGGTGTCTTTTTTTTCTGGAGTTGCCATGTGTCTGAGTGCTAGGTAACACGTCATATTTGGATTGCCAGCTTCATATCTGACCCTCTTGCAGTCAAAGCACCTCCAAATCTTGTAGAGGGGAGCTCACCAATGAGGACTATGATATCCATGAAGCAGAGGATGAGGAATGCTCTAGCTGGTCTACAGGGAGCATGAACTTTCTTACCATCATTGTTGGCAGTTGAGAAATCAATTTGGTGGGCATGCCTTGATCCTTTGGTCCATTGTGACAGCTGCAAGACTACTATGCCTCTGAAATTTTAAATGGGCACTCTTATGATGGAAAGGTATATTTTGGATACATTTAGGAGATAATAAGAACCTAGGGAGAAGACCTGAGGCCATAAAATAGGCTAAATCAGTGAAAATGGCCCAAGTTGTCAATTTTCCATGATAATATATATATCAACTAGCAGGTACTCATGCTCTGCCATGAGAAGTATATTCCATGAACAGATCCAAAATTTCAGTGCACCCATCAACATTTGAGGGACACTTAGAGTGTGTACAGCTGCTGGACACTGGCGAGATACTGGGATACTGATGGGCAACAATTGCCTTTTTGAATACTTGTGTGAAACTTGCATAAGTGTGACCTTTTGTGATTTTTGCATTGCACTGTGTCCCCACAAATTTGTATCGCACCCTGTGACAGGATGGCTGGTCCTGTAACACCTGTCCCCGAAATCCCTGACTCCCTGATTGACCCCATCCTCCTTGCTCAGTCTGCTGCTGCTCGGGTGACTGCCACATCAAATGAATTGCTGCTGAAAAAAAATTGTTGCTGACTGGACTGTGTGCAATGAGATTACTTTTCTCAAGCATCTCATAGAGAATAAGGCTGCTGCTGGGGAGGGTACCAACTTCACCCAAACCATTTTTAAATCCTCTGCCATTGCTGTCAACAGTGACAGCCTGAAAAAAGGTACACCAAAGACTTGGGAGAGCTGCAAGAGCAAATTCCAGAAGGTGTGTTGCTAAAACTGCTCCAAATATATGACCAACATGTTATTCTAGCTCGAGGCACTCTACATCCTCATTTGCAAGATCATCAGCAACTCAGATTGGGCTTGGGATAATAAAAATGGCGTGTGCATTGATGCCGCGAGTTCTGGCACTTGGGACGCATTCATCAAGAGCCGTAAGAAGGCCAAGCCGTTCCATAATGTGGGATGGGTTCATCTTGACACTTTTGTACACTGATGCCTGAAGCAAGCCCAAAGGGGACCCACGTCTTCCGTCTGCACAATGGGTCCCAGCTGAATGACGAGGAGGACAGCTATGATGACAACTATGATGGCCACAGCCAGGCCTGGTCTCTTGAAGACAAGGACTCGGATAAGGGTTCAGATGATGAGAAGGACAACGCTGAAAAGGAGAATGAGGTGTGCTTTCACTGCCAAAAAAGGGAATTAGCTAACAAGCATTTCAGCCTGTTCTGCAGACTCCCGTGTCAGCATCACGCAAGCGTAGGGCTGCAGATTCCACTGCCAGCACTACCAAGAAGCCTCACATTTCCAGCAGCACTCCTGTGCTTCAAGGCATCTTGGAGCAGATGGGCGATTTTAATGACATAATGCACCTTGCATTTGGCACCTCGACCAGTAGTTCCGATATGCCACTGACCCCCATTCACCTTAAGAATGCAGTCAAGTGTGCAGGTGCTTTGGAGACATGATTGAAGAAGGACCAGCTGTGCACACTTCTCGATGTTCTTGAGAACAGCACCAAGGCATTAGATATCTACGCCACACTCGAAGCTGATGAAGAATTGCGTATTATGTGGGTCAAGTGAAAAGTTGGTATTTTGGACTAGAGACTTGTAGTAACTACTCTTCTGCAAATGAATCTCTACGCTTATGCAATAGTTCCTGATAACTATCCCATCACTACTAAAAGCAATAATATTTAAATTTTGAAATAATTTCGTTCCACATTAGATTTAAATTTTGGAGGGATTTCGAACCCCATTTTTTGCGCAATTTAAATCATGAGTGGTAGGCCTCGTAAGCAGTCCGATACAGTACAGTAGACTTCGTAATTTAAATTGAATATAAATCATTTGAATTTAAATGCCAGACACTGAGATCGAGGACCTTGTAGTTTGTGAAGACCATGATCTAAATTGAGTTTAAATTTGTATCGGCTTAGAGTTGAGTGTGGCCGGCGTACTGAGCAGAGCCCACAATTTGAATTGAATTTAAATTGATGGGATTAAAGTCTTCTGACAGACAATCAGTCATGAAGAGAAAAAAATTTAAATTGTGTGAATTTGAACTGTTAAGGCCAGCGGATGATTAAAACGTCGATGTGATTAGAAAGAAGACAAGGACCAATCAACGGTCAGCAACGACTTTGCGGTATCTGGCATCATTCACAATAAATACAAGTCTCCTATTTTGGTGGACTTACTATATTTGGTAATGCCAGCGACACTTTCAAAGACCGTTGAGCAGCCCAGCGTGGTACTCCCGTGCCACATCGTCAGTTGAACATGACTTTAACCTCTGGAAATTATCAAACACCCATAAGCATACAGATGAAAGACACAGGTGGTATGCAAGCACGCATCTTGTATTTATCCTCCTTGTCTTCATTCTGCACATCTCTCGCACAGGAGAATGCCACCCAGCAGCATGGCAGATGCTTCATATGTAGGGTATAGCAGAAGTGGGCATAAGATTCAGACTGAAAGGCAATGAGGCTGAAGGCATGCAGAGAGAGAGAAAGCGCAAGAATCAGGTATAATTCTGTTCAAGGTGGCAGGATGGAGGAGAGAGAGGAAGAGAGGCATTTGCTTTTGTTGTCGTGGATTCTGGCGCTCACGTGGTTTGTGACATGCCAAGAGTGTGATGGAGGACTTCTCTTCCTCGTCAACTCTCCCTGTGCCACCACCAACGCCACTCACTATCGCATACTAGATAGCAACCTTCTGCTAAGTCCAGCAATCTCAGCAAGTCCTCAAGTTTCATGCCCCTGCACCTGCCATTGTGCCACCCACTGGCCGGTCCCCGTCTGCACCACATGCCATATGCACCCAGCGCGATCTTTGCATGTCTCACCGCTGCCTCGACCTCCCTGCATCACCACTGCCGGGCGCTTATTGGACGCTTATCGTTCCTCTCCTCGTCCCCGTCCGCACCGCACGTCGTATGCACCCAGTGCGATCCTCGCGCGCCTCACCGCTGTCTCGACCTCCCTGCATCACCGCTGCCGGCGCTTATCGGGCGCCTATCGTTCCTCTTCCCGTCCCCATCCACACCGCACGCTGTATGCACCCAGTGCGATCCTTGTGCATCTCACCGCTGCCTCGGCCTCCCCACATCACCGCTGCCAGCGCTTATCGGGCGCTTATTGTTCCTCTCCCTGTCCCCATTCGCACCGCACGCCGTATGCACCCAGCGTGATTCTTGCGTGCCTCACCGCTGCCTCATCGCTTCTATCCTCCTCTGAGACCTTGCGCTTTGCACTCCCCGCTCTCATCACCCTCAGCCCTCTCCTTCAATTTCATAGTGAACAATTTAAATTTTGGGATGATTTAAATTCTTTGACTCTTGAGTTCAATTCGGACAATTTGAAATTTCCACGATGATTTAAATTCACAACAATTTAGATTTTCATTCTTTGACTCTCGAGTTCAATTTGGACAATTTAAAATCTCCACAATTCGAATTCACGACGATTTAGATTTTCATGATGATTTACATTTAGGTCTTGGGCAACAAAGCTCAAAGTCTTTCTTGTGCGAGTCATATTTAAACTTGATTTAAATGTGAATTTAAAGTTTGGCTGCATGGTCTCGTAAGGTAGAACGCAGTACAAAAATGGCGTTCAAACTCCTTCCAAAATTTAAATCTTATTTGGAATGAAATTGTTTCAAAATTTAAATATTATTGCTGGTATGACTGATCCCATATCTGCCATGCAATTTTGTCCTTTTGTGTATCAGCTTTTGCTTTTTCTGCTCTTGATGTCAGACCATCCGCAAGAGAGCTGTGATTGGGGACATATCCAGGCTGCAGATCATTGACAACATCACTGAAATCATCAAGATCGGTTGGGTCGTGCTTTAGAATAAGGTTGTGAATGGTGGCAAGTGCAGGGAGGATACGGGCTTGGAGGTTGATGCTGAGGTGAGGTGGGTTAGTCAGAATAATCCAGCGCTTCTTGACAATGCCAAAAATATGTTCAACAACATTGTGTGCAGAGGCGTGTCACAGATTAAATAATTCCTCTTTGTTCGCTGGCCTGAGAATAATCAGAATTGGCAGCTTGAAACTAGAATTGAAGAGTTACCTGACACGTGCCCTTCCCCACTCTGCTAGATGATAGCGAACACCTTGGTAGGGCACAAGGCATGCATTACAACTTCCAAACCCAGCATCTGCTAAATATTACTTGCCAGGCGGTATGTTCAGATCACTGAGCCATGTGTCAAGGTAGACTCCTGTGTCAGCAGCAGAGCCTTCCCATCCACTCAGGATATACATAAAGTACAGATCCTGAGAACAGCAGGCAAGGCAGTTCAGTGTGATGCCTCCCTTTCAGCTCCAGGATGACTGTTGATCAGCAGCACTTGGGCAGCAATTAATGTGAGTTCCATCCATAGAGCCAATAGCACCCTCTAAGAATGGGAACCACTTGAGGTTATTTTGGATTAAGGGAGGTACGGGATCCTGGGCAGCAGGAAGTCAAATGTAAAACATATAGAATGGTGGTGATGAGACAGTGTGGAGGATGTGATGGAAGTATCTATTCAAATGCTTAGCAGACATTAAAAAAAAATTATGTGAGCAATGCACTTCAAGATTGTGTCAACAGAGCGCTGGAATTGCTCTACAACATGGCATAAGGAGAGCCCTGTTACACATGTATACAGGAAAATTGCTGCTTGCTCTTGAAGCAACACTTCTCTCGAGTCAGTCAAGCCACCAACAACCCGAAGCTGATTCATGAATACAAGGAAGACATGAAGGCACATTCCCAGTTCATTTTTAATCCGGTCTGGATGGCCAACAATGAGCTCCTTCACCCATGCTTCAACAGTCAATGCAGAAGTGTGATAAGGCTGTTTCCAGTAGAGCAGGAAGGCATAGAGAAGGACAGCCAGGTATACCATGCGCATAAAAGCCACAGCAGCTCCCAACAGCCTGTGCCAATGCGTCACCTCTTCAGCTGCACGAGAGATAGGGGGAGGAGGCATATTTTATTGCTGTAATGCGCTGTGTCACACACTCGGCTACTGACTACTCAAAAAGGCAATTGTCGCCCATCCGTATCCCAGTATCTCACCAGTATCCGGCAGCTGTACACACTCTTATAACAAACCCTTGGTTGGGTCCCCATGCCCAGATCCTTGGCAACATTATGACAGTGATCTGGTTCAGATTTTGGGCCATGCATGTCTAAGAGCCAGACACTTGTTATAAACCATTGGTTTGTTCTTCATATCCTCATGTTCAGGACTAAGGCATTAGCAGTTTTGTGGTTCAAACTTTTTCACCAATTGTGTTCATGTCCTTGACGGGACTGGTGGTCAAAGAAACCCTCACTAATGCTCTCGTGTAGGAGAACTGAGCTCATCTAATAATTTATCATAGCTCAGCCCGCACTTGTAGGTGATGTCTGGTCAGGATCCGCTCTTATGAGGATTGAAGAGATAAAAAACCCAATTGCATCCAGTTAAGTTTTCTTTGGACCACATTACAGCCTGTACTCACAAGGGATACCAGACCAGCATTGCTTTCATGAAAATAGAAAAAGAGACTGCCAACCATGGGACTGAGTTTCTGAATCATGTTCAGTCCATGTTCATGGGTAATGTCTAAAATTTTCAAAGTGATCAACCCCACACTCGTAGGTAGTGTCTGTAAATTTTGAAGATTAGTTACCAGATTAAGAAAGAGGATGATGTTCAGCCCAGGCTGATGGGCAGAGTCTCCAAAATTTCAAAGAAGATAGAAGATGGCTATAGCACCGAAAGAGGGATTTTGCTCAGTCTGCACTTGTAAATAGTGCTCGTAAATTTTGAAAAGAAAGTCCAAGAAGTCAGGAGATCCATTAGAACAACCAAAGTTCGAGGGAACAGCTTTGGTGCTCTTGTTTAAATCCAATGATCACTATGATCATTATTAGAGACTTTTTGCAGAGCCACCGGGAGCCACCCGGTGGCTCATCAGGCATGTGGTGCGGAGTGGCTACCCCATTTGGTGGCCATCCAGTGGCTGAACATGTAACGGAAAAATACCATAGTTTCTTCACTTCTATCAACTTAATGACCATGCCTGTGCAGTTGTGCTCTGGGAGAGCAAAAGAGCTCAGAATCACCAATATATTCATCCCATACCTCATAAATTACCTTTAGTACAGTAGTAAAGTGGATTCAAGCCGCTAAGATAGCATGTTGCATGATAAAGAGTGTGGAAGTAACATACTGAGGCACCTGACTCACATTGGTGAAGCCAGTGGATCAGCCACCAAATGTGGCAGCCACTCGGTACCACATGCCTGATGAGCCACCCGGTGGCTCCTGGTGGCTCTGTGCAAAGTCTCTATTATAACAGGTCAGCCCACACTTGTACAGGAAGTCATGGCTAGGGCTCTTGTGCTGAGTCATACAAATTGAACTTGAAACAACAGAGAAGGAGCAGCACTCTCATGATGTGGGAAAATATATATCAAAGATGCAAGGTTGTAAGGGTTTTTGACCTTATATCTACAGGGCACCTCCTACCACCTATTTTAAGCCAAAAATCTCGGAAAATGGTTGAGTTTTCCATGAGAAATGTTTGTTTGTCTGAGTACTAGGTGTGTCCGAGATGGTGGGGGGGGATGGTACCCAACTTTCAGATGATGGGGAGTTATTTCAAGCTCCTAAATCAGAACAAGCTTTTGTTGTCTGAAATTTATTTGCTACCTGTAGAATGAATTTTGGCTGTGCCAAAAGTGATGGTTTCGGCCGGATTTTCGGCCAAGTAGCTGGAACAACTCATTTTAGCGATGCTGAAACTCGAGCTGATTCTCCAACTGTTGAGTGGTTTATCGGCACACCTCAAACATAACAAAATGATTCACTGTGTTTTGGCACCCATTTTGCCACACCACAATCAAATCCCAATCTGCTTCCCATCATCTGAAAGTTGGGTAATTCCCGTGTGAGTGCGTTACTAGGCTTGATGTGGTTGTGCCTGACCGGCCGACTGGTCCGAACAAGGTCCGAAATTGCATTTTGAAGATGTTCGGCTCAGAAATCGCCCTATTCCCTTCAGAATGGTCATCTCACACTCACATAGTACGTAAGGATGTGATATCAGGGTATTCTGAGATTTGAGAAAAAAAAAGAAAAAGCAATTTTTTTCTGAAAATGAATTTTGCAACATCTTTAACACCATACATGACAGGTTCAAAAATTTTCTTAAATTTTGGGTCTTGTGTTGTGACCCGTGACATACAAATTGAGCAAAACTGTACAGTAGACTGTATCATTTGGACCAAATGTTCACGGGGTGTCACCTGTCACCACAAATGTCCACTGGACTCAGTGTTCATTTCTCGGCAATCATGAGGAAATTACCATAAATGGAAGTCCGGTATTTGCCGGACACGAAAATTTCGCGTTTTTTCGCCATTTTTCACCATAAAATTGCAATGTCACCGTCACTGAGGTCAAATTTGTTCAGTTCACGACCCCCCTGTCACCCATCACCTGAACATTTGGCCGAAATGATACAGGACTATCTCAACAGCTCCTGTGAAAACAGGCACTTCATCTGCACAAACCTGATGATATTCATGGCCAAAGATCCTCACTTCAGGCATTTCATGATCACGCTGTTCGACTATATCCACATTCCCATCCAGCTTTCCTTTCACTCTGTGGAAAGCTCGCATCTCGCCTATAGACTTAATCACCTGGACCCACAGGGTGGAAAGACATGGTTGCTCGCGCGGCGTGCACTCCGGGACGCATCCACTTCCACGTCATGAAAGGTTCTGAAGGCAGTTACACGCGCTTTGGGGTTGTTCCCATGCGAACGGATAGCTCACGGATTCACAACTCCTTCGGCTTGCCTGGAGTCTCCCGCCCGACCATGACGAGAAATTCGTAGCTGATGAGGTCGGGGCTATTCTTGACTCGCATGAGATTTAAGAGAACGTGGATTTCGATGAGATTCATTAGCGGGGGTTGGTAATACCTGTACATGCTGAGAATAGGCGGGCGCAGCGACGTCCACACCGTTGCCCAACTGAACCCAAACCAGGGAATTTTTTAGACCAGAACATGCCCGCATATGCCGTATTACTCGGGTAGCACTCGGGTCCTTTTCCGTACTTCATTCTTCGTCGACAATACTTCATTCACTCAGTCAATCAATTTCAAATCCGTCAGTACTTCAGTCACAAGTCAATATCGAACAACAGTAGCATCAGAACTTCTTCTTCCTTCGTCTTTCGTCTTCGGGAAACGGACGCCGGGTGGGGATGGTGGTAAGTTAGGTGGCTTAGGCTTCGGCGTTGACGCCGGGGCAGTCGCGCGAGATGTGGCTGGAGAAGACAAAGATATGTCAGTGTTTGCAGGGGTGGGAGAGAGAATATGCGAGAAAGGGAAAGGGGGCTCTCCTCTGCCTGCTCGCCTCACAAACAGGTACTCGCTGGGCGAGGTCACATCATGCGAGTAGGCGGATTGATCCTACTACCAGCAAAGACGAGTCCAAGCTGGGTAGCGACAACGGAAGCCGTTCGCATCTCGCCAATACGTCCTGCGATAGTCTAGTACACATACATTCTCGAAATGACCACTCCTCCAAATTCCGAAAAAGGAAATTTGGGAAGTGACGTCACCCGTCTTTTCTGAGAAAAAGGTAGAGGGAAGGGCGGCCCTAGTCGCACAGCGCCAGGAACCCAAAGCATCGTAGGATCGCTTCATTGCACAACCCATGGCCACGAGGGGCAGGAGCATTCGATGAGTCGAGTCCGTAAGAAGACACGACAGAGAATGGGAAGACGAGGGAAGAACAGGAGAAAGACAAAAGCCGCACCCTTCGCTGCCGCACGTGTAGCACGCGCGCTTTTGCGCCTGGGGGCAGTCGCGGCTGATGTGGCCCTGCGAGAGAAGAATCAGTTTCGATCGACTTGGAATCAGCAAGTGAAGGAGAGGAAGGAGGGAAGAGAGGAGAATGAGACGGAGAGTCTAGGGGCAGCGAGGGGCGAAGCGTAGGCAGGAAGCGATATCAGTACTTCGGAACGCACGATACTTGCGGCTAGAGCTGCCGCTCAAGGGGACGGCCATGAACATGAGTGTGGGTGTCTTCCGATCCGACAAGTACAAAGCCCACAAAGCCCACATCTTCACGGCAACCACGACCGCGCACTACCGCACACCTGTCCGAAAGACCGGGAGTACCCATACCCCCGGATTACACTTGTCCGCCAGCGTACCTCTCCGCGCGCAAGCAAGGGTGTCACGGCGGGCATGACGAGGTGGCAGGTGGGCACGATCTAGCTACGGCCCACGCTATCGACCAGAACCCAAGAGAAGCAGAAAGAAAAAAGAAAGACGCATCTAGCATGAGGTGTGCACAACCTCCTCGCGACCACCAGATCGACCGGGTTTCTCCGGCAGACGGAGGCACGGGGGCGATATGTGGGGCGTGACGATGCAATCGTCTAAGGATACAGGGACGCTATCAACACCCCCGCCGACCGCACGTCGGTGCAGCGAATTCTGAGCGCGGCTTCTCCTCACGCCATGCCGCGCGCGAAGCCTCACGACAGGGCAGGTCATCATCAGTCACGCCGTGTGGGCCTAGATCGAGGGAGTGCCATCCACCCAGCACATACATGCTGGGCACAACGACTCCATCACGCCCGCTGCACGACACGCACGAATCCGCACCGGTGTGCTACGCCGAACACGTCGCCAATCCGACCCGACCCTCTCGCCACAGTGTCATGAACGCAATTCGCCCACGGACACTCATGCGCGCACGCACACTCGAGACCACTGCCCATGACGTCCTCCTCTCGAGCACCCCGGCGCCAAAATGAAAAAGGAACGAAAACAAAATGTAACGTACCACCTCCCCACAATTATAACACTTGCTCCCCTGCACGCAGTCGCGGCTCAGGTGGCCGACGCCGCCGCACGTGTAACACGTCTTGCCGCTGCTTGAGAACGCGCCCCCGCCGCCACTGGAGCCGCCGTAGCCGGATGAGGAGCTGGAAAGGGTTAGTGAGGATTAGTGGTGTGTGAGGGGGAGGGAGGGTGGATGGGTGGAGGAAGAGGAGGGAAGAGCGGGGAAGTATAACGATGGGACGAAGAGGAGGGTATATAGGATGAGGGACGAAGGAGGAGGGAGGAGCGGGGACGAGCGAAGAGATGTCGGGGAACGTGGAGGTAGGTACAGGAGGGGAGCATAGGGCTTGTCCGGGGATGAACGGTGAGGGCGAGAGAGGGAGGAGAGGGAGCAAAAAAGTGAAAAACTCACCCCGCCTCAGGACACGCACGCGCGATATGCCCCGTTTTGCCGCACCGGTAGCACTCCGTCCCGCCGCTCCGCCCTCCGCCTGAGGAGAAGCCTCCGCCGCCTCCGGAGGAAGTGTTGTCAGGGCAGTCGCGGGACTGGATGGAATAGAAGAGAGGGGTTAGTAAGCTGAGGATGGGGACGGGGATGAGGAAGAGGAAGAGAAGGACAAGCCGGCACAGACGGAGAGAAAGAGAGGAAAAGAATGAAAACGGCGGAAGGACTGTCGACGGGCGGTCCGCCCACGCTGGCGGTGGGTGCCCACTGAATAGAGAAACGGGGCACGCAAGATGATCATGCGAAGGAAGGAGCGCGGCCGACCATCATAGACGATTGCAAGTCCATGAGAGCGACAGAATGACTGCACGTTTAGTCGGCGACGCTGGGTGACGCGCTGGTCTCAACCTCGGGATAGAGCCGCCCGCCGACACCATCGTCGACAGGCCACACCAGAGCTAATCAGAAGCGCAGGTGCAGATCCGCCTGACCTCTCTCGACGCATGCAGAAATGAGGCTTCGTCCGCTACCTGCAGAAACAAGGCTGCATTACACGACAACGAACACCGCCCGTGTGTGCCGAGGCGCAAAACGACAGACGACCAAGACAGAGTAAAGTGGCCATGCATCCCCTCCCGCACTCAATGAGCAGAGACGGCTGCGCATTCGCTCTCAGACGCAGCAGACGCTACAGAGCGTCGACGTGGCGGGCGTCTGACGACAAATTAGGCGCTCGTGGGTCCACCATCAATCGATCCCAACGACGAGCACCCATAATTCGGGCGACGCAGCAAGAACATCGACTCGGCGAACCGACAGAGAAAACGAGGGTAGAGAAGCAGGAAAAAAAGACACGCACGATATGCCCGTCCTGACCACACTTGTAGCACGCCTTGGGCTTGGCCTCGGCGGTGCAGTCGCGCGAGACGTGGCCCTCGAGGCCGCAGTTGTAGCTAGAAGAGTAAGAGAATAAGATGAGCTGACCCGTTTGGGATAGAGACTGCACGTACCAAGTAGGCGTCCCGGCCTTGGGGCATGACGCCGCTTGGTGGCCGACTGTAGCCACACCACACAACGCCGTGAATGGTCGAGTATTCGTCACATCGTCCCCCGGGGGTAGTGGTCATCGTCGTCATTCGTCCCCGTAGATCGCCAACGCCAACGCCAAATCGTCCCCGTACGTTTTGCAATATTCGTATTCACGTCGACGTTTGTGTGGAAAATATTGAATATATTCGCCCCCCGCACGCCACGCCGACACGACAGGTCCCCGAGTTTTGTAGTGGATATAATGATAGAAAAACAAGCAAAAAACATCGTCAGCAGCGTCCCCGGTAGGTAAGTGAGGTGAGGCGAAGAGTGGTGATGATTTTGTCGAGTATTGGAGGGTAAAGATAAGGAAAATGGGCGGAAAATGGATGAGGATTGGGGCAGCAACGACGACAACGCACAGCCTCCGCAGTTAAAGCATCCTCTGCCACCAGACATTTTTTATAAGCTTTTTGGGGCGAAAGTTTGAGAGTTTCTGTGAGGTTTTCTCAGTAAACCGAAGCAAGGTGGATTTGAAGACAAACGAGTCGAGAAGAGTCGATGGTGGTGGTAGGAGGCAGGAGGAAAAAGGCTGTGTGTAACGCTGTCAAGAAAATGTCATGGCGTGACGTGGCGGTGTCGAGTCACGGGCGGGATGTACTGTAGTATTTCGCTCAATTCGTGGGTCACGCGTCACAGGCTCCCAAATCCACGAATATTTTCGGGGGTGTCACAGGTCACCGAGACCGACCACGAAGTTGCAAAAGAAGTCACAAAAAACCCCAGAAAAAGGCGAAAAATTCAAAAATTTCTCCCCCCGCGATGCTTTGGTGTTGAATTTACCACAGTGCTCATACGATTGACATTTTTTGTCGGCAGGGGGGGGAGAGAGAGCTTTGCTGTCCCTTCCAGGACCTTGAGGAAGTCCGGAAGCCCACTCATGGCGAGGACGACGGGCGCAGAAAAGAGTTACGGCGCCCAATTGATCCGACTTGTCTTGGCGGCACCAGAAATACATCAAGACAGCTCAACTGGACCTATTTTGCGTGAAGAATGTAGTCTGTGTGTGTCTGGGTAATGAATCTGATTATTTCCCATGAAAACACGAATTTTTTCTTATGTCACGCTCCTGAAGGCCGATCCATGAATATTAAAGCTCGGTTTTTGGTGTCACAGGTCACAGGCGGCACGAATTGAGCGAAATACTACAGTAACCAAAGAAAAATAGCAACGGTGGTTGGGAAACATTTAGGCTTTTGGAGACTTTTGAAGCATGTTCTGAGTGGGAGGGAAAATGGTTAGAAGTTTCCCGCTCCATTATGCCATCATGACAAATCAAACCTCGTCCTCCCTCAGACAAATTGATGTCAATTTGATGACCATCCGGAGAGAGGTCCGATTTCCGAGTCTCCGCCGGACGCATCTAACGGCACGCCGGACGTTGTCCAGACTTTCAAAAGTGTGGAACGACTTCAATCTGGACTGGAGCACGATAAAAACAATATCATTGGATTATGTTCACCAGCTGACTCGGAGCCTGGCATATCTAACGACTAGCCACACCCAAACACTGTATATGGCATTTTGATGTTTCCCTTACTTTTCCCCCAAATTCTTTTGTTCAAACTTTCTAAGAAACAATCCTTGGTGACCCAATGCACCATATGCTCGGTAGAACACATGTAGTGATGCTCACGGCTTGGCTTCAAGCCGTGAAGCCACAAAGCCCAAGCCGCAGCTTGACAAGCCAAGCCAAGCCGAATTCACGGCTTCGGGCCGGCTTGGGCTTGGGCTTGGGGTGGCCGAAGCCCAAGCCAAGGGCTCAAGCTGCGGCTTGGAGGGGGCAAAATAACGGCACAACTCCGGTGTTAAAATGTGACAAACTCGTTGACAGACGGCATTATAGATCAGCACAACAGTACCAGCTGTTCCATAAGTCGGCTCTCGTGGACGACACCGGGTGCGATGACGAGGAGGATGCTGATGATGGTGGGAGGAGGGCAATGACAAAGAAAAAGGATGGGATAATCTGTTAGAAGAGGACCCTCATAATTATGACCCAGGCTATAATATGGACATCTAATTGCATTTTTTGCATTGGCAGTAATTGAGCGACAAGGAAAGTGTAGCAGATGCACTGGGGAAAATTACTGGCAAGCCGCAGCTCAAGCCGAAGCCAAGCCGTAACATCACTAAACACATATAGAGGCGTTGTCCAGAAATGAGCCGGAAATGGAATTTGACAGATATCATTGGTTCCGCAACTAACTGTAGTTAGTTCCACCGCACTAGAACAAAGGATCGAGGGCATTTGAACCACTTGAAGCTAGGCCAGTCCATGTCTATGCAAACTAAGACAAGCCGAGTTGATCAAATCTCGAAAGGTGTCCCGGTATAGCACTACTTTCAAGCTTCCATCGGGGCCATGCGTCACTGTGCTGCCATCAGCAATGCAACCCTCTACCATGGCATGCACAATTCCTATAATCATGGCTCGAAGAGGATAATGCAGCATGGATGCCCCCCTTGATGCCAATTCAGTGATAACACTCAGAGTACCAAAAAAAAACCAACTTACGGGGAAGGAAGGAAGTGTATAACCTGTGGCAGTCCCATTGAAGAACGGGGAATCTTCTGCTAGAGCATACTGTACAGGTTCACCACAACGCTTCTCTTCGAGCAAGAGCAACATCAGGTATTCCCAGTCCACCTCAATTTTGGAATTGATGCAGGATTCCGCATAGAGCTGCACGGTCATTGGGACCCAGCCAACCCCAACGGAACGACCATCAGGAAGTTCCAAATGGAGTCCAAACATGAGATTTCAGGTGCCCGTGAAGGGCGAGAAGTGTCCCATTCGAACGTATGCCTGAATTTCAGCGGATCTTGATTCCAAACTTGCATTTTGAAAATAGAAGAGGGTGTCTATAGCTTGGGAATTGACGTCTTTTCGTTGTGGTCAGTCTAGATCCCAATTTTTGAAGCAGACCCTGGGCCACCTATTCGTTTAGAAAATCCCATGAGCGGCCGCCAGCGGCCAGCGGGCTGGAGGTCCATCTTTGCGTTGTAAAACATCAGACTACGAAGGTTCTCTGAAGTCGTAAATGTGAACGAAGCTGGCAAATGAGTATGGGTGTCAATGGCGTACGTTGGTCCCGTTGAATCTGCGCTAGTTGGTTATGCACTATCTGCATGTCCTCCTTTATCGAGACTGCTAGCTTTCTATAAGGGATAATGAGTATGGTGTGGATATATGGTGTGGCCACACCTACAATTGGTCCAGCTGAGCAGCTATGCTCAATAATGTTTTAGCTCTCTCCAACTCTCGAAGCAGCTCGTCGCACTCTTGCTGCCTGAAAGGCCAAAGTAGAACTCTCGGCTTCACCGTGATACCGAAAACTTTCTTGGGTTTTACCACGCGCTCGACCTTGGCACGCATCCAGATGAGCTTGGACTCTAGACTGGGGAGCAAGCCACTGGGCTCATCTATCCTGCTGAGTGTTCGTACCCAAGCCAGGTTTGTAGATGGAGATGTCAGAAATGTGTGGATGTCTGCCAGATAGAGCTGTACGATTCGCAACTCCCGGGTAATGCTTCGGCATTCATGAGGTGCATTTCGTATCTTCGAGCAGAATTCTGAATCTATGCCGAGCGAGGTGCATTCAATGAGAGTGGCAATGGCAGATACTAACCCAATGATGTCTGCCATGAGTACAATACACCAGTGGTTCTTTGAAGGTGGTGGTCGGTGAACAAAATATCGTAGCTTTGCTGTTGCTGTGTACACCGCGAAAGTGCCCGCATGTTATAGTGGGCCAGGAGAACATGTCGCAACTGCCGCGCCAATCACAATTGGCAAAATTGGAATTCCTGTGCATTGAATCATCCGGGACTTTAATTCACTGGAGTGCTTACTGCCCAGGTAACATATTCTACAGGTTGGTTTGCACACCGAGGCCCTTAAATAGGTACTGTGGTCGCATCCCGTCCATTTCTGGTGAGTGTAGCGAGTATTCCTGCGTTGGTGAGCATTTTGAAGGTTAAACTCATTACCCCAGTTTGTGGATTGCTGTGGCAATGCCCCCGTAACTGCGCGGCAGTATGTCAATGCCGTGGCAGTGCGCCATGGTAGTGCTGGCCAAATATAGATACAATACGGCAAATGCCATATTAGATTCATATCCATGTCGTATTTACCTCAAGGAGGCCGTGTTTTAGTATATTCATATTCTGTCGGTTGAATGTGAATCTAGATGGATACTATATTCCGTCTCTCAACATGATCAATAGAAATTCGCCAACTATCTTGGAATACTATTTTGGACCAGGTAGTTGGCCACCCTACCTAGTTGGCCACCTGGGAGCTAGAGAGCTAGGGGCTTGAAAATTGTGACTGGGCATAATGTATAATCAGAGTGCGACCTCCAACGAATGTTCAGATCAAAATTCAACCGAAAATGATGGGTTGATCGAAAGCTACGGCATCGCGAACCGGAATCCGAAGGATGGGGACATCAATTTCTTGGCATCGGACCGCTCTTCTCACTTGCCGTCGCCATTTCTCCACCATTTCTTCACCGATCCACGACTTTGGGGGCTCGTTCTGATCCCCCGATGCTGGGCTTCCTGATTTAATACCACTGAATGCAAATTGGCTGAACCAACCTTCTCAAGACACTCAGGAAAACACGTCGGCTTTTTTTGGTCAGTCATGCTGGCCACCGTCGCGGTACATGATACCGCCATGCTATTGGTCTGGAACTTTACACAGAATTTTTCACTATACAATCCTTCATTCTGAGAGGTATTTTGAAATTTTGTCAATACATTTCTGTTAGCTCTGCAGGCCATTATCTCAAATCACCCAGTTCTGGCCTCGGTAATCGTCAGATTTTTTTGAGAGAGCTGCCAGCACTTTGGAATGGACTTAGGCATTCAGGGATGTTTCAATACTTTCCATTAAGTACCCTGGATATTAATTTGGGCTGACTCAGTATTTTTCTGAGTTGCAGAATACTCGTTCATCTCACACCCCCAGATTTGAGGGTTTCCCCCTGGTCGGAAGCAGATATTCCACCCATTTCTATACCTCATATTTACTCCAGAACTGTTATAAATAGTTAATATAGCCTCTATCTATCATGTCAAGTGCAGGCGACCACCATTTGAGAGCTCGACACGTAAATTGGCGGGGTGGCCAACTACCCTGTTATTTGGCCTTGTTGGACTGCCGGTCAAAATAAATTCACTGCGGACTTGAATCTTCGAATATTTTGGTGCATGTGCACTCGAACTCTTCGCAAGATGCACGCATGTATTCTGACCCAGTTTGGGTGGGACCGAGTCACTGAGAAGTCGAAGGCTGTGGCATAAATGCTTAAGTGGCCAACTTCCTGGTCACAAATAGTATGTTCCAAATATTCACACATCGACTCCATTCTACTCATTTTAATGTTTCGAAGCTGAATACACACTGCAGCATAAGATTCGGATGGCGAACAAGTGTCAACATCAACATCACTAAACTTTGATGGTGCCGATGTCAGCCGAGATGTCCGGCAGCAGGTCACAGATGGTTGGGCCTCGGGTGATTGGCCTCGACAAATTGATCACCTTGACCTGTCGGCAGCCATCGGCTGATGAATTGTGGTGGTTCGACCTGTATTGGGTGATCGAACGGAGGTGTTTCGTAATCCGGCATATACGCGGCAGTGGAAACAGCACTGGTCGGCACCGTTCGGCATCGGCAATCAGTGGTTCCCTGTCCAACCGCCAGGGGTGATTCATTGCGTACTGGACCACCAGTGGCATCCAAAGTCGTCCTGTGGAGCTCAACCAACCCACAATCAAATGAATGTCCCGTGAAATGTTGGTTAAGCCACTGTTCTCCACTGGAACTTCCTCTGGATTGTCAGTCCAGATGGCTCTCACTGTCATCTGGTGGACTCCTGTGCATTCCATTAGAAATCACTATAATCAGTGGTGCTCAATAGGGGCAGTCAGAGTTAAATTAAATCAGCGTTTCTGAGAGTGATTCTGACGGCGATTCTGGAAATTGATTTATCTCAAAACCGTGTGAAAACCGAGATCTATTCTGACCGACCCATTTTGAAAAATGATTCTCTCAATGATTTTGTAGTTTTGACGTCTCACCTTCCTACAAGTCCTTTTGAATAAAAAACTCTTTTTATTTCCGGGGTTGTACCCGAAATTATAGTCTCTACCATCATGCCCGCCGCTGCACGACACACTGAGTATAGGTACGCTCCGGAAGTCTTAAATCTGCTACGACAACGACTACGAGGCCTCTTCACGGGTTCAATTGTGACTTGCGCTTTGAGCACCGCAGTGGTGTCGTTATCATTTTTCAACTTCTTGGGGAGCTTGGGCTGAGGGATGAGAGATGAGCGCGATGAGCGTCGAAGGAGCAGACGATCATCCAGAAAGCAGCGCCAGATTATTTGTCATCAATAAGATTATTTTAATGAAATCATAGAAGCATGGTGATAAAATAAAACCCAGAATCGATTTTTGGTAAAACTGTCTCCAAAGCCGGTTCTACAAATCCTCGTTTCGCGGTTTTGATGGTTTATCCCACGAGTTAGTAAATCAAAATCACTTTCAGAACTGCTTGTCAGAATCCGTCATAATCCTCGAGAACCCTTGACTCTGACTGGCCCTAATATGAATCTTCAGCTACTGGATTCCAACATGCCACAATAGTCTCCACCACAGCCCCACTGTAAAATATGGCGCATTTAAACGTAGGGGGTCGTAGTTTATTCAAATTCGAATGTCGCTTTAGGACAGCCATATTCCCCGGTACTCAATACCATGAGGATTGGGGCTACCAGCGCCAAGATTCAGAGAGTCTGACAAATGAGGATATTGTGCCGCATCTGCACATTTGATTGGATGCAGAGGCTCGTTATGCTACCCTGAGGCGGTGCATGAACCTCTGACCTGTATAACAAAGCTCAACACGGTCGGGGCGTCCAGGAGACCGAGGAATAATTACTTGCTGTTCTGACTGGCTCCAGTGAATGACACTCATATCTCGAGATCCTGGGGCTACCACATTGCATGGACCATATCGATGTGTATCACTCGTCTTTAACTATCATTCGACTTTTTTACCTATTTACTTTGCCTCTCACATCATGGACCATTACTTGAAACCAACCAATTTTAGCGACACAGAAGTCCAAGTTTTTTGGATGAGTTACTGGGCACTTTGAAAGGATATATGCAGGTGGGTGTGTCCATCTACATCTTATTATTTTACTTGCAGGTTATTTCGGGCTTATACCTCTCCTATCTCTTACGCGGTTATCGATTTAGCGACATCTGCCATTCAGGGTGATTTCCTCTCTTCCAAGACAAATCTTATACCCTTTCCATGTTCCATATGCACATGGTGACTGTCCACAAACCTAGATACAGATCTAATCCTCCAATTAGGATACATTTTACCGCCAATTGGACCTCAGCGACTCGTCCAGCGAGGTGGTCCACTACTTTGTTTTTCCTTTAGGTATCTTAACGGGAAAAAAATTCAAGACACTCCGGAATGTCATGTAAATTCAGCCAATCGTGTTCAGACATTTGATAGATGTTACTTCAATATGGGGGCCGCAAGGGCATCGTAAGTCCCGAGAAAATCCTGGCCAGACCCATAAACTCTAAGGCGTCAATGGCCCACTATCCAGTCACAGATAGTAGAGAAATGATGAAAGGAGGTGTACTGTACGAAAAGGGCGGTCAAAGTAGAGATACAGCCGAGAAAGATTGTATGCATTACCCAAGGAAAATCAAGTTGTAAGTTGAGTTGGAGGTGTTTGAAAAAAACAGCGTGGATTTAAGCTATAGGGCTACGGAATAATTAGTACGGTGAAATGAAATATAAGTACGCACACTCAGTTACGGAGCAGGCAAGTAACTGAGGCTAACCGAGTATCGTAAACAGTAAAGCGGCGGAGTATTGGCATGACGGGTTGAATGGGAGGTAAGATAAGATAACATATACCGCTAACACTGATTTCTGCTAGAGTTGCTCACCACCACCGACTATTTCCTGGGCGAATGGCTCAGCATCTCACTTTCCGCCGGACGGCTATCATCATGAATGCTTTTAGCACACTGAATTCCGTACGTCAGCGCTATGTCAGCGAGGTCATCTGAATGCTCCTTACACTGCTGGCGAATGTTACGTGCTCCTGGCGACCAATATGAATCTGAATAGTCGAAAAATCAGTTGAATATACAAAGCTTGTGAAAGAAGCTCGAAGAAAGCCCTGATGGACGTGGACACTGGACTTACCGTCTCGTGGGAATCTATCACAAATTCAGCCCAGAAATAGAACCAACTGAACCAAACGACGCACAACTCCTGGCCATTCGGCCGTTTGAATTAAGGGTGTCAAAGTTGTCGGTGAGAACGTAGGAGGGTATGGTTAGGCTGTTAGGATCCGCAGCGGACGACACCTCTCCACTGTCCACGGACGCAGACTTGCCTGACCTTCGGATGCTGAGATTCGCGAGCTAAGGGACGATGAAAAATGCCCCCGCCGATCCGAACGCAGAGATACCACACCATACTGAGCATGTACACCCGCCCAAGCGGGTACACGATACCCACGGGGACTGTCAAGCGCAGATGGGCCGAGCGCGCAACATTAAAAGAACTCGGACGACATACCATTACTTTCGTCCTTCAACAGAAACCTAATTGGCAACCACGGTTCGGTCTTGTAAGTCGATGACGAACGTTGACAGCATATTTGACTCACGCAATCAGACCGCCCACCGCAAGCGCTGCCGTAGCTGTCCCGGTCTGGATCGTTAACGTCACCAGCCGGTCCAGGACACTGTAAAATGTCATGGCCATGAGTATGAGGCATTTCCGCAATCAACGTCACAATATTCCGCACCTGCGTGTCTCCACCAAATTTGGCCGGGCTTGCCTTAACTGCCAGAGCAGTGCCGCGGCGATGTTGATGTCCACTACGGCTTCGGTCACCAGCCAGATCCTGGAAAAAAGGAGGGGAATGAAGGTATGAACAGCAGGGGTTCATAACTATAGCCGCAGTGGGGCACGCACATTACCGGAATCGCGACTTTCCCGCGGTCCTTGAGTGCGGGGAACAACGCCGTCACGACACCACATGCGAATGAGCCTCCGAACTGCGCACGAGGGACAGTGAGTACGATGCAATGCGTGAAGGGAGAAACGCCGGCGTACTGTGGCAATAATCAAGACGGAATTTAGAAGGGTGACGAGGATTTTTCTGGTGCTAAAGCGATATTCTTGAGAGGCTGCTGGTAGAAAGGGCAAAATAACACGCACATCCACCAGTATCGAACAACTAGAAAGCTCTGGACCAGGACAGCAACCACGGCGCTGGTGAAGAGGTGGAGAGGGACGGTCTACAATTCTGCAATTAGTCCACGCCTGAGCTTATTACGACTTAACATACCCAGGGCTGGCCAGCAAGGTACACAGGGTCCCCTGCATAAACATCGTAAGCAGGACTCACACCGTTGATAATCTGAGACATACCGGCATGAGTTATTATGTACTATCAAGCCGCTCAGCCTGAGCTTATGAACCATCGAGAGCGAACGCTTACGAGATACACCCAGGCATAATCGGCCACTGTGCAAATAGTATCGAACAAGAAAGCAATCGATACTAGCGTCTATGAAAAAAAAGAAAACAGTCTGAGTGAAACTAGGCACAAGGCAGAAGTAAATGAGTACCTTCAACTTCCAATCATCGTGCTTGAAGTGTCTAAAGTAGTACCTGGCCTGATAGAGTTCGGCCGCATAGAGAAACTGGCCCAAACTTGAGGTCATGCTGGTAGAATACAATGAAGTGCTCACGGAGTTTGCCCATGTTCCAATGAGAAGTGCCCTGCAGGTCGAAATGAGCTTATCGAACCAGGAAGCTACGAAGGCGGAGAAAGTTGCACCCAGTGATGGTGTCAAGTGCGGGGAGAAACATTGAGGGAGGGACGAAATAACCAGTTTTCCACTGCTATATTTCAATGAGCGGGCTTCAGTATGGCCTGTCGTCTTTTCGACAGCTACTCTTACGAATCTCCGCGATCACGTAAGTATCCACGCCGCTGGCTTCCGTTGAAGTCGGTGAACATGGACCGGCGTCTCTCAAGCCGCGTTAAAGGGTGATTAATTGAAATGGACGTCCAATAAAGCCGTAACATCACGGAGAGAGATTTGCTTGCGGGAGGACTGAAGACCCAAAGGTGGAGTTCAAACCCTTCTTTCGTATATCAACGAGATGCCTGGTGACACCAGACAGGTCCTAAACATAAGATGGGGATGAGCTTGGAATGCTTCTATAGACTGAGTTTCATTTCTCTAAATGCTGCCCTCCCCCCAAAAAAAGAGATGCCTCATATCATACACGATGTCACAGCGGGGGCCGATGAATTTTTCGTGCCAAAACATCGACTGCAAACACGTCTTACTTTTTGACCATATTTTTACGGTCCTTCGGAACATGGAATAAACACGATAGCTTTTCCAGCCAGTTTTAGCAACAAATGTGTTCGAAAAATATCACTTCTTTACCTCCGAAACACCGCCAAATTTTGGCGGTCTTTTCATCTGGGGAAAAGACCTCGATTTGGGGCCCAAAAATGTGCGGTTCCTTTGTTCTTTCGCTGTTTCGGCCTCGAAATGAAGTATGTTTTCCTTCCTGAAATAGGCTATTATTGAATGGATTTTTGGTGCCCAAAAATGTGAGATGTTTGGTGTGGGTTTGAAGAAAAAACATTACTCCAAGTGGGAAAGTTTTTGAGTCAGTGTTTCTTCTGGCAGGAAAGATATTTCCCAAAAAGAAGACATGTTTGGATGTTATGTTTTGCTCCCAAAAATCCATCGGCCATAGCTGTGTGTATAAGTTTGTTTTCACCTACACGCGCCAATAGGCGCCTAAATTTATTTTTAACCTCGCCGATCAACCACTCAATAGCCGTTCAACAAGGAAGCTCTCATTCGACCCCTTCGGTCTTTTTGGTTTGGGCACTCATCATCCCTCCTTCCCTCATATTATATTCAATTGTCACTACCCACCACACTTCTCTATACTGCCCACGCAAGAGCAGATCTGGCGCTCGTCGCTCTTCAATGTGCATCAGCGTGCGAATCCACTGTCTTGCAAGGGTGTGTGAACCGCATCTAAGGGGGTAAAACTCTCTAGCTGTTAAACTTCCCTAGTCTTTCATCTACGCCATGGGCTTTGCTGTCTCCGACAGGATCTCGGATCCGATGTGACGGTTTTTCCATGAAGAGACATGCCAATAAGCTCGCGGAAAATTGCTTGCTAGTCGATATCATGACAGCCACTTCATACTCGACGGCTCGGGACCTGTTTTGACGTTTTATTCTTCGAAACCTGCACATCCACTTTTCGTACATACCGTTCCTTTCCCCCCCACCATCGCTAACGTCCAACTATCAGGTTACGATTTAGTTCGAAGTGGTTTATCTACCTCTACAGAGATCGCTCCACGAATGTATAGCTCAACCGGTTCCACTGCGATATCAACAGGAACCCTTTTGGCCCGTGAAACTAGAACCAATGTGAGGTATAAATGGACTCCTCATCCACGTGCAAAGTCCGATCAAATCAGGCGACTTCCCTTCGGACGATTCCAATTGAACTCGAAGGTAACCGAACGGAAAACTCATACCTCAGATATAGTTTCAATGCCTTCCGCGGAGAGTCCCCTAATGGGCAGATCGCGCGAGATAGTGTAGGACGTTGCTAAATTGTAACGCCGTAATTTCAGGGGCGGCTGATGCACTCTTAAGTTCTGTTTGAATTATGGCCGTCGGACCGTCCGAAAAGACATTTAACATCGCTGACAACCACGACTACAAGGCAGTTCGGCGAATGCCGAACCGAAAATTTTGACGTTTTTCTGTAAATTGATCCTTAAGTTGAACCCCAATCTAAGACCCTTAATGACTATTAATATTGATTACGTCCTTGACTTCATTAAGAACCTATAAGACCCTTAATTACAACACTGGATTCTATAAATGCGAGTTTCGTCCGTCAAATACCCTCACACCTTCTAAATGCGGCAATACCAGTTATACGGGCACCGAGTTCTTGCGGAGATGCCGACCACCGCTGACTGTTTCCTGAAAGACTGGCTGCCGTGATCTCTATTTCTGTTGGACGGCCGTCATCCCGAAGCCTTTTAGCACATCATCGCTTGCGGGTTCACTTTGACCGCAGACACTTGACCGTTCAAGTTACATCTCGATCGGGGCTACACGTACGTTTGTTTTTAGTCTTTTTTGGACTTATTGAGCAAGAATTGAAGAAGGTATACAATAAAAGCTATTGCCCTCCAGGCAGACCTGGTTACTCCGTGCCAATGTTTCAGCATTGATATTTTATTGTTTTCTGGGGCGCTGCCCAGAGAAGTCTGTTCCATTGTCACTCGCGTGATGCTCTGCACCTCTGGCACTCCGCACCTCGCTCGACGTGTATGGGAAACTGTCTCTGGGCAGAAATGTGTTCATCTACTGTGTACAATAGCTTGTGACCAAGAGTAGACTATCTCCGGGTAAACACCTTTTCAGTTGTTCATTGTTGCTTGCTTGCTGCTTCGCACCTCACCCAAAATGTATGACCACCTCCACAGAAGTGTGCCTTGCTTCTTTTACTTACCCCGGATAAAGCAAAATATCGACCTATGTTAGAATGTCGACTAAAAGTAGTGAAAATCAAACTTGATAGAAAGTTGTTCTATTCTTTTGGTACGAAATTGAGATGGAATTAGCCTCAATCAGCAGCTCTTTCACACGCTATGGCTTTGTTCTCTTCCTGTGAACTAAGAAAGCCAAGCCCAAAGAAATTCATTTGGCAGTGCTTTTATTAGAACAAAGGAAAATTTGATTGCTACTTCAAAAGTCCTTCTTTCTTCTCCCCGGAAAAGGGCTGCTGAATGCTGGCCTTTCAGCAATATTTCTCACAGACAGTGAACAAAGATATAGCTTGCAAAAGAGCTGCTGATTGAGGCTAATTTTCTGTCAATTTTGTACCAAAAGAATAGAACAACTTTCTGTTAAGTTTGATCTGGCTACCGATTTGGCTACTTTCAGTTAACATTCGAACATAGGTTGATATTTTGCCTTATCCGGTGTGACTTTGATTTGTAAAGTCCTTTCCTGCAGATCCCAAAGGGACGGCATGAATCGGCCATCATCTGCCAGAGTGACACTGCTCCAAGCCGAGGTAGTAGGTGTAGGAGCAGCAGATAAGAGCAAAGAGGTGTAAACCCATCAGGATTTTTGATGGTCGATAGCCAATTAACGAATGTAGACCTTGTTAACTCCGTAACCAGGAATTGATCTCTGCCATCAATGTTGCGAGAACTCGCTTTGACCGTTCCCACAGTCCCCCAGGGCAACACCCTATCAACCATTTTCCCAAAACGGTTTCTGACCCCGTCTTCAAGGCAATACCCGTCCCAATCTGCTCACAGCCACTCCTTTCATTTTCAAAGTATTCTCTCGCCTGTTTTCCGACAAGTCCGAACCCGCCCCGCAACACTCCCCTGCTTGTTTCGTGCAGCCTGCTGGCTCCTTTTCTGATAACACTGCGCAACCGGGCTAGGCCCTCCTCGATCTCCTCCAAGACAGTCTGCCCTGCCTGATATTATATAGTTAATTGTCAAATTTTATTCCCCACTGAGCCTAGAATATGGGTGAATACTCAATCCCGAGGCTGATCAATGTCGATAGGGATTTTTGTCATCACTACTCTAGGGCAGACAAGTTGCCAAATCGAGGATTGGATGAGCCCACCTAAGCAGGCGATCAGACAAATTCGGGGTATCATGGATACATATATTAAACTCCCTGAATTCCTTCGTCGCTCCCTTCGATGTCAGCCCCACCCGAAAAGATTCAAAAGCCCCCGCCGCTGCTTCTGCAGGGCATCGCCCCCCATTTATTCTAGTCGCGCAAAGCTCTTAAACGGTACAAAAGAATGCATGCTGGCAGCATCAACCAGCCGGCCTCGCCATCCCATACAAAAGAGTCATCTGTGAGCTCTGAAAGTACTCTTTAGGCGGCTATGGAAAAGCGGCGGCCCTGTACGACATCGCATCGCGCTAGCCGAAGCTACTCATCTGTGTGGGTCGCCTCGAGCGCCTCCACTTCTTCGGTGGCATACTCGCGAACACGTCAATGCCCATCGCTCTCGGCAGCAGTAGCCCTGGGTTAGGAGGATGCAATTGACTCATTGCCAATTGGTGACTCCTGGCAGCTGTTCGGTTCATCGATCGCAGGTAGAAATACCAAATCTTCACAACCTCGATGACCCGGAGGCGGAGGTAAGGGGGTCGTCATAAAAATTTCCGCTGAATAAGAGAAAGTCGATAAAAAATCAGTTCAGGCAGGGCCACATGCGTGGCCATAAAGGAATTTCTATCATTGGGGACCCGGATATAGAACATGGCGTCCAGTGATGAAACAGCACGCTCAATGGTGACTCGGGTCTCCGACCGGAACCTTTCAAGTTGCTCTGGAGTTGGAATCTGTGCTGACTGAAAAAGACGGAAAGGAAAGTAATGCTGGAGAAAGATTGGCGGGAGCTATTGAATCCTTGACTCTCTCTGAGATATCCAGAAACGCACGCGAGAGATGCAATGCGCTAAATAAATTGTTGGGAATGGGACACCGCTCGCTGTGTTTATTCTCACCCGAATGGAAAGTGGTAGCCGTTCTAAACCTTTCATCTGGACCACTAGTACGGAGGAACGAGAAGAAGGAAGAAGGAAGACAAAGGCAAGCACCGAAATCACGCCTTTCCTGCGCTTGAAAATATTTCCTACTGTGCAGCACAACAACAGGTGGTCCGACAACCGCCGCTGAAAGAGTCTCCTGTCTGTGATCAAGTCTTATTCAATTGGCGGAAGGTTGCCATATTGGGATAGGGGGTTGCATGGAAATCCTACAATGTTGGCCGTTCTCCAAAGCAGGTGGAAAGAAGCTCGTGGGCCACAGTGGTTTGGTAAAATGAAGGCGCATCAAGAAAGTCGATACTACAGCGTCAAGAGCCCTAATTCAATGGCCTTGATTTCTAAAGCCTGAGGAGAGACATGAGCATGAAGGGAAATCAGACGCAGCAGAATAAACAGCTCACCAACTGCTTGGAGTAGAAACGAGACGCATCAAAACCTCCACCGGCATACCAAAGCTAGTCAATGAGGATAGTTTCGGCGTCAACTTCAAATGGAATACTACTCACACCTGGATACCCGGAGGGCCGATAACACCCATTGATCTCGCCTTCCTCGTCCACTCCCCACACCGTAGTTGTTTGATCGATGACAGCGTCGCCGAATAGTCCGCGCATAGTGTCACGAATATTTTCGTAGGACGTCCTGGGCAGTGGCTCATGGTACATAAGATGCGAATTGAAAAATGGACCCACGCAAATACTACGGCGTCGACGTCCAGGGAGGATCCATCCGTGAACACGGCGGAATTCTCTGTAAACCGTGCAATCTCGACACCTTGTTTAATTTTGACCTTCCCTGTGCGAATGAAATCTGCAACACCAACATCGAGCCCTGTCACAACATTGAATCGGAGTTTCATGAAGTCGTGATGATAATCCCTCACAGTAGCCTGTATCCAACGTTCAGTTCGCTAAAACATGTGAAAGAGAGACCTACCTCCGAAACGCTCATATGCCAATGGGTAATGGCCACTGCCGTCTGTCCCCATATTCAGCTTCAACCCAGCCTCGCGCAATCCTTCGTGGGTCTCTTTCTGCTGGGCCAATATGTGCTGTGTCGTGGCCTTTCCAATCTCCCGTATCAGCAGAAAAGGGACGGCCTGCGACATGAAATCAGCGACGTCTGTCGGGACATGCGGGGGCCAGAGCCTCTCTAGCGTTTGGGCGACGCTGTCAGCCGATACGACGCATGTCGAGGAACGCTGGAGCATCGTGACCTCGGCGGCGCCGTGAAAGGCGAGGTCCTGGCAGATGTCCGCAGAGCTGTTTCCTGCGCCGACGACAAGCGTGCGATTCCCCATGAAGCCCTTTCCGCCAGGGTACGTTGCTGCGTGGAGAGTTGTTCCTCTGAAAAGGTCGATGTCCGGGACGGATGGGAAACGAGGTGCACCCAAGATGCCTGCAGCGAGGACGATGTGAGCTGGATGGAGGGTGACCTGCTGGCCGGCGCGATCGATGATGACGGTCCATCGTTTAGAGGTAGTATCGTACGTCGGCGTAGGCAGTGCACGCGAGCTTGTCCACACAACCAGTTCCTGAGAGATCGCGTAATGTTCGAGCCAATCCGCCAATTTGTCTCGCGGCGTGTAGGTAGGCCAGTTCTCGGGATAGGATTGGTACAGCACTAGAAGACGATAAAACTTAAGGTTTTACAAACAGAAAATCTTACTTGGGTGGTGCGTCTTGATCGTGTGTAGAGTCATCATCGGGTACCGCTGCCTCCAATTATCCCCAACCCGGGCATTTTTCTCGATAATGAGAGTCGGGATGTTCATTTGTCGGAATCTGGCTCCTACATTCAACCCGGTCTGTCCGGCGCCGACTTCATTTATCTTCGATTTAGTTTGAAACGTCAGCGAAGCAAAGCATGAATGCGCACTGATCAGTACATGCGGATCACGTTCAATGGCCTCCCGGCGCTCGCGATGGACATCGTGCCATGCAAGCGTATGACCGCCATAGACGCCTGTCTCCGCCCCAGATTCTTCATGGCCCCTAATATCGGTGAGGGTGGTAAACACATAGAGCGCCTTCCATTCGCCAGCCTCGTTCTCCACCAGCCCGAAATATCCCTGCCCCGGGCCGACCGCGGTTTCAAAGGTAAACCCGGAGGACACACCAGAAGCAGCATGCGTTATGGGGCCGAATTGGGGGCTCAGATTCGCTCTGGTGTCAAGCTTGACCTGGGTGATAGACGCAGCCTTCAGTGTGTCCTTCAGGTAATCCGCAATCCGTTCATGCCCGATCAAAGTGCGGTTGTTCCAGGTAAAGACCAGCACGTCGCGCAGGTAGCATTGGGTAGGGATAAAGCAAGATGTCGTCCCAGGTACGTCTCCTGCCGCCAGATATTCTCCGAAGGAGTTCAGCCAGGAGGTAGCTATTTCAGTAGGGGAGTCAGGTGCCATGAGGATGGGAACGGCGGAGAATGGGTGGCTGATGTCCCGCTTCCCATCATCCCACTCTTATAGATACAGCTGTATCGAAAGCGGCAAGTCGGTTCTTGACGTTGCTATATTTGGCGTTCCCAGTAATATAAAAAGTCCCGTACATGCGCCAATCCCGCGGCAAGCCACCCGTTGGCTTGTGGCGGGACTGGAATAAGTACTTTGACTATATCTAGCAATCAATGCTCATTCAGACGTGAGCCCACGATGGCACAAGTACGAGTCGTATACACGCTGTGACAAAGCAGCCAGCGGCAGTGATTTGCGCAACAATGGTTAATTAGGACTTACTATGTGTTGAAGATCAAGACATACACCAAAACCGACGTGATATTCGCCCGTGAATTGAGTTCTTCAGTCCAGCATTGGGGGAAGGAAAGAAAAGAAACTCACTGAAAGGGTTTGGGGGCGAGAACAGACGTGCAGACCGGAAACGCCGCGGCATGAGTGACATTGAGGCTTCAGTGAGGCACATCAGCTGGTAGGGATAATTAGTTTATTGATGGTTCCGTCATATAGACGAGTGTACGTACCATCGTCCCACCCGCCAGAGCACGGCTGCCGGATTCTTAATATTAAAATATCAGAAGGAGGTAGGCGGGGAAGAAAAACACGTTAGTAGACGCACCGTTATCACCTGCGCTCACACCGAGATATCGTATCACCATAAACTACCTACTTTAGTCACCGCATGCCAGACTATATCGCATGGCTTCGTGCTTATCCGGCGACGCTAGGGGACACGCTGGCCTCGGCCTCGGGGATAGGAGATAGAGCGGCTCGTGTCCCATGGGCCCGACCACCATCCTCCCGCTCGTCACCATAAGCGCAGGGCCAGATACACCTGATTTCTCTCGACGCGAACTCGGCGCGCGGAAACGAAAGCTAGTTCGCCGGCCGCCTGCAGAAACGAGGCTAGACCGAGCGACGCGTCAACTGCGAGGGTAGCGTATGGCCAGCCAGCCGTACAGGAGAAGAAGCACATCTACGCATCACGGCAGAGGGAGAAGGAAGACGAGAGTGCTGCCGGCGGCTCGTTGCGAGACCGTCCGAGGCGAGGCTCCTCAGAAGAATGGAACACGAGGTCGGAAGAACGGGCACCATGGCATAAAGAAGCCATCGACAGACACAGAGAGGCCACCGACAGATACAACAACAAGCACAACAAAAGCCGAGATACGGACGTCGGCGCTGAAACAGCGTCAAGGCACTTAAGTTGATGGGATGTAACGCTGTCACGGAATGTCATCGCATCACTGTGGCGGTGTCAGGTCACGGGTGGAATAGTTCAACTCGCGTTCGAGCAAAGAAAAATAGTAACGGTGGCTGGGAAGCATTTAGACCCCTGAAGACTCTTACAGCATGTTCTGAGTGGGAGAGAAAAAAAGAAATTATTTGGACTTTCATGCCATCACGAGGAATCGAACCTCGTCGTCCCTCAGACAATTCATTCGCGCATCTAACTGCAGGTGACCCAACCTTGGTCCATGACGGCTTCCTGTTACAGGCAGCGTACCCGGAGAAGTTACAAATTTTCTTGTGCAAATCTCAGGCTACTTGGAAATATCATCATTGCTCACACACGTGCAGCCTAGTGCTCGGACATGGCACTGTTAACTTCAACTCAAGTTCGACCAAAGAGAAATAGTAACGGGGATGGGGGAAGCGTTTGGGCCCTTAATGACTCTTGCCGCATGTTCAGAGTGGGAGAAAAAAAAATATAGACTACCACATCCATGCCATCACAAGGGATTGAACCTCGCCCTTCCTCATACAATTGAGGACCAGGTCTGGCAACTGCAGAGGGTGACCAACCTTGGTCCATGATGACTTTTATACGCAACTTTGGATTGCACAGAACATCTTTTGAACATTTTTTTGGATAGAAAAAAAAAGGAAAAAGGGAAAAGGAAAAAAAAAAAAGAAGTCTCAACCGACCAATCCATGTCATCACGAAGAATTGAACCTCGGCATCCCTCAAATTCTTGCTACTTGCAGGGGGTGACCAACCTTGGTCCACGATGGCTTCCAGCTACAGTGGAGAAGTTACAATTTTCTTTTACAAATCCTAGGCTATTCAATGATCGCTCACATGGTGCAGGCTAGTGAGCTTAGGTCAAAGTGGCATTATCAATTTAATGAACTGTTGCATAATTTACCAGGGACGATCCACACCCATCCTAGATTCAATGTGTACTCTTCCCACCCGGCGTCATCGGCGTCCCTCATTGAGCGCTGTTGACCCCGACGGAAATATCCTCGATTCAACTCCATTCCTCTCAATATCCAACACTTGCCCGCATGGCGAGGGATTATCTTGCTATCCAGGGCATTCTCGAACGGGTCATTCACCTCAATCCCCCACCGTAACTGATTGCAACAATCATGAAGGGGTTGCGGAGGAGGTCAGCAAGCGTGTCATTGCGGCCTTGGATGACAATGATCTTTAATTCTGCATGCTTACTTCTATATTTGCACTCAGACCCTTTTGATAAACTTCCGGTTCGTTCGTGTTCAAACTTGTCCAGACCCCCAAACCGAACCCACTATGAACTGGACCGATGTCCGGTTCGGGGTTCGACAAATTTAAGCGAACTGGACCCGGTTCGGGGTTCGGATTATTTTGTAAAGAATCGGACCGGAGCGAACCTTGGCAATAGCTAAACACTAGCAGCAAAATACCTAGTCGAAGACATGTTTGCGGCCGAGGAAAATCGAAGAATATTAGACCGCCGTATGTGAAATTGAGCCCTGATTATCCTTCTGAGTCCAATCCTTCAGAAAATGTTCCCAACGGCCGATGACATCCAGCGGTGGTTCGGGGTATGACTTTGAACAATGTGTCAAGAGGTGATACACTCTCGAACGATGCTGGAAGCCTTACCTTGAGCCATAATAGTAGTTCAGTCGTGAACTTTGTCAGGCGCCCATTGTCGGCGGGCCACCTTCCACGGAGTCGAGCACATGTGAGTTTGAGAGAGCGGAGATCTTCCAGCACCTCATACGACTTTGGGGTTGATCCAAATATCCGGTCCCATAGCATGTCAATGAACCTGGGAAGGAAATAGTAGTAATTGGCTTGCCGGATGCCAGTCATTCACTAACCCAGACCCCGAGTTGCCGGCCTCGATGCTTTTCAGTAACCTCAGAAAACCTCTTAGGAGGTCGGTATATAATGTCGGACGCGGTTCTGCGGCCTTTGCAGCGGCCAATACAGCTCGTAGTTTCGCTGTATCCTGCGCAAGATCTTGCAACGGCCCCCGAATCAGCACGTGCATCTCGGCCCATGGAATGTCCAAGAGACGGCGGATATAAAACAGGCGGCGTGATGGGACTATATAAGTGATGTGGTCGCAAACCCACCAGGCCTGGAGGAGGGTGAGCAGGTGCGGAAACTGCGAGAACACCTCGTTGCATTGATTTGGTGGTTGGGGTACCATCTTCCCGGGCTGAGAATACCAATGAATCCTCGAGTCGTGCATATTGAGGACTTCAAAATTTTGCCAAGTTTGTATCAGATCCTCACTTGCGGAGAATGAATCTATTTCCTGAGTGAAGTATAGATTAACACTGCGCAGTGCGGATGAAGGTGGCGACCTCACCTGTAACCAATTAATCATCTTTTTCAGCACTGAAAGAAAATCGAAGTCCCTTTGGTTCCAGAACCACTCGGGGCTGATGGAGCGAATGAGGGGGATAAGCTCTGTCGCATGCGTAGCGGGAATGGACGAAGTCAAGTAGTCGATACCGCTGCAGCTAAGCGTCCTGAATGAATGCTCCGTTGAAATTTGGCTGAAGGAGTAGACGTAAGTACTTACAATGCAATATGCTTCGAGTTTAGATGGGGTTGATGGGTTGAACCGTCATCCCCACAAGCAAAGGTTTTCAGAACCGAGCGTGCCAGCTCTATTCTCTGTAAAGTGCTGACGCAAAACTCGCCTGATCGGCTTGGATCGTGGAGGAAATCCCAGAACGACGCATGATGGACCGATATTCTGGAACCATCCGAGGGGACCTGGAAAACAGAGTGAAGCCGACGGAGGGACAGTCCAATATCACCCGGATTGAGCTCAAGTAGCTGCTCTATGTCGTTCGAGAGTAATTTCGGAAAGTTATCAAGAGCGCATAATATCCGAAGAAGGCGAGGCCGGGCAGGAACGCTGCAAAGAATCTGTTTATACAACCGGTCCAGAGCCTCAAAAGGCCTATCAGAATGGACTGGGAGGCTCTGCCAATTGACAACACCCGCCAAGCGTTCTGTGGGGCGAAAATCCTTGTCATCGACAAACTTGATGACCGTAGATGCGTATATAAAGTATCCGGAGGATTTTTCAACCAACATGTCCAGAATGTCAGATGATGGCCACGGAGTTGGAACCCCTCTCATAGTGTCGTGATGTTCCTGATGAATGCGTAAGAATGCATCGTGCAGGTAGATCCTAATATCTGAGAATGACGGATTAATATTGAGGATGCGATGTAGCTGGTTGATGGAGGGCTTCTCGAAGACCTCACGGATATGTGGTTCCGGTCTACTGGCGATGAGAATTCTTAGCGCTCGGGGGTGATGCGAAGCAGCGTTGCCAATCAGCCGCAAAAGTTCTTGCTGTACTTCTTGGCTTTCGCATTCGTCCAGCCCGTCGATGAGAAGGATAGGGGGTTGCAAATTTTGGATAAATTCACATGCCCGAACAATGAGCTGATGTAGTTGGGTTTTCATGGCTCGCCCCACGACAGATGGGTCGTCCCCTGCGCACTCTGAAATGGCCCCCTTCCAGATTGGGTTCCTCAGTGCAAGCTGGTATGCGAGTGTTACGAACAGAACTTTTGCATTACCGCGAGTCGCATGATTGCGCTGGAAAAAGAAGCTTCCCCCGAGCCGATGTTCCTCATCTAATCGGCGGCACAATGTCTGCATGATAGCGGACTTTCCAGCCCCAGCAGGTCCATATAGCCAAAAGATCGAGCAGGCGGAGTGGCGGTCAACTGCCCAATTATAGATGTGATCGAGTATTCGAGTACGCGTTTCAGGGTGGCATTTGGGCTGGGGAAAGCTTTCTGCGGAGTCGTACAACGCGTGCAGCGCAGCCGACCGATGCAGGATATCCATTCCTTCTTTCTGTTTTTTTTCTATTCTTTCTTCCTCTTTTTTTTTCTCGTTCTCCGGATGGTCGTGATAATAATTCACGTTTCGGGCCTCAATAAATGTGTTGCCTTGAAAGGGAAGGACTGGCTTGTAAAAATGGAAAGGTGGGTGGGCTAGGCCTGGCACAGTGGAAAGACGTGTTTGTCCTCGTGGTTCATGACCATAATGGGGATACTGTGGACGGAGCAAAGGCTTGGGCGCCGAAGGATGGCCGGAATGAGGAGATGTCGATGGAAATGCGACTGTATGCTCTTCACCAGACGGATTTTTTGCTGCAGGATGCCTTCGTGAAGATACATCTGCGGGTATGAGAAGCACGAAAAGCATCCCATGCAAACTGCTCATACCATACGGAGGCCGTCCTGTTATCTGTCGGGGAATTCTCGTCACCCCGGAAAATTCGCGCTCACGCCTATCTTCGAACGTCAGGCTCGCCGGAGGGAGTTCATCAGGTGGCGCAGGGTCCTGAATCGTAGGGTACTGGTTGGTGTGGAGGTTCACGTCGCCGGATTGGACGTCGTAAAAGCTTCCACCATGAATTTGAAAGCCGACGGCCCTTTCGAACATTTGGGATAGGGTTCGGGCCCAGAATGGATCTGGAGAGGTGGGAGGGAACTGCTGAGTGTGGCTTCAGGCAAGAGGGCGGTCGTGGAAATGGGAAGGCCAGCTCTTGCGGCTGTGCAACAGCTGCAAGACCGCGTGGTCGGTTCTAATTCCTGATTTCCTCTTAGATTCCAGATCTCCATTCCGTAATACTATTTTAGCCCTCTGATGTGTCCATGCTCCCTGATGTAGAATCATTCATAATCCCGTCCGCATTCCGAGCCCGATCCCTCCGAAAAAAATAGGGGATGTGTATATATACCATAGCTATGGGCTGGCAAAATTTGAGCCCAATTGAAGCCTTACAGCGCATGCGATCGCAGCAGTGGAAACATAGGGGCTAAAATAGTACGGAAATTCGGGTCGCCGCCCCGATCACGGATTATCAAGCATTCGGAGGTAAAGGAAAAAGGCTGAGTGCTGGCCAAAAATGGGTGACTTCCTGATGTATCAGCCGTCCCACGATTAGCGGTTGGACCATGATATATGGAAACCCACCTCTGAACCTACTGCGGAAGTCACGTGAGGGACCTCTTTGTGTACTACAAGAGGGTACCTAAGAGGTACCCCCACCATGCAATGGGTTGTATCACGTGCTGCTCAGCTGCCACCATCTGTGTGCTACTACTGGGTCCACCATGCTGGTTGCATCACAGTAACCTCCATGTTTGTAAAATGACGTGGGATTAGGGATCTGCAAGGCGGGTGGCTGAACCTTCGGGAGGCTGCACAAGACCCCTTCAATAACAAAGCAACAGCTTTCCATACATGGGTCTTGACCTATTTATGCAGTTAAATGGTGGTCAATCATATCATCTGATATTCTAAGTAAACTAGTCACCACCCGTGAACAAATTCACGGGCCATGCCACTTTCTTTGTTGAGCATTGGCCATTCGGTTCCGCGCACACCCCCACGCAGGTCAATTTCCTTTGGCGCCGTTGTACATTTGTTGCTCACCCCGTGGAAGTGAACCCGTTTCCCTTCGCCTTCTGGCTTGCTGCTTGTCACCATCCCTGTTGTTTGCCCCTTTTGCGTATTCCCTCCCTCCCTTCTTCATCGTTATTTTCCCCCAGTTCATCGGTTGTAAGTACACTGTCCATGCACCGGACCGTCTTCCGGTCTCAGCATCAGATGCCGCCTGTGCCGCTACGGCATCTCGCGTCATGTGGAGGCGTGTCTGGGTGTTTCCGTGATTGACACTTATGTTCACCATTCTATTATATTATAGAGATTTTCAGGCAATAGATTTTCCGGTGTCAGCCTAGGGCTCGCTCAGTCAACGCTGTCGTGTCGACCCGCTCTCACTGCGCCACATTGTGGTGGAGCGAGATTCTGCGGTAGAATCTATGCCCCAGAAGACTCAACCTTCAGTACTGGAGTATTGTTGTCATTGGTTCCAAGATGGCAGCCGAGACCGGGGGCAGCATGTTCAAATTCAGCTCAAATTATTACTGCTCTGAAAAATAGCCCTCTTACTTACGCTAAATTGGTAGAATGAGTAATGCCAAGAGATGTAAATTGAGAGAGAGGTGAACCACAGCTAGCCCCCATACTCAAGTGAAAGTCTCGCAGGATGAATTCCGTGCTGATCTTGAGACAACAAGGAGACGGCAGTCCAATCGAGATGAATTGATCTCGTAGACATGGCAATTGATATGCTGTTTGAACACTAAACAAAAGTGACAAATCAACTAAGCAAGATTTTGTGGGCTAACAAATCGCACACTAGATCAAAAAATCCAGGAAAACAAGAGGGAGGGAGATCAGAAGGGCTTTTACTGCTTGGACTCAAAGCTCCTGAGTACTTCTCTGCTGCTCTGATTTTCAACAATGACTAATTTCAGATGACGAATTCTTTGTTTGTACTTGTAGCAAAAGTGGCCAAAATCCAAGTTCTCCAGGGTAGCTAAACATCTGGTTCAGCCAATAACTTGAAGTAGATAACTCGAGGTAGCACACTTCGTGGCAAAGCCCACTATCTCTCTCTCCTAAAATTCTAACCAAAGAAGAAAGTCTGCTATCTGGCAGGCAGCCATTGCCAATGAAATATTGTTTTGAACAGCTACTATTGCCTCCCTAGGTTGTGAGAGCTCTGGAAGAAATATCTAGAGTGTTGAACTAGTTTCTTTTGCAATTTCAATCATTGTTTCGTTCCTAATTGTGTAGAACCCCCTACAAGCGAAATTATGCCGACGATGTTGAGTTGGAGACTGAAATAAAATAAAAAAACATATCTTACTCAGTTTCAGATTAGGAATGAGATTGGGCAATGTTGGATGAACCTCACTTGCACATTCTATCTAATTTTAAGATGCTTAATCAAGACCCCCCATCAGTTACAGGATTTCAAATGTGCGGTATGCACAAATGGCCAATCAGAGATTGAATTTGTGAAGGGGTTCCAAAGCACACAAAGGTTGCAGGACAGAGTAACGAAGTCTGGCATGTACCGTGCTACAAATTGATCTCAGAGGTCAAGATTTCCAGGTGCACTTACCCATATATTTGTGGACAGTTGCAAGTATCAAGGCTGTGCCATGCTGGGCTGTTGAGGGTTTTTTCTTCAAATACCATTGCTTCATGCTCTGACCCCACAATGACAAACCATGAAAATCATGACTGATTATATACATTGTATAAATCACATTTCAGAATATTTACAAGTGGATCTAGGGAGAATAGAACACCATCTTGAGGGCCAGTACATTGAGGTGTTCCTGACACAGCAGACAAATGAGGTGAGGAACCAGTGATAAAATTCATGGCACTTGTATCAAGTCTCACCAAACCGCATCGTCCACCACATATGCATACGTGGATGCCAAACCATGAATGGATGGGCATCTGAAGGTGAACCAGGATTTGGTGGTGACGCTAAAGGAAGGATGGTTATGAGAAGGTATGAATCGATGTCAGAAGACACTACTTACAGTTCAGATAAACAACAGTTTGTGCCGCTAGCTATAATGCGGAAGGGTCTACAATTGAACTGAATTGTAAAATACCTATTCAACTTACCAAATGGGTTCACAGCATATATGAGATCCTGGATTATGTCAGGGCCTGGTGGTACATGGAGGCTGATGACTCATCCCTGAATGCTTGAAGTCTATTCTAGTTCCAGGGAGATATCTACAGTGATATTTTGTTGGACAGAGCAGTTGTAAAAGAGCCACAGGGACCAGCATTGATTGTTACAGCTTGTTATGACAACCATGAACAATCCTATTGACAAAAGATGCAGGAACAGCTGTCATAGTTAGGCCAGATGAGTGAATGAGCAAGGCGTGAACACCAGCTATGAGAATAGAGGCAGAAGTGACAAAAACCTGGGTGAGTGGACAGCGAGATGGGAGACAGGAGAGAGGAAGCGATAAGCCGGTAGTTTGTTGACATTGCTTGAAAGGCATCATGATCTGGGGCATTTCCAGGCAAACCTCTTGCCAAGTGGAAAAAAGACTGCAAACAGTGAGATTCAAACTCTTGACCTTCACATTTGAAGTTTGGTCTTGTTTGAAAGCAAAGATTCAAAATTTGGCGGAGACTCTGCAACATTAGGGCGCTTTAGGACCCACTATCAAGATAGTGGGCATAGCATTTATGGGCAGTGATTGCCCTAGGGCCCTAAAATTGACCCACCTGAGCTCTTAGGCCCTAATAGGGGATAGGGCCTAAATTTTAGGGGTTATTTTAGGGCCTCTACCAAAATTAGAATAGAAAAAAGAATATTATTATTTCCTCAGCCTATGTACTCATCATAATCATCAGATATAGCCCCATCATCAGTTATAGCATCCTCCTCTGCATCTGCAAGAGCCACTAGGCAATCCTGCTCGGCCTGCTCATCAATTTCCTCCTGCGACAAATGAACTGGAGGCTTCCAACCCTTGAAAAGCTTTGCTAGGGTCATCTTTGGCCATTTGTTAAGCCGAGGTAAAGTAGTGATATGCTCAACAGCATCATCTTCATCATTTTCTTCATCAATGTCCACTTCTGCAGCCTTTTCAGCCTCTGCCTTTGCCTCTGCACGGATATCCCCAATCCATTTTGCCATCCCAATCCTCCAGGAGTTTTCAACAAGAACATGACCCCGCTCAGATTCTTCTTCATCTTCCTGACTGTCAAGAAGGTCTGAGTGACGAGGGACAGCAAGAAGGCCATCTGTTGAAGCATGATTATTCCGCTTATGTCCTTTCACATTTGCATAGCTGTTCTGCCGGTGAATTGATTCTCCAACCTGAATCACAAATGATTTAATATTGAAGAGAACCAAGAAAAATGACTCCACACCTTTGCTTTCCTCTGCAGCTTGTCAATCTTCATTCAGGCCTTCCTTTCACTCAATCTGATCCTTAGGTTTGAAAACAGCCTCTCTGCACCAGCTGTATTGCATACAATCTCCAGCAACAAGATTGCAAGGTCAGAAAGCTCAGTCTCGCCAAGTTTGCCCCCAGAGAGTGCATGCCATACTTTTAATTGGGCATTTACCCTGGGTTTTGTGTATAAGATACCAAAGTGCATGGTAACAACAAAAGAAACAGCTACTGACCTTCCGCTCAATCCAGTTTACTTGTCTATCCCTGAAGTCTTTGTAGATCCCCGTTGAAGTCAGATACTCCAAAAATGCATCCTCAATGGCAAGTTCTTTCTCATGTCGTGTAGTGATGTCGTCATCCCTGCCACGGTGGTTCTGGACTCGACAATAGACCTGTGCACAGTCAAGTTATAAACTCACAGGATAAAAAATGGACACTCACACTTAGCAGCAAATCTACAAGCTTGAAACGATTGAACTCTGCATCAGGACCAAATGCTGAGAGCCCTTCAAAGGGATTGAGAACAAGTGCAAGGAGAAACAAAGGCTGATCTGCATCCTTCCAGCGTTTCTCAATTCTCTTTAGCATCCCAGTACAAACTTCTTCCTCTGGATGAGCTTCAAAGTGCAAGTACATTCCCACAAGAGTGAGCAAGACCTGATCTGGGTGGACATCATCCTTTTGATTGATATTGGTGGCAAAGCAGATTGGCTCAAGATCACTAACAACAGCCTCAAGTCCAAGCCAGAAGCGATTTTCCCAGTCAACAATGCGATCAATCATCTTGCGTGCCTCTTTCTCTAGATGGATTTTTTCTGTGGACTTGGCTGCACCAATTTGTGCTTCAATAATAGTATTCTGTTTCGTTGATGCAGCATGGCTGATAGCATGTTTGACACAAAGAAGGCGAAGGAATGATGTGGCATGTGAAGTCCAGCGAGTCATATTGGCTGTGGAATATGACAAGACAATGGTTTTGCCATCATTTTCATCGGGGCTAATAACCTTCTGTGCATCATCAAAGATGATTCGGACTTTATCATGGCTGTTCAGCCAGGTGATGAGGTCAATGGTCTCATCTGCAATTTCAAGGGCAAATGGATAGACTTTGAAATAGTCCCCTACACAAAGCTGGCTCTAAATTTTGTCAGTAAATATGTGACCCTGAAGACATTTGAGTTGCATACCTGGTGTCCAAAACAGGATGGTAGGAACAAATCTGGGCGTTTGCGCGAGAAGATCTCCCTGCCTTTCTTACTCCTACCATCAGCATCTGTTACTAGGTAGACAACCATGCAGCCATAGTCCTTCTCAATATCCTGAACCAATTGCATAAAGAACTCAGCCATAGATTCACCATCTTTCTTTGCTGCTGTGGTATCAATTAGACATAATGTGGTGACCTAGTTGATGTTGGACCTGGCTTAAATTTGAATGCAGCTCTTCACTGTCCTTGCCTGGCCTTGTTCCACACACACCTGTAATTCCTTTCCGGAATCTCTGCCATCCATCAGACCTAATTTCTTGTCAGAAATGGAGGAACATTACTGGTCACCTGGAGCAACTTACTGTATTCCAATGTCTTTTCCCTTGAGATCAGCCTTAACTTGCTCATCTATGCTGCACTCTGCTTCCAAGAGAAGTCTTCCTCCAATGAGTTTGCCTGAAGGCAGCACCTCTGGTGCACGAGATTGAAACATAGAAAACAGAGTTTGCACCTCAGGATGCTTGAAAATATTATCTGCAAGATTGCATGCCACAGCAACACGTTCACATTGAGCCTGAATTGCTTCTGTTTGCTGATGATTAAATGGGAGATCAATGCCTTTGAAAACTCGGAGTTGAGACTGAGTTGTTTTTGTTTTCTTGCTTGCAGGTCCTTCCTCAGTCTCGCTAGGGCGCTTCCGGGTTTGCAAGGCGTTATCCTGGGTCTTGTTGGCGTGCTTTGCAGTGTATCTGCAGCCCGAGCATCTGCCCTGGCAGCATCTGAGGCATTTGGGCATGGAGCTATATCCCGTCCACCAAGAATGTGTGCAACCCAGGCAGGATTGTATCCAAGGACTCTGACCCCACCGTTCATGGAATTTTTAGCTGTGTGAGATCAGAAAACAGTAAGCAAAGTCCTGAATCAAATCAAATATGCTCACCAGCTTCAATCTGATCCTTCTCAGCCTGAAATTTCTGTGCCTCATCCATCCCCTCAGTGTTGATAGGATTATTGCGTTTGTAGGCAGCAATACATCCTTTGCAAAATGTCCGATACTGGGAGGAGTTGGCTTTTGCACCTTTCAAAAAGTGATCTCCAAGGGCCATAGCAGAAGGGAACTGTCAATGAGACAGAATGTATAAGGATTTATATGGGGGGTTCAGAAGCGCAAATATGCAAGTAGATATATTACACAGAATATAGGTAGATAAGCATCCAGGGTAGCAGAAACATATGAGAAGAATATAGCTACCATGACATTTGTGTCCGCTGTATGCCAGGAAACCCGCCACAGGGTCGGTGGAGTGCCATAATCCATTTGGCATCCATCTGGATATGCATCTGGCATGCTGCATCTTAGCTCACACGCATTGCTGGCCGGAATATATTTATATATTTAGAATTTTAAGGCCTATTTAGGGCCTATAAAAATCCTGACAGCTCGTTAGGCCCTATCCATAGGGCCTTTAGGGCCTTAAATCCTTAGGCCCTATAGCCTTCGGGCGATCACTGTTTATGGGAGATACTACACACATGTAGCCTCTGCCATATGCTAAATGCCAGTGACCCTTTTATACCTAGTCTCTCTCGACAGACACTTTATCGTTTCTAGCTCATACCTCGCTCGATAAAGTCTGTTGGTTACCGCGTAAATTAGGTGGCAGCCTGCGTTATTATGTAAGATTGCATTAGCCGAGATTCACGTGGGTACGTGCTTGACATGACTGGGACACATTGTGAACCCTCTGGCAGAGTTTTACACAATTTTCGAATGCAAGACCAAACTTAACACCTCGTATAAAACCTATGGCACGTTCACGAGTCGTTTCCAGCGCAAAACGTGCTCAAACCAATATCTTTTCCCAATTTCAGCCTGTTTCTGTCAGAAGCGACCCAATCCATCTCCAAGCACAAGTAACAAGTTAATGCCCCCAGAGGTCAATTTAAATGAATTGGAGGCCACCCCACTCAGTCTGACCATCAGAGAAGATGGGAGATGCATCGAGACGCATCTCGCGAAGGGCATGTTTGCGCATGCATCCATGATGGTTACATAATAAGGCAGGTGGCTGGCTAATTGACGCGGTAACTAACAGACTATTTTATACCATCCTGAAAGATGATCCAGGGCTTTAAGCAGCAATAACAAGTCAGAAAAAACCTACTGGTGCACCACCATTCACCTCCCATGGGTACTTTGGCTAGAATCCACTACTAAGAGGGTGCTGGCTAATGTTGCTGTAACTTGGGCAAAACTGACTCCAAGTTGACTTGGAGGTGCTGACTTGAGCTGAGTTGAGTCAAGTCAAGTCGAACGGCCAACTTGAGGTTGACTTGACTGACTCAAGTCAGGTCCCCAGTCAGGTGTTTCTTTTCATACAAGAATATGATTGGGGTGATGGAAAAAAATTGTGATTTTTTGTGATGGCATGACATATGACATGACTGTCTATGTCAGGTGAAATCATTTTTCACCTTTTGCATTTTTATGAACTCTAGAGGTGTTAGAAGCAATTTGGAAAATTGCACCAACCAAGTCAATTTGGTGAGTCACAACTCGACTTTCTGAGTTGTGGCAACATTATTGCTGGCTGCACAAAAGTCCTTATTCCTTGCTTGGTGCTAGTAAGTGCATGCCTGCATTTAGTATTGCTATTTAATGGAGGCCTCCATATTTGGTATCACGTGAGCTTCTATTCCCACAGAAATGCATACCTTTAGCCAGATACCAACCTAGATGACCTGGAAAGAGTTTATACCATCAATTAAAGGGGGAAGAGCTTTTATTAACATTTACAAAATGAGATAGGAACTTACTGCCACCCTCCTCTGTTCAGATTATCACAGCAATTGGCCCAGAAATGGCTGGAGTCTCACTTGGTAGGCAAAATAAACATTGATATATATTTCTTACAATATCCAGGATCCTCTACACTCAGCCAGCACATCTGGAAACAGCTAAGTGGAGGCCACCATGCATGAATGAGATGAAAGTCACTAATTGATATCAATATTCCATACAGCCAAGGAAGATAATTAGCATTGAGTAACAGGCCACACATGGTGCAGCCTCCTAGTGCTCAGGCACACAACTGATTTAGATTCAAGATTGCACCAGACTGGGATTGATGTATATGTTGTAATGGGAATTAGTCTCTTGTACACAGAGGCTACAGCATGATGCCAATGGGATCTATGCTTCATACTCAGTCCAAAATTTTCCTGAAACCACTAATGGAACATGTCATTGGGAGGAAACCTCGAATTATTAAGTTGTGTCTTACAGTGGTGGTCAAAAATAATGCCAACCCTGTGTGGGTTCATTTGTTGGTCAAATTGCATCAAATAAAATTATAGCATGGACCTTGTATGATTTGAAGCTTATATACACCACTTTACAAATTTGACTTTGTGGATATGCATGATATTGAAAAATGGTCTTGAGGGTATGAAAGTACTTGAAAAATAGATCATGTTCACCTTTTGTTCCACTCAAATTGATAGGCATTTGGGCTCACAGTGTGGCTCTCAAATCAGCCATTTTGAGCAAAAATGGATCACAAATGCCCAGAAATGCTAAAAATGACCAACTTGTATCAGTCTTTACAAGCTCAAATGCCGATCAATTCCAGTGGACTCAAAGATGAATATAGTCTGTTTTCCAAGTACTTTCATCCTACCATGACCGTTTTCCAATAGGGGGAAGTCAAACATGTCAGGCATTTTAATTCTGTTTTTGATTCTTGGTTGATTCTTGTTCAATCCTGTAGACAAGAATTGAGCAAGAATTGATCACGCTGAAACAGCATCAAGGCACTCAAGTTGATGGGATGTAACGCTGTCACGGAATGTCATCGCATCACTGTGGCGGTGTCAGGTCACGGGTGGGATACTTAGTTCAACTCGCGTTCGAACAAAGAAAAATAGTAACGGTGGTGGGGAAGCATTTAGGCCCCTGAAGACTCTTACAGCATGTTCTGAGTGGGAGAGAAAAAAAGAGGTCATTTAGACTTTCATGCCATCACGAGGAATCGAACCTCGTCGTCCCTCAGACAATTCATCTGCATATCTAACTGCAGATGACCCAACCTTGGTCCATGACAACTTCCTGTTACAGGCAGCGTACCTGGAGAAGTTACAAATTTTCTTGTGCAAATATCAGGCTACTTGGAAATATCATCATCGCTCACACACGTGCAGCCTAGTGCTCGGACATTGCACTGTTAAGTTCAGCTCAAGTTCGACGAAAGAAAAATAGTAACGGGGGTGGGGAAGAGTTTGGGCCCTTGAAGACTCTTGCCACATGTTCAGAGTGGGAGAGAAAAAAAGTATAGATTACCACATATGCTATCACAAGGGATTGAACCTCATCCTTCCTCATACAATTGAGGTCCAGGTCTGGATAACTGCAGAGGGTGACCAACCTTGGTCCATGACGGCTTCCATACACAATTTGTATTGCACAGGACATCTTTTGAACATTTTTTTAGACAGAAAAAAAGAAAAAGGAAAAAAGAAAAAAAAAAAACCCAACCGACCAATCCATGCCATCACGAAAAATTGAAACCTCGGCATTCCCACATACTTACTACTTGCAGGGGGTGACCAACCTGGTCCACGATGGATTCCAGCTACAGTTGAGAAGTTACAATTTTCTTCTACAAATCATTGGCTATTCAGTGATCGCTCCCATGGTGCAGGCTACTGAACTTAGTTCAAAGTGGCAATAGCAATATCAATTTAATGAACAGACGGGAGACATATTCCTTATACTCTTGGGAGAATCCAAAATCCTTGGCATGTAAAAAAGCCTTGCGGAAGTAAAAAGCCTTGCGGAAGTCTATCCATGCCGTCGGGAGGAGTCGAACCGCCATCTGCCCCGAAATTATTTGAACTTGACTCAATGCCTCCTGTGCAAAAAAAGTGCTTGATGGCACAACTGTGTGAGTGTTTCGGTATGTAAGTAGCACCAAGGAAAGCCATATATATCAGTTCATTGTAAAATTATTTTCAGATTTCTTCCTGCCCCGCAGAGCAAGCTATGAAGTTTCCAATGTGGAACACGCAATCACCTACTTTTGCAAAAATGCTCGTACTAATTTGGCGGGGTACCAACCGGCATTGACTTTGATGGATATAAAAATTTGGCCATTGATTTTTCTCCACACGCAGACTTCTCGGAAATTTCAGAAACTATCTGGCGTCGTCCATGTGGCCGAAATCGTACAGTACTCCAGACATCGTACAGACTTAGGCGGGTACAAAACTCCAAATTTGGCTCGCGTCTCCCGTGAAGGTCTCGAAAGTAACCTACTGGATCTTAGCGCACGCCATATCATGTCAGCATATACGCACTGGTGTAAAATTCCTCGCGGGATCGAGCGGCCACGCAGTCAAAGCGAGGTCATTGGTGGTGAGCCTTCCATTGCACGATCAGTTGCAGAAGTGAAAACAGTTGGAAGGAATTTACGCACGCGCCAGCGGTTGAGTTAATGCAATTGGTAAGGCTGAATATTGTGGGCAAGGTTTGGCCGGTCGCCTGCCTATGTTGAAGATCCGAGGTTGAGTCTGCTGAGAGGAAGAGACTCAGCCCCTCTGGAAGGAGAAGCCCTTCGTTGTTCTCTGGGCCATTGATCCCAGCGAATTCCCACTGCCAAGGAATGCAGTGAGCAAGTCTTCCAGAACAAGTTATGTAATTACCCCTACCATTTGGTTTTGGATACTCGGGGAAGCGCGGGGCATGGTAATGATTGGTGAGCCAGTGGGGCTTGCTACGTTGACGATGTGGAGGACATTGCCCGTGAATGCAGTGAAGAAAGCGAGGCTGAGAGGGGTGCAGTTGATGGCAACCATAATTGACTGGCCAGTGGCCTCCCAAAGATACCAGAGAGCCTTTATACTGATGTAGCACAGTGTCCACATCGCTCCTAATCAAACTCGAGGCACGAACAGCAGAATGAATGTGACATCAGAGAACTGCCAAGCACAAGGGGCGGGTGATCAGCCTTAGCAGTTCTCATCATTAAAGAGTTGACTTGAGATAGCTGACATGGAGATGATGAGGTTCTCACGACTGCGCTTGACTCGTTGATTTAGGGACTAAGTAAAGTGTTTCGGAGGCTCAAGGAAAACACTTGACACCCTATAATTAGTGTGAAGCGAATAAATAGCCTTTCTAGACAGTGACTGCGATGTTACCAGCTCGTTCTTCGCTCATCACAGTTACCGCGTAGAATAGACGGCGGCCAGCCTTACTTACCACGGATTGATAGCCGATCCACAACCAAACAAGCCATTTATTTCACGTGTCGTTGAGCTCTTTGACGCGACTTTCAACAATAAAGGTAAAGAACATAGTTCTGGAGTTGTTAGAATGTATTTAGGAAATTATTTGGGCCTATCTGCAGACCGTTCTCACACTGTAGTGTTGTTTGGCCGAAATCGGCCATACAAGGTCGTGATTCAGTGGTTGAGCTGGTTTGACCTAGTGCGTCTGAAAATGCAACTTCGAACGCACCAATATCATTCTTCGGTGCTGGCGGACCGGCGTTCGACAGAAGACTGTTGATGATACTTCCCGGAGCCGGGTAGAACAAATATCGCAAATTCCCTCACGATTTTCTATCACCTGGGTCTGAAAACAATGTCCCGCCTGGGCGTTCTCAAGCCGACGCTGTTGTTGGATTGAACCGGGTGCCTCCTGTGGCCCAAAATCTGAGCATTGCGCTGCGGCACACAAGAGAATTCACGAGAGCTGGGTGGTCTTCCCAGCAGAGAGTAAGTGGCGTAGGTTGTCGAATGACCAAGGAACCTAGCTACAGACACGACAGCTTATATAGTAGGGAAATAGGAGTATAAGATAAAACATAGAGAGTGATGGTGATCAGGTATACGACGCGAGGTGTCAAGTAGTCAAAGAGTGTGGTAGTAGAGTGTGGTAGTAAAGCGGAATAGAAAGGAAATAAGGAAAGTGTGTATGATAAGATAAGAGAGGTACGAGAGCACACTGTTACAAGGAAGCAGTATTCGAACAACTCTTTACAGACCTGTTTTTACTGTCCATTGTTCCTGATCCGTCGCTTCATGGTTCATGGAGAATCCACTGGCCGTTCCGTTCATGAAACTGACCATTACTTTTGTGCAATACTCCGAACGAATGCCTGTACAGTTCACGACGAGCTCCAGAATGTCACCGTCGAGGGAAAGCCATTCGGATTCTGGTCCTGATTTATTATGGGCACCTGATTGATGCCGAGTTGCCAAGTGGTTCCAATGGTGGAAAGACTGTAGATGTGGACCGAAGAATCGTTATCGATACTGACCATCTGCGACTGGCAGCTGACGGTCGCCAAACATCCTTGGTCATAATTCTAGGAGGAGACTTCATGAGTCCGCCATGTCCCTCGCAAATTACTCGAGCACTCACGGAGTAGAAGCTGTAAAGAGCAGCACCAAAAACGAGGATGTCTTCGGATGATGTCACGTAGAGACCCCAGGCTTGTGAAATATTCGACCAGGAGGTAGGATCTTTGAACGCCATGTTGACCGTGAAAGGTGCAGGAGCTACTGGATTAGGTTGGAAGTAAGGCTACGGAGTTTCAGATCTTTTTTCTCAGTTATTATGCTAAGAGGCTCACTGTTTCGGTCTGTATCAGCCCCATGTAGTGAGATTTTGCGTTGGCCAGATTATATTGGTACAGAACATGGTGCTCGGATGCTGCAAAATAGTTTATTTAGTGATCAAGTTGCAAAGACAGCCAAAAGTCGCCTTACCAGTGCCTATCAACCAGACTGGCAGAAAAAGTTTAGATCCATTCTCTACACCAGTGCGAAAGATCACTTACCCGGACCAGCTGATTCAGATAAGATGCCACGCCCAGAGTAGATCGACACCTGATCTTGCCCACCCCCAGGTTCATCCAAGTCATGATCTGCGAGCCACACCCAAGTGCCCTGTGAATCCGCTCTGAGAACTAATAAATTATGGGGGAAAACAAAAAACCTCCAAATAGGCGGTCGATTCCGAGGTCAAATGGAGGCCTGCGAACGCAGCGAGACAGGCGGTCGTTCCACCATTTCCGTTCGATGGGCAGTCCGAGGCTTGGAGATTCGTTCCGGCAGCTTCGAATTGCGGTCAGGACATGAAACGTTGATATGAAACTAAAATATACCTCCCGCCGAGACGAATATGCGAGTCCCACATCCCTGCTCCACCTTGTGTAGTCTGCTTTACATTCCACTCCACAACGATTGCCCCTCCAGCGGGACCAATGGTTGTAAAAATAATGTCTGTGATCTCCACCAAACCAGAGGAACCTGGCGCACCAACTTGAACGACGGGCTGTGGGTTACTCATATCCTGGAATGTCAACCCCTTCCCTGCAATTACCGACCAAGCCTCTCCAACCATTTGGGTCCCCGCAGGAATGGTGAGAGTAGATGTGACGATATATGTGCCTGCATCGAAGAAAATAATTTTACATCCGGCGAACTGTGGAAGAAATTGAGAATTGATATTGAGGAAAAGAAGAAGCGATTTAGAATAGAACATACGGCGGCGAAAATTTCTTTGAGAGCGGCGGTGTCGTCCGTGACTCCATCTCCCTTGGCACCATGGTCTCGGACACTGACAAACTGGTCGACAGCGTAGTAAGCATACTGCGGGTGAGTCTTGCCAAATATATTTCCGGCACTGTCAAGTAAAGCGGCAGGTTTATTGGGGGCTGCGATATAGCCCTGTGTGAATGTGCCTGTCCCATTCGATCCGGTGTAGATGTTTCCTTGGCCCCATGAGGTAATTGTCGTCGTTCCACCAGCAAGCAGAACGGCGCCACCAAATAGTCCAATGGCGGTGGGAACGTTGGTGAGCTTTATATTGTTCAGAACAAGTGAGCCATCGAGTTGACCACTGCTGGCGGAGGTCCGGAGGAAGATAGGGGTATTCAACGCCGTCGCGTCGATAATTGCTTCCGCAGCAATAGGCTGGCTTGACTTCAGTGTTTGAACATGCGGAAAAAACATAGGACCGATGCATCACCTGTGGTCCGCCTCCACCGGTAGACAAGTCGAAACCGATCTAAAAGCAGTCAATGAAGGCGATGAAGGAAATCTTCAACTGAAGATACGCACCGAGCAGTTGCTGAACGCAACTCTTTGAAACGTCCAGCCCTTGCATGACGGATAAGTTGGGCGTGCTCAAGGGAGCGAAGACCTTCACTTGCCCAATTCCAAACTGCTAAAATACCAGTTTGTGCGTTGTTCACGGTTACGTTGCGGACGGTAAATCTACAATCTGTCAGATGATTTGATATGGGCGGATTCTTTCCACTTACTGTTGGTTTCCGACCGACATCCCGATTTTTCCTACGATCAAACGCGCATTAACTTGTGTAATCAAGAATGGAACGTTAAAGTACCTCCGTTGAACACCAAATCCCCCATGAATCCACCACTGCAATCTTTAGTGGTAGTTCGATAGAATCTGTGTCACTTTACCTGCCGTTCTCCATTACAAGCCCTGCAACGCGATCAGAATAGCAGCAACAAACTATGGACAATTTACCTGTATGAGCAGTGTCGGGTGCCGTGGACATATTGATCACGATGTTCATCAACGATGTCGCCTGAGCCACTTGCCAATGAATTCCAGTTCCATCCGACGATGTGGCCGGAATCCTTTGAATGGCATCAGAATCCATTTGTCCAACTCGAACACATCCACTGACTGGGTGAGATCTATTACAAAATTCCTCACAGAACGGAAACTGTCTCTGCAATGAGAATCACTCGTATGACAGCAATGTGTCTTACAAGTTGTTCGTATTGTCGTAGAACTGGCCAGTAGCGATGTATGGGTCAGCGTCTGAATCAGGATCAGCCTCGCAATGCAGTCGGTTGAACCATTAACCCACCTATCACACCGATACCACTAAAGTTCGGTGCAGCCAATAATGTGGGCGGATGGATTGCGTCCCCGATCAGTCTATCATCTCAGTTCGACATGTGAATTGAGAGGCCAAAACACGTACTGTGTATAGTAGTAGGCGATAATTGGCGTAGAAATCACGTATTTTCTTGGATGATAGATTAGAATGGGGGAGTCTGCATGGCATGATAGTAGCTTACCCGTGAGGGAAAAATACAACGGCTGGTGATATTCTGCGACAGAATGAGAATCAATATGACTTGAAGAACAGTACACACGTAGACGAGGGGCATGATCCTCCCCCGCATCTGTTGCCCGCTGAAATGGCGGCACTGTCGATGTAGTCAGCCTACCATCATAGCTCAACATAGAGTGACGCCGACACACTTGATAGCTATCGATCATCCATCAGCGGAGGCCAGAAGTAAAAAGATAAAATCCACGAACCGGCTGTGTCATCCGTTATTCCGTCACCCTGTAAATTATGTAGGAAGCTCAAAGCGTCGACAGAATGAAGGACTACCTTTGCACCGAAGTCCTTGACGTTTCGGAAAACCTGATAAGTAGTGGAGTTTGGGTTGAACGCGGCAATGCCCTGGTGCTTGATATTTTGCATCCAAAACGGAGCGGCGGGAGCAGCACTAATTGGATGTCAAATACATCAAAAGAGATAGAGTGCCTGGACATACGTGCCCCGTCCGAGAGGAGTGGTGCATGTTGTTCCAAGAGAGTAGACCAATGCTGCGTAGCTGATAACTGCGGCGATTCTCGGTGCGAGAAACGGCAAAAGCATGGTGCCTTGGTTCGCGACCCAAAGTCTGGATAGTCAAAACGGAAGAATCAGTGCGTCTGAGTTTTATACCCAACGGACCTGTTTCATGCTATTCGCTTCTGTTCTGTCGGCAAAGCTCTTCACCGGATGGATAGAAATACCTTAAATGAATGCGTGGTGTCAGCTTCTTCGGAAGCGTACAACGAAGTGTTGGCAATGATATATTGGTGACAGCGGAGTGGACCTTGATTGAGCTCCGGTTCCTGATAAGTAAAAAAGTTAGTCTGTTTGACAGATTCAGAACTGAGCCGTACCCACGGGAAAGTGGATTCGAAACGAATACCCTTGGGTCGGCAACCATACCTGGGGTAGGCCCGTGAAGCGGGCATTGACTGGTTTCTGATGAAGGAAAGTGTACACAGGACAAAGGCCACGTTAACTGCTAAGGCAGTCGGCAGGCCTCGGCAGGCACAAAGAACCATTGATTTCACCTGTCGCCCAACTGCTCTTATGGCAGTTAACGCGGACTGCCCTGGTGTCCCTGTGTCAGCGATCTTGTAGATTCTACCGAGTCCTGTCCGGCATTCAGCCGAATGTGCGGAAGCGAAGAAGGAAAGAAATGAACAGGGTTAATTCTATTTGGAGGCCCGGCTTTCAGCGGAGATCCCACCATTTGGGGAATCTTTCAAAAGTCGTGGAAACCCCTCGGCCAATCAGCCGAGAAGGGGCGGAGTTTGAACCACGGAATCAACCATACTCCATCCAAATGACAAGAAATTGGCAATAATCTGCCGATGTTCGTGGGCCCGGCTCATCCATCGAGTGGTCCACGATACAGTTTCCCTATCCAATGAACAGAGATGCACTAAGTATGAGGGCCGCACAGCAGTGATGGCAATGAACAATGAAGGGACAAGCAGGATAGACGAGGGCTGGGAACAACAGGGTCGCGCCAAGGGTAATCTGAGGTCACGAATTAAAAGGCGGGGAATTTTGGGGGAATCCCAGAGATATGAGGAAATAGGCAGAGAAGTCGTGGTTTATTACATACCGGTGAATATACGCCGTAAGTTATGCGGCTGTCACAGCTGCATATGCAACGACGTGATTTGGACCTGGACGTAAGATATATCTCATACACAGATGCTACCAATTTGATGTTCGTACCTGATCGGGACCTCATTAGGTGATCTTCAATGTTCCCGGATGTTTTTGGGATACTTGCAACGCGTATTTGCTTTCCCATCTCATCTCTCATGCACTTGTTCAATACTAGGCTCGAGTCACAAACAAAATGTCCCCACGTGATCACGATCCAGACTCCGACGGCCCGACGGCTTTATCGGCCTTTGCTTCTTGCCTCCTTCCTCCCGAACGGATGATGTATTTATCACCTGAGCTGCATTTAGCGTCGGTCGTATCAATCGTATCCCCTCATGATTATTTGTGGCATGAACGCCGACTCGCTATTCTACACCCGGAAGTATAGTCTCTTATAAACAGGCACTATAACATCTTAACCACGTACCTCGGTTTGTTATACAGGTCGCGTATCGTTACCGCGACTTCCTCGGATAATCTCTTTGTGGCCTTGCATACAATGAGGGCGGCCAACCTTGATCTACAACGGCTTTTCTGTCTGAATTGTGTACCTCAATGACTACCTTTGTGAGTTCAAGACTGCTCAAGTATCAGGTGGAAGAGGCTTAATTTCTGCATTGGTTCGTAAGTCTGGCTCGGCTCGAAACTGCCAGGGTAAGATTCATAATGCCGTCGTGGTTCGCAAGTTTAGTTGGTACGAAAAATGAAGATGACCCGCCTAAGGGTTGATAACCCGGCTCCAATCCCGGTTAGGATGGAAAGGGGGAAAAAAAGAAGAAAAAATTGAACGCTAGCTTTATGCCGTTGAAGGAATCGAACTTCCACTTCCCTCACAGCATTATTTGTCCTACCTCATAGGTGACGGTGCCCAGCCTTTGTCCACGACGGCGCACACTTCTATGGAGTACCCCCTCAAATAAATCTGTGTTCAGATCCACCTAAGCTGCGTTAGGCAGGAATCCGTGCCTTGCAGAGTACCGCTCACTGAATTAAGTAAGGAACACAAGGAAAGCACTGCCTGAGATGGGGTAGGCTCAAATTGTGTGTCAACCTCCCGCAGTCTTGATTGAATGGAACTTTCCAGTTCATATACTCGTACGTCCCCTCATCGTAAAAGAGTTCTCAGAGACAGAAAATTGCCATCGAACCTCCGCCTCCGCATGATCCACGACGGCTTGCTCTACTTACAAGAAGCCCATTGCCAGTAAATCGACCTAGGGGGGAATACCAGTGTCCCGAGACCATATGAAGATGGGAAATAGGATCCGATGAGTTCAAACCCATTTGACCTGGTTGAAAACCAAGATTGAAATATAAAATTAAATAAATTTAGGAAGTTCCGAGAGTATGCCGTCCGGAGGACTGAAACCTCGACATCTCATGATAAGTTGCCAACCTGACTTTCATCAAAAGAGGACGATCAACCTTAGTCTATGTCGGCTTACACATACGTTGAAGTGTATGTCATTACTGACTATCGAAGGTGAAACGCCAAACTGATTGGCGAGCCGTCTTGGATGACTGCGCTTTTGTATGTCTGCAATAAGCACTCAATCTCGGCGGCTATCACTCGGCAGATCATTGCGACTGATTTCTGTGACAGTCACCACCACCTTGATGCAAACTACCATCATCCACGACCTTCGAGGCAGCGGTCCACGAATCTTAGGCACTGCGCCTGGCTCTAAACCTTCGGAATCCAGATGTAGCTGAACTGCAAACTGCTCAGTCCCTCTCGATATTTCTTGGTCGTGGTTTGGCTCTTGCCCCGGCTTGTTCCTCCGCCATGCGGCGCAGTCTTCTTGGACTCTACAATTTAGACCTGCGGAACATGGCTGTTCAGTGTTGAGGTTTCGCTCAAGCCGGCAGTCGGGGGCAGCCATAATCGGCATAGCCGCCCTCCCGACCGGTGCTTACTCTCCTCTGCTTACTCAGTTTGGACAGAAGCGCGTAGCCGCGAACTTTCAACCCCAGACATTCAAACTACCTCAGTTGTACGCAGTATATCTGTGACTCGGAAACTGAGTTCACCATCGGAAAGCTAGTGCTTCCGCGCTGCGGTCCAAAGTGTCTGAACGAACAATGTGCCCAAATACAGCCTCCCCTCCAACTTATCTCAGTTCATTCCCCGGGACGTCTGCGCGTCACGGATTATAAAAGTCGACAGAGCAGCATTGCTGGAGCCTTCATTCAACGGTTCTATGATGCGCCAAGGCCCCAGTTCAACCTTATCGGAGGGTTCCTTCATTAAGGATAAATGTTCAAACTGCAGGCGCGTAGTAGAGTTCATTCCCTACCTCATTCGAGTCTGACCTTCAACACAGACGACGCAAAATTGTGCGAAATGCTATGCACGTTCGTTGAGGTCCCTCATAATTCCTTCAACTAGAAATGCGACGCCAAGCGTCCTCAGTGCGGACCATGTTCGCGCTCCAAGACCTTCGAGGACTGTGAATATCCTGACGATGTACCCACAAGAACACAGATACTCGAAGGTCCGAATCCCCATTTGCGCAAGACCTGAGCTAATACCTTGCAGACCAGATTTCAACTCTTGAAGGCCGCATCCAAGAGCTAGAGAGACCTCGATCATTCAGATCAACGCCCCTTTCGAATGATAGGTCTGCCAGTGGGACTCGTTCCTACATCATTCTTCCGACGCTGTCCCGATCGCTTCGTATGCTTCAATCTACGTAGTGCGATTCAATCTGTTCAATTTTGAGTAGATTTCGGACCCTCAAGTGCACCCCCGGAGGCTAGACCCACTGTGACTCCTTATGATGTCCGTTTCCAAGGAATCTCTTCGGGGGAACTAGAGTCCCTGTCAGTAAATCCCAACTGCTTCATTTGCGTTGCACTGAATCCTTCTCTTCAACTCCTCCAGCATAAATAAATTCCTACATCACAGTTCGCAGTTCGGTTTCTTCCTCAACGTTCATAGATTCTTAGAATCGATCCACAATCGAAACGCGCCACATCCTACTCCCGTCCTACTGGATGTCGTTTCTCTCTTCGCGATTCACATCTCCGATTCCGATTCGGACTTCACGACACACGAAGCGAGCTACCTCGCGCGCGCCCTCCGCACGGCGGCCGACGCGCTCTCCGGCACGCATACCCATAACACGGTCCTTCACAGCATACAGGCTGCGGTCCTTTTATCACAGTATTTCATCCACAACGCCCGCTTCCTCGAGGCGAAATACCACCTCAGCGCCGCGGTATCTCTCGTGCTCGGTTCAGGCTTCCATCAAATTCGCTCTCCCGACCAGTCGTCCGTCGGAACTGTCGCTGGGTCGCGCAGGCTGCCACCACCCCGCGACGCAATGGAAGAGGCGGAGCGCATCAACGCACTTTGGACCGTGCTGAAACTGGACAGCTGCTGGACGACCGCCGACGGGTCGCCGTCGAATATACCCCCTGATGTGCGCATCGACTCGCCGTGGCCGCTCGATATCAATTCTCCTGACTTTCATGTAATTTTCTATTTTTATTACAGTCCACGACCGTATCAAGGCTGACTGACTCTGGATAGAATCAAGTCCTGCTACTGCCGAATATGAGCAACGGGACGGTAGCCACCTTCCTGGCGAACCTCCCGGATGGCGGAGCGTCGGTAGCGGCGTTCCATGCAAAGGCGGCGATTATATTTGAACAGGCCTCGAGATTGGCCGCCGCGTACCGCCGGGGTAAGTAATACATATATCATTTCATCTCCACTCTATCCGCACCTATGCATACGCATACTCACGTATACAGACCTCGACAACCACGAGCTAAATCAATTCTACATCTCTTTCAACTCCGTCGACACCCTCATCGAATCCTTCAAACTGAGTGTCCCGCCGGCACGGCTGCACCCGACGAGAGAGATCCTGGTCATCCGGTGCTTGGTTCATGTAGCGACGATCCAGCTGCACAACCCCTTCGTCGCCGAGGGCGACGCGTCGAGGCTGCGCGTGCTGGACGCGGCGCACGCGATTATGGGGTGCCTCGAGGTGATGCCGGCGAATGAGTTTGCCTTCGTTGATCCCATTATGGGGGTGCGTATGTCGTCCGTTCCCTGCCCTGTTTCCGCATGCTCAATATGACCTTTCCCATGGCCTCAGACCTTGCTCATGGCCACCTGCCAAGTCTTCATCACGGAGCTGTCGCGCCTCCGGCGCCATCGTCATCGCCATCGAGCATTCCACGGCCATGGTCACACCTCCGTACCGCCGGAGGAAGGCTCCCTCACGGACGCGATCGACGCTGTCCTTGGATTTATGAACGCTTTTGCGCCCCGGTGTCGGATTATGGGTGAGTTCCTTTCTTTCTTTCCGAGGGTGCCGAGATGAATGGTTGCCGTAGATTCACAGCTGCGCGTCATGCAACAGCTATATCACAGGGTTTGAACTTCTCCAATCCTCCCCGCTCACTGTTCATTTCCGGTACATGCTGTGTTGCATATTAAATTTGATTACTTTCAACTGGATTCTGTTGTGACTTTTTGCGAGACAACATCAAACCTGGCCGGATCCGCTCAGTTTCATTAAGACAAAGGGGTCAAGAACTACAATATCTATGCCACCGGCGGGGAATCGAACCCTGGCTCGCCGCTTTGAAGATATTACAAACATACATCCAGTATTGCACCATGCATGCCTTCTGATTTCAACCGCATTGCGGGCGTTACGTCTCAGTCCCTGAGCGCCGCGCCGTGCACCTTCTCGTGAGCGGACCCCACCGTGCGGCTTCGGAGACTGCGATACAAACCCGGCCTTGGCGGGAAGCACCAGTGAAGAAAGTGAACTGTTCCCTCCAAACTCGTTTTAAATGAAAATAATAAGTGATCAATATTTTCGAGGCAGTGGGCGGCTTTTCAACGGCTGTTGAGAAGCTGTTAATGTTGATCCTAAACGGAGGCTTTGTAGCCCCGGTTGTTTCTGACGCGATCTTTACGCCATCAGTCGCGATCAGCCGCCTACAATCGCCGTTCTTTTTCCTTCGGACCCTTCGCACACGATGAGCAAGCCCGGCGTGAACGACACCGACTCAGACCTGCCTGTACCCGTCCTCGACCGTGGAGACGATGAGAAAGCTGGCAGAAAGCGGTGGCTCGGTTCTGCGGAAAATGCGACGGTGAGGGGCATGAAATCGCGGCATCTGACTTTCATTGCCATCGGTGAGCTTTTTTGGTCGGTGACCTCGCATAAAACTCCAGCCGACATCGTTTTCTTTTCAGGCGGAACGATTGGTCAGTCGTCTACCCGATAGTTTTGCTAAAATTTACTCACTTAGACCATCAGGCACTGGTGAGGATTTCTTCCTGGATTTCCGATAGACTTTCGACGCCAAATTTGCAGGTCTTTTTCTCAGCATCGGGTCCTCCGTGGCAACAGCTGGTCCGGCTGGAGCACTCCTATCCTACGCGTTGGTGGGACTGTTCGTCTTCGGAGTAGTAATGACTCTTGGCGAAATGAGCTCTCTCATTCCTGTGTGTTTATTCTTTTTCTGTCTTTCTGGCAGTTTCTGACACTTAAATTATTCACCTGTTCTGCAACGATAGGTCAGTGGTGCCTTCTCGTGCGTGATAAATCCCACTTTTCGCGAGATTTTGAACGTACGATTTAACCCACCAGAACCTTCGGTGATCGCTTTGTGTCCCCGGTGCTTGGCGCGACATTGGGCTGTAAGTATTTCCGGTGTATTCTTGGATAACGTGTCTGATCTATTTTGCCAGGGAACTATTACTTTCAAGTGACTCCTTGACTTCTTTCGACCGAAACAAATACTGATGGCCCTCGAACTCCAGTGGGCACTCTGTGAGATCATTTACTCTCTGCCGTCGATATACCACCTTTTAACTCACTGATCCTGCCCAGCGATTCCCTCCGAGCTCGTAGCAGCGAGCGTCATTTTGTCGTTTTGGACCGACAAGCTCCAGTCATGGTTCGTTCGTCTTGCTACTCTTCCCCAAACTGGGTTCTAACGATCGCGCAGGGAATGGTCTCTCATCATCATTATACCCGTACGTGCGTCTGGTCTTTCCGGTTGGCTGATTATCAATCCCTCGTGTGTTAGGTCTTCGCCTTCAACCTCCTCCCCGTCCGGAACTACGGCGAAGCAGAGTTTTGGTTCGCCGGTATCAAAGTCAGTGTTCGCACTTCCCTCTACTTGGATTTGTCTCCCATGACGATTGGGCTGAAGTTCTCGAATAAAAGGTCTTCCTGATAGTCCTATTCATAATCGTGGGCCTCATCTACGACTGGGGAGGCGTAATCGGACACCCAGGGCCGGGACTTTCTAATATCCGGGATGGGGCGTTCACAGGAGGTTTTGCGGGGACTGCGCAGAGTTTTACTGTGCGTCTCTTTGTTGCCATAGTTGTCGCATCCATCCACTCATGATTGGGTTGTAGTTTGCGTTCTTTTCCTTTGGCGGGGTAGGATCAATTTCTTCTCGGCCATGTTTTATTGAGTCGAGTTAACGACCTGATCCAGGTCGAGCTCGTCTCCCTCGCCGCTGGGGAAAGCGCACAACCGCACAAGTCCGTGCCTAGAGCTATCAAAGCAACTTTCTTCCGGTAAGCCGAATGCCATAACCCGTTCTGTTTATGTATTCACATGATTCTTGGAAGGATTGTTCTATTCTATCTTCTCACCTGTCTCGTCATCGGGTAAGTACAAGTACGAAGTCCCACCCCGCACGCAAGTGACCCAGAAGGAAACTGTTGAACAGACTCTGCATAAACCACGCCGACGACACCCTATTCGAGGCGTACGATAACTCAGACGTCGCGGTAAGTTCTTACTCCGTGTCCAAATGACCGTTCACAGCTACAATCCTTCCCTAGGCGTCACCCATCACAATAGTCTTCCAACGCGCCGGCTTCGGCGCCGCCGTGCACGTCGTCAACGCTGTTCTACTCACCGCCGTCCTCTCCGCGACGAATAGTTGCTTCTATGCCTCGTCGCGCATGCTACTCAGCCTCGCGCGCGAGGGAAAGGCGCCGTATTTCTTTGCGTGGGTTACGAGGGGCGGGGTACCTGTGCCGGCGCTTTTGTAAGTTCCTCGTTTATGCGAGGCGGCTTAGTTTAGTTTTAGTTTAGTTTATATTCTTGGGTTGTCGTACCTGGCCAGGGCGGCTATGCGACAGTACTCTACTCGTATGTACCAGTAGTCGGGGTGAATGTAGCTACGGGTTGTTGTGTATGGGAGGCTTTTTATGTAAGAGATGAAAAGAAAAGTAGAGATCGATGCAGGGAAAATTCTATATGTAGTGGCTATCTAAGTAAGGGAATTTGAGATACGAGAGAGGAATTAGAAGAGTATGCCGTGGGGTTGTGTATGCAAGAGGAGGGAATTATATCAAGGTATAGTAGAGTAAGGTAGAGGTATCTTCTAGAGGGAAGCCGAGAGATAGAAAGAGAAATTACGAGAAGCGGCCAGTTGCCGAGATGAAGTTGACTAGGGCCTTGAGGAGCTTGGCATTTGTGAGCAATGAGGGGACATCGACGGCGCCTAGTATATCTGCTGCGTACGACGCACGTTGAAGCGCCGGGCGGAGGTGTTCCCAAGCTGGGCATTGGAGGAGAAAGTGGGCTCTAGTTTCTGGTGCCCCGCATGCATCGCAGGCTGGTGAGTCGGTTTGGCGTAGGCGGAATCGCGTCGCATTGAGGGGTGAGAAGTCCGTACGTAGGCGGGAGATGATTGAGATCATAGCTCGAGGAATCGGGGCAGTGTAGGGGATGGCGCAGGATGAGGAACGGGGGCAGCCTGTCAACCTGTCGTAACGCTCGCCCCGTTGTGCTAAGGCCCCATTGAACATCCCAGCGACGCAGAATGTCTTCGCGTATACGCCGCCTGCAGGTTGTTAGGGAGACTGGAACCGAGGGTGGGGCTGGTAGAAGGGTAGCCGACTTGGCCGCGATGTCTGCAAGTTCATTGCCGCAGGTCCCAATGTGCGCTGGGGTCCACAGATTGGTAATGCGAAGGTGTGGAGCCATGAGGAGTGCGCGACGGAGGAGTTGGTCGTAAAGGATAGCGCGAAACTGCCCGGAGCGCGGCGCCATGGAGACGATACCTTGTAGCCCTGCCTGCGAGTCAGATACGACGAGGATGCGATGGTGGTTGCCCTGTATAGCGCGCTCTGTCGCAGCGATAATTCCCTCTACCTCTCCCTCCATTACCTGCCCGTCTCCAAGCGGCACTAGTATCTCCTCACGCAGCGAACCTTGCTCGAGCCGAATGGCCGCGCCACCTGCTTTCCCCTCAAGGAGCGACCCGTCAGTGAACCACGTTGTCTCGGCGTAGTCCGTGTCTTCAAGGAATGCACCCAAGACCTCCAGTGCCGAGTCCTTCGCTGCGATGACGGTCGACACGGGAAGAGGATCCGCCCAAGGTGGTGAGTAAACCGGTAAGATGAGCTCCATGCCAAGAAGCCCGGCAGACACCGTTGGTCGTACATGCTGGGAGCAGTGAGAAGTAGAGGCTACAGGGGGGACAGCCATGGGGACTTGCCTGTCTCCAGGAGGCGGAGACAGACCGCGAGCACTAGGCCCGTAGACTGTCCCCCCTCGCTTCTTGCGGGCGCCACTGCCAGTCTGGTCTGCGCGCGGTACCGCCGTAACCTCTGGGGGGTCTGCACGCGGCAATTTCCTGCGATCACGGATGCGGAGGCCTTGTGCCGGGACGTTATTCGGCCATCGAACCACGGGGAGGCGTTCGAGGTAGTGGAGTGGAGACGCTAGCCTGGGGTTGCGGGGAGATGACGCGATAGCATCCTGGAGTAGCGGGGTGAGTCCGTGCGAGTGGGGCAGTGTCAAGTACCGAGCGAGGCGATTCTGGAGAGCAAGCTCGAGACGCAGACTCGCCGGTAAGAGCGCAGCTTCCTTCTCGAGCGCCGCAAGGGACGCCGTGCGATAAGCGCCTGTTATGCATCTAGCCGCCGACTTATTGATACGCTCGAGGGGTTTGAGGGCCGCCGGTGGGAGTGGGAAGAAGGAAGAGACCCCGTAGTCCGCCCGAGGGAGGACCGTAGCCAGAACAAGATCTCGGATCATTAACGGTTTGAGGCCCCACATAGCATGAGTGAGCGCTAGAGACGCGTTAAGAGCCCGCGCTGCCGACGCCGCTCGAGCGCGGATATGGTCCTCGCCTTTGAGTTTCTCGTCAAGAATAACCCCGATCCACTTGACCGTTCGTGAAGGGCGTATTACCTGGCCATCAAATGTGATAGTGAAGTCAGAGAGATCGCGGCGTCCTGGAGTGTGATGCATCAGCTCAGTCTTGTCCTTCTCGAAGGTCGCGTGGTCGTCAGCGGCCCACTGAGCAGCAATATCGGCAGCCTTGTTGAGGATAGAGACATTCTGCGATGGAGATGCGCTCGCCGTGCTGAAGTTGGTATCGTCCACGAAGCCGTAGGCCCAGCTGACGGATACGCCGATTGCCCGGAGCCGACGAAGAAGACGATTGATTGTGAGCAGGAACAGAATTACTGATAAGGCCGACCCTTGCGGAGCACCCTCGATGAGACAGCGAAAAGTGGTTGTACGGCGGTTTGGTTGATTGAGTTGATCTGCCCCATTGACAAGGCTAACGCTTGCCTTCTCATGCTTGACGTTCCTGGCAACTATATGGGGCGAAGGTGTCGCTTTTACGTGGTTCGTCTATTTCCTCCTCACTTTCTCAACTCACGCACCATCCAACATATTAAAAATTCCTTTTCCTCGCAGGTTCATAAACCTAACCGGTGTCAGCGCGCTCTTCACCTGGATCGCCATCGCCTCTGTCAATCTCCGCTTCCGCCGTGCATTCAAAGCCCAGGGACGCGACCTCTCCGACCTCCCCTTCCGCGCGCCGTTCTCGCCATTCCTCGCGCTCACTGCAATCGTACTGGGATGCCTGATGTTTGCGGCACAGGGGTGGGCGGCGACGACGTACGGGGGACACGGGGAGTGCGCTTGCTAAGGACGTGTTGGCCGTTTATATTGGGGGGTATGGCAAAATTCGCTGTGGATGAGGTGTGATACGGAGGGCTAACGCACGTCTTTTTCGTGCCCGCAGTCGTCCTCTTCTTCGGCATCGGCGTCGGATTCGCAGTCCACCACAAAGTAACGAAACCGGACGTCCCGCTCCTCGTTCCCCTCTTGGAGGTGTGTTTTCCAGCCAACCTTTGCCTCCCGATTTGATTTTCATTTTTATCTTCGTAGTGCGACTTTGAGACGGGTGCGGTGTGGGGTCGGGGAGGTGGAGCTGCGGTACGCGAGAAGGAGAAGCTGGAAGTGGAAGAGGGTGAGGATGGGAAACCACACACAGAACGGGAACGAGGGATACGGATTGTTTGGCATGCGGTCAAGAGGGCGTTTTGTTAGCTTGGGCTCGTGGAACTTGGGTCGACGGCACGATAAAAGGAAATTCGCCGTACCGGGTGAATTGAAACTTGGAATATATCCGCCGGACTAGACGCCACTGTTGCTTGTAGGGAAAACCGCTCATCACATTCACTGCATTGAGACCCTCCGTAGTCATAGTCTGACTACGTCCACTGGCAACGTTAATGCGTCAGGACTGGAGCCCTGGACGCCACCAACGTTGATACGAAAGAGTTCGGCGTCAAGATCATGTCGAGTGAGTTGGATCCGATTGGCGCGTATACCCCATCTTTCTGGAGCAAAACAGCCCAGCACGACTATTAGGTTTTTGATATTTAGAAAATAATTACCTCCTTCGGAATTTTCTTCGGTATCCATCCAAAATCGTCTTCGGCTGCAATTACTCTCGGCACTGTATCGTTACTTCGATTTAATGTACCAACTGTTGTCCCCGACCCATTTCTAAGGCGATAAAATTTTGCTCGACATACCATGGATGGATCGGCATCCGACTGATTTTTGAAGGAGACCGAGAGATTGCAGTGTGACGAAGCCAAAGTTGCCGGCTGCTGTGTGCCGGCTCGACGGAGTGGAGATTAGAATTAACGTATGGTTAGTTTCTTTTGATGAATGCAAAGAACATCGCCGAGATTCAAGAAACACGGAATACAAGCTTTAAGTAGTTCTACTGAATTCCAGACAACATGCTAAGCAAGCCTACATCTTTCCGCCGCTTACATTCACAAACAGGATTTATCCTGTATGTGCCTATTTAGGGGAGTTCCTGGTACCGATTAGGATCCAGGTCTCCAGCCCGTAAATCACCGAAAAGGAATATTTTATCTGGCAGAAAATACAGTTTCAGTTGTAAAGAAAACTCAGCTGAATATATTGTTGAACGCATTGCTTTCGGCTTACCAGAAATTGTTGTGGAAAGCGGAGAATTAAACTGTGGTTTCAACCTGGTTGAAAGTAAAACATTCAACTGCAGTCTTAACTCAACAGAAGATGTTACTGAAATCACTTGAGTTGTACATTCCACCTTGCAGAAACTATTACGTTCAGTTTGTCGCAAGTGCAGTTGAGAACAATAGATTCAGCTACGGTTCCGGTATTCCGAAGTTGTTGCCGAATCTTATTGTTTCGGCGCGTGCCGAAAGTGTAGCAGAAAGTATTACTTTCAGCTCGGCAGAAGGTGAGGCAGATACACATTCAGTCGAGATGAATGCCTTATATTCAGCTGCACTTTCGGCATGTGCCGAAACAATAAGATTCAACAACTTCGGAATTATCGGAACCGTAGCCTAATCTATTGTTTTCGGCCGCATTTGCGGTGTACTGAATGTAATGCTTTCTGCAAGGTGGAAAGCACAGCTGACTTTGTTGATTTCAGCAACATTTTCTGTTAAGTTAAGACTGCAGTTGAATCTTTTACTTTCAACCAGGTAGAAATCACAGCTTACATAATTCTTCGCTTTCCGCAACATTTTCCGGTAAGCTGAAAGCAATGCATTCAACAATATATTCAACTGAGTTTTCTTTTCCAAAAAAGAGTAAATCAAAGATTATTTAGAGAAAAAACGGAGGGAGCTTGGGGGAAGTGATCGGGGGCCTGTCTCGACGCTGAGGTTGGCAGCGAGTACCTAGAGGAGTCGTATTAGATTCTCATGTCGTAGCTCGGCAATCAGATTAGGTTTTCGTCTGCTCCTCCTCCCCGCTGCGAGCCCTGTTGGCTCTGCTCCGTCCTGCGTGCCCTCCAGTGCAGAGCCGACATGAGCCACAGAAAGATGGTCGTGGTTCAGAAACAGGTTGCGAGTGAGAAGCAGCAGGGCATCAAAAATCTGCGGCATTAACACGAAGTCGAACTTGTTGCAGGTGTCTGCATGTCGAAAACATGAGTCGGCAGAAATCAAAACTGCGGAATCTGAGGCAGACCCATGGAAGGCTATGTCAAATAGTGAAATTAATCCTATTCACGAAATGAAACCAAAGATCGTGATGTTCGGCTGAAGCTTAACCTGGAGCTACTTGCACAATATTCTTGTCGATGCATCGAGGACAGCTTCCTCCATCCAAACGAGGATGGCATAAAACCCGATGAGCCTATTGCCAGTGGTAACCAGGAGTTAGCAACGGATAGGTCAGCAAACCTTGCATGCATCGCAAGCAGGGGGCTTCGAAGCTTTTTTTTGGCGTATCCGTGGCGTTGACATGAAGGCAGGAAGCAAGTGAAGTCGGCCGCCGTGTGGTGATTTGACGGAGCAAGAGCTGGGCGCCTATTTGGCGCCTATCAAGGATTCCTTCTCACCAACCACCACGGCGTCCCTGCCACTGGGCCTGCAAATGGCAGGTCGCCGAAAAATGTGTGTGAAAGGGTACTTCTCTCTCTTTACAAACTCAAGTCTATCTAAAGCCTTTAAACTCTGTTTTGGCTAATCAGCTACAGGCTTTCGAATAGGCGCAGTTTGGACGATCATGTATTCGAACATAATTGGTACGGGGGCCGGAGGGACGCAGATGCCGAGCGTCAATCTACGGGCAGCTGAAAGAAAACTGAAAAGGATACGAAGCCGTTGTCTAACTATTTATAACATAACGAATGTGTGGAGCCGTTGAACTCCGCTTTTGGGCCCGAAACTTTGGAGGCGCCCGTCAATTAGTATCGGTGGACTATCATGTTCCCGTTGTTGCAAAAATCACGTCACAAAACTTTTTCTCGGCCTTGAAAATTTTTTTTCTTCAAAACTCAGAATGGCTCTATATTACATCCTAGCATAGTATGTGAGTGTAAGATACATATCCTCGAAGGAATTGAGTCAAATCAGTCGCGAACGGCTTCAAAATACAACTTCGGACTTACTCGGAGGGATCCGGCGGAAATTGCCGCCGGTCCTGACGGCTGACCGACATCATCAAGTGGAGTTTGTCTCGAAAGTATGTATGGTACCAGGAGGCCATCCCATAATGAAGCCTGCAATAGCAAAAATAGCGAAAAAGAATTTTTTGAAGAAAAAAAAAAAGTTTCCAAGAAAGAAAAAAAGGCATACTTTGAAAAACCTTGATTTTTCACTCAGGGGCTCGAGGTTTCCTTGAAGAGAGATAAAACAGTGATCCCATTCAAGTTGTGGGTATCATCAGAAATGTTGGCCATAGTAGGGCTTCTGCCCGTGCCCTCGACGGCACCTGTTTGACAGGTGCTGTGCCCGTTCCGTCAACCATCTTGAACCTTCATCGACGGCACGGTCACGGCATGGGTGTGAGCCGTTTTTGGCCGTCGAAAAACGGCCGTCACGGCCGTTCGACGGGTGCCCAAAATCTGGCGTCTTTCAGTTATTTCATTCTCTAATCTGGTAAATATAGGTATGTCAAATAACTCACCCATATTAAATCTTGCCTGAACGTTTGCGAGCCATCGTGGTGACTTCTGTTGAAGGATTTCTCAACTCGGGCAATGCCGAAATAGCATTTCCCCTTTCGGAACTGATCCAAACTCACGTCTTTCAAGGACTTGTGAACGCGTTCTGCCGTCAAATTTCACATTTCAACGACAGTTGAGTAGCTCCAGGTCATCAAAAGCCTCAATTTTCTTGTTCTCAAGTTCTTCAACTTGGTTTGGCACTCAAGGTGTCGTCCCGCATGTTCAATTGCAATGAGGCAACGATGCGCACTTACCACAAGGCTGTACAGGAATCTGCCGCACTATTGCTTCGACTTCCGAGCCAAAATGCAACATTACATCGCCCGTTAATACCCGTCATGCCGTCAACACCCGTGCCGTTGACCGTGCCGTCCCGTCAAGAATTTTTTCAGCCTCTCGACGGGCCGTGCCCGTCGAATACCCGTCAATTCGATGGCCGTTGCCGTCACGGCAACGGGTGGAAGCCCCAGGCCAACATGAGAGTGACATGGCCGCGGACTCCGAGTGGACTCCGTGGTTTGCGGACTTGTTCCACTGCACTTGTTCAAGGCGGATTTGACTCAATTCCTCCGAGGATATGTATCTTACACTCACATAGTATGCTAGGATGTAATATAGAGCTATTCTGAGTTTTGAAGAAATTTATTTTCCAAGGCCGAGAAAAAGTTTTGTGACGTGATTTTTGCAACAACGGGAACATGATAGTGGACCACCAACTAACCGGTATCTTAGCGCTCAAAGGTCGTGCCTCTCGCTCGTAGTACTTTCTCGTCATGAACCGCGAGGAAGTGGATGCGAGCCACGAAGCGACGCCAAATTTCAGTATTGCATCGTATTTCCTTACCGATAAGCCCTTGAACAAAGCAGAACCAGGAGAAAATGCCGCGACTGCCGCACCTGTCCCAGTGTATGACTAAAGGTTGGAATCGGTATTCCTGTGCATTGAATCACACTACTACAGTGTGAAAATGGTCGCTAGGACCTCAACTTCTATTACTGAACTTACTGCCCAGATGATAATATTTTTCATGTGGCTTGCACACCGAGTCCCTAGGTTGATTGCGAACGATCTAATTCTGCACAGAAATTTTAGATTCCAGAAGTACAAGTATGAGGCACAATCCACTGTACCAGGGATTCCCGGAGGGCAATAAGAATTTGAGAGTGGAGGATCAAAAAAATGTCTCATTTTCGCACATGACTGTAATCCTACTGATTACATCACTTGTTTACTGACGCCCGCGGGCACACACAATGCCAGCGGATCGGATCACGTTTATTCTTTTTCTCTCTCGTACCACGACCTGTCCTAGTCTAGACTCAACCCCGCCTCCCTCTTAGAAGGGTCTTGTTGTATATCTGTGTGATTCTGAGCTCTCTCGTCTTTTCTCTCTCTTGTCTTGAAGTCTTCTGCCTCGGGTCTCTGCTCAGGTGAGCAGGTTTCCAATGACTTGCATTTATTCCCATTTTGGGTACACATCTGACGGCGTCTATCTTACAGCGCTACGTTACACAACCCTCAATGTGAGTTGGTCCGCGCGCAAGGATACGGGCAATACGACCCCTGCCAAATGCAGATCACGTGCCGCTATGGTGCCGCCACCATATATACTCTCAGTGACCCCTATCTACATTGGCGGTCTGCCTGAGTGGTTGTGCTGCGAAATATGTCTGAATTTTGTTTTTGAAGGGCACCTGCGTTCGATTCCGGCGGGTCACTAGTCTTTTTTCTCGAGAAAAATCTGGCCCCATTTTTTCCTCGTCTTGTTACTTAGTGTGCATGCAATCTACCACCTTTTCACCCGAGTTCTTTTGAATTTTAAACCCATCTTCCTCCTGCTATGAATCCAAGACATTGCCTAAGAGTGCAGGTCAGGTTTCAACCATCAAAAAAAAAAAAAAAAAAAAAAAAAACAGTAGGACACCGACTGTGTGTATTGAACATGAAGAGTGCTGAAAAGATTGAATGGTTGGGCTTCAAAGTAAATGTGAATGTCTCCGAAATCCAGACTTGAAGAAAGTATTGTAACATTATTCTGCCCAACTTATTTGAAGATGTCGAAGAAATCTAAAAAAAGACAAGTCACCCGCCGGAATCGAACACAGGTGCTCTTCAAAAATAAATTTCAAATACATCTCATAACACAACCACTCAGGCAGACTGCCAACATACAGGAGGTCACTGGGAGAATATGTTGTGGCGGCACCATAGCGGCACGTGATCTGCATTTGGCAGGGGTCGTATTGCCCGTATCGCGCGCAAGCGCCGACCGAGCGAACATTGAGCCTTATGTCTGCAAATTCAAAAGTCTCCGTCCCAGTTTTCTGTTTCTGTTTGTGACCCGCTGCTTGCCGGCCTACGCCCATCATTCGACTCTGTTGCAAGTTCTGTTGTACTTTCATTCTGAGATCACGCACTCGCTCCTCTGCAGATCGAATTAGCGCATTACAACATGGTGTAATTCCACACACCGTATGTGAATCTTCCGTCTGCGAATTCTCTTTCGCTCCATTCCGACGCTGAGGACTCTTCTGCAGGATGAAGTTAGAGCAAAGCCAACATGGCCGAAGCCTACACACCATCTGTGAACTCTCCTTCGCTCCATTCCGACTCCGAGCACTCTCCTTCTCCTGTAGGATCAGATTAGCGCAAAGCCAGCACAGGAGAATTCTACACACCGTCAATGAATTCTCCTTTCCCTGATTCCAGCCCAGAAGACTCTACCCCAGTTTTGGCCCCGTGCCTGATGAGCAACTGGACGATGCTTTTGTACCCTCGCTGCGACGCTGCCTTGATTGCACTGCCATACTTTTTGTCCCGCAGGTTCACATCGGCCCCATTCTCGAGCAGTAATTTGACAATGCTTTCGCGGCCAGAGTACGACGCATCCGCCAAAGCGGTTCCATATCCCAAACCCTGTGCGCTCAGGTCAGCGCCGTGACTAATGAGCAGCCGAACGATGTTTTCGAGTCCAAAATGCGAGGCTACCACCACCAAAGGAGCGCGGTACGGTTCGCACCATTGGTTCACACTGGCCCCATTCTCGAGCAGCAGCTCAACCATTTTAGAATGGCCCCAGTCTAATGCCACTGCAATGGTTGCTGCGCTATTTGGATGCTTCCGCAGCGGTACCCCCTCCAGCAGGAACTTTGCAGTGTCCAGAAGATTCGCCGCTGCAGCAATCCACAGTGGCGTTGGTTGTGACGGCCATGGATAACTCCACAGCGGTAAGCTCCATGTGAATTCCATTGCTTGCTTCCATCGAACGGCCCGACCAAGAAACTCTGCGATCTCGCTTCTTAGTTGACCTTCGGGCTGTCCGGCAGCATGTTCCAGGCAATACTGAGAATATTCCAGGAGAGGGGGGAGTTCGGGCTGCCGCCGGCGAGCAGGGCCAAAAGCAAAGCCCTGGGCTCGCCGGGGGTGTAACGAGCTTGGAAATCCATCGAAGGCGAGGAATGTGAGCAGAGTGCGTGTTATCTCTGTTTGCGCATCGGGGAAACCGCTGGGCCTGAATACCGTCCAAATATTCCTGTGCAGTGTAGTGGACGAGGCGTACCACAGAACTCCTCCGATCTACAATGACGAGTCCAGCGCAGACAGCGAGAATAATCTCGATCCCCAGAACATTGGCTGGGTTAAGCCGCCGCGCACCAGGCTCGATGGCCAGAGCTACTATTAATTCCGAGACTTTTAATGGCCGCTTCGCATTGGCAACCCAAATCAGGGCTGAGCGAGCTGTCTTTCTGTCTTCTTCGTTCTGGGATTCAATTCGCTGCATCACGACATCATAGTTTTCATGAAGGTTCTTTGGCAGGTCCGTGAGAGTTTCCCGAACCGTTTTGATGGCGTTCTTTGTGCTGAGAGATTCGATGTGAAGTTTGGCGAGAAGGAACCTGATCAAAATTTATGTGAGTTACGTTTCTGACAGCCAGTTGTCACCGCTTACATCCCATCCACAGTGTGGCTGTTAATTTTTGAATGAATGTCTCTTCGTAGCTTGGGTCGGCTCTGAATGTGCTCCAATAAACGCGGGGACAGCTGAATTTGAGCGTCTATGTATTTCCGGACATCATCGTCATTCGCACGAATCTCGAGAGCACGGAGATTTCGGAGGGAAGCATCGGGAGTAAGGTGAGGCCGGGATGTGACCATCAAATTGACGGTGGGACCTATCGCTGCGAGCCGCTCTAGTAGTATCCGCCGATGAACTTCGGGATATTCATCGATGGCATCAACGATTATGTAGACCTTGGAAAACTCCCCGAAGCTAGAGCGGAGTACGTGAACAACTTCATCCAGCGACGGTGAAGTGTGCTTCTCGCTGTGCCCCTGATATAGCTTCTTCGCGGCGGTGCCAATATCCTTGTCGAGTACGAGCTGTCTCCAGAGACCCGCCAGAAGCTTGGACGGTGTTTGTTCGTCGGCTTCCTTGTGGTTCAAGTAAATGCAAGCTACGCCGATTTTTTTGTTTTTACAATCGGTGTTGAGATGGTCCACCACCTTTGATCTATGTGCGAAAAATTAGTTTTATGGCTGGGATTATCGCAGCGTGGACGCACGCAAGCACGGTTTTCCCTGCACCCGCTGTATGTTTCCGATTGATTAGTACCCCAAAGCGGATGGCGAAGGTAAGCAACGCACGAATCCCGCGGCACCAGAGCGTCCTCCCGGAACCAGATTCCCATTGTTTGAAGAGAGGATCTGCAAGCAGCCATCCTCCAGTTCCTGCCTGCCGCGCGCGCGAAATATCTGCATGTCGCAGAAAGAAATTAATGGGCGACAGCCACTCGATGATTTGGTTGCGCTCCGCAGCTGGATGAGGTTGGATGCCGCTATTGCTGTTGAGAAACCACATTTGGAAGGGGAAGAACGTAACCAGACGTACTGATGATTTATGGTGACCTGTTGGGTCTTGATACCGTAAGTTATGCTGGGTCCCTCCCCGGAACCCCCACCGCCACCGTGTTCACCGCCCGGTCCACCACTGCCTCCCGAGCCACCTGAACAACATAAATAACGCTCTCGATATTCATACCATCTTTGCTACGCACCAGAGATGTACTGATTAACTGTGTGGGATTCACTCGCTTTGGGAGGCATCGCAGGGCCGTTTGTCGATCTTTGGAGACCCAGGAGAGTATGTGGTGTGGATCTTGCGTATTCACTGTAGAGGTGTCACTACGTGTTTTCGCGGCCTGGAAGGCAGATTTGTAGTCACAATGCGCAAGATCAGCTTCGAAAATCACTAGACACTTCTTGGGGGTGTTGGATGAAAGTGGGTACTCAACTGGTGTGTCGGTAGCACATTATATATATCGACGGGGGTGTATTATCGGTTCTTGATCTTTCACATTTTCTCGAAATCAAGTTGAAATGAATGCAGGTTAAGCGCTGAAATGATCACCCTCTCATCGATTTCTGTTCCGGCCACGCAAAACCCGTTACGGCCGTCAAGACCGGTACCGTACTGGCCAGTGAAAAGCCTCCGTAATTTTAGGAGCGTGGCAGCCGCATTGCTCGGACGCAGTGCTTTCATAAACGTCGCGTTCAGAGCGCCTTTCCCCTGAGGGACGCAGGGAGGCTCCCATAGCCACAGGTCACGGAACAAATACGTCTCCGCTACACACTGCTACAGAACCCTATTTGAATCCGAATCCATCGGAAAAAAAGACTCACCAAAAAAAATCCCTTCCGACATGATAAAATAATAATCGAGGATCTACAGTTTCAAGTCGCTGAATACGCTCTCGTACCTACCAATCAAAGCAGTATCGGAGTCCAACAGAATAAAAACAAGGCACAGGCGCAAGGCAGGTGAACGCGGCCTTATCTCTTTCGGACAGCGATGAGCTCCGATAAGGCTGTTACATTCGTCCTGTTAAATTAAGGCGCATCGGTCGCGGGAACTAACCAAATCGCCTTTACATGACGTCTTCGGTGCCTCATGTTGGGGTTTTGCGGGGTACGAAATGAATGGATTGGCGCTCGCGAAAGTTTGTTTGAACGCTTCTATCCATTGGTCATTGGATCACAGAAACAGAATTTGAATCAATGGCGGTGAACGGAAATGATGAAATTAAACACAGCGTGGATCCAGAAAAATCCTCCCGACCCGTCGTAATCGCTTGCCAAAGTTCAAGTCGATCTTTTGCGAGCCGATGGCAAGCTACGGTGCGCCGATTCTCCATGAGCCGACGCGCAGACGTTCATTTACTCTTCTGGCGAGACAGGATACCTGATGTCCTTCAACTCGAGAGCATGCAGAATTTTAAATGGAAGTTCACGTCGGTGGACCTTTGCGAGCTAAGGCTCCTGAGTCCTGTCTACCATCAATGTGATGCTTAGCAAGCGGCTGCTCCACGACCCTGCATCTCCTTCTTGAAGTTTCTGGGAAATAATGTAAGTTTCAAAGCTGTATTTGAACAGAAATAATTCAACGGTCATTAAAAGGGAACTTCTTTAGTTGTAGACCCTGTTCGTGTCAATGTCGCCGGAATTGGAGTGTCTCCGGAAGGCGATACGTTGGCGGCCACGGCGTAAGAGAGAAGGGAGAGTTCGGCAGAAGAGGCAAGCGGCTGATGAACGTGAGAATATCAATTTACTATAGTTGAAGCGACGTCCAAGGCAAAGAAAGGCTTACCGAGATGGTCAGAATCCAGGGAAAGATCAGACCAGGAACTCAAGGAGCATCTTTCGTGATCGCACCGGACGTGATGTCCAGTGATTCGCTGGGGGTTACAAAGATGTCTTATCTTTGCAAGACGCGGACGGATTTAACTGGGAGGGATATTTTTCACAGCCAGCAAGCGTAAGCGGCCGAGGGGAGGTGAGCACGTCGTCAAGCCCCGATAAAAAGAGACGAGAGGACGACTGCGTCGACCGCCGGATACACTGAGGCGCTGGACATTGCAGACGAGAAATAGAATGAAAATCAGCTGTCGGTGTTCCAGTTCGGGGGAAGGTCGATACTCTCGTCCCGGATATATCTAGCGCGACTTTGAAACCACGCAAAAGCGTCGTGCAAGGTCTGAGGGTGGCCTGTTGGGTCAGCACCATGCAGCGCTACGTTTCAGAAGAGCAAACGGTGGCGGAAAGCGGTGGAGGGGAGGCAGCGTTTTCAAGTGAGATATCGTCGTCCAGATACTCCAGAATGGCAAACGAGATCGTGCGGCAGAGATGGTAAAATGGATAGCATTGAGTGAGAAGCAATCCAACAGAATTCGAGTGTGGACTAGGACGAGGAATTGAGCGTGAGGGCGCAGAGCAGGTTACAGGGCGGCTAACTTCGGTCCCGAGGAAGTGCGTATCACGTGAGATTTTTGATGGGAAGCGCATCTCTTCTCCTGTCGTCGACCATCTGCCCATCCTTTGCCTAGTCCTCGAGGACTAGGCGCTACTCGTCGTCGAAGTGACATTTCCACGATAGAGATATCCCGACGTACATCTCTCCTCTTCGTTAACTCCTGTTTTCCCAAATGTTGAGACGACTTTGCAGTTTTCTAGCGCAGCACGCGACGCGCCGACAGCACGTGCTGGGAAACCTCGAGCTGAGTTCTTTGTGCACGTCATCGGCCTCTTTATATGAACCTCCAGGCTAGAGGGCAACGCTATCGAGGCGGGTACGACCACGAACGTGGACAGGATTAGGCAGGAGCATTCATAACGTCGTCTCGCCGTGCACGGAACGGCCGTTGGGCTCTCGGACAGTCGATGGGTAACTCGGAAGTTGGATGCGTTGTTGATGAATACCTAGCCTTTCGCGGCGAATAATGAACATTAATATTTCATTTCAGGCACTTGAACATCGGCGCTGGGCGTGTCGTGTGGCAAGACATCGTCCGGATCAACGTCTCAATCAAGAAACGGCAATTCCACAAGAACGGGACTAGCCTCGAAAGCCTCAAGCGTGAGCAGGCCGGTAACGGGCGTCTACATTTTCTCGGGCTAGTGCGTCTCCGCATCCCAATCTCAATCTATATCTAGACTTACGTCCTGCTTTCGCAGATATCTGACGGCGGCGTCCATTCACACATAACCCACCTCTACGCGCTCTTCGAGGCTGCGAAGGAACAAAGCGTGCATTATACTTACGTGCACTTCTTCGGCGATGGATGCGACACCGCGCCGTGCTCCGCCGCGGGGTACTGCCAGGACCTCATCTCGTTTATGGAGAAGGGGCCGCTGTTTGTTGTTGCCTCATTTTTCTGTTAACCTGGTCTATAAATTTGGAACCCCACTGCGAGATCTTCCTTCCAAGATTGGTTGTTTCCGTCTCACGACTTGATCTCCAACCAATCTCTTGCCTCTGTAACTAAATGATCTTCGACCTCACTTTTCCGCCATTCGCCAGTGTTATCTGCTGAACTCTGTGTTGGAGAGTCAGACCCACCTCATACGACAACATTACAGGAAACAGATTATTGTGCGTCGTTAGCACTGCATGACCATTGTTTGGGAGGACGCTTTGGGATTTAACACCAGTGAAAACCCCGTGTGCTGACCTATGCTCAAAACTGCCCGTGGACGAGGGCCTTGTTGTGGAGTTCGTAGATATTTGTTCGCGTGAATAAAGGGACATATGACGACTCACGCAACCAACACATCAATTAGGCAAAGACTCCTCCACTTCCCTCCTGACTACGTGCAAGTCGCAGGCAATTCCGCTGCAGCCGCCGTAACACTGGCGAGCCCCATCCAGCTCGGCATCCCGTTCACAGTGGAAAGGTCGCGCTGGACGCGTATACACGCCTTGTCTCCACAAACAGTTCACAACCACCGAGTATCCGGACGCGGCCACATCGAACGCCGGCGCTTTTAATGCAGCTCGCGGTGCCGGTGTAACCTGCGCAACCGCTCATAATTTAACATGGCCTGCGCGCAGAGTATTCGTTTTCAACCACTTCGATCCCGGACGTTCAGATCCAGCACTTGCCCCTTGCTACGACGGTACATTCGAACATTCTTTCTTTCTGTCACCTTCTTCTCTCTACAAAGCCGAGCCTTCAACTTGCTTCACCCCCTCCGCGCCCTTCAACCATGCCACCCTCCTCTCAATAAACATCTCCACACTCGGCTTCAGCTTCGTCTCATGTAAGTGGAAATCATCAATCGTCCCAATGCGCAGGATACTCTTCCCCGGGAACCCCGAGGAGACGCGGTACATGAGCGTGCCGCACGTCTTGCAGAAGTGATTCGTCATCGTGTTGCCCGAGGCGACGGTGCGCGACTGCGAGAACGTGGAGAGGTTCTCGCGCCCGCGGACGTGCGTGAGGTGGCTGTCGGCAATGGTGAAGTTGGAGGCGAACATCGAGGCGGTGATTTTGTGACAGTCGCCGCAGTTGCAGATGAAGGACTGGACCAGACCAGGGCCTTGGGTTGGCTACGGTGGGGCGATTTGAGCGAAACGAAAGAATATAGAGGTGAGGTGAAACGAATGCAATTGGTTGACATACGAATTTCAACTGCACGGCACCACAGAAGCATGTAGCGGTGGCTTCCTCCTCGTTGGACCAGCCGTCCATTGCGCTTCCGGCGAGCGGGAACCACGGCTTGGATCTGTCGACGGGGGGTAGACATGATCGAGGTGTTGTTTGAAGTGAAATCTGGGTGAAGTAGGATTCTGCGATAACAACCGGTGCGTTCTTTCTCTCTTATACTTGGCCCCGCAGTGACCTGTTCTGCCGTGAGGAAGCGGGAACCAGCGGGTGGCGTGGCATGAAATCTTGAGCGCCTCTGCTGCGAGGAGGACTGTGTCAAAGAATACGTATATAAATAGAACTCAACAACAGGAGAACTTCGATTAGTGTAGGATCCAGGATCTCTCTTTCAGGGGAGGTCCATCTAGTTTTTTGGCTTTGACGAGGGCAAAGAGCAAGCTGATGAGCGACAGGAAAACAAGCAAAATCTAAGGCAATATTACTTTTCTCACTCTCTTTGCTCCGACGGCCGCCGAGTAGTCACAAGTGGCTCCATGGGCGCGCTTCCACGCACTTCCTTTCTTCCTTCCATCAACGCGCGGAGAACTTGGAGAGAACTTACTACATTCGCTTACCGGCGTAGTTTTGGCGCCGCGACCGAATTAGGGTCGATTTAATGACGCATTATGGATGTTATCATGCTCTCTGTAGCAATAAATGTGTTTTTCTACACCCCAAATGACTTGGCCTTGAACAGCGTTGTTCCTCCAAAGAATAATGCCAAGATTGACCAAGACTTTTGAACTGAAGCTCCTTCCGGGGTTCTTATCTTATCTTGGGAATCGATTGTATTAAACGTCTTGAACGATCAAGTGACTGAACCTAAATACGGGTCTCACCCCATTCAGCGCGTCGGTCCGGTTCAATTTAAAGTTTACTGATGGCCTCATAACGGTATATGGTTCACATTGACGGGTTGTATACTACTGCACTTGACGAAGAACAAGTTCCCATCATAGACGTAAGTCACAGGGATTTAAACTTTGCAAAAAACTGGGCGCCAATAAGAAAGGTATCTAATTCCAAGATTCTTTAATCAAGTCTGAGACCCTCTCCCCGATAATATATGCCGAAAATTGCGTATGCGAGGCCGGGATCAGTGGCTAGATCTTATCAGCATGTAAATGGTAGGGCCGCGAAGAGACGACGTACAACGATCGAAAGATCAGCAATTCGCAGCCCACTGAGTCCCTTGACGGTCAAGTCTGGATCGACGACACCCCACGACGCTCCTTTAGGGGACATGCTTGCGGTGCCAACAGGATGATAGATAGTTTGGGCGTTCTCGCGGATGAAGGCGTCGATCCCAGCATCGGTGGTATCGTTCAACCCGAACGGAGAAATTACATAGTCCTTCCAAGCCGGTGCCGTGGTGAAGCGGATCGCGCTCTTGACTGCCTCGCGCATGATGAACAAATCTACTTCGGTTCCAACAAGGTTCGGATTAATGAGCGGGTCCGCAATGGGATCGTTGCTGTCAAAGTGTAACCGAGCCGCCTTGGGAGATGGATGAGTCCCTGGTGGCGGTCAGAGGATAAGAGTCACATACGAGAAGCCGGAGAGACCACAATAGGGTTTACACTCATAAAATTGCCTGTAAGAGGGGGAGGAGGAACCATTCCATTCGAGATCATAAGTTCGAAGTGAGGGGTATTTGGCCCCGCGGCAGGATCGGGGAATTCTTCGAAGATGGAAGAGTTGTCAGGGACACGCAGCCACCCAATCTGACTTAACGGGATGTCGACAAGGGGCCCAGTTCGGCTGGTATTCCATTCGGCTAACTGCTCTGCCGCCAAAGTGGCGTTGCGTTTAGCAGTTTCGAATGTGTTGTCTGAGTTCACGAGGAATGACAGGAAGACGAGGCTATGATCGCTTAGGTTTTGGCCGACTGAAGGAAGATTGTGAACCGGCGTGATTCCCAGATTAGCCAGCGTCGAGGAGTTTCCAATGCCCGAATGCATCAGTATATTGGGCGTTCCAACGCTGCCCGCAGAAAGGATTACTTCCTTTTCTGCGGTCAACGTAAATTTCTGACCTGCGGGAAGGTGAGACGGCTGCGAGCATGCCAAAATGCCATTCATACCGTGGATATCCTGAACAAATTCAACCGTGCGAACCGCACCTACCGTAGTTTCCAAAACACGCGTGACTCTTGCATGCAGCAGAACATATAGATTGGGGCGGGCAATGAATTCTGGGGCGAGATAGGATGTAGCCGAACTACTTCTCGCCCCGTCTTTGACCGTCGCTTGTGCCCAACCTGGTGAGGTAAGTGTTTAGCCTCGCCGATTAGCTTGCATCCGTTGACAAGCCTACCAATTCCAATGGGAAAGCCGGAGTTCATGTCAAGATTAAATGGGTAGCCCTCGAGTTGAGTGGTAGTTTCGATGACCCGGGAATCGATGGGACTAGGAAATCCGGCGAGAGACACGGCGTTGATCCCATCAAATCCGTGGACAGCAGGGTTGAACTGCCCAGTGGTGTTGTGGTGGTCTGCCGGAGGAACGACACGTTCGCTCTATAATTCGAGGATAGATCTATTGAGGAAAGGAAGCCATGTATGTTCACAATGACAGACCTTTCTCATATATGGAACAAGGCTATCCCACGACCAGCCATCATCTCCGGTGATGTCTGCCCATCTATTGAAATCTTCCTTAGACCCACGAGTGTAGACCATGTAATCTGAAATTTTCGTGTTTTGAGGCGAATCTGGCGTCAAAGAGGAAGAACTTACTGACGGAGCTTGAGCCTCCGAGAACGAATCCACGATTGTAAGCAATCGAACGGTTATTCAAGCCGACCTGGGGAGTTGTAGTGTAGTTCCAGTCCTGGGCCGTATTGGGAGTTGCCTGAGGGCAGAAGAAGGGGACGATGATATCCAACACATCAGCATTACTGTATTCGAAATCTTGATCAGTTTAACGAAATATGTTGGATCGATGGACATACGAGCCGCCCGCCTCTAGGACCAGAATATTATGAGCAGGATTCTCCGAAAGGCGATTAGCAACGACATTCCCGGCGGTTCCACCTTGTTCAGTAGCAAAGTCAGCGACTGCATCACCACTAGGGAAAAGGTCCTCACCGCCCACAACAATAAAGTCCCACTTGAGGTTCAACTCATTCAGATCTGCGATATTGTCGAGTATAACACTTGAGCACAGCGTGGCGGAGAGGGAGAAAATCACAATGGAGAGAAACCAGGTCATGGCGAGTTAGTTACCACCCGACCAGCATCGAGTAGGTTTATAGAGAGTCAGTAAATTACGTAGCTGAGAATTCATTGGTGTGCCTCATCTCTCGTTATTTTGCGTCTCAATCCACGACACCCGGGGTGGACGGCCGCTGAGAGCATGGGCAGGACAGTAGTTCAATGATTCTATTGGTTCGGAATTTTTCGGCGTCCATGAATAATGACCGCGTCCACCGACTGAGACACCGGTCACCAAAAGAAGACCGATAGACTCGAATTGGAGGTTCAACACTGCAACCGAGGGCGGCCTGCACAGTCTGGTATGTCAATAGTCAGCGTTCACAGCATCAAAGATGGCGCACTAACTTTCGGGCCCAACCGCAATTACTGTGGGTTTGGCATGAAAATACCGGAACCCAACTTGAATTAGCAGGTGCCGCCTTTGATCCAAGCGTGGCTCTCCCGCACTTCAAGGGCGGCTCTCCGAGCTGCCTTTCATTGGAAGTGCCGCTGTTCTAATTCAGGCGATTGGGCCGCTTCCTGACACCTGTATATCCTCGGTTTTTCCTGATGTTTCTTGTCTGTTTTCATGTGTTCGCTTGGGCCTGGTCCTCGCCGTGGCTTCTTCTGCTGAGTGGTCGTCGTTCTTCACCCAACCTCCAACGCATCACCAAACCCCGAATTGCGTGACTACTCAGTCACTTCCATCCAGGCAGCAGGCCGATTTCCACGTACCGTCTCCATCCCCGATTCCCCTCCCTTCCTGCTTCCTTGGATAACACTGGAGCGTCCAGCCCTCCGCCGGAATGGCCGGTGCTGCCAGGCTGGTGTTTGTGCCCCCTCAGCCCTGGCCAACAGATCACTTTATTCGTTCGCATTTCCCACCTGAAACTATCAATTACTGATACCGCGAGAGATCCCATACTATCGGCGATCAGGTAGTGGACCACGTTAGAGTTTGTGAGGTTTTACTCGGAACTTACAGTATCCTTGTGGCTCCCATATTAAAGTAAAATCTGTTAAAAGTTGTGTCAATATAGTTGGCCGAATTATTGACATTTTTGGCCTGTCTTGAAATTTTTCCCGCCAAGATGCCTAAAGGAGTAAAAAACCAGGTAGTGGGCCACATCGCTGGACGAGTCGCTGAAGCCCCAAATGACGGCAAAATTTATCCTGACTGGAGGATTAGATCTCTATTTAGGATTGTGGATAGTCACCATGTCTATATGGACTAAGAAAGGGTATAAAAATTTGTCTTGGAAGAGAGGAAATTGCCTGGAATGGCAGATGTCACTAAACCGACGACCTAGTCAGAGATAGGAGAGGCATAAGCCTGAAATAGCCTACAAGCGAAACAATAAGACGTAGATGGACGCACCCAACAGCACATATCCTCTCCAAGTGTCGAACAACTCATTGAAAAAAACTTGGACTTCTATGCCGTCGAAATTGGGTGGTTTCAGGTAATGGTCAATGATGAGAGGCAAATCAAATAAGTAAAAAAGTCGAGTACACTTAAAGATAAGAGACACATATCAAGATGACCCATGTAATCTGGCAGCCCCATGCGTGCAATGGATCTTGAGATATGAGTGTCATTCGATACAGTCAGTCAGAATACTATCATCAACTGCTTAGTCGGCCACCTTAGCACTGAGTGTTGAATGCTACACGTTGTAAGCATCCGATCATGCTCAAGAGCCATAACATACACAATAGACATCCTAGAATTGGTTCAAGCCAATTTCCTTGAATCTAGCTGACGATTTAAAGGTACAGCAAATTTTCTTTCGGCAGCATGCCGAAAACGGCAATTGATGGCTGAGTCAGCCACCTGCCTGAATGCATGGTTGTTGCACATTATAGAGGGTCTGGTGCATGGGATGTCATAAAGAGGTCATGTAGCGACGATTATACATGCTTTGGTCATATATGGTACCTTCAGGGGAGGTATGAAAATTGACAGTTGGCACGCAGGTTGAAAGAGTGAATGAGCACCGTTAGCTATCTGAGTATTGCACAGTGAAAATGGAACAGAGTGGTCCAAATTGAAAGGCATATGGATTACTGAAAAGCTAGTGGATATACCTGATCCACCATATCTGTCCCCAGGCCTCATCGTCTTGTGGAATAATTCCGGGAGTTCGGGACATCAAATTTACCCAATTTCGACTCATGGACAGCAGTACAGAGGGAATATGTGAAGGAAAATGTTACCGTACCATGCAAGTCCAAGCCTCACAGATATAGAAAGCCTATCCAAAGATCCAGACCAGTATCTTCAAGGAGTAATATGAGATGAGGGTGGCCGAACTTTGCCTCAGAATTAGAGTCGGGGTTTCTTTTAGGTGTGGTGGACCAAGATCTTCATCTTTTCAGCCAAAGCCCAACCAACTGCAATTTCCATAATGGGGGAAATAGAATGAGCCCACGAAGTCCCGAATTGGTCAAGAACTTGTGGAGAATGGGCGGTAGCAAGTGGGGGCAGCTGGATGATGACAACAAAATCGGATTCACATGCCCAAACACCATAACTTTTGATTGGCGGATCACTTTTTCTCAAAACTTGGTCTGAACTAGTGTCCTAGGTAGTACTCCATCATCAGACACCAAACTCATAGCAATTGCAACTCCTGGCCATGTACAATCCAAGTGGCCGACTAACTGGGGGTGGTCCATGGCTGACTAAGCAGTTGCCGATAGTAGCAAGGATTCTTCAGTCTTGCACTGGTTGAACATTTCAAGTTTTTCAGTGAAAATTCTAGTGAAAAATGTTTTAAATTTTACAGCAATTTTTCAGTGAAAAATCAGGTGAAAAACTTGAAACTTTTTAATGACATTTTTGAACTTCAAAACATTTTCACCACTTTTTCAGAAATTTTTCACAAGGTTCAGAAAATTCACAAAAATGTTTCAAAATTTTCACCTGGTTTTTCACTGAAAAATTGCTGTAAAATTCAAAACATTTTTCACCAAAATTTTCAGTGAAAAACTTGAAATGTTCAACCAGTGTTGTGCACACCCTAACCAGGTTGAACTATGTTGTACAGATTGGAGGTTTATGCACCACATCATAGCATTATAAGGAGCCCGGGAAGTCGCAAAACGGTGGAGAAAGAGCCGTCGCAAGCCTCGGCCGAAAGGTGAGGTTAAGAAATGATGGGTCACACGCTGCAAATGGCAAATGCCGATCAAATGTCGTATAACTTGGATCCAAGCATCACTTTGGGCTAAAATTTGGTGCGAGACATCTTTCAAGGTCGTACTCAGTCCCAACAGGCCAAACATCTATCATCCTCAATACCCCCGTGACATATTGGCGAGTGGCCCACTACCTGGGGGTGGCCCATTACGTGATCGCCGATAGTAGCTACTGTGGTATGTACTGTCCGCATTCTCGCGTATGGCCATGATAGAATGTGTGATAGTGTTTATGCTTATTCGTGTTAATCATCCCAGTCGAAGTCTCTTTATCAGTACAGACGGATTTTGCTTTTTTCCTTGGGCAGAGAACAAAAACCGAAGGATACCGATAAAGTTTCCAATGCTGAAACTAGTTTAGTTCGATTTGAAATTTGCCAATGGCTTCAAACGGTATATGGTTCACATTAAAAGGTTGTATACTGTATTTTACGGGAGCAACCCTATCATAGATGCAAGTCACAGGGATTTAAACTTTGCGAACAACTTGGCGCCAGCGAGGAAGGCATCTAATTCCAAGATTCTTTAATCAAGTCTGAAACCCTCTCCCCGATGATATATGCCGAAAACTGCGTATGGGAGGCCGGGATAAGGGGCTGAATTTTATCAGCATGTAAATGGTAGGGCCGCAAAGAGACGACGTACAACGATCGAAAGATCAGCAATTCGCAGCCCACTGAGTCCCTTGACGGTCAAGTCTGGATCGACGACACCCCACGACGCTCCTTGAGGGGACATGCTTGCGGTACCAACAGGATGAAAGATAGTTCCGGCGTTCTCGCGGATGTAGGTATCGATTCCAGCATCGGTGGTGTCGTTTAACCCGAACGGAGAAATTACATAGTCCTTCCAAGCCGGTGCCGTGGTGAAGCGGATCGCGCTCTTGATGGCCTCGCGCATGATGAACAAATCTACTTCGGTTCCAACAAGGTTCGGGTTAATGAGCGGGTCCGCAATGGGATCGTTGCTGCCAAGTGTAACCGAGCCGCCTTGGGAGATGGATAAGCGCCTAGTGGCTATCAGAGGATGCGAATCACATACGAGAAGCCGGAGAGACCACAACAGGGATTACACTCATAAAATTGCCTGTAGGAGGGGGAAGAACAACTTTTCCATTCGAGATGATAAGTTCAAAGTGAGGGGAATTTGGCCCCGCGGCAGGATCGGGGAATTCTTCGAAGATGGAAGAGTTGTCAGGAACGCGTAGCCACCCAATCTGACTCAACGGGATGTCGACAAGGGGCCCAGTTCGGCTTGTATTCCATTCGGCTAACTGCTCCGCCGCCAAAGTGACGTTGCGTTCAGCGGCCTCGAATGTGTTGTTTGAATTCACGAGGAATGAAAGGAAGACGATGCTATGATCGCTTAGGTTTTGGCCGACTGAAGGAAGATTGTGAACCGGTGTGATTCCCAGATTGGCCAGCGTCGAGGAATTTCCAATGCCCGAATGCATCAGTATATTGGGCGTTCCAACGCTGCCCGCAGAAAGGATTACTTCCTTTTCTGCGGTCAACGTAAATTTCTGACCTGCGGGAAGGTGAGACGGCTGCGAGCATGCCATAATGCCAATCATACCGTGGATATCCTGAACAAATTCAACCGTGCGAACCGCACCTACCGTAGTTTCCAAAACACGCGTGACTCTTGCATGCAGCAGAACATATAGATTGGGGCGGGCAATGAATTCTGGGGCGAGATAGGATGTAGCCGAACTACTTCTCGCTCCGTCTTTGACCGTCGCTTGTCCCCAACCTTGTCAAGTAAGTATTTAGCGTTGCCGATTTAGTTTGTATCTGTTGAGACGCCTACCAATTCCTATGGGAAAACCGGAGTTCATGTCAAGATTAAATGGGTAGCCCTCGAGTTGAGTGGTGGTTTCGATGACTCGGGAATCGATGGGACTAGGAAATCCGGCGAGAGATACGGCGTTGATGCCGTCAAATCCGTGGACAGCAGGGTTGAACTGCCCAGTGGTGTTGTGGTGGTCTGCCGGAAGAACGACACGTTCGCTCTATAATTCGATGATTGATTTATTGAGGAAAGCAAGCTATGTTCACAATGACAGACCTTTCTCATATATGGAACAAGGCTATCCCACGACCAACCATCGTCTCCGGTGATGTCTGCCCATCTGTTGAAATCTTCTTTCGACCCACGAGTGTAGACCATGTAATCTGATATTTTCGTACCATGAGGCAAATTTAGCATCATGGACGAAGAACTTACTGACGGAGCTTGAGCCTCCGAGAACGAATCCACGATTATAAGGGATCGAACGGTTATTCAAGCCGACTTGGGGAGTCGTAGTGTAGTTCCAATCTTGAGCCGTATTGGGAGTTGCCTGAACGCAGAAGAAGGGGACGATGATATCCAACACATCAGCATCACTAAATTCGAAATCTTTATCAGTTTAACGAAATATGGCGGATTCGTGGACGTACGAGCCGCCTGCCTCCAGGACCAGAACGTTATAGTCTGGATTCTCCGAAAGGCGATTCGCAACGACATTCCCAGCGTTTCCACCTTGTTCAGCAGCAAAGTCAGCGTGTAGAACACTGATCAGGAAAAAGGTCCTCACCGCCCACAACAATAAAGTCCCATTTGATGTTCAACTTATTTAGATCGGCAACATTATCAAGTATAACACTTGAGCAGAACGTTGCGGAGAGGGCGAAAATCACAATGGAGAGAAACCAGGCCATGGTGACTTCATTCGATCAGCATGGAGTGGGCTTTTAAAGAGTTAGTAGATTACGTAGCTGGGAAATCATTGGTGTGCCCCATCTCTCGTTATTTTGCGTCTCGATTCATGGCACCGGGGGTAGGCAGCCGCTGAGAACATGGACTGGGCGGTATATCCAATGATTCCATTTGTTCGAAACCCTTCGGCGTCCATGAATAATGTCCGCGTCCACAGACGGAGACACCGGTCACCAATGGAAAGACCGATAGAATTGCAACAGTGCAACCGAGACCATTTGTAAGTGAGAAGAGCAATGATTGGGGCGGCGAGGGCGGTTTGCGTGATCTGACATATTAGCGTTGAAAGCATCAAAGAAGGCACGAGGGCCTTCGGGGCCCAGCCGTAATTATTGTGGGTTTGGGCATGAAACATACCGGAAGAGGTTACGGAAAGAGCTAGTGTGCGAACGGCGCTCAAGTCACCATCTAGAGCGTTACGTGTGTCTGTCCGAAATCGGAGGTCAATTTAATATTCAGGTGCCAGGCCTCAAAGACAATGATCCAGCGGTCTTTTGAATAAAGCAAGTCAAAGTCGCTTTGATTCTGGGAAAAATGCGAAACCAAACACCTTGAATTATGCTGAATTTCTAAAATCAGCGTAGCGACCAACGATATTATCTAGCGAGGATACATCCACACGAATATCCGTATGATGTGCGGATCAACTTCGATCTGGACTTAGCAAAGTAAGCAGACTCCGCCCAACTTACGACCGGTGCTCCGATCTCCCGGACGGACGTTCGGGCCCTACAAATCATGCATAATGGAGACTGGGGGGAGTAGCAATACGCTCCGGTAAGGTACAACTTCGTACTGTGTTGGACCCCCATTGGAAACGTTTCATTTGGCTTACACAGGTCCTTATCAGCGGAGAACGAAGGAGATAGAGCATAACGTACATCCAGCCGGCGAATCTCCGAGTATAACAGTACCAACAGCAAAAACATATCCTCGTGTCGTTCGGGATGTCCTCAGAAAACCATACTATCGCTGGGTTAGAGCTCCGGAAGCGGTGTTCATTGCGCGATCTCAAGCGTGCGACCTCGACCGATTCCGAGATAGGGGTTGCCTGTCAGGGTTTTAAATATCATATCAAAGCTTGAACATGGGAGAAGAATGAGTGCATACCGTCCAGTTGCGATTATCCTCGTACTTGACGGTGTAGGCGATGTCCGTCCAGCTCCATTGCCGTTTCCTTGATGCCGTGTCAGGTTTTTCTTTACATCCACAAAAGACAACATACTCACGAGCTGAACATGCTTCCACGATGTTGCTTCAGGTAGGCCACGGGGCGTTCGTTCTGGCCTATACGAATGGTCTTCTCGCGCCAGTCTATTATTCCCCCCTGACCCGAGCGTGCCACGACGTGTGTGGGGTCTCGTCGACCAAATATCTTCATCCTCGTCATGATGGTGTATTGTACCGTTCCATCTATGGCCGTGAGCGTGGTGTTGAGGATGTCTTGATTGTTGGCCGTCAAGTGCGTGGATGGCATGATGAGAGGGAATATACTGAGAGCTAGAATAAATCTTACGGAGCAGCGTTTTATGGGCACAGCTTAGCATCAATTGCACTAGCACCTGGGCGGTAACGACTCTCCAGATTTCTTCATCTTGGCTATGGCTGTGGTACAGCACTGTAACAGTAGTTGCCGGTCGTTAGATCTTCCACGAAGGCAAGGCAGTACCGACGAAAATGAATGTTGGACATGGTGGCGATATACGTACGAATTCCGAGGAACTTGCACCAAAGAATAGCATGGCCTAGGGCGGTCGTAAGCGACATCGACTCGGATTCAATGCAGGGAGATAGACAAGAGATAGAAACTTCATGATCCACATACAGTAACAAATTTGAAGCTCCAGTTTCTCGGAATCAGATATAGATATCGGTTGAGAGACTGAAACGTCGAGTACAAGGTGGAAAAGGAAGGGGACTGTCGAAAGTTGCTTGATGAGGGTCGAGGAGAGAAAAGCCTGTGGCCGACATGCCGAGATTTGCACTTGTGTCGTGCACCTTTCCCACGCTCTCGGCCGTTCTATCGCCCCGCTGCTTCACCTCTTCCCTCGAGCTGTGTGGCGGCAACTAGCTGTATCTGTGGGAGGATACTGGCAGATGAGAACGACGGAGGCGCGGCGAACGGTGCGTGACGCGGCCCGAAGACCTCTGTGTTGGAATAGTGACCGTTGCACCCCGTCGGCCTCCTGATTCGTTATTTACCCCTTGTTCATCCCTTATCCGTTGTGTTAGAGGTATTCCGGGGAGCGAGCTTGCGAGCTGCCGGGATGATTTCCATATTAGGTTTGACAGTCAGTATTTATGTTACGAACATACTGTACAGTCCCTTACGCGTTTGTACCGGTACCATCACAAACGCGATACTTTTCATATCTTCGTGCTGAGCCCTTACCGCCTCTCGACCGGAGTCATCGAAACTCTGACACGTTGTCACCTCACTTTATATATATTTGGACTCGTACCTAGTTTCACGTAGCTCCCGTATCTCCCTCGAACCGCGCCCCCCGCGTTCTCGAATATATCCGCTTGCGCTCATTTTCTGTGTGACCTGAATCTCTTCACTCTGTCTGATAGAAAGTGCTGTTGGCGACCACAGAAGCGCCGAGGCCGTACGCGGGGAAGGCGTCAACAAGCATTCCGGGAGAAGACCAAAGTCAGCGCGAGAGCCATCCGAAAAGAGAAGAGCAGCAGGCGAACCACAACACCGCCGCGGCCACGCCCGCCTCAAACCACATCCGGACATCAGAAGAATGAGGGCAGGCATACATGCAGACATGCAGGCCTGCGCTGTGCGCGTCGGGAGCGGAGAGGGCGGGTTCTGTGGAGAAGGCAGAGTAAGAAGAGAGCAGGAGTGATTGAAAACACAATTGGGACGCATCGTGGATCGATACCGACCCAATTACTGCTCAAGAATCAAAACGCCCGCCCGATGTGTATCTACCTCAAGCAACGTCACTCTCTTTCTCCCGGTCAACGATGAGCGGATTGGGACCGCTGAGTGGTCGAATACGCGCCGTCGATGTCGCGGAAGGCGTGTGCAAGAGTTGAGGCGAGACGAAGCAAGGAAAGAGAGATAGAGCTGAAATTCCGGGCTCAGCCCTTTTGTTTGTCCCGAGTTGTACCAGCCTGCTTACGGCAACGTGCTCGCCACAATGTTACTACTCGTAGGCTGGTAACGAGCCTAGGATGCAGTCGGAAACACCGGACCGGACCCTTCAAACTGTCATCTGTCTCATCGTGGACTCGTACATTCTGTCCGACTCGGGCCGCTTCTTCGAAGTTCGTGGAGCAATGTCTTGGGCGAGGACCCCTCTGGAAGTTGGTATTTACTTCTCCACGACCTCTCTACGAAGCAATTGAAACGAGTTTAAATTGTATTCAGTGAATGGTAATCAGCACAAGGAGTCAGACGACATTTTTTTTTTCATGGAAGATTCAGAACTCTTCAGTTTAATGCACTGAAATATGCTTAATATTCCTAGCAAGGCCACTACTATTACACGTACCTCAGGACCTAACGTGCGGTAGCTCCTTCACACGCAGATCTGCGCAAGGTCGGTCAGCAAGACTTACACACTGACATGAAGAAGTTACTCACTCCATTTGACTTGCAGGTACCACTGCAGCAGGGCACCTTCGGATCACAGAAAGTCCCACTGGTTATGCACCCCCCTGCAGACCTTGATTTGAGATTGTTAGTCGATGTCTGCACGAAAAACATAAGAAACCTTACTCCAGTAGATGCGCAATAGAGTGGACCACCATTAGTTCCTCCAGTGGAGCAACAGGGGACTTTAGCATCGCAAAAGGCACCAAATTGGATGCAGGACCTGCATACCTGTTGGTTGAAAATCAGCGAGCAGATCGATGTGACGTGATTATTTCACTACTGAGGTCGACGCGCAATAGAGCGGTCCTCCGTTTGTTCCGCCGGTCGAACAACAAGGGACGTTAGTATCGTCGCAGAAGGCTCCGCTGGTCCTGCACGAGAGGCAAACCTAAATAGAACGTCAGAAAATCGAGTAACAAGGGAATATGTGCCAATGGTACGACTTGCACTCTGAGCGGAACAATAAAGGCCGGCGCAGCACGAGCCCGAAGTGCAGAATAAACTCCCGGCAGTACCACATGCACGGGGACTCATGCCTGGAGTAATAGATGCCCAAGCCTGGGAAACGTAGAATCCGGAAAGGAGCATCGATGCGGTAGCAAGAGAAGTGAAGGACCGCATTCTGGGCGAAGCTGGGTACATCACAATGGTTTGCGGCGATATTTATACAAATGAACAGCAATAGCCGGAAGGTCCGCAGACTAGCCTCGTTGCATGTTCGGCTGTCAGGTATGTGCCTGATATGCCATTGTGACGATGAAGTATGTTGGCAAACGCATCGATACTGTTGGATGAAATATGTTGAAATCGTGTTGGAAGAATACTTTGTGCAGAGCCAAGTCGTCACCCCAGAGAAGATCTGAAAACTTGGAGGATGTCCCTGAATAGACGTTAACAACATTCGAAAACAGATTTCGTACCCACGCCGGTCAACGTGTCCGGTGGGACAGGTAAAATTCACTTGTCAAGTTCAACAGCGACACAGCTTAGAGACGACACCCCGCATCAAGGGTAGGGATCGAACCGTCCCGTATTTTGACGGGTCGACGTAAATACAGTTGCGGACCCGCATCGGCACTGAGTTTGGCGCACCTTGGTGCAGCACAGTCACGGTACGGAACATCCCGCATACACAGGTCCCGTAAATTGATCCGGCGGGCTCAATTGAAATCCAACTACCTCACGAAAAATGCAGGTTATATGCGTAGTATACCAAAATGTACCATGAAGTTTCTAGAGCATTCGGGCCACATTGGAGGGCAGCAGAAATTCACAAGTCGGATTTTGCTGAATTTTGATGGAAGTGATTTGGGGCGATCGCCCGCCAAATTCTTTGACAAAGGTACGTGATTTGGCCGATTTTGATGTACCGCCTCGCCATCTTCAAGGCTCTTTCCTCAGGCCACAAAAAAATCTGAAAATATTCAGACGGTGAAATCATACCTATGGCTTGATACAACCTACATTTTAGAGGAATCCAAGCCCAAAGGGTCGAACAGTAGTAGCATCAAAATTTTTTGCAAAGGTGGGGCAATGATAGTAACCTAGGAAGATTGCCCCGCATCAGGGCAGCATAACGAGTCCAGGAAGTCGTACGGTGGAGAAAGAGCTGTGGCAACCGGACGAAAAGAAATGATGGTTCACACCCTTCGGATTCCGATCCGACATCGGGTAACTTTTGATAGGAGCAGCAACTTGACATGAAATTGGGGATGGGACGTCTTCCAAGTTCGTACTTGTTCCCTCAAGGCCAAAACACTATAATTCTCAACTCATTCCTGAGATATTCGTAGGTGGCCCACTACCCAGTCACCGATAGTAACCTTTGCGAAAAACTGGGCGCCAACAAGGAAGGCATCTGATTCCAAGATTCTTTAATCAAGTCTGAGACCCTCTCCCCGATGATATATGCCGAAAACTGCGTATGTGCGGCCGGGATCAGGGGCTGAATCTTATTAGCATGTAAATGGTAGGGCTTCGAACAGACGACGTACAACGATCGAAAGATCAGCAATTCGCAGCCCGCTGAGTCCCTTGACGGTCAAGTCTGGATCGACGACACCCCACGACGCTCCTCGAGGGGACATGCTTGCGGTGCCAACAGGATGATAGATAGTTTGAGCGTTCTCGCGGATGAAGACGTCGATCCCAGCATCGGTGGTATCGTTCAACCCGAACGGAGAAATTACATAGTCCTTCCAAGCCGGTGCCGTGGTGAAGCGGATCGCGCTCTTGACGGCCTCGCGCATGATGACCAAGTCCACTTCGGTTCCAACAAGGTTCGGGTTAATGAGCGGGTCCGCAATGGGATCGTTGCTGTCAAGTGTAACCGAGCCGCCTTGGGAGATGGATGAGCGCCTAGTGGCTATCAGAGGATGCGAATCACATACGAGAAGCCGGAGAGACCACAACAGGGATTACACTCATAAAATTGCCTGTAGGAGGGGGAGGACCAACTTTTCCATTCGAGATGATGAGTTCAAAGTGAGGGGTATTTGGCCCCGCGGCAGGATCGGGGAATTCTTCGAAGATGGAAGAGTTATCAGGAACGCGTAGCCACCCAACATGGCTTCCCGGGATGTCGACGAGGGGCCCGGTTCGGCTGGTATTCCATTCGGTGAACTGCTGGGCCGCCAAAGTGGCGTTGCGTTCAGCAGCTTCGAATGTGTTGTTTGAGTTCACGAGGAATGACAGGAAGACGATGCTATGATCGCTGAGGTTTTGGCCGACTGAAGGAAGATTGTGAACTGGTGTGATTCCCAACTTGGCCAGCGTCGAGGAATTTCCAATGCCCGAATGCATCAGTATATTGGGCGTTCCAACGCTGCCCGCAGAAAGGATTACTTCCTTTTCTGCAGTCAACGTAAATTTCTGCCCTACGGGAAGGTGAGACGGCTGCGAGCATGCCATAATGCCAATCATACCGTGGATATCCTGAACAAATTCAACCGTGCGAACCGCACCTACCGTAGTTTCCAAAACACGCGTGACTCTTGCATGCAGCAGAACATATAGATTGGGGCGGGCAATGAATTCTGGGGCAAGATAGGACGTAGCCGAACTACTCCTCGCCCCGTCTTTAACCGTCGCTTGTGCCCAACCTAATCAAGTAAGTATTTAGTGTCGCCGATTTAGTTTGTATCTGTTGAGACGCCTACCAATTCCTAGGGGAAAACCGGAGTTCATGTCAAGATTAAATGGGTAGCCCTCGAGTTGAGTAGTAGTTTCGATGACCAGGGAGTCGATGGGACTAGGGAAATCCGGCGAGAGACACGGCGTTGATGCCGTCAAATCCGTGGACAGCAGGGTTGAACTGCCCAGTGGTGTTGTGGTGGTCTGCCGGAGGAACAACACGTTCGTTCTACGCCCAGATCGTCAGATCGTCGGGGAAAGACAGCCGCGTCTATAGTGACAGACCTTTCTCATATATGGAACAAGGCTATCCCACGACCAACCATCGTCTCCGGTAATGTCTGCCCATCTGTTGAAATCTTCTTTCGACCCACGAGTGTAGACCATGTAATCTGATATTTCCGTACCATGAGGCAAATTTAGTAACAAGGAGGAAGGACTTACTGACGGAGCTCGAGCCTCCAAGAACGAATCCACGATTATAAGGCATCGAACGGTTATTCAAGCCGACCTGGGGAGTCGTAGTGTAGTTCCAGTCCTGAGCCGTATTGGGAGTTGCCTGAACGCAGAAGAAGGGAACGATGATATCCAACACATCAGCATTACTGTATTCGAAATCTTTATCAGTTTGACGAAGTGTGGCGGATCGGTGGACGTACGAGCCGCCCGCCTCCAGGACCAGAACGTTATGGGCAGGATTCTCCGAAAGGCGATTAGCAACGACATTCCCAGCGTTTCCACCTTGCTCAGCAGTAAAGTCAGCGAGTGCATCACCCACTGGGGAAAAGGTCCTCACCGCCCACAATAATAAAGTCCCACTTGAGGTTTAACTTATTCAGGTCTGCAATATTGTCAAGTATAACACCTGAGCACAGCGTGGCGGAGAGGGCGAATATCACAATGGGGAGAAACCAGGCCATGGTGAGTTGGTTACCACTCGGCCTCATCGAGTGGGTTTATAAAGACTCAACAAATTACGTAGCTGAGAATTCATTTTTGTGCCTCATCTCTCGTTACTTTGCGTTTCGATCCACGACACCCGGGGTAGGCGGACGGGACAGTAGTTCAATGATCCTATTAGTTCGGGATCCTTCGTCCATGAATAATGATTGCGTCCACCAACTGAGACACCGGTCACCAATGGAATGACCTATAGAATTGCAACAGTGCAACCTGCGTAAGTGAGAAGAGCAACGACTGCGGCGGCGAGGGCGGTTTGCGCGATCTGACATGTCAGCGTTCAAAAAATCAAAGAAGGCACGAGGGCCTTCGGGGCGTTTGGGCATGAAACATACCCTAACATACCGGAAGGGGTTACAGAAATAGATAGTGTGCAAACGGCGCTCGAGCCACCCTCTAGAACGTTGCGTGTGTCCGTCCGAAATCGGAGGTCAATTGAATATTCAGGCGCCAAGCCTTCTAAGACAATGATCCAGCGGTCTTTTGAATAAAGCCAGCCAAAGCCGCTTTGATTCTGGGGAAAATGCGAAACGAAACACCTTGGATCGCGCTGGAGTCATTCTAAAATCAGCGTAGCGACCAATGATATTTAGATATTTATCCAGCGAGGATACATCCACACGAATATCCGTATGAAGTGCGGATCAACTTCGATCTGGACTTAGTAAGTAGACTCTGCCCAACTTACGGCTGGTGCTTCAATCTCCCGGATGGAAGTTCGGGCCCTACAAATCATACATGATGGAGGGCGGGGAGAGTGGCAATGCACTCCCGCTCCGGTAAGATACAACTCCGTACTCTGTGTTGGATCTCCATTAGAACCGTTTCATTCGGCCTACACAGGTCCTTATCAGCGGAGAACGAAGGAGATAGAGCATAACGTACATCCAGCCGGCGAACCTCCGAGTATAACAGTACCAACAGCAAAAACATCTTCTCCGTGTCGTTCGGGATGTCCTCAGAAAACCATACTATCGCTGGGTCAGAGCTCCGGAAGAGGTGTTCATTGCGCGATCTCAAGCGTGCGACCTCGACCGATTCCGAGATGGGGGTTGCCTGTCAGGGTTTCAAATATCATATCAAAGCTTGAACATGGGAGAAGAATGAGTGCATACCGTCCAGTCGCGATTATCCTCGTACTTAACGGTGTAGGCGATGTCCGTCCAGCTCCATTGCCGTTTCCTTGATGCCGTGTCAGGTTTTTCTTTGCATCCACGAAAAACGACATACTCACGAGCTGAACATTCCACCACGATGTTGCTTCAGGTAGGCCACGGGGCGCTCGTTCTGGCCTATACGAATAGTCTTCTCGCGCCAGTCTATTATTCCCTCCTGACCCGAGCGCGCCACGACGTGTGTGGGGTCTCGTCGACCAAATATCTTCATCTGCGTCATGATGGTGTATTGTACCGTTCCATCTATGGCCGTGAGCGTGGTGTTGAGGATGTCTTGATCATTGGCCGTTAAGTGCGTGGATGGCATGATGATGAGACTCGGAGGAGGGAATAATTACTGAGAACTGAGATAAATCTTGTGGGGCAGGGTTTTATGGACACAGCTTAGCGTCAATTTGATGCGCTAGCGCCTGGGCGGCAACGACTCTCCAGATTTCTTCATCTTGGCTGTGGCTGTGGTACAGCATTGTAACAGTAGTTGCCGGTCGTCACATCTTCCTTGAAGGCAAGGCAGTACCGACGAAAATGAACGTTGCACCTGCGAGTGGTGATAAATGCACAAATTCCGAGGAACGTGCATCAAAGAATAGCATGGCCTAGGGCGGTCGCAAGCGACATCGACTTGGATTTGCAGGGAAACAGAAACTTCATGATCCGCATACAAAAATTTGAGGTTCCAGTTTCTCGGAATCAGATATAGATATCGGCTGAGAGACTGAAATGTCGAGTGCAAAAGTGGAAAGGGAAGGGGACTGTCGAAAGTTGCTTGATGGTAGTCGGCCCTACTAGTCGGGGAGAGAAAAGCCTGTGGCCGATATGCCGAGATTTGCACTTGTGTCCACCTTTCCCACGCTCTCGGCGCATGACTTGACCAGAACCGCCATAAGCCGGCGTTCGCCAAACCCCCTCCAGCGATTCAATGATCAATCTTCCCAGTTCTTGTTTCTCTCTATTTCAATAGGCAACCCGAACCCCAGTCTACGATGGATGCTTGAGGAACTGCCGCTTGGTCTTCTCCTAGTCTTCTCCTGCCAGTGACCCATGCCACTCTATCAATTGGAAGGGACTCAAAGCAAAGAGAATTTCCCGCTCCTCAGGTTTGCCATCTTCATCGCAGTCGTCAGAATTGGTTACATATGTCACGTTGCAAGAATCTCCCCGTAAAAGCGATTAATAAAACATCATCCGTGCTTTAAAATTCCCCTATAATCGAACCATTGCATGTAGGCCCGCCGTTTGCGGGTTGCACTTTTCCCCTGTCATCCAAACTATGGGTAATTGACTCAAAACTCCTGTCTTTGAGCTTCATCACAGGATGCCTCGGTAGTGCGCGACCCACCACGGCTTTCAAATGCGAGGGAGCCACTGGCAGGAACCACCGCAGCGGTATTGCGGTGCCTTCCCAATGCTCACAGGTTCACCGGAACCCCACTCTGCTCCACAGTCGCCGCCTCGAGCCGGATCATAGGCACGTTTTCTCAGCGTGGCCGCCTAAATTTATCGATCCGGATGATATCTCGTCGCCTCATATAGTCCATCCACGGAACGCCCTCTCCCTCATCCACTGCGATCCAAACCCTCGATGTACGCCAGCAGCACCCCACTGTACAATACCACCCGTCCGATCGTCCCTGATGGGAGTCGGAGCCCAAATCTATCCTTTCAGGTCGAACATGTCTCGAGACCACCGTCGGCGATGGCGAACAGGTCACCAGTCGAGCCCGTAGTGGACCCCGAATTCGTCTATCGTGAACACGTATCGAAGCTCATTGGCGCGAAGTCTCGGCCATTCAGCGTTTCGGGGAGGATACCTCTCGATCCTTCGCATCTCGTACTTTTCTTTCGGTCCAAGGCGTGTGATATTTTCATCAACTCCTTGCAGCATTCTGACTTTGTCTTATTCGTTCGTGCAGACTGGAATCACCCATTCCCTAGACTTTCCCATCGATATCGACTACAGCACCCCGCCTGCGCTCGATGTCCTTATCGCAGCGTGTAAGCGAACCCAAATCCCCGGTTTCGACAGTCACCTTTACGAAGCCCTTCATTACCCACCGAACCTTCCCTTGACGCCCTCCCTCGAAATCGCCAACCACCCCATCCTGGATGCGATCCGAAACATGCTCTTTCCGACTCTCCCCATTGGCCATTACTTGACGGTCCGACGCGAAAGGCTCGACGTTCTGCTCGCGGGGAGCCGGATGCCTCCCTCAGCCTCGTGCCCTACACAACGACGGACGAATGGCCACCCTCTCTATCACCCTCCCCGTCCGCTTCCGCGGGGGATCCCTCATAATCCGCGATATCGAAGGAGGAAACCAAGAGAGACTCGATACCGCCGCGCCTACGAGTGACCTCGAATGGACTGCGTTCCTCGGGGAGTGCGAGTATGAGGTCGAGACCGTTACGAAGGGATGCCGTATGTCCATTTCATACGCGGTCTTCGCGAAGTCCTTTGGCGCGACGACCCTTACGCCGGATCCGTTGTTCACACCCAGCCAGCCTTTCCTCGACCTGTTCCCGCCTGTGCTGCAGATGTCTCGTGGCCGCAAGATCGCCTTCCTACTCTCGCATGACTACGATGTCGACCCATCCATCGTTCTGGCTGAATCCCTCGTCCCCTTCGTACGTGATACCTCGCCCCTAATTTGTATGCTTCTGATTCTCGTAAAGCTGAAAGGGGGCGACTCAATGCTCTACCACGCCCTGAAACTCTACAAGCTCGCGCCTGTCTTGCACTGGAGTGCAGGCGGCTACATCTGGCCCATCGACCGCCCCGTCGAGATCTCCAACGACGAGCCCGCGTCGCCGCGCACAAATCTATCCATGTCCGGGACGCTCCCGCACATGCATGGCGCGTTCAGCAATCCTCCCATGCATGGCGCGTTCAGTAATTCGCCTCGCAATTCGCCTCGGATGCCTGGGATCTCACCCGGAAGCCCCATAGACACCCTGCGGGTGCGCGTGGAGGAGAGCGGTGCCATCCCTTTGGCGAACGCGGAGGTGACGCTGCTGAGCGACTGGCGCGCGCCGGATAACGCGCCAGTGGGAAAGGCGCGTGTGCATTTCGTGTCCGAGGGAATGTTGGAGAAGCTTGTTGTGAATGTGCTGCTTGTTGCATTCGTGCACTGATGTTCCTAGCTATCTCATTTGTTGTGTTGTGCCGTCTTCGCTATTCGCTGCCTCCATTCCGCAGTAATTTGTTTCATTATTTAATGACACTGGGATTTGGAATGTAATTGACAGGTTTAACTTGAACTAAGAACTCGCTATGGGCCGGAGATCTATCATAGCAAACGAGTGGAAGATGTGCTTCCAGGAGCTTGGAGCTAAGTAGAACTACTGTTCCTTGACCCTCAGGGTGCAATCTCATGAGAGAAATGTGCGCCCAGCGAGTTAGCAACCTTCATCTCCAGAAGAATGTCCGCTATGACGTCCACATCGGGTCGTTCGTCTGGGTCAAACTTGAAGCACAGCTGAACCAACTCCCACAGTCGCTCAGGCATCGGGGCGCCTGATTTATCACACGGTTTCCCTTTGTAAGGCGCCGCGTCAGCGTGGCCATCGCCTTTGGAGAGCGCAATAATCACGCCTCCATCCGACAGATGTACGAATGGTTTTTGGCCTTCGGTCCAGATCTGAAGATCAAATAAAAAGAATTGTTATAGGCTTGGAATCCCAACAACGTTAGATACACGAACCTCACAGCAGACGCAGCCGAAGGCCCAGACGTCGGAGGCGGGTGTTCGCCTGAAGGGAAGGTCCACACTTGCCAGAAGCAACTCCGGAGCCATCCAACGCGTCGATCCACTATTGCTCGAGCTTTTTTGGGAGGTATCTAACTCGACGAACGAGGCCAATCCGAAATCCGTTAGACACGCTCCGCGTTCGCTGATGAGTATATTTCGCTGAATGAAATTGTTAGTGAGTACTATGCGGTGTGTCGCACGGAATGAACTTACGCCACATAGATCGCCATGCACGATATTCTGTGAGTGGAGATAGTTTAATCCTTGAATTACATCGTCAAGCTATTACGGGAATTCAGTTAGCATTGGTAGACATCTGTCAACATCTTTTTACGCACTAGGCTGATGGCATATCGAGATACGGGCGAATTCTCGACCATATAATTGAGAACGCTTCCTTCCGCCATCCATGAGGACACCATAGCCACCGTCGGAGGCGGGAATGTTGCCGCATCCACACCGATGAACTGCACAATATTCGGATGTTTCAAATAGCGCCAAACTAGCACCTCTTTATTCAGTCGACCCCCATCAGGCCGGTCCTGAAAGATCTTGAGAACCTTCAGAGCGACTTCAATGTCTTGCCCAGTGGGATTCGTATATTGGCCATGATAGATATCAGCAAAGCCACCGGATTTCACTGGGTGCTCTCTTAGAAGCAGGACCCCATGAACGCTGAGCTCCTCGGGGAGGGTCTGCAGGGCGTCAGCCAAAAGGTTAAGTAGTCGGTGGGCACGGCCTCTGAAGAGCTTTTCGTCTTCTATCTTGGTGTTCCCAGGCAGGGCACGGTCGAGAATCTGAGAAAAAATCAGGATGCAAATTGACCTGGCTGACGACAGCGTACTTGATGAGTCAGGTTGAGGACTGAAAGCGCCGCCTCTTCTGGCACCTTTGTGATTTTATTCTCGTAGGATTCGACTTCAACCAGTCGCTGCAGCATTGAAATAACTTCCACGTTGTCTTGGTCGATGGTGTCAGTAACTTGAGTTTCCGATATGATGGGTAAATCCGCCAAAAACTGCGTGAGAGTTGTCAAACGAACAATAAAAGAGGCGAGATGTTACCTCGAGCAGTCGTTTGCGATGTTCAGCTACTTCGTGCAGCAGACGAAATATTGCGACAGGGGTCAGATCCTCCGAATTTGGTACGTCAGATATAACAGCATCCGCTACGTCAAGTAGAGCTGGCCACAGTCTGGGAAATAATCTTCAGGATAGTTCTTAAGCATTGCGAATGGCTCACCTGTGAGAGACCTCGTCCACGGACTTGAAAATCGCCTCTCGCAGAAGGGAAACCAGGTTCTGGCAAGTTTTAGCCTGCGACCTCTTAGGATCTTGGAAATCGAACTAAATACCTGATTGCACCAGGGCAAGGTAGGCGTATTTCCGGAGTAAATAGTGCTCGGTTCAGATACAGAGAGGATATGGATATCCTCTAGTGTGGTCCACTGACCGCCGGTAATCTCCCCGCAGAAGCTCTGGTGTGCTTATGGTAACGATGTCGAGGGTTCTGTTGTACCATCCCGTGCGGTCGTTCAGACACCGGATAATGCGGTACAGTTCTTGTGCTTGGATGAGCTCATGAACACCGTGCATTATAACCGTCACTCGTTCTCCATGCTGCTGGCTTCCGTGGTCCGAGTCTAGGCGGAAGTTTGTCGCGTTGATCCAGATTGTATGTAAGGGGGTATTGAAGAAGGGTTTTGAAATGGTCCTACGACATGGGCTGAGTTTTTATCGAGCGCATAGTACCAAATCACTTACCGAGTATTCATAATCACCCTCGAGCGACGTGTCCTCAGCAGCGCGTGCCGTCAATTCTTGCTTGAATTCCGGCCACGAGGTCCATAGGCTATGGAGTAGGGGCCAGAAAACGCTCCTTGTTTTACTTGCGTCCACTAGGATCACCCTGTGGACAATGTCTGTGCCAGAAAGCAACTGAAAAACGCTGTCTACACAGGTCTCGAGTTTGTGGCTATCAGCTGTTATCCACAGCGTTTTTCTTGCCGCCTTTCTTGTGCTCGGAAGGCATGACCAGTGAAGGATATCGTCTTGGAGCTGCGTCAAAAGGGTCGATGGAATATAAAATACTTCCACTCGATCCTCGTCGTTATCGGCAAGTACAACTAAGCCTTCTCGATGCCATCGGAAGTTTTCACGCAGTTGCGACCAGAAATAGGATATTTTTGCCCTGAAACCTGTTCTGCTTGCGGTCCGTGATTGAGTCCCTGGCCAGATGATCTTCAACCCAGGCATCGACTAGACAGAACAATTGGCTCGTCAGAAGTACCCAGGAATGAAGGACCACAAACCCGTCCAAGTAGCTCGATAACGAAGTAAAATATTCCCACAACAGAACTCCAATAGGAAGAGTACGTCGTGAGTCGCAACACAAACCTATAAGACCGTGTTGTACCGGCACGAAAACATGCGATCGCCGAACTTACCATAAATGACGCTGGAAGAAGAAGCTTTCGATCATTGCTGAAAATGAAGCGATTCATCATGCTACTAGAGTGGTGAAAAAACAGTTATGAGTGGAGGTAAATGGCGTACCAGAATGTGGTGGCGAATATACTCCAGAACTATTGGGAAAGGTATGAGTGGGATAGAACCATCTAGCAGAATGATCGGTACTGGCCGCAAAATACGTGAGGCCAACGAGATAGACAAGTGGGAGGAACCATCGTTTGACCAAGGCAGTCAACACAACAAAACCGCAGTGGACAATGCGCACGGGGGTAAGAAACGCTGATTGAACGTATGAGCCTAAGTCCAGAAACTTTGAGATACGAACTAGTTAACCCCAGCAATATGCCACTGGCATCCGCGGTCGACATCAACTGGTATTGAGCGTAAAGGGCGACAACAGTGGCTGTGATGGACGCGAGCTCCCATGCATGATTGTAGAATTTGGCCCATGGCCAGTGGTACACCATAGGCGACGGTCTGTAGAGGACTTTCGCTACGGCTCGTACGGGCTGAGGAGCGGCAGACGTTGGGGGATGAGCGGAGGAGCGTCCAGACTTGGTCTAGACGCAATGATCGGGCGCTAATCTGCCAGCCGGGCGCTTGTTAGCCGTAGCGCGCGCACGAGGCTGCACGAGGACCAAAAGGATGAGATTGATGGCCAGTGGGACTCGGCTAACCCTCGGCTGAAGGGCAACTGCCCAGTCTTGCCCAGTGCCAACAGTGGGACTCGGACTCTCGGCTAAAGGTTGTTAGTGTAACTCACGTCCCATCCGTATAACTCGATCGGCACATCAGAAGAGTTGAAGCTCTGCCTACGACTTGGCTAAAGGAGGGGGGTCTGGGGGGACGGTGTTCCCCCAAGCCATTAATAGACTTGGAATACCCCCCCAAAATACCCAAAAACCTTGAAATCGGCAACGTCAAGCCGAGGTTGACATTGTGATAGGAAGTGGGATTTAATTCAACTGTGGGACTCGCTTAAATTTGCCGAGTCCCACTAGCCATCAGTCCCACCCTTCTGGTATATACTCGCCGCGCACAGTCCAGATCAGTCAACTGGCAGATTGCCGCCGAATCACGACTGCCTTTTGCTCTCCCACTCCTCATCCCTTGTAGTGCAAGTCCTCTCCTGGAGACTACTCAGTGCTTGCCTATGGTGTATCACTGGCCACATGCATGGGCCAGATCCTACAGTCACGCATGGGAGCTTGCATCCTTTGCGATTGCTGCGCTCTTCGTTTATGCTGATTACTGGTTTCTCCCCAAGGATTGGGGATTAATCATTTTAACCGGTGAGCATCTCAGAGTATTGAGATTTGACCTCACTCACTAGAACAGGTTTACTGACCTTTGGCCGTATTGACCGATGTGTTCTTGTGTTGGACGTTTTGATCAGGCAATCGTTCAATCCCGTGATGTATACCAAGTCTCTCCGCGCTCATTCGGTCAGTGTCGACTTTTACCCTCGATGAAACTCTTCGACTCATATACCTCGTCCCACAGATTGTGGGTTTCATAACCCTGCTTTACGCGTAAGTCCAGTCCGTGTTCAATGGACAATTTCTCACTTTTCTCTCCTAGCCCCCTTGTGGTGTGGGATGGCAGTCAACCTATCTATGTGCTCACCATTGTATGTACAACAACCCTTCTATGTTTTTTTTAGTGGTAAATCCCGGGTTAGCTTTGTATCACGACTCACAACTTCCTCTGCCTATTGGAGTTCAGTTATGCGCATGTTTTAATCTATTATCGAGCCGACGTAACCTGTCAGTATTCTTTCATTCTTGTGTATCTTCGACGAGGCAACTGATTCATCTAGTATCTACCTGGCTCGAGGCCCAATTATTGTGTGATTTAACCGCCAGACCAACCTGGCGGGCGAGAATATCTAATTTCTGGTCGCAACTGCGTGGAAGCGTTCGGTGGCGTCGAGAAGGCTTGATCGCCCTTTCGGATGACGATAATCTCGAAGCACCTTCCATTCCATCAACCTCAACCTGGCGGGCGAGAATATCCAATTTCTGGTCGCAACCACGTGGAAGTTTCGGGTGGCGTCGACATGGCTCAATTGCGCTTTCCGATGACGATGATCGACTCGCAGCACCGTCCATTCCATCGACCCTTCTGACACAGCTACAAGCGGATATCCTTCACTGGTCACGCCTTCCAAGCACAGGAAAAGCGTTGTGGATCACAGCTGATGGCCATAAGCTCGAGACCTATGTAGACCGTGTTTTCCAGTTGCTTTCGGTCACAGACACTGCCCGCAGGGTAATTCTGGTAGACGCGAGTAAAGCGGGGAGCGTATTTTGGCCCCTACTACATGGCCTTGGGATCGGTTGGCCAGAATTCAAGCAACAACTCACAGCGAAGGTTGCTGGGATGGGACTTTTCAAGCCTTATTATTGGACCGCCTATAGTGGTTCTTATTGGGGCCCCGTTAGGTTCTTCACCGAGATGGTCAGAAAAAATCTCACTCTGTGTCGTAGGATTATCTCAAAACCTTTATTGGAGACCCGTTGGATGGAATACGCAACAAGAATGGCATGGATTCAAGTACGGACCCCGAGAGCCAACAACATGCGGAAACCTCCGATGTATCAATTGTAATACACGGCATCCGGGACTCCGCCCAAGCACAGGAACTATGCAGGATGATCGAATATTTAACGGGCTACCGTGGAATGTTGAGTATCGTGGTGATCACCACACCGCAGCCACTCCGGGAGGTGGCCAGAGATAAGGTTTACTTGCTGGATTACATCTATACCCTCTCTGTCTACGAGACAACGGTCATCTACTCCGGAAATCCACCCGCTCTGCCTGCGTTCAATCAGGTATTCTGATTCCCATCATGTCGAGAGGATCCGGCTGATGGCTCTTTAGAACCTTTTTCGCCTTGTACTAGATGGGATCTTTCGATCCGCCGGTGAAGTTTCCGAGAGGTGAGTCACACCCAGGCATTCTACAATTCTCCTACATTCATCAGACTGTGGGCGGAGCTACTCATTCGTGCGGGTTCTCCTGGATGCGAAATATGGGAAAATATGGCCCTCTCAACACTCACGATATTCCATTTGCTGCACAACGCCGCCGAGCATCGCAAAAAATTCCTCGAGGTAGACTCTTCTCTGCTTTTGATTATTTCTTCTATATTTTTTGCGCAGTTTCTGTCGAATCTACCAGTCATCTTACAAACTCAGATTAATCTCGGTATTAAAAATGACAGGGTTGATATTGCTCGGATGCTACAACGATTGGTTGAAAACACGTCCTACAAACGTGAAATACTCACGGTGCCGAAAGAAGAGGCCATTTCAGTCCTCAACTTGACTTATCATGTAGGATTTCGTCGGCCTGTTCAGTCTACATTTTGATAATTTTTTCTTTCGTTCTAGATTCTGGACCGTGCGCTCCCAACTAGTGCTGAATTAGGGGACGAGCAGCTCTTTAGACGCCGTGCCCGCAGACTGCTTGACCGCTTGGCCGACTTCCTCAAGATACTTCCCGAAGAGCTTAACGTCCACGGAGTCGTATTGTTCAGCGATCGCCCGGTGAACGGCGGCGGCTTTGCCGACATATATCATGGCCAATACACAAATTCGATGGGGAAAAAGGTCGAAGTCGCTCTGAAGGTCCTCAGGATCCTTCATGACCAGTCTGCTGATGGTCGACGTATTCTTCTTGAAAAATTTGCCCAGGAGGCGCTGGTATGGCGTTACTTGAAGCACCCCAATATTCTTCCGTTTCTCGGCGTCGATGCGACAACCTTCCCTAGTCCCACGATGGCTATGTTGTCGCCGTGGATGACCAGGGGAAGCGTTCTTAATTATATGGTTGAGAATTCCCCAGTTTCCCGATACGCCATCAGCCTCGTGCGTGGAATTTGTGCTTTTTCTAATTGTAAATTTACTAATTTTGGGAAACAGATTAACGATGTCATCCAAGGATTAGAGTATCTCCACTCACAGAATGTCGTGCACGGCGATTTATGTGGTGTAGGTTCATTCTATGCCTCATCCTGCATACTCATTAAAAATTTCAATCAGCGAAATATACTCCTCAACGACCGCGGCGCCTGTTTGACGGATTTCGGATTAGTCGCGTTCATCGAATTGGATACCTCCATGAAAAGTGTCAGCAGCAGTGGGTCGACGCGATGGATGGCTCCAGAACTGCTTCTGTCAAATGCGGAGCGTCCCTTCAGGCGAACACCTGCTTCCGATATCTGGGCCTTTGGGTGTGTCTGCTGTGAGATGCGCTTATTTGCTTTGTCGGGTTTCGAAGCGTGCATTGATTTCCTATCTTATTTAATTTTCAGATCTGGACTGAAGGCCAAAGCCCATTCGTCGATATGACCGATGGAGGCCTGGTCGTCGCGCTCTCCAAAGGCGATCCAAACGTGGCGCCTTACAAAACGAAACCGTGCGATAAATCAGGCGTTCCGATGCCTGAGCGACTTTGGGAGTTGGTTCAGCAATGCTTCAAATTTGGCCCCGCTGAACGACCCGCCGTGGAAATTATCGCAGACAGTCTCTCGGACATGAAGGTTGCAAACTCGTGGGGCGCACATTTCTCCCATGAACTTGCACCCGGAGGGTCAAGGACTGGCAAGCCTACGCAGCCCCAAACTTCTGGAAGTATGGCTTCCACCGGTCTGACAAGATAGATATTCAACCTATATCCTGGGCAACGAGCAAATTAGTTTTTCGAAGACTGTACATGGAGAACCAGGGCTTTAATTTTTACAATTAGAACTAATTGAGAAGCCTAGCCAATACAGCGAATGCCTCGAGAACTATTTTCAGTATCTAAGTATATTCAGGTGTGGATGGGCATGCGATTCAAGAAAAAGTAAGGAACTGTGGTTGACGGACCACACAAGAAAAATTAGTCGTGAGTCGGAGACATCAGCTCAGCCATTGTCAAGAAGAAATCAGCGGAAGAGCCAACCAAAGCAGCGCCGAGGTGTTTCATCATCCGCCAATTCCTCTTTCTTCTTCTCGTGCTTCACTCTCACGTTGCCTTCCCCGCTCTCTTCTTTCTTCTCTTCCTCATCGTTCGGTCCATCGGCGCTGCCCGCGTTCGAGTCTACTGCTGTGTTTGACTGACCTTCCTCGGCCGTCCCCTCGTCATTCTCAGCGTCCGAGTCCCCTGCCGTCTCCGACTCATCTTCGTCATCTGTCGTACCCTCGCTGTCCTCTTCCGACTCCTCGTCCGACTCCGCTTCCGCCTCCCCCCACATAGCTTCGTAGACACAGCAGGGACACAATCCCTCCCTAACCCCTTGCCCCTCCCATATCGCCCCCACCATCGCAAGCCGGTCGCGCCGCGCCAAAAAGCCCATCTCCTCGTCCATCTCCTGCTCCGTGGGCGGCGCGCCGAACCCCACAGGCGGATCGAGCGCGACGCGGTACTCACCCTGGAGCTGAGTCCGAATCTGCGCGGCGCTGAGGGAGAGGGACCTCGCGTTTTGAGGGAGCGTGAGAATGTCGTGCATTTTGGAGACGGCGGCGCGGTCGCCCGAAGCCATGGCGCGGCGGCGCGCGATAAGGAACATAATGCGTACTGGCCAATGATTTTTTAGTTCATCGGGGCTGATATATGGGCAGGAAGGCAGACACACAGGCTGGGTCCTCAATGCGAATGGAACGCGAGTGATCTGGTCTAGTGTCGAACTAAAGACAAGGCAAGTCAGAAATGTCAATAATCATAGTAAAAATGGCGCCCGGAGTATTGATTCCAAGCAAGAAAAATAAGAAAACAAGAGACTCACATGATAGTCACGGGCGTATGAATCCTTCTTCGAGAGGTAGCCAATCTGCCTCCACAACGCGGGGCTACGCACAAAGCCTTCGACGGGGGCCGGACAGCCGATGAAGTCGGTCCGCGGCTCCGGGGTGGCGGTGACAAACACAGGGTCGAATTTCTGAGGGCGGTCGGCTCCGCAGAGCTTCTTATGCTCGCGCGAGTCGCGCTGTTCGCAGTCACTGGGAGAAAGTGAATATGTTAGCATACTGTTGGCGGAGGAGGGCTGTAGCGACAGACGTGGAACAATAGGACACCAGTTGACAGCCGTTGCACTTTTTGAGAGTGCCCTCGTTCTTTTCTATAGTGCCGCACCCATAGCAGCGCGCGTCATCAATGTCGGCGTGGAGATATATCTTTGGCTGCTTGCCATTCTATATTGTGTAGAAGGGGGATCAGGTGCCGTTATCCGAAGGGAATTGAATGCAGGGAACGTACATAGGAATCGAGGATCCCAAGGAGGGCTTGAACGATGTATTGATTACGTTGTATGATTCGAAGGTACCCCGCCGCGCGCAGGTCGTCCGGCGTGTTGACATCGTCGATGTACTGGAACTCGCGCTCGACGGCCGGATGGGGAAAAAGAAAGAGAGACTTGATGCGGAAGTTGCCGGTGGGATCGTGGGCGACGATGGTCTTGAGCTGAAGAACGATGGTAAAAAAAGGGAATACGATGGATGGAATGAAGAAGAGAATGCGTCGAACTCACAAGATTAATGAAGTTGTGCTCCCCGTCGCCGATGAGATCAAAGAGTGAGGTTTCAGGACAGTCAAAACGACTTTTCTCGCGCGCGTTGTATGCAGCACGGACCAGCCCATCCAGCACGATCTTCTTTTTCTTCTCTCCTTCCAGCGCCGCCCACTTCGACTCAAAGTCGCTATCGACGAGCTGCTCGATTGCCCGTGCCACAAGCAACCCCTCGGCTACGAGTAGCATTTTGCTCGTCCGCGCAATTTCCAGAGTGTACCCGCGAAGATTTCCCAAGAACTCCAACCCGCCGAGGTCCTCGTTCTTTCGCTTCCACGCTTCGAGATTAGAGTTGGGGCCGTATTTATCGAGGTACGCATTTTCAAAACACCAGTTCCAATCTTTGGGGTACAGCTGTTTGAGGGGAATGCCCAGCGATTTCGGCGGGACGAGGTGTTTTTCGAGGAGCATATGATAGAGCATGGACTTTATGATGGCTTCTTTTGCTGTTCGCTCATCCTGAGGGGTAGACTCTGGACTCCGAGTCGGCATGGTGAATGGGAATGAACTGGCGACGCGCGTAGGACAGCGAAAGTGCGAGAAAGAAAAGAAGCTTCGATTTGTTGTTGTCTAGACGTGTTTAGACCCAGAGGCATCCAAATAACCCTCGGTGCCGCATTTAAAAGCGGCTGGTTCTGGCCTGGATCATGTTTCTGGGACGTACATCCGAAAGGAAAAAAACATTGGAAGGGAGGAAAATTTAAGGCGCACAGACGACGACGGAGAGATCGGAAGATCTTGCGGACGCAAAATTCAAGAATAGACAATAGTTTCTCGTTGCTAAAGTGATTTCGAGAAGAAACGACGGATGGAAAACGTGCAGAAGAATTTTTATGGCTGATTTTTGGCCAGATCAAAGGACGAGACGTATCGCCAGTGTGTCGTACGAAGGGTGCAAGGAGAGTAGTTCCCAGCACTGCCGACCTAAATGATGAACAAAATGGTGGTTCAGCAACTGTAACGGGGTAAAATTGAGGGTTTAATTTACCGGGGTGACCTCGTACACCTTGAAATCTGCACCCAAACGTCAGAATGGAGTTTGCGACAGTGGCGGAAGTAAACAATGGTCGGAATTGAAGCACCGCTCCTGAGAACAGCGCACTGGTCGTGAATATAGTGGTTCGTCTTGAGTGTGATATTTGAGGCATGAGCGCATTTCTGGACGTCCAGCAATTAGGCTGCAAGTTACATCATGAAAGTTACACGGGGCCAGATGGATTTATCGCACAGCTATTCTCGGATCAATTCGGCAAGCACTGGGCGCTTATTTGGTGCTTCTCAATTCCCGTCGTCGACGAGTCATCTGTTTCTTAGGCTCGAATCCAGCCTGTCTATGAAGGCAAGCCTGTCGATAGACAGGCTGGTCGATCTGAGTTTTAATTAGCAGATCAAAATTATTACCAAAAAGGCTATTAGGGAACTCACTCATTTCTCGATGGAATTTCGGGATTCCTTCGCGGGATGTCGTCGCCTCGTGTCCTAGAATATATATAGCTTCATTTGAGGATGAATGCTCGAGTTTTGAGCGCGCTCAGTCGTTCTTTGTGTCTGACGTCACCCCGCTCGGAACCCGGTCCGCAATAGCCTTTTTTGGTAAGATTTTTTGTATTGGTGATTCACTCTGTCTATCGACAGGCTTGCCTCCATAGACAGACAGTCACTGGTCTATCTGGCTCTGTTTCCTGTTGCCGCCACCCAGCTGGTATTGAACATTCTATCGCTTGCACCACGCCTGGACCACGTCTCTTCTCGGTGTCTGCCGCTCCTGCTCAGGCGCCTGTTTCCAGCCATCTATCTGCTGTCTGGGAGTCAGTTGACGCTTCTCCCGATGGTAATGAATCCGAGCTTCCTGGAATGAACCGTAACCAACTACGTTGGACGTAATCGACCAGCCTGCCGCCTCATTGCTCCTGCATTTCCTGCGGTTCATCCTCTCGAATTTGCAGCGATCGCGTCTCGTTATTAAACGCTGCAGATACTTTTTGGACAGCCATGTTCTGGCCAGGAGATTTTACGTTGCCACGCTAGAGAATACATGACCTTCCGTTTTTGTTCATCTAGGGTGCCATCAATGAGTCATCCAGCGATATTCTCGGCGTTTACAGCGGCAGCGTTCTTGTCTGTTCTCCAGAGATACGCAGATACCTACCAACACGCGTTGATGAAAATGGAAGACGAACTTGCAATTGTCATATCGGAGCCGACCCTCTAGGGTCAGTTGCATAAAAGCCCGAACGACCACCGGTTATACCTCTCATCCCATTATGCACCTCCGACTGAAGTCCCTGCTTAAATCACCCAAGGCCCCAACGCCTGCTCCGTGGGATAACGATTGGGTAGACGACTCAGAATCGAAGACATCTACGATCGCCGAGGATGAGCCGCTCCCCCCTGCACTGCTGAAAATCAAGCGTTTGGATTATTTCTACTCGCGCTGGTCTAAAGGCTGGAAGTACAGGGTATGTCTCCGTCCTGATTATACTAGAAAATCGTTGAGCTCGTTTAGAAAATAAATACCAACACGACAGACACGCTACCTGTCCTTCCAGGTGCACCTAATGACCAATGGAAGGACTACGGCATAGTGTATGTTACCCATTGTTTCCCTCGTCTTCAGCCAACTTAGGAGTTAGTTTCGTTCGCACAATACCCCAGCAGGAGAACCTACCGCCGACATTCACTATTATTATCCAGTGCGAATATCTCTACAAGGTATGCCAGGATGCCATCCCAGGGTGGTCCAACGTCCTTGCGAATGCAGTGTCTAGTCATGCACCGGGGGTAAGCTTTGCAACGCTTTGATCTTTCTTATGCGTATGACGCCGCACCAGTTTAAACCCGATACATTTCTCGCTTCCCTTCCTAGCCTCACGGAGTACCGGGACAAACTCGCCTCAAAGAAGCAGAGGTCGGACCTGGACACCCATCTTCTCTCCTCAGTGAATGTTCTGTTATCATTCCTGCGTGCAGAATTTTGCAGCACAATCGCGACCATTGAACGCCTGACTGCCCAAGGCGAGATCACATTCGACCTCCTTTACACGATATTCCTTCCGAAAACCCTGATCGTCGCGCGCTGCTCCCTCACTGGCCTTGAGCGCCTGTACTCTCTGCGGTATTGGACGCCCACGGTGGTTGACGGTAATCCTGCCTGTTGGCTTCAACTCGAAGGGATCGACTTGATCAAACAGTCTGAAAGCGGCGTTGCAATCGGTCGCCCTTGCACGAGGAGAATAATTCATTATTTTGCAGGGACAGTGCCTATCGACTCACTCGAGGCGTTCCCGCTTAAGTTCCACGCATCTGAGGCCCAGCTGCGCAAGACGATTCTGCAACGGGGGCAGAAGTGGGTCGATCTCATCGGGGTCCATCACATGCAGTACAACGGAATCGCGGGAACTTTTTCTTTTGGCTCGCTATTTCGACACCAGGTATGTACCACTAGTCGCTGCGGACTACGCTCAAGGCACCACTGTCAGGTCGAGGGGCGCATTATGATTGACAGCGGTACGTCTCTCCCTTTCCTATGGACGATGACCATGTTTACACTGGGTATCCACAGCGATGGCTCCCCGCTCCAATGCGGATTCCGTCGATATTCATGTCAAAGAAGGGGAGACGGTTCATCTTTCCCAAGAGGAGCTATTGTTGACGCCGACGCGCGTGTGTGGGTACGCATCTCAATCTCCTGTAATGAGCAGTTGCCTAAAACTCGTCAAGTTTCTCGCTTTCCGACAAACTCTGGCGTAAATATTTTATCCTCTTTTCCCGTTCCACATTCGCTCTCCTCCCTCCCTCTCTCTTTTTTATCTCGTCTTTTCTTTCCTCGGGCCTCCTCTCCCTTGTTATATTACGTCAATTGATGTACCTCTTTCGCAGTGGAATTCGACATAACCAAGATCGAACCCGTTTCTTGGAACGAGGATGCCTTTGCGAGCCTTGTGCTACCCGATGAACATAAGTCTCTCTTGTGTTCTCTCGTCGGGGCCCATCATGAGAAGGCAGGTTTTGACGACTTTATCCGTGGCAAGGGTGCCGGACTCGTTGTCAATCTGTTTGGGCCTCCGGGTGTCGGTCAGTCAAAATATACCTTGCCCGTTATCCTTTTCCCGCCCATGATTGAGCCGGGGAATCATCGCTGATGCTACCCACAGGGAAGACCTTCTCTGCCGAAGCAACAAGCGACTATGTGAAGCGGCCGTTGTATGTCATCGGAGCCGGGGACCTTGGCGCGACTGCCGAGGCTGTAGAAGACGCGCTCATGCGTGCTTTCAAGCTGGCGACCGCGTGGAAGGCTATTGTTCTCATTGACGAGGTCGGTGTGTTCTCCTCTTGCGTGTTACCGAAATAACTTGCAATCCTCGAGGCGGACGTGTTCCTCGAACGCCGCTCACTTCACGACTTGTATCGCAATTCCATGGTCGCTGTTTTGCAAGTCTCTCCTCACCTGCCAACCTCGCCGCAATACTAATGGATCAACCAGCCTGCGCCAGGTCGAGTACTACCGGGGCATTCTCTTCCTCACGACCAACCGCGTCCAGGCATTTGACGAGGCATTCCTCTCGCGGATCCACGTTGCCCTGCACTTTACCGAACTCTCGGAAGCGTCGCGCGCAAAGGTGTGGCGCGCGTTTACTACCAAAGCGGGTCTGGACGACATATCCGACGCACAAGTTGCGATGCTCGCGCAGCGGCGCATTAACGGACGGGAGATCAAGAATGCCGTGTCCACGGCGAAATCGCTGGCCTTTGGGCGCTGTGAGGCCCTCGGAATTCACCATCTCTTGGAAACGCTCGAGACGATGAATTCATTCAAGGAGCAGTTTGAACAATTGAAAGTTGAGACCCAGTTTTATGACTAGCGACGCTATTGCGCGAGAATACGATGTCTACAATCTTCATGTACAAATTTCTTCTGGAGCGAATGATCGCCTCCACTATGTCTCTTCGCTGCCGCCGTAAGAAACGAAATCGATGATACATGCAGGATAAGATGAGCCTGGAGGATCTTGCCGCACACCTGCATGCCTATAACATCGCAGCGGCGACGGGGCGCGCGAGGGACGGGGTGGATAGTCGTACAAGGAAGCCCAAAAATGAGTACCTACTACTTGACGTTGTACGTTGCGGGCACGCTTGGAACGGCGCGCGAGGCGCGGTGAGCGGCGGAGGCGTGGGTCTATTAGATGATAGGCACGGCGGGGTGGGATTAGGGGCACAGCGTGGTCCACAGCCATGCACGTGACCACCCCTTTCTCCCTCCCGCACTGTCGTTGAGACGACATTTCAGTTCCGCCATCACGGAGATGCAATACTTGCGGCCCATTGGCGCAACATGACTGCAGTCCGCTGCGCATCGGATCTCCGACGGCCTCAAACTGAACAAGTCAACCACTGATCTACAACATTAAGATAGGCCGCATCCATGGCCATCAAGCTCACACAGCCACTGATGGTTAAGTAGCCGCCGGACAAAAAATGTGATATCAACTCAACGGATGCAAAATAAAAAAATCTGTCCCGTAAATCTCTTCGAATGTAGTCTCACACGACCCTCCCAAATTTTCAGACCAGTTGGTATAATATTGAAAGAGGAGAGGGATTTTTGGTGCCAAACCGCACTATAAAATCGGTTCAGTGAACGACTTTCACGTCAAATCAGGCCAGAAAGTGGCAGTTGAGCAATAATGAGGAGCTGTGACTCATTCACAACACTTTCCGTGTTTTATTGAGATGTTCTAAGGCCATTGGTTCCCCTCCTCTGTGTATTCTTTAGCTTTCAAGTTTTGTCATGTTACCCGTAGCCCTTTATATATCAGCTGTAGCTTGCATATCATTGTGATATGTTGTAAAACTCATTTCTGTACCCTCCAGACTACAGAATGTTCTCAAACACCAAAATTCGATGCAAAAGTCGTTCACCAACCAATTTTATAGTATGATTCGGCGCCAAAAAGCCCTCTAGTCATTCAAAACCTCACAGATTGGTCTGAAAATTTGGGAGGGTCGTGCAAGACTACATTTAAAGAGATTTACGGAACACATTATTTTATTTCGCATCCGTTGAGTTGATATTACATTTTTTGTCCGGGGGCTACTTAACCATCAGTGGCTGTGTGAGCTTGATGGCCATGGATGCGGCCTATCTTATATTAACCGGTTGTCGTACTACCACAGACATCAATCGGTTGAACCAACAGCATCCCGTCGGCACCACTTGAACTCACAATTCATTGCGTTGCATTGCCCGCGTTCCGTTGGACTACTAGGAATAACCGTACGAATTGCGGCCCGAAGTGAGTTTTGACGCCGGGGAGATGACGCGCCGCGCGCGGCTGGAGTATAAAAGCAGAACTCAAGTTCGGTAAAACTCATTCGCTTCATTCAACCCACTTTCGACCTGGTGTCTTTCCTTTCTTGCCTACCTTCCCCAACCCGCGACCTAATTCATCCTTTTTTTCTTCTCTTTAATTTTATTTGCCACCATGGTCCGCATGATCTCCGTCTTCTCCACCCTCATCCTTGCTGCGTTCGCTGCAGCCGGTAAGCTCCTCCGTCTACAATCCCAACACAAGACACTCACTACAGTCGAATGCAATCAGTGCCTCTGCAAACCCGCCAAGTAGGAAACGCGCAGTGCCAGATAGACCGCAAGAAGATCGTTCTCAACCTCATCGCGACCAGCTCCGCCGTGGGCAAGATCGACACGACGTACGTACCCACTTTCACTTCGCCATACATTTATGTACACACTAACCTCCACGCTCTCTCATATTTATTCCAGTGACCCTACGACCGCCACCGCCGTCCAAGCTGCCGAGGCCGGGCTGAAGAGCGCCGCGCAAGGCATATTGGCCATTGCCGCCGAGCTCAAGAGTGGGCAGAACGCCTCTGCGATGGACCGGGATCAGGTCGGCGCGGGGTTAACCGCGGTGCAGACGGCGTTGACGGGGATAAATGAGTGAGTCTCAGTTTGCCAGCTCAAGGCGTGGTTGAATTTGATTTAATTTATTGTTTCTACTAAGTCCCACCGTTAATGCAACGGTTACGAATGCGCTAGACAAGCTCTCGAAGACGATCGCTGCCGGTCAGGCGGTTGTGGCCGATTGCAAGTAGGTCCCTTCAAAGAATGTTGGTATTCAGAGTGGGGATGACCCCGATTGGGATTGTAATGTGCTTTGTGTGTTTTCGTAATTTGTGAATTGTTTGATGCGAGTCAGGAATTGCGTGAATAGTTTTGGAAATGTCCCGCTTGAGTTTCCTCCACATCACGGATAAAGATATAATTGAACAACCTGTCTGACTCTGACCAAGCTTGAATATGTTTTATTCTCTCGACTTAGATTCATACTTCAAATTCGAGAGGATTTAAAAATCAACTTGGATCCAGGTCATAGTACGCTAAGCCTCTACGAATCATTTGGGATCACATCGACCATATGCCGGGCAAACGTCAAAACGATGTGGCGGTTCGAATCCCTCCGGAGGCATGTGTCAGTAGAAATCCTTTCCCCCCCTCTGTATATTACGGGAGCTCGAAGATGAATTAAAGATACTGGGACATAGATAACCCAGATTCAACACACACGGCCTCTGTGAGGCCTGAATGAAGTTTAACGAGGATGTGGCAACGACTGGCTAATAACCAGCATTACAAGCGGATGACCTTGGAATGCTTCTGCAGACTAAGTTTCATTATTTCAAACGCTCCAAAAAAAAAAAAAAAGTTTAACGAGGATGTGGGTTCGACTCCCACCGGAGGCATGGATCGCAGCCACGCGTTTTTCCGCTGCATTCGATAGCACCTTCGGGGACGGTAAGCGTACATGGCATAAGCCCATCCGGCCTGTGTGGACCATTGAAATCTATCACCTCGTAGTGGTTTTGCGGAGGAGTGGCTTTATATGTGACAAGGTTAAGGGGACAACCGTCATGATCATCCCGATTTCCTCCGACGTCATGGTGTCATGTGTGGTTTCTCCTCTCTCCCGACCTCAACTACAATGGATGCAGGATATTTGTTTCCTCTCGATCTGGAGCGAGAGATCTTCGAAACGACCGCCCTAATGTATCCTCGAGCGATTCCCTCCCTTCTACGAGTCTGTCGCCGGGTTCATACCTGGTGAGTTTTTTTTGTAAATTTTCGGCTTGAAATTTTAAATCTAGGACCAATATCGACAGGGTCGAACCATACCTCTACAGTATCCTTTTTTACCGCGACGAACAGTTTCTACACGCCCTCGAATCGAAAACGCCCCCGTTCCTGCAGAATGCTGTGCAGCATGCCTATGTCTACTTCGACTCCCCTGACGCGAAAGAGTGGAACAACCTCCTGCTCTTGAAATGTTCGGGGATCACAAACCTGGTCTTGACTGGAAATTTATGGTACTGCGACATGTTCTACGCTCTTGAGGGCATGCGCATCGAGAGGCTCGCCCTGATTCTCTTGCCCTTCTACCTGAAGCGGTCCTCCTTTTCCTCGGTCACCCATCTTTATTTGTTTCAAGACTCCCGAGAAGCGAGGGATCTACCGACGGTAAAATGGGAGGACTGGTCCCGTCTTGCCTATCTGCCCGTCCTCACGCATTTGGCGTTCCCGCTGGACTTTGCCCATTATATTCTGCTCGACGTCGTGGCAAAGTGCCCCAAACTTCTCCTGATAGTAATTCCTGTTTGGATGACTTCATGGCGCATGGACTCTGCAGTCCTGTTTGCACGGAGTCTCCCTACGCTTACGACCGATCCGCGGGTGGTTGTAATTATCCTGTGGGGAAGCTACTTCGAGGATTGGAAATTAGGTGCAGGCGGTGACGACGATTTTTGGGTTCGTGCAGAAAGCTTTGTTGCTCGCAAGCGTACTGGGGAAATCAAGAGTAAGTCCCTGTTGCTCAAAATATTTCTGGAATCTAATAATTAAATTCTTCAGGTACTTGCTACTTGCTCGACGAGACGATGTCCCATTCTTCTTGAATCCAGTGCTTTATCACGCATTCCCCATAACCTTTCTGCAACGTGTTCTTTTCTTCACTCTGTTGCGTCTATATTTCAGTTCCACAGTCACAGATGCAATATAGCCTAACATGACCGCGTACCGCTATGCGTCGGACCCTCCGACAGTCTCAACGACCAACCAGTGCTCGAAAGCACCATATCAACAATCGCGGACATCAATTTATTGAGCCAGCAGTATCCCATCGGCGTCACTTGATCTCTCTCCGCGTTTCGTTCGAGCATAACCATGCTTATTGCGGGCCAGAGTAAGTGTTGACGCTGGGGAGATGACGCCACGCCTTCTTCGTTTAAATATAAATCTGCCACCATGATTCGCATGATTTCCGTTTTCCTCACTCTAATATTTGCCGCCTTCGCTGCAGCCGGTAAGCTCCTCTGTCTACAACCCCAACACAGGATGCTCACAACCAACTCACAACTGTGATCGATGCCTCTGCACTCCAACTAAGTAGGTCCACCGCTAATGCAACGGCTACGAATGCGCTGGACAAGCTTTCGAAAGAGATCGTCGTCGGTGAGGCGGTTGTGGCTGATTGTAAATAGGCCTGTAAAAGAGTGAACGCCAAGACACAACCGCAGTCAGGCATTGGATAGTTCCACACTGCAATGTGACAGAACGATAATTATCAGGTGAGGGGTTTGTGCGCCGTGTTGCTGTGCAGCCTGTGCGTCCAAAAATCCCGGACAGTTGGATCCGACGAGTGCGACGGCATAACGCTTTCTGCCAGTTTAGCTGTTCGCGCGTCATAACTGACACGGGGGTTTGATGGAAAAGCGTCTACCGATATTCTAGAGTGCCGCATCACGACGAGATATGGGTTCTGTTGGAAGATTTCGGACATAGAAGATGTTGGTCCAAAAACCTTTCAAATCTTATCTAGCAGACGCGTATCATGTTCCCGTTGTTGCAAAAATCACGTCATAAAATTTTTTCTCGGTCTCAAGAAATTTTTTTTCTTCAAAACTCAGAATGCCCCTATATTACATCCTAGCATACTATGTGAGTGTAAAATACATATCCTCGAAGGAATTTAGTCAAATCCGCCTCGAACAAGTGCGGTGGAACAAGTCCGAAAACTACGGGATTCACTCGGAGTCCGCGGCCACGATCATTTTCTCAGGCTCTCTCGTGCTTCCGTCTTTCGTTTCTTCCACATCGTAGGAGACGACCCAACTGCGCTCTCAACAAGAACAGTACACAAGAGCTATACATCCCAATCTCTGACTGGACTCAGTTGGCACCAGTACGCGAGGTTCTGGAGACACGACACATGCGACAAGCAGAAAGCTGCAGCCGAGCACGGCTGCATTGAGTAGGGAAGTCGGTCTTTGGGGCGACTCTTTTCGGCCTCATCTAACGGGTAATGGTCGTGAAGTACCAGGTGTGTGTACAGTACATCAGCACCAGCACCACCCTTATCTACAACTGTTTAGCGCCTCACAGGAAGAGAGAAGAACGTGTGGCAGGGTAAGGTACGTGCATACTTTTAATTCCTCTTTTTCTTTCCTTTTCCGACTTTTGAGCACACGAGGGTGCACATACACACTCCTCCTGGTAACAACTCCCTTCAGTGTCCGCCTGGCGTGAGCTGGGCTAGATACTCACATGTGTGCCGTCGATTTTCTCTATGACCTATATTCGTATGTCGAGCAGCACACAATGCACTCCCGAGTGCACAACAGACCTAAACCCTGGCGCGCCAGTGGTGCCAGACGACGCTCTTCCTGAATGATCCCGCTGGGCAGTGGGACGCTGTGCGGACACGACGATTGCGGACGCAGTGCACGTGTCTATGTAGGCGAATGGTGTGCCTGAATCGCGCGCAGTTCTGCGGAGCCACGCACCTAGAGCACGCATCTTCCCACTGTCCATTATTTTGCTTGCCCATGGGTGCTTGCTCGACTGACACGCGAGTTGCAGATAAGTTTAGACAGAGATGTGGATGAGAAGTGCGGGCAGTTTGGAGAGCCAATTATGCAGAGCCCGGGCCTCGCGGGCGGCTCCATCGCTTTCTGTGCGCCCGCCGTGGGCTGGAGTCAGTACGCGTGGAATTGCGAGTCTACATAGCTTCCAATCACGCCCCGCACACGTTGTTTTGTGCGAGGCACGTTTATATATGAATGAAATTCAAAATTTCCATTCCACCTACGAGTGACGGGAGGCTGCACTACGAAGTACGAATCGGGAGATGTTGTGCAAATCAAATTTCGAAGTCTCAAGGAGGAGAACGTGTCCCTCAGCCCCCAGATTCTGGTCAGTCTTGTCCTTCCAATCATCTTTAAACCATGCGAAGTAACTCTATTTTTTCAGGAAGGAACGGTTTATCTGTTTTCCTGCCAGTTCTATCTTCCTCCATTCTAATCTACTCTCATCTGCGTCCAGCACATCTTCGCGTCCTTCAACGACACCTTCGTGCATGTCACCGATCTATCCGGCATAAGAAGCCATAGGCGGCATAAACGTCACGAGTCCTCCGCCTATGTCGCCATGTTGCCTGCCCAGGACGTCGCTGTCCACTGCAAGGAGGTCGGCATTACCGTCCTGCACATTAAAATCCGCGTCACCGGCAGAACCGGCACCAAGACCCCTGGGCCCGGAGGACAGAGTGCCCCCCTGCACCCTCAGTTGCGTTGGCATCTCCATCGACCGCATCGAGGGCGTTACCCCCGTCTCGATAGATTACACCCACGGAAAGGTACGTGTCTTCTTCCTCTTACCTCTCTCCGAGTTGAATGCTCATCCTCGGCTTTTTAGGGTAGTTGTCATGGTCACCGTCTCTGATCTCGAGTCGTAAATATCGTTTGTATTCAGATACATATATTAAATGTCGCTGCTCGATGCACAACAGGTCTGCACCTGTCCCGTGGTCGTCACTCCAAATTTGTTTGTGACGATCTGGATTCTGAACTGGTTCTGGAGTTAGTAGCAAGAAAAATCAGTAGTAGAGGAGCTTAGTAGCACTTTCTCACGTACCCATTGTGTACACCGCCGTCCTCCCTCGCCCACGCTCGGGGCCTCCTCTCCCCGCATCTACTTCGCTCTCATCATCGCTCTGCGTTAACCGACCCTGACTTTGCTCACTGCTCACACCTGCACTCGCACCAATGCTCACACTCCGTGGCACGATCCATGGACTTCCCATGCTGTTTGTGCGCGCATGATGCGTCTGGCAGTAACTCGTATGCCCGGCGTTCGTGCAGCAGTGCGACATCTCTGTGACGCCCGTGCGCCCCTCGGTAACTTGGTCTGTTGCCGGCGCTGTGCAGCGTGTACTCTGCGCCAACACTAGCACTAGCGCTGACAGAGGGCGACCTGGAGGTGCAGCTGGTGGATGTTCATGCTCCCGCCCGAAGCAGAAACCCCATTCGTGCTGCCATCATACGAGGCATCATGATGGACGCCAGCGCACCCGAATGAGGCGGGCTCCTCGCCCTCAAGTGTGCCAACGCTCACCTAGTGCAGCTATATCCTGCAGTTTTGCATCAGACTTGTGTCTGGAGTTCCAGTTCGTGGGAATGGTGGGAAAGGATGGCTGCGGCTTCGAGGACCTAGACCTAGGAATAAAGGAGTCAGTGAAAGAGTGACAAACGAGGGGGTTTGAAGAATGGGGTAGAAAGAGATCCAATAAAGAAACGAGTCCGCCGGTCCCTCGAGCACCCGCCGAGGCACCATCCTCGACCGCATACCCGGTGATAGCTTGAGCTCCTGGGTGCCGCGCTGTACTGTTCTCGTTGAGGGGTAGTTGCGTCGTCTTGCGATGTGGAGAACACTGTGGTAGGTATATTCCCGTTGTAGCCTGAGAAATGATCGTGGCTATCACGCGTGCACGGTGGACTCCGGGGTTTGCGGACTTGTTCCGCTTCAATTGTTCAAGGTGGATTTGACTAAATTCCTTCGAGGATATGTATTTTACACTCACATAGTATGCTAGGATGTAATATAGGGGGATTCTGAGTTCTGAAGAAAAAAAATTTCTTGAGACCGAGAAAAAATTTTATGACGTGATTTTTGCAACAACGGGAACATGATAGACGCGGCTTTGAACGAACCCCAGTGAAAGTTTGGGGTCCGAATGATAGTATTCGCGGTGGAGAGTTGTGGTTCAGGCGTGTCATAGATTGAGAGCGCAAGACGAAAGGAAGGGAGTGGCAGAGTGACCCGTGACGAATCTCCCAATGGGCCTCGAAGACTGTTGGATATCCGACCGGAGTATGTACAAGGCCAAAAAACACAGAAAATCTTTTGTGGTCTCAAAAGATATTTTGACCGCCTTCTGAAATAAATACTTGGTATGATTATTTCATCAACTTGGACAGCATACGTGTTGGTTGGTTTTCGCTGCTTTTTTCCAAGTTATGTGCTTGCTAGCGGGATAGGAATTCACATTTGAGAAATGGATGCGGATTCTCTCACGCTAGGCCGCGCGGTGAAGGGTCGAGAGTATACAAATCCGCTTGGATCCAGACCATAATACAGCCTCTGTGGATCATTGGAGATCACCTCGACCATATGCTGGGATTCAATACAACGCATTCAACATTCCGAATCGTTTTAGTGGAGTTAAGTACACTGTCTGAGAAGGCGAGCGATTTCCCTTTTTTTTTTTTTGGAAAATTAACTCGCTCGGCCTGGAGCAGGCCTCACTCACAACCCTGCAGTCTGACTCAAAATTGTTTCTACAAGGTACCGATGCTTGCCCATGTCGAATTCAAGACACGCAACCTCTGTGGATCGTTGGAGATCACCTCGACCCCATCAGATGTCGAAACAGTAACGAGTGTGGGTTCGACTCCCTCCGGAGGCGTGAAGGGAAATGAATCGCTTTTTTGTTGCATTTGACAGCAGCCTGGAGGATATATTTACAGTAAGCACGTAAAATCGTTGTATTTGAAGAAATGAATGTGAAGAAACTAGTGTGCCATTCAATGTACATTGCACCATTCGGAGAACTTAACCTTTCGGATCGTTTTAGCACAGGTGTGAAGGATGCTTTTTGAGAAGGGTGCAAGCTGTATGATTTTTGCCTGGCTTTTAAATGTTCCAAGTCTTTCACTTCACGCGAAGAGCAAATATAATCAAACCACGCTCATGTTTTGCTTGAGGACCGGCCCCATGATAGTTCAATCAGGAGGTCAAATGGGGTTGAATCTCCCCGGAGGCTTGGGTCGCCTCAGAGGCCAATCTGAATTTTTGGTTTATGGTTTACAGGCCTTTAAATTTTGGCCGTGGTCTGAGGGTAGGTAAAGCTGCCTTTTGACTGCGCGGAAATAAGTTAGACTCCTATTTACAGCATCGCAACAGTCGGCTAACATTTCGGGCCGCTGGTCCGATGATGCGACATGTCATCTTTGATCTCGTGTCATTTGATCTTGTCTTCAACTTCCTCCTCTTCTAGCGTCCTACTGTCCGCGAGCCGCGGTTCAATCTTGCGTCTTCGGTTCAGCCTCTGAGACATATACCTTCCATCAACATCAAACGCTCAAAAAGAACGCCAGTGACGATGTGTGAGAGGCTCACCAGTACAGCTCTTGGGCCTTGGTTCTGGTCCTCATTCTCGCTCGCATTCTGAACTTCAATCACAGTGCCCAAACGCACTGTTGACTTCTTCGCTACCTCGTCTCGTTCTACGCTCGACGCCGGTAACCGCCAGCCTCGCACAGCCATCGAAACAATAAACGGTCCAAGCGAGAATCTCCATATTTGGACAAAGGTCCTTGTTGCGCGTTTCTCGAGTGGCAACACCTTCCTTTCAAGGAGATTATTTCCCCCAACCAATCGTCTCGAGTGGCTCAAGCGCTTGGGCCCGCGCTTTCCCAAGCCACCGCAAACATTGGACTTGTAAGGCAAATTCCGATTGCTCTAAGCGAACCAATCCATCACTCGCGCTCGAAATCGTCCCTTTCTGGATGGGATGGAATCCTATAAAGCGAGGCCACGATGAACGGGATCCCCCACGCCACCAAAGCCCCCCGCCTCCCGCTCGTCGACTACCTGCCCCTTCCCGCTTTCCCTGCCGATAAGACGCAATGCCTCGTGTGGCTACCACCCCCATCTCTCGCAACCGCAGATTGCCTACTGTAAGCTCCTTGAATTCGTCCTTATCTCAGTACGCTCATGCCATTTAGCAGGGCGGCAGGATTCCTCCAAGCCCGCCACTCAACGTTCGGTGTCCTCAGCCGAACTGCCCGTGGAGCTTCAAGACGCAAACCGACCTCAAGCGTCACCACAAGTCTCGCCATATGTCCCCCGAGGAACGCGAGAAGCAGTACGTTGACATCGTCAATACTCTTTCTTCCGCCACTAACGCGACTCTGCAGGATGTACAAGTGCCCCATGCAAGGCTGCACACACAAGTCTCTGCAGAAATCCAACCTGGAAACGCACTACAACGCGAAACAGTACGTCCCAGCCTCCAGCCCGCCGTCTCTCAAACCAATCAATCTAATATTCCTTCCTAGCTCTGGCCTGAAGCCGCACGTCTGCAAGCAGTGCACATACTGTGCGGCCGACCCGTCGTGTCTCCACAGACACATGCGCGCGGTGCACGGATACGTTTCTGGGACTGCGCCTCGTAAGAGCAAGAGGAGATCGGCCGCACCGTCACCCTCACCGTCGATAACTCCGGCTCTAAGCCAGCCCATTATTCCTGCGTCCTCCAGCCCGGATTATTGTTCCGATTATTCTGAGTTCGCGATGAGCTCGTGGGACGGTGCCGTGTCGCCGACAGACTCCGCGTTCTCTTCCTTCCCCGTCTCCTCCCCGTCGAGCACATCCTCCTCCGATGAGCCATTCGCGTTCTACTCCACCCCCCCGCCAGCCCCTACGCCTCCACTTTCACCTCTTCGCTCTTTCCTTCCTCATCCGCCACCCCCCGACGCTCCCCTCCTCGCATCTCCCACCACCTGGGATTGGGACGCAGAATTCGAAGCGGCGTTCTTCCCTTCCCCTACCCCCGAAAAGAGTCTTGCCGTCGCCGTCGTGGCGTCCCCGCCGGCGATGCAGCACCCCGGCGAGGGAATCGATTTCTTCTTCAATGCGCCCGCGGTCGAGTGTAGCGACAATACGGCTACCAGTGCATTCCTCCTTCCCCCTGCGCCCTTCGACTTCGGCGTGCCGAAGGATGACGGGCTGATGTTCTTCCCTCCTCCCGCCTCATTTCCACTCGAGTCCTCGCCCTTCTGCGTCGAGGACTTCGGCTTCGACTTGGACTTCGCGCCCGTTGCCGTGGCGTTTGAGGGTGAGTGGACTGGTACCGGTGTCGTCGGTCCTTGTTGAGATCGCTGCCTGGCTCTTATGCGAGGGACTCTTACATATTGTTATCGTTATTTTTATTCTATCATCTGTATTTTTACTTCCCTTTCTCGCATCTGTACATACTATCTGTGTTTCACATTAGATTAGATTTGGACTCGGGGTTGAAATTGTATATTTTCCGAATCATACTTATTCTGCGCGCGATTTATCCGACTTGAGGCGGTTGGTGGTCCGCATTCCTCTGCTGAGCTTGTTATGTTGAACTTCGACTTCCTGGGACAAATCGGACTGCCTCGAGAAAGTTCAAAATGAGCTTCTTATTGCCTTGGCGGAATTTGGTCCAGGGAGCCCAAAATTTGTAACACCTGCTGGGTCTTTGTTCGCAACATGTTCGAACCACGGTGGACAAAGGGTAATGATGTTACGGTACGTCTCGATAAATCAACGTCTGGGAATCGCTAGCATCTAAGGTGTGAATTTGCCGTTCTTTTTTAGCCGTTGGATCCGGTGGCTCGAGGTAGAGAAAGCACCCAAGAGTGATGTCATAGCTTCGAACGAGATTACCGTGCCCTAGCTTGAATCTTTTCTTTTGGACTGGGCAAACTAGGATTTGGGCGTTGTACTCGTGGCGGCTGCAAGGTCGTCTTCCTCAGTATAAACACATAAAAGGATATTTTCCGCTAATGAATTTCATCGAAATCCTTGGGGTTCCAATTCTGCGAGCGGAGGTCAATCAGAATCGTATCTGCAAGCTTCTTGGCGTCGTACTCGGCTGGAACTTGGAAGATTCCGTGCGAGCTGACGAAGGGGGTTGTAGATCCGTGAGATATCCGTTCGCATAGGACCAGATTCGTGTAGATGAAGTGATGAAGTGCCTGTTTTTATATAACGGTCATTAAAGAGTTGTCGTATGAACTGTCTTTAGCGAAAGCCCAGGACACACGAGCCTGAATCCGCTGTCATGAATATCAGTGTGAGAAAGCCGTAGTGAGGGAAGTAGAAAAATCGCACCAAGAACATTTTCACTGTTACGGCGAGAAGCGTCCCCGCCGGCCCTATGTGTGAGATACCCGCTTTTTCAGACCTTGATTCCTCGTATAACAGACAGAACACATATACCGGCACCCGCAATCATAATTGGGTGTACCTCATGTGGACCGCCGAAATCCGACTCGAAGGTGCTGCTATTTTGGGTAGGAACTTGAAGGGACATTTGAATGCAAGACCCTGGGCTGGGTGTATTGCGGTCTAAGTGTACTTAATCGGCCGCAAGATGTGTCGGCCATTTCGGACTTCCCCGCTAAAGATGAGTGATTTGATGCCTTGCCCGGACTCCGATAACGATAATCAGGTTAACTTGCAGAGAAATCAACGCTTTCCGCTAGATACATATAGACGTCACCGGCAAAAGTCTTGTTCCAAAATTTCCGCAATAAACTGGGTAAGTTTATAGTGCCCATTAACCATTAAATTGATTGAGAGTAAGCGGAGAAAGGCGCAACGGCGTGAGGTTGAGAGGAGTGTATCAATCAGAAAGTCTGGAGACCTCGTGTTGCTCCAGGAGATGGGGCCCCAATGACGTGCGTAGTGCATGCCGACATCTCCATGGCGTTGAATGTCCGTTTGATCGAACTTGAAGCCAGACACTGAGACAGACGTTATCTTGGAAAACGTTACAAAAAATGCAAGGTGTCATTTTTGCCTGATCTTAGGCAGCCCTGGAGGGTGAGGACAATAGCTCATAACGTTTGAGGCATTCCCAGCGTGGGGCGATGAGGCCAGTGCCCGCGTTCAATCAGCTCTCCTTCCAAGGTGAGCGAGAAACGTCAAGCGGACATCGCTGATCCGCGGATGGTGGACCAAACGACCGCCGATGTTGGGCTTGCGGTGTTTCGCCGATGTCGATGCGGATGCGAGAAGCAACCGAAACGAAAGGGATCCGAAAATTTGAGGAGCTGGTAAAAGGTGCAAAAAACGTCGCGGAAATTATTGGTAAGAAGTTGATGGTAACACCGGGCGTGATTGTCGATATTGTGTTGAATTCAATGTTAAATGCTACGGCCAATCCAGTATTCCTGCCATCTACCTCCTGCCGTCATGTTAGACCTGGGCCCTGGAAAATGGGAACACTAGCGACCTGGGAAAAAATCCTTCTTCCATTCAACTAAACCCACCACTCGTCCTTACCGGCGTCGAGAAAGAGCCATTAGGATAGTTCGCGATACTGAAACCATGTGGCGCAAAGCAACAACCCATATTCAGAGTTTATTGAAAGACCGCCGGATTCAATTTGACCTGTTAGCCACACTTGACTTCGACATGTCGCTTAGTTTAATTAAACTCGGTTCAAAGGTCGCTTATAAAACCCCCCGCCCACTTCACCTCCTTCTCATCGCTATGGCTAGCCCTCTCGATCCTACGTTCGGAATTTGGCTCGTAGCGCTGCTGCTACAGGCGATGTATTTTTTGTTTCCGCGATCTCGAATCAACGCTCCTAACCACGCCATCTCAGACTGTACGGGATGGGGCTCCTTCAAGCCTATCTGTGAATTCCACCAAGTCCCACTCCGGTATACGCAATACTGATCTGTGAAAGATACTTCTTCTGGTACCCTAAGGACAACTGGGGATTCAAGGGAACGGTACGAAAATATTGCTCTCCGTCGCGACACTGAACAGCGAATTAAAACTCCTTCCAAAGGTCACCACAATGACGTTTGTCCTTTCCTTGCTTGGAGGAAGCTTTTTAAGCAGTTTCGCAGTATTCTAGAGACGTTTCAGATTGCCATGTTCTTTGCCGCCGTTTACGCACTCCTCATCGACGGATTTGGGGACCTCGAGAAACTTACACTGATTCCCTGGTGAAAAAACCTGTACCTTTTGTTTTCTGTCGCTAAGAATGTATCTCATTACAGGCAGGCAGCGGCCCAATTGCTTGCAGTGGTAAGGCTGTCACGATTTAATTACAGTACTCATACGACTCACACCTCTCTAGTATGCATCAACCTTCGTAGCCCAGGCGTGAGTCCCTGTAACCCCACAAATGGAGAAAAATCATGAGTCTTTGCAGATACTTCTCATATTGCATTTACCTCCGTACGGACCTCCTTTGGCGTTTGAGTTTCTTGATACGACCGAAATTTTGGCAGTGGACAAAAAGAATGCGATTCTTCCGGTGGTTGTGGCCATGCTCGCACTTGTTGGACTCGGTGTGTCTCCGCACATTGCAGGCGGAATTTCCGAGTTTTAAACCAAATCTTGCAGGCAGTGGGATAGGTACGAGGAGATGAAACTACCTGTCCCCTCACTCATGAATATCTGCACTAGCTCAAGTGATTCTGGTGTGAGCCTTTCAATTGGTTCAACCGAATTATTGTGCTGAATTATCTCATACAGTGTTCGCGTCAAAGAATTTGACCAGCTTTCTAAGACCTCAGTATGCTATCCCCTCAGGTTTTTTCGGTTTGACTCTGAGGAATTGACGATTCTTCAAGGCAGCCACGAATACTCAGGCGGCACTAGCTCTCACCTGCGACGTCCTGATTACTGTGGGACTCTGCTGGAGACTGCACAGCAATAGGAGCGGATTGCAAGCGTCTGACATTTCTCATCTTTTCCACCCTCACTTCAAAGTTGACATCAGCCGACAGCACGAATAAAGGCCTCAATTTCTTAATCACAACCGCAATCAATCGTGGAGTTTTGACGATGCTCACGGCTGCAGCGAACATGATTTTGGTTAGTCCAAAATCATTCTATCATGCTGAATCATCCTCAATGACGCGCGGATCCCCAGTTTCTTGCAATGCCTGGAACCTTTTATTTCCAGCTCATGCTTCTGCTAAGTGGTAAATGTATGTGGTTGAATCATGTTTTCTCTACGAAAGTACTGACTCGCCCGAACTCGATAGTCTACATGAACAGTATGCTCGCAATGCATGCCTGACCCTTTTCATGTTCTCCCTGCCCTAATATCTTCCCAGGCTAAACACCCGCCGACACGCCTTTGGAAAATTCGCAAACGCGGCGATGGAGTACATTTCCATGCCCGTCCTTTCAACTTCCACTCCTGAGACTTCAAATGCGGTGATCAACGTTTCGGTGATTAGAGAAACCCAACTGGACAACGTTGATCACTGAAGTAGTCGTTCTTTTAATCGGCCGAACGACTTTTTCGAAGGCTCGAATTTGAAAACTGGCTAGAACGTGTTCAACTCCAAGGCGGCTCAGAATGACACCTTTGCGAAACAAATGCACTCCCGAACAGAATTACAATGCAAATGGATCCCATCTTCAAGTTTATTTGCTGGCTGGCGACACGGCAGACAATGGCACTGCGCACCTTGAAAACTGTTCAGCGACGATCAACGATGCCGACTCGGCCGGAAGGGAAAGTTGCTCGGAGTATGATTTTATGAAGCGGATGACACGGTGAGTGTGTTCGTACGAGAGGTTACTGGACGACGTATAAGAATGGGGAAAGCAATCAATGGCAATGAACATTTCGGGCCAACGTCTACTCATGAAAAAATTGGTTATGTCAGGCTAAATCATTCGCCACATCTATCGAACAAAACAAGATTCAGAGTACCAAGAATTGTTCGAAATACTTTTCCACCTTTAACCAAGCAGCAGAATCTATACCCCGAGTTATCGTCCCCACATGCCCGTCCGGCCGTACGACGACGATTCCGCCGGCCTCGATATCGATATCCCATTTCTGGTGGAGGGGATGGAGCAAAATTCCAGCTGCAGCCTTCGCGGTGAGAATATCGGCTCTGGTGGGGATGGTGGTGGCGCTGCTGTGGTTAACATACGGTGATAAACAGGGGACGTCGTCGCTGTACAGCGAGGACGTAACAAACAGCCGTGGCTCTGCCTGCGAGCCAAGGCGACCACCGTGAAGTAACGCAGCGGCTTCGGCGGAGAGGTGCGATGTTGTGGTGACTCCACGGACGCGAAGGACAGACGTTGCTCTGGAGGTAGACCGCATTTCCAGTCGGGCCCACACCCCACCTGAACGATATACAGAACCACGTAACGTCTCTAGCTGCTCAACTCTTCCCGGCGCAGCGAGATCCCCGAAACAAACGAAGATGGTGAATCGGCCATCGCATGGTGCTGCATCCAAAATTGTCCAAGGCAACCCATCGCTGAATCTCCTCACCAACGCGGGAAGGAGTCGCCGGCCCACTATGAGTCCCTCGCCGCCAATGAGCTTCGCCATAGCGGACGGAGCATGCGAGACGCAGCCCACCATGCAATTGGGTGCGTAAGTGATATTGGTCCCTGCCTGGAACGCAAAATGCTCAGCCTGGAAGGCGACGAGCTTCTTGATGTCCTCGGGATTGTCGCTCTTGCCATGATCAGCATAGATTTGGATGAGCTGTGCGTCCATGTGCACTAGATGGGTCGCCACCTGCCTGCGCTCGAGCGCGTATGTGGAGAGAATGGTCGGTTTCGCGGCGCCGTTTTCAACAAGCGCAATTTTGACGGCGAGATTATGCGCATCCATGAGGGAGGTGTTCATCCCCAGAGCACCTGAGTATGTCCCTGAATCCTAGATCTCCAAAACAAAAAACAAAGTAATACGAACCTTTTGGACTATGCAGGTGCGCGGCGTCGCCGGCAAGGAAGATACGCTCCTTGACATCAAATGCGGACGCAATGCGCTGGCCAACCGTATAAATTGTGAACCAGTTGATGTCGTCCCATGAGAATGTGTACGGATGGAACACCTTGTGGACCGTACCAACCACGTCGTCAAGAGACGGGGTCCGGCCGCGGTCCACCTCGCAGTAGAACCGGATACAATTTTTCCCGTTGATATCTTCTCTTGGGATGATCATTACCGCACCGTGTGCGCTGGCGACAACTCTTCCAGGTTTATGCAATTAGTCTGAGAGCCAAACCGCGAGGAATACACGCACGAAACCTTCTCAGCGTCCGGGAAGTCGGTCTTGAAGCCCACAACGTCCATCGCGCTCCAAACAGAGTCGTGGGCGTCGCCTTCGAGCTTGACTCCGTACTTTTGCATGACTTGGCGCACTTTGCTCCGGCCACCGTCGCAGCCAACGACATAGCGGGCTCTTACCTCTCTTTTCTCGCCATATTGCGACTGGATTGTGGCGACAACAGGGCCACTCTCGGGGTCCTTTTCATCAAGCCGTACATCGACAACAGACCATGGGCGGAGCACCGTCGCACCGCATGTCGCCGTAGTTTCGTCGGTGAGGATTTTTTCGACGAGACCTTGACGAATTGCCAAGCTAAAACCGAGCTGGGTAGAATTCATCGTGTCAATTTTCGACTGACGACTCACGTATATAGATCCTCGATGTCGAGTTCAGCCGGGAAGAAGTCGCTGAGTGTCCTGCAGGACGGGGGGTTGGCGGTCATGTCCTAAATTGTACCAGATCAAGAGAATGGCTTCAGCATTGTTGTAAATACAGACCCAGTATGCGCGTTGATGGATGCGCTTGCCACTCGCCATGAACGGCTCTCCCATTCCGAGGCTGCGAAGCACTTCGACGGTCCTGATAAGGGGGGGTGAGGATTTGCCAAGCCGGATTCTTATCCACTCGCCGGCACATCAGAGCGTCGCCACGGCCCCATTCATGGTCGATAAAATGGTTGGAGTCTACGATTAAAGGGCGCACACCGAGTTTTGCGAGGCAGAGCTAGATCCAGTTGAGTACACATCAGCTTTGTCGATCTAGAATCTCACGGCGAGAAGCGTCCCCGCTGGTCCTGCGTGACAACCCCTTTTCAGACTTTTTCCAGCACACTAGATAGCACATACGTACCCGCACCCGCAATCAAAACAGGATGTACTTCATCTGGAGCGCCGAAGTTGTTCTTAAATGTGCTACTATTCTGGGTAGGTACTTGAAGGGACATTTGAGGGAAAGAGCCCGGGCTGGGCGATTGAATGTCACCGTTAAATAGAGACGGCCTCGTGTTGCTGCTGGACGTGGGTCCCCAAGGAACAAAGAAGGGTTGCGGATGGGTGCGTGCCGACATCTCATAGGCTCTCCAACAACAATGTGAGCGGTAGCACCTGACCCCTGACCACATCACCATGGCGTTAGATGTCCGTTGATGTCGAACTCGAAGTCAGCGTTATCTTTTAAAACGTTACGGGAAATGCAAGAAGTCATTTGTGGTTGATTTGTGGCCAGCTCTTCGGAAGTCCTGGAAGGTAGCCCATAACGTTCGAGACATCCCCAGGGTAGGACGATGAGGCTAGTGTCTGCGTCAGGGCTTCAAACCGTCCCGTAAAATTACGGGACAACGGACCGTAAAAACGGTTACGCACTCATACCATTCGCCGATATTTTGGCAAAAATTACGGCCGTTTTAGGACGGGTTTTTACGGGTTCTGCTCAGCGCTTCACTGGACCACTTTGGGTGTCAGTCTCGGTAGATGAATCAATTTCAAGCTCGAAGAAATATGCTCACAATGTTCAAACTGTCCAGTGGGCGTGATACGGACAGTTTGATGCCCTCGTCTGCGTTCAAGTATCTCTCTTACGGTGATTACGGTGACAGTGCGAAAATCGTCGAGCCGCCGCGACTCGAGCGGAGTTCGCTGGTCCGGGAATGGTGAATATTAAACGGCCGCGATTGTTGGGCCTGCGGTGTTTCGCTGACGTCGAGGCGGATGCGAGAAAATCGGCCGAAACAAAAGGGATCCGGAATTTGACTCGGGTTGGTAAGACGTCACGGGAATTATTTGATGTTGATAACACCGCCTTGATCGTCGACATTGTGTTGAGTCAATGTTAAATGCTACTGGCCAATCCAGTATTCCCGCCATCTTCTCCCTGCTGTCGCGTCAGGCCTGGGCCTTGGAAAATGGGGAACCCTCGCGACCGGGGAAAAAATCATTCTTCCATTCGATCACTCATCCTTACCGGCGTCGAGAATGAACCATTACGATAGCTCGCGATACTGGAACCGTGTGGCGCAACGCAGCGACCCGTATTCAGAGTTCACCGAAAGACTGCCGAGTTCATTTTGACCTGATCGTACACTTGAATTCGGCACTTCGCTGGGGTCAGCTCGGTTCGAAGGTCGCTTATAAAACCCCCACCCGCTTCACCTTCCTCTCATCGCAACCATGGCCAGCCCTCTCGGTCCTACGTTCGGAATTTGGCTCGTAGCGCTGCTATTACAGTCGATGTATTTTTTGTTATCGCGATCTCGAGTCAACGCCCCTAACCACGCCAGCTCAGACTGTACGGGATGGGGCTCCTTCAAGCCTATCTGTGAGTTCCACCAAGCTCCATTCCAGTACTTATACGTAACACTGATCTGTGACAGATACTTCTTCTGGTACCCTAAGGACAATTGGGGATTCAAGGGAACGGTACGAGATTATTGCTCTCTATTGCGAGACTGAACAGTGAAATAAAACTACTTCCAAAGGTCGCCACCATGACGTTTGTCCCTCCCTTGCTTGGAAGAAGTTTGTTGAGCCGTTTCGCAGCATTCTAGAGACGTTTCAGACTGCCATGTTCTTTGCCGCCGTTTACACACTCCTCATCGACGGATTCGGGGACCTCGATAAACTTGCACTGATTCCCTGGTGAGAAAACCTCCTTCTGTTTTCTGTCGCTGAGAATGTGTTTCATTGCAGGCAGGCAGCGGCCCAGTTGCTTGCAGTGGTAAGGCTGCCACGATTTAATACGCAGTACTATGTACGACTTTCATCTCTCCAGTATGCATCAACCTTCGTAGCCCAGGCGTGAGTCCCCATAGCCCCACAAATGGAAAGAAATCCTGAGTCTTTACAGATACTTCTCATATTGCATCTACCTTCGTACGAACCTCCTTTGGCGTTTGGTTTCTCGATACAATTGGAATTTTGGCAGTGCACAAAGAGAATGCAATTCTTCCGGCACTTGTGGTCATGCTCGCACTTGTTGGACTCGGTGTGTCTCAGCACATTGCAGGCGGAATTTCCGAGTTTTACCCATAATCTTGCAGGCGGTGGGATAGGTACGAGGAGATGGAAACTACCTGTCCCCTCACTCATGGATATCTGCACTAGCTCAAGTGATTCTGGTGTGAGCCTTTCGATTGGTCCAATCGGATTATTGTACTAAATTATCTCATACAGCGTTCGCGTCAAAGAGTTTGGCCAGCTTTCTAAGACCTCGGTCTGCTACCCCCTCGGCTTCTTTTCGTTTGACTCTGAGGAATTGACGATTCTTCAAGGCAGCCACGAACACTCAGGCGGCACTAGCTCTCATCTGTGACGTCCTGATTACTGTAGGACTCTGCTGGAGACTACACAGCAATAGGAGCGGATTGCCATCGTCTGACATTTCTCGTCTTTCGCACCCCCTCTCAAAGTTGACGTCAGCCGACAGCACGAATAGAGTCCTCAATTTCTTAATCACAACCGCAATCAATCGTGGAGTTTTGACGATGCTCACAGCCGTCACGAACATGATTTTGGTTGGTCCAAAATCATTCTGTGTCATGCTGATTCACCCTAAATGGAGTGCGGATCCCCAGTTTCTTGCAAAACCCAGAATCTTTTATTTCCAGCTCATGCTTCTGCTTAGTGGTAAATGTATGTTTGGTTGAATCGCTTTTTCTCCATGAAAATACTGACTCGTCTGACTTGATAGTCTACATGAACAGTATGCTCGCAATGCATGCCTGACCCTTTTCATGCTCTCCCGGGGCTAATATTTTCCCAGGCTCAACACCCCGCCAACACGCCTTTGGAAAATTCACAAACGCGGGAGTGGAGCACATTTCCCTGCTCGTCTTTTCAACTTCGACTCCTGAGAATGCAAATGCGGTGTCCAACGTTTCGGTGACCAGAGAAACTCAACTGGACAACACTTATCAGTGAGTAAATTTGGCTCCTCGGTGCGGCCCGCTTACGCGCGACAGGGACAGGAAACATGCCTTTGTAAAAGAAAATCTTGATGGAAGTGAGTGGGGGGTTCCAGGTCGTGTGTCGGGGCACAGTCTCCGTAGATCCGTTGCGTCAGAACGAGATACCATTTGATCGCAGTTGAACAGCACCTCAAATCCTGATGAACACTTGCTGAAATGTGTTCCACTCCAAGACGGCTTAGAATAACACGTGTCGTGAGTTAGTCGCTTGTCAAACTTGAACTGGAGACCTTGGAAAACTTTCCCAAATCTGGCTCGCTCTGCGCAACGAACGTATCCCGTGGCTTCACGGCGTTCAATCGCTGTCGAGTAGTTTCTATTCCGGCACGTCTTTCACAGCACTAGGCTGGTAACGAGCCTAATCGGCATCAGAAATTTACTCAATTTGGCGGGAATAATGGCCGTCGCCAATGGGAACCCTCACTTTCACTCTTCAATGTATTTTCGCGCCGTCTTTCTTTCATCTAGTCGAAAACGTCATCACACACATTTATGCTATGCCTTCCCTGTTTGTGTCAAGCTCCAGAGTAAAACGGAGGCGCATCTTGTTCATTCTTCCCAACTCTTTTCTATTATTCGTATCTGTTTCCTTTTAGCTCATTTTCCATTCGCTTGCGCAGTAGTTTAGCCTTCTGATCAGTTCTTGTGGTGCAATTTTCAGGAGATGAATTCAGACTCCATACGACGAATATTTCAATCTGTGGGCGTCGTGCACGAGTGTTCGTCCGGACGAACGTTGAACATTACGTCAAAGATGGCCGCCTCGCCCAAATCGCCGAACCAATCACGTTCATCCATGTCGTCTTACTTCCCACCACATCGTTCTCGTGCTAGCGTCCGCACAATATATTAAACCCTCGCAGGTGTGCACCGTAGCTGTTCTCACCTTTTACCCTGTGATTTCGTTGGACAAGTAGCTGTCACTGACCGCCGCTGCCGACCCATAAAAACCAATGGGACTCCGTCTGAGTCCGTCAATTCTTGACGCCCAGAATCGACCTAGAATGCAACAATATCTAAGAATTACTGTTCGTGACGCGTGATCCTTTGCGCTGTATTAGGATCGATGACATTGCCGCGATTAAATTTGCCCCTGTCTCGCAACTCCGCTTCCCCTTTGCTCTGAATCCAAACCAGACTCTCCCAGAGACAAAGCACTGATTCAGACCATATAATACGTTCTCAACTCTGGACCCCATGGACAGCGGGAAGTTGAACCTCGTCCCGACGATCTCCACCGCCGCGCTGCCCTCGACTCCTGCGAACGAGTGGGCGACCCGCACGAACGACATGCTCGCCGGTGCGCAGGGCATGCAGAGCCCATCACCACACATACCCGGAGCGTTTCCCGAATCTCCCATGAGCGGGGAGGATCCGGCAGATGCAAGTATGAACAATGGCGAGACGCTGGTGGCCCGTGCGAAGGCAAGTTTGGCGGGATATTTCGGTGCGCCACACACTTCTCTTTAGCTGACGGTTTTTGATACTGAATGGCTGGCGCAATGTAGGCGTCGTCGGGAACGGCGATGCTCAAGGACAGGGCACGCACCTCAGCACGAGCTCCTCGCCATCCACTGCCTCCTCTTTCTCCTCCGCAAATATAGCGATCCACGAAGCCGACTCCCCCCGCCAGGCCGGGTACACCTCACTCGGCTCGTCCGCCTCCCTCGATGTCCTCGTTGGATCTACTCAATCCCTCGGTATCTTTGCGGGGTCTACCCAGTCGCTCGCGTCCACCGCTGCGATTGAGAACGCTCCTCACTCGCCCAATATACCGCCCGCTCCTCACCCCACGCCGATGCTGGGCTCCAGGTCTTCGACAGGCACTGCTACACTACTGGATGAGAGTGAACACCCGTATCTTCGCAAGGCGCTGATCCCCGTCGCCGGCGAACCTGGATCCCTATCTGCGCCGCTTCCAGGAGACAATGAAATCACGCCGCCGTTCACGCCTATCCCGCCTGTTATTCCCTCGCAGCAAGACTTTCCGAGTGCGGTGCCTATTATTCCTCCCGCCACGTATGGGATTTCAAATGCGCCTAAAGGCGCGCGCGCGCTCCTCACGCATGCAGGCACACACGCCAACGGACACACGGACGCAGAGGAGGCACAGCGTGCGGCGTTCACACACACCGTCCCCGTTTCCCATACTTCCGGTCCCTCATCCACCGCGAATGGCGTCAATGGCCCTGCTGAAGCGCGCAATGCGGCCGCGAGTAATGTCGCACAGACTACCACAGCTGACGCTGCTGGCCACGTCTTCACTGCCCACGGCGTGCATGTCCCGGCGACGCTTGGGGCGGCGCAGTTGGCGCATGCTGGAGCATTCCTTGGGGAGGGCAATCACCACAAAGCCGGGAATGCGACAGAGGGAAACGACGACGAGGACGATAGAGATGAGAAAAGGGAGGGCAAGACGTCGTGCTTTGTGGCCAAACTGAAGGGAAAGATGCACGTTGGGTGAGTTGCGGACCTGAAATGATGTTAACACAGAAGACTTGTATCTTATTTGTCGGTCTATGTATTAAGAAACGGAATGAATAAACCACTGCGGAACTGCAATACCGTCGTCTAGACCCCAGCAGTTTCAACCTGGCGCTGTCTCAATTCATGTTCATCCCCAGCTTCAATATACAGCTATGCAATCACCTAGTGGGAGGATGAAGTGCACCCGCGCCTGATATGGCAGTAGAAAACACGTTAAAGTGGGCATTTCCGGTCGATTCGGGCTAGGTGAGCAAGCTCTCGCGAACGTTTCTGGCGGATCGATTTCCTTTATTCAGCAAGGGCTACTAGTTCATGCGTCAGGTAGACTGTTATCAGTTCTTATTAAAGATTCTGATATCGTTTGCGGCTTCTTGGCGCGTTTCAAAATGAATAATTACCGCGGCGATTGTGCCCTACAATTGGAACTTCCCTATTCGTCTCAAAATGAAGCATGAAGCTTACAGGGTATCAGCTTACAGGGTATCACCGCTTCGGACGACAGGAAGATCTAATTGGAAGCCCACATATCAGGAAGCCCGACTCCAGTCTATGACTAAGTTTCTTCAACCCCAACCCGGGTGTTCCGAATCTCTCCGATTCGAACTGTTCAACGTTAGACATACGCGGGACCGTCCAAAAAAAACGCCTATAGGGGAGAATAATTAAAGTCCTTCTGCTATCAGGCGATTCTTGCTTTGTACTTGCCACGATATTGAACTGTGAAAGTTGATGTTGAGAATTATATCGCTTGAGAATAAGCTTGAACCGAGAAGTTTACTCACCGTCGGGCAAAAGGCGCGAGAATCTGCGGCTCATCGCAAAGTTTAATTGACGGCCGGCCCGGGTATGACAGAAAACGGCACGACGGACTTGGTGGTGAAGCGATCAACGGTACGGACCCGGAATAACGGCGGACACGAAGAAGTTGAGCGGAGTTTGAAGAGGTTGGGCCAGACAGGACAAAAAGGTAGGCTCGTGACCAGCCTGCTTACAAATGGCAAAAATATGTGGCGAGCACTTTGCCGTAGGCAGGCTGATACAATTCGGGAAACACCAAAGGGGCTGAGCCCGGAGTTTTAAATTGTGAGTGGTGCCGATCATCGGCATCACGCTGCGATCAATTCCCTACTAAATTTGAGGCTCCAGAACTCACCGGTAACAAGCTTAATCAAAATTCTAAAGACACAGAATTTGAGAAGAGAGGAATTAAAGTCATCCTTTCCATTAGAATTTTTTCAACAGATATAAAATCAGCTCGCAACGAGGGAAAAGGAAAGTGATCAGTGTCTCGAGTTGTACCAGCCTGCCTACGGCAACGTGCTCGCCAAAATAGTTGCTCATCGTAGGCAGGCTGGTAACGTGTCTAACAAAGAGGTAGAAAATCCTCACAAGATGTGATCATATGAGCTGCAAGCATATTAATATTCGTTTAGAGTCTACGCTGGTGGGATACTTCGGGTCCTTCATTCCGAAAATGCACTGGTTTTTTTTTGTTTGTATGACCTGTAGTTTGGGTTTAGACTGGCCGACGGCGGATTGGAGACATTCAGAACTTCGGAAGACGGCGCGATACACGAGGCAGCAAAGCTGTGGTTCAATCGGAGGTCAACGGCCGCAAGTGGATTCTCAAGAGCCGAGGCAGACGTACACATAATTCTTTCTGGCCAGTTTCATTTCGTTTCGTTTTTTTTCCCGGAGATCTTACAGAGCAGGTTTGGGTCGGAATCTGTCGGGATAAAGACTTCCCTCTCGTTACGCCATTGACATGTCGCTGATTCAGTTGGTAGTCATCTCTCCGGCCCTTCGTCCGAAGTGGTCGTGGCATTCTTTAGGGAGTGATAATCATCTAAGTTACTCCCGGTGACAGTTTCCCAGGGTCCTTGAACTCAAGGCTGTATTCTTGGCGAAAGACATGAGTGCAGCACCGGCATTTTGAAGTGAGCCACCTCTGTTTCTATTCGAAGTAAGACTTTATTCTGGCACACGGAAATTCAAGATCGAGAGTATACTGTCTTCCGTAACAGACCGGGACTAGACTACGCATACTAGACCTCTGTCTTATGTGTTGTACTTAGCTCCCGGAGAACCTCCAAGATTGCCGCCCGTCCGTGGCAAATTTATTATCGGCCAAGCAGCCGCACCATAGCGGAAACGAGGTTTTCAGGCGCTTATCTGCCACGAAGCCGGTTGACACTAACTCTACCCCATAATACAGCATGCTGTAAGGCCTATATCGCGAGGAACGCATTTCGCCCTCAGTAATGCTCGTGTCATAGCTGTGAAAAGCCTCCCATTTCGTCCAGTGGCCGGAATTTTTTTGTGATGCGGTGCCAATTTTCTGTCATAAATTATACAGCGGTAATTGTGGATGCGGTGCAGGCGGGTTGATCATCACCATGAGTTCAACTTTTGACAGCCTGTCAAATTAGGCCGGTATGTACCTGCTCCTGCGCGACAAATGCATATAAAAAGGCTTGGGCTGGCAGTATGCCTCCCACACCCCACCTTTCCTCCAAGACTACCGCAGTATGGCCCCATTCGCACTCATCCGCACGGTGGTTCTATGTTCGTCTCACATCTTCGCTTTTCAACATCGTATCTAACGCGCCGACTGCAGCCACCGTTCTTGTGTTTTCCCTCATCGCCCTAGGCTTAGCGGCTGCCTTGACGTCGACCAGTACGACATTTTTGGGCGTCTACTTCACTTTCGCCGCTCTGGGAATCGCCACTGCTGTGCTTACTATGATCACCTTCCCCGCCATGTGAGTTACTTGTGTGGTCCAACACGCACGTATTCATCCCGGCTCTGAACCCAGGATCGCTCTTGAGATCTTGCGGCCTGGTGGACCAACCTCTATGGTCATTGTGGAGATATCATGGCTCTGTGCGTTGCATTTCCAAAACTCAAGTCGGCCACGAGTAACTGACCCTCCATTTCATCCTAGCCTTTCTCTCGATCCTCTGGCTCGCGACCGGAGCTCAGGCAGCTGAGGTCACCTCTGTGGGCGTCTGGTTTGGTTGTGCCGACCTGGGTGACGGCCTGGACAGCATCGACGCCGGAGCATGTCATGAAATGTCTGCGCTCGCGGCTTTTGCATTCTTGAACTGGCTTATCCGTGCGTATCATAGTTCTTTCCTTCTGAGTCTGCAAGCTCAGAGCTAATTCTTTTCTGTTTCTGGGTAGTGATGGGATACACCGGTATGCTCCTCGTCCTGTCGCTCATTGCCGCAAGCCGGAAGCATACCAACGTCTGGACGAGCTCCGTGGCCAATGCTCCCTTCTCCGCTCCCGCCAGCGCCAACACATCCGTACCTATGTCGTACACTGCTGGTACTGGCGGTACTGGTGGGCATACTGGCGGTATTGGCGGCCATACTGGCGGCCAACCTGCTGCATACAACAACACTTCCGGATCTGTTCAAGCAGGAACGGTCCATGTATGAATTCGCGAAGCGGAGACAGGGCACCTCACAATTAATTCCAGTCACGGTCCTTTGTGCAAATAGTGTATATACCATGTCATTAGTATCCTTCCTCGGAAAGGCATCTGTCTGTACCACTGGTCTCAATGGAAATATGTGAGCCTCGACTGCAAAGGTGAAAATAAGTTTTCAAGGAAAAAATACACTGATTGATTGTCGCTATGTCCCTACAAAATATTCTCCACACTACTGACATCTCCCGCAATCGCACCCGTCGGCACATCGTAAGCACCCGGAACGGGGGCCGCGAGTGCTCCCAGGCCCAAGGATGGTAACCTGTGCATCGGAACGGGGTCCCGGCATCACGCCAGTGCGCAAGAATTCTCTTGCTATGTCGCCAGCCGCAGTTGCGGGAGGTGCGACTAAAGCATGGTTAGGCTTGATTAATATTCAAGGCCAGGAGGAAGACTCACCAGGAAGGGTAGTGTGGTCGTCTCCGTGGCGGATGAGCAACGTAGATTTGGGGGCTTGTTGCCACGCAAAGGTCGTCAGCTCCGTTGGGAGGCTTGAAGAAAATACGGAGATAGGTATAAATTAAAGCAAGAGACAGACAGACTGAACACAACATACTTCAAGTCAAAGTCGGATGTCACCCACATCAGCTTGAGCTGTGTTGGCAGGGTGGTGCGCTTGGGGGTGGGGTACGGCCACACTGAGCACTGCAGCATGAGTTGCCAGTCCTGCGAGTAGATGATTTGCAGAGGATCGCTCTAGATGGTTAGATTTAGACGAGAATGCATCCGGCATAGCGACTTGACTCACGCTTTGGGCGTTGACGCTGAGATTATTCCATCCGGCGAAGGTCTTGGCGTCGTCGTCGACCTCTGAAAGGGGTATCAGTCTGAGAGCCAAGACAGAATCAATTTGAACGTAACGCACGGAGATCCGAACAGAGGAGCGGGGTCACGACGCTCTCGCGAATGTCCATCTGAGGTTGGTATGCGAACACGCTGGCATCGCCGTGAAGCGACGCATTCAAGGCGTTCTGATACAATTCCTAGAGAATCAGCGATGAAACAATAGAGAGGAATGGGATGACGCACGTTGAAGAGAGGGAAGTCGGGATTTGATCTGAACCAAAAGGCCAGACCCTGACGCAGATCTGTCGCTGTTACCGGAGAGTTGCAAGTCGTGCCTGGGCCACAACCAGGGGCGGGAAGCGGTGCCTGAATGGCTTGTGCGAGAACGGTTTCCCAGGCCTATATATCATATTTGAGGAAAATTTTTGAGATTGACAGGATGTATGTACACACCTTGATAACGCTGCCATTACCTTGCCCATGGAACGGACAGGCAGGATCGGTGAGACAAAAGGCGTCCGCGCGCTGGACCAGACGGTTTGCGGCGGCAACTTGGAATGTGACCATGCTTTGTAAATCCTGGGAACCTCTTTCAGCGTGCTGTCATTGCAAGAAGGGGAGGACTTCATACAATGCCGTGCGGAAGTACCGCGTCGATGACAAAGCGGTCGACCCGTTCAGGGTAGCGGGCCGCATACGCCATGCCCACGAATGTTCCACTAGTGACCGAAATCAATTGATGTAGACTTTCCTGACGAGAAGAAACTCACTATGAGACTCCGGCGAAGTTGACTTTTTCATATCCCAATGCAGCCCGCATGGAATCCCAATCCTGAATGACTTCTTTCGTCCCGACATGTTGCATGATACCGGGAGGGGTGCTGTCCCTGATGGCTGCATCGACAAAATTCTTCATGGCCGCTTGATATTGGTCAAATTCCGCCTGCGTTGATGGACTATGCACATCGTCAGGGGGGTGAATCGCTCGTGGGGCGGAGAATAACTAACAAAGCGAAGGATACGTTATTGAAGAAAACACCGGACGAGAGATTCAGTGGGTTTGAAAATTGAATTCCACGGGTGTTCACAGCTGCACATCAACTTCAGATGGAGGTTGAAAAATGGCGTTGTTTTGGAGACGCACCGAGAAAATCGAAGTCCTCTAATCCTGCAGCAAAACCCGAGAGATTGAACGCATTTGCCCAGGCTTGAGCCGCCGCATTTTCTCCCGGACCCCCTGCGATAGATATTAGATAAGTGATGAACGTGCGAAAGCTCGGAAGAATGTACCGGCATGGCTATTGAGAAGAATAAGTATCGGCGATTGGCACAAGTAAGAGATAGACAGAAACGAACTGGATAATTAGGCCAGAAGCACGTTTAGCGGGACGGTTCATGGCGAAGCCAATTGTGATGTTATTCTTCACTGTGTCGAACGGTTTTGTGTAGTCCATCGGCACATCCATCTCACCACAGAACAGGTTGGCAGGGAGGTTTCCGGTGAAGGTTTCACCGGTGGAATTGAGCACCGACTGAAGTGGTTCTGGGACTTTGTGGTGACAGTCGACCCATCGAATCGTCTTGGCCTTGCGCTCGGTGCATGGAAGAGCAGAGGCAGTCGTAGTGGAAGTTGAAGACAAGATCTGTAGCACAAGAAGCGGAAGAAGGCCCATGCCCAACGAAATAGTTCCGTGAAGCATCGGAGAAAAGAAAGCAGGCGTCGAAGGTGAAGAATTGAATATTTTGGGAGAACGAAGACGACTTTATATAGTAGAATTCGAACCATTGGAGATTTCGACGCGTACAGCCCCATAGAGACTGCGGCCGATAGGTAACGGCCAGTAACGGCGCAGTCAAGCCGATGGGTAGCGGAGATCAAGTGATCACCTGTCTCATCACGATGGAGGGCCTCCAAATTTATATCGAAGCGGCAAGGTCCTGGAGCTCACACAGTATAGAGCGGGATGGCGGCAGGAAGAAAGAGGGATAGGACGTGGCAGTGTCCCACGAATGACCCAAATCAGATGCGCGGCATTTCCCGGGACCCAAATAACAATTGACAGATCATTAGAGCCTGCCACATGTACAGTGCAACGTTCGGTTGCTGTTCGCAAAGTACTGCGGGCTTTCCGGAGAGATAATTCGTTTGGGCGACCATCAAAAGCCTATCAATTGCAAATTGAATCTTAACTCAGAAAACGAAGGAATGTTCGATTCTCATGGTGTGCTCCAGCGCACTTCTATTCGGAAGACTGTATACTTGTATACATGATATGTATTGATGCACAAGAAATACAGTCAAATGGGAACGTGATACACAGGAGATGCGAAACTACTACTAGTACTGCATCAGTGATTTAAAAGAATTAGTAGAATACGCGCCGAGAAAGCGCAAGGGATTCA